>JAKELP010000028.1:5000000-7500000 GCA_029929735.1 Mimosa pudica | reverse complement strand
ACTTCCACCTCCTTCGCCGGCTAGGCTCCGGCGACACGGGGAATGTGTTCCTCTGTGAGATCAAGCACACAATGATGAATAACCTTAGTGGTGGTGGTGGTGGTTACTATGCTTTGAAAGTTGTGGATAGAGAGTGTTTGAGAAAGAAGAATAAGCTGAAGAGAGCTGAGGTTGAGAGAAAAGTTTTGAGTGTCCTTGATCATCCTTTCCTTCCAACCTTATATGCCAACTTTGATGCTTATCATGATTACTCTTGTTTGCTTATTGATTATTGCCATGGCGGTGACTTGTTTACGCTTCAACAAAACCAGCCTACTTACCGTTTTAACGTCTCTGCTGCTAAGTAAGTTCCTAATTGACTCTTCAATTTTCATCAAAATTTTGTTTAGTAAACATCCTTCACACTACAACTACTCATTGAGTAGCTTTACTTGTACATGTCATGTCAAGTGTGAGAAGGACTTGACTTGGAAGTCATTTTATCACGTCAGGAAAATTAACTATTCCAATCTATACTAAGTTACTCAATTGTTGAATCCTTAAACTTCGATCGAAGACAAGTAAAAATATATTGACTTAATTATAGAAATTCGGTCACTCTGGACTTTCAATCACTGTAACTAATTTTAATTCTTTAATTTTAACTATGTAAAAATAAAGTTCCTAAGTTTCATGAATCATATATAATTTTATTTTCTTAGTTATAGTTTCCGCATATCTATTCTTTTGAAGGGTTATTGTAACATTTGTGATATACAGGTTCTATGCAGCTGAGGTGCTTGTAGCGCTTGAATATCTACACATGATGGGGATAATATACAGAGACCTAAAGCCAGAGAATGTGCTCATTCAAGAAGATGGTCACGTCATGCTCTCTGACTTCGATCTCTCACTTATTCACTCTGACTCTCACCCCAAGCTTCTCAAAGCCAAACCCCAACAAAATATTACTGTAAAAACAACAAAAAAGAATAAGAAAAAGAGTGCAATTTTCTGTTGTGAAAATAACTCAGTGGAAGATGGTGCCATAATCAAAACGAGGAAGATGAAGAAGGAGAAGAAAAACTGGTGTATAGGTGATGACGATGATGACGTGGAATTATCAATAGAATCAATGAGTGCAAGGTCCAACTCATTTGTTGGGACCCACGAATATTTAGCCCCAGAGATGATATTAGGGTTAGGACATGGGAGTGCCGTTGATTGGTGGGGGTATGGGGTGTTATTGTACGAGCTGTTGTATGGGATCACACCCTTCAAAGATAAAGACAATGAGAAGACAATGAAGAACATTATAGGGAAAACGTCGGTGAGGTTTCCAACAAGTACTAAGTTTATGACGAGAGACATTAATAAGAGCCAAGATGAAGAAGAAGATGAAGATGGAGAGATAGAGAAGGCGAAGGATCTTATAAAACAACTTTTGGTGAAGTATCCTAAGAAGAGACTAGGATCTATGAGAGGATCTTGTGAGATTAAGACACATGAATTCTTTCAAGACGTGAACTGGGCTTTAATTCGATCCAAAAAACCACCTTTTGTCCCTAAAGAAGAAAAATGTTTTAATAATGATGCGTCATCGGTTTTAGTTGACTTGGTCAAAGACAAAGCTGAATTTGACTCCTGCTGAAATAATGTAAAATTAGAACGATTATGTGTTTATGTTTATGTGGATTGTTCTTACTGTGCTAATTATAGATGTAAATGTGTTTGTATGTACTCTCTCTCTCTCTCTCTCTCTCTCTCATCTTGTGTATCTTGTGTATGTATATGGGCATACGTACTACAAATAGGGTAGTAAGAGAATGTTAATTTTGATCCTATTTATGAGTTACATGTGATTACATTTTCCATACCAATGTTTAGTTTTACACTTCATTTACTATTAATTTGATTTTACTTTCCATATAATATACTGCATATTAAATGTGTAAAATTGAATAATTGTTAAATTTCAAGGTAAAAATATTGAAGTTTATTATTTTTTGGTATCAAATATATTGGAAAATTCTTATTGATTAAAACAAATGAATACTATTTAAGATTTTAAAATATTTTGGAAATATTTAAGGATATATATGTTCTTCTATAGTTAATGCCAATATGCTCAAAAGTCACAAGATTAATAATAGAAAAGTTCATTTTGTTATATATAATTTCTCTCCTTCCCCAATTTTTGAAATAATAATAGAGTGCTGTCGTTTTTTATATGTGCTATCAGCATGATCTGCGTGTGGACGAAGAGTGTAGATGCACAGTTTATGAAAGACGAAATTGAGAGCTTGCAAGAGTGGGCAATGACTGAAAAGGATTAGCAAATACATACGTCAATACCAATGGTATTATGATCAGTCTCATTGTCGTGCGTAGTATAAAGATATAAATAATTTATTCTTCAATGTTTCTCACTGCACTGACCATATGTTTGGATAAAGAGAAATTTTGGGGGAAGGACCGAAGGTGGGTGTTAGAGAGATAAAGTGTTAATAAAAAATAATGGTCAAGTCATGTAGCTAGTTTAACCGCAAATTTCTTCTTTCAAATAAAAATTTAAACTTCACTTTTTATTTTAATTATTTCTATTGTATCACGTATAAATAATTTAATATTAATTAAGGGCATCAATGGTTGTAGCCTAGTAATAAGTGATATATGCCCATTAACTGGGAGGTTGCAGTGTAATTTCTATCCATTTACTGCCTCCCTCAAGCTAGTGCACGCTCTTTAATTAAAAAACATTATTGATCAAGAGTATTATTGTAAAATCGAAATGTCATGTGTCTTGTGTGTGTTTTCTCTTCCTCAACTCTTTTTTTTTATACATGATCAAGGTATCCCCTCACTCGACAAGTGAGAGACTAATCCCCGCTGATTTGTAGGCACCTCAAATGGTGGGACAGCTGGCCTGGGAGATTTAATGCTTCTCCATACCCAACACCAGGGATCGAACCCCAGACAATTGGTTAAGGGTGAATGAGTCCTCAACTCTTTTTTCCTCTTTCCTCATTAGTCTGAATCTATAAATATTAATTTCTTTGTAAATTTTCCTACTATAAATTTTCGTTTATGACCTCCTTTATTATTTAGTGTAAAGCCATCAATGTACATTTATCAGATCAACAAAATTTGAAATTCCGAATGCATATAGCAGATCATCATCCGATTTATGCTATTTTCTGTCTCTACAATTATTTCAAACATAGTACAGCACAAAAACAATAATAGATTTTATTTATATTACACACACACATATTCAATTTAAATCCTTAAATCCTTTAAGAAGAACTAACGTACTTTGTATTTTAGTGCGTGTGAGTGAGGACTGAGGAGAGGGGCCGGGTTGAAGGGTAGGGTATAGAATTGTGATTTTTTTGAAGAGATCGCATTTAATTGAACGGCACAAATAGGAGCATAAATATCTGAAAAAGGATGTACTCCATATACATAGTATATTTAATATTGAATGTGTGAGATATTTTGCCACCAAACAAATGAGTCTACAAATATCTTAAAGGAACGTGTGCGAAATATGTCAATTAAAATTAAAGTGTAATGCAGGTCCCAAACAAAAGTTTGATGGATTAGAACGTCGAATAGTACTATGACTCAAACTTCTAAGGTTATTTTATCTTATCCTACATTTATAAATGACCCCATAGGCATACCGAATTTTAACGTGGATGGATGAAAAACGACTTGAAATGATATATACATATGCGTAATTAATAATAGTTGCATTAGTTGGTAAGAAGGACATTAAGTACTCAACTTACCATTGATACTTTTATGATTCTGGAGTACTAGAGTTTTGATTTTTATCAACAATAGAGTTTAAATTTAAATTTTACAATTGCATGATTTTCAAAAATAAGATTACGAGTCCACGGTATATATAAACTGGATACATATAGTCTACAGTTGCACATACAATTTAAAATGAGCAAGATGAACCCATTGACTTTTTTCCTGTTTAGAACAATTGTAGCCTTATTAAGAATACAACATACCACTATTAAAAGGTACTCCACGAATGGCCTTTTATATTATGGAAGAACTAAATGGTTAATAAATTTTCAACATTACCAAATATTTCTTTATTCATATATAAGTGGAAATATATAAACCCTTTTATTGGTAGTTGTACTTTTATTTAATTTTGATTTTGATATTTATAGTTTGAGTCTCCTATTAAATAATTGATTTTACTCAATTACCATTATCTACTCCTTGAACTTTGTTCCATTAGCATAGTTAGAATTTGAATAGGAGCTAACTGTATTAACAAAAAATTAAAGCATTAAATTAGAATAAAAATAGACATAGCTACCAAAATCAAAATTGAATAAAAGTACAAGTACTTGTATATATCATCAATGAATTTTCCCAAGAAGCCATACAGTCAATTAACCATTATATGATACTCCCTCCGGTCCTACATATAAGACCTATATGATTTTTTTTTCTGGAGATGTTAAGGTTACAAAATATGTTATTAAATTATGACATATTTGATATATTTTTAGATTAGTCATTACTTTATAGGTTAAATAAACTAGTTTAAGGGGGAAAATTAGGTAAATCAATTTATAATTGACTTATATTTTGCTTTCTTAGGATTTTCAAAAAAGTAAACTAGGTCTTATATTTAGGACCGGAGGGAGTATGATTTTCTTATCTGAATTATCTTGATGATATTCATAGCTTTTTTTTGTCGTAGACTGTTAACAAATACAAGATGCACACACATACACATGATTGTGTGTTAAGTCCTCTCCATAAGTTTCATGGAAAGGCAACTAATATTTTCTAATATTCATGAACTAATTTTAAATCAAAGTTGCTAATTTAGTGCTCAAAGTTAAGAGATAGTTCTTGAGGATAGAATTAAATTAAGCCAGTGATGATGGTGGTAATACACATTTAAGTAACATTCATTCATGCAAAGCAAAAATCTGGCAAGAAAAAAGTCGTGCAACGTGAGAGCAAGTTTTTGGAACTAAATTTAATTACCATGACATTCTATAATTTTCAATATACTCCTATAAGCTAAGGGAGAGAATGCTTTATTTGATCCAATTTATATGCATGTCATGTCATTAAATATTATGAGTAAATACACCAAAATAAATTAAAAAATATTATTGAATCCGTTGTTGGAGAGGGATTTAGTATGGGAGGAGAAAACTAATTAATTACATGAGGAAGGATCACTTTTTCTTGGGAAGTACCAGATTACATAGTTCGTTGCCCAATTTCTGTTCTTTTTCCTTTCCTACTTCAAGTTTATCTCCTCTTCTCTGACTTATGTTCTTTGCCTTCTTGTAATGGTTTGTTTTAGTATTAGGGCAATGACCCTATTTTATACCCAAAGTAACCACCCTGGACCACCCACCACCATAAACTAACAGGTGGTACAATATTACGCCCAAAGTAACCAAAGTGGTCCAAAAATACCCCCAACTTGTTGGAAATATTGAGTGGGTGTGTCATAGGAACAAGTCCCATATTGTTTGGGATTGTGAGGTCCAAATTATAAGTGAATTTGGATTACTGTATGAGACAAGAGGAGGATAGAACTTGCATGAAAGTGGGCCACTAGAGGCAAATCCGGCTATTTATCCCCAATCATTATATGCGAGTTTAATATAAGTTGAGCACCTTACAATGACCTTATTTTAAATTATCAAATGATATTTTGACGAAAAGATAATATCATTAAAATCTCATCATTATTGTTATTAATTATTGGAAATAAGCCGTTGGTTTTCATCATATTATTGGCTTAGTTATTTTGATTTATTCACATGGTTAATGTACTTAAATTTGTAGTGAAAATGAGTTTCATATTCTCTTTTCCGAAACGGTTGATTTAAGCAAATTTATTGCCTTTTATGTGATTTAAATTTGGCCATTGATGATTATATTAAGGCTGTCAAAACGTTGAGCTTAAGCCTTTATAGGTTGTGCTCTTGGTTATAGATGCCGTAGTAAGAAGTCTGGAGTACTAGAGAACCATCCTTTTAGTGGCTCTTGACTTTTGAGTTTAGAAGCATCTTTTCTCTTCTTCTTGAATACTCCTGCCTACTGAGTAAATTATCTTCTGTAGTTCTGTTACCCTGTATATGTTACAGGAAGGGTTTGTTTAATCCTGGGGAGCACCATGACTTCTTTTGCCGGTAGTCGCGGGATAGCTCTTAAGGACAGTGTCCTTGAGGACGCGACTCGAACTGTGTTTTCATTGTTTGTAGGTACTGTTGATGACTGGATATGTTAGCATCAGAGAGGAGCTAAAAGATATCTAAGGAATTATTTAAAGATTTTGGAGCAAACGCCAACAACTGACAGTCTTCAACGTTTGACCGTTAGTTGGATGATTTGGCGCCCACGTGTTATATTTTTTCCACGCGGCACTTGTGCAAATGCCACCTGGATGCCCACGTGACATTTCTCTTCACTTCTTTCAATACACATGCATCCCACTTCGAATTCGCACTTGGATTTCGCAAAATGAACACAGGATTTCGCACTCCCTCCTCTCTAAATTGCTGCCCTAATCACTGTCGATGCCCTTGGCTTAAAAAATTAAACAAAAAGCTTGTCATATATGCGTCTCTGCCCTAAGCTTGAAATATAACATGTGGGCATCCAGGTGGCATTTGCACAGGTGCCGCGTGGAAAAAATATAACACGTGGGCGCCAAATCATCCAACTAACGGTCAAATGTTGAAGACCGTCGGTTGAGGGTATTTTGGACCACTTTGGTTACTTTGGGTGTAATATTGTACCACCTGTTAGTTTATGGTGGTGGGTGGTCCAGGGTGGTTACTTTGGGTATAAAATAGGGTCATTGCCCAGGTGGCATTTGCACAGGTGCCACGTGGAAAAAATATAACACGTGAGCGCCAAATCATCCAACTAACGGTCAAACGTTAAAGACCGTCGGTTGAGGGTATTTTTGGACCGCTTTGGTTACTTTGGGTGTAGTATTGTACCACCTGTTAGTTTATGGTGGTGGGTAGTTCAGGGTGGTTACTTTGGGTATAAAATAGGGCCATTGCCCTTAGTATTACAGGTGAGTGTGTTCTTTAATAAAAATGGGTTAAATGTTAAATACACCCTGAGGGTCTGCTTGGATGGAGGGAAAATGGGAGAGGAAAGAAAATGGGAGGAGAGAAAATGGAGAGGAAAGAAAATGGGAGAGAAAATGTTATCCCTCATCATGCTTGGATGGATGAGGGAAAATAGAAAGGAAGGAAAATGGGTGGGTGAGGTGGAGCATGGTCATTGGACAATGATGTGTAGTTTTTCTCTCTCCTATAATCCCCCCATTTTGGGAGGAAAACTTTGGGAGGAAAATGGGGCATGTGGCCCACCAACTTTTCCTCTCCCCTTTTCTTTCCTCTCCCATTTTCTCCCCATCCAAGCAAGGGAAAACACTCCCCCTCACCCCATTTTCCTCTCCCATTTTCTTTCCTCTCCCATTTTCCCTCCATCCAAGCACACCCTGAAAGTTTTTTGTTTCTCAATTAAGCCCTGAAAGTTTTAAAAATGAGCAATTCCACCTCTCAAACTAACATCCCTAACAGTCAAAGGTTAGTTGATCAGACCTGATTATGTGGCATATCCATCTCACTCTTTTTTTTTCAACTGGACAATACATTTCATATTTTTCTAAAAAAATATATATCATTTATTATTTTTTCCCAATAAAGAAAAACAATGTGAGAACAAATCAAAGAAAAACAATGTGAGATTAGGCCCAAGAGATTAGGCCCTCATATTGAAGACGAAAATACTATCCTCAAACAATTACTTCACATTTCATGATTTGCTTTACATAAAGAAATTCAAGATTGAATTAATAATAACAAAACCTTCATCATATTCAGCAATACCAAACAGAATTTAATCTTTCATCTTAGAATCTTAGCCTTCAGGTCAAAACATAAACTTAACTAAATTCTGAAAATTTCATCTTTCATTAGAAATAAAGGTTACTACTACTCCCTTCAACCAAGAACCATCCTATACTTTGTAATCCATTTTTGATCCTAGCATTAATTACAGTTAACTATGGTGGGCATTATGCTCAAACAAAACCACTTAGCTACTAAAGATCCGAAATTGGCAAGGAAGAATCAACTAAGAACTTCAAGATCATTCATGTACAAATCATTATCACGCTGAAACTCCTTTATCACTATATATTCAAATACCATTATTCAAAAACAATCTCATTGTCTAAACTAATGTAACTAGAAAATGGTAAAAATCCAACTTAAATAAACTACTAGCATGACGGAAACAGAATGTACAAGTTCTTGGTTCCAAAATCAGAGAAATTCTAAGTTCAAGATCTGTCAATTTGTAACCGAAGCATAATAGAGATATTTTAGTTCATTGATAATCAACATTTGGATGTGTGATCACATATCCACGGGGGATGTTCTGCATGTTAAGATTTATGATGTATCATTTGGATGAGTGATCCACCTTGGATCAAACAAGCAAATGATACATCCTAAATCTCACATGCAGATCAGAACATCAACATGCCATACATAAGCTCTATTAAACCTTCATCTCACTTATTTCTACATCACAAACTAAGCAAAACAAAGAATAGACAAAACAAAAGAACCAAGAGAAGAGTCGCCTAATATACAAATAAAGCCTTTCATGTGCCATCGGAGCTTTTAGCCGCCAGCAACACCATTGGTGAGGAAGAGAAACGGAACTTTCAACATCTTTATGACAATAAAGCTATTCTCACACACTGTTCCATGGAGGCAGTTGCTGAAAAAAAACAACAAACAAAAGTACTATCATAAAAAAGTTAAAGATATTCTCATCAATTCTTTAAAACTATATTAAATTAATTCAAACCTCTGTTTGATCATGCAAGCATAACGATTAAAGAAACAATATGAATTATCATAAAAAATATGGATGAACTATCACTTGGTACATGTTAAGAAAATACAAATAACGTATCAATAAAAAATAAGGAATTCAAAAGGCTAGTGCTTATGGTAAATAATAAGTATATAAATAAAAGTATGATAAGTTAAATCACATCTACCTATTAGTGATTTCGTGTCCAGTCATTCCTAATACCAAATTTGTTAAATCTGGAGAGTTAACTAACTCATTTCTTGTCCTTTCACCAGCTTCTATATTTGCTCCTCTCTGATGATCTTCTGGGCCAAATAGATGGCTTCTGAAAAGACTTCGAATTATACATCGGACACTAAAATCATTCAAGAATAAAATGATTTTACTATCGGAAGCATAATTGGAAGTGATTTCGGAAACCATTAAGTTCGGTCCTCTCGTCGATCAGACCTTGTCTGTGGAGATGCTCCCCATATTAATGTTGTCACACTGAGGTTATCAAAATTACTAAAATTAACTACTATATAGTATAGCAGCTAACCTAGGTCGATCTCTTGGAGAGCTAATATCTAAGGATTTCAATTGATTGAGTATTGTTACAAGTTAGGTGAATTAAATGTCTAGAAAAACTATTCAAGAATTTTCAAGAAAAGAATTCAAGCGAAAAAGAATTACAAAGAGATATCACAATTGAATTATCTTCCCTAAGAGTTTTGCCTAGCCTTCACTGTCTTTTTATTATTCAGAGTAAACCGATCTCAGATGCTGATTTTGATTCCAGAGATTAATCAAATTGAAATGCAATTAGAACTCCTAGATGAATATTGAACAATACTCATTAAAAATCAATCAACTCAGCCACAAAGTTCGACTTGAACAAGTCAAATATCACCACTGAATCTACTCTAAATCAGAGAGCATTAGCACCTAAAAACATATCAATCCATAATCTTGACTGAACAGCCATAAAAGAATCATGTAATCAGAAAAGAATTAAGAACAACAAGTTCTGAACAGAGACAAGTTTAATCCTAATCTACACATTAATCAGATTTACTCTCTTTAAGATCAATGACTCAGGCGCTGGCTCATCTCTTAGAGAAGAAGAAGAATCTAGCCGCTAATGGTTCTGAAATTAAGCTCAGCAGGTTGAGAATTGAAGGCCTCCATTGCAGCAACTATTTGAAGAGATGTGAAGAAATTTGGACTGGGGAAGGAAACTGAAATCACGAACAGAGTTGAGGGAGGAAAGCTTGAGTTTTCAGCTTCAAGAATGAAGAAAGAAATCTGCGAGCCAAACGTGCCCTTCTTCTCCTCTCAAATCAGTTATATCCCAAAACAAAAATAATCTCCTCTCTAAAACTGATTCTAACTCCCTCTCCCAACTGAATCCGTTATTTGCCTCTTCGTTTCTTTGCTTATCAGTTTCTTTCTTTGCTTTCTTTTTGGGGAAATGAGAAAAAAATGACACTTGAATTTGAGTTGGACAAAATGGGGTCTCTAATTCCAACTTGGACAAATAAGGGACAGTCCCCAATTTATCCTAAATGAAATTTGTGACTTTGTGTCAAAAAGGTAGTTAATACCGATACAATGGGTAGTTAATTGCGATACTTGACTAGTTAATGAAAAGGGTAGTTAATAGCGATACTTGGGTAGTTAATTGCGATACTTGACTAGTTAACAATTAATTACTCATGTATCGCAATTAACTACCCAAGTATCGCTATTAACTACGTTTTTGACAAAAGTCACAAATTTCATTTAGGACAAATTGGGGACTTTCTCTTATTTGTCCAAGTTGGAATTGGAGACCCCATTTTATCCAACTCAAATTCAAGTGTCATTTTTTTGTCATTTTCCCCTTTTCTCAGAATCAAAGAAGCCAAAATCCTATCTCACTTTTCCTTTCTTTTCCACGTGTTAAACATCTAAAATGCCTCAAATTAAAATTAAGCTGGATCCAATTCCTTATTTTTGCTCCATGTGCCACAAGCCACTCACGTGATTTTTATATAATCTTGCATTATTCCCCAATTGCCCCTGCAATAAAGACAAAGCAAGCAAATAACCAAAGGGCAATTCTGGACTTTCACAATTAAAATACAAAAGTCACATTATATTCTCAATTTTTGTCTAGCATGTGCACATTCTTATTAATTCACAATATCTCTAAATTTGGGTCAATTAAATCCACTAATTACAATTAAAATGCACACATTGACAAGCTAATTTTATGAGTTATCACACACCCACATTTTTTGAATGCTGGATCCAAAAAACTATAAGTTAAATTACAGGCTAAAAAAACATCCTTGAAAAGAGAAAAGATATTGCAAATAGGAAGGTAATAAATTAATCATGTTGCTTGAATTAAAATCTACCGGCAAACCCAAGTTGTGAAAACCAAAGATTGATGAAGTATATTCACAGAGATGAGAATAATGACATAGGCTGATTTTGACTCTAAGAGATACCATGACACAGAAGTAATTAAACTAATTCATTGTAAACAATAAAACAAATTCATTGTAACTGAACAGAAATATTAAGAATACTTCGGTCTGTGTATGAAAAAAAAAAGAGTGCACCAGCCTCACAAGTCACAACTCAATCACTGTGCTCTCCTCCATGCCATTCACTTAACACTCAAATTTATTAGGTATCAATATCATGACATTTAGCTGAATGCTCAGTTTCTTATATGGAAAAACGATTTAATGCTATCATCAGCATTACATTCTCAAAAAAAGGAAGAAGAAATATCTATATTCAATGACCTATCAGTATATCAGTAACAACAATCAAACCACCAAATGATGAATTTTCTCCAATTCAAAAATAGATAAGGAAGGCTGGAGATTGACATTTAAAATGAAAAATATAACACATAATGAATTTTCTCCCATTTCAGTTTGTCTAACTCCCCTAATGAAGTTCAAGATGACTCATAAAGTTCTCATTAGCAAAAAAAAAAAAAGCTAAAACAGAACAAAATCAACAATATACATCTGAGGCAAAGAACAAAATGGAATGTCTGAAAATGAATAGGCCAGGCCAGGCCAGGCCAGGTTGTCCAGTCCTAAGTGTTCAAAAGTTCTAAGCATGAGGGTCTAACTTCCAATCAAAGGCAATATCCTCTAGTGTTCTATTTCATACTAATCACCATAAAACATTGAACTTAACTAGCAAAAATGTATGCACACTTGTTTCTTCACCTTATAGTATGTCAGACATGGGTGTTAGGACCCTGCTGAACACATTGAGAGAAATAAGTACCAGCCAGATAGAAGCAGATATCAGTCCTTTTGTGATAAGTTCAGACTGATATGATGAGTGAATTTCAATTCAAACAAAAAACGAGCATATGTATAAGCCACACTAACAGCTTCAATGAGTCACAGCTTGAAGTAAACAATGGAAAGAGGCCCTCAAAAAGGTATCATGGGAAACAAAAGACCAAGAGAGAAAGCATAACATAATCCCAACAAAATATTTCACTTAAAGAGACTCAGAAATATTTCACTAACCAAGATGTGCCAAGCAAAGCAAAAGGAAGAACAAGAGGGAACTTCACATCAAAAAACGAAGAAAATAAGCAACTACATACACCCACAAAGGTGTGGTCTGGTTATAAAGAAAAGAGAAGAGAAGAGGGTGAGACTTTAGGTGTGTCAATGAATGCCTATTAGCTAACTATCATAAATAAGCAAGTCAGAAGAAAAGAGAAGAAGGTGAGATGTTGGTTGTGTCAATAAGTGCCAATTACTAACGGTCAAAAATTAGCAACAAGTCACAAGAAATAAGCTAAAAGAAGCAAGTAAAGATACTCTATTTTATATAGTACTTCATCAATGAATGAATTTAAAAATTCACTCACTGTTTAAAGATATTTATTGTTGTAAAGTTCATTTTTCACAATCATATGGCATACATAAATTTTAATAAAGTACTACAAAATAATATGAATATATTCAGGGCCTTTGTTTAACCTTTTGATATTATTCCCTTTCAACCTAAATATATTATTTACTTGACTATCTTGATTAAATTAAGGGTGTTGGTTTTTTTAATTAGTGTTGCTTTTTTTCTAAATCACCATAATTTCATGCAACTTCTTTTAATGTCTCATTAAAAGATGCAAAGATGGGAATATGAAAGAGAGAAGAGGGAGGCCGAAGGAGAGAAGGAAAAATTGAGTTATAAATTATTACTGTCCTTTTTTTGAATGACATTACCCCATAATATAAAGTCCTATTTAACTTCATTTGTGTAATAACATGTTTTTTCCATTTTACCTATACGTCTCTTTCATCTCCATTTAAAGTTATACTATTTCTCTAATTACTCATTCATGGTAATGGTATTGTCCTATGCATTTGTTTTTTAACCAATTGTAACGTATTTGTATTTTTCAAGGAAACCATGATTCCAACAAAAAGACCTTATATTATGGGATAAAAGGAGTATGGTGTAGTGAAAAGAAAGTGGATAAATATTTTTATTTTTAAAAAAGACAATGATACCAAAGTCAGACCAAACCATTTAGTCTTACATTAATAGTTATCTCAAAGCCTATATCGGCTATCAGTTCAATTCAAAGAAAAGGTCATATAGGCTCATATCGATCCGATGACTGGAATGATCTAGTCCAAGACATTTATTTGTTCAGTTACTTCAGTCTTTTTCTGTTAAGTGAGACTGGGCCGTGTTTCTCTAGACCAAGTATTATTGCAACGGTCCGAACCATAGGCCTTGATCTTTTTGTTGTTAGAAGCTCAAACCCACTCCCTCATTATTTATATTAAGCGCTTCTATTTAATGTTTTTGATTTTCAATTAATTTAAGTTGGTCATGTATGTCTTGAATGGACCTGAGGACTGTGGAGCTAGTCAAAACTAAGTTGTACTTGTGTCTTTCAATTATTGAGACTTCTTTAACAAAAACTAATTCAGCGTTTTTTTTTGAATTGGAGATGAAGATTGCAAACTAAGTTCTCTAAAACAATTTAAGGTATACCGCATAACAAGTGTGTAAGAGAAACTTAGACAATGTAAAAACATGTTTTTTAATTTGAACGTTTATCCAAATAAGTCTTAAGACTCTCTTCATAGGTTTTTTATTATACACTTCACACTTCTTCTAGTCCTAAATATAAAACCTATTTGGGGAGATAATTTTTGTCCTAAATATAAGATTTATTTTTAATTTGTGTTCATTTTTTATTCTTTTCAAAATTACGCTCATTGATACCCCTTAATAGTAAAGGTACAAAAATAAACTCATAGTTTTGGTTAAGATGCACCCTACACCCTATAATTTTTTAGTTACAAAAGTGACTTTGTGGTTATCAAAGGGGTACGAAAGTGAACCCACCATTAATATTTATTTAACGTCGTTATTTTCCAAGGTTAAGGTGTGAGGTGGATGCATATTTTTAACACATAACTTCACACATGAATGTTTGACACATCAACAATCACTTCAACAATTACAATTTTTAAAAGAAATTGTCAAAAATGTCCCCTCCCTTCTTTATTCTCTTTCTTCAACATCAATTTTATTGAACCTCAAAATGAAAAGAATCTCTTAAAGCTATTTTGTTGGGAGATGGGTTATGCCTATATGGATAACACTACTACATTTTGAATCTGAATTAGTTGTTTGTTTATAGGCATCAGATTACAAGGAGGTGCTTAAAAAGGTTATAAATTATTTAACCTAATAAAACCTTACAAATTACTTCATTAAGTCAAAAAGATCTACGGCAACAACAACAATTAACAAAGCAGTATCCCACTATGTGGGGTTAAGTACATGGACCATATGACGTCATCATACTTTATTTGTAACCCATTTTTTTGGACATATTGTTTATCAATAAATTTCATTATATAAATTCGTCGAGTGTTCGATTTGCCTTATTAGTTTCCTTCTTCCTCTTTTAATTAGACTCCAGATTGTTTGATATATCCATCCAATGGTGAAACCAAATGAGTAACAATTTCATGTAGAAAAAAGACCAATAGAAATGAGTGAGAATTTCATGCAACTTCTTTTAACAAAACAGATAGAACATATGTAGGAGTAGGACTAACAACACAATACTCCCCCCGTCCATAATGTAAGAGCACAAAATTTGAATGATCTTGATTCAAAATATAAGAGTTCATCTTGTTTTGTCTCTTTATTTAATGTCTTTTTTCTATTTTTCCCTTGACTCACTTTCATATTTATTAAAACTTATTTATTATTTCTCTTTCATAGTAATATCATAATAAATATGGGTAATATTGAAAAAAAAAAGAATTAAATGTATACACTTAACAAACTTTTACAGATTTCTTAAGAAGTGTGTTTTGGCAGAGCTCTTATATTAGACAACGGAGTATATTTAAGTCAAACATTTATAAATTAACACCCATGTTTAACCACTAAGCTATGTTTTGATTAACACCTAGAGAGGGACAGAGAGATTAACTTAACACAGTGAACAGAAGTGAAAAAGACGTGTTAGCTAGTGTTACAAATCAGTAAATGAAAGGAAAGTAATCATGTAGTGATGAGTGTGTAGTGTGTATTATGGTTGCGAAATGTGTGTATACATTTGTGTGTGTATATGTGTATATATATAGACATATAGAGAGAGTTGCATGGAAGCGATTCCCAAGGAGAATCGAATCAGGCCAGTTCCCTTATTATCACTTTATTCTTCTTTACAGTTTGCGTCTCCTTCTCTTTACCCTTCCCCAAGAGAATGGACATCACCACCACACATACATTTATCACACATTTCATACATTAGTTCACAACAAAAGATGGTCAAAATCACTCTTCCAACACTTGTTATTCCCTTCTCTTCTCTTTATTGAAACTCGTTATTCTCTCTCTTCCCCTTTTCTTTTTCTCTTTTCCCATTTTCTATATATCTTTTCTTCTATTCAATTCTGTCGATTCTCCTACACACTCCAAATCTCATTACATGCATTTTTTCCCTCACTTCTTTGTGTGATGATTTGAGGTAGTCATAATTGATGTGAAGTATGTTAAAAATAATAATTAAGCTATAATTTTACCTCTAATAATAATATGTCACCGATTTAACATCAAGTAAAAAATGCATTAATTTTGAAATCAAATATGATGATTGATGATGAGTTCAATGTATGATCTTAGTTCTTTCAATAGTGCTACTCCTCTTCTTTCTTATAAAAAAAAACTATAGTGTGGAGAACAAAAGAGAATATTCAAAATAGAAAGCAGCAACTATATTTTCTCATGCATTTTGACTGTCAAATATCTCTGGATTCCAAAGAGCCAGTAATTGAAAGGGACTTGAATTGATTCTTCTCTCTTTTGTTGTTTTTATTAGGGATTTTTTGTGGGCCTAACCCTCATGAGTATATAAATGATTTTAATTAATGGTACGACTATTCATCGATTTCTAATATTATTGCTGGATAGGGTTCCACAATGTCCAATAGTAGTAGCAGACAGAGACCTTTATTTTTTTTCCTAGCTTTTGGTTTTTCTTTTACTTCTTTATCGTATATCAATCATCTGAGATAGATTCTGTCTGTGGGACTGCGGCAATTCGAATTGAACCAAATGCTATATGGTCAAAGGGACTTTTCTAGGGTTCATGGCGAAACTGATATTGATAAGATGTTTGAGATTATGTCTGTTGTGCCATCAGGTTACACTAACAAGCTCTTCTCTTTTTTGTCTCTTTGAGTTGCTGACTTGTCTAGCTTGCCTTGCCACACCCATGATCATTTGCAAGCAAGATCTAAATTTGTGGAAAATTGGATAATAAAATAAATAGAAACTTTAGTAAGGATGTGGAAAATTTTTGTTCTTAGCCCGTGTATCAAAGTTTATTGGGCATTTCCATAGAACAACCAACGGTTACATCAATTCATTGGCGCGCGATTGGAAAATTATTGGGTTGAGCTGGATTTGACCTAGCGTAGACATATTGTCAACCAACGAATTCACAATCAGTTCCAAATTAACCCCTTTGGGCATCAACCCAGGAAAAATTAGTTTTGGTCCTCATTGATAATCTACAATCGTAGTACCCTAATCCTATTATTATATTAGGGGACGCTGCTTGAAAGAGAGATATCATTGGTTCAAATTTTGGACATAGCTCTCTACGTGTAAGGAGAAGGTTTCTCGCAATGATCCTCCCTATGACAAAGAGGTTTTGTGCATTGGTCACTCTGATGTGACATGTTATTATCTTATGTGTTAAACCATGTTATATAATACTAAAACACACATAGCAGTGCACATCACATGATTTGTTTTGAATCATTTTAGAAGGAGTTTGGGGGGAAGATAAGTTAAGATGAAAATGTTGATTCTTACCCTACTAGAACTAAATCATCCAGAACCGTACATTTAAAAGTTTAAACAAAATAAAATAAAATCTGTTCAAAATTCAAAGTATTTAGGTTCCATCTTTGGAACAGTAGCTCCCAATGAGAATAATTTTCCCTTTATCTATCTCTTTTACTTCCTTTAGAATTCATCGATTCCATTTATCAAGGATTTTGCCCCTTCCATGAACACTCAAAAAAAAAAGTCACTTCACGACCTTCCATTTATTCTCTTTCCCGCACTACAAATCTCTCCACTCTATATTTAAACCTTCCCTAACATCACTCTCCCTCATCACCATCATATCCCTAGTTCACTCTCTACCATATCATCTTAAGGTGTGTCTCATTTCTACTCTCTTTACTACTACATATACATGAAATATATTAACTTGTATTATCATTCTACAAAATAGTTTAAGCCAGTTTGATAACACTTCATCCTTTGACATCATACACACACACACACACACACACACATATATATAGCTTTAATCATTTTTTATCATTTGATTAATATATGTGAAACTCTTATATTCTAATATATGTGTGCACATTGTAATGGAACAGTGATTTTTGTTAGGCTAAGATGAGCAGGCCGGGGACTGGATGTGCAGGTCATGCCAGCATCTAAATTTTCAAAGAAGGGACATGTGTCAGAGATGTGGGGATTCAAAGTATGGAGATTTTGGTAATAATAATGGTGGGTATATAGGAGGAGGAAGGATGGCGATGATGATGATGGGATCTTCTTCTTCATTTAATAATATTAATGTTAGTGGTGGTTCTGATGTTCGTCCTGGTGACTGGTACTGTTCTGTTGGAAACTGTGGAGCACATAACTTTGCTAGCAGATCAAGCTGCTTCAAGTGTGGTGCTTTCAAAGATGACTTTGCTTCTGCCTTCTCTTCTTCTAGACCTTTTCCACCTTCTTCTGCCTCTTCTAAGCCTTCCTGGAAATCTGGCGACTGGATTTGCAACAGGTCTTTCTAATACATATTCATACATATAACATACGTAAATGCACACTGACACACACAAATATACTCCATTCATGTCTCATTATTAGTCATTAAGTTGTGACTTGGTGGATCCTTAATAATTTTTTTCTTTTTGTAAAATCATTACCCGTGTTACGATTTATTATAGGAGAAGACTTAAAGAAGTCTATTGTAGATTTTTCTTATGCTGTTTAGTAAGAAAATTAAAAGTTTAAAAAATGTTTTATATTATCACAAAGTTGATGAAAATGACCATGCATCCTTAATGTTTAGTAATGATGTGACTTATACTTCATTTATTCTTAAATCTAAGACATATTTAACTTAGCTAACTTGATATGATTAATAATGTTAGTTAAATTAATTAATTAAAACTGCATGATATTATCATAGCACCCTAACTACTTGCATGTTATTTATTCTCACTTTCCCTAACTTCATAGTTTTTTATTTAGAAGCATATCAATTGAGATAATTTGTGAAAAAATTGAAAAAAATTATAAAGATATCTTATATATTTAAAAACAAACTCACGCCAAGAGATTTTATATTTATATTTAGAAAGTAAGCATTTAGTATGTATATAGGTACATATACATATACATACATATATATATACACACACATATATACATATATATCTACATATATACATATACAGATATATATATATAAGCAATATATAACTCTAGTTAAATTAGTTACGTGGGCCCTATATATAAAACTAAAACTAGATGTACTATAACACAATGACAAGACGACAGAAATCTATCTGATGTCACTGTCATGTTGGCTTTAAATAAAATATATGTTTTGTTTTGTTTTGTTTTTTGATAACTGCTTTTGTTATACAAACTTGAGTACTTAGATGTTATAGAAACGGTGAAGAATTTTTGTTTTGATTTGTTTATTTGGTTGGGAATGAACAACATAATACAGGTCAGGATGCAACGAGCACAACTTTGCCAGCAGAATGGAATGCTTTAAATGCAGTGCCCAAGAGACACCTACTAGAAATCACATTAGTTATTTACATTTGGGTATGTGAGTATAATGCATTATGATGTGATGTTGTATTATTGTTAGAAAATATATATTTAATTTATGGATTTTATTTGATTTGCAGGGATTTCGTGGATTGAAGCGCACGAGAAGGAAAGAACTGGGAGATGTAATCCGAATTCTTGATTTGTTCTTCTAAAGATAAAAACTGAGTGAAAGATTTGTTCTTCCAGCTGTGTATCGATCTCTGTCTTGTGCAAAATTACCAATAGCAGTTATTAATGTTCTTTTGGTGCTTTCATCAAACTTCAAACATTTACTCAAAAACCAATGAATTAGTCACAGAACTAGTTACAAAATATGCTGCTAAAAATATTGGCCATGAATGTTTCGTTTAGCCACATGTTATCTTTATCGAAAGAACTTTGTCACTAAATTTCGTGTTTTTTAAGCGACTCTACTATGTACGATATAAGAAGTTTAACTAGCAGCCGCACCTCGTAGTCGAGCAGAATAGAAACACACGAGTATCGGCGATTGATCCCCTCACAAATAAGGTCATCCCTTATATCTTCTAGGCTTTTATGATCAACATTCACACACTTCACACAAGGGCAGAGGTACTTTCCATTCTTACTCGGCGCATTTCTTTTGGCAAATTCAATAAACTCTTCCACCCCCTTTTGATACTCTTCACTAGTTCGCAAAGCATCCATCCAAACACGATCCATGTGCCGAAATGTGTATAATATATACACTTGCCTACATTGCAAAGAATAGAAGACAATTGAACCAATGAGCGTTATTTGGCTACAAGCTTTGGTTACTTATTAGTCTATCAGAGGCTATCTAGGGCAGCCTAAAACAGTCCTAATCAACAACATAAACAACCAAAAACAGCCTTTCCAAGATCAGATTTACCGATTAATCAAGTTGGAAACTAGAGCTCCTATTTGCATGCAATTTTCACTACTCTTTCCAGCAAAGAAAACAAGTAACAGTAGCAAACTACACAGAAAAAGCACACTGACACACCAATCTTTCTCACTTCAAGTAGCATCAAAGATGTCCAAAACCAGAACCATCCATGAAAAATGTAAACTTATTTTAATCAAGTACAAGTGATATTCATTCACCAAGGTCTGTGCAACTGCAAATGCCAAAAAAAATCCAAAAACAAGGGGTTCTTAATCTGTCCAATTTGAACATCATCCTCAGTCCAATGAATATTTCCTTCCATCCACGTGGTTCACCATGATTTTTTTGCCCTGCTCACTTGAAAACCTAAGTTGTTCTCCTTAAACTAAGTTTTGACCACTTCACATATAACTAAAAACTCACTCAATTTCTTCATATTGATACGCAATCACATCAAAGTCTACTACCAAAACACAAGATAACTTTCCAACAAAACTAAAAAAAATTAAAAAATAAAACACATAAATTTGAGTGTAGAAAGTGTTACCAGAATGCAGGTGAGGGAGTTTTTGAAGGTTGACTCCAAAATGTAATTGTGAAGGCGAAGGTGAAGGGAAGTGAACAAAGTGATGAAGGGTGGTCGACGGCGAATGTGAAGTGTCACCAGAGAATGCGAAGGCGAAGGCGAAGGCAAAGGCCCTGTGTTGAGGGGGAGAGTGGTGGTCGGAGAGTGTTGGAGGAGGAAAGTGTGAAGGCAAAGGCGAATGGTGGTCGGCGGTGAAGACAAGAGAGACTTCGGTGAGGTGAGGGGGAGAGTGGTGGCCGGAGAGTGGTGGAGGAGGGAAGTGTGGCCGACGGTGAAGGAGTAGTGGGAGAGAGAAAAGTGAGACAGTAGTTAGGTTTAGGAAGGAAATAAAATGAGCTAATGGCGCGAAGGCAAATTTATTGTATTCACAGACTTTTCACGACAAAAAATATGCAAGTTTGGTCATGGAAGGGTCACTTTCCATGACCAAACTTCCATAAGTTTGGTCGTGGAAAGTGCTAGATTTTCCACGACCAAACTTCTGAAAGTTTGGTCGTGGAAATTGACCACTTCCACCACCAAACTTGCAAAGTTTGGTGGTGGAATTGTAACCTTCCACGACCAAACTTGCAAGTTTGGTCGTGGAAAGTCTCCGCCTGAACATTTATTTACATGTCATACCACCACGTTTTTTATCAACGACCAAAGTTGACTTTTTAGTCGTAAATCATGGTCGTTAAAAACATATTTTTCTATTAGTGACGATTTTTTATATATAAAAAAATAATAGAAACACGACATCCTATTGTTTTATATTTTTTCATATACAAAATCTATATATCACTATTTCACTACTATGTTGTCGCACCATCGTGACGCGACAACAGTAAAAATGTTAAAATTTTCTTTTTAAAAAATATGGTATTACAACTAAGAGGTGTGACATTTGATAATAATAAAAATATATATATATGATATCACGTCACATGGCGCGACATCAATTAATATATTTCGATCCATGTTGCTCTTGAATTTTTTTATAATGGACATTGAGTTTTGAAATGAAAGATGTATGTTGGGCCTCGCTGCGTGTCATGGCTTTTTTAAAATAAGAAAAGCATTTTATGCCTCGTGGCACAACATGACTTTTTTCCTAATAAAAGACATGTCGCTCCCCCGTGTCATGACACAAAGTTTTTATAAATAAAAAAGGCATAAATAAATATGCATTTCATATAACCACACATTATGTTTTTTCATTATATTTTGGTCTTTTGTCGCGCCATAATGACACAACATCATTTTTTTTTATCATGTTGCACCTCTATTGCACGACATAAACCACTGAGGCACGACATTAGTCTCAGTAATCCTCTCTATAAACTCTACACTCCTTCTCGTATCTTATTCTAAAATCATATTTTCTCCTTCTCCATTATTCAATAGGCATAAGGGTTGATGTTGCTTAATAATCATTTCCATACAGTTGTTCTTTCATTATTATTATTTTAACTAATAGTCTTTTTTCAGATTATTTGTTTAAACACTATGATTTCTATCTCCTACTATTTTATTTCTTCTACTAGGCCTCCCTACTCTTTTTCCATTATATTCATTAATCATTAACTTTTTATGAAATGATACATATGAAACTTAATTTATCAAATATCTATGTTTGATATATATTCAATAACCCTCTACTCTTTCTCCATTATAAGTAATAATAATATTTGTTATTGACTTTTTTAAATCAATCTAAAGTTTGTGTCACACTAGCCGGTAAGACATAAACTTTGGAAGTTATTTTTTTGAAAAAAATACTATGTCGAGCCATGGGGCGCGACAAAAGTTTTTTTAAAATAATAAAACCATATATGTCGCACCCATGACAAGACAAATTGTGGAAGAGTTTTTATTTAAAAATGTTACGTATGTCACACCCAGAAATGCTTATGTCGCGACAAACAGCTTTGCCACACACGTTTTTATCTCGCCTAATAAATCTGTGACACACACCTATAATTGCGGTTAAATACACGATTTAGTGCCATTTTCAGGTGCGACGATGAGCTATTTTTCTTATGGTTGTAGCACCGCATATGATATGATTTTTATCATGAAGATAATTAATTATTAAAAGTTATTTTCAAGTAAAAATCTTAACGCTATAGCGTTTGTGTGTTTTTAAAAAACAGAATTGGCATTGGATTCCATTATTCACTTACTTAAAGTAGATGCCTTTAAAAAGAGATGTATGTTTGTGGATTCAAAAGATGACTTTAGAACTCTATATATTGATAAAATAATAATCTCTTCTTTTATGCAGACGTTTATTTTTCCCCCTTCCTTTTGGGCAACCTTTATTAGCCAATTTAAGCTAAATATAGTAAACAGAATCATTTTTCAGTAATCTGCGTGGTTACATGACCTTAAGCTATCAGCCCTAGAGATGTTATCAACTTGTCATGCATATAGTTGAATACAATTAGGACATCATCATAGATTATATCTAACTAGGGAAAGGGATCGGATATACTATATGATAATGAAGTATTCCCTTATACTGAAAGAATTTTTATTTCAAACTAATTGTTGTTTTGAAACACATTGTCTCTATTAATTTGATAGAAGAGTATACTTGTTTTGGAATTCAATTATTTATTTAATTTTGTTTTCATGGAATGAGAGAATCTGTATGCGATATTTTTTAAAAAAAATATTTAAGAATATTTTGTTGAATTGACGTTAAGAAGTTTTTCATTTTAAACCGTTTTTGATATAGTCTTCATGAATAAAAAGTTTACATTACCTGTATTTTGGAAGGGATGGAGGTAAAATAGTTTGTCTGGAGAAGAAGGAAGAAAATAGTTGAAATATAAAGGACTTTTACGATAATGGTTGAAGTGAACTTGTTGGGCCTTAACAAAAGGATTTGATCACGAAGTTTAGGAATTAGGATCCCATAGGCCATAGTAGATCATCGGAACAAAATAGAAAAGAGAGAGTAAGTTAAAGAATTCTTATGTGGGGAAAGAGTCAAGTGTTGGGAGAAACCGATGTTTTTTTTAATCAGCCTTGGGAGCATCCGATATTTTTTTGCTCAGGATTGGGAGCATCCGATATACGTAGTCCTTAGAGTGAATACCCCCATTAATTGCCCTTAATTTTTTCGCCAGTCACCAATGAGCACTCGCTATTCTGAGTCCTATATAGGGATATACAGCTGGCCTGTGAATTTGCTCTATTCTCAAGGACTAGAGATTGAACCTACAACCACTTATTTAAGAAATGAGAGTACTCACCACTCACATCAATGGTTAATGAGCTGATATTTTCCTTTACATAAAAATAAATGGTTGATTTTCAATCAATATTAAATGTTGTTGATTAAATAAACTCTTAGTAGTTAAACAGGATTGGTTTCTCCATATATTTGACTACCCCTTATAGCTTCATAAGTAAAAGCTAAGTTATATTGGGAGTTTGTAGTTAATGTTATTTTTTTTTCAATATTACCGACATTATCATGATACTTTTTAATAGAGAGAAATATATAATTATTATTAATAAATATGAAAGAATGTTATGGATAAAAAAACGTATAAAATTGCACCTCCCTTCACATACCCCATTTCAGTTCCCCTCCAGATATGAGGTCTTTTTTTTAAGGTGAGGTATATTTATTGCCTAATTTTTCCTCATTATTTTTTAAGGTAAACTACAAACCTACTATTTTGATTGTTATCAAGGTGTATCCAACACAATGTAATTTTTTTTGCTATATAGAAAGTAAACATGTAATTTTTAGTAGAACAAAAGTAAACATGATAATTCAAAATTAGTGTAAAAGTAACTATGACAATATTTTTGCAAGAAAATAATTGTAAAATATTAAAATTATGGCAAAAGTAATCATAACATTTTAAAAATCACATGTATTTTGCTTCAAATAAATTACATAGTGTTCGATGCACTTTTATCATAATTACATTGAATATTCTTACACCATATTACTGGGAAAGTAAAACTCCTCCGTCTCTTTCATGTCTCATGTTAGCCCCCACTGTAACTTCACTTGTTCCCAATGTACGTGTTTTATCTTCAATGTCATCACTCATTGTTCTTATAATTGCTCATTGGATATTTGCTATCACCGTCTGTTTTCTTTTCTTCTCTGCGTTGCTGTGTCTACAAGTATCCCACCCTGTCGTCGTTTTCTTGATTTGTTGGGTATTTTGTTATTAAAAATGAATTGCAGTTTCAACAAAGTTTTGAACAAAAATAATTTGGATACATTAGTGAGATTGGCAAATCGTAGACCACGAATACCATTAAGTATAAGACTATGAGAGGAAATATACACACGAGTAATTACTTGTGTATCAAGTACCAACAAATATCTCGGTTGAGAATGAAATCTTTCTTTCTAGGATACATTTGTATGAGTAACTTTTTCATAGCAATACTTTTCAAGAAAATTCATAAAAAGAAAATTACAAAATGCGCCAACATAACAAATATGTTAACCATCACATTTTCCTCATTCAATTTTATGGGCAAGGGCAAGGGATCCCTCATATTCCCTTCCCCCCTATTCCCCTCCTATTCCCCAATCTCCACTGTCCATGTGATCTAATGGTCAACATCTCACATACTCTCTTACACCCCACCACACCATATTACTCACCCTAACTTCTCTACCAATCTCTCCTGCGCTCTCTCTCGTCTTCTTCCCCCACACCATAGCCGGAAAAAGCTTCCACATATCTCTTCTCTATCTTCACATCACCTCCTACCCCCAACCTCACCACTTTCACAACAACCACTCCCATTCTTGCCCCTACTTCCGCCGCCGCCCACACCATCGTCGTCCACGCAGTCACCATCGCCGACCACGACATCGCCGTCGCCGGTCTCCGGTGACATTGAACCACAACAACAGCCTCACGATCTCCCTCAGTCTCCTCGCCTCCGTCATCCCCAACCACAAAGCACGAGCGAGGTTGTTTGCTAGCCGGAGACTGCCACCGTTGTCAGCGCGACCACCATGACGGGAAATCGACGTCGTCGGCGCGGCCACCGTTGGTTTTCGGCGAATCTGGAGAATCAGCGCCCGCCGTTGATGGTGGTGAGGCTAGGGAAGGAGGTCGCCCGCGGTGGTGAGGGTGGGGAGGCTGGGTAAGGAGGAAGTTGGAGAATTGAAGAGAGAGGAGATATGACAAGAGGAAGAAGGAGAGGGGGAGGGATAGGATGGAGTGTGGTGGTGTATAGGAGTTTGTTGATTCTGAGCCGTTAGATCAAATGGATGGCCTAGATTGAGAATAGGGGGGAATAGGGGGGAAGAGAATAGGAGGCATACCTCACCCAATTTTATACCATACTCAGTCAATTGTCTAATCAAATTTATTACTAATCTGACCACATTTATTTCTAATTTAAATCATTATTGCATTATTAATATGATTGGTTTATATTATCAAAAAAAATATGATTGGTTTATTTTCAATATTTAAATTTGTCAATAAAATTGTCCAATCTTATTTACTTGAAACTTAACATTACATTGATTTCCTAAATTTGTATTTTGATAAGTCACACAAATTTATAATCACGCCTTATAAAAATAATTCATACTTTCAATTTTATCCAAATTAAGTACAATCGAAAATTCATATCATAGCACACATATGCTGATATGCGTATAAAATTAACTTTTATTATCTACAAGTAACACTTTCTATTAATAAAAAATTTATTCAAATAATGTATTAAAAACATTTATTCAAGGAACAAACTTTGCGAAAATGACGAATAAATCCTTTCAATTTCAAAATACCAATAAAAATTTCACTGCAAACATTACTACGCATCAACTAACTCGAAATGACCAATTTAGTGTTTTGAAATTAGGAGGGATTTATTTATCACTTTATCTTACATTTTTTGTTTATTTCTTTTTTATTATTAAATTTTGTAGAAACACGTATACACACACTAAAGTTAAATATAATGTGGTTGTATTCTCAATGTTGAAATATTCCAAGAAAGTTTTATTTTTTTTTGATAAAATTTTTATGTTTTAAATGTGAAAAAGAGTATTTTTAAAATATCATGAGCACTGAAAGTTCAAGATTATATTTTTAAAACAAAATCAAGGAAGGTAAATGATTCATTCAATCATAATTTTCTTAATGGTAACTAGGTTTCATGGTAGCAGTTAATTATCGTTTCAAATAATACTATAAAGTTTTCTGACCAACAATATAATACTATAATAATCGTAGTTAAAATTATTATTGAGATATTTATTTTATTCAACCATCAACAATTTAAACATGCATTCAGACAAAATTATAGCACCGATGGGACCGTCCAATCCAAAGCAATTTGGGCTGTGAAGTGTGAAGTGGCAATATTTGTTCACCAATATTCTTTCTTTCTTTCTTTCTTTCTTCACTTATTACCCTTTGTTTTTCTCAGTCTTCCAATTCCAATGGTTTCATGTGAGTATTTCTCTCCAAAGTTCTTATCTTTATTTATATTCAACACTTATAATTGCATGCTTTGGTCTGAAACTAATTTCTTGGGCCTTCTTATGTTTTTATAGTAATGGGGTTTGGATATTTCATTGATTTTTTGTTGAACTCAATCTTTATGCTTTCTTTGTAATGCTGCTTCAATATGGTGAACATTATAGGCAAATATGATGTTGTAATCTTTTAGAGTAATGGAAGTGTTATTATCAAAAAAAAGAGTAATGGAAGTGTTTAGAAAGTACACGCCTTTAGTATTAATGAAGAAGGGTGGAGGAATTTCTACTTATATATAGAAGACTTGCTTACTTACTGAATTGGGTTAGTATACATTATTATTCAAAGAAAAAGCAGCATTGTAATGTAGGGATGTGTGAAACCTTTTTCTTTTATAAAATAAACACTGTCTGGTGATTCGGTGCCTATTGACTATTGATCGAACACAATAGTGTTGTGCGGTCCATGTAGCCGACCCCACCTATTTGAGATAAGACTTTGTTGTTGTTGTTGTAAAGACAGTCTGGTTTGACAACGGACTAATCTGTACTCGAGGGGTAGGAGTATTACCAAGATAGGCAAGGTTGGGGTTTCCCATCGTTGAAACACATGTTCTGTTCCTCATGGGTGAGACCACTTACCAGGTTGGGGTTTACCATGTACTGTCCATTAGTGGGATGTTTGAAACTTGGGTGGTAAAGGAGGATATAGAAAAAGTGTGGTGATGTGTTGTGCTGGGGTATTGTATTAATTGAATGTGGATTTAAAAAGTTGTTGTGTTTCATGCCTTTACTTTTTCATCAACCAAAGAAAATGTGATGCAAAACTGCAGAGCTACCTTACGATTAATGATGCTTGTGTAGAAAGACAATAACTTTCCATGTCAAGGCTTCAACTGTAGAAATGCTTTTTTGATATTCAGTATTCAATATGAAGATTGAAGTTTAATATACCGTCATTACATGCATTTTAATTGGGAAAAAAATCAGACTGCTGTCAAATTACAAAGCCTGCAATATAAACCATAGTTATACTGTTGTTACCCATTATTACCAGAGCTATCAATTTTCATAGATTTCCATAAAGTTTTTCTATTAATAAGCCGTTAATAGCATAGCGAATAATCAGAAATGGGAGAGTAGATATTCTACTGGAATTCAAGCTTAATTTGTATCTCTTGCTTGGTAACTTAGCTTTGACACTTTGGTTAGTACGTAGCGTTCTTAGAAGAGGAAAGCACATATTTTGTGTGATTTCATTACAGGTTAAATGAAAAATGTAAGGTTCATGCAGTTTTATTTTAATTGATTTTGTGAGGCTGCTTAGAAGGAATTCACTGGCTTAATCTTTGCTCTCAATCTATTCAACCCATTATTGATGCCACATCAGAATAGTTTATCTGTCCTAGCAGTTATCGCAAATATTCCTGTTGTGATTTTATTTGCGCTATACTTGACAATGTGTCAAAGAAAACATCAGGTGGCCTTGCTTTTATAAATCCAAAAAATGAACAGCAAGTGTAAGGAGAAGCTAGCATGGCTACAATTGGGTTATGATAATTGGCTGCAAAGAATATTGGCCTACCTTTTATATTTTCAAGTTAACTATATAAACTGTGTTGAGAACTGAAAATGAAACTTTACAGTCCTCTGATAATTTCTATTACACTTACTTTGTTCATTTTATTAAAATGTAACAAGGATGTCACAGTGAAGTAGTTTATATGAGAAGTCAGTTTTTCGTTTATTTCTTTTATTCTTTCATCCGTGTGTTTTACATTACAAAACAATTTTCCCCCTACTTTACATGCTGTAGATGATCATCCTCTAAATTCAATCCATTAGTTTGGCTTTAAATCAGAAATAAAGCTACTCTTTCCCTATTTTTGATCTGAAAATCATCTGTTGTGCTAATATTTAGGCACTGATCATGCCGATGTTTGGAGATTTATTTTTCTCGATTTGTATTGCAGATAGCTTAGGGACGTCAAATATTAAATTGTTCAACTTGGGCACAGCTAGTAAAAAAGTCGGAATTTCACAACAGTATGGTATAAGAAGTTGGACCAGTAGGAAGTCACTACAAAACACCCATTTGACAGCGTCACATCGATCAACTAAATTTTTAACTGCATGCAGTGGTCCATCATTAAAAATTCAGTGTAAGTTTACTTCCTTTAGTAAAGAGTTTTCTGCCATGACTAAGTAAATTTCTCTATCCAGTACGAAAAATTCTTTATCATTTATTTCGAGTTGAGTTGGTTCAATTCTTTTTTAGTTAGGGGTTGGGATGTAATCATGCAATTAAACAATTCTTTTTTTAAGAATCTATATCATGCAGTTAAATTAGGGTCTGCATCTCATATATGGTATGTGCATAGGATAATTCAAACAAAGCATAATAAATAGCTACATCTGTTGGCTTGTTATAATGAAATGCCTCAAGGATATGATGAATTGAGGGCACGTGATAATGAGTTGATTTCAGTCATATAACATAAAAAAGAAGAAGAAGAAAGTGGTTTAAGTGTTTTATATTGTAGTCCATTAGCCCTAGAATAACACAATCTTTTAGCTTCTGTAACAAGCCTTTAGTGATTATTTAACAGCTGCTACAAGTTCAGAACATGACTCTAAAGAGGTTAAGTCATCAACAAGTGAACTCATTCCTAATCTAAATGAGGTTAGTGCATAAATCTTAATCATTATCTGCATTACTCTTATATGCCAATTCATAAAAGGGAACTTAGTCTACTATGACAGCTGTTATGAAATCTATAAATATTGCCAACTATGTTTGTTTCAGTACTACTTTGGATAAAGATGTTGCATTATTATGTGCCCCACTGTTATCTTTCTTCTATGTGGGTTTTCGTTGCTGATCAATAATATTATTTTTTCCCTAAATATTGCTGGTTTCTTAAGACAGTCACTTGGACTGCTTAGTACCAACTACAGGACTTGTGATTTCGGAATTATTTTGAACTCAATATATATGTTTGAACTCAATGTACTGATGGACCTACTTGCTTGATCTGGTCTCAGTAATTAGATCATATAACTCCACTCTTCATCATTATGTATTCATATAAAATTTATTGCATTCATATTTTACCCCTGCTTTGGCGGCAGCCTATAACCAGTCATGATGTTGCTTGAAATCTCGCACAAGCTGCAGAAACAGATATGTATGTGGACATGTAGTTTTTAGCAAATATGTTCTGCCATCAATACTTTCAACACCCTAAGATTTAAGCTGATATGCGTTATGCATTTATCTTATACGATGCAAGATATTTTGTAGCCCTTGGTTATGAAAGGTTAGCTTGCTGTAAAATTGTTTTCTCTTATAGTCTTACCAGAGAGGCTTGAGTCTATTTTCTACATTGAGATGCAAACATATTACACTTTTTTCTCTTCGAAATCCCTTTTGATGAACATGGAGCAAACGAGATTCAGGACAAACATGTCCTATAACATGCTTGCGTACATTCTTACTCTAAAACATTGAAACATATTTTATATCAACATCTTGGCAGGTGGAATTTTTGCTCAATGAATTGTGTGACACCGAGTCAGTTCATGAACTAGAATTGAAGGTAAGCAGAATGAAGTTGAACTGAGTTTGATATCCTCAAAAGCTAATATTATTCATTTATCTCTGTCACTTGGGAATTAGGATATTATTTTCAAAAGATCATTGTTCGTATTAAATTTTGCTTTCTTAATTCCCACCTGTGTAATTCCCTAATGTTATCAATCAGCTTGCTGGATTCCACCTGCACGTAGTGCGGAGTTTAGCTGGCGATAGCCGAACTGTACCAGAATCACCTCCAACAACCCCTTCTGTTAGTGCAAACACTGTCATGGAATCACCTGATTTGAATGGATCAGCTTCCACATCTTCATCTTTAGCCATCATTAAACCAGAAGCTTTTTCAGGGATGAAGGGATTTCTGGATAAAGCTGCAGATGAAGGCTTGGTTATAGTTACATCTCCAAGGGTAATAAAAACACATCTTTCATATTATGTATAGTCCTTATAAATTTCAAAAAAAATTCTTAAACTCATTAATCATTTTGCAGGTTGGTTTCTTTAAAACATCTCGAACCATAAAGGGAAAGCGTGCTCCACCAGCATGTAAAGAGGTAGAGTCATTTCATTCTGGTTCTCTCTCTCTCTCTCTCTCTCTCTCTCTCTCTCTCTCTCTCTCTCTCCCCCCTCTCCCTCTCCCTCCCTCCCTCCCTCCCTCCCTCCCTCCCTCCCTCCCTCCCTCCCTCTCTCTCTCTCTCTCTCTCTCTCTCTCTCTCTCTCTCTCTCTCTCTCTCTCTCGCTCGCTCGCTCGCTCGCTCGCTCTCTCTCTCTCTCTCTCTCTCCCTCCCTCCCTCCCTCTCCCTCTCCCTCCCTCCCTCCCTCCCTCCCTCCCTCCCTCTCTCTCTCTCTCTCTCTCTCTCTCTCTCTCTCTCTCTCTCTCTCTCTCTCGCTCGCTCGCTCTCGCTCGCTCTCGCTCTCTCTCCCTCCCTCCCTCCCTCCCTCCCTCCCTCCCTCCCCTCCCCTCCCTCCCTCCCTCCCTCCTCCCTCCTCTCCCTCTCTCTCCCGCCCCCTCCCTCCCTCCCTCCCTCCCTCCCTCCCTCCCCTCCCCTCCCCTCCCCTCCCTCCCTCCCTCCCTCCCTCCCTCCCTCCCTCCCCCCCCCCCCCCCCGCCCTCCCGCCCTCCCTCCCTCCCTCTCCCTCTCCCTCCCTCCCTCCCTCTCTCTCTCTCTCTCAGTCAAGCATAATGTTATTTATTTACATGCTGGAAGCTTAAGTGGATATGGATTCTTCTCCTTTGTGAATTGATTTTTTAATGTGGTCATCTGATTGAGTTATTTTTATGCATTGTTGGGCCTATTAGGGATAGCTCCTCAAAGGTGTTTTTTTGGCCTTTTGATTATATACACGGACTCAAATTTGAGATCTCGTGCATTTAGAGAAATGCACCAACAACTAAAAGTCTGGTTACCAGCTTTTAATTTTTCGCATGCATGTTTGGCCGCCACCTTTAGTCTCTACTCCCTAATTTTACATTTAAGTTAACAGTAGTAATATGTTATATTATGACTAACATACCTGAGAATTGGCAGAAGCAAATAGTCAAGGAGGGCCAGCCCATATGCTATGTAGAACAGCTTGGTGGTGAACTGCCAATCCAGGTTTGGGTCTCATGCTTGAAATGTTTCTACACTCTTGTGATGATCATGACAAGTATAATAACCATTTCAATTTTTAATTATTTTGTTCATGTATGTTTTTAGTCAAAAGTATCAGGGGAGATTGTTAAGATTCTCAAAAAGGATGGAGGTTAGTCAACTCAAACTTATCTTGGAATATTCTACTAGTCAACTCAAACTTATCTTGGAATATTCTACCTCTGATCCTTGATATAAGATCAAGTCTGTAATTTGAATCGCAATAAATCTTATATTAAGGACTGAGGGTAGTATTAAACTAGTCTTTTGTTGATATCTTGGTGTCTCATCATTATAATTTGCTTGTGTTGTTGTTGCCTTTACAGAGGCTGTTGGATATGGTGATGCACTTATTGCAGTCTTGCCTTCATTTCCTGGAATAAAGCTTTATTAAACGTTATGGGGGTTGTTTTGTTATGCTACTACTAGAATTTCGTGATAAGCTGAGGTTTGTGTGTACAGAACAAGATTATTAGATTTTTGTTTCATCCTTTGTTGTCTGTGGCCAAATTGGTAGCTTTATGCTTATGATTGGTTATTTTCTTATGCTTTTTGTTTATTTATTCATTGCCAGGGAAACAAATACTTTGTTATCTGGAAAAACCAAAAGCCCGGTCAAATAATATAAATATAGGCACAATTGCATTGTGTTCCCAAACAAGATATTTTATACTATACTACAAGTTTCAATGAGTTGTCAATAGCTTTTTTCTTGTTAATATTGGCATATTAACTTGTCAGTGTTGACATTAATAACTTATTGGGATCTGTCTAATATTAATTCTTATCTTTTGGACTTCAATGTAATTGTCTCAAAAATATAAATTACAAACAAAATTTGTTAAAAGAAACCAAAAATAGTATTTTAGAAGGGGTTAATGTGTTATTTTCTGTTAGAAAAAATTGAGCATTTCGAAATTTCTTGAGTGGTGATTTTACTACCACTGTATCCTGTTACAAAGTTAACTGAGTCTTATATTTAAGACAGGATGGAGTAGTTGTTAATCAAACATGAATAAACATAAATAATTAAATATAAATCATTAACTACTTCCTAGAAGAGCATGATATACATCCTTTTGCTGATAAAAAGGGCTTCTTAACACAGAAAACATATAGTGGATCGTTTTTGGAGTTGATGTAAAAAGAAGAGTTGATGATCCAATTGAACAAGATCTAAACAAATTAGACTAAATGACTATGCTTTGATTATTTGTAGTGTATAATTGGAGGCTAACCAAAACAACAAGAAATGCAGAAAGAAACCTGAACAAATATCATTCATGATTCAATATAACTTGGAATGCGATCAAATCGTTGCACAACATATGTTACAATTATATCTGAGCTCTCAATCATCACCCCATCAAATGGACACATTTGCTTTCCATTTGCTTTTCATCAATGAAGCATTATACATATGTATATGCAATTATTCAAAAACCAGAACTCAAACACCACCTTATTTAAAAGTTATGTCAAAAGATAGTTAGTCACATGTAGACAGGTGGAACAAATTTTGCATTTTTATCCCACATTTAAGCTATTGACCTCTTGACTTCTATCACCAATATATCTCCTCTTGATCCCACGTGGATTTAATTTTCACCTTAAACTCTGAAAATTCACACGCTGTTTTTTCATTAATATTTCCAAACCTTTTTTCCTCGAATTTGTGAGGAAATTTAGTTTAGGAATGTCAAGTATTCTGATTCGTGTTAATTTAGTATGTATTCATCTAGTTTGCACATATAGTCAACAAATCAGAGTGGCGCAGCGGAAGCGTGGTGGGCCCATAACCCACAGGTCCCAGGATCGAAACCTGGCTCTGATAAAGAGTGGCTTCCGAACTTTTTATATTTTTTCACCGTTCGATTTAATGCCTCATCCAACTGTGATCGCATTGACACGTCACCCACCATTATCAAGCCGCATGTTGCCCCTTAACTATTGGGCTCCTTCATATGAATCCAAACCATTTTCTTGCTCTAGAAATAACAAGAATACCTACGTTTTTTTTGTTATAAAAAAGGTGTCCTAGTGTTAAAATAATTGGATATAAATTGTTTCCCCTATGAGAATATCATAAATTGAGAAAGAATAAAATATTAATAAAAATACTTGGGCAATGGTCCTATTTTGCCCTTCAACTAACTACCTTGGACCATTGGGCGCCCTAAAGTAACACTGAGTGCAATTTTACCCTTAAAGTAATCAAATTGATCCAATTTTACTCTATGGTGAATGTAATGTTGACACGTGGACCGCACGCGTCAACATTACATTCGCCAGAGGGTAAAATTTGACCACTTTGATTACTTCAAGGGTAAAATTGCACCAGTGTTAGTTTAGGGCGCCCATTGGTGCAGAGTGGTTTGTTGAAGGGCAAAATAGGACCATTGGCCAAAATACTTTAACTATATTTACATTTGGATGTTAACAGTTAACACTATACATTACCTACTTATATACAATTTATTTTTCAAGATTTTTAACCCATGACAATGCCAATGACAAGGATTGTTGATATCTCGTTACATACTGTTCTCTTATAAATATACTCGTATATCGTTTCTATCTCACTATCGACTTTATTTAGTAGTTACATTGAATTTTAACATCAAGTCATCGCCTATTTACTATATTTAGTCACAATCTAAGGATTCAAAGGCGTTCAGTATAAATAATTTTTATTGGAAAAAAATTATAAATTGTTTTCAATGAAAAATATATATAATTTCTAGGGATTGAATACAGAGGGCATACATGACAAAACAATGTATTATAGAAGAGTGAATTCAAATTCATTGCTAGACAATCATTATATGATACTAAATTAAATATAATCAGTTAATATGAATATTTAATTGCATTCTAATTGATTATGTGATTTGCATGAAAAAGATTTTGAGATATGCTTTTATTTATTAGCCTGGCCTCTACTTATTACAATATATATTTGTTCAAATAAAAAGAACCCTTAATGTCTTTAGTGTTTATCAGTTCATGAAGGCCGTGCTTGCACAAAATTCAAATGCATGAAGAAAAGAAGATAAGATAATTTATAAAACAATAAGTTTTTTCCTTAATTTCCTGATAATATTTAGGTTCTATGAATCTTGGGAGGTCATATATATCTTATTGATAAAAAAGAGGTCATATATCTCAAATGTATGAATTATGATCATATTTGGAAACAAACGTTAATACTACTATAATTTATTTTATGTTAAATATGTCCATAAACCTGATCACATACTCACATAGAGCCAGCTGGGTTTTTTATGTTCAGACCATTAAATTAAAGTTAATTAACCTATTTGAAAACTTGAATACAGTAACTTACAGAAAAAAAAAACTTGAATACAGTAAGGTCAAATTTCTTATATTTATCACGTTACATTTTCCAATAAAACTAGTAGTATTTTATCCCATGCGATGCACGGAGTTTAGGATATATGGTTTTTAAAAAGTTATCGTGTGAATACAAATATGTATTAATGCTAAATGAATTTCATGTAAGGATTATAAATTAAAGGAATCAATTATAATAAAGATGTTAAAGATATAAGTCGCGAATTTTATTTTCTAAGTATTATTTTCAAATGATGTGAACTTAAACACACATCTTTTTTTTAAATCCAGAAAAGTGATATTAAATAAAAAGGATTACATAGTTTTAATAACATCATGAAAATAAAAAGGAAAAGCACTTAAACTAGTCAGCAGAAACTAAATGAATGGAAAGAGTACTAAATGGACGGAATAGAATTAAACACACATTTTGATATATACCTAAACTATTGTGTTTCAGTGACATAACATGGAAACATATTTAAAAAAGACAATAATCTAAATCATAAAAGTGTATGGAGAAATATTTGGAAGTTTTATATTGGTAAGTTATATTTAATAATGGGATTTTTAAAACTACCACCCGTTGCTATATTATTCATTCTCATATGTGAAGTGAAGATTTGATGTTGTTTAATTACATGGTATGTTATGGAATTTAAATTTTGATAAGGCAATTTAATTTTATGAATTCATCCAAAGAAATTAATATACACAATGATGCAAGTTACAATTGCTCAAATAGTCATATAGAAACTTACAAAACTTTAGCATGTTAGATCAACCAAATTGTGAAAGTATCTTTCATGGTGAAGTATTTAGAACTACTGCTAATAGTGATACAATTTTGAAAATAAAAAAATTAATTTATATTATATGTGACATTTTAATTAACTACTACAAAAATAAACACTCGAACCCCCTCCAAAAAAATCTTCCCAGAATGTGTATAAAAAGTGGGTATTATTGATCTATTATAATTTAAGGGAGAGATAGTAATGTAGGGAAGTAGTGAGAAGATAAAGACATTCACAATCAAATATAATCGATGATTCACATTAGAAACAATATTAGGAATTAGAGAATTTTAAGATTCTAAATTCATTCTTATTATCCCATGTTCCTTAACTCTTAAATTTTGATAAATTATAAGTTTATATTACTTTTTGGAATTGTTAATTGTAATGCTTAAAACAATAAAAAATATAATTTTGTTAGGATTGATCGGTAATCTTAAAACCCCACTGGATGTAAAGGTGATGCATACCGAAAATGGCATAATCCATTTACTAATGTTATAGCTAGATTGTCACATAATCAGACATTTAATTCATTTACAATTTTGTAACTCTTAAATATGACAAAACCGATTCTGCTAAAAAAATATGACAAAACCTAAAAGTTTCCTGGGCAAACAACCATTAATTGATTAATGTTTAAAATATGGGTAATGGACCTAATCTGCTCTCCAAGTAACCACCCAGGAGCACTGGGCACCCTGAACTAACAACAGACCCGTATTTGTACTCAAAGTAACCAAGGTGTTTAAAAACTACCCCGGGTGGACGGTCAACAACGTTTGACCGTTACTATGTCTATGTGGCCGCCACGCGAAGACTTGTTTTGCCACCCGGCGCCTTGTCATCGCCACGTAGGATAAGTTCATGTGAGTCCCACGCATAATAATAAACAATTTTTATTTTTCTCTCTCTCCTCACCACACCAGCGACCCTCCACCCCCACCAACACCCACGCCACCCCCTTCACCTTCCTAGCCCCCACCACCTCCCTTTCACCTCCACAACCCCCATCCCCACCACAACCACCTCGCAGCCTGCACCTTCGTTATCAGCACTCCGCATTGTGGTGAAAGGCACCACAGAACCCAACTCAACTCCCACACTCTTTGCAACAGCTGTGGTGGAACCCACAGAGGAAGAAGAAGACGAAGAAGCAACTTTGGCAGCAGCTTCAACATCCTTGGCCACAATCCTTCCCAGAGGGCCAGAGCCCAAAATAACGCCCAAATCAACACTCAAATCCTTAGTCAACTTCTTCGCATAAGGAGACGCCACCACCCTCTTCCCTCCCTCCGAAGCCGGATGACTGGACGGCGCCGCCTTCTTCCACCATGATGGCCAAGAGGTAGCCGTCGTAGAAGGTCTCGACGTCCATGTCAGCCTTGTCGAACTCGACCACGACGATGCTCTCGCCCTTGGAGAGCTTGTCACCCACGGACTTGACCCGCTGGAGGTAGGCCGATCTCCGAAGGTAGGCCGCCATGTGCGAATCGCTTCGAATTCTCCGGAGGTGGGGGGCTGCGGATGTGCGGGGTGGTGGTGGGGGGCTTTTTCAGGCTGGGAGTGTGGAGGCGCGAGGTGGTGGTGGTGGGGATGGGGGCTATGGAGGTGAAAGGGAGGCGGTGTGGGGTTGGGGAGTTGTGAAGGGGGTGCGTGGGTGTTGGTGGGGGGGTAGGGGTGGAGGATCGCTGGTGTGGTGAGGAGAGAGGGAAAAATAAAAATTGTTTATTATTATGCGTGGGACCCACATGAACTTATCCTACGTGGCGATGACAAGGCGTCGGGTGGCAAAACAAGTCTTCGCGTGGCGGCCACATAGGCATAGTAACGGTCAAACGTTGTTGACCGTCCACCCAGGGTAGTTTAATTTTTAAACACCTTGGTTACTTTGAGTATAAATACGGGCCTGTTGTTAGTTCAGGGTAGAGCCGGTAATATGGGTTGACCCGAGGGTTATGGGTTGGCCTGTCCCAACCCAAGGGCCAGATGGGCAGGGTCAGAACGGCCCGTTTTAAATGGGCTGAAATTTGGCCAACCCTAACCCGGCCTGCAGGGTTACAAGGTCAACCCGCCTACCGTCACTTTTAAAAAAATTCTACAGAAAAAATATATGGGCGTCATTCACTGCCCATGTGATAGGGCGATGCGATGCATATAAAAAATATGAAAATAATAAATTCTAATTCTAATAATATTAACACCGACTAAAAATTATCATAAATAAAACAAGTCTAGCCAAATTCAATCAAATAATACAAGTCTACTGCACCAAAAATACAAAATACAAAGGTCAAATAAAGAACACCAAAACCCCATCATTAGGCAATCAAAATTTCAATAACTTCCTCCTCCTCAACTCCATTTGTCACAAACAAAAAAAATAAGCGAGAGATTTATAAGGATAACAAACATTTTAGAGATCGAAGAAATTGAGAATTGATGAAATTGTTTGGGGAGCGAAAGGATTGGAGACAGATTTAGAAGGAGAACAAATGGTTTAGAGAGGAAGAACAAAGTGTTAAGGTTTGAGGGAGGAGTAGCCGACAAGTTTGGTGTATAGTAAGGGGTTAGAGTTTGCTTAATATGTATACAATTATTTTTTAAAAAAAGAAAAAATAAAAAGCAGGGTTGGCCCGTCAACCCGCCGGGCTAACCCATGTTAAGGATATTATGAAAGAGAGAAGAGGGAGGCCGAAGGAGAGAAGGAAAAATTGAGTTATAAGTTACTCCCACCCTTTGTCCCATAATATAAGGGCCTTTTTTGAATTTCTAACAAAAAAGTCCTTTTGAATGACCTTACCCCATAATATAAGGTCCTATTCAACTTCATTTGAGTAATAGCATGTTTTTTCCATTTTACCTATACGTCTTTTTCATCTCCATTCATAATTATACTATTTCTCTATCTACTCATTCATGATCACAGAGGCTTTTGGGTGGGGGAGGGGAATGGTATTGTTCTATGCATTTGTTGTTTTTAACCAATTGTAGCGCGTTTGTATTTCTTAAGGAAACCATGATTCCAACAAAAAGACCTTATATTATGGGATGAAAGGAGTATGTTGTAGTGAAAAGAAAGTGAATAAATATTTTTAAAAAGACAATGATACCAAGTCAGACCAAACCAATGGGAGTGTCTCTCTTTTTTTTTTTGATACAAGGCAAAATGACATTAATTAAGAATCTAGCTATTACAAACGTTCACTAATATCCAGAATATATAAAACAAATTTAAAATTAAACCATAAGCTAATAATTAAGACTGGTAGTTGAGAGACATCATCAATCCCTGACTGAGCACCAGCATGAAGATAGTCATGAAGAACTAGTGAAGAAGTTCCGACAACCAGACATCTTCTGAAAATGACGGGAGGTTGGAACCGGAGAAACACGCCACTACGAGAGCTAGGAGAAACCCAAAGCCTCACGACGTCTATACCACAATGGGCATTGAAATGTTTTGAGGTGTTAAAATGCACCAAAGATGCCACCCACAAAGAGCTGGAAGATTCAACATGACAACCTGAAACTTGTGCAGACAGAGGATATAGACCAAGACAGCACCCAACATAGCAAAATAAAAGCATATGTAGTTCAACACTAAAACAAACCAAAAGAGCCATAAAAACACATGAAAAGACAGAAGTGGGCAGCACTGCAAGTTGGACCTCTAAGCGGCTGCTGGTGAGCTTAGAGGTCCTCAATGAGATCATCCACTAACGCGGAGCTTTGTGGCACAAGCTCCGCTAAAACCCAGACCAGTAGTTGGGGAAGATAGCTTCATTATCTTGTTAACAAAGATAACAGTGAAGAAAAGGGGCGGAAAACTCATAGCATCAGGCAATGCTTGCTTCTTAGGATGAGTGTGGCAGATTCGTTCAATTTCTTTTTCTTCTAAATCACGCTCTCTCTTCTTAGTGAAAGTGCTTAGCATCAAAATCATGCATCTCTTTTTGAAAGGAGGAGGGAAAACAACAATGGGAGTGTCTCTCGAAGCCTATATTGGCTATCAGTTCAATTCAAAGAAAATGTCATATAGGCTCATATCGAGGACTGGAATGATCATGTCCAAGACATTTATTTGTTTAGTGACTTCGGTCTTTTTTCTGTTAAGTGAAACTGGGTGGTTTTTCTCTAGACCAAGTATTATTTGACCGGTCCAAACCATAGGCCTTGATCTTTTTGTTAGAAGCTCAAACCCACTCACTCATTATTTATATTAAGTGCTTCTTGCCGGATGGTTTAGTGCTGATGGTATCACCGTAGAGATGGATGAAGATGACTAGGATAAAAATGTGCTTCTAGGAATTGCTTGTTTTTTTATTAGTTTACCTTGTACAGTTAAGCTAAAAGAAGCCCAACAAAAAGAAAAAACTGAAAATAAATTGGTTTTGATTTTTTCGGTTTTTCGTTTTTTATTAGGTTTTCAATTTGGATGATAAAATTCTCCTTAAAATGAAAACTGAGAAACCGTAAACAAAACCAACTAAAAATGAAAAATGAAACCAAAAAACCGAAATTCATTTGACTCGGTTCGGTTTTCGGTTTAATTTGTTCATGCCTAGTTTCAAGGGACTTCTTTTGGGTTTGGTATTTGGCTTTTTAATGGAAAATGTGGGGCTCATGGTGATAGTTTTAAAAAATGACTTTGAATAACTTAAGTGTCTAGATCAACTAGCTATAGGTTGCTTTAGCTTAATTAGTGTTCTGGAATTCAAACTTTGGATACACAACCATGAATCACTTAGAGGTAGTAATATTTCCCTCATTGTAGGTATATATTCACACTAATTTAATTATGTATAGAATAGGAAATTCGTTAGATTTTAGTGGAAATCAATGAATTTTAACTCTTTCCTTAATTCATGTAAAACATATTAGAAGTGACTTATAAATAGGACCATAATCGTAAGTTCATATATCAAGATTTTAATCTAACCATACATTCTGAAAAAATTATCTAATTTCAGATAAAAAGTTCTTTCCCCAAACTTCTGATAAAAATTTTTTTTTCCCAAACTTGCAAAATTAAGAAAACATGGAGAACATATCTAATTTCAGATATATCAAATATTTGCTCATGATAACTTGGCGAGTTGGCATGAGTGGTAAATATTCTTGTCTCTTAAACAAATGGTTGGGGAATCCATACCTATCTCTTCCGAATAAAGCAAATTCACAAGTCAGTTGTCTACCCTATAAAACTTTATAATAGCGAGAGATTTGTCTCACTTGACACGCGGGTGGAGATAACCTTAGGTAAAAAAAAATATTTGCTTAATCAAGCGCGGTTGGCGTAGTGGCAACCTCACTTCGCAGCTTAACCAAGGGTCTCGAGTTCGAGCCTTGGGAATGCAGCATGTCCCATGGCCAGTACTCTGCCCTTAAGTGGAGGTCCACGGTGCGGATCTGAATTAGTCTGAGCCCATTGAGTTCCCCGTGACATAGGGGCTGACCTAGGATACCGGATTAAAAACTCAAAAAAAAAAATATTTGCTCACTGTATCAAAAAATATATATTTGCTCATGATTAATTAGGAAAAAAAAAAATTGAGGTAACGAATACCAAGAGTCCACTTTGAGGGTCATTATTTAGCCTTCCTTATTTCACACTCACGACTATATAACAACAACATTCAACAATCATCATCATGCCTTTCACAATAATGTCACCTTCTTCTTCTTCTTGAATCTTGAGAACGTAAAACATGAAAAATCCCTTCACAACAACAATGACTAACAACTCTTCTTCTTCTTCTTCTTCTTATTCCACCTCTCACTTTCACAAAAATGACAAAAAAGCCCCTCCTTCATTTCCCTCCCAAAACATGAACCCACCAACACCAACAATGACCCCACACTCAAGGACCCACCTAGTGAACATGACCAACGACCCCAGGGTTCGATATTTCAAGACCCAATTGTGCAGAAAGTTCAGACTTGGAATATGTTCCCTTGGCTCCAACTGTAGTTTCGCCCATTCTGTTCATGAGCTAAGAAGGGCACATTTTGTAAATAACAATAATAAAAGCAATGATCTTGATAGGACATGTCAGGAATCTAGGCTGTGTAGAATGTTCTACCAAGGTCAACAGTGTTCATATGGAGCCACGTGTCGTTTCCTTCATGTGAGGCCTGGTGGGAGAGATGTGACTACTGTGGAGGTTGTTAATAATGGTGGAAATGGGAAGAGGAAGTGTGATTATGATGATGATGGGGTTTTTGATGGTGAGGTGAATTTGAAGAGGGATTTTATGAAAACCCAGTTTTGTATTAAGTGGGAGATGAAAGGTGTTTGTAACTATGGTGATACTTGCCGCTTTGCTCATGGCCAACAAGGTCATTTTTTTTATTATTATGTTTGTCATTTTGTTTATGTTTGATTCTCTAGATGTTTCTTGGTTTGATTATTTTATTATGTGTGGACAATGATGATGTTTGATTCTGTATGACAGAGAGAGAGAGAGTGTTTCATTTGATCATAGGACATGTGGTTATTTTACGTGTGAATCTATTATAGTACTCCCTCCATTCCTAAATATAAGATCAATTTAGCGAATTTAGAGAAATTAAGGAAGACATTCCTTAATTTTAATTATGTTTGTCATAGGGCATGTGGTCATACTTGCCGCTTTGCTCATGGGCAACAAGGTCATTTTTTTAATTATTTTTGTCATTTTATTTATGTTTGATTCTCTAGATGTGTCTTGGTTTGATTATTTATGACAGAGAGAGAGAGAATGTTTCATTTGATCATAGCTATGTGTGGATAATGGTGATGTTTATCATTTTATTTTGTTTGATTCTCTAGATGTGTCTTGGTTTGATTATTTTAATATGCATGGAGAATGGTGATGTTTGATTCTGTCTGAGTATTTGATTCATAAGCATATTGCTATGCTACTATTCCTAGGGCAGGGAGAGAATGTTTCATTTAGTCATATTTATAGGCATGTGATTGACTTTTATTATGTGTTGTATGTTCATGTGATGGAGTGGATATTGAGTAGGGGTAAAATTGACAATTTGTTGAATTTCAAGGTAGAATTGATGGGTAGTAAGGTTTTTCTTGGTCTGTTTGGAATATAATATTGGAAGTGTCTTATAAATAAATAGGAGTTGAGGAGTATGAGCTTATGTGTTCTATTGATTTTCTCCATGAGTAGTTGGGACTTTTAAGGTGGATGGAATGTATGGGACCACAGGGATAATCTGTCATTTTCAGATTGTTAACTGTTCATGAGCACAGGGTATTTGCATAGTTTGGTAAAGTTAACTTGACTGCTTGGGGAATATGGTAGTATATATTCGTTTGTTGTTGAGCCTGATTACATTTCATTCAGCAAATATGCCATGGAATCATAAAATATATACAAAGATAAAAAATGAGATTTTCACAAGACCATGTACTATAAGATTGGCTGAACTGGTTTGGACCTTCATTCTGCCTTTATTTTCTTGTTATGCCAAGTAGGAGAGATTCAATTGGTATCAATATTACATATATGTCGTTTTTTCAGCAGCACCACCTTGAGAAAAGGGAAATATGTTTTGGTCCAAAACAACACAAGTCCTTTGCATTTGTAGTGAGAGGAAAAGTATTAACTTCGTCACTGATAACAAACTTAGAGCTTTGTAATATTTACTCTGACTTTGGGTATTAGCATTGGATTTACAGTAAACTAATTCTGCTTAGAAATCTCTCCATTTTCAATTATACTTGTTAGTGACACATCTCTTCCCCCTTCATGATTTGTTGAGGACAGTGATTACATTAGCCATTAGGATCATCCACTTAAATAAACCCAAATTTCTCTTCTCAATGCAGAATTAGGAAAGCTTGATGGCAACTCAACTGCTGAATGCCGGCCCACTTCTGCTACTACTACTGCATCAAATGTGTCAACTGGCGCTTTGCTCAAGAAACTGAAAAGACCATGTGCATTGAATCACAAGTTCAACAGAAATGATCTACACAGGATCAGTCGCATCTATGCTGATTGGATTTAGAAAAACAATATGCTGCTGACTTTATGTTTCTAGGAGATATATTTCTCATTTAGCCTGAACAGAAATTTGAGAGACATGATACATTCTTCTGTATAGACAACAAAAAATGTATGACCTTTTTCTGAGGTTATGACACCTTGTTGATTAAACAAAGTATTATCTTGTAAAATACTAATAGTAGAAATGCAGAAGAAATTAGAATCCTGAGACCCTCTTATTCTTCCAGCTATTTCTGGATCAAATATCCAGCTTATAATTTTCGAATTGAATGTGCCATATCATAAAAATTGAAATGTTTGGAGTCACTTATTACAGGTTAAGGTTGTTGATATACTGCAAAAAAATTTGAGACCTTTATATAGAAGTGGTTCATACCAAATATGCAGGGCTTATCAAGGGGCAGTAATAGGTCTTAAGAGTCAGAGATTAAGAAATATCCATGCAGAGGGAACCCATGTTTGCAAAAGTTAAAATGTTATCAACAAAATATGAAGTGCATCAAATATTTTGCCTCATTTTTCTATTTTATAATCTATAAAAGATTTCCCATTATCTTGAATGAGCAACAAAATGAATAACATCAAACGTGATTTAAAAACAAAGTTTTGGAGCACCCAGTATAGGGTACCCTTCTACCAGTTTTATTCCTTTGGTTGTCTTAAAAATTATTAAGAACTCCAATATAAGTTGGAACCACTAAAATCACGTAAAGATTATTGCAAGAGATATAACTAGACAATGATTACTTTGGTTTTGCCTGCATATGAGAGTGACATATGACATATAGCTCTATTATTTGATCAGAAGAAAATTCAGCTTCAGCAACTTTCCATCTGTCCCCAAAGCCAACATGTACAGTGTGTGAGAATCCAATGTAGCGTTTGAAGACTTGGTTTTTTTTGGATTAAAAACATAGGGGTTTATTTGCAAGTGACCCCGAGTTTAGAAAAGTTTACATATAACTATACAAAAAGAATAAATGTTTAAGTTCACTCTAGCAACAAAATAAGTGATCACCAATAGAACAGATGACTGAAAGTACATAGAACCACTTGGTTGCTTTCTATGTTTCCTATGTTTTCTCTACAGAAGATTTTACCCATTTGACAGTAGACCGAGCGAGGGCATCCATGGGATTGATACATTTTTTAAGGAGTGGATCATCTTGGGGCAAGATATCCCACATGTCATGAGAAGCAAGCACAATAGAGCTCACTGCTCTGACCAGAAGAACTTGAAGTGCTATTCTCAATAGATTGCATGCACCTTCCATGTCCTTTCTCTTTAAAGCTTCAATTGCTGGTATCACTGTATGCTCCATGGTTGCTTTATCTGTAAGCACAACCTCAAATCCCTAAAGGAAAGTAATCATATCAGAGAGTGTGTTTTTGAGTGAAGATAAATGCATCAATGAAACTAAACTTTAGACTAAACAACAAAGTAAGTGTTCAAGAAAAGCAGATAGATACTCTATCACAAAGCTAGCCAGCCTTATGGATCATAATTTTCTGGATTGGAAAAGGAACAATCAAATAATTAGAAATTTGTTTTGTTCAACTGTCATTAGAATCAAAACAGTATTGAACTGCCAAATGCACATGACCTCCAAGAACTTGACGTTAAAAATCTTGTCTTCCAGTGTTCAAATGCTTTAATTTATTAGACACAGGAATTTCGTAAGGATATCTCAAAGATATTGATACTAAAGTGTTGTGTCTAATTTATACACACCCATGACCTGGAGTTGAGATAATCAAATTTAAAGATCCTAGCAAGGCACAACAGTTAGGAGAATTGAAATTTCATATGCATGACAATTTGTCAAGCAAGAAATAGACATTTCATGTTTGACATAGTCTCAAAAATTCTTAGCTTATTTGACAGAAAACGTCTCTAAGGCAAGCCTTTAGCTAATGCATCTTCTGCTGAATCATCATCATATACGTATTTTTCAAATCTCTTGAGATTCAATATAATGATGTGTCAAAAGTTGATCATATAAAATATCAAATCAAATAATCTATCAGAACATAGGAAATTTTAAAGTAAGTATATAAGGATATGGAACCCTGCATACATAACAACTAGACTATCATAAAGAAAGACTTGAGGTATAGGGAAAAGTCAGCAGAAATTTACTTCAACTTGTCATGCCATAAAAAAGTGAGTGGATATATCTATGTATGGCATATAGACATATGCACATGATTCTCAGTTTCATGCATCATGTGGTTGAAATAATATTGCCAGATGCAATATGCATAGATTAAGTACTTGATTCTGAAGCTTCTCCTGATAAAATCCAGCCGCTAGAGTCGCGTTGGTCGCGAGCAATCCGATCCTCAAGGGACTACCAGCTTCAAGTGGCTTTAATTTAGCTTCCTTTAGCTCACTAGCAACACATTCTGCCATGTGAAGAAAAGGAACAGAACATTCTTTTGACACTTCTTCATACCAAGAATGTGATGTATGACAAGGCATCACTATACAAGAAGCCTCAGATTTCTCAAGAAAGTTCCTTTTATTCCTAATATTATGCACAATTGGAGAAGTATCCATGTTCAAATTCTCAGCTTTACTTCTGCCAGAGAAGAAGTAACATTTTTCATAAGACATAAGCTCCTTATTTAACATAGGATCAGAACAAAGCACAAAAGGTAGAGAATTAGTCCCATCTTCATCTTCTGAAGAACTCAACTCCACAAGTTTTCTCATAAATTTTAGAGTAGCATCAACAGAAGCACCCCCAATTATACCCACACTACTTCCTTCACTCATGAAAGGAGTACTAACAGATTCAGCCCTCCTATAATTAAGATTTGAGTCATAAACTCTCTTATTATCATAAAATTTCCCACTTTCATCAGCATTCAAAATGACTGATGATGGAGGAATAGCTTGCACTTGATAAGGCCTTGACTTGTACTTGTGTTTAGGTGTGTTTCCATAACAAAATGTGTGGGATGGATAATAATTCAGTGTCTGGAAAGACATCTTCAGCATTACATCCAACATGGACAGCCAAACAAGCCAAAAGTAAAGAAATATCAAAACTTTTTTTTGCTAAAAGTGAAAGAAAAGTTGCTTACATAACATTGTAATCACAACCCAACTTGCTTCAAAGTTTATCCTTAAAGTTGGCTTCTGGGGTTTCAATATTCTCAATCCTCATTTGAGTTCTTAAGAGTCAGAAGTTCAATGAGTAAGAACTGACTATGAAAAACATAAGACCACCATAGTAGACAAGGAAGGAAAAAATCAATATCCCAATAATGCAATCATGAAAGTTAAGTTTTAATTGAATGGTAATATAAGTTAAGTAATTTAATTTAGCAAAATTGGCATTATAACTTTTTTTTTCCAAGGGTATCCTTACCGCGTGTCAAGTGAGACAAATATCTCGCTGTTCGGAAGTCCCATATAGGGGTAGACAGTTGACCTGTGAATTTGTTCCATTCGCAAGAGCCAGAGATCGAACCCCAACCATTTGTTTAAGGGACAACAGTACTTACCACTCACGGCAACCCGTGATCATAGACAATTATTTAGAAATGGACTAGAGAAGCAAGTGGGGGGAGGAACAAATGAAGAATCTTGGGTGCCATGAGTGTCACGTTTTCACAATGATTCACGTCCCTACTACCTACCCCACTTGTGAAAGCTAAGCTGTCCACATTGAACCAATAGAAAAGTTGCTAGACTGCCAAATTTTCTTTCCTTGTCTTCTCCTGAAAAGAAAGGCCCCACATTTTTCATTTCTTTTTAGCTTGCATAAGTTTATTTGTTTTTGTGTAAACGAGTTGGTGCAAATATAACTCAAAGCTGTATACAATATATTTAAATCAATAAAGTTTTATTAGCACTATTTCTAAATATAAGATCACTTTCCTAATTTGATTAGATTAAAAATGTTAGTTAAATTAATTATTATCACATGATATTATCAATTCGCCCAAACCATACACCTTTATTTCACTCTTCATCTCTTGTTTATTTATTATTAATAAGTGTTATGTGGTTAATTTGGGAAAAATTTGAAAAAAATTAGGAAGTGGTCTTATATTTAGGAAAAAGTTGAAATGTGAAAATTATCTTATATATAGGAACAGAGGGGTATTATATAGTGAAAGCATATGTAATTATACCTCTCTCCATTCTTAAATATAAGATCACTTTTTAAATTCAACTTGTTCCTAATTATAAGATCATTTTCTAACCTTTCTCAAGTTTTTCTCAAATTAACCCTACAATGTTTATCTATAATAACAAACAAAAAAGGGAGAAGGGGAATAAAAGTATATAGTTGGAATACATTGGTAGTATCATGTATAAATAACTAATTTAACTAATTTTCTTAATCTACTTAAATTAGGGAAAGTGATCTTATATTTAGGAATAGAGGGAGCATCATATATCTCATACTCCCACATCATATTCCGATCAAAAACAACTCCCACAATTGTCAACACATTAACATTGAAAAAAAAACGCAAGACAGTGCTAAAAATCATCGAATCCATATGCGGGATAAGCACTTTTTGATAAGCACTTTTTGATTAGGATGAGATCCATTCAGTGTTTCTGCTCCAATTACTGTCATGCCAAGGTGTGTAACACCAAGTCATGTTCTGTTACAAGTTTATTTGTTTTCGTGTAACTATTGTAGTTTGCTTTGTTGTGATTGTCTGGCGCAAGTTCATTGCAAAAAAAAGTGTGTCTGTGCATTGTGCTAGTAGCAAGGGACTATCCTGATCAACTATAAATAACTAGTGTGATTGCAAATCTAAAATTCAAATATGTGAAAACTAATTAAGTCAAAATAACCATCTACTCATTGATTTAAGAGTTCTATGGTATCTTAACATATTTCATAGATTATTGTAATTGTAATTATATGAGTTAGTTTGGTGTTTCATCTTCTGAATACAAGACATGGTTGGGGGTGGAGAAAAAGAGACGGAGGGAGAAAGCCAAGAAAGAAGTGTTGTCAAATTCGTGAATTTAAGTGAACTAGTTAAAGAATGTAAAATTGGTTCTTCAACTTAAATCTTAAACTTGTAAAAGTTTACCTTGATCAATAAATATGTGTTTTTCGTATGTAATCAATCACATAAAAAAATACAACAAATAACAATAATTTGACTTCAATGTATTTGGAATATAAATATCTGACATTAAATATATTAACATTCACACTTTATAAACTCAATAAATAAAAAATTATGAAATTTATATATAAATTCAATAAAGAAGATTAAATAAAAACAATTAATAGGAGATTCATAGCAAGTTAACAATGTTTTTTATTAGGTAGAAACATAAAAACGGTAAATTCAGTGTGTAAGCTCATGAGTTTTACCAAGTTTACAATCACTTCAAGTTTAAAATGAATTGTAACATATTTTGGTAAGGTAAAGTTGTAAAAATATAAAACTGAGAGTCAAATCACGAGTTTAACAATACCGAGAGAGTATTGGAGGAATTTAACTTTATACAAGCAACAAGAGTTATTAAAGGACCCCACCAAGAATAGTAAATTTGGGTTGAAGCTATACAGGCCTAATTGGAATAAAGTCTGGACCGTGGTCATTCCTCTAGCAAAAGAGGGGTTCTGAAACACTTATGTTGGGCTTGAGCCACTTCTAGTTGACTGCCAACTCAGCTGGAGATGGGCCTTTCCAGTTCACTCGTTAGGCTTACAACTTAAGATGACCCGTACTATAACTCTAAATTAATGGTTAATCATTAATCAATCTAAAAAAGTTAGAAAAACATGAACTCAAATTAATATGAGAAAACTATAGAAAGAAAACTCATTTTGCTATTAGAGATACAACTTTTTATTTGGACCAATCCTGTGAAGGTGTTTCTATTATTTTAGTAGACGATAAGTTAACTATGAAAATTGATTAGAAGGATATGGCGCAAACATTAAACAAATCAAATAATAATCCAGTCATATAGTAGAGTACATTATTTATCATTAGTCAAAGGCTAATAATACTACATTACCCCACCAAACTAATCTGCAAATGATAAAGAAACGATTAATAATTAAGTAAAGGTGATATATGATGTTCCACTCAGAAAAAATGTGACATATGTTGATAAGAACATAAATTAATCTCAATCAAACTTACACATGCTGATAAGAACAAGGTACCCCACAAAAGATTATAATAGTAACAAATAAAAATCTGTCTTAAAACAGTACATAAAATGATCAATGATGGAGTAGATTTATGATGACTTGATGATTAGAATAAAAGATTAATTAATCTCATTTTCTGGACGCTAAAGTCAATCTTAAATCAGAAGTTCTTCACTTATTGTAATGGTGTGAGCCTTAAAATAATCTTCGTGATTTTTATGATTTAGATTAGATGTCTATAAGTTTCGTATTTGTTTAAAGACACGCATATTAGATAGGGAACTATATACAAAAGCATTTCCTGAAAAATGATTATTAATCTAATTAACAATATTTTCTGGTCACGAAAAAACCTGGTTTATATTTTTATGCATAGATAATTAATATAATATTATAAGAAACTTTCATGAATTTCTGTATTTGACTTTTGTTTTTTGCCTTTCCATTTTGGACTTGTAGTAATAAGATTGATGGATATTTAGGTAAAATGCTCAGAGATTTTGATGTCAGAGAAAAAAAAATCTGTTTTTTTATATTTTATGAATAGTTGATTTTGAATATATGAGCTTTTGAATATGAATAGATAATCAATATAATAATACATTATCAATAAAATAAATTTATACAAAATTCATATTTAATAACTTCATTAAATATGATGAAATAAAAATCATGAGATTTAGCGCAATTTAACTAGATGATGATTTCATAAAGTAGAAACATAAAATCAATAAACTCAATGTAAGTTTAAGCAAGTTTACACCTAGCGCTGATTTGAGCTATGAAACTTCTTGGGTAAGTATAACCACAAAATCGGTGAAATCATAAAATTAACTCGAGAGTTTTTAAATGTCTATGATTTATCTCCAAAAATAACACATGCAAAGCAAGACGTTTCAGCAAGTATGTGGCTAACAAGACTACCCATATTTTGGTGGTAGCTAATGATCAAGCTATATATGGAATTAACAAAGCCCATAAAATAAGCACGCAAAAAAATCTTGTTATTTCTCATTTAGGATTGGACCATCTTTAGGATCTAAAGCAGTAACTTACACACCCAACTGATAGCAGCCTCTCTATAAAGTCATGGAATAGTTTTGGTCACTCTTCATACAAAATAGTTATTACGAACTTAAAGCAATGCAAAATCTCAATAATATGAACTCCCCACATTAACGATTTTTATCCATTAACCTTCATTGTTAGTTGAGGTTTATAGTTGAAAAAAAGAAACACTTTACAATCAAAATTGAAAAAGAAAACTTATCAATTTATGACAAATATAATGAGATAATTGTTACTTAGCTTCATGATCTACAATAGTTATAATGAGTAGTTAGTTTCTTATATACAAGTCTTATGGTGTCTCTTAAGAATTCCGTCCTCAAACTTGGTTGGATCCTCTAGAATTGGAGAGCCTTGAGCCCTTGACCAAGAAATTAAGTCCATCAAGTAATGATATACTTGTAAGGAGCGATAATTATTTTTTCACTATTTTTTTATAATTTTATATCAACCTACATTTTGATAAAATTAAAAGATGGACATGTACTTTCTCTGGTCTTTATTATACCTCATCATCATCATCATCAACGTAAACCTTATCCCATTCAAATGGGGTCGGCTACATGGATCACACGACGTCATTTAGCTCTGTCCCTAGTCATTACTACAGATAAATTTTTCACAACCATATCTCTTTGAATAACTTCATCAAGAGTTCTTTTTGGTCTTCCTCTATTTCTTATATACGGCTCCCTTTCCATCTGTTCCACTATTCTTACTGGCTCATCCAATTCTCTTCTTTGAACATGCCCATACCACCTTAAACGATATTCTCTCATTTTCTCTGAAATTGGTACTACCCCAACTCTTTCACGAATGTGATCATTACGAATCCTATCTTTTAGTGTATACCCACTAGACCATCTCAACATTTTCATCTCTGACACATCCATCTTATGTTCTTGCTGTTTTTTAATTGCCCAGCATTCACTACCATATGACAATACTGGTCTAATAGTTGTTCGATAGAATTCTCCCTTTACTTTAGTTTGAACCATTCGATCACAAATAATCCCAGAAGCTTTTCTCCATTTGCACCAACCAGATTGAATTCTATTATTGATATCTCCATTTAGCTCACAATCCTCTTGTATAACTGATCCCAAATATTTAAACTTATCCACTTGACGTATAACATCCTCTCCTAATACAGTTTCTATGTCCTCATGAGTTTGCTTATTGCCAAAACTACAACACATATATTCCGTTTTACTCCTACTTATTCTAAAGCCTTTCGACTCTAAATTCGTCCTCCATAACTCTAATTTTCAATTAATTTCATCTTTCGAATCCCCCAAAATTACTATATCATCCGCAAAAAGCATGCACTTAGGAATTTCTTCTTGTATACTTTCAGTCACAACATCCATAACAAGATTAAACAAATACGGACTCAACGCCGAACCTTGATGTAAACCAATTTTTATTGGGAAATCAATTGTATCACCTACCGGTGTTCTAACTCTAGTCATTACACCTTCATACATATCTTGAATAGCTCTAATATACTCAACTTGTACCCCTTTCTTTTCTAAAATTTTCCAAAGTAAATCTCTTGGCACCCTATCATATGCTTTTTCCAAATCAATAAAAATTATATGTAAGTCTTTTCTAATACTTCTATATCTTTCCATTAAGCCTCTAATTAGATATATTGCTTCTGTGGTTGACCTTCCTGGCATAAAACCAAATTGATTTTTCGATATTCTAGTCTCATTACGTAATCTACGCTCAATTACTTTTTCCCACAACTTCATTGTATGACTCATAAGTTATATTCCTCTATAATTTACACAATTTTGAATATCTCCTTTATTTTTATAAATAGGTACTAATGTACTCTTTCTCCAATCATCTGGCATTTTCTTAGACCTTAAAATTTCATTAAATAATTTAGTAAGCCACCACACACCATCTTCTCCTAAACATTTCCATACTTCAATAGGAATACCATCTGGACCAACAGCTTTTCCCTTAGTCATTCTCTTAAGAGCATCCTCAACTTCACTAATACTAATCTTAATATTATCTGTAAAACTGCTATTCCTATCAATATTCCCTAAATCACCTATAGTATAATTCAAAGTTTCCACTCTATCATTAAACAAATTATAAAAATAGTTCTTCCATCTATCCCTAATACTCTCATCTTTAACTAATACATTACCTTCTTCATCCTTAACACACATTACTTGATCTAAATCTCTTGATTTCTGCTCTTTTTATCTTTGCTATTCTATACATTTTTTGTATCCCCTCTTTTGTCCCTAATTCTTTATAAAACTCCTCAAAGAAATTAGCTCGAGTTATACTAACTACTCTTTTCGCCTCTTTCTTTGCTAATCTATATTTTACCCAATTTTCCTCACTATCACATATTTGCAAATCCTCAAAACATTGTTTTTTAAATTTAATTTTCTCTTGAACATTATTATTCCACCACCAGGTCTCCTTTTGACGCCTAATATAGCCCTTTGATTCACCTAAAACTTCTTTTGCTATTTTTCTCATCATCATACTTAAATCTATCCATAAATCATTAGCACATCCTTGTTTGTCCCAAATACATTCATTCATTAACCTATTCGTAAAAATTTTGATTTTTTCCCCTCTCAATTGCCACCATCTAATTGTTGGTTGAAGCATTTCTCTCTTCTTCTTTCTATTAAATTTCACACGAACATCTAAAACTAAAGGCCTATGTTGTGTAGTCACTCCATCACCTGGAATCACCTTACAGTTTATACACATTCTTCTATCCGAATTTCTTACTAAAAAGAAATCAATCTGTGATCTATTACCTCCACTCTTATATGTAATTAAATGTTCTTCCTGTTTCTCAAAACAAGTCTTTATTATACCTGATTAATAATTTTCTCATATGCTAATTAAAATTGCTCAAAATATTTTAATTTCTTATAGAATTCATGCAGTTTCCACTTTATCATCATTAACATTTAACAATAATATCATTTTAATTATTATTATTATCTCTCACTACATGGTTGGGCTGGTTGGAAAAATATTCAACAAACATTAAAAATTATTTTATACTGATTGTCACAAAATATTTATACCAAAGATTAAATGTAATGAAGTGGGAGAAATTGTACATAAGAAGTGAATCATGATAAAAACCAATAGTTTTAATTTATCAAAGCTATACATGCTTGCAAGCAATGGAGAGCTTCCTGCACTCTAAATTTAGACTGCACGTACCCCCCACTTCCTCTAAGGAGGTTATTGCAATGGTACTCATACTTGCACCCATATTTCCCCTATCGCTCCAATAAAATACTCTTCTATTTTATTTACTTCTTTCCCGTACACAGCAAAGCTAGGAAATCCCCACACACACGCGTGTCCTGAGCATTGTAAAGGAAATAAATTGCTTCTTAGATCAGGAAGCAATGCTTATCATTCTGAATTTCTTCCTTGATAGATATAGCACATTGCGTAGAAGAGTAACTCCAATATAACCAAATAACAGTTACGATAGACATTACTTTGAGGAGAAATTTGACAATGGTGAAATTAGACTTGAGCACATCAATTGCTCAATTCTCAAGACAACAAATAAATTGTCTTCACTTTTCCAAAGGGATCGGGCACTTACTTTGGGGAAAGGAGCTGCTAAGATTATTAGGATTGATGGAGAATTTGTAATCATGGAGAAAATTACAATTCTAGTGACATGGTATGGAAATATTGTCAATAATTTTCCACAAGGCGGCGATTAGGAGGATCATATGAGATTCCATTTACAATGATTTAATAAGCATAGATTCAAGATGTTTCATATTGCTAGAAGATTAATTGAAGCAGCTTTCGTATAGCTCCGACAAAAGCCTAATAACTACAAACCTAAAGGCTTGATACTTGCAACAATATCAAAGCTAGCTAAATTCATTAAAAAAGTTTTATATTTACAAGGTGGTATCAAAGCTAAATAAATATGAATATATGAAAAGGGATGTGAGTGGAGGAAACATAACCACATTTATTTTTTAAGCATTCATGATCCCACTTATTGAAGTTTTAAAAATTGAACAACAAAAATTACCTAGATACCAAATTAAATTCCCCATGCTTTTTATTACATTTACCCTCCCCTTTTTTCTCCAAGTATGATGCATTATACATTTTTTATAACAATAATTAAATATATATTTTTTGTTGTTATGGACAACAAATTTAATGTTTCAATTTTATAATAATTAGATAATTAATTTTTAAATTAAAAATAATTAAATTTGAGAAAAACAATATTCCATGTCTTTATTATATCTCTAAGTTTTCAATTAGATGATTATATTTAATTTAATTTTTATAATTTCCTTTACCCATAACCCCTTGTTCATATATTCGTTTATTCTGTTGAGAGGCCAATAACTAAGTCTTAAAGAAAACCGGTGAATCTAGTATGACCCCTCAACCGGCAACATGTTAAAATAACTAAGTTCTTTTGGGATATAAAAAAGAACACAATTCTAAGACAATATTCGTGAATTTGGAAAGGGTTAATAGTGATTTTTTTTTAACAAAGTCATAATGACCTCAATTGATATGTCAAGAGATATTACTAGATGAAATCGGCTCATATACACATAATACGGTCTCAAAAATATCAATATTTATATTTCAAGTAAAATTATCAATATCAAATATAAAAATTATAGTAACAAGTTATATCATATATATTTTGATCAAAAAAAGTTATATCATATATAAGTTATAGACAGTGTATTATTTATTTCAATTAAGCTTCCTTTAATTCTTTATTTTGATACACACACAAACACACACCTTTTCTTTTTAAATCTTTCAATTGTGCTTTATTTTTAGCACTCTTAACATTTAAACAGTATTTAATTATAAAAACGAAATAAATCTAAAGGACTTCATAATTATATATTGAAGAACACTCCATATAAGTTACTTCCGATGTATAAAAAAAAAAGAACACTCCATATAAAACAAAACAATAATTGTTTTAATATTAGACAACTTATACAAGTTGGATCTCTCTTTTTATTTTTAAAAGAAAAAATCTCAGTAAAACGAATCTCCTATCTGCCGCTGCTAGCATATTTAAATCCCAGAGAGCATGTGAATCAACGCTCATTCTTCGCTATATATATAGAGTTTATGGTATTTGTTTCTTCGCTATATATTATAATGTTTATATCAGGTTGATTATTATTCTACATTTCTACCCATTTCTCAATCGAAATCAAATGATACTACTTACTAGCTAAAACATCAGATGATAGTAATGTTTACTCAAAAAAGTCAAATGATTATAACTGATAAGGTTTTGCTTTCTTGTTCCTTCTTTCACTCTAGGTATATAAGGCACTTGCGTCCTAAATTGGCCAGGTTTCCATTTTCAAAGATGATTTGGTAGGACATGTACATGACACATAAGGCTACCAGCCAACATAACTCATCGCATACCAAAATATCAACATTAGCATAAATTCAACCAGTCGTTTTAGTGTCTGAACATCAACCTCATCACTTTATCTTTCTCAATATTTGATAAATTAGCCCATTACACACACGCACACAAAATGGGTTGATTAGTATTATTTTTCCTCCTTATAATTTAATTGAATTAAAAATTTCATTCCTTGTAAATTCAAATCATGACCTCGATTCTCATGCTTTCAAATTATATAAGTTTAACTTTGAAAAAAATAGGTCAAACTAAAATTCATTTTAAATTTAATAAAACCAAAACTCGTCAGGCAAATGGGCTTTGATTTAGTTCACAGACTAAGACTTAAAAAGCTACATGGACGATGTGAAATTACATAAACTAATTAAAGTCCAAATTCCATCAAACAATTTGGCATACAGTGATACTAATTAATCATTTGTACTCACTGACATAATTTAGTTTAAAATACGGATTTCATAATAACCTGGACCCTCAAACCCAATCCTAAGGGTTAGGATTCTCTCAGAATCCCAATCCCTCATAATCCCTCATTATCACACCCTATGGGCTCGTTTGGTTGGAGGGAATAATTTTGAGGGAATGGGAATGAGATTGGGAATGGGAGTGGGTTTGAGATAGGATTCAATTTTTAAAATTAAGTTTGGTATGAGGAAATATTTTGAGGGATTAGCTAAATTAGTTTTTTTAAAAAATTAGTTATAAATTATAAAATGACATTAATGACCTCACAATAAATAAAAAGATATATCATTATCTATTTAAATTCATCCTTCCATTTCAGTTCAAAAATTAATATAAAGAAACCCAGAAAAAACTAATTGCTAAAATTGTGGGGAATAGAATCTTTTTCTGTTGTAGATCAAGAATCAGTTACAAAAAAAACTCAAAAAAAAAGACCAATTCCATTTATAACTGATTAATATGTTTCCATTTATACTATGCACTACTTTCTTAACCCTCACCGATTTTCTTATTTTTGAAAATTTAGGAACGAGTTTCATATGTAAGCGAAAAATAATTCCATGAATATATCTCATATTTATAAGCTTTACTATTTTTTGAAATACACCTAGTTATAAAAAAGAGAAGAATCGTCATCTATATAAACAACGGTCATATAATAGTTTATAACTGTGGATATATGAAACCCTAATTTCACAACCGTTAAGTTTCATAATCAAATAAGAATTGAATTTCGATTAAAAATATCAAATAAGAATAAAAGATGGGATTTTGATGTGTTATGAAGAAAGATGAAATTTTTTAATTAAGAAGAACTAGAGAGAAGAGAAAATCATGTGCCTGGAGATTAGGGTTGAGAAGAGAAAGAGATGAGAGACTTGAGATAGAAGAGATTTTTTTCACCGATATGTGAGAAGAGATGATAGTGTAAAATATATATATTGTTTTATTTTTAATAGATATGGTTAATAGGTGTAATAAAAAAGTATATAAAAAATGTATGATTAGGGTTATTTTCGTAATTTAAGTAATCATTCCCACTAATAGATAGTCAATACCAGGGGTGAGGTGGGATTGGGTCATTCCCACTTAAGTGGGATTGGGAATCCCACTTAAGTGGAATACCACTAACCAAACCATGGATTGAGATTGAATCTCAATCCCAATCCCATTCCCTCACCCTCATTCCCACCAACCAAACGGGCCCTATGGGTCTCGTTTTATCCATTAAAATTCATTTAAGAGCTAATAATTTGTCACTTGTACCATTAAAAATAAAAAAAACTGTATTATAATATAAATTACTTTTTAGCATAAAAAAATTAAACTATCTAGACCTATTAATTTCAACTATCTAGACTTATGTCATTTCAACAGAAGGATCTATAAGAGATACAGACTTATCCAGTTAACTGTACAATTATTTTACACTTAACTGGATAAGTCTGTATCTTTTATAGATTCTTCTATTTTACAGTTAACTGGATAAGTCTGTATCTCTCATAGAAACTTCTGTTGAAATGAAAGAGGTCCAGATAGTTGAAATTTTTATGATAGAAAGTTTTAAAAATTAAAATTTCTTAATTTATTTTATATTATAATACATTTTTTAATTTTTAAAGGTATGATGATGTAATATGCACTCTTTGGATCAATGTAACATGCACACACGTATAAAGGGATGAGGAGGGATTCTGAACCCCAATCCAACACCATTCTCTTCATATTCTAAACCTTATGAACCGTTGATATTTTAAGGAGAATATAGTCAAAATATGCATCTCCAAAAGAGTCATGATCATATGCAGTTTAATGCAATTAGTGAAAGACAAGCAAGTGGTTACGTAAAATTTTTCTCTCACCCTTTGAGCACCTCCAAGAGGAATAAGAATAAGAATCGATTCATTTATTAATATAATACAAAGAAGCAAGAAAGTTCAAATGAAAGTTGCAACTAGCAAAGAAAGCTATGAGATTAAAACCGAAGAAAAAGGACAAAGTTCACATGTGGGGGTGATAAAATTCATCATCGGATGTCAGAATGGGTCACACATCCCTATACACAATCATTCACCTCCAATAATTTCAAAGTGACAACCAAGGCCAAAATATATGCAAAAAATGCTTCATCTTTAAGCTCATTTCACTTTTTCTAGCATCTCTCTATTCCATCCATATCTATGTGGAACAATCTTCCATTTGATGTCTTAACCAATATCTTCTCCTTCCTATCCGCTGATTCTTTAGCCATAGCAAGATCAACATGTAAGAATTGGAACTTATGTTCCAAAACTTGTTACACTCTTACTAATCATCAAGCATGGTTCTTGGCTTTGCCAATTAGGAATCAAAAACCATGTTGCTATGTTCAAAATCCAGTTTTGAACATTTGGTATGAGTTATCCTTAGAATTCTTACCATTTCCAAGTAGAGCAGTTTCTCCTATTGGAAGCCTCCTTTTATTAAAAATATCTCATTACACCACTCTTCAACTTGCTATATGCAATCCCTTTTCAAGACAATTTAGTTGCCTTCCTCATTTGAATATTGCAAGAACAAATCCAGCCGTTGGAGTTGTGATTTTGAACCATGGTGTTCAATTCCCTTGCTTTAGAATCTATGTTGCCGGAGGGATGTCTGAGGCGGCGGTGGGCGGTGGTGCCACCTATGAACAAACAGTGGAGATGTATGACTCTCAGCTTGATAAGTGGCAGATTGTGGGGTCCATGCCGGTGCAATTTGCTGTGAGGCTTACAGTTTGGACTCCAAATGAGAGTGTAATAATTGGTAATGTATTGTATTGGATAACTTCTGCAAGAGTTTATAGTGTGGTTTGTTATGATATTTCCACAAAGACATGGAAGGAGATAAGTGTGCCAATGGCTGAGAGGCTAGAATTTGCTACATTGGTTGGGAGGAATGGAGTTTTGTGTTTGGTAGGAGGAACAAGTGGTGGGGAAGCTAGTGTTTGGGAGATGGAAGGGAAAGGGAATGCTTGGGATTTGAAGAATGAAGTGCCAAGAGAATTGGGGTGGAAATTGATGGGAGGGAAAAGGAGGAATTGGGGAAGTATAAAGTGTGTGGGGAATGATGAAGCTATATGTTTGTACAGAGATCTTGGTTCAGGCTTGGTAGTTTGGAGGAAGGTTGGCAATGGGAGTAGTGAATGGGAATGGAATTGGGTTGAAGGGTGTGGTTCCATCAAGGGTAAAATTGTCCATAATTGCTCAATAAGGGGAATTCTAATTCACCCAAGTCTTGCTTCTTCTTCTTGCATCTTTTGATTAAGGAACATGCCATTCTTGAGTTTGTTAATTGTTACCATAAAGCGTGATATTGTAAGCAAAAAATTGAGAACGTGCAGCAATAAATTAGTTCATTCATTTATTGAAAACATGTGATAATTTTTCTGTAATACCATATCTTAAATCTTATATCTAAAATGCTGCTTAACAACACTCTTAAATGTAGAAGGCTCATCTTCATTAGAACGCAAATGCTTCAATGGCCCAAAAGACAAGCGTTCAGAATTAAGTATTGACTTAGCTCATTACATATAATCTTCCTAAACATGCACATATGAGATGTGACATGTGCTCAAAGCAACATCAAGGGCTACTTTCACGGGACATTATTAGTAATAATACGTTTATAAAGGAAAAAAATGATACTCCCTCCGTTCCTAAATATAAGATCACTTTGGGGAAGTGGATAAGTTCTTAAATATAAGATCACTTTCTATTTTATCTCAAGTTTTGCCCAAACTACCCTTATACTTCCTATTTTCATTGAAAATCCCTCCTCCTTTTAAAGTTAAGTAATTGAGGGGATTTTTGGAAGATCATGTAATCTTATTGTCTTCTTTAATCTCCCCAAATTAACCAAAGTGATCTTATATTTAGAAACGGAGGGAGTATTACAACAGATTTCGTACAATGTTCACTAATCACTGATTCTCATATCTACATTACATTAATGTATCAAACAACATAAAAACAAGCATATCACATGATATCAGCTTGTGAGCTCCTCCATTAACCCCTGTGATTAAAAAATAAAAAGTCAAGTTGGCAAATTCACTGATATGTTAACATAGGAATTTGAAGCAAAGACAATTCAACTAACCCGTGAGATAAATTGCTCTGCATCAGTTCGCTTCAGAAAATGCATTGAATGGCGGGCAAAGTTGGCAGTCTTATCATCACTAAGCACAATTCCATCACCAATATCATCAATGACTCTTACTTGGATGTAGGGATCTTTTGGTGGTACCATATCCTGTCAACATTCAGATTTCAGCAAGAACAATTCAGTTATTTGCAGCCACCCAAAATTTATTTTCATTTTGCTGTCCAAAGACTAATAAAACTATGAATAGGTTTGCATTAATCCAATTTGTTCCTGACCCTCAGCTTATTGTTTTTACTGATTTTCTCATAGTAAAATTAAAATGAGACAAATCAAGAAGTGAAAAGAATCAAATCAATTGGGGAACATTCTATGATCGGTGAACAATTGTCAATTACAATGTGCAATACCACAATACCATTTTTAGAAAGAATATGTATTCCAGGTGTCCATGGGAATAGATCCAAAGTTACATTCACAGGAACACCGGCATTACTTATTTTAAGATATTCCATTTCATTTTTCCAGCAGAAGCTTAACCAGAAAAATCAGCTCCCTCACCTTCTGTGGAAAATTCAAAGCACAAAATACAAGGGATGCAGCAGTGCAATATCACAAGTCCAGTGGTCTAACAATTGGTGGCATCATATAAAGGAATTATCCGAGGTAGTATGACTAAAGCTACAAAATAGTTTTAGAAGCAAGTCCCTGAAACACATACAAATGTTCTAAACAAAGCCTCAATATAAGTATCAGTGATGCTGGTTTATTTGCCTTTAATGTGCATGTAATGATGAGATAGAATGACATGATGGAGGAAGGAGGAAGGGAGAAAATAAATTACCACAGTCAGATCAAGTTGCACTTTTGACATGTATGATTTCAGCGCCGCAGAATGCTTCTTAGAATACTCTATCTCTGTATGACATAGTTTCTCCTCAATTTCTTGAGGAAGTACATGTCCAATTTTCCATAACATGCTCTGTATTGTCTCAGCTCGATTGTGACTGCGTTGAGATAAGTTATCAAATACACAAGAAAAAATTAAAGCCTGAGCATGATGGGGAGAAAGGAAAAAAAGATATTTAAAGGAGACACTCACACATAGGCCATTAGGCAGCGTTTATTACGAACTAAAGAAAGATGATGGATAAGTGCACCATGGTGTTCCGCATTTCTAGTTGTTTGGATATCCAACCCTTCTTCCTGCATCTTTCTGTTACAGCAGGGCACACCATAGCCGTATGAAGTTTTGAACCACATGGATAAAAGGTAATGCAATTATTCCCAGCAGTAATTTGACACAAGCAATGAAGAATTGACAAAAATGTTTGATGTTCATGCATATGCTCATACGAAGATTTGTTTGACCCTTGAAATCATGCTAATAGATTACCTACCTTAGAAAGTTACATAGTCAGAGTTCACAGAAAGATGTCAAAACAAAGTAGTCATATAATTTGGCACTTTTTTAGCACTGCATAGACTAGAAAACAGCCACTGTTCACAGCTTATGTTACAAATTTTATAATTACATTGCTGATTCACCTAAAAAAGAAATATCAAAACAATTGTGTCCCACTATGAATAATATTCAAACCCATGTGAATGAAATAAATTCAGAGAAGTGGAATTCTCCAGGATAAGAAGTATTCAATCTATATAATTCTTTACCTTATCAATGCCTGAAGCTCAAGGTGATGTTGAGTGCATTCTGCAACTACTTGTTCAAATAGATCACTCTGTGAGGTAATTAAAAAACCATCACGCCAAAGCCAACAAAATTCAACACACAGATAGAGAGGAAAATAAGTTTCTAACAATAGCACAGAAAGAAGTAGTAAATTGTGGTTCTGTTTGGATTATTGATTTATAGTCATGACGGATAAAATTAACAGGAAAAGGAGACCAGATAGAGAAGGTTAAATTCTCAATAAATCATACTTCCAAGGTCCAGTTGTTCCAGCCTTGGACTGTCAAGTCATTTCCTAATGGATATTAATTATTCTTTAAGGCCATGAAATTAATATAATTACATAAGAAAGCTAGACAGAAACTATACGAAAGAGCTAACAAGCCAACCAAACTTTGTAAACGAAACTGCTAAACAAAACACATTACTATGTTCAGTAACATGGCACACAACTGCTCATATTTGGCTGTAAAGTGTCCAGAGACTTATCAATGGAAGAAGAATTTGTCACTAGTTAAACCATTCCCAATATAGCTCTGAAGCAATAAATGAAAAGGATAATTACTTGCATTAGATAGATTCACATTTAGCATTAACATTAAAAGTCCATCAAAGTAAACATATGAAACCACCTGACAGTGCGAAAATAGATTTATGTAGTTTGAATGAAGGGGCAACAACAGACCAAAACCCAATTGCAAGCTTCCTCTTTCAAGCATTCTAGTGTTAGTATGCTAAACTCTCAAGAATATCATCAATACTAACAACAACAAAAGATTGAACCCGTACACCATTGATTCATTAGAAACTACCAAGCACTCAATATGAACAAGTCACATGAGTAGACACTGATTAAAAATTCTTCCAGCTGCATGTATAATATCACTTTGACTTTTTGTGAAAACTAAAGATCAAATTAGACCACTAATTATGGCATAGGAGTATGCCACATATAAGTAATTTATAATAAGTAGAATAAATTAGTTTTGAGAAAACAAGACAATTATAGCCAATTTAAAGTGATTAATCCAGCATCCTTAATTTCTCTGAGAAAAGTCAAAGTGATCTTATTATTAGGACAAGAGGTTGCATCAAACAATGCCTAAAAGTACGGAAAAGCTTGAGGATTGAGGAAATCAAACTGTTTTCCAACTCCATAGAATCTCTTCAAATGTTGCTAGTGGAACATGGATCAGACCATCCTCTCAAGAAGGAGATCATAGAGATCAGATAATACTCCCCCCATTTCTAAATATAAGATTGCTTTCAAATTTCAATGTGTTCCTAAATATAAGAAAATTTCTAATTTTTCCAAACTTTTTTACAAATAATCCCTAATAATGCTTATCTATGGTAAACAAAGGGTAGATCAGTAATATCATGTACTACTAACTAACTTAACTAAGATCCTTAATCTAATCAAATTAGGGAAAGTGATGTTATTCTTCCAGGTAAATAATAGCTTTGGATTGGAATCAAATTTCATTCGACTTATTAAGCTAAGATTTGTGACTATTTCACCAAAGTGGTTATTATTACTATTCAAATACCAAGCTTTAAGCTTGGCTTCATTATTGAAATAAAAAGAAAAAGTAAAATTACTTGATGCACATAAATCAGAAAACTTTGTACACTTATCAACACTTGTAATTTCCAATTCAAGACCAAACATATTTCCCTTCCTTCTTCTGCCCATATGACAAATACCCATGTGAATTATGCATTTATACTTGACAAAAAAATAATAATAATTAGAAATTGGGGTTTAACATACATTGAAGGGCGTTAATTGGGCTTTATCAGCAGTTGATATCTCCTTCACAAGCTGGCACCCTTTTCTTCCGTACATTTCTTTCTCAACAGTAAGTTTCAAACAAAGATGGGTACTTGTTAGGGTGGGAAGAAGAAATCGAAAAGGGAAGAAGAATATGTGTGTGTGTGTGTGTGTGTGAGAGAGAGAGAGAGAGAGAGAGAGAGAGGTGTATGTATTTCAGCGGTGGCGGGGAATTTTGGCGAGAGATTCAAAACCAACCCCAAAATTTTATTTGTAGAATATTCTTAGGGACGGTGAAGTTACTTCATTCAGGTTCTCCATTTCTCCAATTACTGGCGGTTAAGTTGAATGATGATTGTTATAAAAGGACACGTGTCACTCCTATATTAAAAGAACTTGAGAACCTGGAGAAAGCAACTTGATATAAATTTTTCCTATTCTTAGTTATAAAAAAAAAGGAATGATGAATGGGAAAAAGACAAATAAAGTCGTAAAAAGACAATTGGGGTTGCTAAATTGTAAAAAGGACAAGTTGGATCATAAGCGCCTAATACACATTAACAATTCGTGAGAAAAGATTGAAATGCCCTTTAGAAATTTGAATTTGGAGGGAATGGGGTGGGAATCGAATGACATGTTTTTGTGAGGGTGGGGTAAGTGTGTGTTTTTAAGGGCATTTGAGTCATTTGCCTAAATTTGTTAATATGTATTAGGTGTTTATGACTCAACTTGTCTTTTTTACAATTTAACAACTTCAATTGTCCTTTTACCAATTGGGAAGACTTTATTTGTCTTTTTCCCATAATGAAATGTTATATTTTGGACCAAAACTAAACTTTGAGCTCTTATATTATGGATAGGAGGAACTAAGAAGTGGTCTCTCTGTCTCTAAATATAAGATCATTTTTCCTAATTTGATTAAATTAAGGTTGTAAGTTAAGTTAGCTATTTACACATGATATTACCAATTTATCCCAACTATATAGTCTTATCTTCATTATCCCTCTTTTGCTTGTTATTATAGATAAACATGATAATGTTAATTTGGGAAAAATTTGGGAAAAGTTAGAAAGTGATCTTATAATTAAGAACAGATTGAATTTCAAAAGTGATCTTATATTTAGGAACGGAGAGAGTAATTTTTTCAACTTTTTCCCTAAATTAATCCTACAAATGTTTTTTTCTTCCAGTTACTAATGCTTATTAATAATAAATAAATAAAAATAAAAGTACTCACTCCGGTCCTATATATAACTAACTTATATATCATTTGAATTGGTAAGGTGAATTGGTAATATCATTTGTTAATAGTTAACTTAATTAACTGTAAGTGATGTTATATTTAACAACGTATAACTAATTAAAGGAGCCGTTCCCAAATTAGAAATGTAGTCAAGCTGAGGGGAGATATATTAACAGATGAAGATGCCGCGGCTGCTGCTATCTGCTATGCATCCTATCGTTGATTTTTTTTTTTTGACCAATTCCTATCGTTGATGAATCACGCTAAATTTAATATTTTAATGTATGCTGGGTTTGTTTGATATATTTGGGCTGGGCCTCTTACATCCTGATTAAAAAGTGCAAAACACACCTAGCTACTTTAAAAAATAAATATATAAACCAAGAAATGAGTTCATACATTGGCAACACCAACGAAAGTTGGTCCAATTATTAAAGGGGTTTGACTCATAATTATATAGTTGTGAGTTTGAATCTCGCCGATGTGAGAACCTTGTTGGTGGGGCGATCTGCAAGTACCTCTATAAGTGCTCAAAGAGGTCGGAGGTCTGCCCTGACCACGAGACCCAACTCACCTAAACTTTTTGTTATAAAAAAAATTTCATACATTGGCAACATTTTAGCTGTTAGATATAAAAAATTCTTCAACCTCAATTACAAATTTCATAAATCCATTTATAAATATTTTTAGTTTCCAATTTATTTGCACTTCCTGTTTTTAGTTTTTGGTATTTAAAAAACCTAAAAAAATATGAAAATGAATTTAAAATAATATATATATATATATATATATATATAACACTAACGAATTTGAATTTTGGCAAAAAAATAACTAATTTGAATAATTAAGTACCCTCATTTTTCGGGAATGAATAGGACAATAGATAGGGTGTCTCTAGAGAGAGATTATATTGAGAAGGGAGAGTAAACCTCGGGTGCGGATTTCCTCAGAAGCGCACCCCTCCGCGTCCCTCAGAATCCCTCTCTTTGGGATCTTGTTTTGGCCACTGAGATTCATCTAAAAGCTCATAACTTGCCACTTGTCCCATTAAAAATAAAAAATTTGTATTATAATATAAAATAAATGAAGAACTTTTAATTTTTTAATTTTTTCAAACTTTTTAGGATAAAATATTTCAATTATCTGGACCTATTTTATTTTAGTAGAAGGATCTATAAGAGATACAGAGTTATCAAGTTAACTGTAAAATAATTTCGTAGTTAACTGATCAGTCAATTGTGAAATTGTTTTACAGTTAACTGGATAACTCTGTATCTCTTATAGATCCTTCTATTGAAATGAAATAGAATCAGATAGTTGAAATTTTTTATGCTAAAAATTATTTTGTATTATAATATTTTTTTTTATTTTTCAATGGTACAAGTGGCAAATTATGAGCTCTTAGATGAATGTCAGTGGCCAAAACAATACCCCAAATAGAGGGATTATGAGGGATTATGAGGGATGGGATTCTGAGAGAATCTCAACCCGTAAACCTCTTACTCACAAAAACTTCATATAAGTTTTTACTAACCTCCGGCAAAATATCATTTTCATCTCAAAGTCTAATAATTACTTCCCATTGCTTTATTTTATTGGTGGAACCTTACCATATTGATATCTTCTAGTGCATGAGAACTGGGAATAGAGTGAAAATGACATTTAGTGGCTTCTTATTATTAGCATCTTAATTAGTATTTTATATAGCTCAATAATTTGTCAGTGATGATTAAAGAGTTCTCAATTGCATTTCAATATTTTAGGTTGTCATTAATAACTCAAGGCACCATATCAAGTTCTCAATGTCAAACCATTTAAATCATTTTGGTTCCTATAGGCTATATATAGGCTATAGACTTCAAAGTAATGTGATGATATGTTGGGTTTGATTATGATTAATTCCCTTATTTAAGACATAAAAGTAATAAGATATATATTCCTCACCTCAATCACTGTTCCGTCCCAGTCTGGAAATTTTTTGTCTCCTAACTTTTAGAGATTAGAAATCCCTTGTCCTGACTTGTTGGGATGGGAATGAGACCGCGGCGGGAGTATTTGGACACCCTACTAGTCTACTACTATTAAATCACGGGGATCAGTTTCGCAAATAATAGGATAAGGTGCTTATTTAAAATTTGATGCTTAGAATTTTAAGTTGTAGGTGTCCACCTAATTTAAATTATACTAATTTTTTATGTTGAAGATAAAGTTGATGATATGGTGGTGACAAATATGACGGCAGTACGCTGAAATTCTTTCATTGGAAGACGATGATTTGGATTTATCATTTTCCCTTGAAAGTTTTTGCATTTCCACCTCTTCTTTTTCTGTTTTTCTTTGCCTTCATTATAAGAGCAACCTATGTACCAAATTTTCAAGGTCTAATTGCTGTGGACCAAGCTCAAATTTAACTTTATATTATGGTATTACTATTTATTATTATATGGCTTTGTCTTACTTTCTTCAGCGGATTGACCTAACGGGATGTTTAAACTTGGGGGCCTTTACTGCCTTCATTCATAAATGTGAAAGCAAGTACATGGGCCCATTAGTTGCCATTTTTGAAAATAAAATGACATATCATGCCATGCATATAACTTCTTTATACACCAATGGGTAGTTAGTTGAGCTGGTAAGTGGGTTACAACTCCTATAAATATGAGAACGTGTGTTCGGGAAACGATCTCCGGGACAACCTTGCATATATGGGCAACACTACTATCTCTCTCGAGTCCGGAATAAATTGGGCGGTGATTAAACAAAAAATAACTTCTTTCAACAAATCTATACCAGTCAACCCTTCACTTTATGGTTTTATATGTTTACCTTTTATGCAAAAAAAATTAAGAGACTAATAAAGGTTGGTCTAGTTAAAAAAATTGTCTCATAAATATAAGGTTATGGGTTCAAGTCTCGCAAATATTGTAAGTATGTTGTTAAGCACTTTTTGAGCCTCAATACCCAACCCAAATAAACTTTTTTTATAAAACAAAACCAAGAGGCTTTTGACATGATTATTGAATGAATTGCGAAATAATTATATAATTCCTCCCATTGTAATTATAAGATACTAACAGCTAGTACCATGGTGCAACGTAACTAGTTAGATGTGATGTAGTAAATATAGATTCTTACTTTACTTATATAGAAAATTTCTATAATGATATTTCTTTTACATCTCTCTCATGATTAATGACTTTTACATATAGATGTGATATTGGTAAAAACAAATAATATCAATACTCACCAACTAATTAATCTAAGTGTTATTTTACCAAATTACATAATTTGTGCCATTTTTGTTTGGTCAAAATTTATGACAATAGCTTCGTGACAAAATAGTATGAAGCTGTGCAAGTGAGGGGTCACATATTCAGTCTCGCTTATAATTTCAATTATTAATATGTATCTAACCCTTTAATGATAAACTCACACAATAAACTCAACTATATATAGCAATAAACTCTGGTAAAGATTCATGGTCAAGTAGTTATAATATTGTTTAGAATTTGAGTTTGGCAATGCATTTTTAAATATAATACTTCCCCGTATTAAATATAAATTTAGTTATCTAATTTGATTAAATTAAAGATGTTGATTTAGTTAGTTATTATCCTCATCATATCTCTCTCACTTGTTTATTATTGACGTGCATTATTTAGATTCGTTTTGTTAAAAAATTGGGAATAATCATAAAGATGTTTTATATTTAAGACCAAACTCATCACTCAATAATGTCTTACATTTAGAACTGAAGGGAGTAGCATAATTATCAAACAGATCTGATCTAACTGGAGACAAATAAAAAATACTTCAAAAAAGAGTGCAAACATTTTCTTTGCCAACTAAAGAATCCGAACATGATTGTGAACGAAATTGAACGGGATCCATGAATTTGATCACAACACATTATTATTTAATCATCAATCAGGATTATTTTCACCCCTTCTCATTGAATCAGTCTCCTATTTACTAAAATTCCCTAACTATTTATTTCGATCTTGAAAAATACTGTAATTAGTCAAGATAAAGAGCACGAATCTGATGAAAATATGTATATTAGAATAATATATAGAAAAAGTGGAGTTGAATGTTGAGGATGACAGAGACATAAATTCATTTTCTTGTGCTTATTATAATCACTATAAACTAATGATGATAAAAGTCACAAAGACAAGTAGTGCATAGTTTTCGTGTTGGACCTAACCCTCTTACGCGTTCACGACTTCGCAATCGCTATCTATGTTGACTTTTAATTAATCTTGCTAAAAATATTTTTCTTTGAAAATAGTAATTCCACAATATAATTATGGATGGACTGCTTTTATATGAATTAATCAATTTAAATCACCCAAAATATTCAACAAAAGCCATCACATAAATAATAAATGTTATTTGTGGCATTTTAATTATTTTAATTTCTCATGATGACACAGAACATAACGTACAAATCCATATTATTCCATAGTACATGGCATTATTAATTGGTAGGTTCAACATACTTATTAATCCATATAATATGAGTATGTTGGTAGGATTTAATCTTATTATACCATTGAGAATTCATCGGTGAGAACAAAAATATTTTTAAATAGTAATTTTCAATTTAAAAATTTGCAGAGTATATTAGTTCTAAACGTATATCTGAAATCTTAATTATACTATACATTTTGGAAATGAACTTTGATAAAAGTCAAATTGTTCGGATTCGAAAGTCAAAACCACAAAAACAGCTTGAAAATTTGAAATCATACGATTTCGTTTCTTAGTGGAATTTTGAATGAATTCATTTCATAATATGTGCGTGTGTGTCTGTGTTATATATATATATATATATATATATATATATATATATATATATATATATCCACACACACATATAAAATATGTATTGTGACATGGCTTGGTTGATTTTTATTCGAACTAGTCGCGGAGAGAGAAGTATGACTTAAGTTTTAATTGCGATATGATAGAAGCGTCATACGCTAGTATATTACCTGGTCTTGATCATTATCACCTTAATATCTCTCTTTTTTAAAAAAAAAAATTATTGTTGGATTTCATAGGGTTTCTTCAATTTTTTCAATTAACAATTTTACCATATGAATATCAGAGATATCTCTTACAAATGAGTTTTTATATGATTGGATGTCATGAATTTTCTTCAATTTTTGTTCTTTTAATATTCCTACATCTACAATTTTTCTATTACACATATACTACCTATAAAAATATAAAGTATAACTTTAATATGGTTTTAAGACTGAACATGAAACGATTGGCATTACCAACTATGAATTATTTATATCATAGTGGTTTCCCATGTGGCAATTCAATATCACATTCCCATGTCACTCCAGCAAAATTGCGTCGCTCACATAATTAAAAACTATTACGTCTTATTACATTGCATGTCAAAAAAATATACGTCTTATTAGACTCATGTTGTATTAATTTTCAAAAAAAAATATACGTCTTAGACTCATGTCAAAAAATCAAAGTATGCATGGACAACGGAGGATCATTTATGCCCTTTAAGTATTGTTTGTCTCAAATTTGCAACAAAAGTGTGCAAACTATATCATATTCGTCATTTAACCATTAAAATGTTAATGGTCAAATGTGACCATTCACACATTTTAGAGGAAAATATGACATTTCGTGCATATATATGTTGATGCTGCGTGCATATATACGTCAACCATTTGTGCATACTTCAGCTGTACAGTATATATGATTTTGTACACACTTCAAAAGCAAATAATTTGGGCTAAAAGATATTTTAAGGGCAAATATAATCATTCGAGCGTACTTCAGAAGGAGATAGGAGACATGACTCATAAATCTTTAGTCAAATTGACAACTTGAAGAATAATAAAAAGGTTTCATCAGTAGCACCAAATGGATTTGAAAAAACAGCATATAAATTTATAAACGATAATTAATGCTTTATTTTTATAATTTTGGTTAAAAAATGTATTGTAGTAATGTACATACATATATAATCTAAAAAGAAAATCATAACAAATAATTTGAGTTAAACAGTAGATTAGTAACAGAAAGAAAAGTATAAAAGAATTAAAAATCTCCCACAAGATGATGACTACTGACTAGGTTGCGCAAGATGACATTTTCCTCCTCATATTGTCATTATTTAATTGATTAAAGATATTATATTAAATTACAATTAAATAATGATACCAAAGGTCATACACACATACCATATACACTATGGCATGTACGTCTATATATATATACAATATATATAGAGAGAGAGATAGATAGAAAGATCCAGAGAGAGAGAGAGAAGAAGAAGAAGAAGAAGAATAAAAAGAAGAAGAAGCCATGGCTGGTCTTCAAAGATCTGCAGTATCATTTAGAAGGCAAGGTTCGTCAGGGCTTGTTTGGGATGACAAACTCATATCAGGAGAATTAAACAAAGTTGATCACAAGGAAGAAGAACAAAAAAATGATCAACATCATCACAAGACCAAGTCGCCTGAAATTAAAGAGCTAAAAGTAGCCGTCGGATCATCCAACACCACCATCCAAAGAAGCAGATCCAACGGCGGCTACCGCGCCGGAAAAGTGTCTCCGACCATCGAACCGCCGTCTCCAAAGTTATCGGCTTGCGGGTGTTGCGGCGCCTTTGGAAAGTCCGCAGGAGATAAGGGTCAACGGAGGAAGCCACCGGTCAAACCTAGATTGAGGTAATTAAATCAGTATGTATTTTTAGGTGGCGGCAGAGAGAATATTCCACTGGCTTATGGGGTTAGTTATAATCAGTTTACTGTTTTATATTTTCTCTTTCTAAATCTAGTTAGTTGGAAGGTTGAAGTGGTTTTGTTTTGTTTAATGTTGGGTTGGATGAAGACGTGATTAAAAATATGTTGTTAATACTTATGGGTTGATGTGAAGAATTTTGATTTTGATTTATGTACAAAGGAAACAGAAATCTGGACATAAAATATTGTTTCTCATGATTATTGAGCTGGCTTTATATGATGTTTTGTAGATTTGCCGACTTGGTTTTTCTGTCTTCACATAAATAGGTTTTGCTTTTATTTTCCCAGCCAATGGATTATGTGATTCCAGATCTATTTTAGCATTTATATATAGTACTAGTGAAAGACTATTGATTTTTCTGGCTGAAATAGTTTAGTTTTAAAATTCAATACACACAATGCATTTAGTTTGCCAAAAAAATATTTTAAAATGACAATATAATTTTCATTAGGTTGGCATAGGAAACTCTTTTAAAATGCATGCATGAGGTATCCAAATCCTTATAAAACATCTTTCATTCCTTTCCTTGGTCAATATAAAATTTTACGATCTACTCCCTTTAGCCCAGTGTCATTGCCGACACATTGTCTTGAACCAGCTCTAATAACGATTGTAATGTCTCTCAGCGCCTCACTCTTAAAAATGTGTTTTAAAACATGTCAAAAGGGAGTTATTTTGACCGAACATCTTTCGTTCCCATGTAAAACTTAAACGTTTTATGTTATTGATTTAACCGGTTCCTAGTCGCCTTGGGGTTAAATGCAAGTTATTTATGAAACCAAGGATTGCAACACAGTGGCGCAACCTCGGGTCGTCTCTCTTGAGGAGTCTTCTAAACTACCCTAAGATGAACTAAATGCAAATTGAAATGAACAAGGGAATTGGGGTTTGTTGGGTTTTTATATGTAGAATGCAAATGAACCTAACTACAATATTTTTTATCTTTTCTTTGATAAGGTGGGATGATTGAATGGTTGAAGTGTAGTGAATTCTATGAAATGGATCTCTTGAGTCTAGGTGAGGTGACAAACATTAGCTCAAATCATTTAGGGGTTCAATGCATCAAGTGTAATTCCTAGATGTGTGAAATAGTTTGAGTCTAAACACTTGTGGCTCTCATGAAGTGCAACCACAACAATCATGAATGGATACAATCAAGTAATCTCACTAGCAACCACTAAAATGAGACTAATTTAATGCAACCACAATGTAGATATGAATTCATAACTCAAGTGTTTAAAGCCCAAAATAGACACAACTCAGTCCATTCATGATGTGATTTGCTAATTTAGATTTGGTTAATGTCTTTTTCCTTTTCCAAACTCAATCGAATTATAGAGTGTCCTATAAAAGAGAGCTCATACAATCATACACATATCTAAATAAATCAACTCGATAGAATCATCAACACAAGGCTAAGCAACTCAATATCAAGAAGAATTTACCAAAACACATATATAATCAACAAAGTACTTAATACATAGTCCTAATCCAAATTAGCAAGGTCAAACATCATACATACATATATAGAATCTCAATCCAATACATAAATCCAAACATCTACAAGAGAGGTTCAAATACATAAAGAAGAAATTCTAAATACATATAATGAACTAAGAAAAACTCCCCTCATGATGAACCCATGCTTGAACAACCATCAACCCATCCTCAAGAGATGAAGAATCCTCAATCCAACATAGAAACTCCAAGAGAAACTCCAAGAAGAAGAATCATTTGAAAATCCATGGAAGAGAAAGGTGGAAGAAGGTGGAAATGTGATGAAAGGATGGATGGGGGTGGAAGGAATGAGGTGGAAGTGGATGAAAATGAGTGGGAATGGAAGGGAATTGAAGAACCCTAGGTTGGGACACTTATTTTCGGCCAAAGGGTGCTTGGGAATGGTTTGGGTCATGATAGGAAGCTTTTATAGGCCCAAAAAACCCTAAAAATCGCGTCTGATTTTTTGACAGCGTCAGGCTCGCCAGTGGCTCGCCAACTGGCGAGCGAGTGACGAGTTACCCGAATGTACTCGCCAGTGGCTCGCCAACTGGCGAGCAAGTGGCGAGTGGCTCGCCAGTGGCTTGCCAGTGGCTCGCCAGTTGGCCTGCCTCAGGACTAAAATGCAAACTTCATCCAGAAACGTTATTTTGACCCATTTTCTTGAATCTTCACCTTCAACCTCCCAACCTACATATTCAAATGTCTCAAAGGTAGTATCAAAATGTTCTTGAAAACATGTAAAACATTATAGCATGCTAAAAAAGCCTGAATTGCCCTTGATTAGAACAAATTCCAACAACTAGTGCAATAGTTAGAATCTATGCAAATTAGGTGCAATTATCATCAAAACATGCATTAATTCAATGGATTTGGCCATGAAAAGATATGCAAATATATGGTGCAATAAGTTATTAAAATTGATCTAATTGCTAATCAGTTTCTATCACTTTATTGTTGTTGTTTAAACCTTTCACGTTGATACTTTTGAAACTGTGGTTGTCATTTCTTTTATAACATTAATGATGATATTTAGTTAATTTACAGTAGTTACTATGAGATTGAACTGTCATATAAAAAAATGAGATTGAATAATTCCCAACAATATTTATACCCTAATAGGAGTTGATTAAAAGGACCTAATAGTGTTTTTCCATTTTCAAGGACTTAATAGTTACTATTAGAACTATGTGTGTATGTAGAAATCACTTGCACAAAACAATTATTCCTCCAATTCTTAGCTAGGAGTAGCATACACCTCTCTCTATATATAAATATATCTGCGCGCGCCCACACACACAGTCGTAGGTTGAAGAAAAACGAATTGGTGAATGCAAAAATTTCTATATATTTTAGTCTGATGTATGTTTATCTATATCTTCTGTTAGTAAGTTTGGAAGTTTGGTGTTGAATATAAGCCTATAAGGTACTTTCATTTTAAATATTATAATATAATTTAATTTTTTAAACTAATTTAATCTGATTCATAAAGAAAACTACATAACAATAGAAATACACAAGTTTTTTTTAAAAAAATAATCTAGCATATCTAATTAGGTTATATAGCTTTCTTTTTCAAATTAATGAAATAAATTCCACTGAGAATATTGTATTATTATAGAATTGAACAGAGACTAGTTCTAGTAAAAAAAACACAGACTAGCTAATGAACATGAATCAACAATAAATATTATTGGAAGGGGAAGATTGATTGAAGGGCATTAATCAATTCGGAAGCTTTATCTTTATGGAAGGGGAAGATTCTCCATTAAATTTCATCCTAAGTTAGGATGAATTTGTCTCGTAATTTTGAGTTACAATGGTTTACAAAGTAAGCTACTTTCAAATATTTTTTGCACTTGGCAATTTCTACAGGGTGGACTTCAAAACATAATACTACCTCTAGTCCTAAATATAGGACCTGATTGACTTTTTTTAGGAGATTAATGTTGCGAAATATGTTATTAAATGATGGCATATTTAATATATTTTTAGATAATTCATTAGTTTATAAGTAAAATAAACTAGTTTAACGGAAAAAAATTAGGTAAATCAATTTATAATTAACTTATTTTTTGCTTTTTTAGGATTTTATAAAAAAATCATCTAAGTCTTATATTTAGGATCGGAGGGAGTATATAATTTTTCCCTTCTTCCCACTTCAATTCCAGCTCTAAATACATCAATTTTATGCTACCCATAGTATAAACTATAAAGTTGCATTTTTTAGTTAAAAAAAAGTATTCTTTCTGTTATTAAATATAGAACAGAACCTATTCAAAGACAAAATTATTCTTAAATATAAAATCTATTTATATTTTCCCCAAATTTCTCAAAATTATCTTAATTTATGTTACTAATAATACATAAGTAAGAGAGGAATATATGAATAAAACTGGCTGGATATTTTAGTTTTATCATGTGGGTTTTCTATAATCATGGTAGTATGATTCACCAGTTTCCGACTATCCTTCAATTTTGCTTTATATGAAAACTTAGCCATATAAAATTAAATAAGGTAATTGTAATGGACAACATGGCCTAATTGAAGATATTTTTCTTTATCTATTAGTGAGACCCTTTGTATCCTCTTAGGCTTATATTGATTTAATGCTAAGGAGCCATTGGGTTAGCAATTATCAGTCACCAAGATTCAACGCCACATGGGCCAGCAGGCTTTTGATTCTTGGGCTGTAAAAAGTTTGACATTTTTAAGAAGCTATGTCATGTATGTTAATCCATTTTATTTGGCACTGCAGCGTTTTTTAAAAAAAGGAACCTCATTTTGGGAGGGTAAAAGAGACTTTTTTATTTACAATAGGAACTTGTCTTCCAAGTTAAAAGTACAAAAATTTACTATTCATTGTTGACTATAATGAAATGCTGTTTTCGAAGAAATGTAGTGAGGAAGGATAACATGTAAACCCTTTCTATATATAGCTAACTAGATTTCAATCTCCGGGCACACTTAAGTTAGGTTGACATTTTTTTAAGGAATGATTGTCCATAACCCATCACTAACAATGACTAATTAATTTATTAAACAACAATTTATGGTTAAAGTAACATAATGTGTAATAGAATATAAAGTGAAAGAGCTGTAAAATACAATGGGTTAAAACCATGGAATATTGCAATAAGTATAAATGAAACCACAATGGGTAAGGAATCATTATATAAAAAAGGCTAAAGTATATTTTTGGTCTCTTATCATCTTATGTTTTCATCATGTTTCAATTCAGTCCTTTATATTTGGAAAGTACAATTTTAGTCTTTTTTTGTTAACACTGTTAGTTTAACTTAACGGAAAATGTTAACTTAACAATTTTAAATAGTTATTAAATACTGAAAAATGTTGAGATTAAAATATTTGAGTGTAAATATTCTTATATTTTCAAAATTTATCATTTTTAGTCCTATTTCATTATAAAATAATCATTTAAAATTGTTAAACTAGCATTATTTTCCGTTAAGTTATACTAAGAGTGTTAACAAAAAAGGACTAAAAGTATACTTTCCAAACATAAAGATCTAAATTGAAACTTGATGCATACATAAGAGACTAAAAGTATACTTTAGCCTATAAAAAAATCTCAAAAAAAAACTTGACTCTACACATGTTATACCTTCACTTAGAATTCCTTCATCACACCGAACACGGCCAAACACCAACTAACCCTCCTAAGAATAAGAATTATACTCCTGGTTGCAACTTAAAATAGGCTATACACGCAGGTGAAGTTGGTAAATGCCAATTTAAATCCTTCACTGTTTTGAATCCTTCACCGATGCCCAGAGAGAAGAATTTCATTACAAGAACCCGTATAAGCCAGCGCAAACACGCAAGTCAACGTAAACCAGCCCATTAAAATCATAAAGCAACCAGAAAATAAACAAATAAAAAAAAAGTCATGGCTAAAAGCAAGCCAACACTGTTCAAACTCGGCTCAGTGAACAGTACATACTAGAGAGAAGCCGCAGATGAATTGGCTCAGTGAACCGTGCCCCAGCATTGATTTATAAGATATATAGATAGATATAGATCAGATACTTACTCTTTGGGAATGCATCTCACTCTTTTATCATTCTATTTAAAATAATAACATTCAGATATTAAATATGGTTCTCCCTCCACTTCTGCTCAGCCACCCCCTCAAATTCCATATTTAGTCCATCCTTCATGCGATTTCAAATTTTACTCAAATTTTAGATTTGATGCTTGACTTGTTGAGCCTCTATACACTACTGGAAAAACTAATATTTTCTTAAAATATTATTTCTATGTCGATCAATATCCAACACTTTTATCTGTTTTACATGTTAATTCTGGAAGTTTAAGTGGAGGAACAAGACAACCATTTTTTCTTTTTTCCATTAATGAATTTGACTTGCATTTTAAAACTAAAAAAACAATTGATATGGATCTCACATCAGCTAGCATAATAAGGTCAACTAACGTTAAGCAATTAACTTTGAGGCATAATTGCACCAATATTTTATTTTCGGGGGTGTATTTGCACCTATATCATGTCCACATGTAACTTCTTTGTAACCCACAATCTAACCTTATTTGGCATGCGGACTGAAGGAGACAACATTTATCATCTGATTTAACAAAGGGGCAATATCACTATTATATTTTATTTCCGGGTAAAATTACACACAAAAAACTTTAAGGGGAATCTACAACTTTTGGTAATCTTTAATCTTTAGATGGATTTACACAATTACCCAAAAAATGTATCATTTGGTTCAGATCAATATATATCAGGTTGTACTGTTCAATAAAACTTTAGAACATAAACTTTTCAGTCACCAATTTTTCATTCTTTTGTTCATTTCAATGTATACCATGAACTACCAGACACAGTAGCGTTTGTGTTGTGTAACGTGTTAAGAGTGTACCTTGGTTCAAAGATCAGTGTACCTTGGTTCAAAGATCGCTTCGCTCATAAATATGCCAAATTAGTCAACAGGAGTGAACGTTGATATTTGATTGTTATGAAACCAAAAGTCCAAAAGGCAATTTAATAAGTTATAGTAAAATGTCACCTCCTTCTAACCATAATATTAATAGCACTCATACCTAATCCGATCCCATAACAAAACTTTAAACATCTATTGCCATATAAAAATAAAATTTCCAAATCCCCGCATCTTCCCAATCAACTTGTGCACATTATAATTATGATACACAGCCATGAGTTGACTCATGACCATGATCATTTCTAATCTCAACTTAAATATTTATGCCTTTGTGTATTTATGGTAGTACAAATGAGGTACGTACAACAATGACTGATAAACACCCTTATTTATGTTGTTCACCAAGACTTAACCCATGTTTTTTCTTCAGTTTCCGTAGACCCAAACAAAAATAAAGTATGTTACTCCCTCCTCCGGAGCTAGCCGTCAAAAAAACGCTTCTTAAGAAAACATGTGAATGTTAGTTGGGTGTCTAGAGTTAATGCTTCTTTTCCAAAATTGCCCATATTTATTATGGTACTTTTAAGAGAGAGAAATACATAAGCATTAATAAATATGAAAGAGAGTTAGGGGTAAAGTAGGAAAAAATGCATTAAATGAGGAGAGAATATGGGGTGAGCTCTTACATTAGGGACCAAAACCATTCAAATTTTGGGCTCTTACATTAGAGACCGGAGGGAGTATTAACTAGAGATTTCAAACATACATAAAGTAACTGTTTTGTTCTCTTTGGTCCTAAATATAGTGCCTATTGTTAGAGAGATGGTTTTGGTCACAAATACAAGAATTATTTCTAATTGTTACCAACATTTCCTTAAAGTCATGTGCAAAAATACTCATGTAATTATGGTCAAGGTGTAACTATAATAAAAATTAAAAAATCTGCCCACAAAAACCAAATATTTTCTCTCTAAGCCTTCAAGCGCGTGAGCGAAGAGAATTTTGATTGTGATCATTGTTTAATAGATCGGGACAAAATGAGTGAAAAATCATTACAGTGAAGAGATGTGACTTTTTAGACCGCATGAAAACGAAGCAATTCAATTAGAATATAGGGTTAAGGGTCAAATCTAGCACTCTACTATGGCCAAAAGGTCACCCAGCATAAACAACTATTGGATGGCTCAAAAGTAGCACACATCTATTCAAAAATGGCTCAAAAGTAGCATTTCCGTCAACTTTAACTGGTTTGACCGTTAAGTTTGACCTGAGCATGCCACGTCACTCGCCACGACACCCAGTTTTGCCACGTCATCTGCCACCTCACCCGCCACGTAACCCAATAATGGGTAGTAAGTGGGCCATTGGGTGACGTGGCGGTTGACGTGGCAAAATTGGGGTGACGTGGCGGGTGACGTGGCATGCTCGGGTCAAACTTAACGGTCAAACCACTTAAAGTTGACGGAAATGCTACTTTTGAGCCATTTTTGAATAGATGTGTGCTACTTTTGAGCCATCCAATAGTTGTTTATGCTGGGTGACCTTTTGGCCATAGTGGAGTGCTAGATTTGACCCTTAACCCTAGAATATAATCCAATCTAAAGGGAAAGAACGCAAGATGAGGAATGATTAATAATTTAATATGATCAAGTCTCTTATCTTTGTTTGTTCCATTTTCAAGTATTTCATTCAGTGCACAATCATTTTACCCCACGATAACAAGTAATGGCATCAACAATTTTGATTTAATTATGCTTCTTAAATAATTAAACAACATATATTAATAAAAATATATCTATATTGGGGGTAAATTAATGGATAGTGTAGTGAAGATAAACCACACCTGCTTTAGCAAAAACCATTACGTATCAGGAACCAGCAATGTCGTTAACATGTTGTAATAGAACTTTAGGAAAATTAATGCGCCTTCATAATGTGAAATGAACATGTTATTATAATTATAATAATAAGCTTTCTTTGTGTCTCTTAACAAGTCTGATACTTTTGGTCTGTCTTCTTCAGCTAGCGAGAGAAATGATTAACCTGAAACTATATTCATCCTCTTCAAGCCTTATTATTCTTATCATCATACTTGTGATTCCACACTTGATTCCCTGCACAGAGGGGTCTAAAAGGGTTTTTTCTGTCGTTGACTTTGGTGCACAAGGAGATGGCCAACATGATGATACCAAGGTATATTATATGTACGCCATTGCCATGTCTTCTAGCAACATACAGCTTCATTAAATAATATGGTTTCATTGAGAAAGAAAAAACAAGTGGAAGAAGAAACAAACAAAAACTAATTAAGTATAACATCATTCATCAACTTGTACATTTTTCACTTGCATTTATGTGATGGTGCAGGCATTTCTAGAAGCTTGGAAAGTAGCTTGTTCTCATCCTCAAGGGACACAGATTTTCTTTCCATATGGGAAAACATTTTTGTTGCATCCACTAGACATGGTGGGACCTTGTCAATCCAAGGTCACTTTGATGGTAAGCATTAAGAGGAATGAATATAAAATGTGAAAGTGCTAAACACACTTTAAGTCTTCATAGTTTAACAATGTTGACTTTGCTGATGTGGTGTTAACACTATTAAGTAGACTGTCATGGATTGCTGGCTAGGACAGATATGGCTTCATGCAGGGACCAAAATTAAATCATGTTAAAAGTATAGGCCTTGGACTAGGTTTGACCCTAGATATAATTAGTGATGTGCATGCAATTGGGGATACAAATAGAATAATGAATGCATTTGAGTGGGGTTTTTGTGTAATATTATTATATTACTGACTTGAATTTTTGAGTTTGTGAGGGATATTTCAGATCTTAGGAGCAATAGTGGCACCCAAAGACCCAGAGGAGTGGAATGGCTTTAATACAGAAAAATGGCTTTCATTCCGGTGGCTAAGTCATCTCACTGTAGATGGTGGTGGTAGTGGCACTATCAATGGAATGGGCCACAATTGGTGGAACAGATCCTGCAAGACCATGCCAAATCAAGTATTCTATCTCTAAACTCACATCTATATGATCATGTCTTCGTCTGTTTTAACTTAAGCTATAGACCATTGAGAATAAAGATTTATAAATTAGTTATAGACACATTTTTTGTTTTTCGGAGTTATGAAGGTTTAAATATGAGTATTGGACTAAATGTGACTTTGTGATGTGTTTTGGCAGGCATGTGATCCAGCTCCAACGGTAGAAAAAGGATGCTTCAAATACACATATGTTAAATATTAAATGAGGAAATCGCGGTGAGGTCCCGAGGAAAGAATGTAATTACAGAAAGGTTTTACTAATATGTGAGCAGTATGAGCCTTTTTTCACTTCTTACATGAACATTGTCATTACATGCTATGCTGCTCACTTGTTATGAAACTTTTTGGTGACTACATTTTCTTTCTTGAGACCCCATAGTGAGTTTACCTATATAAATTATTTTGTCTCCTATTATGATTATAGCTGAAAAAAGAACCACAATTATTCTGTGCAGGCTATCACTTTCCATAGATGCAACCATCTCAAAGTAAAGGACCTCAAGTTGCTGAACAGCCAACAAATCCACGTGGCAATCATTAATTCAAAGAATGTTATCACATCCAATCTCCAAGTACTAGCCCCTGCCTTCAGCCCCAACACTGATGGAATCCATGTTGGTGGTTCAAAGAATGTTGAGATCAGAGATTGCTTAATTCAAACAGGTAACTTCTTCCTCAAGAAATCTTTCTCTCGTATTGATGGCTGTTTGCAAAGGAGTTTCCTATGCTGATGGCCACAAAAATTTGAAACATTAATTCTGTTTTGGCTGCTCATCCTCATGAAATTCTCAATAAAATGCTTCAATAAACTCAATGATCCATCCGCAGGAGATGATTGTATTTCCATAGTCAGCAATTCCTCCAAAATCAGGATTACAAACTTATCTTGTGGTCCAGGCCATGGCATCAGGTAAAAAATTAGCTCTTACTATAATTCTAATATCTGCAAAGGAAAATACAAAAATAAGTTTTACTAGCCTTTTCCTCCCTTCCCAAACACATTTCCATTAGAAAGATGAATTTCATACACAATTCCAACATTACATTCTTCAGTATTGGTAGCTTGGGAAAGTTCAAAACATGGGAGAAGGTACATGATGTCACAGTGGATGGAGCTTTTCTCTCCAGAACTGGAAATGGAGTGAGAATCAAAACATGGCAGGTAATCTTAATAGATTATAATGTTCTCAGCCCTCCTTTTCTCTCCTCTCTTTTGTATAGTACAAAGTTCAAGTATAGTTCTTCAAATGTTTAGCATTGTTTAATGAATACTGAAAATGTAAAGAACTTTTTGCCTCATGTTGGGAAGACTCATCAGTTTACATCTGCATTATGATAGGGTGGTAGTGGCTTTGCCTCCCATATCACATTCAGAAACATTTTGATGGATCAAGTATCAAATCCAATAACAGTAGATCAATATTACTGTGATTCCAACATGAAATGCTATAATCAGGTACATATGAATATATGATCCCTCTAATCTCTAAGTAACATGGTTTTATCTAGTTCATGATGTGGTAATATGTATCCATTGTCTAATATTTCTGTGAATCATTTAGAGTTCTGGTGTTAAAGTGAAGCACATATCCTTCATCAATATAAGAGGAACATCAGCTTCAGAGAATGCTATAAGATTCGCGTGCAGCGACGCGTCTCCCTGTGAAGATTTGCATCTTGAGAATGTTTTTCTCAGACCTTGCTGTGGAGGACTAGTGAAATCCTATTGTTGGGAAGCTCATGGCTTCATTAGGGGTCCTGTTATGCCTTCTGCTTGCTCCCCAGTTTGCCAGAATTTCATTGGACCAGAAGAATACTGGTCTGACCCTTAACCCTCTTATTCTTCATTTAATCTAAAGCATTAAGAGTAATCTTTTAGGGAATTTAAATGTAAGGGACTAGTACCCTAGATTATGTATAAAAGATGTTTCCTTAGCTAAGAAGTAAATCTACTTGCAGAAGTAAAACCACTTGTAGTTGTATGATTTAACATTCTTGTACAAGCTAAGTAAGCCTAGTTCCAATTACTCTAAAGGATACTTGCAAAATTAAACATACTCTCAACCATAATGAAGAAGATAACTAACAACCTGCTAATATAATATAATTAAAACTTAAAAGGGGCAAAAGTAAATTCATTGTTTTCTAGAATGAAATCTTCCACATTTCCTGTCAAGTAATTTTTTTAACTAACTTTCTGTCATTGTTCTTTCTTTTTTTTGCATGCAGTCAAATTGCCAACCCTCAAATTGAAACAAATGACCAAGTGGAAGGTAAGCGTGGTATAGAGCTACGGCTTAGCTTCCATTGTGAACGTTTAAGTTGTTTTACACTTTTAGTTTTATATCTTTCACATGTTTAAAGAGTTACATATGACTTGAGATGAAGTTGAACAAATCTTTAGACATATATTTCTGAAACTGAAACTCATGTTTGAGGAATTTGAATCTCTCCAATATTGACATTATATTGTAAATATTCATATTCATCCTGTGCTGATTCATTTGATTTTCCATTTTATTATGTCTCCACAGAACAACCTGGACTGATTAAAATTACCAGAGCCGGAACCAACCAGACGGTAGAACAAAAGTCACCATAGCTAATGTTATTACATTTATGTCATTCTGAGCAATTATAATTGTCTTTTTCATTCTGAGCAATTATAATGGAAAATACTTCTATATGTGTTATATCCCCGTGGAACATTACATATGTATACCTAACTGTTATGCTTTGGTGCTTTGGATTGTAGCCATGCCATTGAAGGCTAAAAAAGGAAATGTGCTTGTGTTTGATTTTATATATAGACAGGAATTCTGTTTTATTCTGTTTACAGGCCTTATGTGCATGCATGTAAGAAGCCAAACCCATATACACTTTCCTACTTTAATTTACTAAATTACTACAGAAATGGATAGAGTAGCATCCATTTTGGATGAGCTTTTATGATAACTGGTGACACTCGTGCGTTGCACAAATGGATATATTGAAAAAAGTTGGTACATATTTATGCATATAACGATATAATGGTAAAAAAATTTTGATTGCACGATTGTAATTTTTGTGTATTGCAGAATTCCTGAATTTGCACAACATATTTTTCAAAGAAATTATTCATGATGGTAGTAATTTTGTTTATTTGAGTAATTAGTTAGTCATTAATTAGTTAAGCTTAACAAAAGGGACAATTGCAACTACGTCCCAAATAAGAGACTTAGTTTCAAAGAGGTCACAGGGAATTGTTAATGCTTGTTAATGAAGGCTATTGCAGTTGTTAATAGTAGTCATTAACAACTCCGTGGGACCTCTTTCAAATTAACTCTCTTATTTGAGACCTAAGTGCAATTGTCCCAATAAATTTATGTTACTTCCTTTCATTTCTCATGCTCTCAAAAAGAATATGGATGCCTGCCACCGTAACCTAAAATCATTATTATACGCCGTTGTCTTCTTCATTCTGTGCAGATATACACAATAATAGAAATACTTTTGCATGCACTTAGATACTTAATACAAGATCTAGATAACTAATTTATAATTAGTTTCTTAATGTTAAAAATAGTTAATTAAATTAATTATTTGTAACAAATATATGTTGGTTCCTCTCCATAAGACCCATTCATGATCGTAACTAGCGTTTAATGGAAAACACCCTTATTTTATGTGGTCGGATCGATAGGGATAATTTTATTCAGACCAAAAAAAGATGGGGATAATTTTAGAAGGAAGATATAAATATGGGAGCCAGACAAAGTGAATAAATTATTGCTCTCGTTGGCACTAGTTAGAGCTTTCCATCTCCTTTTTTGTTGTTTAATTGAGGTATTATATTTATAATCAAGCTAAATCCCTCGTCTGCTAGTTCATATACTTATGTAGATATCAAGATGCAGTAGTATATATGTATCCTCTAGCAACTAAATACATGTTTAATTTAATTGTTGGGCTGTACCCTTGCAATGCATGTTAGGTTACTGAACAGGAATATGTGCATGTGTGTCTTTTGTTTACACATCAAGAGCTCTGTTTAGTTCATTTATATAGCCTACGTGTATGGGACAGGAATCAAGAATCAGAATCGCTTCTCAATACCTATGCATGTGTGCATAAGGGCTTCTAAGGATCTTTATAATATCATATCATAATAATAGACAGCATTTTAGTGAGTCTTAAATTATGATTAACGAGACGGATCCATTATTGGTTAACTAATCCGATCCGTGAGTTCACAACTTTGTTAATAGCAAGGCACATACTTTTGGTCGGTTCAATTCAGATGAAGTTATATAAATATTAAGGAACAATGTATGTGCTATGAACCTGTCTTATTATGCGTGAGATATAATCCAATTCGTTTTTTATGAGGTTTTTAGTTTTTGTTATTTCACACCATTAGTACCCAGATGCTTCTGCTTTAATTTGTGCCTCTCAAATATAATCATACTATTCAATTTGGAAACTTGTTAAATTCGTGCTTCACATTTTAAACTTTAGAGAGCCTCAATTCTAAATTATCTATCTTTGTGTACCAAGGGGAAAATTTTTTATCATAGCTTTATTTTTTATCAGTTTATCATAGCTTTTTGGATATATATGCCACCCAACTTTCCAAGTTTTCAGCTGCCATATAATTAATTTTAATATATAAAATTACTATATGCGTGTACGACGACTATATTAAAGGACAAAATGTTATTTACTAAGAGCAAAAGCATGAGTTCAAATTTGGAGTATTATTAATATAAATTAAAAATTATTAAAAATAAAATTAATTAATAATGATACCAGTATGAATAAACAATATTCGTACTATTTAACGGGAATACTATCGAATTAAATTTGAGCGTTATTTGACTTAAAACAATAGTAATGGGACAATATTTTATTATTCGAACCTTCACAATTATATAGAATGGAATGGCTGTCATTTACTTTGATCATCAATAATATCAATATTAACGTAAATTATAAATATTCGTAGCAGTTTTCGATATGTTATAAAATTTTTTATTTATTTATAATTTCCACGATCCTAATTAATTGAAATAAATGTATTGAAATTTAAATATTCCCATTTTACGATCTCCAAAACAACTGCAAAATGTCTGACAAAAAAACAACTACAAAATGGATGACAGAAACGGTGAATATGGGAATATGACTTTCTTAAATTTACTTTCCACATTAGCATATATAATCAGTGATTAACAGAATCCTTGACAAAAAAAATTAGCAGAACGCGTTGACATCATTAGTCCAAATTAACATTAACATTATAATTTATTACTTTTGGCATTTTGCAGGGGACATCCCCATGTGTCTCGTGCATAAAGTCTAAAACTTAAACTATGAATGCCACTAATTATGGGCATCACAACGTTTTGTCTAAATCCGATGCCTAAATACAATGTATTATGTATGTACCTACTCTATTGGCTATAGGATATAGTATATCTTCACTTACTATCCACTCGGTTTAGAAGATTAATTAGGCCTATGTTCGAGAATCCTCCGATCCTCACTAGTTTTACTTTTAATTATTCAAATTGAAACTTGCATTACCTTGATATTAATGCAGAGTAGGATGTCATCAATGGTTAACGAGTGAAAGAGATTTAAATAATTCATTTATAAACTAAATTGAGAATTCAATTTTCATGTATATGTCTTAAAACTACAAATGGGGGTTGTTTCTATTGGAAAAATTTGTTGTCTCATTACAAAATGTAGTGTCTGAAGATATCTAGGTATCAAGTCATAAATCTAATAAAGCATATTTTTAGTGTCTGCAACTTTATTTGAGCCGTGTATATAAAAATATTTTTGACCCTGCTCATATTCGGTTCGCCTCTTATCCTCTTCTCTTCCTCATTTTGGTGATCATGTTGCTCTTCCTGTTTTTTAATCTTTTTTAGCTTTTATGATGCGTTTCCTATTTTTCTTCGTATTCATTGCGTAAAGGAGCACGCTAGTTCGTGAGTCCTTTTGTTTTTTGTTTTTGTGATAAATTGTCTTTTTAATTATATCAAAACACTGTGTAAAATGGAAATTTCTTTTTTATACAAATATAATTGAAACACACATTACACACATTTAAAAAAGGAATTGCACACATTTAAAAAAAAGTATATAAGTAGGATATTCACACTTCAACTTGTCAACCACGTTAGTTGGTTTTGCTGTTGTGTTTGGTCCGAAAATGTGTTAAAAAAAAAAGGAATTGCACACTTTGAGAATAGGTTGCTATTTGTATCTTAACAAATTTCTTTTGCCGTTACACAATAAATTTTTAGAAAGAAAATTTTCAACATTGTTTCTTCTTTGTTTTGTGTAGGAAAATTTGCATAAAGCTTGACCCGTAAAACTTGGACTTTGGACTCTTCTCCGCCAGCAATAATCCTTGGCTTTAGCACACCATTATCCATTAATTGCACATGCTACCTTCTCTCAGATTGTGGCCAAACTAATCACTAAATTAAAGCTCTAGGGCCTTGAAATTTCAAAGTCGGCCGCCATATGGAGTCATAGTGTATATTAAGCTCGTATATTATTAGAGACTTATACTTCAAATTTAAGAGGGTAATTTTTATTCCTTTTTAACTTGACCTCACAAATATTGAATATCCTTCGTCAAATAGATTCCTTACTTGTCAAATGTTTCTTCTTTGTTGATCTCATCATAAAATATTGTGATATACATCAATACGTGGTGAACACATTAAATATAATACCTAAAGAAAAATAACCTAGCAAGTTATGCATATTGACCTAAAAGCAAAGGATGATTCCAATTTTCTACTTGAGACAGTTTTGTTTCTTCCATTCTATGATTGATTATACTTGTGACAAGAGACACCCAGGTAAGAAACTTACTCCACCCGTTTCATTATAGCATATTTCAAAAAACAATTATTAGTCTACAATATAAGTTATTTGAAGACTAATAATGCTATTTTATTTCGGGCAATGACCCTATTTTATACCCAAAGTAATTACCCTGGACCACCCACCACCATAAACTAACAGGTGGTACAATATTACACCTAAAGTAACCAAAGTGGTCCAAAAATACCCTCAACCGACGGTCTTCAACGTTTGACCGTTAGTTGGATGATATGGCGCCCACGTGTTATATTTTTTCCATGCGGCACCTGTGCAAATGTCATTTGGATGCCCACGTGTTATATTTCACATGTTTTTTCCCTTGTGTTGATGGTAGAGAGACCTAGGGTTTTCGATTTGGGATATATAAAACATGGGAAATATAACACGTGGGCATCCAGGTGGCATTTGCACAGGTGCCACGTGGAAAAATATATAACACGTGGGCGCTATATCATCCAACTAACGGTCAAACGTTGAAAACCGTCGGTTGAGGGTATTTTTGGACCACTTTGGTTACTTTGGGTGTAATATTGTACCACCTGTTAGTTTATGGTGGTGGGTGGTTCATGTTGGTTACTTTGGGTATAAAATAGGTCATTGCCCTTTTATTTCTTAATGTATCTTTTTGTATTTTTTTCTCTCTCACTCAAAACCTCATTTAATATGATTAAAGTTGAAAAAAAATAAAGTTGAAACAATACGAGTTAACCATAGTTTTTTTTATTATTTAGTTTAAGTGACATATATGTACTGAGTAGAGTGTGTGCTCGTTTGATTATAGTTGTGAGACAATTCTGACATATTTGTTTGAACTTAGAAAAAATCTTAAAATTTAATAAATTTTCAATGTTATCCCATTTAATATAAAAAAATTGAGTGAGAACTGAATATCCCTAACAAATAATAAATTAGAGGTAAAGTAGTGTATTCATAAATAATTTATTGATGAGGCAACTTTTATATTTAAGACAATAGACTTTCTTCATAGGAATTTCGCCTTGCTTTCAAAATCAATGATTAATGATTAATACTTGAAACAAAAGACAGCATAAAAATGGCATATTCAACTAGCTAAGAAACTTAATTTTTTTTTTTTTGGAAATTACTTACTCAACATCTTCAACTTTGTTTAAAAAGAAAGGGACCTAGAAGAAATAGATTGAGGGATGGAGAGGGTCAAAAGATGAGACAAAAAGATTGAAAGGAATAGTCAAATATTCGCTTTGAAACTAAATAAACAAATGAATTAAATAATTAACCACATCATGTTTCTTTTTCTAGGCTTATCAGGACTATATATATGTGAGGCACATGAGGCACATCAGCTCCATTAATTGCAAGATAAGAAGCTTTGAATCTCTGAGAGATATTAGAGAAGAAGAGATCATATCAAAACAAAGAGAGAATGATGGGAAAGAGCCATAATAATCAGCAAGGAAAGAAGGAAGAAGGAAGCAGCCATGCGAAAATAGAGAAGAAGATGATGGTGAGAAATAGAGAAGGGGTTGATGAAAACAGAGAAGAAGGTAATTATAATAATAAGAAGCTGGAGAGACAGAGCACTACAGAAGACATAAACGCAAGTGCCGAAGCATTCATTAAGAGCTTCAGGCAACATCTCATGATCCAGAGGCTTCAATCTCTTGAAAATTATGAACAGATGCTCGCAAGAGGTCTCTAATATATATATATATATATATATATATATATATATATATATATATATATATATGGTTTATATCATACATTTAATAATAATATATGAAGAACATGTGTGTTTTATAAGGTTTATGTGTGTGTGTATGATGTTATATGATTAATTTGTTGTTTCTATTTTGTTCTCTAAGAAGTTGCATAGGAATAATTAATTATGTAATATAAAGGGAGTATGACTTGTATTGACCGGTATTTGTATTCATTTCATATGACACTATTGAAGCAATTGTTATCTTGCAATTTAATACTTAATCGTTCTGGGGATATTTCAATTACCCATGGCAGGAAGATGGATACAACAGGGTTGAGATGAAATTTTGCATTGAAAAAGTTTGGTCTTGAGTTTTTCAACAATCAATTTCACTTTGAAGTGTTTTATTATTGAAAAACTAGCCTTAAATGCAAAAACTTGATGTTGAAAAGAAAAACTTACTATGTTTTTGTTATTTTTGAGCAAATTTGTTATTCAAAAGAACTTCCAAACACTCAACGCCTGTGTCGTTATTTTTTGGGGTCAAAATTTCACATCAACCCTTTTCAAAATGACTCAAAAGGATGTAACTACTTGGACAATACTTGATACCTTTAATATATGTATACCTTTATAAAATGCATTCCTCTTTTACTAAATATACAAGCCAATCAATATATTTTATTTAGTTTTAGATGTGAGAATTCGATTTAATTCTGCACCCCATATTCTTGAAATTCTTTTAAACCATCGGTATCGATTACATATATAATGAATGAGGGCATTCATCAATGGAGATAATGATTAAAAATGGGCGTTTTAAAAATAAGAGAAATCAACAAAAAGTACAAATAATGGACATAATTTTTTAATATCTATAAACAAATAATTTGGCTCATACCTCCAAGGCTCCAACATCTTAGGGTACCATCCACTCTATTCCTATTTATAAGTTCATCTACTCCAAAAAAAAATCTTATGATAAGTCCAGTTTGGGATCAATAAATGTTATTGTGACTATTTTACCTCATTAAATTTGAAAAAAAAATAAAGAAAGAAGAAATTAGTATTATTTTAATATTTATTCTTAAATGACAATAAGATTGGAAAGATTTATCAAACTAGGGCATATTTAATTATATAACTTCCACTCCTTGTATGTAAGAATTAGTTAAGGTGGAATAAATAACAGAGTAGTATGTTGTTTAAATTTTTATCAAAATTAAAATCGCATCTTTACGCGTTTTACATGAATGCCTTCCTCATTTATTATTATTGTACAAACTTTGTACTCTTCATGTGGATCATATATTAATAGAGGGAAAGTTATAAAATTTGTGAGATTTGAAGCTTTTTTTAATCCACTAAAATATATTTATAAATAATCTATTACGGGTGTGTAGTATCCCAATAGTGTTTCCGTGATCCCACATCCGCTAGGAAAGGAATTGAATCTTAGTTAGGAGAACAGCCCCTTTCTTTTAGTTTTTGATAGAAATTGGAAGTCCAATTTGCTACATAATTCCCTAACATTAGTCCACCAAAACCAAACCCGCCATTTCCAAAGCAAATGTTGCCCAAAGTATTCATAAAATCTTAACATTGTCCTGGAAGTTCTTTAGGTGTCAATGTTACCCAAAAAATTCAAACCTAGCAATGTCACCTCTCAAAGTTTACTCTCAAGTTAAAAGCTCAACGGTCTAACAATAGTATTAAAGCATGTCCATTTTTGTGTGCTGAATGCAGTGGACATAATGCATGGGCTGCCACAGTTCTTTTGTTTGGGTTTTGGTACAGAGGCTTTGAACCAACAAGAACATTATAAAATTAGGCCCACAATTGAGATAGGCCCTCATTCCTTACTTAACCTGTTTTTTTAGACAAACCTTAAACTGTTGAACATGTTCATCCCATCCTCTTCCCAGATTTCCACATGGATAATCATTTTATAATTTGGAAAAGAATCATAACTAGGACTATCAAAATGAAATTAATTAATTGCAATCAGGTCTCAAAGAATTATCAAAATACACTCAAGTTATAAGGGATTTAAATGATTTTGAAATAGCATATTATTAACAACTCAATAGTTGTCAATATTAACTGCGTTCTTTAAGTGAACTATATAACTCTTTGAAAATTTAATATCACTAACAACTTTTTTGAACTGAAATATCATTGACAACTCAATGAGCAGTTACTGGCAATTATTAAGTTATGAATAACTCAAAGTCTTAATAATATCATATAACTCAGGTCTTAATAATATCATATAACTTAGGTCTCTTGGAACTTCAATATGATGATTTGATGATTGTTTGAGATCTGTTGTTTATGACTAATTCTCTTATGAGTAACCTTATGGTTATATTCCCTTTGTAATTTGCTGGTTTTGTGTCAGATATATAAATAGACCTACTGAACATTTCTTGAAAAAAAAGTGAGATGAAAGATTTGGAGAAATAAGTTTGAATTTATTATCAATGAAATCATTGAATCAACTAGCTCAAATAAAGCCATCCACGTTATTTCTTATGCCAAAGTAAAGTCATGTGTATGCATTGATTCTCGGAAGTGGGATCATAATTTTCTATGGAGACCAAAACAATCAAAACTCGATTTCTCATCCTTCTTTCATTATTTCCCTTTGGCTGACACTAATATTATCTATATACTACAAAAAGAGATGTCTTTAACTTCTTACAAAAAGCTAGGTTCAATGTTTTTATATAGTACCTAGCATTATTACTATCTCATTTCAACAAAGTTGATGAATCATCTTTTTTTATTTTTGATTTGATATGTATTTTTGTATAATTGGGGAGTCTTTGACGCTAAATTAAAAGGATTTAGTTAAGATTTTGGTATACTGTCAAATTGGTGCATTATTTAGAGGATCTTATGGTTAACATAACATTTTTGAATGGAATAATATTAGCTAGGTATTAGGGAAAAGAATAAACAAATTTATTAGAATCAAAATTTTATAAAAGAAGCTGAGAGAGAGGGGCTTGGAGAAAGAAGAGAGAGAATTTTCAGTTTTATTATGATTATTGTTAGGGCAAATGTGTAAAAATACTCATTATATTGTCACCAACATGTACCCAACACCATATAATTTTTTGAGGCAAAAATAACCATGATATTTTAAAACTAAAGCAAAAGTAACCATGACATTTCAAAACTAGGGCAAAAGTACTCATGATTTGAAATGTCATTGTTACTTTTACTCCAAAAAATTACATAGTGTTGGGTGCACTTTTGTTACAATCACATGTGTGTTTTTACATCTTTACCCTTATTATTACTAGTATAATATTAGCACCAGATTTTTCATCTCCATTGACTAATTCAATTTGTCAGCTTGAAAAGAGAGCTAAGGGAAATAAGAAACAAGAAACACGGTGTATTTTGGTGGGCTATAAGACATTGAAGAGAACGCCGTGTTTCGAGAGGGAACCCGCCGTTTCCCTATTAAGTACTCCGTTTCCCTATTAATTACTATGCTATACTAACCACAAAGCTTAGAGAATTAATTAAATTTGGATGCTTATATTTGATTTGTATAATCTATATATATTTAATTATATATAAGTTTACATTTTTAAAAAATATTATATATTAATAGGTATAAAATATAAAAAGGTTAAATCAATTTTTGGTCCCTAGTTTGATGTAATTAGGGTTTTGGTCCCTAAAGTTTGAAAGCAGAGATTTTGGTCCTTGTAGTTTAAATCAATTTTGGTTTTAGCCCCTATACTTTCAAAAAAAATGTTCTGGTCCTTCAAATTTCATTTTATCCAAATAAATGACCCATTTAATTTGGTGTGATTTAGGTTTTGATCCGTGGAGTTTCACTGAAAAGGTTTTTGTCCTTCAAGTTTCAAATTAATATAGATTTAATATATATTTCCTTATTAATTAATATTTTCTCAAGTTATTAATTAAGCAAACAATCTAAATGATGCTCATCACTTTAAAACATCACGTACAATGCAAGTTAAATCCATTACATAACAGAACCATATAAGGTGACCTTTTGCTTTTGGGTGAGAAATCACTGTAGCTCCCGGGGGAATCTGGTTCTTTCCCTAGAACAGATTCCTCAATGTTATTGATGAATTCTAGCAATTGTTATCCAGGAGCTATGATGAACGAGAGTTCATTTGCAAATGGCGGAGAAAAGAGAAATAGTGAACAAGACTTTTCTTTCAAAAAATTAATCATTATTAGTTATATTTATAATTTATTTTTCCATGTAAGTTTGTCTACTCATCTAACCACATCATCACAATTAAGGCTGGCATATCATCTTATTTAACACCATCAAATACTTATCAAACTACAGGGACTATTTGTTTGAACAAAATGAAATTTGAAGGGCCAAAACCCCTTCTTTGAAAGTATAGGGACTAAAACCAAAATTGATGTAAACTATAAGAACCAAAATCTAAACTTTTAAACTTCAGGAACTAAAACACAAATCTAGGGACAAGAAGTTGGTTTAACCCTTGAAATTTATACGGATTGTTACATGAAATTTCTTCTCTTTTGTTAATTAATGACTTTTATATAATGGAATTAACTTGTACTTGATGTTTTTAAGTATTGACCATCATTTAAATTGTTTGCTTAATTACTAACTTGAGAAAATATCAATTTAAGGAAATTTATATTAAATTCAAGCTTGTCTTGCTAGTTACTTGCGATTCTACTTAAAAGTTGCAAGTTTATTAGTGAGGCTGAAATATATACTAACCAAGTTTTATGAAAATGAATAAGTGATTTGTTTATAATAAAAGACTAATAAATAACAAAGACATGAATTAGGATTTAGGAGTGAAATTAAAAAGGGCAAATAATTATTTTGACCAATAAATAATTATACAAGCAATTATTTAACCAATAAACGATAACAAATTAGTTAATAAAAAGGTAGGGTGAAGGCCCAAAAATGATACATAACTATTGGCCAAGGAACAAAAATGATACATAACTATTGCGAGGTACACCAATGATATCCAACTTTTATCATGGATCAAAAATGATATTTTCACTAAGATGACAATAAGATTACACATGAAAAGTCCAAAATGCCCTTATAAATTAAATAAATTTTCTTCCTCACCCTCTCCTTCTTTCTTCTACCAAATCTCAAATCCTAATCCAAAACTTCCTCCACCACCATCCAACCTCACCACCACAACCCAATGCCATTGCACCCACCTCTATGCAAGAAGTGAACAAAAAAGGGGTATTTGCAGTTTAGTCCCTGGTAAGGGAAATTAATACTGGAAGGTCCCAATACATTCCAAAATAATTATAAAGTCCCAGGAGCCATTTCCTGCAATTGTTTGTTTATCTTCAATGACCATTTTGCCCTCATTAAAGATGGTTGTCATCTCACTGGTCCCTACAGGGGGACTATGCTTTCATCTTGTGAGGGCAAAATGGTCATTGAAGATATGCAAACAATTGCAGGAAAGAGCTCCTGGGACTTTATAATTATTTTGGAATGTATTAGAACCTTCCAGTATTAATTTCCCTTACCAGGGACTAAACTGCAAATCCCCCGAACAAAAAACACCCCAACATGACACACTAAGTTACACGTCAATAAAAATACCTGATAGTCAAGCACAAACGGAAAACAAGCCTCACGGAACCCAACCTCAGTCCAAAAGCGGTAACCATAGACCAAACAATAAACAAACGACGTGAACAAAATGGAAAGCACTTGAAAGGACTGAGAGAACTCGAGCCACAAGAAGGGCATAAGGGTAGAGATGGCATGATGAAAGATGTGGAAGGAAAAGGAGGATGAGGTAGGATGACGTGAGATAGAGAAGAAGGTTCGGAGCATGTGGAAGAAGCGAGAGAGGTAGAAGAGGTAGGACCAGAAGAAGACACGGCTGGAGGGGCGAGTTCCTAAGGGGAAGCAAAGGAGCCATTGGAGGGGGGTCTTGTGGCGTCGCCAGAACCACTGAGTGTGAGGAAGAAGAAAGAAGTGAGTAAACTTTACACATTCCACATCCAAAATGCTATAGGATGGCTGTAGGATCGGCGGCGGACTGTTGTGGACTGTTGTGGCGGTGAGGTTGGATGGTGGTGGAGGAAGTTTTGGATTAGGATTTGAGATTTGGTAGAAGAAAGAAGGAGAGGGTGAGAAAGAAAATTTATTTAATTTACAAGGGTATTTTGGACTTTTCATGTGTAATCTTATTGTCATTTTAGTGAAAATATCATTTTTGATACATGATAAAAGTTGGATATTATTGGTGTACCTCGCAATAGTTATGTATCATTTTTGTTCCTTGGCCAATTGTTATGTATCATTTTTGGGCCTTCGCCCAAAAAAGTATCATATTATTAGTTAATATGATAGTTTTTTATTGTTTTATATTGACACATAGTATCCTAACGTGTCAATATAGAACAATAATACATTTGCGGTGACAAAATAAAGTAGAATCCATAAATAGTGTGATAATAAAAAAATCTGTGTGCATATTAAACATATATCTTAAGAGGCCGTGTGGTACCGCTTAAACACAAAAATATTTTTTTTTTTGAATAAAATAAACACAAAAATATTTAATACAACTTGAGAACAACATATACCTACTTAAAATAAATTGTAAATATAATTGGATATATATTATATTTGTAACATGCTTTTTTTATATGCCACTTCCACCTAATCACTTTGCTAACCCATTCTAAAGTTACTTCATCTCCCCCACAAGTTTCAGTTTATTATTATTTGTCAACATCAAATGCCTCTGATGACATATCAAATGTTATCCCTTGATATAATATAAATATAAATAACACTTAAAGTGAATAAATGTGTATAATATAAAATCACCGTATGTACATTGAAAGAAATATGGGCCCACTGTTGTGTCAAAACTCAAAAGTAATCTTTATATATTGATTTTACAGATTAAATATGTATTATTCATCATTGTCATGCGCCAAATCGAAGCCACATTAAGTCAATTTGGTTTATCTCCTTTCTTTATAAATAACCCACGTCAGCAAATTTTGTCTCTCTACCTAATTTCGAGCGTCTTACATGAATCGACAACTTTTTCTTTACCTAATTTTCTTGCTGAGTTGTCTCTTACAATCTGATCCAATAATTGAGCCGAATCCACCTAACACTCTACCATCAACATCTGGTTGGTATCGTTTTCCACCGTAAGATAAATGATAGAAATTCAAACCCCCTGAAAAATATACGTGTTGATATATATAGTCGAAAACATTTTATTAATTGTAGCTTTGGGGATATATACTTGTGGTGATAAAAAAGGGGCGCCAACACTTTTGTTTGATATGAAGAACGTAACTTAAAATAAATGTTTTTATGTTTTATGAAACCAAACTTTTTGAATCAAAGTAAACCCATCCAAATAAGCAACTAAGTGTACGTTTGGGTTCATGTTGATAATGACCAAATGTCCAAACACGTAAGAATGTCTTCTGTAATTACAAGTCGATGAAAACGAGCTTTTGCAGTTTCTGAAACAAATAAAACTATCCACACATAAGTTTATTGAAAATCATGTTTTGATTTAAACCAACAAGATTTCATTTTCACAAGAGCTAATTTGTTTTTGCAATGATCACTTCTAAGAAGACTTTATTTGACGGGTCCTACGGTGTTTGCAAGAAATTGTGGAAGCTGCAGTGTGAATGATTACTATTTTGAATGTGATCATAGTTCCATAATAATATGTTTTAAAATTTTCTTAAATCCTAAATGCTAAAACACATTTAGTCATCATTTTGGTGGAAGCAGTCATCTTGTTTAGAGGCAGTCATCTTGTTTAATCATATCCCCCTTACTCAAAAATAAGATATTACCATCTTATTGGAATAAGTGACGTTATTTGTGGAGTATTGGTTCTCTGGCAACAAAAACAATTGTGGAGTATTGGTGTATTAATACACACTTATCTTTTTTTTATTAGGAAGTAGAAATTTCTATTAAACTAGAAAATGATAATACAAAATAGGTCTGCAAAAAAAAAAATTAAGAAAATTCAAATGATAATACATTGAAACCCTAAAATGGTAAACATGGATATGAGGGAGCCAACGCCACAGCAAAAACCCTACCATCCTCTTCATCTTTCCTTCATGAAAATTTGTGGGTAGAAAAGAACCGTCACTGGTAGAAACGTCATTGAGTAGTGGTTGTTCAAAGAACCATCCCAAATGATCCGATAAACCAATCAATTTGGTTTTCAAAGAAACTCCATAAGTAGATCTCACGGAAACAAACATACCCACAAAACTAATACATAAGATGAAGATTGGGTAGAAGAAATTTCTCTTGTCGTCGAACCTCCTAAACCAATTTATTTGAAAATGGAATGAATATAAAAGCCGACAAATGAAAGTGATGGACGACTCCTTCCCTAGCATGAACCGGAGAAGGAGACGCCGATGAAAAAGCCCGTACAACGACGAGAGAAGAGATCTCACCACCACCCAAAAAGTTTGAGAGGAGAGGGAGAGAGGATAGAGTCAACTCAAGAGAGTCGGACCTAGAAAAGTTGTTAATACACACTTATCTTAATCGAAGTTAATAATTTCATATTGTATGTTTATGTGTACATGCGTCACTTTCAATCAAATGAACTCTTTAATTTTAAGAGGCAAAATCATATCAACACACAACTCCAATGAATTAGCTTTGGTAGGTTAAACAAGATAAAAAAGGCATGAAAAAATGTGAATCTCTTGTATTTAGGCACATTATTAGTATATAAGAGTCCGCATAGAAATCAAAAGGCACCAATAATTCATTAGAAACATTTCGTAAATTGTTTATTCAACTTAGAAACAGTAAATTAGAGCAGCAAAAAGGAGTAAATAATGACTCCTAGAGTTCTAGTACATATCCTGAGCAAAAAAAAAAAAAAAAGAGTTCTAGTACATAGAAACCAAGAAAAAAACGACAAGCTCTCTCCGTTTCTAAACATAGATCATTGCATGTCTTCCACCAAAAACAGTTACATATTTTAGTAGGAAAAATTCTTGGATACATTAATTGCAAAGTCACGTAATATCTCCAAAAACAAAAATCAGTTCAAGTAGGCCCCAAGCATGTATCCCAAAAGAATCATGCAAGACAATGGGTCATTATCAGATAATGACATTTATTATTTTTTTTTTCTTTTGAAGCATTATGCTTTTTTATCAGCATCTTTTGAAGTATTATGTGACGTGCAATATTACAATTGTATCTAAGAAATAATTCTAGGAGGCTAGACTCTCACAATTGTGGGACTATTTGAATATTCTGCTGAGGTTGCTGCTGTATCCGGTTGACGTGTGAGCAAGATCTTACCATGTGATCACCTATGGGAATCACAGGAAGACTATCACAATTACATATCTCTATCATGAATCCATCTGGATCATGGAAGAAGAGTTGATCTATTTTGATCCCACCTTCTTCTACCATGGACCTCACGTAGTGAATCTCCATCTCCTTCAGCTTCTTCTCCACAGCTCCCATACTCTCACACTGCATCGTCATCATGTCAACGAAAATTAATTATTTCGGCATTATTTCTTCAAACACACTTAGGCACACATAGATGCGTACAAGGAATGACTAAACAATATTACAATACACTGCTTCTACCTCTAAATACAAAAGCCATTTTTCTAATCTGGAACACTAATCCGAATATATTAAAAAATTAATAAGAATTAGAAACATATTCTACATTTTAGATTTAAATTAGATACAATACTTTACCTAATCGTATTTTGGAACATTAATAAAAAAGTTGATAAGAATTAGTAGCCTGTTATGCATTTGAGATTTATGTCATTTTTCTAAATATGCTAGTTGTTAGATGTTATGAGCTAGTGGAAGTGTATTTGGATGATGACGAGTTCACGTATGTCTTTTCTTCTACAAGACCATGACTAACCATGACAAAGACAGGTAAAATGAATCCAAGAAATATAAACTAGTTTTAATCAATGAATCATCACCGACCGTTTCTTTTTTGATACACCGACCGTTTCTAATCCTTGTCCTATTGCCTCTGCCGTGTCATCTACATGTTTTCTTACGTACCAATTTTGCTTTGTCAGATACATCTCAGCTCTTTAGGATTATTATTTTTTTATAATAAAAGCACTATATTAGGATTATTGTTTTAATAATTAATAATGCGAGATATGATTAGCTTTTTATACTACTCATACTAATCATAATTTCGGTTATTCCTTCAAATGTAGTGGGATAAATATTTGACCGAGAAAATACAGGTGAATAAATAAAAGAATATATATGTATATATTTATATACCTGAAAGGATATGTGATTATCCTTTGGATTAATCACCGTCTTCTTTGGCAAATTCTCCGGATCCTCCGCTTGCAGTAAGTGAATACCAATTCCATAACCAAACAACCTAAAACAGCAAAAGAAAAAAAAACAGGAAATCACCAAAATGTAAAACCCTAGGTTAGTTTCTAATTCTGGCGATGGTAAAAAAAAGTTTATAATTTTGGAAAATTTGTGTTATTCTCTGAATTGAAAAAAAGAAAAAGTACCAGGCACCATCGAAATCAAAAGAACCAGGCCTTCTGATGGGGAAAAATCCAAGAACATTCTGATAGAAATCCATGGATTCTTCCACAGATTTGCATATTAGTGAAATATGGTTCACAGATTTCAGATGCAAAGGGTTTCCTTTGGTTTCCTTCATTTTTTCTTCAACAAGATTGATGTATCTTGAACAACAATCAATCAGAAGAACAGGCGAAAATCCCAATTAGGAAATAAACAAAAAAGAACAATAAGAAGGAGAAGAAATTCTTGAAATCAATAAAATCGGAAAAGTGGTTTTTTTTCTTAGGAAAGTGAAAGAAGTGTGATTAATGAAGGAAGCTTTGGTTTGAGAGGTGAATATATATAGGGGAGGAGCCTGTGGAGGTGACACGTATCAGTCTTTCTATTTGTCCTAGTTTAGCTGAGGATGTGACACGTGGCAGTGTTTTGATTCGTCATGGTTTAACTCAGTGAGCCAGCTTTCTGACACGTTGCTGACTAAGTGGCGGTTACTGATCAACTATCTGTACTCCGACACGTCAGCTCTTCTGTTCCAATCCAAAATTTTGCTTGCATACTTTTAAGAAGTTAAGTGCTTCTTTTCATCCTTATCTCTATAGCTTCACATGCTGACAAACTTGTAACTATGAGATTCCTCATATGATATCTTCACTCGCATCGCATCTTTGTAGTTTTATGATCTGATGTGATTGGATTAGTTTTTGAAAGAAAGAAAATGGGGATATGAAAATAACGAATCTTTTTTAGTTAAAGGGATGAAAATAAAGAGAAATTTTATGATGAGTAGGCACATTATTATGTCTTACGTGGAATTTTTAATCTAATATGTTATCCTAAAAAAACTCAATAAATTATTAAAAATATTTTTATTTAGCTTGTAAAATATTAAAACATTTTTTGATGAAAAAAGAAATACAATGACTAATTAGTCAATTGAGGAACTGATAACAAAGTCTCTATTAAACGTAAGTACTAATATTAAAACATTTTTAATCAGAAGTAAAATGTTAAAACATTAAGGGTTAATATGCAAATCCACCCCTGAAGTATACCAAAAGGTGCAAATTCACCCCTGACATATTTTCATATGCAATTATAACCTGTAAGTAACAATTTAGTGCAATTTTATCCTTCTATCAATTAAAGCTGTTTATTTTGATGCAAAATGACTCAAATGCCCTTCCCGATTAAATTCTCTCTTCTCTTCCATTCTCCCACCCCAAACCCCACCACCAACCACCACCCCCACCACGCGCCCCAACCCCCCTCCGCCATATCATTGTTAATATCAATAAAGTTGGATTATTCTGGCAAAAAAAATAAAGTTGGATTACTTGTTTTAAAAAAGGAGCGAAATGGTATAAGGATACAAAGGTGACTTGTTATTCCCGCTTGGACCATCCATGGCGTCTCTGCAATTTCTCTCCCAAATAATGTCACCTTTCATCTCCGAAGGCAAATACCATCGAAGCCCAAAGGCCCAAAAACCCGACCACTATTACGAGCCTCTCTACTCTTCCGAAGCTAGCTTCGATGGCGCCTCCCTCTCCGGCGCCGTCTTCAACCTCTCCACCACCGTCGTCGGCGCCGGCATCATGGCCCTCCCTTCCGCCCTCAAACAACTCGGCCTCATCCCCGACCTCGTGTTAATCCCCCTGGCCGCCATGCTCACCGAATCATCCATCGATATTCTCCTCCGCTTCACACGTGTGTCCAAGTACTTTGCTTCGGTGGTTGTAGCGGAGGAGGGGTTATGGGGCGCGCGTTGGTGGTTGTGGCGGGGGGAGGGTTGGGGTGGTGGTGTTTGGGTGGTTGGGCGACTGCGGTGGTTGGGAGGTTGGGGTGGAGGTGGTGGTGGTGGGGGGGTGGTGGTAGTTGGGGTTTGGAATGGGAGGGTGAAAGAGAAGAGAGAATTTAATGGGAGGGTATTTGGGTCATTTTGCACCAAAATAAACAGTTTTAAGTGACAAAAGGGTAAAATTGCACTAAATTGTTACTTCCAGGTTATAATTGCATCTGAAAATATGTCAGGGGTGAATTTGCACCTTTTGATATACTTCAGAGGTGGATTTGCATATTAACCCAAACATTAAAGATATGAGATTTAATTTTTTTATCAGTAGTTTCTATTTTTAGGGTGTAAAGTCAAATTGAAAATTTCACATCATAACTTATACATTTATTTGTGATTTCCTAGACCACAAATAATATATATATGGATTGAAAATGAATTCAAATAACGAGTTTCAAAAATTAACTCATAAAATAGTGTTCCAACAAAGAGTCAGACTGTATTCACTATTATTAGCAATTACTTGTTTGATTCATTGGATGGTAGCTAGACCTATAATGGGAGAACTTCATACCTCCAAGTAATTATTGACTCAAACACGAAAATGCTAATTAAATTAGAATAACCTATAGGTAATTAATCCAAATGTTTAATGATTAATTTTTTCCCTTACCTTACCAATCCCCTATATGAGCATGTCATCATTAATAATTAATCATGATTTATATAATTTGATTGAATCCTTGGGAAGGATGTCATTTGTGAGGTGATTCCAGGTCATTCCCATTAAATTAAGATTATAGTGACCGAAAGAATACTTTTCACTTGATTGATATATAACCCATAATGAAAAATTGTTGCCTGCGTCATTTTTCTCAATGGCCATTGGCCAGTGGCTACTAAGCGTACTTCTTAATATTAAGATAATATAAAATTACTTTAATTATGATACGGGGTGATTAATCTCTACATCCATGGAGTCTACTTGATGATTATGATAATTAAGACAATTTGCAATCGTCAAACTCACTATTCCATAACAAGTAAACAAATAATTCAAGTGCGAGATAGCTGCTCAATCGATCTATTGTTCGCAAAGATTAGTTTCATTGTACTAATATCCACTGAATAAAAAGAAGTCATTTTTAGCTTCTTTTTTATGTGTGACTTTGGCTCCTCGTACAATGTATATTTGTCCACCTCCACCCAAAATTTATCTCAATATAAATATATAAAAGTATAAAACTTTATTTTGACCATTTTCTTGAATTATAAACTTCTTACACCAATTTCTTCCCTCTTCAAGGTTTCCATTATAAAAATAAGTAAATAACATCACACAACATTCACAAGAAAACTCCAAAAATTCCTTTTTTACCACTAAGTTCTTGTAATTACTCTACATCATAATGTCTTCCAAATATATGCAATAATATTCACATAACATGATAAAATATCTCCAAAATGATATGAAATATGTGCAAATCTTGGGATTTGTCAATAAATTTTGTTCCTTATGCTCTTTTATGAAAAATTAATTGATAAAAAAATAATAAATGAAATTTAGAAAATTTTTAAGTTTTGAATTCTTCACAATAAATTTAACCAAAATCAGGTATTTAACACAATGAAGGATAAAATGGTAAGTGCTCTTTTAAGAAATGAAGGACCGAAATGCGGTCAGCCAGGCATATGGGCTTCCCATATGAAGACTATTTGCCGTTCGTGAGAGGGGCCCTTATCTATAATCGTTTTGCCTTATTAAATAAAGTGTGTGTGTGTGTGTGTATAGCTGACTCATCTTTTTCTTGTTCCTTTCTTATTTTTACCAGACTAGTATCAATCATACACGTCATCTTCATATTATAAGGGCATTTTACTTGTATAGTTGTATCTCGTACACATTTATTATTTTTAAAAAAGGGTTAATACCACTTTCAAATGATTTTTTCCATTTTCAAATGATATGTTCATGGTCTAATGCTCTGTCAAATGTATTATTAGTGTGTTTGACTCGACTTATTTTAAGAAATAAGTCAGTTTATTTTGGGTGTGTGTCTTTTTTCTATGTTTGACTGGACTTATTTTTCACTTAACGAAATTTTGGATATCTGTAAAATTTTGGGGGGAAAAAGGGAAAAAGACTAATAAAATATTTTCAATTGGTAAAAGGACAATTGATATTGCTAAATTGTAAAAAGGACAAGTTGGGTCATAAACACCTAATACACATTAACAAATTTGTGAGAAAATACTCAAATGCCCTGAACAATTTGAGATTGGAGAGGGTGGAGTGGGAATTAAATGATGTGTTTTGTGAGAGTGAGGTAAGTGTGTGTTTTTAAGGGTATCTGAGTTATTTGCCCAAATTTGTTAATGTTTATTAGTTGCTTATGACTCAACTTATCTTTCTTAGAATTTAGCAACCTCAATTGTCCTTTTACCAAGACTTTATTTGTCTTTTTGCCAAAAAAAAATACCGTGACTTTAACCTTTTTTTATTGCATTATTGGCTTTTCTTTTCTGTTTTAATACAATAAATTCTAAGAGTTGGGTTTAGCTAAGCTCCCTTATAATTAATTCAATGACATACCCCAAACTGATAATCTATGAGCCTCTACCAGACTACCACTATTTATAATTTATGGTTCTAACATTTTTTTTCGAATTAAATGGTCACTCAAGCATGTTGGCTTGAGTTTATAAGTGGTAATGTGGTATTAAACCTACAGTTTTCATCTAAGTGGGATATTACTAGGCTACAAGGACCTGGTATTTATGGCTTCAACTTTTGACCAAGATATAACTAGCCAGTCTGTATATGAATTCTTTTTAGTAATAAGTTAGGAACGAAATCTCATGACATTAATATAATGATCCCTTTATAACAATGGGAAACAATGGGCTATTATTTTTTTTCCCGAATTCACAAAGTCATACATGCATGTTTGACACTTGGCAAGAATCACATTTCCCAACATCAAATTGATGCCCAATGTAGTCAATAAATAAACGTACCCACAAATTCCCAATAGTAGTATTAGTTAATGTATTATGTACTGCTATCTGGTTTATTTCCATGTACTGTTATGTGCTATCTGATGTAATCCTATGAAAAAGCTGTAAAGTTGTAAATATAAAAAAAAGGCCCACTTTACTCCAAAAGAATAAACGTGCCCACAAAACAACTCATTTGTGTGTTTGGCCATTCGTCCTCGTTCATCATCCAGAGGTGAAATTGGAGAGAAAACAGCAATCTTATTCCAAGGCCAAGCTCAATTGTGCAGACTCAAAATATCTTCAGAATGTTCAGGTGTAAAATAAAAATAAAAGGGTAAAAGTGTAAAAATGCCCATGTAATTGTCACGCAGGGGCAAAAATGCCCACGTAAAATTTTTTGGAGCAAAACCGCCCATCAAATTTCAAAACTGGGGCAAAAGTGTCCATCACAGTTAACTTTTTTTACTTTTTCACTCACCATATTCTATCCCTTCATTATCATACATGAGCAAATAAATACAGAAACTTGCCACATGTTTTAGTTAGAGAATGATGCGTCAAAAACTCAAAAATTAACTGTAAAGGACACTTTTAATTTGCCCCAATTTTGAAATTTGATGGCAATTTCACTCCAAAAAATTGTTCGTGGGCATTTTTGCCCCTTCGTGATAATTACGTGGGCATTTTTGCACTTTAGCCCAAAATAAAAAAAACATAACTATGGAGAAACATATTTTCTTACACAAGATTAATGCGACCAAATATAAAATGGACTTAACTTACAAAAGAATCAATTTATATATTAATTTGAAATATAAAAAAAATCCTTTGACATTATTTATCACTGTTTATAACTTTGTAACTTAGCTTTTACTTTTGACCAAGAAGTAATTAGCCAGTCTTTATAACCTTTTTAGTAAGTAATGAATGAAATCTAATTTTCGTAAAAAAAAATGAAATCTAATGACGTTAGTTATATTCCCTTTATAACTAAACAATGGGCTATTATTTATTTTTCATATTCAAAAAGCCTTACATGCATGTTCATAATTTACTTTTTTTGAGAGATTAAGAATAAAATAGATTAGTTAATTATGACATATTTAATATATTTTTAGATTACATATTACTCCCTCTAGTCCTTATTACTATAAGTCACCAACTAATTTTTCTCACATACCAATAAAATTGGTTAAATGCATATAATTTATCTTAAAATTCAAGTAATCTCCAATACTATCCTTAATAGTTACAATTATTTCTAAAACTATTAACTATTACTCTCTCCTACTACCCCCTATATATAGAAAAAAATAATTAATGCACATTGGAAATCATGAAGTGACTTATGAAAAGGATAAGAAAAGTTGGTAGTTGGCGACTTATATTAAGGACTAGAAGGAATTGTTAAGAGTCAAATAAATTAGTTGAAGAAAAAAAAATCAGGTATATCAATTTATAAGTGACTTATTTTGTTTTCTTATGATTTTTTTAAGAAAAATATTTTGCAAAAGATCACATTTCCCAACACCAAACTCACACTCAATGTAGACTCACACTCAATGTATGTAGTCAATAAATAAACGTACCCACAACACAATTCATTTGTGTGTTTGGCCATTTGTCCTCTTCATCATCCATGGATGGAATTGGAGAGAAAACAGCAGACTTATTCCGTGGCCAAGCCCAATTATACAGACTCATGTATCTTTGGGTGTCTCCCTTATGTCTCAAGTGTGCCGTTGAGCTTGAAATACCAGACATAATCCATAAGCATGGAAAACCCATATCTCTTTCTCAATTGGTGTCAGCCCTCCAAATTTCACCCTCTAAAGCTACCTTTATAGAAGGGCTCATGCGCTTGCTTGCTCACAATGGCATCTTTGCAATCATCAAAAGCAACAACAATGAAGAAAAAAGTGATGAAGTAGCATATGACCTCACTTCTGCATCAAAACTTCTTCTGAATGGCATAGATCATTGTTTATCTCCAATGGTTAAGTTGATTGTAAGCCCATCTTCACTTGATTTGTATCAAAACTTGGGGAAATGGTTACGTGGGAAGGAGCAAACATTGAAAGAGGCATCATGTGGGGTAAGTTTTTATGAATCATTTACTCAAAACAATACTAATTTATTAGCCTTTCAAGAAGCTATGGCTAGTGATTCTAGATTCATGAAACTGGCACTGAGAGATATGAAACCCTTTTTTGATGGATTGAGTTCCATTGTTGATGTTGGTGGTGGAACTGGTACAACTGCTAAAATTATATCTGAGGCATTCCCCGAGTTGAAATGTATAGTGCTGGATCTCCCTGAGGTTGTTGCCAACAACATACCTGGAAACACCAATTTGGACTTTGTTGGTGGCAACATGCTCAAATCCATTCCTCATGCTGATGCAGCTCTGATTAAGGTAAATTTATTCTTCATAAATAGTTCAATGCTCCATAAATATATACTACCTCTCCTGTGTTATTAAGTTTCAAGTTTTTGAGTTTTTATGATATTTTTAGAGCAAAGCAGCAATTTTACCAATAAAATGTTGCTTCAACTCAAGAGCATTTGCCTCAGATATATTTTGAACGGTGTTAAAATTTTAATAAACTTTTTGAGCAGTGCCAAAATACCAGTAATCTTTAAGAAAATAAAGCAAAACAACTAATGTCGTTTATTAATTAACTTTAGGGAAATAATCGGCAATGGTTGTTTTGCGTAAAAAGTTCATGGGTACATTATTAGCACCCTCTATTGATAAAATTGTTTTGCGTATATATTGATAAAACTGTTACCCTACTTCTTATAACATTTAGTTTGGGGTTATCTGAAAATTAGATGCAATTTTTCCTACCAATTTTACCCTTTTATTAGATGTATTTTCTCTCATTTTTCCACTTGTAATACTCACACACCTTCTTTTAAATAAGGGCGTATAAAAAACGAAAACTAGTATTGAATCTTCAAACACAGTTTTTCTATTTAAAATTAAATTGTGTGATTTTTATATACTATCTATTTTTTATACTATTTTCCTTCTACAGTGGGTTTTACATGACTGGGCTGATGATGATTGCATAAAGATACTTAAAAATGCTAAGGAAGCTATTTCGAGAAATGAAAAGGGAGGAAAAGTGATCATCATAGATACAGTGTTGAATGAAAAGGAAGACAAGCCTGAACTGCTAGAGACTCAACTCTTACTCAACGTACTGTTGTCTGCTGAGTTGAATTCAAAGGAGAGATCTGAGGAAGAATGGAAGCAACTCTTTCTGAAAGCAGGCTTCACAAAATACCAGATATTTCCTATATTTGGCTTTAGGTCTCTCATTGTGCTACATCCTTAGATTTCCTTAAATCAATAATAACTAGTTTAACTAGTTTTAAACTGAATGAATTTGCAGTAGAGAGGGTGGAGTTATGATATTACTGCAACCTTAATGTGCTATATCAAAGCACTATAAATAAAATTGGTCCCTATCTTATAATAAAAAATCGAAGTATATATCTAGCAATCAATTAGCATTCATGTCTACACAATGTCAATACCGAGTTGAATTAAAAATTGAATCGTTATACTAATGAATAAACCGGAATACTAATCTTCAGGGTGTAGTATACATATGTTAAAATATGTTGCAAGAGAAAAGAAAGAAACCAAAATAGCACAATATCAAGTGACATTTCAAATGGGAAAACTTGTCCAAACCAGAAAACAAATGCTAATTAACTACAGAGTGGAGACAATAAAAATGAGAGTAGTGATCCATGTTTAACACAAACCAAATATTAATTTCCTATCAAATACTACAATAAAGCCCTTCAAAACTTGTTTGGCCACAACCTTGCTTTGTGTTAAAATGGATGACTAACTGCCTTCATTTTCTTACTCATTTATGAAATTCTACAACTTTGACCAACCACAAATTTATTCATGCTGAAGAATTCGAGGCATTTTCACTAAGAAGTGTTTAAAAAATGTCTCAGACGCGTGATTCTTTTCTTGGCAGCTCATCAATATACTAATAAAGGGAAAATGACCATTTGCTATTGGCCAAAACACTGTTCATTAGGCCTTTTGTCCACGTGTTTAATTTTTAGCCGATTAAGAATCCCATCAGCCTTCTTACATTCCAATTTTTCGTTGTGTAGTGCAACAAGTTGGATGAACGAGATATCTTACTCTTGCTAAGGATGAAGGACTTCTCCTTGTCAGATCATTTGGGTCCCACTTGCTGGCCAAAAAATTATACTTTCCTGACACATTTTCTAATTTATCTCAAAAGAAGATTTGTAAACCTATCTCCCACACAGGCTTCATTCACGTGTTCTGTGGAGTCTATCTGCAAAAAGGAAAATCTCTCTTTTGTCCCATCATAGAAATTTAACCAAGTGGGACTATATATAATTCAAGAGCTATATAGAAATATGGTGGGGCCACGAGCTATCCCTTTCATCATACCCAAGAATGTATATTGTTGACGGAAAAAAAAACTCACTCTTTGTTATATGTAGGATATTGTGCCCCTTTTTTCCCCTTACTTTTTCCCCTTATCTGTCACTACTACTTCCCAATAATATACTTTTTAAAAGAAAAAAGTTACTTCGATGGGGGGACCACACTAGAAAGTCTTCTTGTACAAGCCATCAACAAATCTCCAAACTACCTCCACGTCAAAGATTTATCGGAGACTTGTGAAGAGAGCCAATGGGGACCACTATTTTTCTCAAGTTGAAAGCTCCATCAAATAAATAAAAGCAGATGTGGGGACCACATATAATGGCTTCTTGGGTAAGCCATGTGACATCTCAAAGTCCCTACGCTTTCTTCTCATATACTATCAAACGTTTCTTTTTCAAATGTTTTGGGTGGGGCCCCCATCTGAACTAAGCTTTAAAGGAAGATTGCCTCCCCTCCATACACGTGTAGCAGCTTCCATTTAAAAGCCTCTGAAGCTTCTTGGACCACCTTCATCCCAAACATTTCCCAATCTAGGTTTTCTTGCTCTCTTATCTTCCTTTGAAAAAACACTGTTTAACGTTGATACATTTACTCACAGACCTGTGTGGCCAAGTGGTGACTTGCTACGGAAAAAAACTTGGAGGTCGTCGATGGGATGGAGTCCAGGGAAGTGATTCTGGTCCTGGAAGATAGTGGTGTTTTGGCTATCAAGTAGGGGGTTTCGTTTTTTTTTCTATACTAGCCATCTATATGCACCGTCTATCATTTACAAGTTGAGTAGTTTACAGAGTTTTATTGAAGCACTTTACTGTTGTGTCTGTCCAGAATAAACCTTTGCTAATATTTGTTCATAATATAAACCTGCTTTTTTTTTAATTCCTAACCCCTCTGTTTTGAACTTTCAAGATTCTTTCTTTCCTTTTTTTGTTTCGAATTCTGCAGGCGCAGGAAGTGATAAAAGAGTATGATGTGTGGACCCAAGGAGTCTCAAGGCTTCTCTCTATTGCTTTAGAGGAACAATAAGAATAGAATATGAGCTTTTTTTCATATGAAGGAATGAGGGATATGGGTATTTTTTTAATGTATTTTCTCTGTTTCATAAATATAGTTTGCTTAACTCACATCGTTTGTCTTTTCTTTTACCAGTTTGTTTGATACAAATAATGTCTACAAGAATGTTTATCTCAGCGTTGTTATCATTTGATTGCTTAAATTATACAACAAACACGTCATTTGTTAGGGATTATGCTTGTGTTCTTCTACAAGTCATTTATTAGCTGTTATGTCATTCTCATTATTATTCCTCTTTCATTTTATTCTTGTGTTCTTCTAATAATTCACTGCTGGATCAAATAAATGAGGATGCCTTTGTTCTATCTTTATTGTATTGCAGCAAGTCATTTTATCCATGCTTTCTGTTATAATCAATCAATATTTCTCTTGGTTCACTGTTTTAATCATTGTTTAATAATGTTAAATATACATTCACCATGGAACAATTTAGTAATCCTTCGATTGCTGTATTCATTCTCTGCAATGGTACATCATTTCTTTGTTTTTTGGAAATCATTGGTTTTAATATTTTTTGGCTCTTTCTATCTGAAAATAGTTAGTTGCTGGCCTTATAGCTTTCAGAGAAGCAGCTTCTTTGCTGGGAATTGAAAGTGGTCCAAATGCTGTGTGACACTTTTATTTTAATTAGGCTCTAAAGTTTGATTTGTATGTACGATAGCCTATTATTTTGTGTAGACCCACATATATAGATCCAGCACAGCACATCACAGCACATAACTTTAATGGATCAATAGATCAACATATGAAGACTGAATCAAGGGTAGCAATAATGGACACAACTACGTTTTGATATTTTGAGCCTTTGGTCAGTAGCCTTTCTTAAGTTGCTGTCCACTTTGGTAGTCTCCAAGAGATTAGCGGATTTGTTAGAATGGGGTTACTTTGATTGTGGTTTCCTTGGTGTAATGCACGGGAGCTTGTAACATTTTTGTATAAACATTATGTTTTACCTTTAATCCACCCAAATTTAATTAGTATGTGAATTGTAGTAACAATTTTCTATAAATATTGAAATGTTGGTAGATTACTTTAATGATTTTTCTCATACTATTCTATTTTACTAAAGCTATGTTGGTAGATTATATCTAAATTATCAACAAACCACGCGAAGCGTGGGAAATACAGATATAATATATCACTAATGTGTGTAATATTTGTCACTTCTTAATTTTGTTTTGAATTTGTTTTGCTTTTTCAGATTATTGTTGTTCTTTTATGTTATTATTTTTATGATATTGTACACTATTATTCTTTTATTTTGAACCATTACATGCTATTTGTACACTATTATTCTTTTATATCATCAATCTTGGATGATTTTTTGTTCTTTTTTTATTCCAAATTTAATTTTTGTGTATATATATATGTAAATTCTTTGAACTTGCGTTTCATTTTTTTTATATTGCACCTTATATTTTTTCCTGCAAATGTGTAATATGTGTTTTTGTTTTTCATAAACAAATATCATCACAATTTAATTCAGAAGAAGGGCTAGGCAAAAAAAAAATTCAGAAGTAGGGCTAGGCTTCCCATGCAATGTTTGAAAATTATTCTTTTGTTATATCTTAATTGATTTTAATTTCAAACAGATCTATCTTCGCGTGCATCATCGCACGGGAGTAAAAACCCGTCTGAAGTAGGTTTATTTGTAACTTAAGGTACTTATTTCTTTTTGTTAACCAAAGTAATGGTGGAGATCAATTTCTTGTGATGAATGTATAAAAGATGGCATGTCTTATAAGATGTATCTTGCTTTTGGTGAGACACTGCCAACTATTTCAACAATTAGGTGGGACCCTGTTCATTCTCAACATGTGTTTTACTGTTATTCTCAAAATAGCCTAGGTTCATTTTCCACCTATTTGGTAACCTAGTGGGACTCATTAGGTGGAAAATGAAATGGTGCAAAAAATGGATCTCAAAATCTGTTTCTCTCACCGATGAATTAGAGGAAAGAGTGCTGATGTGGAAAGTTATTCACCAAGAGTTGTCAGGGATTTTGGGTCCATATGGGGAAAAAGTGGCCATGTGGGAAGCTAATCATCAAGAGTTGTCTTAGAAGTGGGGCCCATTGGTTGCTTGGAGATGGCATATTGGAGCCAAGTGTAATGAACAGTGCTCTGCCCATTTGGGGGTTCTGTTCATTTTGTAAAAACTTGAGATGGTAAGAACAACTCTTACCAAGTGAAATCCAAGCTTCTTTTTATCCATGAAATGGATGGTATATTGATCAAAAAATTATGTACAGGGTGGCCATCAAATGGCTGTACAATTTAGCTATTGCTAATGCAAAATGCTTAGTGTGTCTATCACTTTGAGTGTGTATTCAGTGAGCACATTAACTTGGAGGGTAATGGCTTCAGCACTTTGGGTGATACTTGATGAAATAATGTATGATACAAATTGGATTTATTGCTTTGAGGACATTGGGGTCATACTTGATGAAGTTAAACATTGTCTCCAATGAGGGTAAACCATAGACAAATAATGGGAGCAAAACTGTATTTAATGAACTTATGACCAAAACACAAACAATCACCAAAACAGAGATAATTAAATTCTAATGAACTTGTGACTAAGACTACTAAACAAAAAAAACATACAAAACAAACCAACACTGATCCTACCATCTGTCATTTAACTTGTATCTTCATTAATCTCTCCAAAAAATTGAAGCTTTGATCAGAAAGTGCAATATTTGCACAGCACAATTCTGTTGTCAGGAGACCAAAAGCTTAACTTATGGTATACATCCAGTCCACAAAAAGCTTTGTACACCTAATGACAGCTAATCAGAAGAAACACCACAAAGTCTCCAAAAGAAAGACATTACAGCTTCTCATCCATTATACATTCATGGCTGCTGTAATATATCCATCTTATAAGAGTAAATAACATGATTGAGCAGAAAAAATATACTTGGGAGCAGAAAAATATTGTACACATTGAAGAAAATTATTTGTAATGAATCATAAGATTTTGAAAACATTATTGAGAAACCAAAAAGTGAAGGGTTTAAAAAATACCTAGAAGAACTTGATCTTGAGCAGCCTTCCCCAAATATTTTCAATGATCAAACGATGGATCCACCGGAAACCCTAAAGAATACCCACATCATTAGAAGCTCTTGTTAAACTTAGAAGATGCAAATGAAACACCCAAAACCTACAAGTAACTCAAAAATTCGAAAATAACAATAAACCCAAACAAATTTCACTTTAGAATTAGTGAGTAAAGGGCAAATAAGTATAAGAAATTACCCATCATCCAAAAAAGCCACCTCAGCCTCCAAAAACACGTCGGAACAACGAATCCGTCGCCGATAGTGATCAAACCCTCTATTTTGTCTTCTCTCATATGAAGAAGACAGTGATGATGATGAAGAATGGTGGATATAGTGAAAGGGGATGACAGAAAAGGAAAGTGCAAGACGGATCTTGCAAGATGAGAGTGAAGAAAAAGAAAAGAAGGGAAGAAAGGATTGTGAGGAAGAAGCTGAAGAAGAGTAAGGAAGAAGATGAAAAAAGAGTGAAGAAGACCACATTGAGGAGAGAAATTGAAATGCCTTGTGGACCCCACCAATGATGTGGACCAATAGAATTCTTGCTAATGAACAGTGTTTTCCCCCATAAAAATCACCATTTTCCCTTTTATGTTATATTGAAACACCATGGAAAATGGCCATTTGCTATTGGCCAAAACACTGTTCATTAGGCCTTTTGTCCACGTGTTTAATTTTTAGCCGATTAAGAATCCCCACAGCCTCTTTACATTCCAATTTTTCGTTGTGTAGTGCAACAAGTTGGATGAATGAGATATCTTACTCTTGCTAAGGATGAAGGACTTCTCCTTGTCAGATCATTTGGGTCCCACTTGCTGGCCAAAAAATTATACTTTCCTGACACATTTTCTAATTTATCTCAAAAGAAGATTTGTAAACTCATCTCCCACACAGGCTTCATTCACGTGTTCTGTGGAGTCTATCTGCAAAAAGGAAAATCTCTCTTTTGTCCCATCATAAAAATTTAACCAAGTGGGACTATATATAATTCAAGAGCTATATAGAAATATGGTGGGGGCCACGAGCTATCCCTTTCATCATACCCAAGAATGTATATTGTTGACGGAAAAAAAACTCACTCTTTGTTATATGTAGGATATTGTGCCCCTTTTTTCCCCTTACTTTTTCCCCTTATCTGTCACTACTACTTCCCAATAATATACTTTTTAAAAGAAAAAAGTTACTTCGATGGGGGGACCACACTAGAAAGTCTTCTTGTACAAGCCATCAACAAATCTCCAAACTACCTCCACGTCAAAGATTTATCGGAGACTTGTGAAGAGAGCCAATGGGGACCACTATTTTTCTCAAGTTGAAAGCTCCATCAAATAAATAAAGGCAGATGTGGGGACCACATATAATGGCTTCTTGGGTAAGCCATGTGACATCTCAAAGTCCCTACGCTTTCTTCTCATATACTATCAAACGTTTCTTTTTCAAATGTTTTGGGTGGGGCCCCCATCTGAACTAAGCTTTAAAGGAAGATTGCCTCCCCTCCATACACGTGTAGCAGCTTCCATTTAAAAGCCTCTGAAGCTTCTTGGACCACCTTCATCCCAAACATTTCCCAATCTAGGTTTTCTTGCTCTCTTATCTTCCTTTGAAAAAACACTGTTTAACGTTGATACATTTACTCACAGACCTGTGTGGCCAAGTGGTGACTTGCTACGAAAAAAAACTTGGAGGTCGTCGATGGGATGGAGTCCAGGGAAGTGATTCTGGTCCTGGAAGATAGTGGTGTTTTGGCTATCAAGTAGGGGGTTTCGTTTTTTTTTTCTATACTAGCCATCTATATGCACCGTCTATCATTTACAAGTTGAGTAGTTTACAGAGTTTTATTGAAGCACTTTACTGTTGTGTCTGTCCAGAATAAACCTTTGCTAATATTTGTTCATAATATAAACCTGCTTTTTTTTTAATTCCTAACCCCTCTGTTTTGAACTTTCAAGATTCTTTCTTTCCTTTTTTTGTTTCGAATTCTGCAGGCGCAGGAAGTGATAAAAGAGTATGATGTGTGGACCCAAGGAGTCTCAAGGCTTCTCTCTATTGCTTTAGAGGAACAATAAGAATAGAATATGAGCTTTTTTTCATATGAAGGAATGAGGGATATGGGTATTTTTTTAATGTATTTTCTCTGTTTCATAAATATAGTTTGCTTAACTCACATCGTTTGTCTTTTCTTTTACCAGTTTGTTTGATACAAATAATGTCTACAAGAATGTTTATCTCAGCGTTGTTATCATTTGATTGCTTAAATTATACAACAAACACGTCATTTGTTAGGGATTATGCTTGTGTTCTTCTACAAGTCATTTATTAGCTGTTATGTCATTCTCATTATTATTCCTCTTTCATTTTATTCTTGTGTTCTTCTAATAATTCACTGCTGGATCAAATAAATGAGGATGCCTTTGTTCTATCTTTATTGTATTGCAGCAAGTCATTTTATCCATGCTTTCTGTTATAATCAATCAATATTTCTCTTGGTTCACTGTTTTAATCATTGTTTAATAATGTTAAATATACATTCACCATGGAACAATTTAGTAATCCTTCGATTGCTGTATTCATTCTATGCAATGGTACATCATTTCTTTGTTTTTGGAAATCATTGGTTTTAATATTTTTTGGCTCTTTCTATCTGAAAATAGTTAGTTGCTGGCCTTATAGCTTTCAGAGAAGCAGCTTCTTTGCTGGGAATTGAAAGTGGTCCAAATGCTGTGTGACACTTTTATTTTAATTAGGCTCTAAAGTTTGATTTGTATGTATGATAGCCTATTATTTTGTGTAGACCCACATATATAGATCCAGCACAGCACATCACAGCACATAACTTTAATGGATCAATAGATCAACATATGAAGACTGAATCAAGGGTAGCAATAATGGACACAACTACGTTTTGATATTTTGAGCCTTTGGTCAGTAGCCTTTCTTAAGTTGCTGTCCACTTTGGTAGTCTCCAAGAGATTAGCGGATTTGTTAGAATGGGGTTACTTTGATTGTGGTTTCCTTGGTGTAATGCACGGGAGCTTGTAACATTTTTGTATAAACATTATGTTTTACCTTTAATCCACCCAAATTTAATTAGTATGTGAATTGTAGTAACAATTTTCTATAAATATTGAAATGTTGGTAGATTACTTTAATGATTTTTCTCATACTATTCTATTTTACTAAAGCTATGTTGGTAGATTATATCTAAATTATCAACAAACCACGCGAAGCGTGGGAAATACAGATATAATATATCACTAATGTGTGTAATATTTGTCACTTCTTAATTTTGTTTTGAATTTGTTTTGCTTTTTCAGATTATTGTTGTTCTTTTATGTTATTATTTTTATGATATTGTACACTATTATTCTTTTATTTTGAACCATTACATGCTATTTGTACACTATTATTCTTTTATATCATCAATCTTGGATGATTTTTTGTTCTTTTTTTATTCCAAATTTAATTTTTGTGTATGTATATATGTAAATTCTTTGAACTTGCGTTTCATTTTTTTTATATTGCACCTTATATTTTTTCCTGCAAATGTGTAATATGTGTTTTTGTTTTTCAAAAACAAATATCATCACAATTTAATTCAGAAGTAGGGCTAGGCAAAAAAAAATTCAGAAGTAGGGCTAGGCTTCCCATGCAATGTTTGAAAATTATTCTTTTGTTATATCTTAATTGATTTTAATTTCAAACAGATCTATCTTCGCGTGCATCATCTCACGGGAGTAAAAACCCGTCTGAAGTAGGTTTATTTGTAACTTAAGGTACTTATTTCTTTTTGTTAACCAAAGTAATGGTGGAGATCAATTTCTTGTGATGAATGTATAAAAGATGGCATGTCTTATAAGATGTATCTTGCTTTTGGTGAGACACTGCCAACTATTTCAACAAAATGAAAAATGGCACATACATTAGAAGTTCTAAGAGGCTATGTTTAATTATTCCATTATATATAGACCTATTTGATATAAAACATTTCCAACAATGAATGTCTCATGAATAATAATTTTTCAAATTGCTTTACAAATGTATGAGCGTGTTTGGCAAGCCCTTAGAAGTCCAGTGGGAGCTCAATAAGTTCAGTGGGGCAGCAGAAGCCAATATTTTACTTTTGCTATATGTTTGGGTGACCTCAGTGGAAAATAACTTCTACATGAGAAGTTCAGTAGGGTTAGAAGTAACTCTAAATTGCTTTTTTCAGTGGAGAATGACTTCTACATGAGAAGCCCAGGTGGGTCCCTCGCGTGGCCCACCACCATCACTTCCTCTTTTTTATAAAAACCAATCAAACCACCATCTTTTCTTTTTCCCTCTTAATAATATATTGTATTCTTGCCCAATTTTTTTTTTATTTTACATATGATCCCAATAAAATAATGCTATTCCGATCAAGAAAATAAAATATTATTTATGTGATAGAAATGATTTATTAAATATATTGATTTGATTTATAAATTTTCAGTTTTTTTATTAAATTCACTATTTTTATTTGAATTTATTTATTAATTAGAATCATGAATCCCAATTATAACAATATTTAATTCATTTATTCTCTCTAAATTATAACAATATTTGCATATGTTTTAATCTACTCTTGTTTTTTTTTCAAAATAACTATCCAAACATCTTTCTAAAAGTCAGATTGAAAAATACCTAATTTCATTAGATTAATGATGTTGGTTAAGTTAATTAAAATAACATGATATTATCAATATACACTAACCATCTACATTTGCCTCCATCATTTCTCTCTTATTGTCTAATAATGGGGAGCATTGAGAAGGATAATTTGGGAAAATTTGATAAGAATTAAAAGTAGGTCTTATATGTAGGACATAAAGGAGTATGTATGTTTGTGTGTGTATATAATTTTTAATTTATATGTATTTTATTTTGAATTAGCATTTCCAAATGTTTAGTTTTAATTCATGTATTCTCTCTAAATTATAACAATATTTGCATTTGTTTTAATCTAATCTTGCTTTTTTCAAATACATATCCAAACATCTTTCTAAAAGTCAATTAAAAAAAGTCACTTGTACCAACAACACATCCAAACATAATTACAACACACAATCGGACTTTTTTCCAATCTTACTTCTAAAAAAGTCAAATTGAAAAAAAGTTAATTTTCCACCGGGAATCCAAACACACCCGTATACTTACATCTAACAAATTTACATTTAAGGTTCATTTTACATTACTTTAGGCGATAATATGTGCTCCCCGTGCAACGCACGGGAGTTTTTTGCTCGTTTTTACAAAGAAGGAAAATATAAATGGCACCATAATCAGTAACAAACAGCAATCTCATTATTCAACCATTAACCGGTTCGTCACCTTCTTTGTGGTATCCTACAACTAAAATCTAACACTTCAAATATGATATGGATTATTTTAATTTGACCAGATATTTTGTAATAATTAATAAATATAAAAATAAATCATACCTCTCAAGGTTTGTTTGTGACACTACCAAAAAAAAAACCTTTAGAAGCACTTGAGTTGAGGCATTTACACGCTTTAAGCGCGTGTAAAGGAGGCCTTTACATGCGCTTTAAGGGTGTGTAAAGGAAACCTTAACATGCACTTTAAGTGTGTGTAATGAGGATTAAATTAAAAAATGTTAAATTTTTTTAATCTTTTACATGTGCTTTAAGCACATGTATAAAGCACATGTATTTATTTGCTTCCACTTTACCTTTAATGAGCCCTTGTAAAGTTCCGCTGGTAAAGCCACATTCTCTGATAGTGTGATAAAAAACCCAGACTGCATTACACTTTCTTATCCATTCTCCCAAGTGGATCTGTTTTATTTACTCGGACACAACAACAATATAAATTTATACCCAGTAAAATTTAACATTGCTCATCAACTCTCCTAAAACAAGGATATTTATTTTTAGAATCGGCCTATTCCAAGAGGTGGAGATCATTGCAATTCTTCTGCACAAGAACTTCGTTCCCATCATCACTGCTTGAGCTTATTCAATTATAATATAGTAATGTGAGTGCCTTTATTACTCTAACTTCGGAATTTCTCGTGAAATAAATTATGATTAAAATACGTAAAAGATTATTTTTTTATATACAAATAGTGCTTTTGTTACTTGACCTTTGTTTCCTTTGTTGCATCAGTTTATCAAATTTTATTACAAATTCCTTTCTTATTGATTTTGAAGTAGCCTTACTAATGTACAGGATAAAAATACCAAATGAATCAGAGTCTGTTACCATAGAAAAACAAAATCCTAACTTTGAAGAAACACATCTTACTTGGAAGATTGGCTTATGTATTACCTTTTGGAAACTATGGAACATTAGGAATAGTAGGATTTTTGAAGGTGATTCCTTCACTGTTGATGGTGTTATAAACCACATTAGATCAATAGTGCAAAAAACACAACATAACTTTAGTCTCATTAGGCAGCTCTTGTAAATGACTAGGCGTTTGGCCTCTGTACAAACTTTTTTGAGATAATATACTTTCCATTTACGGAAAAAAAAAGAAACACATAACTTTGTTGCAGATACTATTTACTTGGGTCAAGAAGAAAATAATGAGGATGTGGCGTTTTAGCACAAAACTAACTAGCATAAATTATATAACTAATTTAATTAAATTAGTTAAATAGATCATTTATATTTATATAATTTTGGGAAAATCCCAAATAAATCCCTCCGGATATCCAAAAGGACAAGTGAGGAACCTAAACTTCCAAAAGGACTATGAAGGAACCATCACCTACCTGTCATTTTAAAATTTTGCGAAAAGACAAAATTGCCTCAATCCTAAAACACAAATTACTACCTCACCCTAAACCCACCCTCTTCTCGCAATTTGTGTTTTAGGATAGGGACAATTTTGTATTTTCGCAAAATTTTAAAATGACAGGTAGGTGATGGTTCTTTCATAGTCTCTTTGGAAGTTTAGGTTCCTCACTTGTCCTTTTGAATATTCAGAGGGATTTATTTGGGATTTTTCCTGTAATTTTATACACACATATATGAAGGGGGAGGGGACCACTCTATAAATGGGCAAGTAAAAATATGTGTAGGCCCATACGACCACGACATATATACATATATATGCCTGAATAGTAAGCCCAATATGATAATAGCCCAATTTCTTCTATTTCTTTATCTGATCATTTTACACTAGTAACATAACTAGGCATATTTTATTTTGGGGATAGATTGAAAATTAGGGTTTTTGAGAGGAAGTACTGAAAGAAAACAATGGAGGCCATCACAGAGGGAGTGAACAACATCAACATCTCCGAATCTTACAAGAAGAATCGCATTCAGGTGTCTAATACCAAGAAGCCCCTCTTCTTCTATGTTAATTTGGCCAAGGTTCCTTCTTTTCTTTCACACTCTCTTAATTAATACAAGTATTTCAAGATTTGTGTTGATTTTTGTAATGGGGTGGTTTGATTTTGTGTTTTTTTTTAATTTTTGTTTGTTTTTGCAGAGGTACATGCAACAGCATAATGAGGTTGAGCTATCAGCTCTAGGAATGGGTACAAAGTTTTAAACTTTAATCTCCCTTTTATGTTTTCTGCATTTGGATAAACTGAAAAGTCATAAATCAACATTTAATAAAATTTGAAAAGCTTACTTTTGGCTGTATAGAGCTTAGATAATCTATATACTACCTCGGTTACTAAATATAAGATCACTTTCCCTAATTTGATTAGGTTAAAGAGGTTAGTTAAGTTAGTTATTATTACATGATATTACTAATCTACCCTTGTTTACTTTAGATAAGCATTATTAGGGTCATTTTGGGAAAAAAGTTGAGAAAAATTAGAATATGATCATTGAAATTCAGAAGTGATCTTATATTTAGGAATGGGGGAGTATTTTCCTTTTTCCTTGGCCTGTGCCTGTTGCCCAGTTGGGTAGAGTGATTTTTCTTTGTAGGCTTTATTCACTACCTCATGGACTCTATTGTACTTGAAGTGAATTTTAGTCTCAATCTGTGTATAGAGTCATAAATATTTTTTTTGATGTGTAAACATGCTTTATTGGACATGCCAATCATGAAATTGCTATGCAGATTTGGTTGACTATTGTAGGCTATTTTGGTAATTTTTTCTGTTAACCGGTCATCTTAAGCTCAGTCCCTTGGCGTTATCACTCTATTGAAGTTGTGGATTGCAGACTCTTAGATCGTCATATATCTGATTTATATTTATGTTTAGATAGTTAATGAAACTGCATTTAAAAAGTTAAAAATTGAAGACACTGTATAGAAAATGGAACTATGTTTTACCATGTTGTGGCTTGCACCAATGTTTATGGTTCAAGTGTCAAAAGCTTATTAATAATCTTTGAGGCTTTTATATAGAATTTCCCCCACCTCAAATTTTAACCTCAATTGACATGGATATAACAATAGTTTTGTAGATATGTGCCTGAGGCTAATGGAGTAGTTTTTTTCTGTTGTTGGCCAACCAAAAAAAAATTGTGCTGCACGGTTGAATTGATGGAAGTGATTTTGTAGATTTCAACACAATCTTTGATTGCTTCTTCATATTTAAACTCCAATGCATATTTTCCACTTGGGCATTAATAGTTCACGTTTTACATATTTTATTAACATTTGCCATTCATAGTTGTATTTCAATTTGAAAAAAAGTTTAGGATTTATAGGTTGAACAGGAATGCTTATTTTACTGGAATTAGAAATTCATACTTGGTATTCTACATCAATTTTGTTAAATTGTTTCCTATTTCTGGTATGACATGCCAAAGATCATGTAGTTTTTTAATCATTCATGTCAAATCCTTCCTTCCCCGATTTATCTTTTCCGTTGCACATTCCTTCCTTTAATCTGTTTCAATAAATTTTGATTGTTTTCTGTACACTTTTGTTACAGCTATTGCAACAGTGGTGACTGTTGCTGAAATTTTGAAAAACAATGGCCTTGCTGTTGAGAAGAGTGAGCTTCTGCTATCTTCTTTTTTCTTCTTGCACCTGTCTTTATTCTTCTCTGAAAATGGTTGCATAATCAAATTTGATTAATTGTGGAATCTTAATGTAGAAATTATGACATCAACTGTGGAGATAAAGGATGATTCTAGAGGTAGACCAGTCCAGAAGGCAAAGGTGAGTGTTTTACTTGCTTAGTCCATAACATATCTTCTAATGTATGCCTTTTCACTTACTCCAATAACTTCTCATTTCTCTAAACTCCTGGTGGTTCAGATCGAGATATTGCTTGGAAAAACGGCAAATTTCGATGAGCTTATGGCCGCCGCCGCAGCTGCCGCGGAAGAAGGTGAGAATGGAGATGTTGATGAGCAGGGGGCATGATGTCAATCAGATATGTGATGTAATATTGATTAGCATATTTGTTGTTAGAACTTAACAAGGAACCAGATAAGCGTTATATTTCACTGCGCTTGTTGGATTATTTTTTTATTTAATGTAATTTCGTTTTTCTTTTCTTTTATATAATCGGTTCGATTATTGTTGTTTCTTCAAAATTAGACATAATTCATTTTTTTCTTAAGGAAAAAAGCTTGAGTAGGTCATATCCATTTCCATGCAACTCAAGCTGGTTGGGCAATAATGTTTTACCAATTTCTTTTAATAAAAAGGTCAACCTAATTCTAGTTCTCCCTTGATATAGGGTGTTGGGAAGACAATATATTAAATAACCTTACACTGTTATATGTAAGGAGACTGATTTGATTTGAGCTCACGACTTTAGACCCCTCGGTAAGTGAGTTTATTGTTGAATTAGATAGCCTTAAGTTTATTCACCCAAAATTCATGTAAAATAATTTACTTATGAAAATATAATATCAAACAACAACTAAGAAAATTTATCAAATCATTTTTAAGCTATCCAATCATATCAAACAACAACTAAGAAAATATAAACATTTTTTAAGCTATCCAATCATACTAAAATTTTTGGCGCCACACATTTACGTGTTCATAATTTCATATATGATAGGTGAGAGTGTGACACCACAAATGACATACTAAATTGGCGTTACTTCCTTGTACATATGCCATTCTTGTGTGGATTTGATGTAATACATCACTTGTGGCGATATTTTGAAATTTAGAGAGATGAGGAGATCATGGTTTAAATGGTTGATTCGATCACGCCAATAATGTAATTATTTAGGTTAAAGATCATTCTGGCCACTAATCTATTTTTAAAGTATCAATTTGGTCTACAAACAATAAAAAGTCTCATTTTGGCCAAAAAACAATAAAAATGACTCATTTTGGCCATTGGACTACTCGAAAATACAAAAATATTCTTCTCACATTCAAAAAAAATCAATAACCATATTTTCATACTCTTTTCCCGATAAAAAATATTTTCATACTCTTCTTCATCCTCTTCCTCCAACTCAACCTCACCACGCCGCCGATCAGATCATTTCACAAACCAGAGCAGAGAACAAAACGCCGTCCTTGTTTACTTCCACCTGGGAAATGATCTGATCGGCGTCGTGGTGAGGTTGAGTTGGAGGAAGAGGAGTATGAAAATATTTTTTTATCACAGAACAAACTGAATTTACTTCCTCCAACAAGAGGAGTATGATCATTTGTCTAGAATATACTTCCTCCATTCCTAAATATAAGATCATTTTCACATTTCAACTTGTTCCTAAATAAAAGATCACTTTCTAATTTTTCTCAAATTTACCCTAATAATGTTTATTTATAGTAACAAGTAAGAGAGGGAGAGTGAAGATAAACGTTTATGGTTATGATCAATTGGTAATATCATGTGTTAGTAACTAACTTAACTAACATCCTTAATCTAATCAAATTAGGAAAGTGATCTTATATTTAGAAACGGAGAGAGTGCTATATTTTAATTTAACGATGCATTAAATATATGGAAAAATGAATTGATGATTGAACGTTCATCTTCATGCCACCAATTTTTTTTTATAACAAGCACCAATGAAGTTTGTAAAATGGTTTTTCATAATTTGAAGGAGTATTTAAATATACGGAAAATCCCAAATAAGTCCCTCTGAATACTCAAAAGGACAAGTGAGAAACCTAAACTTCCAAAAAGACTATGAAGGAACAAGCATCTATCAGTCATTTTAAAATTTTGCGAAAGGACAAAATTGCCCTCATCCTAAAACATAAATTGCAAGAAGAGGGTGGATGTTAGGGTGAGTTAGTTAGGGTGGGGTAGGAATTTGTGTTTTAGGTTGGGGGCAATTTTGTATTTTCGTAAAATTTTAAAATGACAGGTAGATGCTGTTTTCTTCATAGTCCTTTTAGAAGTTTATGTTCCTTACTTGTTCTTTTGGGTACTACCACGGATTTATTTGGATTTTATGTATGTATGTATGTATGTATGTATACATCAGAAAATCACGCGGACAAGAGAAGAACCAAATCTGTGAAAGGAAATCACAAAACATACATCAAATCTCATCTCTTCTTGCCTTTCATTTTCTTCCTCAAATGGTCTTTTACTCTATCAAACCCTTCTTCATTTTACTAATCTTTTCCCTCTCTCTCCTCATTATCTCATTCCTTTCTTCTTCCCCCTTCTCCCTCTATCGCTCTCCTTCAAATTCCGCATTGTAAGTCTCTAATCTCACGCCTTTTTAATGTTTTTTGCTAATTTGAATGCTTTTCTGTGGTGGGTTTATGAGATTTGTTCTTGATTGATGGGTGTGATTGCTTTTAGAAGGAAAAAGAATGGAAAGTTTGAATCTTTGATTGGAAAGTTGAGTTTTTGATGGTTTTAGTTTTGTGGGTATTGATGATTTTATGTGGGTATGCAGTGTGGAGGGAGATATATGGAGTGTGAAACGCCTTGTTGAGTGGAGACCTTGCAAATGGTGGCTCCAAGGACACCTAATAGGTACTTGTCACTTATCGTGGCAGTTCTTGGTTTCAATAATTTCTCTTTTTTTGGGTTATAGTTTGATTGTAATTAGAAGGACCGGCTTGGCTCAACGGTAACCTCGCTTGCCGTGGAGTCTGAGGTCGTGTATTCGAATCAGCTACTCTGCAAAAAGCAGCCTAGTACCCTTCCCCAACGCCCTCACCAAGTGGGGACTAGAACTGAGTAGACCCTCTCTATAGTTTTATTGTAATTAGATTGATGAATTTGTTTGTAGAGAATGATTCTGATGTTGCTTAGTACTCTCTCCGTTCCTAAATATAAGATTACAATTTGTTTCTAGACATAAGCGACTTTCTAATTTTTCTCAACTTTTTTTTCCAAATAAATTCGGATAATCCTTATTTATAATAAACAAGGAAGAGTGAGAGAGTGAGAATAAAAGTATATGGTTAGGATAAATTAGTAATATCATATTGTGTTAATAACTAACTTAACTAGCATCCTTAATCTAATCAAATTAGGGAAAGTGATCTTATATTTAAGAACGGAGGAAATATAAAATGAAATCTTTTAAACATTTATGCATAGGTAGAAGTTAACATTTGTAGGTTGAAAATTTTTTATGGCCTGAAATAGATGTTCTTATGTTTAGTGGAAATGTTACAGCTATTTAATGTGGTCATGGAATGATCAGAATTTAAGGAATTGCTTTAGCAATTTTTTTTTTATTTAGGAGGGTCCTTGAGTGAATTAGGTCAAGTTGGTTAGGGATATTGCTTGGGTTAACTTTTTATCCTCTGAAACAACCTAAGTGGGTTCATTGCAGACAATTGCTTTCGTTTTTTCTTGAAATGGTGCAGCTCTACCCTTAGAAACCAATGGATATATCAGAGTGGATTGCTATGGTGGCCTCAACCAGATGCGAAGAGATGTGAGCTTCTCTAGAAAATCTGTTGAATTTCAACTTCTAAATCCATATAGTGAAGCTCTTGTTCTTCTTGTTGCTCTCTTATAATAGTGATGTAATGATACCTTATGGTGAATGTAGTTCTGTGATGGCGTGGGAATTGCTAGGCTGTTGAATGCAACCCTTGTGCTGCCAAAGTTTGAAGTGGCTTCATATTGGAATGAAACAAGGTTATTTATCTTTCCGTTTATGCGAAGAAAAAGTGATTAAAAGTACTCGTTCTTCGCAAATTCTTTCTTGTTTGTGTTTTTTATTGGTAAAGATATTTATCTGTTGGTTACTTGATTGTCATGTTCTCTAACCTAAAACTGCTTCTGAATTCTTGGTTCCATTGCAGTGGTTTTGCAGATGTATTTGATGTCGACTACTTCATACAGCAGATGAATGGATTTGTTAAGGTTGTCAAAGAGTTACCGCCAGAGATTGCATCAAAAGAACCCGTTGCAGTGGATTGTAGCAAACGGAAAGGCCATTTCGATTATGTTGAAAGTGTCCTTCCAGCTCTACTAGAGCATAAATATATTTCCTTCACACCAGCAATGTCCCAACGGAGGGACAGGTATGTATAAATGCATCCGAGTTCTTATTTCCAGGATGAACCACCTTTTCTTCATTCATAGAGAACATGGTGTCACATTGGAAATTAGATGTTCACAATATTGATTATTTGAAGCATTCTATGCTTTTTTATTTTTTTTGCTCTTATTTTGAGTAGCTTCTATTTATGATTGAAAGGATACTTAAATTAAGCTGAAAGAATTGATTTCTCATGTGACTATTCAAGCAAATTTAGAAGCCTAATCAAATTCTAAACATTGTAGGGTTGGGGTATTTCAAAATCATATTTATAATATCGCGAATCACATATGAAGATTAGCTAGGGTAGAACAAAATTGCCATGGATTTTTCTCCCCTTACTTTCCTCTTGTTGATTCAGTTATAATCATCTTTGGCAGTTCTGTTAAAATCACCCCTTTGTTTTTCAGGTACTCTCTACATGCAAAAGCTGCTCTATGTCAAGCATGTTACAAGGCATTACGTCTTACAAGATCCTTGGAGGTGAAAGCTTCAGAGCTCTTGCAAGTCATACCAAAACCATTTCTCTCGCTCCATCTTCGTTTTGAACCTGACATGGTTGCGTATTCTCAGTGTGAGTACCCTGGCCTTTCTCCTGCCTCCATCAAAGCCATAGAAGAAGCACCACAAGGTGACAGAAAACCATGGACCGGTGAGTTAGCCCGCATTTGGAGGAAACGAGGGAAATGCCCTCTCACACCGAACGAGACGGCTTTGATACTTAAAGCTCTTGCCATCCCAACAAACACAAATATATACCTTGCAGCTGGGGATGGTCTGATGGAAATTGAAGGGTTGACAGCTACTTACAGTAACATATTTACTAAGTCTAGCCTTCTGAGAAATGAAGATTTCACAGCCATGCATGGCAATACTAAAGCAGCTTTAGATTATTATGTATCTATTAATAGTGATTCATATGTAGCTACATATTTTGGGAACATGGATAAGATGGTTGCAGCAATGAGAGCTTTCAATGGAATGTATAAAACTCTGTTTTGAGCAGAAGAGCTTTTGCAGAGTTAACCTTTCAGGGACTGAAGGGAAAGGAGTTAATGCAAGCTCTTTGGAAGGTTCATAGAGATGATTTTGCCAATGGAAGAGGATCTGCTCTGCCTGATTGCTTTTGCGAATTTGAATTGTGACATTTGATGTCATTATTAAATCTTTGGCATACTATTCCTTTAGGTTGTGTATTTTTTTTTCCTGATACATTTAGGTTGTGTATTCTTTCTATAGCCTCATAATTTTATTCATCTGAGTGTTAAATATTACCACCGTTAGTTTTGACATGAAAGTTCACACAACTAAAAGTACTCATACTTGTATTTTTCTCCATTTCCTTTATACACTGGTATCCATATTTAAGGCACTTATGAAAACATATTGGTCAACGGCATCTATAAATAATAAATGTCTTTGGTCTTGTTCGGTTAAAACACAAGCGCTCAACATTTAAACTCATTAAGTCTGACAATAATTATGTGATAAATATAAAATAAAATTTGTTTTTTAAGAGATTTAATATGTTAAATAAATTACTTCTATTTATCATTTTTTTAAAACTAATTTACCTTATTCACGTATTAATGCAATTTTATTGCATATAACATGTGTTATAGTTAGGTAGTCTATTTGGCTCTTCTGTTAATATGAAAAAAATTAACTAAATCTTATATTTGAAACAGGTGTATAACAGTAACCTTACAAAACAATTATCAAAATTCTATTTTCTTTGCCTTTTATATCCCTTGTGAAGCATGATTTTTGTTTCTTCCCACCAAACGAGACATTAAAGAGAACGAATAATGAAATACTCCCCCCGGTCCCCAATATAAGAGCTAACCGCCAAAAAAATGTTTGTTAAGAAAACATGTGAATGTTAGTTGGATGTCTGGAGTTAATGCTTCTTTGCGAATATTTCCCATATTTATTATGATACTTTTAAGCGAGAGAAATACATAAACATTAATAAATATGAAAGAGAGTTAGGGGCAAAGTAGGAAAAAACGTATTAAATGAGGAGAGAATGTGAGATGAGCTCTTATATTAGAGACCAAAACCATTCAAATATTGAGCTCTTATATTAGGGACACGGACAGGAGGGAGTACTAGCATGTGTCATATAATAGCCAACCTCTTTCTAACTCTACTTCTGCGAGCAACAAAATGTAGCTTCATTGCTGATAAAAAAAATGTAGCTTCATTGGTAATTTTGAAGGTATAGTAAAAGTTATAACTATAAAGATTTCAAAAACATCCATCCACTTTTCTCACGTAATGTATATAGTCAAGCCTGAATTAGCACAAGGCAAGATAGATGTTAACTTCAAACTTGATTCAAGCAACTAACCAAACAAAATGGCATCTGAGATGAAAGATGAAGCAACAACCTCACTACTTTGAATCAAGTCTAGCTTTACTTGTCTAACACTTAAAAGTATGGTACAATCTGGGCAGATGGCACCTTCAACAGAGTGATACCATATGTTCACTATACTGGAGTTGAAGCTAAACCACAGCTAGATTGAGATTTCTGTCTTAATCTTTTGAAGTTATCACGAGCAGCCCCAAAACACCAATGAGAATATACTGTAAGAGAGGAAGATAACAGAGAAAAGAGAGAAACAGCTTAGTGTATTCCAAATTAAATCATGTGATTTTTTCTGATCATATAATGGCATAGATAAACTCAAACAAACCTTAATGATAGGCTTTTCAGTCATGACAATTGTCACCCAGCCAACATATGGTAAGAATCTGCCCAAGACAAGTTTAAGCAATGGCCCATAAATCAAAAACAAATCCATAACCAAATTTCTTGTTTATCTTTAGTTTTGCCAGAAAGGTCAAATTTCAAAAATTGGCAATTAGTTTCAATAATGATCTAGTGGGCTCAATGAGCATGCAGCTAGAAATGCATGAAACTAAAGTCATGCAATATTGTTATTTCTTTATTCGAAGAATGAACTTATGAACACCAATGGGTAGTGGTTGAGCTGGTTAGTGAACTACAACTCTCGTAAGGATGAGAACCTTGCCGGGAAGCGCTCTCATTGGAAGAGAGGATAACCTTGCCTATGTGGGTAACACTCCTACCCCTCGAGACCGGATTAAACCGGGCGGTGATTAACCAAAAAAAAAGAATGAACTTATGATAGAATATAATCTTTATGTTGCAACTAATTACTCTTGCAACTCTATCATACAGTAATAACCTCTTAAAGACAAATTTTCAATACAAATGAGCAATTGAAATGGACCAAACTGTATTTGGAAGGAAGAAATACCCGATAGCTCTACCCATAATGTGATGCCTTTGTAGCCAGAGTTGGCCATGAGCATAGAGAAGCCTGTCATCCCCATAATTATTATCTCCTGTGTAAGACAATAAGATACATGAGGGAAGCATATCACAGCTATTAATCATTAGTATATGAATGGACAAATAAAACTACGAAACAAAAACAAATATAAAACACAACATTTTGTAGAAAAATGTGTATAAAAAACACATGATGGTTAGGATGGGGACAATAAAAAGACTGGCACACAGCACGGCAAATAATTCTACAAGATTACCAATCAATCAATGAGTTACACTACCTTTGGTGAGAACATCAACCTCCTTAGTATCATTTCGTTCATGAACCTACAAAATAAACATTGATAAGGACTCTAACATGGTGAAATAAATTAATAAAGTTCAATAAACTGAAAACATAAAAATATTTAAGCCTTTAAGACAACATTGCTCTAGGAATTCACCTAGTTTCTTAAACCAGCAATGTTGAATTTGATGTAATTCTTTTCTCACCATTTTTTGGTAGTCAAATACACACCATTACTGAGAGAAAAATTAAATAACAGAAAGAAAGCCGCAACACTAATTTTTGAACAACACAGTTGTCTCACTAAACCGTCCATTTCTTCTTCATTAACCTAGGCTTATTTACTATGACATGGATTAAACTTAAGATTTACGATCCACATGAGGAGAAAATCCTACTTTAACAGCATATAATTATATGTGACTGAAAAGATTCAGCACATAACTTTTTATCAAACGTCTGTCAAAAAAGAAATATGGCTCAACGCACATAGTGCCACTAACTTCAAGGGTCACATTAAGTCTGAGCCAGTTTATACAAATCTATGAACAAACAAAACAACGACTTCACAAAAATTAAACATGCCAAGTACAGTCAGCGTATCATATTTACCTTGATTACCCGATGAACAATTGGAATCTCGCGGCCCTAAATAAAAACATTTAGAATTTATCAATCAGGATGGTAAATATAGGAAACTAAAATAGGAAGCAGCAAAGAGAAAATATGTCACCAAATTCTGAGATTGCAGTACACAATTACATGTTCATAATATTGCACAAACTAGTCTCAATAATATCTTCAAATGAATTTCCAGATCCCGACAAATTACAAAAAAAGGGGATGATATAGATAATAGAGTAGTAAGAGCAAGGGACTTGATGTTCCAGTTGAGCAAAAAACTTCAAAAACATTACAAAGCAGGGTATAGAGAATGAAAATGGGGAAATAGAAGCTCTTGATGAAAGTTGCCTATGGTATACTGATATAAACATGCAAACTAAAGAACAAAATGAAAGCTAAAATCGACCAAGAACTTACATCAACATTAAATACAACAATCTCTCCTGCACGAATTGGGTCTTTGCTCATATGCAAGAATAAGATGTCTCCCTGAATATGGCATGAAAATTGCATTCGTTAACCAAAATGAATATAGAAACAACAAAATCTTATGGACAACAGCTCCTTATGACATGATTAAGTAATAAACATTAAGGGCCAACCCAATTCTAGTCCCCACTTGGTGAGGGTGCTAGGGAAGAAAACATATTAGGCATCCTTACCCTTGCTTTATGCAGGGAGGTGATTCAAATTCACGATCTCAAGCCCGTGGAAAGTGAGCTTACCATTGAATTAAGTCAGCCCTTCATGCTTAAGTAATAAATATACATATAAATATTTTGGTTCCATGCTTAAGACATTACATTAGACAAACAACAAAGCTCTAAATTGACTTACACGTTTGAACCCGGGTTCCATGCTTCCAGATAAAACAACAACCACAGGAGATTCACTGCCAGTGACACACATCAATCCCTTCCATATTATCAAAGCAGATGTGACAATCAAGCCTGATACAAAGAATGTAGACTACTTCAGGAAACATACCAACATATCACAAACAAGAATGTTCTACCTTCATGTGGCAAAATCTACTTAGCTCATATAAACATAAATCAATAGAACATATACACAGCATAAACCATTGCAATCTCCCACACAATAAAATTTCCCCCACCATAAAATCATTTCTTTGCATCATTTCCTAAGACATAGAATGTAAACTAATTCACTAAACACATTAACATATCACAAACAAGAATGTTCTAACTTCATGTGGCAAAATCTACTTAGCTCATATAATTACCAAGCAATAGAAGATACATGCAGAAGAAAATCATTGGTGAATTCCACACAATGAATCCCCCCAACAAAAAAAAAACAAAACTTTAATACCACCAAGTCTACCCCATGATGATTTGCAATGAAACTTTAGCCCCAAAGATCACATCTTTATGAAAACCCCATAATTTGAAAGAGACCCAAGTCTCCATATGACATTAATTTTTCCAAATTGTCAGACTTTGTTTCAGGGTTTATAAATATAATGTGAAGAGGTGATAATGAAACATGCATATAGGGAATTAGTTGAAGGAAAGAGAAAATATTGGAATAGTGAAGAAGAAACGAACCAAGGCTAACGGCTTGGGTGAGAGCCTGACGGATCTGAATGGATTTAATGGAGTCAAGAGTGTCACCAAGCCAACCCATTATTCAAATGTTTGCCTCTACGATTAGCTTCTTCCTATGAAGCCTTTGCTTTTGCTTTTGCTTTTGCTTTTGCTTTTACACTTCCTGACTCTCTCGGAGACCCCAAAACCCACAAGACGACTTCTAACTTCCTATGTCAAGCTTCTCTAATTTTGCGCCTATTTTTTCCCCATGGATAGTTTTATCTAAGTCTTGTTTTTTTTTTTATTATTACAAAAAGTTTTGGTGAGTTGGGTCCCGGCTCACCAGGGTCAGGGCAGGCCTCCGGGCTCTTTGAACACTTACAAGTTACAAAGGTACTTATAGATTGTCCATCAACAAGGTCCTCACATCGGCAGTATTTGAACTCACGACCACATAGTTATGTATGAGACAAACCCTTCATCAAATGGACTAACCTTTGTTGGTTACCTAAGTCCTTGTTATTTGTAAGTATTGGGAATATTGTGTTTAAAATATTTAAAATAAGCATATGGCTTGAAAAATTCATATTTATTTTGGAAATGAAATGTTTTTATTTTGTATGTTCTTTTAAAAAAAACCATTATTTGTGGTAGAGTTCAATACTAGTGTAGAAATTCTCATATTTATCTTGCAAATGGACCAGGTTTCAAACATCTAGCAAAGATAGCCACCCTTAATAATTAACTAGCGGTATTTCCCGTGCTTTGCATGAGGAACAAATTTTTTAACCCTTTTTTAACATTTTTTTTTAACAAATTGCACTAAAAAAATATATGACAAATTTTTTTAACTAAAATATCGGGTGAAAAAAATCATATAATAACCAAATTTTTTTTTATTTAAAAAAAAGTTAAAAAAAAATAATATATTATACAGTGATTTGGTGGATCATTTTTACATAGGTCAAAAAAATCATCATAATGGTGACACTAAAGATATAAATTTTTAAGGCAAACTCAAAAAAAAAAATTATGTGACCCAATTAACCTTTTTTTACTTTTTTTTTAACAAATTTGCACTAAAAAAATATATGACAAATTTTTTTAACTAAAATATCGGGTGAAAGAAATCATATAATAACTGAATTTTTTTTGAAAAAAAACGTAAAAAAGAAAAAAAAAAGGTAAAAAAATATCTCCCGTGCGTTGCACAGAGGTTTCCCGCGCTCTGCGCGGTTTTGCTTAAAAATTAGCATTAACCAAAAAAACTATCATCTAACTTTAACCTTAGAAGGAAGAAAATTTCAATGACAACTTCTAGTTTACATTACCAAATGACCATTTTTCTGTAAGTCGTAATGAAAATCGAAATTAAATCTAACTGAACACATTTTCCCTACGTGAAGAAAAAACTCTTCTTTTTGTGTTCTACATCTACATGGAACAACTTCTAGTTTGCACGGGAAAGATAGGCAAATAAAAAGACACAACAAAACATTTGCAGATATATATTAGGTCAAAAAGATCATCATAATGGTGACACTAAAGAAATAAATCTTTAAGGCAAATTCATACAAAAAAAATATGTGACACAAATAAATTCGCCCACGAAAGTAAAGAATACGTAGCTCAAATAAATAGGCAAATAAAAAAACACAAGAAAACATTATATTGGTGACACTAAAGATATAATTTTAAAAGGTAAAAAAGGAAAAAAAAGGTAAAAAGAAAAATTTAAAAAGGGAAAAAAAAGGTAAAAAAAAATAATTTTTTTTTATAAAAAAAAATTTTAAAAAAAAATATTTAATCACTGTTAAAAAAAATTTGAAAAAAAAATATTTAATTAAAGATATATGACCAATCAATATATCTTTAATATATTATACTAAAAAAAAAATTTTCTCATGAACAAATTCACGAAGCCCAAATAAATCAGCACAAGAAAGCAATCACATACAATAATAATAGAGAATGTCAATTACTGCACTAAAAATTTGCTCATTAACAAATTTTTCTATTTTTTTTAACAAATGTGCACTAAAAAAATACTAAAATATCTGGTGAAAAAAATGATATAACAACTAATTTCTTTTTTTAAAAAAAAATAATAATATTATTTTCACCAGATATTATTATTTTTTTAAAAATGAACTAATTTCTTTTTTTAAAAAAAAAATAATAATATTATTTTTAGTATCTGGTGAAAAAATACTAATTATTGTGTCTTTTTATTTTTTTTTCACCAGATATTTTTTTAAAAAAATACTAAAATAAAAAAAAATTTTTAAAAAAATAATATTATTATATTCCACCAATTTTAAAAAAAATTAAAAAATAATAATTTTTTTTTTAAAAAAGTAAATTTTAAAAAAAAAATTTAAAAAAAATAATATTATAAAAAAATAAATAAAGAATATAATAATATAATAAATATATTAAATAATTAATAATAAAATAATTAAAAAATTGCCAAATAATAAATATAAATAATAATAATAATAATAATAATAAATATAATAATAAATATAAATATTAAATAATTTACTCATGAACAATTTTTTTATATTTTTTTAACCTTTTACTTTAACAAATTTGCACTAAAAAAATATATGACAAATGTTCTTTTAACTTTTTTTTACCTTCTTTTTTAACAAATTTGCACTCCAAAAATATATGACAATGTTTTTTAGCTAAAATATCGGGTTAAAAAACCATGAAATCCATTCATGCGAATAGTGGATAGAAGATAAAGATATATGACCAATCAATATATCTTTAATATATTATATTAAAAAAAATTTTGCTCATGAAAATATTTTAAAATTGTATTATATTTTTTTAGTGCAAATTTGTTAAAAAAATGTTAAAAAAGGGTTAACAAATTTTTTAACTTTTTTTAACAAATTTGCACTAAAAAAATATATGACAAATACTCTTATCAAAAAAAAAAAAATATATGACAAATAATTCAATAATAAATATAAATAATAAATAATTAAATAATTAAAAATAAATCAATAATAAATATAATATTAAATAATTAAATATAAATAAAAAATAAATAATGAATATAATAATATAATAAATGTCTTAAATAATTAATGATTAAATAATTAAAAATTTGAAAAATAATAAATATAAATAATAATAATAATAAATAACAAATATAATAATAAATATTAATATTAAATAATTTACCCATGAACAATTTTTTTTTTAACTTTTTATTTTAACAAATTTGCACTAAAAAAATATATGACAAATTTTCTCTTAACTTTGTTTTACCTTATTTTTTAACAAATTTGCACTAAAAAAATATATGACAATTTTTTTAGCTAAAATATGTGGTGAAATAATCATATAATAACTAAAAAAAAATTTTAAATTTTTTTTTTAAAAAAAATAATAATATTATTATTATATTCCACCCAAAACACTGTTCATGCACTCACATATCACTGTTCATGAACAGTGCTATTGGATACTAAAAAAATATATGACAAATTTTCTCTTAACTTTGTTTTACCTTCTTTTTTAACAAATTTGCACTAAAAAAATATATGACAATTTTTTTAGCTAAAATATGTGGTGAAATAATCATATAATAACTAAATTTTTTTTAAAAAAAAATATTATTATATTCCACCCAAAACACTGTTCATGCACTCACATATAGTGTTCATGAACAGTGCTATGAACAGTGCTTTTGGGTGGAATACATTTATAATATATATTGATGATTTCATTTTGCTCTTGCTAAGTCCCTTCACCTTTAATTGTCTTCTCAATTAAGAAGACGTTTTTCTCTCCTTTTGTTATTCATAAGATAATAAATGTTTTTTTATCAGAAAATATAACAAATGTTTAAACTGTGATCAACAACGTTTTCACCACATGTAACAAGTTATTGAGCATCAGTCACAACATCTGAGCTAAAAATAATAAAAAGGGCAAAAATGTTTTCTTGACTTAAAACATAATGAAAGTAAGGGTCCCTTAAAAATATACTTTAATTTTGTCATTTCATGGGACTTTTTATATAGGTTAATGTATACTTTTGGTCACTTATGTTAATATCAAGTTTCAATTTAATCTTTTATGTTTGGAAAGTACACTTTAGTCTTTTTTTTATTAACAATGTTAGTTTAAGTTTATGGAAAATATTAACTTAAAAATTTTAAATAGTTATTAAATACTGAAAAAAATGTTCAGATTAAAATATTTGAGTGTAAATATTCTTATATTTTCAAAATTTATCATTTTTAGTCCAATTTCATTATAAAGTAATCATTAAAAATTATTAAGTTAGCATTTTCCGTTAAGTTAAACTAACGGTGTACTTTCTAAACATAAAGGACTAAATTGAAACTTGATGCAAACATAAGGGATTAAAAGTATACTTTAATCTTTTCTATATGTTTTGGACTAGACCTTAAATTAATTACCCTAAAATAAAATTAAATGGGCAAAAGGGTCTGTTTGGTTACACATGGAAAGTGAGGATGTTCATTTATATATATACTTGGCCACAAACTTTCTTTCTCCATCTCACACCATTTATAGATTCCACAAACTTTACTTTCATATATAATTTCTTATACTTTCCATCTTCACCTTTGACTTTTTATTTATCCACTTTCTTATCCTTTCCTACTTACAATAGCACAAGGCACAAGGTGTCAGGGTGTATTCAAAATAAGAAGACATGTTCCTCTCTTTTTCTTATTCATAAGATAACAAATGAATAGGTAACTCCAAAATTCCTCACGTACTATAGCAAAAGCCACATGGTGTAAATAAAGGTGTAATAAAATAAAAACGTGGAAGCTCTACATTGTTGGAAAAATATAGGGTTAAAGATCAAATTTGCCCCTGAAGTTTTCCCATAGGATCAAATTTGCCCCTGAAGTATTTTTTGGATCAATTTTGCCCTCAAAGTTTATAAAAAGATCAATGTTGCCCCTCTGTTAACCTAATGTTAATTTTGACCGTCAAATTGGTCAAAGCGCTCACATGTCAAGTTACATCCGCCATGTCATGCAAGTAATACCACGTCATAATCTCTCTTTTTTCACCCATCCCATGCGCTAAAAATAAAAAAGAAAAAGGAAAACTCCAAAATTTGGCCCTAAATCTTTTACAGTAATTGAATTGCAACTTTCATATTCGTTTTTTTTGCTAGACTATTTTTTTCATATTCGCATACTCCAAGTCAGTCCATTTCACCATAATCTTGAACAACTCTGTTATTCTTTCCCCTGTTCTTCCGTAATTGTTAGATTCATTTCAATAAAATAGATAATTGTTAAAGGACAGAAATACTTTGTATTTCCAACTTAACTAACATTATTCTCCTCCTCCTCCTTCTTCTCCTTCTCTTTCTGTGGTTTCTTCTTTCAAAACCATATCTTGTCCTATGAAATATCCTTCAAGATTCTTCACCACCTCGTTAAAAAAGTCCTCTTTTTTTATTTCAGGTAAATCAAACCCTAATGTTAATGAATAAAGATCGACGTGCGATGAAACTTGGATTATTGAAATTGACGGAGGAACCAAAGTATTCTATTTGTATGGTGATACATCGACTAAAAGCGTAGTAGCAAGTTTTTAGTTGCTTCACCATATCTGAAAAGCACCATTGAGATTTTCTCAGATCTATATTTAGATCAAGGACCTTTGTGACAACAAGTTTATTCCCCTCAATCAGATTTTCTGCTGCTGCATGAGATTTGGAAATCATTGAAAATAATGGTTTCTCAAAAGTTTTGAAGACGAACGGCAAGATCGGTGGTTGGGTGAAAGATTGGAAGATCTGTTTTTTTTTATAACATAAAAAGCAGCTCAGTCAATTCAACTGGTGTCCAAAAACAAATTACAATCAGAATAAAACATCGTAAGCATAAAAGCAGAAGGAACTAAAATGAGTTGATAACCCATAACTGAACCAATGACATGTTTTGCAAGAGCATCTGCAACCGTGATTGCTGTTCTTGAAATAACCGTGTTTTCTTTTTAATTCTTAGTGCATGAGCATAGAGAAAACGAGAGATTATGAGGTGACAGTACTTGCATGACATGACTGATGATGTAACTTGACATGTGGGCAGGTCACTTTGACCAATTTAACAGTCAAAATTAACATTGATCCTTTTTATAAATTTTGAGGGCAAAATTGATCAAAAAAATATTTCACGGGCAAATTTGATCTAACTGAAAACTTCAGTGGCAAAATTTGATCTTTAACCCGAAAAACATACTACTCCCTCCGTTCCTAAATATAAGATTATTTTGGGGAAGTGGATAAGTTCCTAAATATAAGATCACTTTCTATTTTATCTCAAGTTTTGCCCAAACTACCCTTATACTCTCTCTTTCCATTGAAAACCCCTACTCCTTTTAAAGTTAAGTAATTGAGAGGATTTTGGGAAGATCATGTAATTTTATTGTCTTCCTTAATCTCCTCAAATTAACCAAAGTGATCTTATATTTAGGAACGGAGGAGTACAAAGAATTGTGGCGAGCAAAAGCTCGCGTCCTCACAAATACTCTGCATCATTTTCAGCCTCTCTCTTCTTCTTCTTCTTCTTCTTCACAGTATAAATATCAAATCTTTCAGTTCATAACTTCTACTACCATACTTGTCCCTTCTCTCTCTCTCTTCATGGCTCTTCAGCTTCCTGCTTCTATCATGCGCTTCAATTTAAGCTTCCCATCACAACCCATTATTGTTTCACGCAGAATCAACACTTTGGCTTCTCTGTCACAGCCAACAATCAATCCCATCAACTGGGTTCAAGCCACTTCCACTTTTTTTGACAAAGACCAACGACCCATCATGCTTTTTGATGGTATTTTTGTATTTTCTTTCTTTTTTTTCCTTTTGTATTTTTAACACACAGTATTGTTTTTACTGATAAATATGCACTTGAGGGGTTTGATGAAATTCCTTGTTAAAGATATTCATGAAGTCCTAAGATGAAGTAAGGCATACTCCCTCTCTTCCTATAATTATAATTATAAGAGCCAGTTGACTTCTTTTAGTTGACTTTTTAGATTCGTAATAAAGCTAAATAAGACAATTTAAAAGATTTTCATAAATTTTTTCTAGTAACTAAATTATTTGACGTATAAGCTAACAAATGATATGAGAATATGCAAAATATGGGATGATTAAGTGGTTCATTTCGCTTTCTTACGATTCTCCAAAAAAGTCAATTAGATCTTATATTATGGAACGGAGGATGTTTAATATTGAGATGAATCCCTCAAATTGGCTTATATGGATGGAAATATAAAACTAATACACATACGTATATGTATGTATGTATACACAATGAATTGATTCACATTTTAACGTGCCTCTTAGAAATGTCATGTAGTTGGCCAAATTTAGTTGACTTTGGAGCGTTTAATTTTTTGTGAGTTTAATTTTCAACTAATTACGTGGGATAGGTGTATATACACATACAATTAATCTATATTTCAACATTCCTCTCTATGAGAAATGTTATGTAGTTTGAAAAATTTAGATGACTTTTGAGGATTTAATTTTTTTGTGAGATTAACTTTTAACTAATTACATGTGACAGGTGTATGCAACTTGTGTAATGGGGGTGTTAGATTCGTTCGTGATAATGATAGAAACAAGTAACTTATTTATTCTCTTCTCCTTTAATTTTTCTACTCTTGATGATTTTTCATTCTGTCCCATTCTCTGGACATGACAAAGAAAAATTACTTGATGATGATCATACAATTTGTCATGCCTTGTTCACAGGAGCATCAGATTTGAACCTCTTCAGAGTGAGGCTGGTAAAATGTTGCTTAGAAGATCAGGAAGAGAACCTGATGATATCTCGAGTGTAGTACTGGTTGAAAAGGATAGGTAATTGTTGAAGAGCTTTACTTAAATGGTTTAGCAACTACTATATTTAATTGTAAATTGTAGAGATTTCTGTGGGCAATAGCGGTTTCTTGTATTAAAAGTTAAAACTTTTTGGGGAGATTCTTGGTTTCACCATTTTGTAAGTTGTGTAGATTCTGTGGGGAATTGTTGTTTCTTGGTTGAACTCCGAGTTTTTTGATTTAACCATTTGAAATTTTCCCATTAACTTTACCAAAGATTGCTATAATATTTGAGGAGAAATAGAAAAATTGCTGTTGCAGCTATACAGTAGAAAGGTAGATTGTGAAACTTAAGAATTTGTGGTTGATTCCAGAGCATATATCAAGTCAGAAGCTGTGCTGAAGATAATGGAGTACATTGACTTGCCATTTCCTCAGCTAGCATTTTTTCTTCAATTCGTACCACTGTAAGTTACATCCTACATTAATTGTTTTTCCTGATTTCCTCTTTTACTCAGAAGTTTTTGAAATACATATGATGGTTGACTGCAGATTTTTAAGAGATTTTGCTTATGACAATGTTGCAAACAACCGATACACTTTTTTCGGTCGTTCAGAATCATGTGAAATATAGAATCAATCTGCTGTTATGAAGGGGTAAGTAACATGTTAAATTCAAAAACAAGATACCTTAAATGTTAACTTCTTGAATGTTAGAGTCAAAGCACAGTGAATTTGTCATCAGATAATTTTGTGATAGGGTGAAGGAGCAAATTTAGCCACCGTAATTTTCCAAATGGACAACTTTGGCACCCATAAATTGGATGGTGCAAAACCGGACATTATAAAGCAAAATGAGACAAATTTAGCCACGCCGTTAAGTTGAAGCTAGAGGTTAATGAAGGTGGGCCCCACGCCAGCACACGTCTGTTAGCTTCAACTTAACGGTGTGGCTAAATTTGTCCCATTTTGCTTTATAATGTCCGGTTTTGCACCATCCAATTTACTGTTGTCAAAGTTGTCCATTTGGAAAATTACGGTGACTAGTTTTGCCTCTTCGCCTTGTTGATATCTCTATAAATCAGTTTCAAAAACCTTATAAATAAGTAGTTTCAATTGATAGCGAGGGAGGGAGAAGAGATATTCATGATAACATTCTACCTGGTCCAAAGTGACACTTTTAATTTTACTTTAATTCTACACTCCAGACTTTAATTCCAATGATCTTATATTTTTTCTGAAGTACTTATGTGGATATATTATGCCCTTTGCAGTCTCTAAGGGGACTATGAAGCTACTATGAAGCTGCACTTTTTCCTTGAAGGTTTGATTCATCAGAATCACCAAATGTTGTCCAGGAATCATTACACTTAATATAAGACGGTTGATTTTGGTAGTGGACACTTAACATATTATAGGAAAAATTAAAAAAATATAAACAATTCCTTTTAATCATTTTAACACTAGTCTCTTGTACAATGAATTTGCTATTCATTTTCTATATTCTACATGTGGTGTGAATGAGAAATATGGAATATGTTCTCATGGTCACCATTCAAACTCTATCAATAGGGGAAGCAAAAGTGATACATCATACATGTATAATTAGTCACATAATATTACAGACTGTTGAATAAAAAATGCCTACTACTTGTCCCTGTTTACTGTTTCTTTCAAAATCTGTTGTCTGTTAAAAAAAGTAGAGCCTCAAGTTGTGGTAACTGAGCTTCATTCGAATATGCATGAGAAATGCACTGGTTTAAATACTTCTGAAGGGACAGATTTTGGATGAATCTTGAAGGAACAAGCCATTGAATAAGCATCAGCTAGCATTTTATTTTGGAAAAATCTGAGTTGCATCATATTTTGCTGGCAGATTCAGGTATATCTGACCTAGAACGAAGGCATATCTGCCAAAAAAACCAATTGAATCATGATCAGAAAAAAGTAAAATTTGGTTAAAAAAATGTACACTATTAGAGGTATTCATTAAAAAAAGATAAGAGTGATGTACCCCAGAATGGCCAAGATTAGTGCTATGAGGAAGAAGAAATATTGGCAGCAAGAGTGTTTTAATTTTTTGTTTGCTTTATATCCTGCAGGGATGAACTTTGGGTCTAGATATCCATATTCAGGCCGCATCAGAAAAATAAAACCCAGTAAAAATCCAAAGATGAATCCTCCTATATGAGCTGAATTGTCCACATTTGGTAGGAACCCAACCGCCATGTTTATGACAATAACCACCACCAGAGTTATCAGAGTTGAACACTGAAGAAATCAATAATGTGTCAACTTTTGCAGTAACGTATACACTGTACACAATCAGATCATTTCACTGTTTTTGGAAAATAACCAATCTTGAAAGAGCTGAACAAAAAGTTTGTGATGCATGTGAAAGTTGAGTTGAATTGGATAATAGGCGTAATGGTCATGTTTGACTAAACTATTAGCATTAGCATTACATGTAATTTTATTTTTTATGCAATTGAACGAAACGGCCATTGGTTAATGAATCAGAGAACATCAGATTTTATGGCATAGCATGTTACCTTATCATAGTAGAAAGACCAGTTGGTGAAAAGTTCAGAAAGCATGGAACCCAGAAGGCCAAAAAGAGCACCTGATGCACCAACTGAGACTTGGTGTTGTGAAGATCCTTTCATATACATAATAGATACCAAGCTTCCTCCAAGGCCAGACAACAAATACAATGGTCCTAATTTCACTGCACCAATTTAGGCCACTAGTCAGTCAATTCATTAAACAAAAAGCAGGATAAAAATGAAAAGAACAGAAGAACAAAAGAAAGAATAGCATACAAAATCCAAATTCCATCTCAAGTCCAATCCCTATAACCAAAAGACTAAACATATTGAGAAGCAAATGAATAACACCAGCATGAAGAAATATGCATGACACATATCTCCACACTTGGTGATTCTTCAATATCAAATCTTTATCAAGACCTCCCATCTCCCTAAGCCTGCAGTCAATCAAAGTTCATATCAAAACCAAGAATTAAAAGAAAATTGTATCAAAAAGAGATAAAATAGGGAGGGAATGCTACGTGTCGGATCGAGGGCCAAGAAGTGGATTTTCTTTAAAGGGTTGGAAGGAGAATTTGCCAAGATGATTGGAGAAGATACAACTAACATGAGGAGAAGAAGATGAAGGGCAATCATTGAGGTACATTGTATAGACAAACAAGGCTGTGTTTATTAGAACTATGAGAGGTATCAGCCATGGGACCCACCGCCTAGCCGGTGGCTCGGGGAGGTAAATATGGTGGTGGCGGTGGCTGTGTCCCATGTCGGAGCCAATCAATATGGTGTTGCCGATGGTTGTGCCTCTCTGCTTGGTTTTACTATTAGGAATGGTTCATGATGAGCCATTGTGCTAAAAGTACGTACCACCTCACGTTAAGGTTGTTCAAAACCTTGGTTTAGTAATATGCACCTTAGGCCAATTTTAAGAATATGTCCACATTTTAGTTAGTATTTGTGTTGTTCCCTTCAGACATATTTCTTTGCTACGCGGCTACGTATATTTTTACAAGGCGCGAATCCCTTATTTTTTTTGTTTTTAAAGATCAAATCTGTTATAAAAAAATCATTCAAATATACATAATATTAGTCATTAAGCTTGCTGGCTAAAATTAGAAAAACTCAAAAAAGTTTCAGCATCTCTCCAAGATCCTTTGTGGATGATGTAGGAGGAGGCACTTTGAAAAAAAGATTGTAATGCTTCTTTGATGACTATATTTCAGCCTTTATAGTGTACGGAACAAAATATTATTGCAGTAATCCACTGAAGAACTGCACGCGTAACACCTTAAGAAATAATCATCTTGATGAGTCTTCATCCATTTCAATTGTTGAAGAAATTGACATTGATAACATATCCAACTAAAATAAAAGGAGATACGCAGAACAATAACCCATCCATCTTTTGATATTTGAAATTGTTGAGAACATTGTGTCGAGATTGATGGAATCATTAGTATATATTCTCATCGGTTGAGAATGCAATTCAACCATAACTTAGCAATGATTTTTATCTCGGTAGAAACTATGTGGGAACCACATCTTTTCCATTCATGTTAAAGCTGAGTTCCTCTTCGTCCATATACTATTAGTTAAAGCAATAATTGCCTTAACCATTTGATCATTTGATCATGGGAGTCACGGATGTAATCAGAGAACCAATTCCTTATCTTGAACCTATCTAGCCATTTATTGACAAAAAAAGAGCCATTTACATACTTGAACCTAAATTAAAGCTCATCCTTGAATAAGTCAACCTTTACAAGCCTGTTGACTTGTTATATTTGGTTACGTTACAAAGTTTCTTTTCATATCTGTGTGTGTGTGTGTTTGTTTGTGTGTGTGTGTGTGTATGTATATGAAAGAACGCAATCAACACACACACGTCCTCAGAGTTAATAAGATTTGTTGAATTTTAAGGAAGATCAGACTTAATAAGGGTGAAAATTTTTCCTAGTTTTGATAAAACATAAGGGAAATGATTTATACATAAGATTATATAAGTATGTCCAAAATTGAACATTTTTTTCCCACCAAGTGATGGCTTGCTTCTTCAGGGCTTCTCCAAGAACTTGTAATATCAATAGTGCACTAAAAAAATCTCATTAATTATGACCAATAAAGTGTGCTATAACTTATATATTATATCATCATGGTCTAAGTTTTTAAAGAAAGTAGGTGCCTAATATTTCGAACAGAGGGAGTATACACCAAGTAATTATAACGTTACATTATTTCCAAAATCAAAGTGCTATTAATTATTATATATATTCATGGAAGAATAAATTTACTTTATTCATTAATGGCATGCACTTCAATCAACAAATAAAATTGCAGAAGTGAAGACTTTATTTGAGTAACAAAAGTCATAAATATATCAATACATCCATCATCAAGAAGCACATTCGATTCGTCCATGGCATCATTGGCATGATAGCTCTGTGGACAACACACACAGAATACAAATAGAAGTGTGTGTGTGTGGTTAACAGAACCTATGATATATATATATATATATATATATATATATATATATATATATATATATATAGACCAAAGAACAGCTCAATGCATATATATATATATATATGTGTGTGTGTGTATATATATATATAGACCAAAGAACAGCTCAATGCATAAAGCTGAACTGACATCAGGTGGAGGTCTGGTGAGGAATAAATTATATAGATATACACATTAGTCTTATTCTCACAAGTGATCGAAGAGGCTGTTTAATTTCCACAAATATAGATATGAATATCAAAAATAATAATTGTTTAGGAAAGCAAGCACTTCTTAAGAGTGGGCTTGGTATGAGAGAAAGTGCCATGAGCATTGTGGCAATAGGCTTTGGATTTCTGGCCAGAAACAGCAGAAGAGAGATAAACCCTGTCAAATACAATGTTGGAGCATCCTATGTTTTGGTCACAGCTCAGATTAATGGCTTCCTTTGTCAGTGATGTTCCCACTATCCCTCTGTATGTTACATCGCTCACTCTTACTGCCTTTGTCTTCATTCCCACCATTATATAAATCACATACAAATAAAACATTATCAATAAATTCATTATAAATGTAATAATTATAAGTTGACCAAAATAATATTGCAATAATAATTCTTGTAATTAACATGTAATTCTTACCTCATTCTTGCAATTATTACTATTTGGACAATAGAATTGGTCGATGATAATGGGGTTATTGGCACGAACGAATCTGATTCCTTCAAATCTTATCCTTCTTGCATATCCAACTCCCCCCTACATAACATGTGTTTAGATCAGTTATTACGTACCTTGATCAAGTGTAATATATGTACTATTTTGAAAATAATTAAAAAATTAGTTGCTTGATTGATAATTAATTAGAAATATATGTATGTAATTAATTACCTGCCATGTCTTGATTCTTACTCCGGTTAAAGTCTCTGTTATGGTACAATCTTTTACAGTTACATCCTCCACAGTGTCCACATCTCCACCTGTTCCCAACGATCCGATGCTGCAAAAACGTTATATCATGTGCTTGGTCAGTTCCTTTCATCACAGAATCACACACACACACACACACATGATTGTGTGTATATCTTCCAACTAAATTCACATATTCATAAAAATTAAAAGTTCATATACATACTTCCACCTATAATGCAAGCTGATCATTGGAAGTATTGATATTATTATAAATACCTAAGTGAGATGGGAAACTTTACCCTAAAAGATAACTAATGATGCGGGAGAATAGATCAATTTAAATATATTGAGCATATTGTAATTTATTGAATATGAACTTGGTGTATCATATTACAAGTCTCTACCATATTATAGGAGTATTATGAATATTTCATCTTTCGAAGTACTACTCACAAGTGCAATTGTTTGAGCTAGCACATCATGTAAAAGTTGGAAGAATATGATGATCCATAAGAAAACAAAATATGGATAATGTAATTATAGCTCACCTTATACCATGGCCAGGACCGCAAGTGATACCTGAGATGTTGACAATGGAGGACCCAGCACTAATTGCAATGCAGTCATCACCTGTAAAAATAACCAGGACGAATTCAGAATCAATGCATTCAACATATATATGTATGTAACACCGTGCCAGCAATTGTCAATATAGCTAGCACAAATTCCCCTAATTATGAAGATCGTCTAAAAGCAGTAATAAACACTAAATTGAACATTCTTTACGAAGATTTCTAAATAAATGGGCACAAGTGACGCAATAATGGCTGACTAATTTTGAAAATTTAAGGAAGTTTAATAAAAACATATTGATGCTATATGATGTATCTGAAATACTTATGTGTATCCTTATATTATATATCAATTTATAAACTAGGATAGTGAATTTGGAGAAAAATGGTAAATATAAATATTAAAAGTTATTCATTTTAGTTTCCTTGATTTTCCCTCATTATAGTCAAATGACTATTATATTAAGGAACACAGGTAGTATTTTATAACTGAATAAAAGCTGATGTTTGTTTGTATATAACCTGTGCCAATGAAAGAATTAAGAACTCGAATTTTTGTGGAGCCAGAAATATCAATGCCATCGGTGTTAGGGCTATCTCCAGGAGCCACTAATCTGATATTAGAAATTTCTCCACCCTTGCAGCTTGTTAGGGTTATGTGACTTCTTCCTGGATTCACTGATGTTATTCCTTTCACTTCAAACCCATTGCATCTGTACAATGTCAATGCCTGTACATAATACAATAATTAACAAAATAATCACTAACGATTCACACAGACCTGAATCTTCCCTATCTAAATTATATATTCCTTTCAAATTATTCAAACACTTTTAATATTTTTTATGTCTTAACGCGATCTCTATTTATGTCATAGTTTTAATGTTAGTAGTTTATGTCTTAAATAATATATATGCATGATATGAATGAACACTAGTAGTATTATATATGGAATCTTGAGTAGTATAAGTTAATGTAAACTCAGTTGATTCAGAAAATATCTATTTTTTTCTGGTTCATGAATAAGTGTGCATGTGGATGCAAAAAGGTTATATACGTACCGTTGGTGGCCGGCACTTTGTACCCTGATCAAACAAAAAATATTGGTTAGAAAATGATATGATATAATAAAACAAGAGAGACAGTCAAGAAATTATGTGAGTTGAGTTTTGAAGGGACAAGATGAATATATGATGAAGGGGTCATGTAATTTAGATGAATATGTGTCTTGTCAAAAAAATTAAAGATGAAATTTGAAATGACCATATATAGAGCATGTATCTCAGAAAAAGAAAAGACGGTAGATCATGTAACCAAGATGAATGTGCTGGTAAATTAAAGGCGGTAGATCAAACAGTTTGAAACATTGTAAAAAGAGCTAGAGGAAGAAGGTCATTTAGTATTCAGGTATCTTTATATATACACAATTTATTCAAGGATATATTTGGTATTTGATAGAGTTTAATTGTTGTTGATGATGATGTTAGTTGTGGTTGTGGGGGTGTGTGTGTTCCTTAAAATAAACTTACGGAAGCTGAACTTCCAACGCAACCATGATTCCACCAGATAGAACCTTGACCATCGATAGTGCCTTTTCCAGTGATGGTTAGACCATCAACATAGCTGAAGCCAAGCCATGTGTTTAATTGACCTTTGTATTCTCCTTTCGTTTTTGGAGCAACTATCTTCCCTGAAAACTGTTTTCATCATTCATTCCATATCTCAGTATTCTCATTCATGTCATCAATCATATGTATGTGTGTGTATAAAGAAATTAATGTTTACCTGGATGGAGATGGACTTAGATTTGCATGGACCCCTGAAGGTAAGAGGTCTGAGTAAGAATGTTTTTGCTGGTATTATGAGAATTGAAGTCTGTGATGTACTCTTGCACACGTCTTTCCAAGCCTTGAGGAACGCCTGTGTGTATAGGAGAAATTAATTAGGAAACAAAAAATAAATTAAATAATACAAATTAAAATATTCATGTTTTTATTTCATAACCATTAATGCCATCTGGTTTTTAAAGTTTTTTTTTCTAATTTTATCACCAAATATCCAAGCAATCGATCAATCTGGATTTAAACTTTTTAGCTCGGTCGGAAGCCTCTCCTTGTGAATTTTTCTGGGATTCAGACTTGATTCCTTTTTTTTTTTATTATGAAATGTCTTCGCAATGTGTTATAACATACTTATTATAACCTAGCTTGGCTTCGGACTTGATTTCTACTAATTATCTTGTGCTATAAATTAAAATATAAGATATAGGGACTTGAGTTAAATTTAATTATTACCGGGGAGTCATTGGTAGAACCATCTCCAACTGCTCCATATTTCATCACATTAAAACTACTTGTTGTGCTGCTCACCCCAGGCATAGCCACACTCATAATCATCACCACCACGCTCAATAAATGTAACTCCTGCACATAAATATAAGATATTATATCTAATCAGTCAAGATCAAATGATAGTAATTAATTAAAAAGAGTGTGTGTGTGTGTGTGTAACTAAACAGCTCAATTAACAATGTAAGTATATAGACCAAAACTCATGAACAAGAAGAAATCCTTACCATCTTGGAGGACGGGGGGACTAATATGTTCCAGCAATTCGACTTCAATGCTATGAAATGAAAGCCCTTTTGTCTTCTATATATATAATTAAGTTTAGGAATGATTGTTGAAGTGCATTTCAAATTATTTTTTTATACATGGCATTATTAATTATTGATCGATGAAAAGAAATTTAGAGGTTGCGGAAAGGTTAAGGTGAGTACAGGTGTAGCTGGATATATGAACACATGGGCTTATGGAAACAGAAGGCTTTGTGTTCGGAAAGTGCACATGAAACGATATACAAATCCCCAAGGCTCATGTTGTCATATACGTACCTTTAACATTTGCTTCTTCATTTACACTCTACCATATATAAGCTTTGCTAAATAAATCCATCATTATATATTAATGTACATCGAACATATTCTACGTACGTACTTGATTTGATTTCAAAGCAACCACGTTCTATTAATTTTATTCCCATGATCCACTTATATAGGAGCACGTCAACACTCAAGAATCTGCCTTTTCCTTCTTTTTCAACATCAATTTATATTTAATGATATAGTCACGTACATACTCAATTACTCATGCATAAACACACACACACACACACATTAAGATTTCAATCTTCGGTAGTTTTTGAGTTTATGGGAAAAATTTTAATTGTTCGATTTATTGAGTTCCCCCTTTCTTTGGCATGATCTAAATGGTGAAATAATGCTATAAAGAAGAAAATGGTTAAGAGCTACTGAAACAAAACGGCATCGAGTTCCTTAATACTCTACTTTTTTAGTTTACTAAACTAATTTTCTAACTCAGATTCGATTAGATGCAATATTTTATTTATTGTAACATTTGACTTCATTTTTTAATATTTAGTATAGATATAGTGCCTTAAGCTTCAAGACTATTCCATTTCTACTTTATTTTTAAGTCAAATGTAAGACTACAAATTATAGTTAGATTTATTGAATGTCATATTCAAAAAATTCGATGAATTAGTTTTCATAGCTATATCAAGTTTATCACATCCTTTCAGACTCGAAGAGTTAGTACAAATATACGTATGTATCTACAGATCATTTCTCAACAAAGTTTGGACCCATACAATCTTGAAGGTAGTGACAAGTCACAAATCATTATTAAGTGGACTAATCATTGTTGGATTTTAGTACTCCCTCTAATCCTTATTACTATAAGGCATTAACTAACAATTCTCACATATCAATAAAAGTGGTTAAATGTATTAAGCTTGTCTTAAAACAAATAGGGTAATTACTCTAATTTGTCCTTCAAGTAACCACCGTGGACAATTGAGCACCCTAAATTAACGACGGGTCCAAATTTTCCCTTCAAGCAAACAAAGTGGTCCAATTTTACCCTCACCTGACGGTTAATGACGTTTGACCATTTAAAAACTTCCCGAAATTTCATATCGAACCCATATATTATTGTTATTTATATTTTGGTCCTATAATTTTCTTCAATTTTCGTTTTAGTCCCTATAGTTTAAAACAAGAGGTTTTGATCCCTCAAGTTTGATTCCGTTAGCACAGTTAGACCCTATATATAGTTTAATAAGGACTTGAATATGGGTTAACGGTGTTAAACATGCTGACATGTCACTGACGACATTAATTATAATCACATAGCTAGATGACTAGGGGATTGATGTGGCCAAATAAATTATAAATTTTGGATTTTAAAAAGGTTAAAAAATTGGAAAGAAACTCTCACCCTCACCTCACTCCAATTTTTAACTTTTTTAAAATCCAAAATTTATATTTTATTTGGTCATATCAATCCCGTAATTTAGGTAATGTGAAAAGAAAAGAAAATAAGAGACAAGGGAAAAGGTGAGGTGAGTCGGTGGAAGTAAGGCGGTTGAAGATAAAGAAGAGAGCAAAATGGCAAAAGAAAAGTGAGGATGGAGAGGCGGTACGGTAGAAGGATGAAGTGATATCACATAATATTGTGGAATGTATATATACACGCACACACACACGTTTACGTGATGAAATGATATTTTAAGTGCAACATTATTTGTTAGTTCTTGAAGAATTTATTTGTGACAAATTAAAATTGATGTAGTTATTGAAGAACTTGTGTGTATATATAGGGTGAAGGCCCAAAAATGATACATAACTATTGGCCAAGGCACAAAAATAATACATAACTATTCCAAGGTACAAAAATGATACCCAACTTTTACCATGTGATCAAAAATGATATTTTTATTAATATGAAAATAATATTAGATTTGAAAAGTCCAAAATGCCCTTATATATTAATCGCCACCCGGTAAAAGTTTATTTAATTATAAGGGCATTTTGGACATTTCACGTCTAATGTTATTGTCATATTAGTGAAAGTATCATTTTTTATCACATGGTAAAAGTTGAGTATCATTTTTGTACCTTGGAATAATTATGTACTAGTTTTGTTCCTTAACCAATAGTTATGTATCATTTTTGGGTCTTCGATGAACTCGATGGAGGCTAAAACATTTATCATTAAAGTGTATCATGCATAGCAAAAAATTTTGGGGCCCAATTTTGCATAGAGTATCATGCATAGCAAAAAATTTTGGGGCCCAATTTTGCCTCGACAGTGTGTAAAGTGTAACATATTCGCTAATTTACCGTTGAAAACCTCACATTAACTATTGAATAGTTGACATTGACCATTCATATTTTAATAGTTATAGGTGAATATGATACAGCTCAGTGCCCCTGACTTGAGAATAGGAGCTTGGCACACAACTTAGTGTCAATCACTAATCCAAGAGGGCGCATTAGTACAATTATAGTTTCTTTTACTATGTACTTATTAACTGCTTTTTAATGAATACTTGTCTTTTTATAAAAAAAAAGTTATAGGTGAATATGATACACTTTGCATTCTTTCAAGGCAAAATTTGGTCTAAATAACTTCCAGGATAGACACGATACTTTATGCATATTTTCCGGGGCAAATATGACTTTTGACCATACATTTAAATAAAAATAAACAAATCTTCATTTTTCTTGCATTTACAAGAACATACTACCTCCGGTCCTAAATATAAGACATAATTGACTTTTTTTTGGAGAGGTTAAGGTTGCGAAATAGGTTATTGTTAAATCATGACATATATATTTGATATATTTTTAGATTATACATTAGTTTATAGGTAAAATAAACTAGTCTAAGGGAAAAAAAATTAGGTAAATCAATTTATAATTAACTTATTTTGCTTTTTTATAGGATTTTCTAAAAAAGTCATATAGGTCTTATATTTAGAACCGGAGGGAGTATTATTTTATTCCCCTAACTTTCCTAATAGGCCGTGGCTGACGTTTTCTTTTTCTATGTTGCTGGTCATTTTCCCTACGCTTAGTTGGGATATGAAATGAAATATTAGTTATCTTTTAAATCGTGTCATTTACAAGAAACAGAAAGAAATTGCACTCTCTTGCAACTAAATAAAATGGTGTTTTATTCGAAATCCAACATGCCTTACACGGTCAAATCTCATTTGTTTAATTTGTATTGTTTTGTTCTTGTGCTGCTCTTTGCTCATTTAAAATGTATTTCTTGAATTGTAACAAAAAAATGTATTTTTTTAAAAAAACAACACTTCATTTAACATTAAGAAGGACCATTTTCTCTAAAAACCTTGAGAGGTTTCCTAAGTTGTAAAATTTTGTTTTTATAAAGATGACATCAATGACATTGAAGGGAAAGCATTAGGTACTGAAGAGTTGATAAATTTTACTCATCGATTATTGTTAATATATAAGTCAATTCGTTCGTAGAGTTAGGATGGTCGGACAAAATTCATAAACAATAACTCCATTGATCAATATAATGCAATAGGAAACTCTTGGGACAGTTACTCCCATTTAGAACCAACAAAATGTTTGAATATGACTCAATCAATATGTGAAAAAAAAAATTACAAATTTATTGATTCTAAGGTCGTCTGCAAGAAGAACATAACATGCTTGCAAGACAGCCTTTAATTTCCTATAAAATTGATGGTCTTATTCAAATATCGGAATGCAGGAGACATGTACGTGAGACAAGTGAAACATACATTAAAACATGAAGAGAGTTACACTAATTAAGCAGTTGCAGTGGACGAAGAAGATGATGATGAAGTGTTACAATAATTGAAGCCATACCAAGTTTGATTTGGAATAAAAGTATTGAAATAAAACGGGAGAATAATTTCAGGGGTATCGGGAGAGAATGTGACATAGCGAGGCATCCATCCATCACTACCGTTCCTGTACAAGTACAGATAGCATATCTTTGAGATACACGGTCCTTCCAAGCCCAAAAATACTCGAGAGCAACGTGCGAATTCTTCCGTCTTATCCAATCTAGGAGCATAAACCTTAATTATTGTCACCAAAGTCATCAGTAATTATTCTGTGTGGAAGTTTGATATGATTTCATTGAACCATTTGCTCTACTAAAAAAAGGTGAGTACGGAGAGTTAGACATATCTAGAATGTCCATATATAGAAGATGAGATCGATCTAGAATGTCCGGATATGTCTAGCTCTCCTTATTTTTCTTTTTATTGTGAATAGAAACTGTTGCCATATTTGATATGAATATCACACACACACACACACATGTATATTTCCCCCTCATATTAAGGATCTATCTTAGAAGTATGAATCTGAAATATCATGATAGAAGTTCATCGTTTAGCCCATTAGCTCAAGGTTATATGTTTTATTTTGTACTCCCATTTATTCAAGGATTAATAATATTCTGGGGTTTTTATTTTACTTCTAATTCAAATTCTTCAGATTGTGTAGGAGAAGGCAGCTAACCTGATGGCCATATTTGTCGCCAAAAACAAGACTGATGTGATCCCTCGTGCGTCTGGGTGAAAGACAGCTTGTCATAATCTCTACAGAGTGGGAACAATTACCATTCAAATCCTGAAAAAGCAGATTAAATAATGTTTGATGAGCTAAATTATGAGTACCCTTTTGATACTATGTTTCAATATTGATCCTAAACATATGACATGTTTGAGGAGATGATTTTAGACATAAAATTATGATATATTTCTGATTTTTATCAATGTTTTATCAAATTATTTTTAGTGATACTAAAAAAATTGATCGGGAATTAAAGAAGATGGCTATAGGAGTTTTACAAAAAACAATATAAAGGCCAGCTCAATTCGAGTCTCCACTTGATTGGGGTGATATGGAAGGAAAAAAGTTGGTTTGAACCTACGACCTCAGACTTCACAACAAACGAGCTTACACTGAGCTAAGTTGGTCAATTTTTAGGAAAAAACGTAGAATCTTAACTAACTTAACTCACATTTTTTATCTAATCAAAGTAGATAAAAGATATGAGTACCTTTTTCAGGTTAATAAGCAATTGATCAGTAGGAGGAACTTCTTGTTGGGGCTGATGAGAAGATACTAATGTCTCTCCTTGTTCTGAGAATCCTAAGACGAAGATGATGAAAAATGTGAGAATTGGAATCAAAGATTTCATTGTATGATTTTCAATAAAACTGAATACAGAAACAGATAAAATGATGTAGTTGATATAGAGGAGTGTGCCGTTCAATTTTTATAGTGATTTCATCTTTGAATAATGATGGAAAAAATGTAAACAAAGTCGATATGAAAAGACTGAAGAATCGATAAATTAAAGTTAATGTGGGGCTGGATATGTATATATAAATAAAAGAAACAAATCTGCATTATTCATGCATTTACTAGAAAATATTATTTTATTTCCCCTCGCCTGCCTCGTGGGCCTTGGCAGACTTTTTCTATTTCTATGTTGCTGCTCATTTTCCCCTAGCCTGCCTCATCTCCTTAGTACAGAGGATGATAGTTTATTTGATAACTACAGGAAATAAAATCAATTTGTTCATTTCAACAAATTTAATGTGATATTATTCCTGAAATATCCTTGCAGAATATTGTATAATATATCAATGTTTAAATCGGATAGTTTTTTTGGCCAATTAAATCGTACAGTTTCATATGAGAAAAAATGTGGAACTTAATGGACATAATGAATACAAGAATTATATTTAGAACAAAATCCAACTCAGAATGTAACTAGCTCTTATATTTTTATTGACGTGAAGAAGCAATGTGCTTTCTCTGGTCCTTCATATATGAGCTATTTAATTTATTTGATTATATTTTGGTGAACCTTTTTATTTGATTATATTAATTATGCATGTTAGATAAATTAATCAATTAATTATAACAGTTTGATGTTATGTCTCTAAAATATCAATTATACATACATTTATAATTAAGCCTTGTTCTGATAGAAAATAATTAAGCCTTGAAAATTTCAGTTAAAAAAAAGTCTTGTAAATTGATTTCTATAGGAAAAATTGGTAAATGTAACATAAATTAAAAGTGGATTGTTATCATGTTCAGAATAAAAGGCATCTCTGAAATTTGCTTGTATATTAAGGACATATATAACTTCAAACATAAAGGCAAATTGTTACATACATATCAAGAAAATGGCTTTCCACATACATTTTTTCTCGAACATAAGCAGTGACGTTTCAGATAACAGAAACTTGGCTAAATATTAGCTGGTGAAGAAATAGTTGTTAACAATTCTATATATAATTTTTAAACGCTGTGTTTTTAATTAAGTTTTTGTCTTTAAATAAAAGAGAAAGTATTGGGAGTGGTTGTAGTACAATTCTATAATCTCGTCTTTATTATGTCGTTGCTGTTCAAAAAAATCTTTATTATGTCGTTCTGTTCAATTAAATTTCTTCTTATTGCAAGTCATATTATAACAATTAATCGCTGAGATGGCATATTTGTGAAACTTTTTGCTCTTCTCAGTAGTGAAATACAAGGTAATAAAAGTTTATCTGGGAATGAGGAAAAGCTTTATAAAACTAAAAAGTAAGATTACATGTTGACAAGGAGATAAAAATATAGGCACAACTGTTTAAAGTCAGCTGAGTAATTTTCACTGTTCAAGGATCAAAAGGCCACTGTGGAAAAAGTTTATTTTTCTTTGCCTGTCAGTTTGGTTGTCAAGGAAATAAGGGAAAGAAAGTGAAAGTATGGAAAGTATTGGTTTTTTTTGGTAATTTACATATATCCCTGGACTCATAAGATTTCTTTCTCCATCTCGCATTTTACTGAGCTCACAGACTTTACTTTTACATCATTATCTATACTTTCCATGTTCACCCTTTCACTTTCCATTTATCCACTTTCCTTTCTTACAACCAAATGGGCTTCTTCAAAGAATTGAGAGGAAGGAAATGGAAATGGAAAGAGTAAATGATGAAAAGTAGAGGTAACGATGAAATATAAAGTTTATGTGTCCGAGTAAAAATGTGAGATGAAGAGAGAAAACTTGTGGGTCCAGAGATATATGTAAATTAAAAAAAAAAACATTTCCCTTTCCATTTCCATCTCCCATCTCTTCCTTATGAACGTTGCCGTTGGGGTCACATCAAAGTTTGCGTTACCCCTTCACTCTCATCACTATCCTCAGCTTCGTCATTATGAGCTATACGCCTATACGTTTCTTCATTATGGATCATTCATGTATAAGACGACTACGTCATACTCATAAGATTTTAGTCATGAATTTGACTACTAGTTTTTTTTAGTAAATTTCATGAAAACTGAAATTCCTTTCTCTTAAAGCACCATAATCAATGTAAGTTTTTTATATCTTATTATATGTCAAGTTCTCCAATATAATCACACAAACATAGGTCCGGTTTTTTATGTAAATTTATATAAAGTTAAATTATATAATTTAAAAGTAGGACTTGTGATCACATATGATTCAAGAACTTGACACAAACATATTTCGTTTATAAATACATGAGTTGAATAGGTGATAATATTCAATGTCTTGGGCATAGGTACAAAGAAAGAAGTTAAAAAATTGGGTTACATGATACTTTTATCAATTGATTACTATAGCGTCTAACACAATAAACTATCAAAAGGCCAAATTCACCCATGATCCTTTTATCCAAGAGCTAAATAATTGGAACCATTTATTTTATGGTCTTTGATCGTTAGTTAGGACTCTGTTTTGAGTAAATTAGTTAGGAGTCTTTTGTCCATCCGTTTATCACATTTGGTTTAAAGATAATTTTACTAATTGATTTTTAACAAAGTTGCATATGACACAAATTGACTAACATTCAACACAACCATAAAATAAATGGTTTTAGCTATTTTTCCCTGGATAAAATGTCTATTGCTAAATCCGACTCTTTTGCTAGTCAATTGTAATAAGCGCACTACTTTCATATATAATAATCAATTGGTAAAATTGCAGTTTAACCCTAAAATATTTAATAATAAGAATTACTTGAATTTGAATAATAGTTACTTTCCGTGTATATATGAAGCCCTTAAAATTACTTGCATTCTTTAAGTGCGTATTTATATCCATATTATTGCATAAGGTAAAGCAAGACAATGACAAATACATAATTTATGATGATACCATTTGAGATTTCATGAAGAAATATATAATTACCATTTGGCTATAATTAATGAACTTGAATAAAACGTAAGCATCTAATGCATGAAGAACTAGATATCCTATTGTTACTTAGTCAATTTTAACAATGGATACGACAAGGCTTAACAGAAACTCTAGGAGGGTAAGTACATATAAATGTATAGAACTCTTAAATCATAACCCCATACCAATGAAGACTTGTAATCATAAATTAGAGCCAACTGTATTGTCCCCTTCTTCCACCTTATCATATGGAAAACAGCTCACAGAGAATGAGACAAATCAAATAGGAGTATAGTCCCCACTTTAGAAGCCTCAATTTAATCTTCCATGTTCTTCTCGTTTATATATAGACACCAATGCCTAACCTAAACAACTTCATATATGTGTGTGTATTACACAAACGCATCCCTCCCCCTTCTCTCTCTACCACATGGAGTTTTCTGTTACCCCTAAAAACCTTTTTCATTAATTCCCCATTGAATGATAGTTATAGCAAACAGATGGGTTGCTTTCTCTTTTCTTTTCTCCCTTTCTAAACTTTAATGTCCCATTACACTAAAAAAAACACTACTGATAAACTTTTATACATACCTTTGAGTTACATATATATATTATTGAGTTCGCTTATGTACCATGAGTCTTGATTATGATTTGATGATTATTTTCATTTGATTTTTCAAAGAATTAATGCATAACTTGTCGATTAGAGTAACACATTGTCACAACAAAAACAACAACAACAATAACAAAGTCTTATCTCACTATGTGATACGTCATCATTGTGCTCTATCATGAACCAACTCTTTGGGTATATCATTCACGAATAGATCTCATTCTATAAGTTCACAGTGTTTGCCTTGGTCGCTCTCCCTCTTTTAATTGAACCCAAGTTGAAAGTCAACCCTCCTCACTGACACATCTATTGGCGTCCTTTGGACAATTCCAAACCATTTTAAACGATTTTCCACTAATTTCTCAGTAATGGGAGCCACTCTAACCCGTTCTCGTATGTGGTCATTCTGAATCTTATCTTTTCTTGTATGATCACACATTCATCTCAACATCTTCATTTCAACTACCCACATTTTATGCTCATATTATTATCCCTTCATAGCCCAACATTCACTACCATATAATACTGTTGGTCTTATACAATTGTGCGGTAAAACTTTCTTTTTATCATCTTATGTGGTACTTTCTTAATTATCACAAAGAACCCAGTAATTTTCCTTCACTTACACCACTTAGCTTGGATTCTATGATTGACACTGTTATCAATCTCACAATCTTTTCGAATAATTGATCTCATGTATTTAAGCTTCATCATTTGAAGGATTATTTTATCTCCAAGTTTATCATCCAAACTGTCTCTTAGTTGTCTATTTGCGAAATTGCAATGCATATATTCTGTTTTACTCTTGATGCTACCAAAAATTTTTATTAAAATATCCGCAAGTGTACGACTTGTAAAATAGTAAAATCAAGGTCGATCCCACAGAGACTCAGACAATTAGTACTTAGGCATTAGAATTCCTACTTTCATTTAAGTTGAGTAAAGACAATGAAGTTGATTTTATAAACTAAGAAAACAAAATTAATTAAGAGCTAAAAGAAACTACGATAATAGGGGTGAAATTCACGAGTAAAAGGAACAACCTAGGGTCACTAATCCCTTATTTGCTTCTCAGATTTTATTCCCACTAATTAATTATGAATTAATTCAACTAGCTAATCTAGAGTACTAGTGTCTATAAATGCCTTTCGGTTTCCATCTATATCCTTGCCTAGCTTAATTACACAATGTCTTGCACTAATTTACTAAGCTAATTTATATCGGTACCGCTCTAATGTGACTATGTAGGGCTTCTAGGTATATGTCTATCCTAGTCGCAAATCAGATTAAAAATCCAATCCTACACTATTTAATCTCATGGTCTATTTAAAATTCCCTCTTTCGAGTCCAATCCTAAATTCCCTAAACATGTTCAATGGTGGCCAATCACTAAACAAGTTAATCAATAATAACAAGATTAAATAAACTAATTAAAATTAATCATAACTAAACAGTGGGAAATAAAGTATCTAAGTCACAAATAAGTTCATAGTGCCCTAGGTTGTAAGAGAAATTTAGCCACACATGGGTTCCAGGTTAATCCCAATAATAATCAAAATTGAAACTAGAATCATAGTGACAAGGATTACAAGAAGATATGATAGTGAGTACCAATACAAATTGAATTCAACCTCAGATCTGTCCTACACCGTAGTGCAGCACTTCCTCCTTCTCGTTTGGCGTGAATCCTTGTATGTGTGTTGTAATTCCTTAGGCAGCTCTCACCTTGCGTTTTCAGCTCCGTGTTCAGCTCCCAAAATTCTCGTCCTCTGCGTGAACTTCCCCTCTGCGTGAATGAATGTGTTGTGCTTCCAAAAATAAGACAAGAAAATGCCGCCTCCATTCCTTTCCTTTTTCCTCTTGACCTTTCCTAATTTCATCTTTCTTTCCTTTCTTCACTAATATGTAACTCTTTAGGAAATTCCCATCAGCCCCTTTCCTTTTCCTGCGTGAGTGCGTGAGTGTGTATTGTCAATAATGCATTTTCTTCTTTTATGTGTTTGTGTCATATAGCCCAAAGCACTCCTTAGCCCATTTACTCTTCCTTATGCTTGTATTTGTGACTTAATTCTCCTCCTTGCCAAAACTCCTCACTGTGCAGTATGCTCTCTTATTTCCCTTTTCAATAAAATATCACAATATCATATATATAAAGAGAATAGGAAATATGGAATAATAAATAATTCAATCATACAAAACTTCCTATCAAAATATTTCTTTTCCTATTTTCAATTTCTTGTTCCAATTAAATATTTACTTATATAATGCTCAAATTACTCTCTTTCCAATTTGCATCAAAATCTTTTAATTTTCTAACCAAATCTCTTTATTTGAAATTGATGACTCCTAATCATGATTGAAATATATGTGAAAATATAGTAAAACTAAGGAGTCATCACACCCCCACACTTGCATTAAATCTTGTCCTCAAGATTTCAAATTATCAACACGTTAGCACAAAAAATGAAATCAAGGTTTTATCATCACAAAGTTGAAATCAATTCAAACTCTCAACAAATGAATCCTCTTAAAAATCTCTCTCACCATCCCCAAATGCAAGTAATCAGGCAATCAATTTGATAGAGATAAATCACAAAAGCATGTCCCTCACCGGTCAAAGTGTTTACACTCTACTCTCAAAGTATATAGGGGTTGTGTTTCACTCAATTCCATCTATGTAGTCCAGCTACCATAGGCTTGTTTATTATCTCGATATCCACTCTTATATCTCAATGCACACACAAATCAAAAGGACTTTTAAGGGTTGTAATGAAAAAGGTAGGATAATGAAATGAAAATGAGATGGAGGTATATTTGAAAAATGCTAAACCATTTCAATTATAGTAAGGAATGAAGGAATCTCGTAACTTAACAAGCACATAGGGATTGATACTTTGAACTCCACAATTCTTCAATTCTTTTGATTTTCATCATCTTCTTTTCATTTTTTTTTTCACCTTTTTTTTTTGTTTTTTTTGTTTCACACTTTGTGTGATTTTTTTTTTTACCTTCACTTTTTTTTTTCACCTTTTTTTTTTCTTTCTTCAACACTTATTTTCCCTTTTTTTCTTTTCTAATTCCTTCACCTCTTTCCATATGAATATAGTAAAACACTTTTCAAAGCGTAAATGGAAGAAATAGATAAGAGATGAAAAATTGCATCAAAAGAATTCAAAGGCTAAAATATGCAATCTTTCTTTTCAAAAGAGAAGCAGGCTCAAAGGGGTTAAGCAATGGAAATAATGTAAAAAGGATGGCTATTTGGCTAAACTGGCTATGAAACGAAGGCCTTAATCATTTTTGTGCATGCAAGAGATTTGAGCGTCAAAAGAGATTCAAGACAAGTTCTAGAGGGGAAGTTACAATAGATGTACTCACTCATGAAAGAATAAAATTAAGGCTCAAATTCCTCACAGGGCTTTTTGACATACTAGAGTAATTTATCTAAAGCAAAGAGCTTGCCTTTTCACTTACATCCAAAGAAGATGAGATCAAAGTCTAATCAAATCCAATTGTTTCAAGTCCAAATCAATCCCAAAATTGGCAAAAAGATTTTTTTTTTTCAAGAAAATTTGACAAAATGAAAGTTTGAGGACAATCTTTAGAGAACAATGATACTCTCATACCCCCACACTTAAATGTCACATTGTCCCCAATGTGAACAAGTAACATAAGTAATGGAATTACAAAAATATCAATAGCAAGTGTAGAAATGATAAAATTCTTTCAAGTTCCCTATCAGTCATGCAATTCAATCAAGAGGCAACACAGTCAAGACTAATCATCACACACATGTACAAAATAACTCAAACTCATCACCAGAACAGATATCAGTGAAGTAAAATCAAGTAAAAGTTAGAAGAATACTCCCCTTCCTCTTCTTGATTTGCGCTCTCATCTCCAAGTCCTCCAAAATTCAGCTGAAGCATCCTTTGTCGCTACCAAAAATCCTACAAAACAAACAATAGATCAGATCCAAAAACCTTGGGTTGCCTCCCAAGAAGCGCTAAGTTTAAAGTCTTCAGCCAGACTTTGTCAGAATTCAGGGAAGTTGCACCAGCTTGTGAACCACTGCTTGCCGGTCCACATCACCACCATGATAATGCTTCAATCTTTGCCCATTCACTTTGAAGCTCTCTCCTATCCTTTCATCTTTCACCTCCACCACACCTTTATCAGAAGCAGAAATCACACAAAACGGACCAGACCATCTTGACTTCAGTTTTCCAGGAAATAACTTCAGCCTAGAATTGAAAAGGAGCACCAACTGTCCGGGCTCAAAAGTACGCTTCACAATGTATCGGTCATGCCATCTCTTGGTCCTTTCTTTATAAAGTTTTGAACTGTCATAAGCTTGAAGTCTTAATTCATCTAACTCATTCAACTGCATGAGTCTTTTACTTCCAGCAAGCTTATGGTCCATATTTAATTTCTGTATCGCCCACCAAGCTTTATGCTCCAACTCAAGTGGTAAATGACACGCTTTTCCAAAAACAAGTCGATACGGTGACATGCCAATAGATGTCCGGAAAGCTGTCCTGTAAGCCCAAAGAGCATCATCTAACTTATCAGACCAATCCTTCCTAGTAGGACCCACAGTTTTCTCCAGAATTCTCTTTATCTCTCTGTTCGTCAGTTCACAAAGACCATTTGTTTGTGGATGGTAGGCAAGGGACATCCGATGGTGAACTCCATATTTTGCCAAAAGAGCCTTGAAACTCTTATTATTGAAATGAGTTCCTTCATCAGTAATGATTGCTCTAGGAGTCCCAAACCTTGAGAAAACGTACCTCTTCAAAAATCGGATCACAGTGTTACCATCATTAGCTTGACATGCAATAGCTTCAGCCCATTTGCTCACATACTCAACAGCAACAAGTATGTATTTATTTCCTCTTGAAGACGGAAACGGGCCCATGAAATCCAAGCCCCATAAATCAAACAACTCAACCTCCAGAATACCAGATTGAGGCATCTCATGCTTCCTAGAAATATTACCTGTTCTTTGACATCGATCACACTTGGAAACATAATGGTGAGCATCTTTAAACAGAGAAGGCCAATAAAAACCAGATTCAAGTACTTTTAATGCAGTTCTTTGCCCCCCATAATGTCCCCCATAAGCAGATGCATGACATGCAATTAAAATGGCCTCTTGTTCAATTTCAGGAACACACTTTCTAATAATTGAATCAGAACATCTTTTAAATAGAAAAGGTTCATCCCAAATATAGTAGGCAACATCATGCAAAAACTTTTTCCTTTGATAAAAATTCAAATCAGGAGGTAACACTTCACACACAAGATAATTCACAATATCAGCATACCATGGCAACTCAGAAATACACACAGCAAACAATTGTTCATCAGGGAATTTCTCATCAATCAACAAATCATCCACAGAATCAGAAGCATGCACAAGTCTAGATAAATGATCAGCAACCTGATTTTCAGTTCTTTTCCTATCAACTATATGCACATCAAATTCTTGCAACAACAATACCCATCTAATCAACCTAGGCTTAGACTCTTTCTTCCCTAACAAATACTTAATAGCAGCATGATCAGTATGAACTATAACTTTAGTACCCATCAAATAAACTCTAAACTTTTCAAAAGCAAACACTATAGCTAGCATTTCTTTTTCTGTAGTAGAGTAATTTACCTGAGCCGCAACAAGAGTTTTGCTTGCATAGTAGATAGGATGAAGAATCTTGTCACGCCTCTGAGCTAAGACAGCTCCAACAGCATAATCACTAGCATCACACATCACCTCAAATGGAAGTGACCAATCAGGAGCCACAATAATAGGAGCTGAAGTCAATCTCCTCTTGAGCTCTTCAAAAGACCTTAGACACTCTTCATTGAAGTTAAAAGAAGTGTCTTTCTCAAGAAACTGTGAAAGAGGCTTTGATATCTTTGAAAAATCTTTGATGAACCGCCTATAGAATCCAGCATGGCCCAAAAAACTTCTTACGGCTTTGACATTAGAAGGAGGAGGAAGTTGTTCAATAACTGATGTTTTAGCTCTGTCAACTTCTAATCCCTGCTTTGAAACTTTATGACCCAGAACTATGCCTTCAGTTACCATAAAATGGCATTTCTCCCAGTTAAGCACCAAATCTGTCTCCTCACATCTTTTTAATACTTTGTCAAGATTCATCAAGCATTCCTCAAATGATTCACCAAAAACTGAGAAATCATCCATGAACACTTCCATTATCTCTTCGATCATATCTGCGAATATACTCATCATACATCGCTGAAAAGTAGCCGGAGCGTTACACAAACCAAAGGGCATCCGTCTAAAGGCAAAGGTGCCATACGGGCATGTAAAGGTTGTTTTCTCTTGATCTTCAGAAGCAACTGCAATTTGATTATACCCAGAATATCCATCCAAGAAGCAAAAGAATTCCTTACCAGCTAATCTGTCTAACATTTGATCAATAAAAGGAAGGGGAAAGTGATCCTTCCTTGTAGCTTCATTCAATTTACGGTAATCCATGCAAACTCGCCATCCAGTAACAGTACGAGTGGGGATGAGCTCATCTTGCTCATTAGTAATTACAGTCATGCCTCCTTTCTTAGGAACACATTGCACCGGACTAACCCACGAACTATCAGAAATCGGATAAATAATTCCAGCATCTAACCACTTAATTACCTCCTTCTTAACCACTTCTTTCATCATAGGATTCAATCTCCTCTGATTCTGAACAGATTTCTTATGATCATCTTCTAAGAGTATCTTATGCATAACAATCGAGGGACTTACACCTTTGATATCTGCAATAGTCCATCCCAAAGCTCTCTTGTGATCACGAAGAACCTTTAACAACCTTTCTTTCTGATCATCTGTAAGAGAAGAAGAAATAATGATAGGAAGTGTCTCAGACTCACCCAAATACGCATACTCAAGATGTGATGGCAAGGGTTTAAGCTCTAAAATTGGTGCTTGTTCGACAGAAGATTTAAGAGAAGAATTTGGCCTTGAATCCATCTCTAATAACTCAAACTGCCTTGATGAACTAGTGTAGGGAGGAGAAGCTTCAAGTAATTTCTTGCATTCACAAACCTTCTCATTCTCAAGTTCAGAAACTCCAAGTAAAGCTGCTTCAAATAGTTCTTTTATAGCACAAGAATCAATAGTCTCTTGTATCACTTCATCCAGCACATCTACCCTGAAGCAATCAGTGGTATCCCTTGGATATTTCAAAGCCTTCTTCATATTGAAAACGACTTCGTCCCCATTTACCCTTAGCTTGATCTCTCCTTTCTCAACATCAATAAGTGTTCGAGCAGTGGCAAGGAAAGGTCTACCCACAATGAGTGGTAATTCTGCGTCTTCTTCACAATCTAAGACAATAAAATCAGCAGGAAGAATAAACTTATCTACCTTGATCAAAACATCTTCAATAATACCCTTTGGATAAGCTAAACTTCGATCCGCTAGTTGAAGTGTTACAGAAGTAGGTTGAGCCTCACCCAACTGTAATTTTCTGAAAACAGATAATGGCATCAAGTTAACACTTGATCCTAAATCACATAGTGCTCCACCTTGAAACTTCTCTCCAATCATGCAAGGTATAGAAAAACTCCCTGGATCTCTCTTCTTAGGAGGTAACTTGTTAAGAAGAATAGCACTACACTCTTCAGTAAGAGCAACAGTCTCATAATCACCGAATCTCCTCTTCTTACTCAACATCTCCTTAAGGAACTTAGCATATTGAGGCATTTGTTCTAAGGCTTCAATGAAAGGGATATTAACATGCAACTGCTTGAAAATCCCTAAAAACTTCTTGTACTGCTCATCTAAAGCTTTCTTCTGAAACCTTTGAGGAAATGGTAAAGGTGGTACCCATTTAGGAATCGCAGTAGTGGTGGGCTTATTCAACATCTCACTCTTCCCTTTTTGTTCATCTTCCAGTTTCTCTTCAACTACTCCCTTAGACTTGTGTGTAGACACATCATCTCCTTCCATGCGAACTGGAGTGATTTCATCAGCATTAGAAGATTTCTGTAGCTCACCTATCTCTTTACCACTTCTCAGAGTCACCGCCTTGCATTCCCCGTTTCCATCTCTACGAGGATTAGGCACCGTATTACTTGGTAAGCCATTAGTATTCACATTATTGAGATTAGCAGCTAGTTGTCCCATCTGAATTTCTAAATTCTTGATAGAAGAATCATAGTGTGTTACAAAACCTTGCTGCACTTGCATCATTTTATTCATCAAGTCTTCAAGTTTATCTATCCTCTGATGCGCAGAATCTTGTTGAAGTGCAGATTGTTTGACTTGTGTTTCAAAACCCGGCGGATTTATTGGTTTAGATCCTGAACTTGAAGCTTGATTCAAAGTTTGACCATGACTCCAAGAGAAATTCGGGTGATTTCTCCATCCTGGATTATATGTGTTCGAATATGGATTGTTCTGAGAGTTGCCACGGTAATTGCCTGCATAATTAACCTGCTCAAGAGGTTCAGAAATAAGACATTGACCGTTAGTGTGTCTCTCTCCACAATACTCACATGAAGTGTACATAGCATTAACCCCCATATGTCCACTAGACGATCTCTCAACTTTAGATTCAAGGTGATCAAACCGCTTATTCAAAGCATTCAACATCGCTACCAACTGTGAAGATGAATCCTCAGAAATTTTCTCAACCGGTTTCATTAGCCTCCTTTCATTGTTATTCTGTATGAAGTCAGCCGATAACTCATCCAAACAAGTCCACACACGGTTCACTGGTTGTTTTGTGATTCCACCATTAGTAACAGCATTCAATTCAGACTTAGACTCAGGAGTCAACCGTGTACTAAAAATTTGAATTAGTACCCATTTCTCCATATTGTGACCTGGGCTTTGCCTCACCAACGATTTGAACCTCTCCCAAGCTTCATACAAATGTTCACCATATTGTTGAGAAAAATTAGTGAGAGCAGCTCTAGCATCTACCATCTTATTGTGTGGAAAGAACCGTGATATGAACTTCTTTTCCAAGACATCCCAGGAAGTCACATCATCTCCTTCTAAATTGTTTACCCACTCTTTTGCTTTCCCTTGAAGAGAATAAGGGAAAAGAATTAACCGAACTGCATCACTCGGAACACCATTCTGCTTAAAACTGTCACAAACATCCAGAAACTGTCTCAAGTGTCGATTAGGATCTTCATTATTATTCCCAGAATACTGACCATTCATCTCAAGCATCTTCAGCATCGTAGGCTTAATCTCAAAGTTGTGTGCTTGAATTTCAGGAACTTTAATTCCCGACTGATAGCCCCTAGTTTGCCTTCCCAAAAAGTCATTGACACCCAAACGATCATTCTCATCCTCAGCCATAACTTCCCTTTCAGTTTCAACAATCACTTCTTCCTGAACCGGAGATGAAGTAGCGTTCAAAAGCTCTTGGATGCTTTTAGTCTTACGAGGTGTCTTAGTATATTTGGATTTGCGGGAGGACATAAAACTATTACCTGCAAAACAAAGCTCAAACCACAAAAACAAACCAGACAAGAAAATATTTTTGTATTTTTTTATTTTTTAATTTTTAAATTTTTTTTTATATAAAAACTCAATCGAAAACTAATAAAGGATTTCTAATTCTAATTACCAATTGCCTTGAGTCCCCGGCAACGGCGCCAAAAACTTGATGCTACCAAAAATTTTTATTAAAATATCCGCAAGTGTACGACTTGTAAAATAGTAAAATCAAGGTCGATCCCACAGAGACTCAGACAATTAGTACTTAGGCATTAGAATTCCTACTTTCATTTAAGTTGAGTAAAGACAATGAAGTTGATTTTATAAACTAAGAAAACAAAATTAATTAAGAGCTAAAAGAAACTACGATAATAGGGGTGAAATTCACGAGTAAAAGGAACAACCTAGGGTCACTAATCCCTTATTTGCTTCTCAGATTTTATTCCCACTAATTAATTATGAATTAATTCAACTAGCTAATCTAGAGTACTAGTGTCTATAAATGCCTTTCGGTTTCCATCTATATCCTTGCCTAGCTTAATTACACAATGTCTTGCACTAATTTACTAAGCTAATTTATATCGGTACCGCTCTAATGTGACTATGTAGGGCTTCTAGGTATATGTCTATCCTAGTCGCAAATCAGATTAAAAATCCAATCCTACACTATTTAATCTCATGGTCTATTTAAAATTCCCTCTTTCGAGTCCAATCCTAAATTCCCTAAACATGTTCAATGGTGGCCAATCACTAAACAAGTTAATCAATAATAACAAGATTAAATAAACTAATTAAAATTAATCATAACTAAACAGTGGGAAATAAAGTATCTAAGTCACAAATAAGTTCATAGTGCCCTAGGTTGTAAGAGAAATTTAGCCACACATGGGTTCCAGGTTAATCCCAATAATAATCAAAATTGAAACTAGAATCATAGTGACAAGGATTACAAGAAGATATGATAGTGAGTACCAATACAAATTGAATTCAACCTCAGATCTGTCCTACACCGTAGTGCAGCACTTCCTCCTTCTCGTTTGGCGTGAATCCTTGTATGTGTGTTGTAATTCCTTAGGCAGCTCTCACCTTGCGTTTTCAGCTCCGTGTTCAGCTCCCAAAATTCTCGTCCTCTGCGTGAACTTCCCCTCTGCGTGAATGAATGTGTTGTGCTTCCAAAAATAAGACAAGAAAATGCCGCCTCCATTCCTTTCCTTTTTCCTCTTGACCTTTCCTAATTTCATCTTTCTTTCCTTTCTTCACTAATATGTAACTCTTTAGGAAATTCCCATCAGCCCCTTTCCTTTTCCTGCGTGAGTGCGTGAGTGTGTATTGTCAATAATGCATTTTCTTCTTTTATGTGTTTGTGTCATATAGCCCAAAGCACTCCTTAGCCCATTTACTCTTCCTTATGCTTGTATTTGTGACTTAATTCTCCTCCTTGCCAAAACTCCTCACTGTGCAGTATGCTCTCTTATTTCCCTTTTCAATAAAATATCACAATATCATATATATAAAGAGAATAGGAAATATGGAATAATAAATAATTCAATCATACAAAACTTCCTATCAAAATATTTCTTTTCCTATTTTCAATTTCTTGTTCCAATTAAATATTTACTTATATAATGCTCAAATTACTCTCTTTCCAATTTGCATCAAAATCTTTTAATTTTCTAACCAAATCTCTTTATTTGAAATTGATGACTCCTAATCATGATTGAAATATATGTGAAAATATAGTAAAACTAAGGAGTCATCAACTCTTATTTAGACGGAAACCTACCTTCGACTTTAACATGTTTCTTTATATCTCTAATTTAGCACTAATCTCTTTTCTTGATTCCACCAAAAGTATTATATCATCAGCAAAAGGTATGCAAATAGGTACCTCTCTTCTTTGACACTCAAAGTTAAAACTCTACCGTAAGTTAAATAAATATGGGCTTAAAGATGATTCCTGTTGTAGACCATTCCTTATATGAAAGTCTTTTGATTCACCTCTCGGTGTTCTAACCTCAGTCAATACTCTGTCATACATATCTTGTATTGCTTTAATATATGAAACATTCACTCCTTTCTTTTCTAAGGCTTTCTAAAGTATGTCCCTTAGTACCCCCAATCATACACTTTTTCCAAGTCAATGAAGATCATATGTAAGTCTCATCTTCTTCTTCGATACTTTTCTATTATCCCTCTAGTAAATGAATTTTCTCTGTCGCGGATCTTCCTATCATGAACACAAACTACCTCTCAAAAATTCTAGTCTTCAATCTCAACTTATGTTCAATATCTTTTCTCACAGTTTCATTATATGACTCATAAGTTTGATTCCCCTATAGTTCGCACAATTTTGTATATCACATTTATTTTAACAAATATATAAGAGCTAAGGTACTTTTTCTCCAATCATCAGACATATTTTTGGACCGTAAAATCTTGTTGAAGAATTTATTTAAAATCTATATATCACATGGACATATAGAGTTCTTGTCCGTTTGGCTGTTCTTTAGATGAATCATTTGATCATACTTCCTTTGATTTCCAGTTTGCAAAAGTGGTATGATTTAGTTCTTTTTTTCCTTTAGACGTCCTTCCAACCAATCACTAAATGAACTATTGCAATGGCTTAAACAATTTCTTTTGTCATTGCCCTCTCAAGAACATCTGCCTCATGGTGTTATCATCATCTTGATAAATGCATTGTGGCTTTAAAGGAATGTTTTAATCCACGAAGGTAGATTTGTTTTATCTCGGGAAGTCATTTAGTATATTTTTAATTAATTACTAACATTTCTTTTTTTTTATCATTGACTATCTCATCCCCTCTTAACATCCCAAATTGCATGCTCACATGCTCTTCTCCACCAATCCGAGATTGGGAAGTCATCATTAGGAAATGGTAGCGAGGTTCTTAATCATGTTTTTATTTTGATATGCCACAACGGCCTACCATTACAACGACATCTCTAAAAACTGAGATTTTTCTTCCTCAACACTGTTTATATAGTGTCATGTTTTCATTAGACATCGCACTATATCTCATTCATAGAACTGAGTATGACTTCTCTAACGGTATGGAATAACAGTAAATTTTTTGTCAAATTTTTGCTATCAATTCATTAAATTTATTAATCTCGTTTCTACTGTATGTTTTGCAACGATTACATGTAGCAAATATGCTACTATAATTAATTTATTTCCCATGTTTGCATCTTTTTTGGTGATTATACAAATTTCTATCATTTTTAACATCATTCTGTATTTGTTTAAAAAAAGTGTATCCATGTGGAATGTTATATTGTTTATTTTCAAAAGTAAAAGTTAAAACACTGATACACTGAGCTGTGTAACAAAGTTATATTAAAAATTTGTTTGAGTCTCAGAGGTTGTACATAATTTTAAAGATATATAAGATCTTCTTCAAAATTTATATTATGCATATTCTTGGAATAATACATTTATTGGATCAATTTTTTGAAACAGAATAAGGATAGACTCTCAATGAAAATACAACATTCCAACGGTAGAAGTATTGTAAAGTTGAGTAAAATAAAAATAGGCGTATCAAAAGCAGATGGATATGGTAAAATAAAAAAGAAATAGAAACATATCCTTTATAAATTTTATGACATTAAAATATAAAAATAAATTGATGGTATAGCTTTATAACTATTTTTGAAATTTTATTCACAAAAATATTTGTATGGTAAAACAATGGTAATTAACATGAGGAAAATTTTGCTAAGTCAATAAATTAAAATTAATAATCTTAATTTCAATATTGAATTTTTGTTGTTGATCAAACTATATGTTGCAAAAAATGTTTATTAGTTGGGATAACACCACTTTTAATATTTTAACTTTCATTTGATTTTGTTTGGACCTTTAAGTTTGAAATGAGTGATTTTAATCTTTAAGCTTTCACACAATTTTCGTGTATCTATTATAACTATTAGTCCTTTATTTTCCAAGTTTTTTGAAGTTTATGGAGAGATTGGTTTTGAAGGACATATAGAGTTCATGGATTAAAACTAAAAGTAAGTGAAATTTTGAAGACCCCAACAACCGATATTAAAATTCATGGATCAAAACTAAAATTGAGAAAGTTAAAGGACCAAAGTTTGTATTGACCCAATTAATTTATCAAACTATTATAGCTTAATTTAAACAAAATAAAGATTTTAGTCAAAATAAGACAAATTGAGGGTTAGGTAATGTGAAGATGACTTAGCTAGGGCCCGTTTGGTTCAAAAACATTGCACATGTGCAATGGTAATGATGATTAGTCTCTTGTAACTTCTCGAAAATCATATATAGTTTGAGTTATCGTTGATTACATACTTATATTTAGTACAAGATATAGCTCAAATATGATTTCTTCTAATAAGAATAAGAATATACATGTGTGTGTGTAAGATAAGAACTTGTGAATTGTTTTTGAAAAATAAATACTCTATTTGTTCCTAGAAATAGGACCTATTTTTAATTAAATGAAAGGGAGGGTAGGAACAACCTATCTATTTTCCTCACATTTTTTCAAACTATCCATATTAATGCTTTTCAATAATGAAGAGAGGGAGGGTAGGAACGAAGAAATGTGGTTAGTGCGTTTTGGTAAGATCATGTAATTTTTTTAACTAACTTAATTAACATGCTTAATCCAATTATATTTGATAAATATGTCTAAAGTTTAAGCACAAAGGTAATAAAAATAGCTTAGATGGACCCATCATATTCCCTCCTAGTTTTCTCTCCATATGTGCAGATTCTGGGAAGAAAATAATTATGACCTCACATTTCCCTGCTTTTTCTTGGTTGATGAGGATGTATTGCGCGTTCCTCCTCTGATTCCCACCACACCTCAGGTATGTCATCTACTTCTCGCTGTTAGTTCCCCTCACCCTACATATTTAATTAATTTAATTCTATTAAGGATGTATGTTAAATAAATTACAGACAGAATAAAGACATATCCCAACTAAATAGTGTCGGGTACATAAATTACACGATGCCATTCAGTTCTACCAATAATCATGTTTTGCAAAATATAAGTTAATACGATAATTTGCTAAAATATCCTAACAATCATCAATGATTCCCTATTACAATCTTTTATTTTATTATTATTGTTGAGGAAAATTTTATAGGGACAACTTAGGAGAAATCGTAGACAATTTTTTTTTAAAAAAAACAAATCCACTTATTTAGGTGAGATCTACTCCCAAAGTGATACTGCATTAAGAATATGAGGGAGTAAATGACTGTCTTCATCAGTTATTCAGTTGGGTCAGCGTCTTCTCACATATCATATTAAAAAAATAACTCTTTATTTTTTTTTGTTAAACACCGCCAAGAAAATTTGGCGTCTATTAATAACCGACTAATCCAGATTCGAGGGGTAGGAGTGTTGCCTATATAGAGAAGGTTGTCCCCTCTCCCAATGAGAGCGCTTTCTGGGATAATTTTTTTAAATAACTCTTTTTATAATATAGGGAAGTATCTGAAAGATATTAACTGTTAAAGCATGGGATCAATATTTACCTTATTCCATAATATTAATAAGCAATTGTTAAATAACTAAAAAAGTTATTATTTTCAAATATACCCCTAATTCAAATAGGGCTCATGTTAACCTCATAAACTCATGAGTCTAATTACCTTAATGGAATCATAAATAATTAGGAATTGTTAGACCCTTTACCACATTTGAGTTTTCTCTAAGTTTACTAAAATACCAAAACTCAGCAACTAACAGGTCTAATACCAAATTTCATGAATCTATTTAATTAGGCATTCTTAAGTACCTTAGAGTGCGATTAATGGTTTGTATTACATTAGGTTCAGTTACATTCCAATTCAATCAAACTGTATCAATACCTTGAATAAATAGAGAGATGTCAAATTAACTATAAACTATAAAGAACATATATATGATTAAATATATTGATGAATCCAAATCCCTTATTACAAACCAAAACCACAATCAAACTCAAATTAAAAGCATAATTCAAGCCTCAAAGTATAAAGGAAAACCTAAACTTAGCAAGATTATAGATACAAGAGAAAGGGAAAAAAATAAGGCTCCCTATGAAGAACATGATCATTCAAGCATTCTAATAATTCCCAATGAGAAAAGAAGGGGTTCAGTCACTCAATAAAGAAGAGCCTAGTAACTACAAACTCCAATTTATGAGCAGTCATGATGGAAGAATAAAGGAATTTGGTGGGAAAGTTAAGAGGAACGAAGATGGAGATGGAAAGGGGTTGAGAGAGGTTTAGGGTTTTGGTGAGTTAGGAGTTGTCTAATGTATGTTTTCAAACCCTATTTTCGTCCTTAAAATGTCCCAAGTCAGGATTTTCAGTTGGGGATCAGATTGGGGCCTTAATTTAGGTAAAATTCATTCCCAGTTGAATATATAACCTCAATTTTTTGCTTGTGCCGCCCAAATTCTTTGCTTATCCTTTCCTCCGGGACGACCCAATCTTCTCTGATTCGGTCCTTGTGACCCTATACATTAAAGAAAACGAGGAAATTGACCAAATGACATCAAAATATTACTCAAATAAAACATAAGTTTGTAGATTAATCAAGTTTCCAAACCAATTTTAAGTAAAATGTCTAATATTGAATTAAGATTTAGTGTACCAAAAATTGTATCTTGAATATATTTAAAACCTCATACTTAGCTAGCCAAAACAATACATATCTTGCGATTTGTCATAAAACGTACAACTAAGTTCACAAAGAAATTGCCCAAGGATTATTTTATTAATTAATAAGAGTTTAATAATATTAATATTTTTTTTTTCAAAATCAGAAAAGCGTGTAATCTTAATTAACCACTCGCCATTGTCTCAAATAATAATTAGAAGGGTTAAAACATAATTAAATTACTTAGCTATACATGAATGGATTTATATTCATGGACTTGTTTAGTTAGGATGGACCACAACAATATTTATTTTTGGTAATATGGACCACATCAATATTAATGAGGCCCTCGTGTATATGATACATCACATATGTAATTGATAATTCCATGAGATGTATAATGTTATATACATATATGTGCCTGAATTTTGGGTCAGTTGCACATAGCCTTGTTGACATTTGAAAATTTAAATTTTGGACCCTAACATTTCATATTTTGACTCTGAACTTCCCTGCCATTAAAATTTTAAGTAATGTTAATGATTTTTATCTTATCCAATTTTTTATATTTTTGTATAATATGTCATTAAAAAATAACTATTTTTAGATGATTATGAATAACTGTCAGTATATTATTAATTTTTATTTAAAAAATACATATGAAACAGATATTTACATGCATCTCAAAATACATTTACTTAAAAACATATATTTAACTATTAGTTAAAAATGGCAATGAGTTAAAAATCAAAATATGAAATGATAGGAGCCTTTACTTTAAATTTTACAAGGTTATGGAGGTTGTATGCAGTTAACCTAAAATTCGGGGTTGCATATAATTTAGCATATATACACACGCAAATAGGGATTTCTATATGATTTCTCATTGTCACTTTCATTACGAAACGTACGATCCCCTTTTTTCTTCTGAGCTTTCATACTCTATATATTCTTTATTTGGCCAAAGTTTTTATAGTTTATCTTCATTTTTTCTTTTTTTTCCCCAAGGGTATCCTTACCTGCGTGTCAAGTGAGACTAATCTCTCGCTGTTCTGAAGTCTCATATAGGGGTAGACAAATGGCCTGTGAATTTGCTCCATTCGGTTAGGACTTGCTTGCGAAATGAGAGTACTTACCATTCATGTCAACATGTCATGTTAGTTTATCTTCATTCTTTGGCCAAAGCTTTTTATAGATTGTTATCGACACCGTGTTGACAGTATAATAATAATTATTTGAACATATTATATCATTAATCAATTTCAATCGATCTGCTAAAAGTTTTATGCTAAGTGTTTCATCAGAAGTTTGTGGAACGCCTACTATCATTAAATTAAACTTTTTCTATAAGATAAATAATATATTCAATTCACGTATAATATAAAACACATTCTTATAAACTGGACCAAACTTCCTTACTTCATTTCAAAGACAACTAACAAAACATATAATTTTCTTTTGGTAAGTTACATCTCTCCCTGAAATATAATTCAACTAAAGTTGATAATTCTTTTATTCTAAAACTCATACCATGCTTTAATTTGTACCACTTTAATGCATGATATTACTCCTTCAATCCTTAATGCATGATATTTAATTTGTTTAACTAGGAGATATTCAGAAAAGCTAAATAAATTATAGCTGACATATACATATACATACATATATATATATATATGTGTATATATATATATATATAACTTGAAAAATTAACTTGACCCCTAAAATACTCTTGTGTAACATTATTAATATGTATCATTTTATAAATGAGACAAATTAATTTGATAAAAAGAAAATAAACATAGAAGATATTTGATACTTCCTACAATTATAAATGTAGGATATGTTTAGCTAATTTAATTAGATTAAGGTATTACCATATTAGTCAAGATAGTGGGTATGACATGTTTTCTTTTTCAAACATGCACCCTAATCATCTTCTTTAATCACGTATCTCCTTGACTTAATTAACAATTGACAACAATTAAAAATAGATTGTACTTTAACACCATTATCAACTACCCCAAATAGATCATGTATTAAAAACAAAAGAGAGTAAATTAAAATAAGATCATACAAATACAATCAAAGCACATTATTAAGGTCTTAAATGACCAAATGAGTAATTGACATATAAATTCTTGATACAAGCAAATTTCACCTTCTTCAACTAAGGAAAACAGACAAATAAAGGGGGACATTAAAAAACAAAGCATGCACTTACAAGTTTCATTACACATATGATCACAACTTATATATATGACATTTGCCATGGAATTAATTTCTCAAAAACAGATGAAAATATAATAATTAAACAGAAGTAGCACTTGATGATATGAATATGAAAGCACACACGATCTTCTGACTGCGATATAAATGAAAAGGGATTAATCATGCGAAGGTGACACTTGAAGAAAGCCCCACCACCATGAAAAAAAGGAAGAAACAGAGCTTTCAATTCCTATTAAGCAATTCTTCAATCATTTGCAATGCCATTTTCTGTTCCTCATCCAACCCTTCATTATTACCATTCCCTTCTTCCTCCTCCTCCTCCTCTGGCTTCACCTTCTCCGGCGATTCCTCGGTTGCATTCGCCGCGATTTTCGATGATTCTTCGAGTTTCTTCCTTTCGAGCTCCACCATCATGACCCAATTGGAGTCAGAGCGAGGCCCTGCTCGTTTCTGCCACACTCCTATGTGACAATTCTCAGTGTCAAGCCTTAGGCATGTGAGAGATGGTGATGGTGATTTACAGCACTTTCGCAGTTTTGCACTGAGAGCCTCAGAGAAGGATGATGCAGAAGAAGAAGAAGATGACGATGATGATAATGAAGACTTGTGATTTTGATTGTTATTGTTGTTGTTTGTAATTGGGAAGTTTGTTTTGGCGTTTCTTCCACTCATTAAAATGGCTGCTTCATCATATGCTCTTGCTGCTTCTTCTGCAGTATCAAATGTGCCTAGCCACACCCTTCTTTTCCTGTATTCATACAAAATATCATATTTTAAGTAATTGTTACTTCTCTCGTCCTAAATATAAGACTTAGTTGACTTTTTTGGAAAATTATAAAAAAAAACAAAATAAGTTAATTATAACTTGATTTACCTAACTTTTCCCTTAAACTAGTTTATTTGACCTATAAACTAATAAATAATCTAAAAGTATATCGAATTTATCAATAATTTAATAACCTATTTTGCAACTTTAATCTCTCCAAAAAGATCAACTAGATCTTATATTTAGGATCAGAGGGAAGTATTTTTTTACCATTAATTTCATGTGAAAAAACAAAGAAAAAGAAACATGACGTGTGAATTAGAATTTATGATCATTGAAAGTGGGTGAAAATGAATCAATGATGCACATGGAACCGGTTTTATGAGTACACAGAGTAAAATTTAATTAGATTATCATAACCTCATATGAACAATTCAAATTTGATTTCATTATGAGTAGAAAAGCTGGTTCTGATTAACAGCCACCTTGTATGATTCATACTTTTCTTTCTTTTTGATCAATTCACTTTGCAACAAAAAAAATGAAGTATCACATCAAAGTCATATAAACACAAAATAAACATATCAAAGTCATATATGTACAAAAATGAACCTATCTTAGTATGTGTTAAGGAATGGAGGAAATGGAAATATATAAATACAGAGAAATAAGCAGAGGCAGAAGAAAAACAGAGCATATGAATACTATGAAGAAGAGAAACAGAAAAAATATTGTAAAAGAATATCAAGAATGAAAGTGGGTTTATAGGGAAGAAAAAGTAGAGAGAGAAGAAGAGAAGGATGATGTATGAAGAAATAAAAGATAAGGGTATCAAAGTTTGGTGAGAAGAGAATATATACAATAAAGGATGACGAATTTCAGAAACCCATGAGCCCAATGACGCTGTCTGACACCTCTGAATTTCTTTGATTGCACCATCTCTTCTCTGTCAGAAAAAACTGACTCACCTGAGTCAGTTGCAGGCAGAAGAGAAGGAGGGAGATGATAATGGTGAGAAAATATTAGGGAGAGAAGAGAGTGATGGAAAGTAATAGCAATGAAGGTTGTTGTTATAAAGCAGCTTTGGGGGCTACTTGGACTCGAGGCTGCTTGTGATTTTTGGTGGACTACACCTAAAGTGTAAACAAAGTGGTCCTCCTTTCCTCTTTTACTGTAACCTTGGTGACAATAATGTGTGATCTTTAAGATGTGTTTAACTACAATAGCTTTTTTTGTGTTAAAAGACTTATTCTACCTCTTCCTCTCTCACTCTTTGTAAGTTTTTAGTTAAGTTTAACTTGTATCCTAAAACATGTTTAGTTCATATGATTGTTAGTATTACATTGTAAGTTCATAGGGCAATCCGATGAGTTTGTCTTCATGAATTCGGGTGTGTTTGGTTGGAGGGGAGGGAAAGGTAAGTGACCCCTCTCCTTTATTTGGTTGAAAATATTTGGTTGAAAAATTGGAGTGGAAAAGGAGTTAAAATTTGCTAATGGCTCATTTTTTAAGCCCCTTATTTTCATTTTCATCTGTAGTCTGTGAAAGAAGATTCCAATTTCTGGCTAAAATGGGCTTTGTAAAAGACCAAAAATTGAGACTTATTTATCTCAAAAATGTACCTCATTATATAAATAAAATTAAATCCACCCATCATAGTGAACCATCATGTCTTCTTCCTCACCCTTCTCTCCCACACCATTGTATCTCATAAATCATCATCATGCACTTGATTTTTTTTTCTCGCTCATTCGTGGCTTAACGAGAGAGGGGGAGAGAATCCTTGGCTTACGATTCTTTTCTTACCAAGAGTGGTAGAGTGGAAAATGCTTGTAATTAAAGTAAAGTTTCCAACTTTTTACTTCTGAATATAGAGCTTATAGATTATAACCTATGATTGAATAAGAGAATTTCTTCATATTTTATTTCTGTATACCTTCCTATCTTGGCAATTCCATGTGCGTTTTTTAGACTCTGAAAAGGAACAATTTTTTTTACTCTTATTTTTCAGCAACCATGTTGGTTATGTATACTAATAGTTGCCGTTGATATATTTTTTTAAAACATATTAATATATCAAATAGATATATTAATATGTATGGATAAAAATATGAATTTTATTTGAACTAATCTATTAGGACATAATAATAATTTTTTTATTATCTCCCCTAGCATCCCTCCCAAATCCACATATCCCCTCCCCTCCTCTTGGACCAAACCAAGGAATGTAATATTAAAATCCTCTCCTCCTCCACTTTCCCTCCCCTCCATCCCTCAAACCAAACAGCCTTAGATGTCTGAGTATTTCATCTATCCTAAATATAACACATATTTCCTAATTTGATTAAATTAGGAATATTAGTTAGGTTAGTTCAAATGACATGATATTACCAATTCACCTTAACTATTTTCCTTTAGCTCGACCCTCCCTCTCTTGTTTTTTATTGATGAGCATTCATATATGTCCTATATTTGGAAATAGTTATATTTAAGAACAAACTCACATTCTCATATATGTCCTATATTTGGAAATGAAAGTGGTACATTTTTATCATTTTCCCATAATCAATTCTACTTCCTATATTCATTTTTTTTTCCATATATTAAAATTTTTTTGATACATTTTCATATATTAAATTTTATTTTGTACTTTTTCTTATTACTACTATATACTGCTTTCTTGTCCCTTTATAATAAGGATATACTTAAAAAAGTTCCACGTCTTACATTCTTTTATTTTAACTAATTTCAAATAGTTTTTTAAATGGATAGTTTGATTATCTGGCTCTTATAAAAAGAGTTGGAAGAAATATAAATAAGGCGATGATAACAAGATGAGAGGAATGGAAATTGATGGAATACCCAATGCCCATGCAATGTATTATCTATACTTCATAAGTCACCTTATATACTACTTCATAGAGATCAAAGAAATATTTTCAACTCATTAACTTTGTTTTAAAATTAAACATTTTGCTTAGCTTTACTTATATTCAAGAGTTTAGTGAAACACAGTATTAGAATTAAATCGTGTCCTATGGAACTGTGATAAAGGTAATGTTTGGAAATGGTTAATTAAGTATTGACCTAATAAAGGGCTTGTTTGGATTAATTTATGCAACAATAACTTTTATTTCGATTAATTTCTACTTACTAGAGGTAAAATAAAATTCAATATGTGTATGTGATAAAATTTTTAATTTGGAAAGAAACTTATATGCTTGATAAATTGAAAAGTCAATAATTAAATTCATGATGTTCTAATATGAAATCAAGCCATAATTCAGAGAAAAAAAGTTTCATTTTGAAAACTGCTTTTAGTCCATACATAAATTATTTCAACAAAAATTATCTCAAACATACATTTTTCATTCAACTTGGTTTTTATTTCGATTGGCTTTTTGATGTTTCTAACTTCATTTCAACATGCAATTAGTGACTTTATTTTATTATAGACCCAATATTTATACTTAAATGCGCCTTATATTTAGAACCCAAGAGAAAACTAACCTTGGAACTCAATGATTAATGAGACTATGATGAGAGGTCATGACTTCAACACTCCTCCTAATTGAAAACATTGAACTTTACTTTATGATGATAAAGAATAATAGACAATAAGGTTTAACTCATTGGAGAGAATCCAAATTCCAACTGTAGACCTCCATGTATGGTTTAAGTAAAAAATTATTAGATGTCATGGACATGAATATGGTGAATTGTGTTGCACACGTTATTTGTGAATGTTGTGTTGTATTACGCTAAGGAGGAAGGGCTTTAGATCCTTTACCAGAAAGTCTGTTTGACGCATACACTGACCTGGCATTGATCTCGATCTATATTCTCTCAACCACAAATAATTCTCAAGCTATATAAATATATTTATAAATTTGTATGTATATATACATATATGCATAAACTTTATTCTTCCTCAATCTAATCATGTTTCTAGCTTCTTTTTTCATCTTTCGCTATTTATTAATATTCCTTTTTTATGTAATAATTAGATACTATATATACAGGATATGATTTTAACTTCCATACGTCTTTCCTACTGCACTATTATTCGCTTATTCTGTACGTCTTTAAAATGAATATTTGCTATATATGCTTTTATCTTAAATGAAACTTCACTAAATATAAATGACATAAATGAATGTATGAGCATGAATGGTGGACGTATTCATACTCAAACAATTATGACACAATGAAATTAGAACGTCTCTTATTATCAGCTAATTAGAAATTAGATTCTAGAAAAAAAATAAAAATATATCTACCCAAAGAATAAAGATATGGGTCCTAATGGAAGAGATTTTGTCTGTTTAAACATAAAATCTCAAGTTAAAATACATGGGAATGCAGAAAACTCTTCTATAATAAATATTGAGCATGAAATCACCGATAGAGTGGGTAGTTGGTTGAGCTGGTAAGTGGACTACAACCCCGTAAGAATGAAAACATGTGTTCGAATCCTGCGAAACGCTCTTATTGGGAGAGGGACAACCTACTCCTCTAGTCCGGATTAAACCGGACGGTAATTAACCAAAAAAAAATTTGAGCATGAAATCTTCAAGAAGATTACCTTGATTATCTTTAATACTGCCTCTCAACCTGCCTTGCCATGTGTGTGAGAATACACTCCCTCCACAATAACAATCATCCATCCTTCCCTCCCTCTTTGACAATGCATCACGTTAAGCCTGCTAATTCCTTGTAATTTGGCTTGGTTCATCTGCTTTTACATTTTAATGTTACACAAGCCTATTTCATTGAAGTCTAGTTTGGTCTACCCTATTTCCACCCCTTCTATCTCATCATTGTTTTCAATAAAAAATCATAGTTTTCCGTCTTACTTTCTACTTACACTTTCCTCTTTCATTTCCAATTACAATTTTTAAGAGAAACAATGGTATTAGGTAATTAAATAATGGCTCTCACTCGACATGCACTTAGATTAATTTTTCCACATATAGAAAAATGAAAAGAAATCATATATCAATTCAAATCAAAGCATGCTATATATCAGTTATTATACAGAAATGAAAGGAAATCATCACGAGCATTATATTTTTTTTTGTATGTAAGCCAACAATAAATAAACTTTATTCAATCATTTTCTCTTGTTTTTTAATTAATTCTTTCTTTGATATTTTATGACTTACTTAATCAGTATCCAAATATGAACTCTAAGTAATTAACGGATTGTAAGTATAAGGGCTGATTTCAAATTACTGAGAAAACTATAAAGACCAAATACAAACAATGAAAAAAAAACTATTACATGGACTTGATGATCATCATAGAAATATTGTGTAGGGATTAAATGTGTTAACAAACTTGTTTTTAGTTAATTAAATAAAGAGAAGAGGTGTTGGACGTAAAACAGATGGGTTAATTCAATTCTAGCGAAAGGGGCTTCAGATGCTTAAGCATAATGTTTGATCAACTTGTGTTTAACTTTGACTCAATCATACAGCTATACATATATAAAGACCCGTGATAGGCGAGAGATAGGAAATATATATGAGGGCGAAGTAAATAATAAAAGAATGTAATGAAAGGAGTGGGAAGTGGGGCAAGCGTTGAAGATCCGTAAAGAATGAAACGTAGCTGTCGTAGAGGAGAAGGTGTGTTGTCGTATACGTGGGTACATGAAAGGGAAGGATACAAACGTACTTTACTCACTTTGTTGAAAAGTAGAGGGTACCCTTTCATGATAAGGACACAAGAGATCAATAGTAAAAAGGAACAAACCACTCCTCACGTGATCATACCTTTCTCTCTCACACAAATGCATCACATCTTTCAATCATCATGGGTCCACCACCACCAAGTATTAATTCCTCCCCTTTCTTTTATTTCTTTCTTTCTTTTCTTTTCATGATGGGTTAATATGTTATTGTCCTTTAACTTTTATTAAATTTAGTTTTGGTCTAAATTTTTTTTATTCCTAAATATTAATTCAATTTTGGTTTTTGGTTTTAGACATTGATCTTTGAAAAATGGTTGTTATCCCTTAACTTTATTTACGCTGTTTATAACCACTATTAAACGGTAACATTCATGATTTTGTCAACAATTATTTGTTTAATTTGATTCACATTATTTATCTTTTATACTTTGTTGGTGTATATATTTCAATGGGCAAATTTCAGGTAGGTGAGAGTTAAATTTCAAAATCATTTTAACTAGTTAAGTATCAAAATCAATTAGTGAAGTATCGACATTTACTACTAAAAATCTCTTTTTTGAGATTTTGAAATTCAAGTGTGGTTTATTTTTTATTTTCCCTCTTTCATATGATCATTGTGAGACATATTTGCATGCAATGATCAGTATAAGAATACTGATTAAATTAGTAAACATGACATATAGTTTCTAAAGTGTCCTTATTAGTTTTCTTTGACTCTTATTTGACCATTCTTGTTGGAACATCACTATAGAGATAATTTAAAGAACAAATTTTCTTTTTTCATATCAAGATCAACTCCTCAATTATATGATAAGAAAAGTATGTATGTATATATTTTGAGCCCATCATATTTATATCAGTTTTATATTATGTGTGTCTTTCAAAATCTTAACGATGTTGATTTTACTATCATTATTTTAGAATAATCACTTCTAATTCCACGTGGAATATATTTGGAATCTAATCACTTCATATTTTTATTTTACCACATCGATGTGGTAAAACATCTTACCCGTCTCATTTTACAACCGTGATCAATTTATAATATTCTTGAAGTTTATAAAATCAATTTAATTGCTCGTTAGGAAGATGTGTAGGGGGCGCTTATATAGTTGATCATTCTGCTGGGTGGAGGAGTCCCCTTTATTCATTTTTTTATGAACTCTAAAGCTGATTCCAAATTAATGTATATTATCTTTTTATTTCTCCCTCCCTAGCAAGTTATTTAATTTGTTCTCCCTCCATTCCCCATCCTCCTACACCACTTAAACATCGTCATTTTTAAATTCTGGCTACACCTATGGCTATGAATTTTTTTTATCAAACATTATTTTTTTTTGAGGGGGGGAGGGGATTTCAGACGGACAATTTAAACTTAGTCAAGACATCATGACTCTTGCTAGTTTAATCCTAAAACAAATTACGACTAATTTAATTTTAAATTGAACCAATACATAGAACTCATAATAAGTCAACAACAAAACGAAAAATTTTCTCCCCCTCCTCTCACTAACCTAGAGCTACGTTAGAAGCAAACAAGTGCTTGCTTTTTCTTTGCTTAATTTCGCTTTTACATGTCCAATTAAAATAATGTCTCTTTTTTTTGTTATAAAAAAAATAATGCCTTTTTTTATACTAACCAGGTTGGGTTTGCTATAATTAGCATATGAAGCTAAAACTACCATCGTTGTTTCACTCTAATCTCTAAACAAATAACTGAAGCTTCATCGTCAAATGCTACAATTTGTCGTTTACAAAGGAAATTAATATGTGTATGTATATAAAATTTCAATAAAATAATTGATGAACATGAAAGTATACATTTATTCTCTACCTTCATATAAACTATTTCAATTTGGTCTTTAAAATAGGTTTTGAGTAATCTAATCAGGAAAGTAAAAGATAATAATATGTTGTGTCAATCATTGTTATTTTGAGAAACTTAACCTAATATGTTAGCGTTTACATATGTGTTTGTTATAATTTAAAATTGAAAAAATGACAGAGAAACAATTTCTAAATTTCAAATTCTTATATATGTGATTTGTAGTTGTTAATATCCATATTTGACTATTTTTTTTGGACTGATTTACTTGACTGGTTGATAAATTTACTCTCAACTTGTTAAATTCTCCTATCTCCTATATGAGTAACTAGTTATTATTGGCATTACTCAACTAAATAATTTCTCCTATATGAAATTTGAAATCCAGATATATTTTTTTATCGTTTTACTTATAAAATTTCAACGTGAAAATCTATGTTCAGAAAAAAAAAAACAACGTTAAAATTAGTGATTAAAAATAAATTTTATTTAAAAACCCAAATGTTAGTCTTATACAAAGTCAAATGGCCATTTCTACTATTTCCTTGAATATTTATTAAACATTTGGCTTGCGGAATTTATACATATATGAGGCTTTTTAACATAAAAAATGTTAGGTTAGTCGGTTTCATATACATTTACATATTTAACGGTATTTACACACAGACATATAAATGAGATACTTTGTAATCAACGGTAATTTACTGATGAGTTGGAGCGAATTAAAGGTGAAGGTTAATTTTTAATTAGATCGGATTCGCTCATTGAGTAAGTACACCTTTGTGATCCCAAAAGTTAATTACATGCATGGAATATATAGATCCAATTATTTAGGATTGTCTACCTTGTTTCCACTATTTTAGCCTAACAAGCTGCTGCCTCCTATAAATTTTACTTGATAGTCCTTCTTCAACAATTATCATTATATTCTTGAAGGGAAAAAAAGATTCTGCTTAGCCTCACAAGTAACTTGATGATTAGTTTCTAACATATAAGAGGCTTAAAAGGTTTTACTGCTCAAATAATTATATGCATGGCCTACCAATCTAAGCAAAATTATTAATCTTTTTTTCCTCTTACCCACCCATGCATTAGGAATAAATTTTGTTGGAGCTGTCAAATTTATATCCTCAAAGAGCAACCGTAATTTGCTTTAGCTGTAATTAGATCTAACTTATTGATATGCCAGTTATATATATTAATAGCAATGTTAATATATAGTTGAAAATGTTTAATTGGCAATAATACCGTCAGGACCAAGTTTTGATAATGTAATAATGGACTAATGGTCCTTTCTTGTACTAAAACAATGTAATGCGGTTATTTATTTAACACAAAAAATTAACTTCATTTTAATACTCCTCACGGATTAGGGTAATTCAGTGATGAGCTTTATGCGATATAGCTCATCCATGTACGTAGAGAGAAGTCTAAAGCATTTAATTCAAATTTCTAGGTCGTGGCCGAAGAGACTGGGCCAAGATTTGACAGAAAACACTAAGAATTGTAGTAATAATAATGGCATAAAGAGGCGGAAGGATGAACTAAATTACGTTGCTATTTGCTAAGAACATTTAAAAAAAACACTAGTGTGATTGATGACTGGATGATATAAGTTAACTCCTTTTTATTTTAATTTTTTTTGATAATTTGATAATATATATCGAATTCAAAATGAAGAGAATTTATCGATGATCAAAAGAATTACTTACACACACATTTGATAGTTTCATATTTTATTATTATTATTATTGGATTTAATTAGTTAATGTTACAAGAAAGTATGTTTGTAGTCAAACTCCAATCCCCAAATGTCATGGTTTTTCACCTAACCACGATAAACTGTGCGAAATAGTACATTCTTTTTATAAAAAACAAATGTGCACAAATGTGCGACGTAATAGACTTTTTTCGCAATCATGTCTCGCACGGCATGATGGTTTTTTGTGCCGCATGATGCTTCTTTTTAATTAAAAACACGTAAAAACATGTTGTGCCTTGTCGCGCCACATGCATATTTTAATTAAAAATGTGTGTCGCGCGTGCCAGGATTTTGTTACTTATAAAAAACATGGCGCGACATTTTATAATATAGTCACATTTTTAATAATGTAAAAAATGGTGTCGCATTTTTAATAATATGACTACTAAGACGTGACATAAAAATTATCTATATAAATTTCACACTTATTCACATAAATTTTCTTCCTTCTCCATTTTATTTTTTCCTCCCTTTCCACTTTTTTTTCCCTACTTCTCCACTTTCATTCTTCCTTCCTTCTCATATATCTAATTGTCTTTTTTTTCGGATTATTTTTAAACATTATAATTATAATTTCTATCATCCACTGTTTATCTCTCTTAACAGGTATATAATTTATGATGCCTATTTGTTTGAATATTATATAATTCCAAGTACTCCCTCCAGTCCTAAATATAAGATCTAGTTGACTTTTTTTGGAAAATTCTAAAAAAGAAAAATTAGTTAATTATAAATTGATTTACCTAATTTTTTCACTTAGACTATTTTATTTTACATATAAACTAATGGATAATCTAAAAATATATCAAGTATGTCGTAATTTAATAACATATTTCGCAATCTTAATCTCTCCAAAAAAATCAACTAGATCTTATATTTAGGACCGGATGTAGTATATTATTTCATTAACTAACATATGTTTCTTCATTATTCTATCTCTTTACTTTTTCTCATTCAATAACTCTTTGCCCTTTCTCTATTATGACCAATTATATTTATGATAGGAAAAATAATTCGAGAAAAAAATTCTTGAGGCTTTTGTCGCACAGACTAGTGCCACTACGGCGTGACATAATTTAATTTTTTATTCGTCAAATATTGTGTTAACTTTTATTCAATTTCTCACGTTTTGTAAAACCATGACATATTACTTCATCTTACATGTTTATATCGCCCAATAGAAAACCGTGAAATTTGCTTCTTGACGTGTCAAAAACCGTGACAACCTTCACATGATAAGGCGTGATTACGTGAACAGTGTCTTGTAGTGAACAATCAATTTTTTTGCCATTAAAAGTGATCATTTAATTTGAAGATCCGCATGTGTACTTAATTCTATAAACATTTAAAAAATAACACTTTTGCAATACAATTTATGTGAATGCACATGGTTGGCAGAAAAAAGTTTATTTATGTGATCCCGATGGTCCAAATGGTGTAATTAGATAAATCACGCTTCCATACTTCTAAATTTAAAATTTATATGTAATTTTATAGTACACAATAATTGTTGTTCAAAAAGTTTCCAAAATTATTAATTATACATTACTAAATATACAGACAAAGGCCTAAACAATTAAATGGCCATTGTTTCTGAAAAATAAATAAACAAATTTTTTCCATAAAAGGTTGATCAAACGAACTATACTAATCATTGGCATATTAACTTACACTAAAAAATGTGTAAACATGTTATGTCAGAATCTGGATTTTATGGGGCCCAACACTAAATCAAAGTAGTTATACGAGCTGCGTGTTATGTGGTCCGTTTTATTGTTTGGTTCAACATGTGATGCAACCTTTTCTTCAGCAATCAAAAACCAAGAAAATATATAAACTAGAGTGAGTAATATCAGCTGAAGCCTGTGGGCTAATATAAACTTCTTAAATTTGAACTCTTTTTTAAGGCCTATATTAAAATGGGGTTTCGGCTCGGCCCATTAAGCCTGAACCCAAAGCCCGAACCTATTTGCCCCCATTTTAGTCTTCTTTTAAGAAAACAAAAATCAATCCTAGTTCAGGTCACTCAATTCATAAAAGTTGAAAGTTTAATTAAAAAATGTACTCAATATAGATTGGCCTGAAGCCAAACAATATAGCCCGGGCTTTTTGATCCTGACATGTTCTCACCACATTTTGGGCCCGACCTTAACCGGTTAGGTTTGCCCCTATTACCAGCTCTAATACTAACCAATAACCTCTTCTATTTGTGATATAAGAACTCAAATTTTAAATGGATTTTGTTCCATAATGTAAGAGTAAATCTGATATTCTCTCTTTATTTAATGTGTTTTTCCTACTTTGTCTTAATTCATTCATATTTATTAATTTTATGTGCTTCTCTCTCTTAAAAGTATCATAATAAGTAGGGAATATTGGAAAAAGAAAATTAACTTCAACACTCAACTAATTTTCATATGTTTTCTTAATAAGCATATTTTACAATTTGAGCTCTTATATTAAGTACAAAAGGAGTGTTTTTTATTGTGCACATTGTATCTAATTGTTTACATTAATTGCTAATACATGTACTAAAAAGATATATTTCGTTTGATCAAAACAAAGAAATATTTTTAAAAGTACATTATAAATTTATAAGAAAAAGTAAAATTGAAGTCTCCTATTTTTTTGTCCAAAATAAATTTTGCATCTGATCCTAATACTCACTATATTTAGGACCGAAGATGGTGTGTTTTGGACATTGTATTAAATTGTTAACATAATTGTTTTCTTTTCTCAGGTTTGATACTTTAATTAGTCAATGTTATTTCAAAAGCAGCGTTTTTGTAGGATCTATTATTACCATTCGGTGAATATAAGACCACATGATTATTTTTAATAGTTATTTCCGCTGCTCATTTGTGTTATGATCCACCGCTCCTTCTCTGCCTGATCTTCAGGTATAATTTCTATCATTTTTCTGAGTTTAATGTCTTTATGATCTGTTACTGGCGTGGTGAACAACTTTTTGGTGACAAATTATAGGTTTAATTTTTGTGTTGTGTTGATTTCTTTCTGAATTGTGTTGCAGATTGAGAGATAAATAATTGATTAATGGCAGAAACTCATCTTCATGGGACTCTCCATGCCACCATTCATGAGGTGGATAAGATCAGTTGTGGTGGTGAAGGTGGTGGTGGAGGTATTTTCGGCATGGTAATCATTTAATTAATTATCATCCTAAATATGTCTGTCTTTTAATCAGTTTAATTTTGTTGGTTAACCAACCTTTGGGTTGATTGATCTACATAATATTGCTTCATTAATTTTGGCTGGTTTCATATTATCTTTGCACCTAATAACCTACTCCAATTCCTTTAAAAGAAACACACCGTACCCTTGGTGATCAAATTAATATATCATGTTCTTGTTCCATTTTCTTACTCTTCATTTAAATTAATCAAGTTAATAAAATTTGGGTTGATGATGATTTTTTTATTTCATCACATCAATCATCAGTTTTATTGATTTGTTTTGATAAAATCATCATTGACAGTTTGACACTTCATTAGAAAGAAACATTTCTCCCCCCTCTTTAATTATTAAGTTCAATTTGATATCAAATTTTGGGAATTAGTCAAACTTAAGCGGATTGTTCATGTCTAATTTTGGGAATAATCCGATTAAGTTTGACTTATTCCCAATCCGATTAATTTTAGATATAAGTCACGTAAACTACTCATTAGAATGTGTGCGTAGATCTGGATAGATAAATTGCATTGCTCATGACTTCTGGGTCATAAAAATTGAGTTAATATCTTATTTTTGCAATTTGTAATGTATAAGAGATGGATTATATATTAACCTCTCCCCCCCACCCCAATTGAAACTTCCTCAACAACATACATGTTATTAATATAGATTAGTTGAAAAAAATTCATACCTTTGTACTGCAGTCTGCAAACTAAATATTACTATTTTAAAGGGTAAGAGGTAGTACTACAAATATAAAAATTAAAATAGATCGAGAATTGATTATATTTACAGTTAAATTAAATTCATTTGACTAGCTAGATCTTACATATTTACAGTTAAATTAAATATTACTCCCTCCGGTCCTAAATATAAGACCTAATTGACTTCTAGAAAATCCTTAAAAACAAAATAAGTTAATTATAAATTGATTTACCTAATTTTTTCTCTAAAACTAGTTTATTTTACCTATAAACTAATGAATACTTTAAAAATATATCAAATATGTCATCATTTACTAACCTATTTCGCAACTTTAATCTCTCCAAAAAAAGTCAATTAGGTCATATATTTAGGAGCGGAGGTAGTACTATATTAAAGGGTAAGAGGTAGTACTTGATATTGATAATCTATGGCTAATAACTATTGATTATCAATTAACCAGGATTCCATTTGGTAACAACTTTAAGGTGTTCAATATTTGAATGAATAAAAATAAAAGTCAACGAATTTCATAATGCACGCTGTGCATACACTCATACACGTACGCACACAAGTTTTATTTAAACAGGTAATTAATTGTTTGAATACTAATGAATGTTGCAGCTGAAGCATACAATCGAGAACACAGTTGGTGTAGGAAAAGATGCATCACAAATCTATGCAACCATTGACCTTGAGAAAGCAAGAGTGGGAAGAACAAGAGTGTTAGATAACACAAATTCAAGTCTGAGGTGGCATGAATCTTTCCATATCTACTGTGCCCACGTGGCATCCAACGTTATCTTCACCGTCAAAGGTGTCAACAAGATCGGTGCAACCCTAATAGGCCGAGCATATGTCCCCATTGACCACATCATCGGTGGCAATGCCTATGATGAGTGGCTCGACATCTTAGACACTGACAAGTCACCCATTGGATCAAAAATCCACGTCAGCCTCCAATATTTTGATGTCACCAAGGATAGAAATTGGAACCGTGGCATTAAAAGTCAAAAATACCCCGGTGTACCCCACACATTTTTCTCCCAAAGACAAGGTTGTAAGGTCACATTATACCAAGACGCCCATGTCCCTGAAAATTTCATCCCTAAAATACCCCTTGCAGGAGGCGATTATTACCAACCTCATAGATGTTGGGAAGATATTTTTGATGCAATTAGTAATGCAAAACATTTTATATACATCACTGGTTGGTCTGTTTACACTGAGATTAAACTAGTGAGAGATGCTAATAGGCCTAAAGATGGAGGTCAAGTGACATTAGGTGAACTTTTGAAGAAAAAAGCAAGTGAAGGTGTTAGGGTTTTGATGCTTGTTTGGGATGATAGAACTTCTGTTAGTCTCTTGAAAAAAGATGGACTAATGGCAACACATGATGAAGAGACTGAGAAATTCTTTCAAGACTCACAAGTCCATTGTGTGTTATGCCCTCGTGATCCCGACGAGGGTGCCGGAAGTTTGATTCAAGATGTCCAAATCTCCACCATGTTCACTCACCACCAGAAGATCGTCGTCGTGGACGCCGATCTTCCAGGACAACGACGGGAAGGTAGTAAACGACGAGTGATGAGCTTTGTTGGTGGTCTTGACCTATGTGATGGAAGATATGACACGGCCTTTCATTCACTTTTTAGAACATTGGACACGGCTCACCATGATGATTTTCATCAACCTAACTTTGCTGGGGCAGACATAAACAAAGGTGGGCCCCGGGAGCCATGGCATGACATACATTCACGTCTAGAAGGACCGGTTGCATGGGATGTTTTGTACAATTTTGAACAAAGATGGAAGAAACAAGGGGGTAAAAATGTACTAATTTCGTATGAAGAACTTGATGAAATAGCTATTCCACCGTCCCCGGTCACATTCCCTGAGGATCATGAGACGTGGAATGTCCAATTATTTAGGTCCATTGATGGAGGCGCCGCCTTCGGGTTCCCGGAGAGCCCGGAGGAGGCGGCTGATGCAGGGCTAGTAAGTGGGAAAAATAACATAGTGGATAGGAGTATACAAGATGCATATATTAATGCAATAAGAAGGGCTAAAAACTTTATATACATAGAGAATCAATATTTTCTAGGAAGTTCTTATGCATGGAGTGGTGAAGATGGGGACATAAAGCCAGAATCCATTAATGCATTACATGTAATACCTAAGGAGCTATCATTGAAGATTGTGAGCAAGATTGAAGCTGGGGATAGGTTTACGGTGTATGTGGTGGTTCCGATGTGGCCGGAGGGGATACCGGATAGTGGATCGGTGCAGGCTATATTGGATTGGCAAAGGAGGACAATGGATGCAATGTATAAGGATATTGTGGATGCTTTGAAGGCAAAGGAGATAAGGGAAGATCCTCGCAAGTATTTGACATTCTTTTGTCTTGGCAATAGGGAGATGAAAAGGGATGGAGAGTATGAACCTCCAGAACGTCCTGAAGCTGATTCTCCTTATGAGAAAGCTCAGAGAGCTCGTCGATTCATGATTTATGTTCATACCAAGATGATGATTGGTACGTATACATTATTCATTCTGCTCTTACAATTAATAAGATAAGTAACTTGATTATGCATGCATGACATAATTAATTGAAGGTTTGTATTGTATGGAAGTTAATTCTCGTATCATCACATGCTAGAAGCTTTGGGAAACAATCAAACATATATATATTGCCTCTAGTGTTAAATACATAATCTACATATCTAGATTTTATTATAAAAAGGAAAAAAGTTAATTTTTTGATATGATTTTTCTAAAACACCCCTTAATCTCATCAATATCTCTTACTTTTATTATTGTCAAGAAACTAACAATGAGAGAGGCAATTTGAGAAAATATTGAAAAAAATTATAAATATGCTATATATATATGGTTGTGGTTAACTATATAAATATGTTTACATTAAGGATAAGAGCAATATATCATAGAAACTAATTAACAACATGATATAATCATATTTACACGAAGGCACCAAAATGTTTAGCTTGGAAATCCCTTGGTAATATATAGTAAAACAAACTGTAGTTTTATCCATCCCAATGAAAACAGCTCTATTATTATCAAGATAATAAAATAATCCTATTCATCAGGTGCACATATAAATGCAAATAGCTAGAGAAATCACCAAAACGACAAGCTCACAAAAAAAAATTAAAGAATATGAAAAAACAACCATACCCACGACCGAATATATAAACTGAACTCAATAGATCACATATTAAGGTAAGAATCCACGATCTATCCATTAAAAATGACAAACCAGATGTTCTAAACTTGTTGATTAAATTTCAGACTCATACAATATTGAACAAATGCTCAAACACCAATTTACCCAGACTTTCCTAGTGAATATATGTGAAAAATAAATAAGTTTCCTCTCCTCTTCTTGAATGAGACCTCTCTTTCTCTCCCCCTACTCCCTCCCTCCCTCTCTCTAGTATGACCCCCTCTTTGCTTTAGTGAGACATATATAGACTTCAAATATTGGGCATTTCTCCATAATAAGAAAGATTATAGCCAATACTTGAGTCATAAGTAATAACACATATATTTTTGTCTGATATTTGTGCAGTGGATGATGAGTACATAATAGTGGGATCTGCAAACATAAACCAAAGGTCAATGGATGGGTCAAGGGATACAGAGATAGCAATGGGAGCATATCAGCCTTATCATTTGGCGACTAACAATGAACCAGCAAGAGGCCAAATTCATGGATTCAGAATGGCATTGTGGTATGAACATCTTGGGATGATGGATGACATTTTCAATCACCCAGAAAGTGAAGAATGTGTGGAGAAAGTGAACCATATGGCTGATAAATATTGGGAACTTTACGCAGATGAGTCTTGTAATGAAGACCTTCCTGGCCATTTGCTGCGTTATCCTGTTAACATTTCTAGGGATGGACGAGTTCAACAGCTTGATGAACATGAATTCTTCCCTGATACTCAGGCTCGTATTCTTGGAACCAAATCGGACTTCATGCCACCAATTCTTACTACTTAGTTTAATTAATTACTTTTCAATGTTGTTCTTTCTTCTTCTTATGGTTCTTTTATCATCATGATATATCTATAGTACTATTATTTTGGCGTTCTAAGTTGTATCCAAAAAACAATAATTATGTAATGCTGCTTTGTGTATTAATGATTTAAGCATCTTATGTTGCAATGAAATATATTGTGTTTTGACTTTGTTAGAGTATGTATAGTTTAAATTAAATGTTTCATTTTACTTTTGAATTAATTCCTCTTTTTATTTAAACATTGTTCTTTTCAAGATTTTCATATTGATATTTTTATACATACCCTATCTTTTTCAGGATTTTTATATTAATATTTGTATACATATCCTAGTTCTTTTTCATTCTCTTGCGTTAAACACACGCCCAATTTCATTGAAGGTTAATTCACTGACTTGAATAATTGTCTTGGCTAGAGATAACTTGTTGGACTTTTTTCCATAAAAATGATTATACTTTTAGTAGAAATAGATTTTATATATTCCCCGTTCAATGCATAAGAGTATATAGAGGGAGATGTATATCTTTGCCACACAAAATAAACAATGAACATTATTTGCTTGATTCTCATCCCCACCAACATTTTCATTGTAATGAGGCCTGCTATGTCGCTAAAACACAATCGAATACACATAAGGAGCCATTTTCATTTCCCTCGTACCTTTACCCATATTCCATGTTATAATCGAATACTTCTAAAAAATGTCCGAATGAAATGTGTTTCTCATGTGGCGAAATGACAGAGCAAGACTCAAGATCTGTAACCACTTAGTTTTTCTTCTAATATCTATTCATCATCCCTTATCCTTTCTCTTCAATTAGATCTTTTCTACTCTTTCTTGATCCTATGTAACCCAAATTTTATTCATCTCAACTTCTCTTTCAAGCTAGTTATGGATTTCATCTATTACCTCTTCAATACATCACCTGTCCATGTCATGATATACATGTCTAAATACACACACACATATCAAATATTTAGAATATATCAAATTAAATTTACAATAAATATCTTTTTTTGATCAGAAAACAATAAATATCTTAACACCTATTAATATAATATGTAAATATGTAATTTATTTTAGGATGTTACACTTACTATATATGGTCAAATTCTATTTGCTTCCAAAATAGGTCATGCTTTCCATGCAATAAATTCATTGATCGCGCGACTATGAAGGTGTAGAAATTAACCCTCATATAATTTCTTTAATCGTTGTAAGAAAGCAATTCTTTAAATAAGGAACAGAATATTACAATAGAACTTAAAAGCTAAAAAGTTTCATGAAAGAATATAAATTTTTACCCTTGTCCGAATAGAGCTTAAAATTTTCAAATTTCTTTACACAATAATATTTTCTAGTGAGGCTAATCAGCAAACATCATATAACATTAATATGCAATTCCTTTCTCAAAAAGATGTTTAAGGAAAACATTAATTCAAAAAATAAATTAGGGTGAAAATGTTCCAATCTAAAACCATAATATTCACTACTTGATAGATTATGTTATTAGCCCTCATGCTATCCCTCCCACCTAATGATAACCATATGATTATTTAATTTAAAGAGCGACTTGATATTTTTTACAAATAAAAAATAATGGATCACAAAATTAGAATTAGAAATGGACAAATTAAATGACTAAAATTATGTCTCATCCAAAAATTGACACAATGACAATATATCATTGAATAATTGTATTTTTAAAAAATATTCTACATCAATAACATTCTAAGAATAAAATGTTTTCAAAGTTTGGTATCAAAGCACACATGTGCAACTTGATAGAGTAAAACAATTGTAAAGTTGCTAATCAAAATTCGCATGTGTGTGGTATTATTTCAATTATTATATAAATTGCAAACAAATGTTATTTATATGCAAACAAATGTTGATTATATGCAAACAAATTATTGTATAAATTGCAAACAAATGTTGATTATATGCAAATATGTGTGTGCACCTTTACACACTCAATTACCACATTCATCCCAATAAATTCTAATTAATTCATGCTAACCGAATTTGTGATTACAATTGGCTTCGTATCATATATATATTGACAAATTAAAGTAGAGCACTTTGATTTGTGGCTTGAGAGGCCACACAAAGTTGTGACTGCAAACAACAATAAAAGTTGCCTAGTTGATTGTCAACTTAAACATATAATTTTACTAAGTATCCAACCACTAATTTAATCATATTTGTCCTAATCAAATACAATGCAACATTCTCTGTACGACATCTCTATCCAAGATTAATTAAATTAGATAGTCAATGAAGCAGGTGACATTTGTAATAATTCACTTGTACAAAAAATTAAATCTTAACTTTAAGTGAATTTGTGTAGCAGATAATTCAGCTGATAAATCGGAAAAGCTTAGTCTAGGGTCGAGTCAAGGACTGTATAGGTTTGATCATATGGTGCCTGAGCTAGAAGATCGAGCAGCTGCGTGAGGATTGTAATGAGCAAGGATCCTTTTTTGTATTAAGAAAATTATGTAGCAGACAGATGTAGGAGGCTAAAAAACAAGTAATGAAAAACATTACGGCAATGCAAATACTAATAGTCTAATATATCATAGACAGCACTAGGAACAAGTTAGATTCTGTATATGCATTATTATATTAATCATTTGCGAATACTATTAAATATTACGGAAATGGAGGGGATTGAAAATGGAGAGGTCCCTTGCTTGTTTGCTCTATATGCAGTTATGCACATTACTAGCTCCGATAATAATTATAAGTCGCCTTTGACTTTTTTTGGAGAGATTAGGGTTGCGAAATAGGTTATTAAATTATGATATATTTGATATATTTTTAGACTATCCATTAGTTTACAAGTAAAGTAAACTAGTATAATGGAAAAACATAGGTAAAACAATTTATAATTAACTTATTTTGTTTATTTAGGATTTTCCAAAAAAGTCAAAAGTGACTTATAATTAGACCGGAGGGAGTAGTCATTTTCAATATATTGCATGCAAACCATTTATTATTGTTTTTTTTATCAGATGCAAACCATTTATTAGAACACAAAAGACGTGACATAACATCGAATAATTCCTCTCTCACACACACATATATATATATGAAAATAATTAATTTTCACGCAAATCAAGAAAATTGATTGATATCTTTAAAGATAATTAGCATTCCAAAAATAGCCAAAGATTGAACATAACATTCTTCTCTTCCATACAATGTTTTCATTAAAAAACACCCATTTTAGGGCCATTTCTAGGGAAATATATTAATCACAAGTTCACAGCCTAAATTTTGAAAATGGCCTTAAATTTACTTACTATACTGAAATCTTTGAGAAACACTTATGTACTGAAAGAACACAAATAGGATTCTTTTGTTTGATATAAGGGTGTGATTTTCTTTTTTTTTTTTGGATAAATGAGTATAATTCTCAGACAAAAAAGTAAGATTTTCACCTAAAAACTAATATAACTTGAAAATAAATTTAATTGTCCAGGAGAAATGAAATTAAATTAATGATAACGAAATAATTGTGGCATAACTTAGCAAAATATAAAAAATCAATCATTCAATATTTAATAAAATATTGAACAGAGTAGCCACCAAAGGTTTGGACCAATTAATTTTAGGTAGCTCCAACTTAATCGGTAGTGTTATATTTGAATATTGGATATGCAGTCACAATAATTCTTTCCAGGTAAGGGAGATTCATTCCCACGAATCAGACTAGTCAGTTGCTAGTAAAACTTGATACATATGGATGAATAATAATAATAATTTTGCATAATTCGATAATTACTTATTATGATTAAATGATTTAATTAAAGAAATATCAGTTGGGTGAAGTTTACAATAATGGAAAGCATGTTAAAAAAAAAGTAGATAGCCATTGGCTATGACATGATGGCCAAGACACTAATAGAATTAGAACAACAACATTATGAATTTTCGTGAACCTTTTTGCCGAATTCTCAAATTTTCCAAATAAGCAAAAGCAAAACCAAAAAGCCCATAGAGAAATCTCGAGATCCTTTCATCAACCACAACCAATGAACCAATGCCATTTCATCCTTATTACAATAACCATCATTGGAAATGTCCATTCATTTCTTTTTCTTTCTTATCAATTCAACATTTTATTCCACCTCACGTACTGTTCAAGCCTACTCACTTCTCTATTTATACAAAGTCTCAATCATTCTCTCCATTCTATTGTTCCTAGTTCTTAAATCTCTCTTCTTGCAACATGTGTTCTCTGTCACAGGGTGTTGTTTTGACTACTGCAACAGTTTTATCATGCACTCTTTTTTATGTTGCCTTCTCTTGTAAAATCATTTCTGTGCCATCTTTTATTTCTAGGAATTCCAATTCTCAGGAATCTAAGAAACAAATTCTACGTTCTTGCTTGTGTTCAGGTAAATGGGTTTCCTCTCTCTATTTTTTTCTGCTTCTTTTTATGATAATAACAAGCTTTATTGTAGAATCTTCTATAAGTAATGTGTGTGATTATTTTACAGGGGAAATGAAGGTTGAAAGAAAGGAGAAGAAGAAAATGAAGAAAGTAAAATTCGCAGATAATGTGAAGGAAGAAAGAGATGGTAGAGAAAAGGAAGAGAGGAAGAAGCAGTACAGAAAAGCTAGAAATTGCAGAGAAGAAATGGAAGAGATAATGAGAATGCCAGCGAATAGAATGGCTTTGTATAATGGGATTTTGAAAGACAGGTTACGTAAGATCAAATATTCTTAATGGATGTAGTAGTAGGAATCTGAAAGTCTTTCATGTTTTCTTGTTCTTTGTATTGGCTCATAAGAGCATTGGCAGGGGAAATCTGTTCTTGTTATTATAAATAAGTAGAACACATTCTGTATAGTGTTTTTATTTTATTCCATAATTGTCTTACAAGATCTCATTTATAAACCTCTGATATTGATGTAAGATTGGGTTAAAAGTCTATTTATCCTCTGAAAGTTATGACTTAAAATCAAATCTGCTCCAATTTTTTTTTTAGTTTAAAATTACATCGACAATTTTAAAATGAAGCAATATAGTCATATTCAAATAGAAAACTCATCAATTGAGAAAGAGTTGACATTAACTGTTGATATTTTAACGGTAAAATGTATAATTGCTAATGATAAAATTAGAAAAAAAAACTTTTGGGATAGAACTATTTGAGCCAAAACTAATATAACAAAATCAACTGTCAACCCTATAGAACATAATATCTATATAAGTTATCTTAAATATTTCATCTATAACCATTTCAAACTCAAGATGGATGAAGTCATCAGTGAGAGTGATCTTATTTTTTTCTCTTTCTTCAGTGTTCTTGTACCATGTGAGAAATAAGGGAGAGCAACAAGTGAATCGCTTGTATGTGTGTAACAAAGAGAAACCTTTTTCTCATGATACTAATTTGTTTTGTTGCAATCCCCTAAGTGTTGTCCTTGATTGAAAAAATATGGGGGAGGAAGAGAAACATTATAAAGACCATTGAAAACTAAGATTACTAAAAGTAGTTTTAATATAGACAAAACATAAACTAATATATTCACCCTAGAACAAAATATAATCATATCTCATATTTATCATGCCAGAAAAAAACCCACTCAATTATCCTCAGCTTGGATTGGTTTTGCAAAAAGATTGTGTTAGAGACTGCATGGGACTGCAGGGCGGGGCCATTCTTCTTATAACTTTGATTAAATATTTGTCTGCCCCACCTCCCTCGATCTTTTTATAAATTCATTTGGTCTTTTTTCTTTTTGGCGCCAAAAAAAATTGTCTGTCATAAAACTACATTAGTAAGATTTCATCAAAATTCTTACTCAGCAGCTTCAAAAGAAGGGTTGGTGAGCTTCTAAATTAATTCTCTTGGTTGGTGAGCTTCTAGATTAATTCTCTTGGTTGGTGCAGGTATTGATGTGCATATTATTGTTGATCTTGCGAAATCACTCTCTATTTTACTATTTTTACCTTTTAGCTAACCAAATTAAACTGTGTTATGACTTATGAGTCATCTAAATTCTTATTAGTTATAAACTCAGTTAAACTCGCGAATTCAAAAACCGAATTTACCATATTTTATGTTTCTAACATATAAATTAATCTTGTCATCAAATTGTTCTAAATCTTATTCTAGTTATTTTTATTTAACCATATATATTCAATGAATTTTATATAATTGTTTTTAAGTTTGATAAATTGTGAATTTTGAGATATTCATAAGATTAGCACTGGTTTGCTTAAATTAATGTAATATTTTCATTTCATAATTAATTGTATAGTTTGAAACATATATTTATTAATAAAAGTAACTCTGAATTCACAATCTGATTTTATATTTGTAGCACAAGTTTACTTAAATTCATGAATTTAATAGTGTTAACTATAAGTGCAAAATTGACGAGTGAGAATTAGTTATACTCTTAAAGATTATAGTGGAGTAGGTGATCTGACTTGTATCATAAAGGAGGGACACTACAAAAGAAGCGGCGATTAGCCGCGCACGCGTCCCGGCGGTTCGCCAAAAACCGCCCCCACGAAAACGCGTTCCGGCGGTCTAAGCCATCCGAGGGCGAGTTGCGAGGGAAATTTTTTTTTTTTTGTGTGGTGCATTCGTTGCGGCGGTCACAAAAATAATACCCGCCCCAACACAGCATAAAAAAAAACTTAAAAAAAAAATTTCATTGACACGGTGCGTGGGGGCAGTCGCAACCGCCCCAACGCGAATAAAAAACTTTAAAAAATAAATAAAATCACGTTGGGGCGGTCACCCGCCCCCACGGCGCACAGAGATTTGTGCGCATTTCATGTCGCGTGGGGGCGGTCGACCGCCCCAACGCGAATAAAAAAATTTAAAAAAAAATAAAATCACGTTGGGGCGGTCACCCGCCCCCACGGCGCACAGAGATTTGTGCGCATTTCATGTCGCGTGGGGGCGGTCGACCGCCCCAAAGCGAATAAAAAAATTTAAAAAATAAAATAAAATCACGTTGGGGCGGGTGGCGCACAGAGTTTTGTGCGCATTTACTGTCGCGTGGGGGCGGTCGACCGCCCCAACGCGAATAAAAAAATTTAAAAAATAAAATAAAATCACGTTGGGGCGGGCAACCGCCCCCAAGGCGCGCACAGAGTTTGTGTGCATTTACTGTCGCGTGGGGGGCGGTCGCCCGCCCCCACGTTGCTATCTCTCCTTATAAATAACCTCCCCCCCATTTCTACCGCGCGCAATCTCTTCTTTCTCACTTTCTCCCTTTTGTGTTTCTTGTTGTTTTCATTGTTGGTGCACACATGATGTCTAAAAGTTTGTCTTGCTTTTGGTATAGGTATTGTTTATTTTTTCTTTTTTATTTTATTACATCTGATTGTTTTTATTTCTTATTATTTTGTTTTCGTAATATATCTTATGGATTTTGGACATGATCTTTTTGTGCTTGATGGTTTAGTATATATTTATTTCATATATATTACAATAAAATTAATTTTTGCTGCATTTGTTTTGTTTTTTTTTCTTGTTTTTATTCCTTTTTCGGTCTTCAATTTAAGTCATTATCATTAAATTGTTCGCATGAAGCAATTTTTTTTTTAGTAAATATAACAGCATGCCGGCGGTTCGATACGCCGGCACTATTTGATTTTTTTTAAAAAAAAAACACATGGCGGCGGTCGTAACCGCCCCCATGCCTTTTTTTAAAAAAAGTAAAAAATTTTGGCGGCGGGTTGGTCCGCCCCTACGTCCGCCCCAATGCGTAGCGGCGGTTCCAAGGGAGCTACAACGTAAATCTTTCCGCCCCCACGCAGCGTTGCCACGTTAAAATCGTCGGCGGTAAATTTGACCGCCGGAGCGCCATGGGGGCGGTTAGAACCGCCCCTACGCTGGGAAAATACCCGCCGCAGATCTGCCCTTTTTTTGTAGTGGGATTACTTATCCAAACACATAGGTGGCGGCTAATTTAATTAGTCAACAACATCAAATTCATTCTGAATCATAAGAAATAACTAGACCTTCATGAGTTCTTTATGGAATGAGTAAGTTGTACTATCAACCAATTATCTTCACAAAATTGAATCATGTTAGGCACAAACAATGAAACAACCACACTATATAATTTATGTATAAACAATACCGTGTAGTTAAATAGCGTGAACAGTACAACTTAACTATGAATATTTATTATCTCCTTCCAGACATGTGTATCTATCAAAGATGCTTCCAAATATCTGTAACAGTTTTATGATTATTTCCATGCTGAGATTCAATGTACCCTACCACCCAATTTATTTTTTTTTCCACGTTATGTGTGCATGAGTGCATGACTTAAGGAAAAAAATTAATTGTGCTTATTATAGATTTTATTATGTACATAAATTAGAAATGGCATATTGAATTCAGTCCCAAAAAAAAGAAATGGCTAATTGAATTGCTGATGGGGCATTATCGAGGTTTATTTGATAGATTTCAATATTTTTTAAATAGGACAGATGACTAGATAACTTATTATTGTAACCGGGAGATGTGTTTCTACTAATTATTATAAAGGGTGTAATGGTGTAATTTTAGCAAAACATTTTTATCAAAAGAGCACGAGGCACAAATATGTTTCTCTTTATGTAAATTTATCAATGCACAATTAAAATTGGTGCAAGTTTGCCAAAATCATCAAAGTATTGGATTTTGACCGTCAAGAGTCAACATTCTAGGTAACCAAAATTTCAATGTCCTATGTTCAAAATGAACAATGTTAGAAAAATTACACCAATTTCAATTGTTAATTAGTAAATTTGCACTAAAAAACTTTGTTGTGTCTAGTGCTCTTTTAGTAAAATTAAGGGTTAAAAGACAAAACTATCTTTGAAATTTTTATGGAAGGATGCTAGACATCCAGAAGTTTTTAAGGGTAAAAATGTCCCGAAAGTTTCATGGAAGGGAACTAGGCACTCAGAAGTTTTTTTAGGGACAAATTGTGCCCCAGAAGTATTAAAAATGGGGCAATCTTACCTCTGCTTGCAATTAAATAAGTTAATTTTGGCGGTTATTTTTTACTTATATGTACACATGAGAGTTAACATCTATCATTTCATATCAACAAGATTCATGTCAAGTAAAAAATAACAGTTAAGATTAATAGCAAGCAAGGGCAAAATTGTCCCATTTTTTAAACTTTTGGGGCATAATTGCCTCATAAAATTTTCGAGTGCCTAGCGCCCTTCCATGAAAATTTTTGGGGTATTTTTGCCCCTAAAAAGCTTCTGGGCACCTCTAGTTTCGGTTCGATTTTGCGCCATTCCACGAAAACTTATGGGGTATGCTTGCAACTTGAATTAACCAAAAACCAAATTAATCAAACCAAAAATCGAATTGCATTCGGTCCGGTTCGGTTTTCGATTTTCAGTTCTATTTGCTTACATCTATTTTCTATAATAAGTTCATTAATTTGTAGGAACAATGAAACATCTACTCCTTTAGGATTATTATTGTGGGAAAATCACATCCAAGTCCCCACACAAGGCAATATATAAAAAGTTAGGTCCTAAAGATTGATGAAATTGAGTTGAGGTGATAAGAGACTTTAGTTAGATTAAATGAGAATGCAAAATGTCATTGTAGCCCTCATCATCAACTCCATTTCTCATATTCCATCTCCTCTCTCTTCACTCATTCCCCAACCACGCACACATACCTTACCCATAGTCACCACCATCAATGTTCATCCTCTTCTTTGCGTTCAACATGAGCAAGAGGGAGACAGCGTCGGAGTGAGGATGGAAGGGACTCAGTTGTCGTCACCGTTCCCATCTTCATCTCTTCTAAGGAAGAGGTTGAAAGATCCAAGTAGAGAGGAAGAGGAAAGCAGATTTGGTGAGGGAGTTGTAGAGGGGAAGTGAACTTATGATTTGCTATTTTCTTCCTTCATTTCATGAATTCTGATTTTCGATTAGCAAGGATTGACTTCTTGTGTTGCACACAATGACAAATCGAAGATATCATGAATTTCGATATTAGGAATTGACAATTAAACTAACAAGAATTGACTATTCGTGTCATACACAAAGAAAACTCATTGGCCAACCAATAACAGCTCTTCTGTTTTTTATCTCATTGTATCAACAACTTTTTTTTTGTAGTGTGAGAGTGTTTATTGGCACTGTTAGCTAATATAGAAAAGTTGCCTGGTTTCCATTGTGAAAGATGAATAACTTTTTTTTATAAATGACAATTTATCAAATCGAGATAAAAAGTATATTATAGCAATAAAATTTTAAATAGAAAAAGAGGAAGGAGCATAAAAAGTAAAGTGTTCCATCATAAATTCACAAATAATATCAACATCTACTTGAAAGTAAGAGTGACTAATAAAAGATTTGAGCATACAGTAAATATCGTGAAAGATGAATATAATCCGTGGCTTAGCTTGGTTGGGCTAGAAAGGACGGCTATAATTTTATACAGTAAACATATGAAAACATCTCCTAGTTTTATTACACACACTTGTGATAGTCATTTTCTTGATTTAAATTTCAAGTTTAATTCAGGTGCGAAAAAAACAAAATGACTGAATTGAGATTATTTTCTTTTCCCTCCAAATTGCACAGTTAATGTAAAAGAATGTTCAAATATTAAATTCGTTTAACTAAATAAATATAAAATAACGACTATATGTGTATATATATTATAAAATACTATTATATACACACACTTTGGTCAAGGCCGAAAAAGGTATAACAACATATTTTTATTCTAGTTACCATATTCCAAAATAATTTAAACAAACATTAAAATAAATAGGCCCAACCCACTTCTTGTAGTTGATAAGATTGGAGGCAGCCCATATATTGACATTTCTGTATTTTGACTTGTGGGCATGAAATATTGCAAGTTACTCCCTCCGTTCTTGAACATTAGTGCAAATTAATTTGTTTTTTCTTTTTGCCAGGCATAAATAATGTAAAATATTTAAATGGTTCTGTCTCTTTTTCAAATGGACTGGCTAAATTTATCAAAGCATTTTATCCCTTTGGCTGCAAAATATATCAAAGCATATTATGAGCTTATCTTACACACTCATATATAACATTATTATCACATTTTTCTTACTTGACACTCAATCATAAATATTGGACAAAAAATTAAGAAAGAAAAATATTTCAAATATATTTATCTTTCTCAATCACTTCATTAATTTGTATATGATTTTACTTATTTAACTTTTATAATAAGGGACAGAGCCACAGAGGTGTGTTTCCTTCCATCAATGTTTTGATGCTGAATTTTCAATTTTGCTGACTTATGATATTATTATAATTTTGATCCGGTCAAAACCATTAGATGGGTCGACAAACTTGCATGGAGTTTGAAATTATACAGTAAACGTTTATTTAATTCATTGTTGATTAAAAGTTCCAAGAAAATCAAAAGAAATCAACTGTAACATCAAATTGCATTTTAAAATGATAAAACGACGTCTCAACTAACTTTAAATAATTCAACTCCCTAGCTAAACCAACCTAAGATGAGTATTTTAGGAAACGTTCATGACCATCTATTGCGGAATAATTGGATAAATGAATGAACGAGTTTGATTACTCTTCATCAATTCGTCTCTAAGAGAAAGGTAAAAAAAATCTTCTTTATTTACAAAAAAAAAAATCTTCTTTAAGAAGTTCATTGATAAAAGTTAATGTGATTGAAATTAGAAGAGGAATAAAATATTGATAGCATTCACGTATATTTAATTCACATACAAAATTATTTCATTACTTTTTAGGCATGAAATCTCCACATCTTCACTAGCATAGTAGGAGTAGCATGCGACCTTTATTGTTATTTTTAGGATAAATTAATACATAACATCCTCGTTATTATTTTTTTATTCGCTCCTCATGTTATTTTTTTACTGATGGGTATATATAATCGGTCATTACTATTAGGACTGATATTCACCAACAAAATAACATTATTATGTTGAATACACGATAAATAAATGTAACATACTAAAAATAGTATCACGATTTTGAATAATATTTTGCCAAATTTTTTAAATAAAAAATTGATGCCATGAAAAATGGAAGAATTAGCATGAGGAAGACATAGCAACAAATTTATGATAAATCAAATCTGTCTCACTTTTTATCTGTTAAAAAAGTCATTTGATTAATTGTTAACTTGTTAGAGACGGAAAGGAATGTTTGTGACATTTTATACATTATTGGAACCTCTAGAATTCACATTGCTTTTGCACTAATTCAAACTACTGTATAAAAGTGTGTTCTTCATTAGTCTCAATTTTCGGAATCAATTCTTCAAGTGTCATTCATATAACGCGTATATTTAATTTAATCTAAATTTTACTTAAGAATAATCAATTCTTAGTAGAGATATTCACCTTTTTACCTACTTTTTATCTCAAGTAGGATCATGTGCATCACTATTTATTTACAAGAAAACCAATATAATTAGACATTTCACTCCTGAATGTAAGAGTTTGAAATTGCGTTTGTTTTGTTTTTTAAAACGTGGGAGATTAATTAACTTGTACTTTTTAAATTATAATTTATACACTCCCAATTAATTACATGTACTCAATGAATGAGTTCTGTTACCAATAAATTGATTTTTAATTCAGATATTCAGAATGAGTTTCGTTATAAAAATTAAAATGATTACCAAGGAAATTAATACATATATATTTACACATGATTAATTAAATAAACTTTTAATTCTATAAAAGTAAATATATCTAAATCATATATTTGTCAGCAGAAGGAGTACTTGTTTTAGTATTGACCACGGCATAGGTTGTTCGAAAAGTTGTATCTGTTTTATAAATTTAATATTTTACGTTGAATTAAGATATTAATAAATGGAAAGGAAACCAATAATGAACATCTGTCATGTAATCAGATAGATATTTATTTGTTAATTAATGAATAGTAGGAAAAATGTAAGCAAATTAATTATGTAAGTAGTATTATTTTAAAAGAAATAGTTGACTGCACTCGTGAACATGATTATATGTAGTAAGTATCACTTGACATACTTAACATAATTGTCAGACAGGTGAGTTCATTCTTCAATTTTATAGACACAATTTTGTTATCAATTATTTGAACTCATACTAGTAAAATCGGGTGGGTTAATGAATTTTAAATTTTAATGCCAAATTTGCAAGTTCACATATCGATTTTTACTAATTTTACATTTCGATCAGACAAAATAATCTTAGCTTATCAATTCATTATAGACACCTAGCATTTTTTAATTGACCCTGATACTTTGTATATGAACATTATAGCAATTTCTTAATTTTTTTTACCAGAAGCAACTTCTTAATTTAGTTAGATAAAGTATGGACATTAATATATTTTATGTCAATTATTCATATTTAAAACATATATTATGTCAAACTATGATCAATTTTATTAATAATTTTTCACATAATTATACTCCAGATACTTATCTACCTATAAAAGCAAACTCTGACGAACTTACAATTTCAATTTGGGATCTAACTTACATTCCTATCAGAATTTATTTAAAATTTAAACTCACATGATTAATAACATTAATACCATATATTAAAAAACAAAACAAAATACCATATATTAATGGATTAAAAAAAACAACTAGTTGACTAAGGGCTCACCAACCACTTCTTTCTTACTACTCCCTCCGGTCCTATTTATAAGTCACAAACCGCCTAAATTGTACATACCAAGGAATGGAGGTTAATGGAAGTTGCATCATTAAATTGTCTTATTTTTTTTGTCTTTTCCATTTTTGCCTCTTCCACCTGTATCACTATTACTCATTACCTTTTCTCTCTCTCCATTAATACTCTATCTATAAAAGTGCATTTTTCATCTTCTCTCTCTTCTCATCTTCCAATGTTCATTTTCCAATGTAAGGGTATATTAGGAAAATTTTAATAAATGAGTTAGTTAGTGTTAGTTGATGACTTATATTAAAGACCAAAATTTAGAGGAGGTTAGCGACTTATAAATAGGACCGGAGGGAGTACTATCACTAATTTTTACTCTCTATTGAATGTAATATAAGAGCTTAAAATTTAAATGTTTTTTTTTTGTACAAAATATAATAATTCACCTTGCACTCTCTCTTCATTTAATGCGTTATTTCTTACTTTACCCCTAATTCTCATTCTCTCATTCTCGTTGAACACTTATATTATATTAGAGAATATTTGATGGAGTATTGAGAATGAGCCCACTTGCTTATGTAATTTATGTTTGGAACCTTGCTGGAGAAGAAGAAGAAGAGAAGAGCTAAACAACAATACAATACAACACAATACTCCAAATATTTATCCAAAACACCATCTTCTTCTTCAAAAGAAGCTGTCAATTTCAGAGACGAAACACTCCATATTAATACGACACCACTTCATTTCATTTCATTAGGCAAATTTTCTCATTCTTTTCCCACCCTAACATCCTTTATTCCTCTCTTTTTTTCATCATCGATTCTCTTTGATATGCTTTTTATTCACTTTGGTTTTCTGATTCTCAGGATTGCTTTTGCTCGCTCTTTCATTTTGGTGGTTTCTGACACTGAATGAATGGGGTAAGTTGTCGATTCCAGTCATGTTTTGATGAATTCAAGTGTTTTTTCCATGTGGGTATCTTTGCTTTTGTTTATGTGAGGGCTTGGAGAGAAGTTTTGTTCATTTTGTTTGGAAATCTTAGCAGTAGAATGGTTTTTTGCTGTATTCTGTGCCATCCCAGCATTTTAGTTATGGGAATATACATGTTTTACAAATTATATGATTAAATTATATTAGTAATTAGTGGACTTATAGGGATAGGATTGAGCTCTTGTGATACATAAATCAAAAGTGTGAGATATTGATATCTGATGGAAAAAAAAGTTGTATTTTCAATTTTTACTGTTTTTCGACAATTTGATTCTTGTACTGAATCTTTGAAACATCATTAAAAATTGAATACTTAGCTGATTTTTTCCGTTAATATATCAAATTGTCACTCTTTTAATATAGAGTATAATGGTACAAAGCAATACAAAAAAAATCATTTGGGAAGAGCCCCTTGGGGCAGCTGACACCCCCAGCTCCCTTTTCATCTACTTAAAAGTGGTTTGATTGATAAACATAGTTCGACTTCCTTGTTGCTTGGTAGGTGCTAAACTCGAACTTAATCATAATGTGCTATTAATTTTTGTTTTTGGTGAGATTTGAGTGGTACGAAACCAGACTTACTCGTAATGCTTGAAGGCATTGCAATGTTAATGAAACTTTGAGTAGTTATAAGGTTGCAGTGTCTGTAGCTGGTTTAGACTATCAAGAGGTATATTGTGATGTATAACAGAATTCAATGCCATTGTAACAGAGCAGTGGTTGTCTTGGATGCTATCAAAAGCCCACTGTTATTAGCTCAGTGGATATGCCGTCAAAAGGGTTGGCAATGCAGGGTAAGGCTTTGAGGAAATCCAGCACATCAGAAGATTTCTGGACCACAAGCACACATGACATGGACAATAGTGCTGTTCTTTCACAAGGAAGCATGTCATCAATTAGTGTTACAAACCAAGCGTTAGATCCTCATGGTGCTTCTAGCAAGATCAGTAATCCTGCTGAATTTGTTAATCATGGTATGATTTCTTGCTTTTATTATTGTTCAGCTTTTTAAACTTGTTAGAAAACATGAAAATAATGTTAATGTTTCCTATTTTGTATTAGTAGAATATTTGTATATCTTAGTCATAACTATGAATTATAGTATTAGGAAATTAAGTTATTAGGGAATCGTATTAGGTAAACTTGTTTAAGTTTATTATCTTTTAGGAAGCTTTCATATTATAAATATGATATCATATCAATGTAATATTCATCGGACTATTCAGTCATCTTTGTTTCCATAGAACTGCTTTGGCGAATTGTTTCAGATACTTTAATGTTGATCTTAACTAAAACAAATAATGGAAGAAAAATGTTCTTTAACATGAGTGGTCATAGCTAGAAAATGATAGCTACATAATTTAGTTACTTTCCCTTTTCCTTTTATGAGGCGGGGTGATTGGGGGTTACTTCTTCCATTTTGGGCGTTGTTATGGCTCAAATATGCAATGTTGTGGCTCAGTGAAAGTTGATAAATTTGTGAGACGTGATTACTGTTGAGCTTTTCCAGCAATTGTACTTTTGTCTTGATGTCTTAATGCTATTAGTGCCTACTTTTCTTTTCTTTTTTGGAAAATGGATTTTTATATGACTCATTATCTTCCTTAATTATTAAGTTTACCTCTTTTTCTAGGCTGGAATAGCGCTTTTCATATACTTTCTTTTTAGCCACGTATTGTTCTTATTTGAAGGGCTAAAGTTGTTGCCACCTTTCCCCCTGTTCAAATACTTTTGGTGATTGAAACTTCTATCTAAAACTACCTTTTTATTACTGACCAGGTTTCATGGAATCTTAAGACAGTTTTGCACTGACCCTCTCTAGCAATCTCTTTTTTGGATTTTATATTATCACAAATTTCCTTGTTTCATATGATTTTGATAATTAGGGAGTGGTGCGGCAGTTGGTTTCTGTTCTTGGCTGATCATATCAACAAAAAATAAGCACGGTAAAAGAGAAAGCAAAAGTCAAAATTTAATTGGTTATTTTCTTGCAGGTCAAATTCTGTGGGCTCAGACTCGACAGCGTTGGGTAAAAAATGATAGATCTCACAATCAAAACCGAACTAAACGACAACTAGAACCTAAATTAAGGTAAATTGCATAAGATTTTACCATAGAAATGCCAGTACACTTCTTATTTAGCACTTAATCTTATTGCCAATAAAGTCTTTATAAGATTGCATCTTAGGAGAAAAGTGGAAACTACTTTTATTTGAAATTTATGATCTATTGTGTGAAAGTACTCCCTCCATTCCTAAATATAATATCAAGTTGATTTTCTCGTTTTTTTAGATAAAGAAAGCTAAATAGATCACTTAATTTTAGCACATGTTACTTGTAATTCGGTTAACGGCTTGACTCAACGGTAAGCTCGCTTGTTGTGGGGTCTTAGATCATGGGTTTGAATCAGTCTCTATGCATAAATAAGATGTAAGACTGTCTAGTATATTCCCTTCCCCAACACCTTCACCAAGTGGGGACTAGAACTAGGTTGACCCTGTTTTGTTATTTGTAACTCGGTTATACATTAGTTCATAACTGAGTATGTTTCCATAACGTAGACTTCCCTAATGGCATATTTAGATAATTTACATCAGTGTACAACGCATAAACACTAGGGCTTGGCAAATAGGCTGATGAAATTCTCCTTTGTTATGAAAGTTCAAGAATTGGTTTATTGTTTCTCACTTTCTTGTAAGCTGTATAGTCTTCTGTGCTTGAGTTATAAGATTTCATGTTGATGCAGTTGGAATGCAACATATGAAAGTTTACTGGGGAGCAACAAGCCATTCTCTCAGCCAATCCCTCTGTCTGTAAGCATCTAATTCTGGACTATGAACCTGCAAATCACTCAAACATTTGTTTCTTTTTCCATTTTTTGAGGGGTATCTCATTTTCGTTTGAACAGGAAATGGTAGATTTTCTGGTGGACGTGTGGGAACAAGAGGGCCTTTATGACTGAGGCATGAAGGATTAGGGATTTGCTGTTTGGTTACAATAGCTATAGTAAATTCCACTTTATTGCTTATGTGGAATGACAAGTTTGAGCATCATCCATAAAATTATATTTATATCTGATTTAATTAATGACTGGAAGCAAGTTTTCCATATATAATATACCCTGTTCTCTTGAGGTTTGCTGAGTAATAATAGCCATAATCCTGCACGAACCAAAACCATGAACAACAGAACAAAGACAACACTGCTTTATTATTGGACTCATACTTTATAAGACCCGGTTGATTAATCTAGAGAGGTTGAAAAAGTTAAATAAGTTAATTGATTTTATCATACGGTACATGATGTCCTTAAAATACTTATGTATTGTATTAGATTTGATATCAGTTTGTAAATCAAATAAATAGGTTTTAAGGAAAATGATTAATATGAATGTAATAATTCATTTAGTTTCCTTTAATTTCTTAAGTTAGTCAACTAATAGTTATAGTAAAAAGGAATAGGGGTGAGGTTGGTTGAGCTAAACTCAAATTCATTATGTCAACCTTGAAAGTATGTTGATAATGTTTACTAAATTATGAAGTGATAAGAAAGTGATAATGTTACTAATTAACTATGTAATGTTACTAATTGACTATGTTGTGCACTACTAATGACAAATTTACCGTTTACATTATTAATATAATTACAATTAATACTCACAAGTGACCATACATATTTACAAGGGTTTTCTATCCATTCACAACTCACATGTCTTTTTCATATTACCTTTTCCTTCAATTTGCTACTTCATGTAACCTTAAATTTAAGATATATTTATCTAATCGGATTATAATAAATATTTTAATTAAGTTAATAAATGTCATATGACATTATTAAAACACCTTAATATCTATTTGTATTCTTACTCTCACTCACCCATTTATTATTGATAAGTATTAACAAAGATTATTTTGGAAAATTGAGATTTTTCTTAAAAAAAATATATTTAGGATCAAGGTGATGTCCTTAACTAGGTTGTATTTAGAACCATAAGGAAGTACTAACTAATCCGTAAGGCACAAATGATGATTAATACACTATCGACTTATTTACAGTTAACTTATCCAAAAATTTTACAAGTAACAAATAACAATGCACAAATTCATGAGATCACCTATACATTCGCAACAAACTGTTTTTGAATTCATTACTAAATAGTAAATACTGACATTCCATTTAGTAGTATTAATTTCATATAAAAACCACGGCCCTTCATTACATGTCAATAATCAATTAATAGTAATAAAGGTTGAACAATTCTGATAAAAAAATGGTTGAACAAAATGTGCAATTCTGAGTTACAGAAAAACACAGGTAGGGGTCCATGAGGCCCCTTATTTGACCGCAGCCTTTGAAGTTTGAACTTAACAACAGTCACCATTTCCCATATATGTTTGTCGGCCTAAACTAGTCCAACTTTTCTCCCCCCATTGTCGACTGGCCCATCAATGTTTCTTTTTCCTTCTTATTATAAGGTACTCTCAATTAATTTGCATGAATTAATTGTGTTTTTTAAAACCATTAGAATTTTACAATTTTTTTACAAGCACAAAGTTGACGAATGGATATTAATGTCTGTTAAATTGATTTATATAGTAACTCTAATGTTTTTTTAAATTAAGTTAATTTTAAGTGATTTTGACAAACCAAGCAAGGATAGTCACTTCCTAGTCTATTCTATTGCTATTATGATTTTTTTTATTTATCAATCGGTATCTAATGCTACTAACAACCGACTTATCCGATTTGCAGGAATATAGACTTATAGTGGGAGAATCTTGCTACCACCAAATAATTATCGTTGATGCATATCAAGCCTCGAGACCATAAGTTAAGATGGAATAATCCACACGCAATTAATCCAAGCACTTGGTAGTTGCCATTTATTATTTCACTTTAACTAATTCTCATATTACTAAAAAGTGTAAGCTTTTATACCATGACCAAGTAATGGAGGTTATACCATTAATTATAGTACAATTGACATTTTAAGTGGCCAGCATCACCCATATACTTTTTGATTATAGGCGTATAAGTCGACCTTGTTTAATTTGAACAAACAACCGTCCTTTTGTAAGAAAAAAATTGTGGACTTATTTCAAATTGTGCGCACGTTTGGTGATTTTTAATAGCATTTGTCAATCCACCCCAAACTAAAAGGTGGATTGGTGATACCGACCATTTTTATTGTCAAATATACTTTCTACTACTTGAACAATAGTCTATTGGCAATATTGTTTATTAATCTATTATCAATTGTTTTTTATTTCTATTTTTATAATTAATAGGGGCAAAATAGTCACATTCTCATTAATAAATCACAAACTACAATTACAATATAAGGATGAAAATTTCAAAAAATAGGAACAAAGCAATATATTATCGAATATGCCCTAAAGAGTGACTAATGACTTGTTTGTTTGCAAGAAAGGGAAGAAAGTGGTCTGTAAATTATTAAAAAGTTAAGGGTTAAAATGGTCATTTACATATATCCTGGGGCCCACAAGTTTTCTCTCTCCATCTCACACTTATCGTGCGGCCCACAAACTTTACTCTCTCATCATTACCCCTACTTTCCATCTCTTACCCTTTCCATTTCTAATTCTTTACTTTCTTTCACACAACCAAACACACTCTAAATGTTTCTAAAATATCTTTATTCAAAATTTTCCTCTCTTTACATTAATAAATTTTCAAATATCTCTCCTTTATTTCTATCGTCCCGACAAGAATTAATAACGTTACATTAGAAAAAAAATTAGTAATACTCGTTAAGTGGACTTATATTAATAAATAAATTTTGTACCAAAAGTAAAAAATTGACTTACCTTAAAAAACAGAAATATAAGAGCAATTAAAAAGTTCTTCAACAACGATTGTCTCCCAAACTCTTCTATAAAATTGATTCATATTGTATGAATCAAAAAGCAAAATCAAAAGCAAGATATCAGAATTGTTGTAGTGCATACCTTTGATAAAGCTTGCTTATTTTTTCTAAGAATGCTACTCCAGATTTGAAAGAAGAATTAGGAGAAATTCCTAAGTTTGAGAAACAAATCTAGGATAGATTGCTTATGATGTGGACGAGGTTAAAAGCTACAATAAACAACATCAACTTCCCGTAATCAAGTTAATTGTGTTGGTATCTATCTACACACACATTGACACACACACAATATATCCCATATTCAAAGCACAATATACCATTTATTCTAGCATCAAACTTCTTATTGCTTGGCCCTGCTTTCCAATGATAAGAAAATTATTTTTTTTTGATAAATACCAAATATACCCTGAAAGTTTTTCTAAAAGCTTAAATCCACCCTGAAAATTTTGTGTGTCAATTTACCTTGGATGTTTTAAAAGGAGTAATGTCACCCCTGAACTAACACATCTAACGGTCAAACGTTACTTGACAATACTCTAATTATGTGGCATGTCCTTGTGGCACCACCTCACCCTTTTTTCCATTTAGACAATAAAACTTCTTATATTTTTTATAAAAAAAATAACCCTTCTTCTTCTTGCTTGATTCCCCTCCTCCACACCGACCAAAATTCACGGCGAACCCCGGCCTCACTCTAACCCCGACCAATTTATACTATATATAATCCTTAATATAACAATTAATTAAAAATGGACTAAAGATTTAAATAAAATTTAATAAGCACAATATTAAGGTTCTAAATAAGAGAATTAATAATAAATAAATTCAAACGATTTGTCAATGATGCTTTTCAAGTGTTAGGAAGTGGCATGTTCACTTGTCAATGTTGAGACTTGCTTATATTTTTCCCTCGCTGGGGACTTAAACACATGTCCACAAAATGTACTACATGTTACACGACCTTTCTAAAAATTTTTATACTAGCTACACTATTACTAGATTATATATATTTCAGACAATTTTTCTGTGAAACTAGCTTGCTTTATTAGAGGACTGTGTTGACAAAGATATGGTGGCTGTAAAAGTTGCCCCGAGGTTTTTTTACCAATATGCTATAGGCCAAAAAAATATATATATACCAATATGCTACACACAAAAAAATATATACCAATACGCTTAAAATCAAAGAAATCGTTCCCGGTGTGAACGACTTGAGAAGTCGTTCTTGGGGAGAACGACTTCTGAAGTCGTTCTTGAAAAGAACGACTTCCCACTATTTTTAAAAAAAAAAAAATTTGCAGCGCTGCTTCTCCTCCTCTCCACGCAAAGAATATATTCCTTTGCTCTCATGTCAACTCTCTTCTCTCATGTCAAATTACAATGACCTGCATGCGCATGCGTGTATGTGATGAATGAAGCTCATCTCAACTATCTCACTCTCGTGAAGTTACAGTACAAATTCACTCTTCTTATATAAATAATAGATCACTCCCTCCTCTCATTCCTCACAAACACTTCGCACTCTTTCTTCTTACAATTGAAGACACACTCTTTCTTAAGCACTTCAGCACACATTCTTCTGGGTGGCCTCATCATCCTCTCTCAATTTTCTACTCATAAGAGTTTGCAAGTTCTCTACACACACTCAAAGAGTTTCCTCTTACACTATATTCAAGTTTCTGTGTTTTCACATTTGCTAGTGTGAAGTGGTAAGTTTTCTATGATTTTGCTTGTTACCATATACTCATATACTTATTTTGTTCCACTAATGTATAGAATTAGTAAATATGTATTTTTATTTAGGTGAGCAAATGGTGATTGGCTAAAGGAATTTGAAACAGTCGTAGAGGTACTTCATAATTTTCTATAAGCTTTTCTCATTTACTCATATTATATTTTATATTTATATTTTTAGTTTAGTTATATTTTTCATTTATAGTTTTTGTTTGAGCAAGAAAAAATTGGCAAGTAAAGAAAATTAGTTAGTGGAAAAATAGACTACCTAAAGTAAAATATATTGATTATGCAAATTAGCTTGAAATAAGTCATAATTTTGTAAGAGCCCAACTGAATATCACACTTAGTACATGAATGATTCATGTAAAAATGTATATATTATGCAAACAGAATAAAAATATGTAGGTAAAACATAAAAATAAATATGTTTTATTTTGTTTTCCTAAAAATGTATATATTAAACCTATTTATAAAAAATAGGTTTATTTATTTGTAAAAAATAAAAAATAATCATGTATATATAAAAATGTATATATTAAATAATTAATTATAAAAAATAAAAACAGATTTAAAAATGTGTGTGTCTTTATAGATATATAAATGTATATATTAAATAGGTTTATTCATAAAATTAGGTTTATTAATAAAAAATAAAAACATAAATTAAAATGTGTGTGTATAAATGTATATATTAAATAGGTTTATTTATTAATGATATATTTAGAAAGTAGAATAATTTTTAGTGATTTGGTAGATAAGTTTGACAAGATACTTTGGTTGATCAACTATCATAATGCTTATCATAATGCTATATTTAGGAAATAGAATGGACCATAGAAAGGAGTCCGTGTGTGTGTTTGCTAATGGACGCATTTGTAATGGTCTAACTGGTGCAACATTTGAGTCGGACAGAGTCAAAATAATCAAAGTCAACTCAAATATTACATTGGATAAATTGAAAGAAGTTATTGGACAAAAGCTACGTCTTCCTCCAAATCAAATTGTAGCAAATCTTGTGTATAGGTATCCCACTTGCAACAACCAATTCCTGTCTATCCGGTTCATTTAGGAAATTTTCACAATATACAACTGCGGGGTAGAACCACCACAAATTGGACTGATAAATACTCCGAATTTATTCAGGCATGGAATAACTGGTCCGAAGCTATTGTCAATGTTCCAGTAGCTGTTGATGAACTTGAGCGAACATCACAATACATGCAATGATACTGGAGACATACAAGAAGATGGATTCAGCGTATTAGTGCTGATAGTGGTCGCATAGTAAGTTTCCCATAGCTTTTCCATCATTACCATATTCTTTTTTTGGTGAGGAATACCATTTTATTTTCTTTATTTGAAAAGTGACATAACTTATTTTTTATTGTTTATTGTTTATTGTAGTCAGACATAGCAGAGGAGCTATACAGGCTAACAATTAATTCTCGTTCATCATGTTCTGATTGCACTAATTATCGAGATAGAGTTGCTCGAGACCAGCGGAGTATATTGCTTGCACTTAGAGAGGAACGATTTAATATGAACTCTCAACCTGCTCCACCAACATTTGAGTTGCCGCGGCCACATATTCCTCGCGAGAGACCAAGCAAACGGCGTGGTGGATACTTGTCAACCCAACCACATGAAGATCAAGATGTTAGTGATCAACAGCCTCCAAACTCTAGTCATCCTAGTAATATGGCATCATCATCATCCTCATCTTATTACACATCTTCTGACCATGTTCGCCATGAACCTCAATTCACGTCATCACCATTCACAACCCCTTTAAACCCATCTATGCACAATCAATTTTCATCTTTCACATCTTTATTGGATGATGATGCAATATTTTCTGCCGAATATAACACTTTTACTTCTGAGCATGGTGGGCCGTCAAACGACGCATTTGTCACACCTCGGCAATCTATTCACTTGAATGAGTTACCTTGGTTTGATTTAAATATGTCAAGCTCCCAGCCAAATCAAAATGTTCAACATCAGCAAAATGACATAGAAGAGCAACATCCACCACGCCCACAGCGTAGGAGGAGGGGAACTAGATGCGGTACAGGCAGTCACTATTTATAGGGTACACTAATTTATTTTTTATGAAATTTAGTTATTAGTTTATATTTACATGCTCTTTAAATTTAGACTAATATGCATTTCATTAAATTTATGTGTAATTTTTTTTTTTTGTTTTATATGACATTAAATTTCTAAAGATAGTAACGAAAATGGAGAAACTTAAAGAAGATATATTTTTAATATGTTAATTTTAAGTAACCTATATGATGACAAATAGTTTAGGGTTAGCAAAATAAGTTAATTATAAGTTACTCCCTCTGGTCCTAAATATAAGAAGACCTAGTTGACTTTTTTTTGAAAATCCTAGAAAAACAAAATAAGTTAATTATAAATTGGTTTACATGATTTTTTTCCCTTAAACTAGTTTATTTTGTTATGTTGCGTGTTCGAACTCAAGATCTATGACAAGAAAGGGATTTAGTTTACCCATATCACCATCAAGACAGAGTTTGTTTGGCTAGACTAGTTTATTTTACCTATAAAAACTAATGGATGATCTTAAAGGATATCAAATATGTAATGATTTAATAATTTATTTCACAACCTTAATCTCTCCCAAAAAAAAGTCAACTAAGTTTATATTTAGGACTGGGTAGTACATTTTGTATATGTATCTGGGACATGTGGGAAGTCGTTCTTGGAAAGAACGACTTCCAAAGTCGTTGGCAAGAACGACTTTGAAAGTCGTTCTTCCCAAGAACGACTTCCTATATATAGTATATTAGTAAATATGTTTTTCGGTGTAGGATTTTGGTATTTACTTTTACTGTAGTATATTGGTCAAAAAACCGTTGCCCCGATCAGAAGTGAAATGCAAACGATCGACCCCTAATGAGAGATGCATGAGAAGCATAAATTGATAAATATATGGGAGAGGCAAAGGACTCAGATGCGTACGGTACTGATGATCTCATCCCAATAGTATTGGGCGTGCACGATAGACGTGGGGGACAAGTTCAGGTGTCATTTCATCGTTATTACTTACTACTACTATTACTTACACTTTTTTAATAGTAGAGCATCTTAGTTAACTTTATAAGAGATTAATAAAAACGATGGAAAAATTAAGAGATTAATAAAATTAAAAAACCTTTAATCATAAAAATGCTATGAACTCCTCCCTCTCCGTTCCTAAATGCAAGAGCACTTTGACTTTTTTGAAGAATCCTAAAAAAGTAAAATGAACAATTTAATCATAACATATTTTGAATATTATTATATCATATGTAAGTTCATGAGTCAAATAAACTAGTTTAGTGAAAAAATTTGGAAAAATCAATTTTTAATTACCATATTTTGCTTTCTTAGGATTCTCCAAAAAAGTCAAAGTGCTCTTATATTTAGGAACGGAGGGAGTATTAAATAAGATGTCAAACTATAAGCTAAATAAATTATTTTTTTTAAAACAATAGCCAAATTAATTTGTAAGTAAGTTTTCCAAATAAGACAACTAATATTATATTGAGGAGAAATGGCAGAATAATATATTCTAAATTTTAAATTGGAGAATTTAATTAGTAGAATAAAAATGATAACAATTGTGATTTAGAAAATTTAAATACTCCCTGCATTACTAAATATAAGATCAATTTCCTAATTTGATTAGATTAATGATATTAGTTAAGTTAGTTATTAACACATGTTATTATTAATTTATCATAACCATAATCTTTTATCCTCACTCACCCTCTCTTACTTATTACTATAGATAAACATTATTAGGGTTAATTTAGGAAAAACTTGGGAAAAATTAGAAAGTGATCTTATATTTAGGAACAAGTAGAAATATGAAAGTGATTTTATATTTAAGAATGGAGGGAGTAGTATTTTTCTGCCAAAAAATTGAGGAATATTATTTTTTTAATATTTATGATTCCACCTACAACATACCCTTCAATGTTCAATCCTTCATCTTCCCCATTTCCTTCGTCCGTACACAACGTTACTGCTGGTGCTGGCCTGGTATTATAGAAGTGGGCCCCCTCACTAATAATACACCCTTCACCACCAATTCTGGCCGTTCGTCTGTGTCCATAATCGGTGTCCCCTGCTTTTTTGTTTTGGACCTTCCTTTTGTACTCTCATGCTTTCCTATATCCACATGTTCTTTATTTGTGGTTTAGGGTTTGATGAGTTATTTATCCTATATGTTTTAGAATGAATTTTATGTATAAGTAATTAAAACGTACTGTACCATTTTTATCAAATGCGACTAAAAATCTTAATTATTAGCATCAATCTTTTTTACTTTGAGTATTAGGCCAGGTTTTATGATCAGTTATACGTTTGCCAATTTTAAACACATATGACGCAAATTTATTGTTAAAAAAACTTTCAGGTATCTTATACTCATTGAGTGTGGTTATTTTACGGACAAAATAACACATTAACCCAAGATAACTGCAAGAAGTAGATCTCTATGAAGTTGAATTTTGACTTTTGGAGTATTTGGAAGATTGTGTTGATTGCTTTGTATATTTAGTATTTATCGTACAGTACAAGTACTGAGTATATAATATGTAATAATACAAATATATAATATCCAACGCAAGAAATTGTAATACATCATGATGATTGATGGCACAATACATAGGCTGTTACGTTTAATAAATAAATTGCTCATATAGGATAGTTGGATGGAGTAAAACCTACTACTAAAATTATTTCAAATTAAAGCTTCCCATGCATGTCATATCTTTCAAGTTGATTGATATACGCGCAACTTGGGAATTATATTGAGCAAATTAAAGGATTAGATGGTACAATACACAATACACGCATACATACACACGTATAAAAATGTGTGTGTAGTATCCAAAAAAAATATTCACATATGCACACACAAGCTGGAGATCAATGCGAAAACTGTTTATATAAACTGTAGAGTTCAGTGGCAGATATAAAAGTCCAAAATTTGCAGAAGAAGCAGTGACAAGTACTTGATTAATGTATGTATAAAGTGGTTGTTGCATTCTTTAAATGCCGCCTCTAATTTTCGTAAGTAACGACAAGTCAGTTTTATGTACTCGATCAAATACTACTAATACTAAGCATTATGCTACTATGAAAGTACTGTAAAGTGTTATTCTAAATATGTTTATCTCATGCTATCGATCAGGAGAGAGAGGCAGCAGAGATAAAAGAAAGAGGCATCTTTTAAGTAAAAGGGTTGAAATAAAAACTCGCCCTTATAAAGAAGAGTGTACAAATAACAGAGGTGATAAAAGTTGATATGGATGTAAGTAGAGTGTGGGTGTACATTAACAGTCTCATGGACCACAGTGAAGAGACTGACTTCTAAAAAGTTGAAGTGAATAAAGCAGGTTCAGTGAGATACTGCCAATCATCATAAAGTATAGTGGAAACTACTATTTACTATCTGTCCTTCATCATGCTTTTTTAAAAAAAACTGACTTTTAAGCCACACCAACTGCAATAAATTTACATAGTTACTATCTTCCTTACACACAACAAATTAGAATTAATTTGATTTGACAAAATGTTACCAACATATAAAAATTCTGATTTCCATTAGTATAATTTTTCGAAAATAATAACTATGGATACTTAGGTTTTGCTAGTCGATCTCATTAACAGCCATTTCCATCTATGTTGAAGGAATCATTTGATTCATCGTGTTTGAAGAGTTACAGATAGTGATATGTGAATTTTGTAGATATAATAACTAAAACATGTCCTCAATATTAATCCATTTTATAATAAAACTTCTTCCTTAAAGTGGATTTTATATTAAATATATATTAGAGGTATTACTTAAATATGATCCTTTGTATTCTTCTCTCTCCTTTAAAACCTTGCTGATTATTAAGGGTAGAGTTGAAAAAATTTCGATTTATGATAAATTCAATGAGTTAATACTAGTTTAGTTGGTTCATGTGATTGAGTAGAAAGTGTCTTATTGTAGGGGACATGAAGACATGATACAGTTCCTATGATAGGTCATTTTTAAGTTGTAATTTGATCATTCTTATATTATGTACTCAAAAATATCAGTCAAATCACTGTATATGTGTTAAATTTATAGCTAACCAAACTTATTACCATTATTTTAAAACATGCATGTATATATGTACATCCACAAATCATTTTTATCTCTCCCTCCTATTTCCATCATTCCAACTGAAGTTAAATAAAAATAATATGGAAAAATATCATTGATAATCCATCAAATGACTTGTATATGAGAACATCAAACTTAAATATTCTCTCTTGCAAGTGAAGAGCATAGCACTCCCTACAACCCTGAATATATAAACTACTTGGGGAGTTACTTTTGGTTCTTAATTAGCATATGACCTAATTCTATATTTTTTTATTTTCATCCGTAATTATTTATATTTGTATTCTTCCGAAAATAATCAAATAAAACATACAAACATCTTTAATTCAATTAAATTAAAGTATATTAAAATAGGTCATATATTCATGATAAATGAAAAGTGGTATATATGTGGTGGGAAATCCTAGAAACTTGGATAGAAAAATGATAACGAAGCTTGCACACATATATTTCTTTTGTTGAATCAAATTTGGCTGATAGACATGATGGGAAATGGAAAAAAGAAGAAAAGAGGTACAATGATGTGATAAAGGCATAAAGGAAATTGATAAAGGGCAGATATATTTGTAGTATGGGGAGGCAGTTACTATTGAGAAACAATCCAAAGTCAGAGAGAGATGACCATTTCCCGGAAAAAGGAGACTTGTATACATATAAATAAGAAAAAAAAGCAACACCCAACTTCACTGTTGGGTGATTACATATTTCATTGGCCAAGGCAGCCATGTAATCAGAGCAGTGTCTCTCCCTCAGGAAACAAACCTCTCCCTCTTATTTTCTCTATCTCTACCTCATTTAATACTTTCAATTCTCCTTCTCCTTCCTCACTATCAATAATCATATCTCAAAAACACTTCTACACTCCTTTCACTGCTACAAACAATAGCTCTTATACTCCTTCAACCCACTTTCTTCACAGTAGTTACATTACTATTATATGTGATGGCCTCTCTATCTCCTCCACATCCAACACCAGCATTATCTTCCACAGTTGCAATTATGTTCATCACTGTGGCTTTCATCTTTTTCCTCTCACTTCCACCCCACTGTTCAGGTAAAGAAACTTACTGTGTATTATGTTTGAAATCCAAACTAGATAAGGTTTTCATATGCTATATGTTTGTTGAACATAATTATTTTACTGTTTATGGAATTTGATGATGAGCAGTGATGGGTATGGAGGAAGAAGAAAACAGCAAGAAGGTGATAGGGTCAAGGCCTCCAGCATGTGTGAACAAGTGTCATAAATGTAGGCCTTGCATGGCCACACTAGTGGTTCCTCATAATAAGAAAAAGGGTTTCAGTTTGAAAGTGGTGTCTCCTGGGGAAGATGACCCTTATTACCTCCTTTCTTGGAAGTGCACCTGTGGCCATAAGCTTTTCCAACCATAATCATCAACACTACTTCTCCTGCTTCATTCCAAGTTCATCATGCACCCTCTCCCTCTCTCTCTCTCTCTCTCTCTCTCTCTCTCTCTCTCTCTCTCTCTGTGTCATTCAGATGATGTTTATGATCTTCTACTTTCGAGTTACTTTGGTACGGCGAAAGATGTTTGAAACTAGCTCTAGGAGAGTATATCCATTATCAAATCATCCTTATATATAGATTAATGATATAGCAATTTTAATTTGTATCAATGTAGTTTTATATAGACAGGTTATTATGATGTAATGACTCTAAATACCATTTGGCTTAAACATCATTTTCGCTATAAACCATAGTCTAATTATCATTCAGCACAAATATAACTAAATGAGTTTTTATAGTTAACAAACTTTTTAAAATGAATCAAACTCGCTACACGCTACTAAATCTCATCTGACATCATTAAATGGACTTTTACACATTATTTATGTGAATTATGAAGAACTATTTTTTCTTAATAAAAAAGTTTGTAGCCTTTTTTATAAATGGGCTCTAATATGCCAAAACAATGCCACATAATTTCCTAATAAAAAAACGATGACACATAATTTGCATAAATAAAGTGTAATAAGAGCCTATTTAGCACTATTAGATATTATTTAATTGTGTGGGCGAGTATGACCTCTTTCAAAACGTTTTTTAGCATATAAAAAACTATTTATTAGTTTATGTACTAGGTGATACTTAGACTATAAATTATATGAGAAAATTATCTCCCATATGCACCTACCCTTTGCCACTCCACGATTCACCTCATTTTCTTGTTAGTTTACAAATACACACAAGATTATTATAATATAGCCTTTGGTATGAGCCATCTTTGTGGTGGTTGGATTGTGGCTGCTGTGTGACTGTAAATAATTTAGTCTAAAGTTCTGAAGAGACAGGAGTTTGCATAACCTCGAATATTCTTCATGTGGATCGAAGTGGACCAATACGAATAATTAATTTAATTGTGCGCCATGAGTTGAGGGTATAGAGTGTGTGTGTGTGTAAATTCACTTTTTGAAGTATGTCTCTCAGGAATTGAAAATTGAAACATGACACACTTTTTGTTTATTTCTCTCACGGTGTCAATGTTCAGCGTGAATTATTATATAGTACCGTGCTGGTAATAATTAATTAATTGCAAGGACGATTCGGTGGTATGGCCGGACTATGCTATTTAAAAAAAATTGCTGAAAGACATAAATATATTTTCATTTACAAAACAATCCGGGCTTTTCATTAAGTAGGATATGTCATAACACTTGATAAGTGTTTTCTTTTTAAAAAAATGCAGAATAGCATGACATGCTGCATTTTTCTTGAAAAAATAATATATTACTTTTACAGCATTGACATCAAAGAGAGTGGACTCAAGCTAGCATATCTTCAGACAACCACCTTCTATAACCGAGATGTGGTCTTGGTATATATATGTTGCCCTTCTCACCACTAGCCTATATAAGTATGACTAAAATAATTTTGTTTTTAGGATATGGTTTATCTCTGTGGTTTGAGAAGTTTTCTTGTTTTAGAGTTTGTAAATGTCTCTACTAGTTTATGTTCTTAGTTTTCTGCTCTGTGTCTATAGTATCTTATTTCATCTAATGATTATATATTTTGATAAAAAAAGAGTTTCAGAGGATTAAAGTTCATCGAATACATTTTAATTAAATCAAAATTACATCGACTGAATTCCACCGATTCAAACCCCGTGGACATAATAAAAGATTAATATTTGGAAAAACACCAACGCGCTCAAAATACATAAAAGACACCTACATATGCTACGTATTTGAAAGGATATATATGTAACATACTGATATGTGCTTTGTGAAGTTTAATAGCAAGGCAAAAATACCCTTCACTAAATAGAGTTGGTAACTATCTGTGTGTAGACCACAAACACAAATAGAAAATTGTTTAACCCATGAAAAAAGTTAGTAAATTCTGAAACTGATGATAAGTATATTAGTAGTTTCCCTTAAATATTTATGAAACCAAAAATCAGTCCACTCCACATATATATCTCCTTTCAGAAATTTGATGTAATATAATGAACCTGAGTGTCTTTTGATATACTTCGAGCGTCTTTTATCTGATATTTCCCCTTTAAAATTTTTTTGAGGGGAAAAGAACAAGTTTTCTCAATCAGGATGCTGTGGGTCCAATTTTGCGACGTTGGTCCAAATCCAATTATGAAATAAAACCCATTCTCTTGTATTAGCCCATATCCAACTGAGTTAAAACCCATTCTCTTGTATTAGTCCAATTTTTTGGTCCAATAACAGTAGCCCATTATCATGTTCATCAAACTCTATACTCTATAGTCACTTTTTTTGTTAGAAAACTCTATAGTCATAGTAAGCCTAAAATTCCATATTGATGATTCAAAGATTCACTTAGGGGTGTTCGTGTCACCACCCGAGAAACTCAAGACATGATTTCCATCTCTTGTCCCGTCTCATCTCGAATTTTTTCATGTCTTAGATCAAAACGAGGCAGAAAAATTCTCAAATTTTTTGAAATTTTTTTAAAAAAATATCTACTTGAAAAAACAAATTAACACTTGTTTGCATCAAACAAATAAATTAATTTAATATTGTTTTCACAATACATCTTATACAACATAATTAGGTAAAAATTTATTATGGCCATATTTTTCATAAAATATTGTCACATATACTAATACATGATACAAATGATACATTTATTCTTTTAAAAAAATTATATACAAACAAAACACACACACATTCAGGATGGGACGGGATCGGGACGACCCGTCTTGTGTCCCATACCATCTCAATGATGAATTTTATCACATCCCAAAATTTTCATGACGGAAATTTCCCGTCCAAAAAAGCTACGGGACTAGACAGGATTAGCGGAATGGACGAGGACGGGAAATATTGGCACAGCCTTGTATGCACTAATGTATGTATAGTATAATATGTACATGCGTGTCCATATGAGAATCTAACAATTGCTTATTTTGTTTTGACCAGTTTTTGGCTTTGGTGGTGGGAATGCCTCCAGCAAAGTGTCCAAAATGGTTCTTCTTCTCTCTTGCACCATGCAAAGCAGAGTCTCTCCAATTTCCTATAACTCAAATATTCCTACTTCCTTCATAATCCCATCATCTCAATCTCCATGTCATCTTCATCATCATCATCTTCCACTTCGTCCCACCAAAGTTAACTTCTCCCTCTGCCGCTCCATCCCTCCCCTTCGTCCTCCACCGGTCAAAGATTCCCGCCACGTTACAGGTTTCCATTTCTACATTTCTCACTTTCTGTTTTGGGATTCATGCATGCATGCTTGTTTATTTTTTCATTTGCAGAAAATTGTATACTCTCTGTTTTGAGTCTTACCCTGTATTGTTTAATGAGCTAGTTGACTTTTTCTTTTTAAAATGTTTTTCTCTAAACTAGTTTGTTGATCTAGTGTTATGATGAAGTAACTTATTTAGCTCATTAATATCTTAAAAAAGTTCAAATATTTTTGTACACTCTTGGTTCATGAATTTAAGACCCAATTGAGTTTTTTATTTTGAGAAGTTAAGGAAGCTAAATGAGTTGCTTTTTTTATCAGAAAAATGAGTTGTTTAAACACAAGGAATAATGTTACCTTATAAGTTAAATGAACCAATTAGGAACTTCAATTTATAACTAGTTTATTTAGATTTAGTAGAAATCTCCAGAAAAAAACAAGTTAATTAGAGGAACAGAAAGCTAATTCTCCACTCATCGTTCGGGTTCAGTAGTGAAAGGATAGAACAATGAGTGTCGGGTTGTTCACTTAGTGGCGAGTTCGATTCCTGGCCTACCGAAAATCCCAGTCCTACGGGATCGTGGGTAAGGACAGGCGTCAAGAGTTAGTTGCCCTGCTCTTGGACTTGGTTGAGCCCAAACCCTTTTCTAAAAATTACTATTCATCTAACAAAAAAGTTAATTCTCCAAAAAATTAATTAACTGGTGTATGAAGGAAGGGAGGGAGTGTTCTGTAGTTAGCTAAGACATTCAATTTTTCTTTAGATACCATAATTAGCTAAGACATTCAATTTTTAGAATCAAAAAGTTAATTCTCCACAATGAAAAGCTAAGTGCTACAATCTTTTGGTACCATAATTAGCTAAGACATTCAATTTTTCTTTTCAAAAAGAATGATTTATAATCATTTGGTGTTTATTGAATCATAAGTTAGATATATTGTTAGCTTTGCATACTCCCCTAATAAAATCACTTTAACTACTGTTTGTAACTTGATATATGTATCTTCCATTATTTTCTTTTCTCAAATATCAGTACTAATGACATGGCATTGGCATACTTTGATGTCTATCGCATGCCTGCATAAATATGGAGCCCACAGTGTGCTCTGATACTGCAGAATAATACTGTATGAAAATTGGCTTTAATGAAAATAGAATTAATAACATATTAGCATGTTGTATCATTTTTGTTTTGCTCGTGTTCCTACTTATGTAGTAGCAAGATTCTCTTTTTCTTTTGGGGTACTGATAAGGATTTACGAACTTACATGTGGAACAGGTTTTGCTGGGACATTAGTGAGATTGCAAGAAAGAGTACAGATATTTTTGGCTGTACTTTTCTGGATGTCTCTGTTCTTTTGGGCTTCTACATGGGATGGGAGGAATAGACCAAATAAGGGTTCAAGATTTAAGAAGATGAAGTAGTGAGCATATAGACTGTACACATAAAAGTAAAAAAGCAAATCATAAAATATATATGTTGTGTATTAAAGATAAATTAATACAAAAAAGAATTCAAATGAATGGAATGAATGTTGTGATTGATGGACTTTCCTGATTCATGTGGATATGTTCTGCATGCTGCTTTCATCCACTCAAATTCTTCATCTGTCATCATTATTCTGATTATATCTTCTTACTCAATGCTGGGGATGGAAAGGGAAACAATATTTTTAAATATGGATTCTAGTGGACTTTGATTTTATTTGCTCATAGTGTCAGAGAGGGTTTCATGCTCAAAAGAATGTATGTTGATGTATTTCAACCCAACATTTTATGACTAGGGTCATGTAGTGATTGTACGAAATTTTCTTTGGGATAAAAATAAATAAATGTAATAATTATGGTAGATGTTATTCATTCTGGTTATTGAGTGTGAATGGACGAAGACCCTCCCCACTCAGTTCCTACAAAATGTTAAGATCTGAACTCTTAATAATGATGAGGGTTCCTACTACCACTCAAGTGAAATTGAGTTGGTCAAGACATATTGCATATTGGGACAGCATTACCTTGGCTCAAAAATAATATTTGGTGTGATGATTAGAACAAGAGTTTTTGTCCAAAAACTCATTTTAAAATTGAATAGTTTTTTATCCCTTTTGACTTTTGGCTCTTATTGAACAAGTTTTTATCAAATTAATTGTAACCAAACATAGGTTACAATTCACTTTTGCACAACTTCAACATGTAAAAGTCAATTTTGTAAATGTTACTCCAAACCAAACATGACATAATAAATTTTAGGGTTAAAGGTGAAATTTCGTTCTCGAAGCAACCATATAGAAACTTTAGATATCTAGAAAATTTTTAACAGTAAATTCACCTCAAGGTGTTAAAAATGAACAAATTCAACAAAAGTCATTATAATCTAACATCTCTTTAATAAATGTGAAGTTACAGGTTCAATCCAAGTTGTAATATCATGTTGTTAATGTTTTCTTTTTTAATCTGAAAATGGACAAATTTCCTAACTATTAAATAATTAAAATTAACATTGACTATTAAAATATTAAAAAATTTGTCGTTGATCACTATCTTTTTCTATCAAGCAATTACTACGTTTTGTTGATTTGGAAAGTTGCTTCTCAAAAAACTTCTGGATACCCAACACAAGGTATACTCACATTCAAAACACGCTTTCGCCTTAATCCTACAGTTTATGTCTGACTGACTATCACTACGTGGTGCCCATTTCAGGGGGTGAAATATAGCCATTTTGATTTTTGTTACTCCTGTTATAATCTAATACAAGTGAATTTTGTAAAATATGAGACACACAAATTCTATCATGTTTTAAAGCAGAGGAAGTTATATAAAAAATAGAGGAGGAATAAGTGAGAGTGAAATATGAATGGAACCAAGAAAGGAAAACATACACAAGTCATTTGGAGTGAAAACGAACTATGAGGGCATAAAAGCTGTAGAGGGATACGTCCTTCTTTTTTTTTTTTTTTTGAATTTTTTCATCCGGTACCTTGGACCTACCTCCTTTTAACTCGAAGGATTTATCGGGGTCCAGACTAATACGGATCAAGGCGGGCCGGACCACAAGGGCGACAAAGCTCTCCCACCAAGTATTTAACGTTGCTGCCATTCCAGAGCTTGAACTTGCACTACTAGAAATAAGATGTCCATTCTGGGGTTCTGCGGTGTCCAAGACCCCTGAGAAGATTGCTCTTCCAGTTCATGTTGTTACAAAAGTGAACAAATATTAATTAAGATGCAATAATATCCTTTCAATCCCTACGTAAGTGTTTAAATTCAATATATATAGTACTCACAATTCGGTTGACCACTGCTTCAACCTTGTCATTGGTATATTTTCCAGTTGATCTCTTCCTCCGGGCTGTTGCCCATGTTACATGCCATTGGAGGTCAGGTAAAGGGTCTAAGACGGCCGAAGATGACTCAGCTTCCATTGCTTTTCGCTGCTCCTCCCACTTTTGTTGCCGCTCCGCTTCCACATATTCAATCATCCAATCATACCCCCCACGGGACATGGTATGATTATATTCATTTTTAGCTCGGATCTCTTAATGTTTTTTTCTTATATCCTATGTACCACAATAATAAAATATTAATAATGCAGATACACAGATTAAAACCAAGTTATGAACTATACATGTATAGTAGATATACCTGAAACTCATCAGACTTCCGATATTTAACAAACTTCTTCTATTTCTCTGGTTCAATATTGGGATATGCTATACATGGATCCTCACCCATTTTACACCCCCCGAATATGTAGTCCTCGCCCAACCTATATTTGAATTCATTAAACCTTTTTGAAAGTCTCTTCAGAATGTACTCTCTGAAATCTTTGGTATCTGGCACATCCCAATATTGCTGTAATGAAATCACATATATGATTAGTCATCAATATATCTCACGAATATGGAGTAAAAATACGAATGTTAATTAATATGTGCATACCAATACATCCAACCAACACTGTTGCTTAACGTCGTCATCAATGTGTTTCCACTCATTTATTGTGATGTCGAGTCTGTTTCTCGCCACTGTGCCAAGATAACTTATAAATGGCTTCGCAGTTCGCCCTGTAGGCCTATTCTTTTCATTCAGATCCAAATGACTTTTTTTCTTGTGCTCAACTGTCAGAGCAACTACTTTTGAAAGTTTGGTAGACCCTCTTTTCTTCTTCTTCACAGGGGGTGGTGGGGCCTCCTCGTAATGCTCTTGCTCGCGATCTGAGTCACTTTCTGCCATTAACCTGTGAAAGAGAAACAATTACATACATTATCACAGAACAATTAATAATATTAGATAGATTATTAAATGAAAAACAATAACAATAATCAATACATTTTCTAGCATTATGTGTTGTCGTCCCATATGTCCCATATACCCTCAGTATGATCATTCCTGACCGCACAGAAGTCATCATCATCATCATCTAGCAAACTTCTTGTTGATGTGCCTAATAATTGTATCTCATCATCATCACCATCATTTACTGTGAGAGCACAATCCATTTGATTTCTATTTTGCAAGGCAATGGAAAGCTCATTTGAAATCTACATATATCTCTTCTTCGGGTTATTCTCTTTCAAAAGCCTTTTATGCTCAGCCAAATAAGGTTCCACTTCTTTCATGTTATTTAAGATGTATAGGTGTGCCTGTAACAACTCCACTCTCTCTACACCCTTTACTTTCATGCACCCATTTACCAGAAAGTTCATCTTCGTCCAGGTTGATTTCCTCGTCGTCAGGTTTTCGTAGGTATGGTTTGAAAAAGTCCATTGCCTCTTCAACAAGATATCTCTTAACAATCAAGGCCTCCGGCCGATATGGGGTTCTTTGAATAACCCTTCAGAACTTTCATGAATTGTTCAAAAGGGTACATCCACCTTAGAGAAACCGGACCACAAAGTCTTATCTCTCGAACCAAGTGAACAATCAAATGAACTAATATATCAAAAAATGCTGGAGGAAAATGCATCTCCAATTGCGACAAAATAACATAACCTTCCTTTTCCAACTCATCGAGTATTTCATTGTCAATTACCTTACTACAAATGGCATTAAGAAACTTACACAACCTTGTTAAAGTCTTCCGCGCATCATCCTCCAAAATTTCTCTTATAGCTACCGGCAAAAGTTGTTGCATTAACACATGGTAATCATGAGACTTCATTCCCGTCAACTTCAAATCATCCATTGACACAAGTTTGCTAATATTAGAGGAATATCCATGTGTCACTTTCATCCCACGTAAACACTCACAAAATCGTGTTTTCTCAAGTTTGGAAAGTGTATGAGCAGCAGGTTCCATATATGCTTTCTTTCCATTTTCACTAATTGTCGGATGTAACCGCTGTCTTATGCCCATCTCAACTAAATCTCTTCTAGCGTTGAACCCATCTTTGGTTTTTCCTTGAATGTGTAACAATGTTCCGACAATACTTTCTGTAAGATTTTTCTCTACATGCATCACATCAATACTGTGCCTCACATCAAGACAACGCCAATAAGGGAGATCAAAGAAGATTGACCTCTTCTTCCAAATGTTAGTCCACTTCTTCTTCTTCTTTCCTTTACCAAACTCCACAGTAACACTCACAACACGACAATAAACTTCTTCACCTGTTAACGGAATTGGAGCAGATGCATGCTCAGGAAAGCCATTAAATCGCTTCCTCAGTCGACGGTATGGGTGGTGGCGATCAAGAAACCTCCTATGACCGAGGTAAACAGTCTTCCTTCCATGCTTGAGCTGGATGAAATTAGTGTCATCCTCACAAATTGGACATGTCTTATGTCCCTTGACACTATATCCTGAGAGATCGCCATATGCAGGTAAGTCATTTATTGTGGTAAACAACAAAGTTCGCAACTTGAATGTCTCCTTTTTGTATGCATCAACACCTTCATTCCACAACATCTTCAAGTCCTCGATCAACAGAGCAAGGTAAACATCGATATCGTTCTCAGGCTGTTTCGGTCCCGAAATCATCATACACATCATAAGATATTTCCGTTTCGTGCACAACCAAGGTGGAAGGTTGTAAATGACAAGCAAAACTGGCCAAGCACTATGTTTGCTAGAGACACTCCCAAATGGGTTGAATTCATCTGTACAAAGGCCAACACAGAGGTTTCTAGGATCACTAGCAAACTCTGGAAAAATTGAATCAACCTTCTTCCATTGAGGAGAGTCAGCAGGGTGTCGAAGATATCTAGAATCAGAATTTCTCTGATCACAATACCACCTCAGATTCTCTGCTTTTGTTGCATTCGCGAACAATCGTCTAAACCTTGGAACTATTGGAAGATACCACATTACTTTCGCAGGTTCACCTTTCTTTGGTTTGCTTGTCTCATCGTCGTCGTCGTCATCATCAGCACCCTTCCTCTGTTTATACCTTGGCTCCTGACATCTTGGACACACATGTAACCTCTCATACTCATTTCTGTATAAAATACAATCATTCGGACAAGCATGTATCTTCTGATACTCCATACCCATCTTACTTAGCATTTTCTTGGCCTCATACATTGTCTTCGGAACCGCATTGTTATCCGGGAACATATGGCTCAAAGCTGCAAGCATTTTCGAGAAACCCGCGTCTGCCCACCCATTTTCCGTCTTTATTTCTAATATTGTTAGAATGAAGGTCAGACGGCTATACTTCTTACACCCTGGAAACAAAGGTGTCTCAGCATCACCACACACCTTATCGTACTCGTCTGACACAACAAACAACTCCGCTGCGATATCATTTATCATGTTGTCCATGCCAACATCGCAAACATATTAATCATCATCATCATTATCATCCACCTCCGCTGCTTTTACATGTTCCACGGTAGTTCCCAATTCCCCATGCCAAATCCACTTCTTGTATCGGCGATTGATCCCCTCACAAATAAGGTCATTCCTTATAGAGTCAAGGCTTTTGCGATCAACATTCACACACTTCACACAAGGGCACGGGTACTTTCCATTCTTATTCGGTACATTTCTTTTGGCAAATTCAATAAACTCTTCCACCCCCTTTTGATACTCTTCACTAGTTCGCAAAACATCCATCCAAGCACGATCCATGTGCCGAAATGTGTATAATATATACACTTCTTGCCTTCATTACAAAAAATAGAAGACAATTGAACCAATAAGCTAACCATATGGCTAAAAGCTTTGATTACTTAACAATAATCCAAGCACTAACAATTTATTACCCTTAATTCATTCGCAAAACCAGAATCCCTACAGTTAACATACTAGAAAAGGAACATCCAAAAATTCCTACAACCATCAATATGAACTTCCATATACAAACATATATCATTTCTATCTTAATCCTAATCACCTTTAATTAGCAAACATCTATGAATCAAAATTCATTCCTACCACACCATATCTTTTCTCAGAATCACTGACAAAAAAAGAATAGAGCCATTGCAAATTAAAATCAAGCAGAAAACATCTTTTAGAATTTTGAACCCAATGGGACAACCAAAGTCAGAGCCGGGATTTGCAAACTCATGAAACTCCACAATCCAATTCAGTTAATATATATCAAGGCACATTCACATGAATATTATTCCACAATTCAATTCGGTTAGTATAGGCACATTCACTGTGAATCAAAATGCATATGTATAAATAGTCAAACTCTTCGAATGTAACATTTAAATAAATTTAAATCATAACAATAAAATCAGTAACTCCATTGAGCTTATAAAATCAGTCAAACAATTTCAATGCTTAATGTCTTATATACATCAGTGCGCACAAACTATATTATAAAGCTTGAAAAACAAAGCAAATAAAAAAATAAAAAAAACTCACCTTTCAAGAGTGTGGCGGCGGCTTGTAGAAAGAGAAGGCGGTGGGGGAGAGGCGGCGACTTCCAATGAGAGAAAGAGAAGGCGGCTGTTGGGTTGAAGGTGAGAGGTGAGAGAAGGCGGCGGTTGGTTGAGGCGGCGGAGAGAGGCGGCGGTGGGGAAGGCGGTTGAGAGGTTGAGAGGTTGTGAGATGGTGAAAGAGGGAAGGAGGGAAGGAGATGGCGGTTGAGAGGTTCTGGCGGCGGTGGTCAAAGTGAGAAAGTGAGAAAAAGGAAGGAGGGAAGGAGACGTGTGGCAGCGGTGTGAGGGAAGAAGGAGTGTGGCGGAGGTGTGAGGGAAGGAGTGTGGCGGCGGAGTTTTGGAGAAGAAGAAGAAGAAGGCGAGTGTGGCGGTGTCAATTGAGTGAAGAAGAAGTGAGTGAAGAAGAAATGAAGGTGTCAATTGTTGGAGGGAAATAAAAAGGGTTCTGGCGCTAATGGGGAAAAAATTTTTCCCACTTTCCACGACCACACTTTTATAAGTGTGGTGGTGGAAGATGCACCTTCCACGACCACACTCTTGTGAGTGTGGTCGTGGAAGGGTAATGTGGTCGTGGAAGGGTCCCCTTCCACGACCACAGTATTTCAGCAACCTTCCACGACCACACTCACAAGAGTGTGGTCGTGGAAGGTGTCCTTTCCACGACCACATATGAAAGTGTGGTCGTGAAAAGGCTCCGTCTGGACAGTTATTTACATGTTATGCCACCGCGTTTTTTATCAACGACCAACATTGGCTTTTTACGTGTTACTTATGGTCGTGAAAAGCCTATTTTCTAGTAGTGTTGAGACCTCTGGTTAAGCTGGTACAACTCCGTGCTAGTTGAACCAAGTGCTTGGTGGTGGGACACGTCCTTCTTTACGTGTTGGTCTTTCCTGAAATCACCTCCACATACTAAAGAAGCACTTCCACATACACACATGCATATATCTTTTCTATTATGTCGAGATCTGCACACAAAAATCACAAGGTGTCACCTGGACTTCCTTACACATTTTTCACTTACAATTATTATATATCATATCCATTATTTATTATTCTTCTATGATATGATTCCCACGATATATATCTCATGTTTATTGATTATCATTCACCTTTTTCTTCACGTTTTAGAGTTTTCTAGATTTCTTCGTCTTCATCTTTATCTTCCCTCTCCTGTTTTCTTTAGTTGTTTTTTTGGATGTACGTTATTTTTCACTGTCACCCTCACCCATGCCGGTCAGACAGAATATGGTTATTCTTTGGAGGAAAATAGGACATTGGTGTAAGGGAGAAATTGATACAATTTTATTAAAATATAGGCAAAATAACACCACACAATATTTTGGACTTAATAGTATGACATCTTATATGAAAGTTTGTAGGTTAGATACTGTTTGTACCATTAGTGTTCACCCTTTTGATTTAAATCTATATACCTACATATGTTTTACATTATTGAATAACCCACTTTTTTAATTCATATTTCCACCAACAAATAATGAAAATAAATTCTATGAGACTAATGGTAGCCAGCCCTACCCTAGGCAATATGAAAAAAAAGAAAAAAAATCATTATATACGTTTTTTATTCTATAACATAATTATGAGACTAAATATAAAACCTCAAAGTATTTAAATTTATCATTTTTATCTAATTTTGTTTTTTATTCATAAAATGATGTATGATATAATAATATTGATAACTGTTTCAAAAAAATCATATAGTATATGTTAAAATGGATCACTAATTTATTTAGCTTATGTAATCTCTATAAATTAGTTAATTGATTATTATATAGTACTACCTCCGGTCCTAAATATAGGACCTAATTGACTTTTTTTTTGAGAGATTAAGGTTGTGAAATAGGTTATTAAATGATGACATATTTGATGTATTTTTGGATTATCCATTAGTTTATAGGTAAAATAAACTAGTTTAAGGGAAAAAATTAAGTAAATCAATTTATAATTAACTTATTTTGCTTTTTTAAGGATTTTCTAGAAAAAGTCACTTTGGTCTTATATTTAGGACGAGAGAGAGTATTATTCTAGGGGGAAACTTAGCATAAGTCTCACAGCTTTCGCACCAAGTGACATTGTAATTGTATAATAGCCTAATAGGCAGAAGTAGAATCACAACTAATGGGTCAAGATCACCCTAAACGCTCACTAATTGGTTGCCCGTAAATGAAAACATTAATATGACTAGTACAAATCCTTAAAAAAAGCATACCTCAAATTGAGCTTAGAGACCTAAAGGCTCTCATTCTTCAAGGAAAACTACCCTGACACATGCTATTAGGGTTGAGAAAAATTTGGTGGCCAGCCCTACCCTAGCCAAGCTCGAACTATTTTGTCTCAAGACATATTGGCTAGGAAATCATAACAAATTAACAATGAGAGATGTAATGATTAATTTTATATATTTCATTATTTTCTCATTAATTTTCCTTATAATTAAAATGATTTAGGACCAATAGGACATGTACTATGCACCGGGGACCATGATTTATTGAATACTGTGAACGATTTTATTCGTCCTTTTATCTCTATAACTATAGACACAAAGATAGGTTACTGCATTATATAATGGCTCTTAGGAGTAATACCCAGCTAGATCCGTTGAATAACTCATTTTTATTGGTCACACAAGTCAACACTAGATAGGCAGATAAATACATGAAAATGTCACTAGGATAAGATATTTCCCAACATTCATCTTTCCATTAATCTCGATCTTTCCTAGAAATTGCTAAGCAGTAAGAAAAAAAACAGTGCAAGATAAAGCCACATCCAGAACATATCTTATCATGATGTAATAACTCAGTTAAAATTGATCAAACAAAAGAGATAACATAATCTAGATCTAGTAATGTATGTAAATAAAAATATCTCCAATTGGTCATCAGTAAAAAATCTTGTGCAACTATAGAACATGATGGACTCTGGAATGTGTTCCTCCAAGCAAGTAGAGACGCATGGTTTCTTCCAATTGGACAACACTTAGGTGATAGAAAGTGATGTCTCCCATCATGTCTGCTTCTTAGTGCAAATTCATGGCCGTTCATTTTTTTTATTCTCTACAAGCTTGACACTGACACTACACTATAGTATGGGATCGACGAATAAGTGGGCCCCACTCACTCCTACGTGTCCTCCCCACAATGGACACCACTTTCTATATATAGCAACCCATTGCTGTACCTATCTTTATATGCCACACACTCCCAAATGTAATGGAGAGGACTTTTATGTACTACTATTGCTTCACCAAACTTAGTTTATCATCTCAAGTCTTAACATTGCTTCTTCTTTTATCTCTAGCTAGTTATTGAGCTTTGTTTGTTTTTTTATTATAACTTGTGATCATCATGCTACTAAGAAGTTCATCTGCTCCAATACCAAGCTCATGGCTTCCACATTCTCTTGGATCAGAATTCAATCTCAACCTTCCTAGAACTAGAACATCAGTTTCGTGTTGTTTAAGTCAACCCTTGTTATCTGAATCAGACCTTCACATTTCTAGGAAGAAGAAGAACAACAAAAACTGTTTACCACCACTCAATAATGTTAGTAGGAATAATCAAGAGAGAAACAATATCAGAGAGTGTTGCCAAGTAGAACAAGAAGAAACTTCTTCAAGTTCGATAAGGGAACTATTTTCATGCACTGGATTGGATCATGAGGTGGTGAAGATGGTGAAATTCGTGGCTGTCACCCAAGAGGGGGGGGTGAATTGGGTGAGGGAATAAAAACTTAAACTCTTTTCGAAAGACTGCTTGTGCTCGGTGATGATGATAATAAATAATGCTATGCACAAGTCAGTATGCTATGTGATGCAAAATAGAATGATCAAGTATAAATATATGCACACATAAATTTATCCTGGTTCGGTCACCCAGACCTACATCCAGTCCCCAGGCCACACCTGAGATTTCCAATCCACTATTCTTGTTTAAACCGGGCACAAGAGAAGCCTTTACACTTTAGGTTTTACGAGCACGGGTTCACCTAACAACCCACAGGTTTTACAACGGGTTCACCTGCAAACCTTACCGCAAGTTTTACGGGATCACTTGCAACCTTACAAACGCAAGTTTTACGGGCTAACTTGCAACCTATGGAGATTTAGAAAAACTTCTAAATGCTCCCCCTTACAAAATGTAAGATTACAATTATGTTCACTCTATGAACTGATTTTGTTAAACACTTAAGCTCAAAACTAACTCTCTCAAAGAGTGGATGATGTTACTCACTTAAGTACAAATGAATCACTCTCTAAGAATATTACATATCAAAGTCCGAGAGTAGAAGATGAGAGGAATGTAGAATAGTGTTTTCAGATAATAGCCCTGTTCTCTCTCACTTTTTCAAGCCCCCCTCTTCAGAAAATGAAGAACATCCCTTTTATACCAGTCTCTGAATATCTAGCCGTTGGAGAGGCAATAAGACCGTTTGATTATAGACGTTGGGGCCTTGTTTACGTTGTCCTCATTAATGCACAGCAGGGTTGACTTTGCTTTATCTGAAAAGGTGTTCTGACCATGCTGTTCTGTCAACACTGTTCTGACAATACTATTCTGACAAAAGTCGTTCTGACATCTGAACACTTTGTACGGTCCGACTCTTGCTTGCTGTCAGAGAGGACTTCGTTCCTCAAGCATAAGTCCAGGATGTTAAGAGACTCACTATCGGAAGCTCTCTTGCTATCTGAAGCTCGTGGACTCTAACATTTTGCTTGCTATCACATAGAGGAACTTTGTCTTCCAAGCACTTGTCCATGAATGATAAGAGTGCTTTGCTATTGGATCCTCTCTTGCTATCAGAAGCTCTCTTATGGACTCTGACTCTTGTGGGCAGTATGAGCTTTGACACCTTGAGTGAATCTTCAGATTATGTTCTCATACTCCTCATGCTTGGTAGGTAACAATGTTGTTTGAATATGTCTGTTATCCTCTTGTTACCGTTGGAAGGAACATCTTCTTAAATGCTTCAGCAGGGTTGACTTGCTTTATCTCTGAAAAGTAGTCCTGACACCTCTGCTCTGTTAAAAGCATTCTGTCTTCTGAGTATGTGACGTTCACTCTTGTACTCTTGCTGACGGATGATCATCGTTCATCCGGAAGTGGCAATCTTGCTCTGCAAGGGTTAGTCTCTGAAATCCAATGCCAAGAGTCTTTCCATCCGGAAGCTCATTTGCATCCGCAAGTGTAACTAAGTTCTGCACATACTGGTTAGTCCAACATAGCAATATATATAATCAGATATAGTAAAACTACACATGTTGTGGGAAGTTTGCTATGGGAAGTAGTCTTACTTAGACTATGTTCTGACTTAGTGTAATGTCTACTGACTCTAAGGGATCTCTATTCCAATAGTCAGCTTAAGTCTCGTTAGTTTACTCTAAGTCTTCCTAAGTGACTCAGTGTGTCATTCATGCTATGTATATTAAGTCAACACACAATCACATGAAGTGGGAGTTTACTTAGTCTAGGATGTATCCGGAAGCACTTCTCCATCCGGAAGTGAATCCACTAGATGTAGGATTTTGTTTACTATTGCTCACTCTCGCTCAGTGTTAGGTCACTTCAACAGCCAGCGCTAGTCACTAAGCTATCGGAAGCACTTCTACTGGACGTTGCTTACATTCACTGACGCTTAGTGTTATCGTGTTCTATCAGTCTGCGCTAGTGAAAGTTTATCAGGAAGTGATTCCACTTGACGAGGCTTATTCACTGACGCTCGGGGATATATCTATTCTGTCAGCCTGCGCAAGTCTAAATCTTATCAGGAACGAATTTCACTTGACGAGGCTGATTCACTGACGCTTGGGGATATATCTATTCTGTCAGCCTGCGTCAGTCTAAATCCAACAGGAAGTGTTTTCACTTGGCGAAGTAGACTCACTGACGCTTGGGGTAATATCTATTCTATCGCTCTGCGCCAGTCTAAGTCTAACAGGAAGCAACTTCACTTGACGTTGCATTTTCACTGACGCTCGGGGTTATATCTAGTTTATCAACCTGCACCAGTCTAAATCTATCAGGAAGCAATTTCTCTTCCGATTGAAACATAGCTTAGTCTTAAGGTGTATTAATTCTCATGGACTTACTTGCTGACGCTGGGGGATGAAAGCATTCATCCGCGTGTGCAAGTCCTAATCTATCCGGAAGTGATCTTGCATTCTCAAGTGATCTAACTCAGGATTCTAACCATGTCATCTAATCCCTCCTAAGTGTTGATTATGTTCTCTTAAGTACTAGACCATATCATACCTTAGTCACCATCAAAATTTAAGATTCTAACATTCTCCCCCTTTTTGATGATGACAAACCCATAGATGACTAGAGAACATAATTAAACTTAGATCACTCATCCTAGAGCTATATTCCTTTCCCCAGTTCTCTCCCCAAAAATCTAGGCATCTTATCTATCTCTCAGCTCTAGACATCTCATGTCTCATCTCTCGCTAGACATCTTATATCTCATCTCTAGCTAGACATCTTATATCTCATCTCTAGACATCTCATCTCATCTCTAGACATCTCATCTCTCTCCCCCTTTTGGCTTCATCAAAATCCAACAGGTGCAAGCTAGCCTTAGGGATGGGGATACTTTTATCGTTCTCCTAGGAATGGGCTTTCTACCTAATATTTCTCCCTATGTATCGCTAATAAAGATTTGTTCTAGACTATTCAATACAATGTACGAGAATTAACAAGGAACAGCAATAATGGCTCATGATCCTAAATGATTGTATTCTCCCTAAACACTATGTAGGATAGTTAAACATGTTTTTCAAAGGAGATATTGATACATCAAATCTAATCATAATTAAATTAAGATCAAAACATACAAAACAGTTTTCTTTTTGAAGGTGAAAATTCTTTCCAAATGTAATTTTGATCCTCTCGAATTGATTAACATGATATCAAAAATAATTTTGATGTGTTTAAAAATGATGATTATGATATCAAATGAAATATGTGATTTTAAATTCAAATGAGATGAAATCTGATACCTAATGAAATCAAATGAGATCTGTGAGTTTGAACTTGTGGTATCAAAGGAAATGATTGAATGCCAAATGAAATTTGTGATACCATATGAAATGAAATCAAATCAAATGAAATTTGTGTTTTTAAAAGTGCCAAAAATAATTTCCAAACAAATTGCATCACAGCATCTTAAGAGTTTATTATCGATGACAGCATGTGACTCTCTATTTTCAAGGGATCATTAACAGGTAATGTCCACTTACTTCTCTTCTATATTAAGATTAATCATCATTAAATCAAGAAAGGAAGCATATAAGAGAGGTATGTTATCAATTACTTTCCAGCATGTCATTTAGAGGATACAGATGTGTGAGCTAGGATGATTTTCTAAGACAGTGAATGATTTTGAAGTCAATGCAGATTGAGAGAAACATCCTAAGTTGACACCCTTACCAATGCCATGTATGCATCATATGTAAGAGATGGTAAGGTGTAGATGTTACCACAGATGAGGGGTACTCATACTCTATTAGACTCAGGAATCTGAATCATACGCAGATAAGCATGCTTCCTGACATCTTCAAGAGGTGTGCTATCTCAAGTGGAAACCCCTAGCGCAAGTGCTTTGATGATTCGCTTCGGCAAGCTGAGCTACAACCACAAGCAGACATGACTGGGCAGTCACTCTACTCTTCCCATGGTTCAATAGTTGGCCTGCTATCGAAGGCGCTGATTGTTGTGAAAGCAACCTTGCTCAAACTTGATGATTGGTCCTGCATATGCTTGAGGAAACAAATGCTTTCTGATGGTCAGTGAAAGAACTTAAGATTTAACATTGAAGACCATCCTCAGGACATTCAAGTCAATCTGTGTTAATCAGCACAAGCTAATAATTTTAAGAAATCATGCTTGTTAATTGGTTTAAGAAAATATGAGCAATGATTATGTGAAAACTAATTTTGAAATTATCTATACATTCACATAGTTTCACTATCAAGACATGAACTCTATTTATACTCTCATGGATAAATATCAATGTGATAGTACAGAGAATATTAAACAGGTGGCATATTTTCAGAGTTTCATAAGCAAGTATAGTTCAATACATATGCCTCAAGGATGTTCATGTTAGATCATGAAGACATGTGAATTAATAACATAATGAGATTTTGAAAAAGAGAATCTTCATCCTCACAAAATAATTTGATTAGGATTGAATTCGTTTTACAAAAACAACCAAATTTCAGCATATGATTACGAGAATAATTTCCAAATTTTAGCTCAAGTTCTTCTAGATATGCTCAGTGTGATCTCATTGTTCTTAGGACATCAACAAGCTTGAAATTAATACAGATTATAGCATGCTTGTGATACTATGTCATGTTTTACAGATCTAGCAGAGTTTAATTCAAGGCATTTCCTAAGATTTCTAATGCATGTCAGACAAGAGAGAGACTATCCATTTAATTTCACAACAGAATATGTAAGGGATAGAAATGCTCATGTGTATTGGCGAGAGTTTCTCAGGTTTGGTATAGCCATTCCACACATCTTGATAAGAGACATTTTCGTTGCCATTCTCTCTTGGTTATATTCATTGTTTAAGCTTCAATAATCTGTGTCAACATTCTTAAACCACAAACTTGAACTGAGATCATTAGTAGATTGAGAACTTAAAGATGTAATTAAGAGGGATGTATTGTTCTCGAAATCATAGCTGCTTATGCATTGAAAACGTTGATGCAAGAGATACCACATGAAATGGAAAATCAGAAATAACTTTTGAGTGCTATCATGAGGTATAGTTGTCATGCAAGTTTGAAGAGGATCAGAATCTATTTTTGAAAGTTTGCATTTCAGAAGGATCTTTCAAAACTCAGGGTGAATGCATAAACTATTTTCTTTCATGACTATATGCACAAGGATATACAAGGTTTTTGATCAAGATAGTCATGGACAGCATGTAGATTATGAACATTACTTATTTCTTCAGCCTTTTTTTTTTTTTTATGATGAATATAATGTTCACATCTTAGGATGCTTAATGTAAAATCTCAATAAGTCCATCTAACATTAGCATAGGAGATTTTACTATCAAATGCTTCGTTCCTAAGTGATCCCTTGCTTACCCAAGGAGATCTTCTATACTTATCCTTGGTTCGAAGCACTTTCTTTTGAGAGGTAGGATTCAAGAGCCTTTTCAATGATGATCGAGGAGTCCACTCTCTCTTGTTCTTCTCAGGATAATTGAATGGAACTTTGTGATAGCTCATCCTTGAGACAGAACCATTGTCCCTTGTGGTGGCCGACAGCTTCTTATGATTGTACCAGTGGGTTTCAGCAGTTGCATCATCACGAGTTCTCTTCTTTGGGATAAGAGGAACTCTTGATTTTTCCTGCACAAGTAAGGCACTAGGAGGATGTTTTGGTACCCATTTGTACTTGGGTCCTACATGGTTAGCACTGGACCTTACTTGTCCTTTAGGAATCCATACAAACTTATTTCTCACATTTGAATTTCTTCTAAGACTGCATGTGTGAGAAATATGTCCTAATCTACCACAATAATGACAGATAATGGAATGATAATCAAAATGAGGCTTCCTATCATTATCATGATTAGTTTTCTTTAGAAAAGCTTTTTGTTCCTTTGAAATTTCAGTTTCTTTTGAAAGCTTTTCTTTTTCCTTCAACACGTGTTTACAATCAAAACATTTTTCAAGACATGTTGAAGTTTTCCCTACCGATAGTGGGCTAGCTATCGGAACCACTAGTTCTTTAAAAGAACCCTCGGAAACTTTAGATGTAGAAGAAGAAATTAGTTTTTCAAGTTTCCTATCTTTTTCTTTTAAGCCTAGAAGTTCTTTTGCAAGTTTACAATATTCAGTATATAACTCATTGTATGCATCTTGCAAATCAGAGAGTTCAATTTCAGATCCAGATACCTCACTTTCTGAATCTTCTAGGCAGAGATGGATACTCTCTTCACTGAAGTCTGCTTCCTCAATATCAGCTTCCAGAAGCTCATCAGTAGATGATCCACAAAGAGCACGAGTTGAGCTTTGGACAGCTGTGCTTTCAAGAGATGGGTTAGAAGCATATATCACATCAAGAGTATTCCAAATATCTCTAGCACTAGAGCAATGTTTGATTTTCTGGAAATCATTTTCAGTTAAGCCTTTGTATAAAATTTGCATTGCTCTAATGTTTAAGGAAAACAAATTTTTCTCCCTTTCAGTCCAGTTTCCTCTTGGTTTGAAATCAAAATCATTTTCAAAAATATCCCACATTTTCAAACTAGTGGATTTTATAAAACTTTCCATTCTTGCTTTCCACCAACAAAAATCAATATTTTCTAACACAGGTGGAATCGTATGATCAAAGCCTTTGGAAAACATTTTAACCCAAATCAGCCAAGGTCTTTGCACTTGAGATCGTTTGATCCTTTAAACAAGTGACCTGCTCTGATACCAAATGAAATTCGTGGCTGTCACCCAAGAGGGGGGGGTGAATTGGGTGAGGGAATAAAAACTTAAACTCTTTTCGAAAGACTGCTTGTGCTCGGTGATGATGATAATAAATAATGCTATGCACAAGTCAGTATGCTATGTGATGCAAAATAGAATGATCAAGTATAAATATATGCACACATAAATTTATCCTGGTTCGGTCACCCAGACCTACATCCAGTCCCCAGGCCACACCTGAGATTTCCAATCCACTATTCTTGTTTAAACCGGGCACAAGAGAAGCCTTTACACTTTAGGTTTTACGAGCACGGGTTCACCTAACAACCCACAGGTTTTACAACGGGTTCACCTGCAAACCTTACCGCAAGTTTTACGGGATCACTTGCAACCTTACAAACGCAAGTTTTACGGGCTAACTTGCAACCTATGGAGATTTAGAAAAACTTCTAAATGCTCCCCCTTACAAAATGTAAGATTACAATTATGTTCACTCTATGAACTGATTTTGTTAAACACTTAAGCTCAAAACTAACTCTCTCAAAGAGTGGATGATGTTACTCACTTAAGTACAAATGAATCACTCTCTAAGAATATTACATATCAAAGTCCGAGAGTAGAAGATGAGAGGAATGTAGAATAGTGTTTTCAGATAATAGCCCTGTTCTCTCTCACTTTTTCAAGCCCCCCTCTTCAGAAAATGAAGAACATCCCTTTTATACCAGTCTCTGAATATCTAGCCGTTGGAGAGGCAATAAGACCGTTTGATTATAGACGTTGGGGCCTTGTTTACGTTGTCCTCATTAATGCACAGCAGGGTTGACTTTGCTTTATCTGAAAAGGTGCTCTGACCATGCTGTTCTGTCAACACTGTTCTGACAATACTATTCTGACAAAAGTCGTTCTGACATCTGAACACTTTGTACGGTCCGACTCTTGCTTGCTGTCAGAGAGGACTTCGTTCCTCAAGCATAAGTCCAGGATGTTAAGAGACTCACTATCGGAAGCTCTCTTGCTATCTGAAGCTCGTGGACTCTAACATTTTGCTTGCTATCACATAGAGGAACTTTGTCTTCCAAGCACTTGTCCATGAATGATAAGAGTGCTTTGCTATTGGATCCTCTCTTGCTATCAGAAGCTCTCTTATGGACTCTGACTCTTGTGGGCAGTATGAGCTTTGACACCTTGAGTGAATCTTCAGATTATGTTCTCATACTCCTCATGCTTGGTAGGTAACAATGTTGTTTGAATATGTCTGTTATCCTCTTGTTACCGTTGGAAGGAACATCTTCTTAAATGCTTCAGCAGGGTTGACTTGCTTTATCTCTGAAAAGTAGTCCTGACACCTCTGCTCTGTTAAAAGCATTCTGTCTTCTGAGTATGTGACGTTCACTCTTGTACTCTTGCTGACGGATGATCATCGTTCATCCGGAAGTGGCAATCTTGCTCTGCAAGGGTTAGTCTCTGAAATCCAATGCCAAGAGTCTTTCCATCCGGAAGCTCATTTGCATCCGCAAGTGTAACTAAGTTCTGCACATACTGGTTAGTCCAACATAGCAATATATATAATCAGATATAGTAAAACTACACATGTTGTGGGAAGTTTGCTATGGGAAGTAGTCTTACTTAGACTATGTTCTGACTTAGTGTAATGTCTACTGACTCTAAGGGATCTCTATTCCAATAGTCAGCTTAAGTCTCGTTAGTTTACTCTAAGTCTTCCTAAGTGACTCAGTGTGTCATTCATGCTATGTATATTAAGTCAACACACAATCACATGAAGTGGGAGTTTACTTAGTCTAGGATGTATCCGGAAGCACTTCTCCATCCGGAAGTGAATCCACTAGATGTAGGATTTTGTTTACTATTGCTCACTCTCGCTCAGTGTTAGGTCACTTCAACAGCCAGCGCTAGTCACTAAGCTATCGGAAGCACTTCTACTGGACGTTGCTTACATTCACTGACGCTTAGTGTTATCGTGTTCTATCAGTCTGCGCTAGTGAAAGTTTATCAGGAAGTGATTCCACTTGACGAGGCTTATTCACTGACGCTCGGGGATATATCTATTCTGTCAGCCTGCGCAAGTCTAAATCTTATCAGGAACGAATTTCACTTGACGAGGCTGATTCACTGACGCTTGGGGATATATCTATTCTGTCAGCCTGCGTCAGTCTAAATCCAACAGGAAGTGTTTTCACTTGGCGAAGTAGACTCACTGACGCTTGGGGTAATATCTATTCTATCGCTATGCGCCAGTCTAAGTCTAACAGGAAGCAACTTCACTTGACGTTGCATTTTCACTGACGCTCGGGGTTATATCTAGTTTATCAACCTGCACCAGTCTAAATCTATCAGGAAGCAATTTCTCTTCCGATTGAAACATAGCTTAGTCTTAAGGTGTATTAATTCTCATGGACTTACTTGCTGACGCTGGGGGATGAAAGCATTCATCCGCGTGTGCAAGTCCTAATCTATCCGGAAGTGATCTTGCATTCTCAAGTGATCTAACTCAAGATTCTAACCATGTCATCTAATCCCTCCTAAGTGTTGATTATGTTCTCTTAAGTACTAGACCATATCATACCTTAGTCACCATCAAAATTTAAGATTCTAACAGATGGAAGCTGGTGGTGATGATGATGATGATGATGAGAGGAAGAGATATAATAGTATGGTGCAACAACAAAGTTTAGTGTTAGGTGGTGGAGGGAAAGGATGTGATGGTGGACATAGAAATAAGTGGGATTATTATTCTGAAGGTGGTGGTAATACTAATGCTTATTATCAGAAGATGATTGAAGCAAATCCTGATAATGCTCTTTTTCTTGGAAATTATGCACGCTTCTTGAAAGAGGTGAGCTAAATCATATCCTGGTATTTTTTGCATCATGGGATTGTTTTTTTCTTGTGAGAGTTTTGCTTGTTTGTTCTGATATAATTTCAATGTTTTGCAAGTAGGTTTGTGGGGATTATCCTAAAGCAGAAGAGTATCTGGAGAGATCCATTTTGGCTAATCCAGGGGATGGTAATATTCTGTCACTGTATGCAGATCTAATATGGCAAACACAGAAGAATGCTGATCGAGCTGAAGGATATTTTGACCAAGCTGTTAAAAGTTCCCCTAATGATTGGTAAGGAATCAACCTCTCCCTTATGACATTTATTCGTGAATATATTGTACACTTAAGATCCTATTTCCTGATTGGTGTAGACTTTTAGTTTTTACTTTTTAGAACGCTGAATAGTTATAACTTAAATTGTTTAAGGTCATTGCTTTTTTGTCCTATCACAAGTACAAAAAGGGTTATCTACACCGGTTAAAAATATGTTTAGATTAGTGCTAGGACCTGACTTAATAAGATTGGTTCTAGGACCAGTCTAAATAAGATTTGTTCAGAAAGTCAGCCACTTTTTAGTCTGTTTGCCAACTAGCTCTAAAAGAGAACGGGGAAGGATATCTACTGCATGCTCAAATCTTTTACCAACTACTCTTACTTTCAAGTAGATGTTGAACTTCTTTGTGATTTTATGAGGGAGCACCTTGTTTTTCATGCTCCCTCTTCTTTTTACATTTAATTTTGTAATATTGTAAGATATTTTTTATTGTCTCGTTTTAATGAATTGTCCTTTATTCAAAAAAAAAAGCTCTAAAAGAGAACTTTTTTAGATGGGTTAAATGTCCAATCTACCCCAGAAATATGCCACAAATCTCAATTCCACCCCGAAAGTTCTTTTGGTCATTATTTTGCCCTGGTAATTCAAACTGGAGCAATGTTGCTTTGCGCCCTAACTCCGTTAATTTTGTCCTTTCAACTATCATGTTAACGGTGTCATGTAGAATTCGATGGAAAATTAACGCTGTTAATGGACCAGGGCAATTGAGACAAAATAACTTCCATGGTGGAATTGACATTTGTGGCACACTTCTGGGGTGGATATTTAACCCTTTTTTAGATTTTTAGATTGGTTGTTTTCAAGTGCACTGGTACTAACTAAAATTTGGAAAGTCAGAAAGCTGAGCATCTTTTCAGATGATACTTTGTACAGTTGATGACATACTAGCCCAGATTAGAGCCATAGTGCTACACTCCCTTAACACCTTTTCTACCTTTCTTAGGAAAAGTCTCACTTAGTCAAGGGCTAGGTTTTGTTTCTTTCCTTTTGTACCGCATGTAACTGGTCAATCTGACCTGCTTGTATATGTTTTTTGATTAATACAAATACCTTTCATTCAAAAAAAAAATTGATGACATTTTGAATAAGATGAGACATTATACAAGTGTAGACCAGGTATGCGTCAACCGGTCCATATAGTGCACCAATATTTACAAAAATGTCACAGGTCTCACTTTTTAAACCTTTCCAGGCATAATTGGTGTAGAAACCGAAATCTAAAATGCATTTTTCTTTTTTTCATTATTGTGTTTTCTGTTTTTGTGGTCATATTTTCTCTTGGTTTGTTGATTTTTGAAAAGCTTTCGGTTAGTTGATAAAACTAATGAAAAAGCCTTGACATCTGCAGCTATGTTCTGGCTTCATATGCTAAATTCCTTTGGGATGCTGAGGAAGAAGATGAAGAACCAGAGAAGAAATCAGATCACAGCCATGCATTTCCACTAGATTCATTCCATGGTGCTAACCACCACACACGTTTGCCTGCAGCCTCATAATCTCACTCATATTTATCTCATATATCATGAAATTACCTTGCAAGATAAGGTAAATGCAGTCCTTAGTTAGTTTTGGGGAGAAGGACAAAAGTCATGTTCAGTTTTCTAGAACTTGCTATCAAATTTTCCACCATAATCACAAAAGAAAACGAATGTGTAGTTTGACAGGTCAAAAAGGTCTTCCATGCTTCAGTATATGTCTGAACTTGATTGCAAACTTCCAAGCAACTTCACAACTCTAGTCTAGCCCTTCTAAAATGAGTGGAGTTTGTAAAGTGCAGAGGACCTTATCACTGTGATGTCAGTATGTAGATAGTTTAGAACTAATAATGTATAGCAGAGTTCACTTCCTTTTTGTATCAACAAGGTTTCCACTAATGTATCTTTTGACAATATCAAATTTTGGTATGAATAAAGAGCTCTAGTTTATATACTTCTAGAATCATGTGACTGTATTGGTATTCATTACTAATTAAGGTGTATCTGTAGATGATCATGTGATATTACATGCTTTGAAATTAATACCAACATTGCGAAATTGTCTCCCTATACAAAAAGAAGCTGATTTATATATTTAGGTTGTATGACACAAAATCACTTAAAACAAGCTGATATATTTTTATCAGAAAAATAAGCTGATCCAAACAAGCATTATTAATCTGTTTTATGTGATAACGACTCTATTTTGGTGTAAATGTTAACCTCAATAATGTCCAAATACTCCCAAGTGTGTGAGAGCTTTAAGAATCTCACAATCCTATCATTCAAATGTTGGTAGGGCTTAAGGCATATGGCCTTTTTGTCTCTTTTATATGATGGTCCCTATTTTGTGGCCTGCCACAATTTCTCTATGTCCATCATCCATTGCATCAGTCTCTCGCATTCCTTGTCTTTCACTGCTAACAGTGAGGTGATATCAAGTGTTATGTTTGTACCTTGTCAAATTGATGCAAAATATTGTTCTTATTCATCTACAATTTATTCGATATAGTGACACCAATAATGACCACTGAAATTATTGGAACTTCTATACTAATCATCCTTTTTATGCAAATCTCAATTCACTGAACGTCCATTACATTGTTGGTAAAAAAAAGTTCATTACATACATCTAAAATTTAAGTTAAACCAGCTTATCTCTTTTACAAGATTCTCAATTACAAAGATCCAAAATTTTTCATCTAGGTCCTGATAACTGAACACAAGATAAGGGTACATTACTGTAAAAAGAAGCCTGAGTGGAAGAGGAAGCTAGTTCACTGCCCATTTTAAGGAATGATGAATAAGAACTTGAAGAGGATAATGATGGTGGCTCAGAAACAGGAATAACACCTTCAAGCATTTGAACAACTTTGGTCATTGGAGGCCTTAAACTCATGTCATCTTGTATACACCAAAGAGCAATCTTAGCTGCAGTGAAAGCTCTCTCATCACCCTCTTCAATATCTATCATTGGGTCAAGAACCTGCTTCAGTTTCCCTTCTTCCATCATCCGAAAGGCGTATGAAGGAAAATGCACTTTCTCGGATCCTTCCCATTGATCATAATTCCTCCTTCCTCCAATAATCTCAAGCAGGACCATCCCATAGCTGTACACATCACTCTTCTCTGAAATTGCATAGTTTGTGATCCATTCTGGTGCTAGATACCCCCTTGTTCCTCTTAATGTAGTGAAGACATGGCTTTGCTCGCGGCTCATGAGCTTAGACAAACCGAAATCTGAAACCTTGGCCTTGAAGTTTTCGTCAAGAAGTACATTCTCAGGTTTGATATCACAATGTATGATTTTCACCTCACACTCCTCATGAAGGTAGGCCAATCCTCTTGCTGTGCCTAGTGCAATGTTGAATCTGGTGTTCCAATTCAGCAAGAAAGCATTATCATGGCTTCTGAAGATCCATTTGTTCAGAGATCCTCTTACCATGTACTCATACACGAGAAGGCGATGAGGGCCTTCAGCGCAGAAGCCTTTGAGCTTCACCAAATGAACATGGTGAATACTTCCAATGCTGGAAACTTCAGCTTTGAACTCTTTTGCCCCTTGTCCTAATCCTTCCAGTTTCTTCACAGCCAATTGAGATCCATCTTCAAGCACTCCTAGATAAACTGAGCCAAACCCCCCTTCACCGATTTTTGTAGAGAAATCTTTTGTGGCTTTACTTAGAGTGCTATAACTAAAACGAGTCGGCATACCATGAAGACTGTCCAAGAAATCATCTTCCTCCAAAAGCTCGTCTAAGAGATGTTTGTTTTTGCAGCAATGCCATAACCCCAACACAAGTCCAATAATGATCAGAACTGTGAATATAACTACAACAATGACTAGTACAGTTAGGTTCCTTCCTTTTCTCCCATCTCCATCTCCAGTAGAGATCTTCATGAATGAAACATAGCCTCCAGAACTCGCCTTAGAGCGTTGGAAACTACCAGCCTGGTCAAAATGGTAGCAAGTTCCTGTACTATTTTCAAAGAAAAGCACAAGGCAAGAGCAGTTTGTTAAGCAGCCTTCTTTACAAGCATTCAGGGATGATGACTTTGAAACCGGCTGAACATACTTGAGGGCGAAGTAATCGAGTTTCTCGCCAACATACAGAAGGTCTTCTTCTCGGGTTCTAGAACATGTTGAGGTGACATCTGGTATAGGTGGCTTGCAATTGAAACGAGATTTGAGAAGTGAAGGACACTCACACCAATTCTCAAAGAAGCAAACATAATAAGGATCACAAGGCTCAGCAATACCACAAGGGTCTTCAGGTATTCTAGTTGCTTCAGGGGTAACAGATTTTCCCTTGTTGAGATCATAAAAGGATATAGCACCATTAGGATCTAATATAGCAGCCCACATTGCGTTAGGATCAGATTTATCAGAGAAGACAGATTTCCATTTTAAAGCTCCACTTTTGTCATAGAAATTCCAAGAATTTGAAACCAAAGTAGCAGAGTGAAAATGAACCCCCTTGCTTACATTATTGTTTTCTCTTGTCAATGACCAATAAATCTGAGGAGGTTCAAATCCAGCATATAAAACCAAATCACCAGACATAAAGGTAAGAAAAGTAAATAAGTTATTTCTGTTAGGGAAGCTTTTTAGACTCATTCCTTCAACAAACAGCTGATTAGGCAAAAGGGTATCAGTAGGATGACTAAAACTCTCCCAAACAACTCTTCCTTCTTCACTAATCAACACCAGATTTCCTGAATCTTTCAGTTCCAAGGCTCTAACTTTACTTCCTGCTGTCTTTGTTTCCCAAACCTTGCCATTCCCTCTTTCTAAATAAGCATTCCCATTATTGTCAAACACAAACTTATCATTGTTTCTTACTAGTAAGCCTCTATTTGCAGTCCAAACCACTTTATAGCTTTTCAAGTGAATGACAACTAAAACAAACAAGGAAACATCAAGGGTGCCAAAGAATCCAAAAGCAAAAGCTGAGTTGTTGGATAGTAAGAACAGTCCTCCATGGTCATTATTCCAATCCATCTGAGAAGCCTCAAATCTGGGAAATATCTGCCTTATGTGCTGTTGATGATCAGCTAAACACAGTCTTAACAGAAGAAACACATAGATAAACAAGGTTTCCCTTCTGTATAGCATCATGTTTCTTGAACAGCACCAAAGTTCTGGTTTCACTAAATAAACCAAAAGAGACTAGACAACAAAAGACAAGAAAGTAAAAGGTACACTACCAATATGGAGGGAAACTTGAGTTGTAGAGGCTGAGAGTGAGCTATTTTTGCTGTGTGGTTCCTTTGTTTTGAGATTACTTCCGTTATTAGTTTGTGGATGATTTTTCCTTCTCCATGAAACAGACATTATCTCCTGGTTTTGGCTGTTTCTTTTTAGTGTTTAGCAACGTACAAGCAAAGTAATAGATGACAGCAACTAAAGATATAAAATAACATGGCTTCATACTCTCTTTTGTCCGCCTGATAATTCTACACAACTTAAGAAATGAGGTAAAATTAGTTGAACGTTGTAACTTGTAAGTATAAAAAATAGTAAACATAAGCTAAATATAGTTAAAAAATCACTAATATGATGGTCAGGAGAATAACCAAAGAAATTAAAATTTGAAATTTTAAACTGCAGTAAACATTTTACTGTGCAGATGGAAATTAATTAACTGATGCCAGATAGTGAGAGAATGCTAAAAGATTCAAAAGTGGTTTGATTAGTGAGTCATTGCTGTCACATTTATGTTTAGCTATTAGTTCCAACTCCCAACTGTCCTCATTTATGTGTTCAGGGTCAAAGGGTAACATGACAGCAGTAGGAGTTGGAGGCTTGCCACATGCTGGTACACAAAGTTTAAAGGCTTCTCTAGCCAACTCTCCTTTTTTATCTATATACTTTCACGATTACTTGTTTAATATAGAATAATTTTAGTGCTTAGATCAACTAGCCGTGTATTGTTCTAACTTAACTTTAATGGTCTCGGGCTTGAGTCATGTGTATGCAGGTAACAAGGATCCCCATATTGTGTTATTACAGCATTCCAATGAGCTGGAAATATAGGTTTTTTGGTTGCCTTGCTACATGCTGATACACAACCCATAAAAACTTCTCTATCCCATAAATATGTTGTAAATAGGATCAGAAAAGTAATTAGTTCATTAGGAGATACGAGATATTAAAGACTTGGATGTTAAAATTTGGACAAGTGATGTAAGTGTGGGTTGATTATTTAGCTGTGCCTTCCACTATATGGCACTTTTAATGCAGTTGTCAAACTTGGTTGACATCGTACTAGACATCCCATCATGGAATTCATGAATAAACGCACACTTGACTTTTCAAAGTGTATCCACCAGTTGACCTTACTTTATTGATTCAATCACATGTTTTAAGAATTTTGAATGCAATGTAACTTGCTTCAACTTTTTCTAGGTGCTTGTATAGTTGACTATACAAGCACCTAGAAAAAGTTGAAGCAAGTTACATTGCATTCAAAATTCTTAAAACAAATCACAAAACCCTTGATGGACTAGTTGGAGTCATTCTAACGTAAAGAGTGGTCTCACATTTCTACATTTAAACCATATCATGTAGTTTTGGTAATTACACAAATGTCGCAAAGTTTAATTACCTCATTGTAAACTACATGTGAATCAGTTTCGTCGGTTGTTTCACCTTATTCTTAACTACATATGAATTAGATTAGTCGGTTGCTATTCCAAAGTGACTATTTTAACTTTTGCATAGAGGCAAATTCATTTGTAATCCCTATAATTTCCTTTGATTTGGATTTTGATCCCTATAGTTTCAAAATAGTGTTTTTGATCTTGTAGTTTTGTCCATTTCATATTATTAATCCTTATGGCTTAAAAAGGACCAAACAGTGTTAGTTTGTGTTTATGTGATACAAACACCATTAATTTTATTGACTCAACTACATGACATGAAAAAAATGGATAGAATAGAATGCCTTAATTCACATTGGTGACCCACAATGATGGACGCCACCATGAATAATAATTTACGTTGGTGACCCACGATGTCAATAGCTCATCATGAAAATGGTCTCTACATGACAACTACACTGTTGCAAAGAATAAATGGCCCTAAAATGCAAAGATAGAGCATGTTGATAACCTTAATGGAGCGATGCTGGAGAGCAAGGCTAGCTAGCTTGAGATAGCAAGCTTCCAAAGACAAAATAAAACGTACAACAAGACAAGCAAAGATTGAAATAAGCATACAAGCCTAACACGTACTCCCTCCACTCCATAATATAAAAACCCAAAATACAAGAGTTCATCTCACATTCTCTTCACATCTAATGTAAATTTTCTTACTTTACCTCTAACTATCTTTCATATTTATTCATGCTTATGTTTTCTCTTTTAATAGTATCATAATCATAATAATATGAGCAATATTGAAAAAAAATATTAATTCTAGACTTTTACATGTTTTCTTCTTTTAAGAAACGTGTTTTGGCAACTGAGCTCGTATATTACGGACCGGAGGGAGTATACTGTTAAATTACGAACAAAAACAAAAGAAAAACTTAAAACAACAAAGAATGCAGCATTGAAAGAGGGAAATGGTTGCAAATGAACATAGAAGTGACCGAGAGTATTATCCATACGTACGGAGCTTTTTAGAGTAAGCTTTAAAATCATAGAGTACGAAGAACAGACCTATGGTTGTTTACTTCTACTTCTAGTAATGAAGAGGTTTTTTTTTTTGGTCAGAAAAATGAAGAGGTTTAATACAAGGAAGATTGTTCAATATTATGCATCATCTTTAAGTTATTATACAAGAAATCTGTGACCCCCTTGCTTACTCATGTTTAGCATTTCTGGATTTTTAATTCTTATCATAAAGAAGAAGGTGTGCATCATCTTCTCAAAAGTTCCCATTTCACCTAATATTGCATGATGTGTCATTTTCTCCATAAATATAAAAGATTGCAACATCATCTTTTTTAAGCTTACGTTTGCCACCAAGCAACTTCTTTACTTCAATTCTTATGGAAAAACCAATCTAAGTCAAGGCTTCCAGTCGTTTTATCCGGTTTTCTTCGAGCTACACTTTTATGCACAATAATTCCAAACTTCCTATTATCGGCTTCTGATCATTCTTTAATCATAACTTTGTGTCAAAGAGTGTTTACTTAACGTTCTTATAATCAGTTCAAAAAAAAACGTTGTTAAAAAAATCATTTCCTTCGGCAGGAAAGTTTCCATGGCCCAACTATGTGGGCCTAGTATTTGGGCCATTAAAGCTGAGGGTATACAAGTCTTAATACTTTAGGTTAATGTATCCCAGATTTTTGTGTTTTGTGCTTTGTATAAATTTCATTCATGTGTTTATATGTGTAGTCAAACATATATAGAGTATAAGAAATTTTCCTACTTTACCACTAACTCTCTTTCATTTTGATTAATGTTCACATATTTTTCTCTTTTAATAGTACCATAATAAATGAGGGTAAAATTGAAAAAAAAAAATTAACTTCAGACACCTAACTAACTTTTACATGTTTTCTTAAGAACTATGTTTTGGCAGCTTAGCTCTTATATTACGGATCGGAAGGAGTAATTTACCATAACTTTAATCCTCGAAACCATCAAATTACTAAAAAATATCATAAATTTAAAGGATTTATGGCTAAGAGATTCTAATTTGAAAAAGGCACATTTGTTTTAATTTTACCCCCATTTAGTTGTAAGTTGTAACTGCTTGTCTTTACAATTGTCAATAACCTTTACACTTGTCAATACAAATTATTTTACTTGTCAACCTAAATAAAAGGGTGAAGACCCAAAAATGATACATAACTATTGTCCAAGGATAAAAAATACTCTCTCTGTTCCTAAATATAAAACCTAGATAACTTTTTTTTGGAAAGATTAAAGTTGCGAAATAGGTTATTAAATGATGACATATTTGATATCTTTTTAGATTATCCATTAGCTTATAGGTAAAATAAACTAGTTTAAGAGATTAACTTATTTTTTGCTTTTTTTAGGATTTTTCAAAAAGTCATCTAGGTCCTATATTTAGGAACAGAGTGAAATGCGTGGCTGTCACCCAAGAGGGGGGTGAATTGGGTGGCAGAATAAAAGTTAAAATTCTCTTTTGAAAAACTGACTACTTGTGCTTGATGAGAGTGACGATGTATTACCCCAAGCACAAGTGAGTATCTAGTGGTGTGGTGCTTGATGAATAGATTAGATAAACAGAATAAGCTCACACAGATTTATCCTGGTTCGGTCACTTCCAGACCTACATCCAGTCCCCAGGCTCCACCTGAGATTTTCAATCCACTAAACTTCTTGTTTGAACCAGGCACAAGAAAGCCTTTACACTTTAGGTTTTACGAGCACAAGTTCACCTAACAACCCACAGGTTTTGCAACAGGCTCACCTGCGAACCTTACAACCACAGGTTTTACAACGGGATCACCTGCAACCTTTCAACCACAAGTTTTGCGGGCTAACTTGCAACCTATGGAGATTTAGAAAAACCTCTAAATGCTCCCCCTCACTTTGGTAAGATAATAAATCTGTTCTTCAAGCACAAGCTTTAGAACAGCCTCTATCAATTAGAGGATTTGATAATATGTTCACTCTATGAACTGATTGTGATAAACACTTAAGTACAAATGATTCTCTCTAAGAATAGATGATGTTACTCACTTAAGTACAAATGAATTACTCTCTAAGAATGTTACAACTCTAAGATCAGAGAGTAGAAGATGAGAGGAATGTAGAATATAATATCTCAGACAATATGCTCTGTTCGTCCCACTTATCTTCTGAATGTCGATGTTCCTTTTATACTCGACCTCAAAACATTCAGGCTTGGGCGGCTGGTTGAATATGTCCGTTTGAATATAGTCGTTAATCCCATGTTACCGTTGAGAAGTACATCTTCATTAATGCTTAGCAGGGTTGACTTGCTTTATCTATGAAAAGCAACTCTGACAACTCTGCTCTGACAAAAGCATTCTGAGTATGTGACGTTGACTCTCGTACTCTTGCTGACGGATGATCATCGTTCATCCGGAAGCGGCAATCTTGCTCTGCAAGTGTTAGTCTCTGAATCCCAGTGCCAAGATTATTTGTATTCGGAAGCTCATTTGCATCCGGAAGCAAGACTAAGTTCCGCACATACTTGTTAGTCCAACAGAGTAGTATATATAATCAAGTATAGTAAGAGCTATACATGTTGTGGGAAGCTTGTTTGCTATGGGAAGCATTCTTACTTAGACTATGTTCTGACTTAGTGTATTGTCTACTGACGCTAGGGGATGTCTATTCCAATAGTCAGCGTAAGTCTTGTTATTTTGGTCTAACTCTTCCTAAGTGACTTAGTGTGTCATTTACTCATGCTATGGGATGTGAAGTATAACAACACATAATCACATGCAGTGGGAGTTCACTTAGTCTAAGGGTGCTCTTTTACATCCGGAAGCAATTCCACATCCGGAAGCACTTCCACTGGACGTTGGGTTATGTTCACATTTTACTCACTGACGCTCAGTGTTATCCATACCAACAGCCAGCGCTAGTCACTAAGCAATCGGAAGCTAATCCACTGGACGTTGGGTTATGTTTACTGGCGCTCAGTGTTATCCATACCAACAGCCAGCGCTAGCCTTAAGACAATCGGAAGCAAATCCACATCCGGTTGCATCTTAACTTAGTCTCAAGGGTTTTGTACATCTAATGCTCCTAGACTGAGTTATGACTTAGTGAAACACTTGCTGCCGCTGGGGGATGAGTGGTTCATCCGCGAGCGCTAGTCCTAGTACATCCGGAAGTAAATCCACATCCGGTTGTACTCTTATTTGTGATTCTATTTTAACCTAACTTTGTCTAAGTGTTTAACTTGTTCTTTCATATTTTAGTCTTCATCAAAACTTAAGATTCTAACATTCTCCCCCTTTTTGATGATGACAAACCAAGTGATACAATTAAGTCCATATGGAAGAATTAAAAGTAATAATTAGATAAGGCACAAAGAACTGAAGACAAATATCATTGATGAGCAAAAGATTACAAGTCAGATATGTATAACAGCAGTTAAAATTTACAAGTAATCAAAGCTGTGTAAGTTGAGCTATGCATGGAAAATATGAAGAAAAATTATCATAGTAAGCAAATTTACAAAGTGCATAATAACAAAACAAAGATGAGATGCTATGCTATGATAAATGCATGAGTGTATGGGGGTTAAGGCTTGCGTTTGTTATTTTTCCCTCTCTGATTCTTTTGATACTCTTCTTCCACTCTGGCCCATGCTTCGTCCATTTCCTGCTGATCAATTTGAGCAAGGATCTCTTGGAGTTCTCTAGCCTCTTTTTCCTTTCTAAACCTTTCTAGCTCCAAGGACTCCACAATTGCTCTTCTCAGATCATCGGCCTCACTTAGCCCAGAAGAGGAAGAACCAAGTGATGTCTCGTTGATGGGGATGACACCATGAGGAAGATGTATGTTGGAGATCTTTACATTCCAGACCGGAAAGTCAGGGTCCTGGGCCAAGCTTGCCTTGCCTTTCCCTTTCGCTTTCTCTTTAGCCAAAGCGTTAGCCCTATCAGCATCCAGAACTGTGAATTGCTCGAAGGTGAGTTTGTTGTTTCCATTAAACCTCTCAAGTTCCTCAGGGGTGAGATCTTCCACCTCAAGCTTTACCACTACTTCTGGTGGGATATCATCCATCACTTTCTGAGTTTGTTCTCTGACGGAGGACTGAAACGCTGAAGCTTGATTCTCAGGCTCTTCCTCACTGTCTGCAGGCTCAGAGATGCCTGTCCCCTTTTTGACAGCACGCTTCACTCTAGTTTTGCTGGATTTAACCACTGGAGAAGCAGGAGTAGAAGTTGGCGTTGAAGGAGGAATAGGAACGACTCTCACTCTCACAGGTGGCTCAGACCTAGTGTACCCATATTTCAACATAATCTCCTCAAGTACAGTGAGTGCAGGTGCAGAGGGAGAAGGCTCAGAAGAAGGAATCTCAGGCTCAGGTTCAGACTCAGGCTGTGGGAGTTCACCAGGTTGCTCAACCAACACCATTGCCCATTTCGACCTTTGCTCGTCCAGGCGCTGCTGTTGCATATATCTCACTGCTTCCTTCCTGAGCAGATACTCAGCATTACCTATCTGCCTCAGATCATTTGCACGCCGTAGAGCAGTAGTTATGTCCTCTTCCAGCCACAAGGAAGGTTGAGACCTTATTTGCTCCAAATCATATGCCCGACGGAGGGCAGCAGCTGGTAGAGTTTCTCTCCCCCTTTTGGCATCATCAAAAGGGACGAGGGCCAGGGAGGGAGGATTGGGTGAAGAGGAAGGTGGAGGATCTGGGCCAAATGGTCTGGGGGGCGAGGATTCGGGCGAGGATGTGGGTGAGGTATGTTCTGGTGAATTAGGAGGGTTAGGGAAGAAGGCTGTGTTTCTTTCGAAGAAGGAGGGGTTGGTGAATAGCCCGTCGAAGGGGTAGGTAGAGTAGTAGACAGGGTGTTGTTTAACTTTCCATGGAATAGGGGGTTGGACTTTGAGGTAGTAGGTGTGAAGTGGGTGATCAGGAGAGTGAAATCCTAGAGATTGGGCTATGGTGAGGTTAGTGTTAGGAGGAGGATTGGGGGCCCCTATGGGGTTTGGTGGTGGTGAATGATTTGGGGAGTTATGTGGAGATGGAGAGTTATTGGGATTAAGGGGTGATTGGCGAGGGGAGTGTTGGGGTGAGTTTTGAGTGGAGTGTCGAGGTGATGGTTGATGGTCATTGCTGGGTGATGTTTGGGGTTGTTGGTTATTCTGAGGAGGAGGCTGTTGTGGCTGTTGATTGTTAGGGGGAGGAGGAGGAGGTAGTAGTGGTTGATTAGGTGGAGGAGGTGGAGGTGGGTTAGGAGGAGGAGGTGGTGGTAAGTTAACTTGTGGTTGAGGGATCTGAAGATGATTTAGGATGAGGTCTAACTTGGCATCTACCCTTGCAAGTTGAACCTCGACCTGACCAACTCGGTCCTCGAGCCTCTGGATTCTTTCCCTCTGCTGTTGGAAGCCAGCGTCGCTCTCATTACGGAGGGGAGCTACCAAAGAATCAGTCAGCCTAAAGAGGATCTCCTCCTTGACTTCCTCAGCGAAGGCCCGTACTCCGGCTGTTACCCCTGGAGCACGGCTTGGACCAGGATGAGAGTCAACCTCTTGATCCCCTGCACCAGATACAGAGGGGGCTGAGGTATGGGAAGCACTGCCTGCCTGAGAGCCCGAGCGAGTGGCTTTGGATTTCTTGATATATTTTATCCCCATCTTGCCAATGTTAATTGCGCTGACAGGTGCGCACTTAACACTTTCGTCTTCCTCAGTAGATGTGGACTTAATCAAATACTTCTCCAGAAGGAAGGCAATGATTGTGGGGTAGGGGAGACTTCCAGACTTGTTATTGTCAATCCACCTGAGCAACTTGTAACATCCTGAAAATTTAATACAGGATTAAAGAGTGTTTTGGAAATGATAAATGGAGAAATTAGGAATTTTGGGAATTTTTAGGAACTTTTGGTGACTTTTGGGAATATTTTGGAAATTTTGAGTAATTAATATGCATATAATTACTAAAGAAATGAAAAGTTTGAAATATGAGGGAGTGGTAGAGCTAAAAATATTTTGAAGTTTAAGAAGATTGGAGGCTGGTTTAAGTGGTTTTAAATTAAAAGAGGACATTATGGTAACTTCCGGTACGAAATAATCCATTTCTGACCCAGAAAACGCATACCAAACACGGCCCAGCCCCCCTTTTTGACTTAAAACCCGTCGGACCCTTCTCCTTCTTCCTCAATCACGCGTGGCACTCCTCCCTCTTCTTCACCATTTTGTTTTTGCTTCTTTGGCACTTCCATGCTCAACCAAATCGGCCCTTTACCTCTAAAAAAAAAACTTTCTCATTTTGCTTCATCTTTTACTCCTTTCCATGAACCCGTGAAGCACGAAACCGATTTGTGCTTGGAAGTGGTGCTTCGGTTTGGAGTTTTCCGGCGGTGGGTTGAGTTTTCCGGCGACGTGAGCGGCTAGTGAGAGGAAAGGTTTGATTTTTCTTGGTTTCCTTGGGTTGTTCTTCCATTTCCAACATTTTTTTGTCATTTCCTCAACTCCTCTTCCCTTTTTCCAGTCGGCCGGCGGTTGGGAGTATTTTTCCGGCGACGGTGGTCCTATTTTTCCGGCGAAGGAAGTTGTTGTTGAAGGTGGGTGGTAGTTCTCTAGCTCTTTTTGTAAATTTCTCATGTTACAACTTCATTTCTCATCTTCTTTTCCTTCCTTTTTGTTCAAGCTCGGCCAGTCACTTAAGGGCCGATTCCGGCGAGTTCTGGACGGCGGCCGGCAGTAGTGAAGCTCCTTCCTGTGTTCTAGAACTTTGTAAGCTTGATCCTTGCCTCTTGTGAAGTTAATTTTGTGAAATTTGGTCTTTTCGATGTTAGGGTGTTATGGAAAAATTGAGACTTTAGGATTTATAAGTTGTTATTATGATTATTCACTGCTAAATTGAAGATGTTTGGGAAGTATTGAGGTTTATTGAAGTTGGAAAAGATTTTGGGGATTTTTAGAAATTGTTATGGCTCCTTGAATTGGGGTTTTGTTAACAAAAGATGATTTGAATGAATTAGTTGTTGATAAATACTTGTTAAGGTTATAATAAGATGTGGGAAGTTGATTTTGATTGAATTGGTGTTTAGGAAGGAATTTGGAAGGTAATGGAGCATGTTTGGACTCTTTAAGTTAGGACTATGTTGGTAGAGGATGTTCTGGAACAAATTGGTATTTATGTAATGTTAGTTGAAGTTGTTTGGTGATGTTGGAAGGTTGGTTTTAGAGGGATTGGTATTGTAAGGAATTTTTGCTAGTTAAAGTGTCGATTTGAAGTGACTTTGGTAGATTAAAGGGTGCTTGAGTTTGGAAGAGCATTTTGGTTGTTATGGAGGTCCTTGTGGGGATTTATTTAATGTGAATACAGTGTTATAAAGGATGTTTTAATAAGGTGGCTTAATTTTCAAGGATTTCAAGTAATGGTGGAAGTTAAGGATCTGGAAACTATAAAAGGATAGTTAATAGAAATTGGAAAGTTAAGGTTTTGATATTGTAAAGATTTGGTAAAGAGAAGTTGAAGGAGGAAAGGATATGGATGTGGTTTTGGTACTGAAGTATTTTTATACTTTTAGTATTAATGAAAGTTATTTAAAAGGTCGAGTTAAGTCACTTACAAAGTGTCTTGACCCATTTTTAAATTGTGGCATTATTGTAGACGGTGATCGTTCAAGCGGACTTTGAAGATAACTGTCATCTGCGTATATCTGCTGCAGTGAAGTTTAGCAGGTAATCACGCTTAACTGACTGTGATACTGAGGGTGATGGTAGTTGAGGATTTTCTGACATCCTCTTCTGCTTATTTATATATATATATAAATAAAATGAATTCAGATTACATTATACATAAACGTGGGCTATAGGGTACCTTTCAACTGAACTGTACTTTATATAAATTCATATTTATATATAATCTTTTGTATGTTGCATGACACTGGTTATTAGTACCGTCGGCCGATGTAACCTATCGATTTGCGCAAATCGATAGGTTAATAGTACGGGTTCCTCGGATTGTAAAGGAACCAGGGATTTTCACATTGATTAGAGTGGTCCCTTTTATGCTTTTCGGATTGTAGACCGGGCACAGTGTCACACACGTTTATTTCTGTCTATTGAGAGATGGATGCATTTGTTCTGTATATATATAAATGTGTATATTTGCAAATGTTATATGCTGTATGCAGGTTTTTGAACTGTGGTACCCTGTAGACACTCCACTACCCCACTTCTGAGTGTCACAGTGAGTTATGTTGTGATTACTGAGACATTGTTTTGTCTCACCCCATTCCCTTTATTTTTACAGGTGATCATGCCCAGGGGGAGGCGCAGAGGAAGGGGAAGGGGCCGTCTGGCCCATACTGATATAGTAAGTAGGCCAGAGGTGACCTTGTTAGGAACATATATCGCCATTTCACTAGGCTGCACCCGCTTCTGCATATTTGAATGTTGTTTTGAGTGAATTTTATTGTATATGTGAACTGTATGATTTGTAATGTAACTTAATGTAATGTTTGGTTGTTATATAACATTGTTCCTACTACTGTGATAGTTCAGGAACTACCTTGACTAATATGTCAGGCTTGGTTGATGTATATTCTGTTTTCCAGGTGATGAGAACTTGAATGAATGTATATAGGAAACTCGGTTTTCCTAATATGTTGATGTGATAGATGGAGGAAGTATTGAGTGTTTTATGTTTTCCTGTGTGTGTAATCATATTAGATGGGCCCCGCTCTAATATGGTTTATTTTTAGATAGTTTGGTTAGTTTCTGTTTCTAACCATGTTAGGTGATTCTTTTCTAACATGGTTAGATTTAGATTATGATATTGATTGTGTGATTTATTAGGTGATGGTGATTCTTTTGCTAACTATGTTAGAGGATTATCTTTTCTAACATAGTTAGATATGTAATCTCTTAATTATAGAGAAATTCTTTTGCTAACCATGTTAGGTGAATCCTTTACTAACATGGTTAGATTCCATTGTTTGGATTAAATTTGATTACTAGTTGAGATAGGTTAAGGTTAATTTTATTTAAGTAGGAGGTACTTTACACAACTCTAGACTGATCAACTGCCCAGGGTTGATTGGCTGCTGGGAGAGGAGTCTTGGGAACCAAGGGTTGTCCAAGAAAGTGAACTCATTGAAGTTACCCCCTTTGTGTGTCATCAAGCGGGAATAGACATAGTAAAGGAGCCTGTTGGTGTCAGACATCCCAGACACCTTCTTCCCCTTGGTGTCATAAATCTTTTCAAGTTCCTCCTTGCCAAGTTTGAGTGTCTCAGGGTATAGCCACTCATTCATTTCTTCTTCAGTGACCCCCATTAGGCGGTTGATGTCTCTCCAAGTGAAATTGAAGGTTCTCCCCCTTACTGTGGCCGTGAAGGTGACTCTTCGAATCTCATCCTTCCCATTGACCTTTTTATGCTTGGCCTTGGCAGTGAGGGACTGGCAGAATACCCGCAGGACGTTCACATTGTACTCCTGGTTGATCCCCAGCCAGGGCATGTATTTTTCCAGAAACGGCCTCAAGTGTGGAAACCCTAGTTCATCTATCTTGTTCAGATCTAAGAACATCCCGGTGTTGAAGTAGGGCTTCACAGTCTCAAACTTGGAGGAAACAGCCTCCAATGGCCCATCTCTATATACAAGAGGATCATCCTCCTCTACTCTGTCTTTTCGAAGGAGATTCCTCTCTGAATTGAACCCTCTTCTTACCCTTCTTCTGCAACCTTCTTCGCTGTTGCCCAGATTCCCCAGAGTGTTCTTGCTGGGGTTGCTCAACATGCTCAGGCTGTTCAGGCTGTTCTTGGACTCGCTCACTTTGGTCTTGGCTTTGCCCAGATTTCCCAGAAATTGTATGAACTTGCCCAGATTGTTCTTAATGTTTTCTGGATTTCCCAGATTTTGAGTGCCCCGATTTCCCACCTTTGGACTTGGATTTCTTGGATGTGGTTGGAATCTCAATGTTTTGGTTAGATTCGTGTGAACCGGCCATTTTGTGTAGGTTTAGTGTTTGTATGAGATGAAATGCGAAGAGAAAGATGAAGAAGATGAAGAACAAGATGAAGAACAGATGAATGTATGCAGAGAGTTTGGGTGAGAAAGTGAAAAGTGAAAAGGCAAAGTGACTGTTGGTTATTTATATAGAGTTACAATGGATGCAATGCTCAGAATGGCTCTTCATGAAAGCATGCGTTTGTTCATTGGGTAACGTAAACATTTAATTGGAACGACGCACCTTTTGACATGTGTCACTTTGTTCAGGCACTGGCGCTCCCGCTCACTTTGACTCAACACTCAGCGCCAGCAAACGATCATCCGGAAGTGGTTTTGTTTCCGGTTGCACTTGCTTAAGATTTAACATTGGGGACCTGCAAAAAACAAGGATTGGCACTCTGATGCCCAAGTTAGCACAGTTTGCAGGTTTTAACAATTAAGCACAGATGTTTTCTGAAGATTAAACTTCATTTTAACATTCCCAAATTTCCCTTTATAAGGATAAATTGATCAACCCTCAGTGGTTGTTTGGTAGCTATGTCTGTAGTTGAGAACCCTTTCTTGCACATGCTTCCGGAAGTGTGTCCGCTTCCGGATGTGAGGGTCTTTAAATTTAACATTGACAGCCCTTATCTTCCATACTAGGGGGCCTTTTCACTAGGGGACCTGCAGGTGCTAGCGGAAGCATATGCGCTTGCGGATGGTCAGTGGAAAAACTTAAGATTTAACATTAGTATACATGCTGAGGACATTCCAAGTCACAAACTTATGTTAATCAGCTCAATATAGTAATCTTAAGAAAAACTTGCTTGCTGATTGGTTTGGCAAAACAGGAATAACAATAAGGTGAGAACAGAATTTGAAAACTTAGTTCACAATTTCACATGATTTCACTATCGAGTCATGAACTTTACTCATCATACTCTTTTGGATAAATACTAACGTGATAGTGCAGCGAGTATCGAATAGATTGCATATTTTCAGAGTTTCATAAACAGGTATAGCTCGATAAATATGCCTTAAGAGTGTTCATGTCAGATTATGAGGGCATGTGAATTGTCAACACAATGAAGTTCCAAAACTTTAATGTCCATAATCAAGTTTCCAAAACATCCAAATTCTCAGCATGTGATCACAAGAATAATTTTCAAATCTTAGCTCAAGTTCTTTCAAATATACTTAATATGATCTCATTATTCTTAGGATATCAACAAGCTTTAACTTAATCCAGATTGTACTAGGCTTGTGATAATGTGTCAGGATATAAGGCTTTCAGTGGGTAGAGATTCTTAAGAGTTCTTTCCAGCCTAGTTATCTACACTCACTTAGACTTCTATCCTATTGGCACTTGCTCTTGGACTTATCAAATTTTGCAGTAATTAATTCAAGGCATTTCCTAAGATTCCTAATGTATGTCCGACAAGGGAGACTATCCATTAAAATGCACAACAAAAGGAGTAATGGAAAGAAATGCTCATATAAGATTGGCGAGATTTCCTCAAGATTTAATTCAGAACAGTCATTTCTTCTCATCTTGATAAATAGCATACTCGTTGACGCTCTCTCTTGTACCTCCACATTGTTCAAGCTTTTATAATCTGTCAACATACTTAACCACAGATTTGAACTGAGATCATTAGTAAATGGAACCTTAAGGTGTGATTAAAAAAAAAATTATTGCTCGAGTTCACAGCCAGTCAGTTTATAGCTAAGAATATTTAAGATCAGTTTGTAAAGAAAAACTTTCAAAAATCACAATGAATGCATAAGCTATTTTCTTTTGTGAATGAGCCTTTTCAAAGAGAAATGATTTGATATGCACGAATATTATAAACCCCACAAAAAAAGGATTTGATATGATTTGATCATTTTTTTAAAAAAAAAATCACCACAGGTTGAAAATCATACCAGTATTACTATATTTTTCTCATTCATTCCATAGAGCAATTTGAAGTTTGTCTTTAGATACATAAATGTCAATTGCCGATGAAATGAGTAACATGCATTCATTACCCAATTAATCATTCAAATAAGAGAAAGAATAAGAATGACATCACCAAGGCTACATTTGTGTCAAGTAGTAGCTTGCTTGATTTTGACAGGTGGTGCTTGATCTTTTCTATTTCAAGAGCAGTTGCACCAGGTGCCTAGCATGAAGAACATCTTATTCAGATTTGACTCATTGCCCAGACCAGGTACGGTCTTGAATATTGTTGTTCTTTTGGATCTCCTTTCCTACAAAATACCAAGTAATTCTCTTTTCCATTTCTCAGTCTCCAAACTTGGATCTGACAGGTCAGTTTGTAGGAAGTGTAAAGTCCACATGCACTTGAGTCATTAATTATGCTTATGCCATTCAGAATCAATTATGACTATATGCACATGGTTTTGATCATGACAGCCAGACAGCATGTAGGTTATGAACATTGTGAATTTCTTTGAGCTTTCTTCTCTTAAGAGAACAATGTTCATATCTATGATGCTTGATGTAAAACCTCAATAATACCATCTAACATTTGCATAAGAGATTTTACTTTTGCATGCTTTGACTCTAAGTGATTCCTTGCTTGTCCAAGGAGATCTTCTATACTTATCCCTGGCCTAAAGCACTTTCTTATAAGAGACAGAATTCATAGGCTCTCTCCAAGCTGATCGAGAAATCCTCTCTCTCTTGTTCTTCTCAGGATAGTTGAGTGGAATTCTGTGATAGCTCATCCTTGAGACAGAACCTTTGTTCCTTGTGGTAGTGCACTGCTTCTTATGATTGGACCAGGTGGTTGCAGCAGTGACGTCACCACGAGTTCTCTTCTTTGGGGCAAGAGCAACTCTTGATATTTCCTGCACAAGTAAGGCACTGGAGGGAAATTTTGGTACCCATTTGTACTTGGGTCCTACATGGTTAGTGCTGGACCTTACTTGTCCTTTAGAGATCCATACAAATTTATTTCTCACATGTAAATTTTTCTTAAGACTGCATGTGTGAGAAATATGACCTGATCTACCACAATAATGACAGATAATGGAATGATATTCAGAATGGGATTTTCTATCATTATCTTGTTGGTCAATTTTGTTTTCAAAGACTCTCTGTTCTTTTAAATCAACTTTTGAAGTTTCAGGGCCTTTTGAAAACTTTTCTTTTTCCTTCAACAGGGATTCACAATTGGAACAATTTTCAGTACATGTTGAAGCTTCCGCTCTCGATAGCTGTTTTTCTATGGGGGGAACTTTTGAAACCTTGGATATAGAAGAAATAATGAGTTCCTCAAGTTTCCTATTCTTTTTCCTTAATCCTAGAACTTCTTTTGCAAGTTTACAGAATTCAATATGTAACTCATTATACATGTCTTGCAATTCAGAAGGTTCAAGTTCAGATACCTCTTTTTCTTCAGTTTCTGAATCTTCTAGGTAGATATCGACACTCTCTTCACTGGTGCTAGCTTCCTCAATATCAGCTTCCTGTAGCTCACCGTCTGTCGATCCACAAGTGGCACGAGATGAGCTTTGGACAGCTTTACTTTCAAGAGAGTGGTTAGAGGCATACATAGCATCAAGAGTGTTCCAAATATCTCTAGCATTAGAGCAATGTTTAATTTTCTGGAAATCACAGTCAGTCAAGCTTTTGTACAAAATTTGCATTGCTCTAATGTTTAAGTAAAATAAATTTTTCTCCTCTTCAGTCCAGTTTACTTTTGGTTTGAAATCAGAATCATTTACAAACACATCCCACATTTTGAAATTTGAGGATAACATAAAACTTTTCATCCTTGCCTTCCATAAGTAAAAATCAGTATTTTCTAACAAGGGTGGGATAGTATGGTCAAAACCTTCAAAAGGCATTTTATATCTCAAGTCAGCCTAGGTCTTTGCACTTGAGATCGTTGGATCCTTTAAACAAGTGACCTTGCTCTGATACCAAATGAAATGCGTGGCTGTCACCCAAGAGGGGGGTGAATTGGGTGGCAGAATAAAAGTTAAAATTCTCTTTTGTAAAACTGACTACTTGTGCTTGATGAGAGTGACGATGTATTACCCCAAGCACAAGTGAGTATCTAGTGGTGTGGTGCTTGATGAATAGATTAGATAAACAGAATAAGCTCACACAGATTTATCCTGGTTCGGTCACTTCCAGACCTACATCCAGTCCCCAGGCTCCACCTGAGATTTTCAATCCACTAAACTTCTTGTTTGAACCAGGCACAAGAAAGCCTTTACACTTTAGGTTTTACGAGCACGGGTTCACCTAACAACCCACAGGTTTTGCAACAGGCTCACCTGCGAACCTTACAACCACAGGTTTTACAACGGGATCACCTGCAACCTTTCAACCACAAGTTTTGCGGGCTAACTTGCAACCTATGGAGATTTAGAAAAACCTCTAAATGCTCCCCCTCACTTTGGTAAGATAATAAATCTGTTCTTCAAGCACAAGCTTTAGAACAGCCTCTATCAATTAGAGGATTTGATAATATGTTCACTCTATGAACTGATTGTGATAAACACTTAAGTACAAATGATTCTCTCTAAGAATAGATGATGTTACTCACTTAAGTACAAATGAATTACTCTCTAAGAATGTTACAACTCTAAGATCAGAGAGTAGAAGATGAGAGGAATGTAGAATATAATATCTCAGACAATATGCTCTGTTCGTCCCACTTATCTTCTGAATGTCGATGTTCCTTTTATACTCGACCTCAAAACATTCAGGCTTGGGCGGCTGGTTGAATATGTCCGTTTGAATATAGTCGTTAATCCCATGTTACCGTTGAGAAGTACATCTTCATTAATGCTTAGCAGGGTTGACTTGCTTTATCTATGAAAAGCAACTCTGACAACTCTGCTCTGACAAAAGCATTCTGAGTATGTGACGTTGACTCTCGTACTCTTGCTGACGGATGATCATCGTTCATCCGGAAGCGGCAATCTTGCTCTGCAAGTGTTAGTCTCTGAATCCCAGTGCCAAGAGTATTTGCATTCGGAAGCTCATTTGCATCCGGAAGCAAGACTAAGTTCTGCACATACTTGTTAGTCCAACAGAGTAGTATATATAATCAAGTATAGTAAGAGCTATACATGTTGTGGGAAGCTTGTTTGCTATGGGAAGCATTCTTACTTAGACTATGTTCTGACTTAGTGTATTGTCTACTGACGCTAGGGGATGTCTATTCCAATAGTCAGCGTAAGTCTTGTTATTTTGGTCTAACTCTTCCTAAGTGACTTAGTGTGTCATTTACTCATGCTATGGGATGTGAAGTATAACAACACATAATCACATGCAGTGGGAGTTCACTTAGTCTAAGGGTGCTCTTTTACATCCGGAAGCAATTCCACATCCGGAAGCACTTCCACTGGACGTTGGGTTATGTTCACATTTTACTCACTGACGCTCAGTGTTATCCATACCAACAGCCAGCGCTAGTCACTAAGCAATCGGAAGCTAATCCACTGGACGTTGGGTTATGTTTACTGGCGCTCAGTGTTATCCATACCAACAGCCAGCGCTAGCCTTAAGACAATCGGAAGCAAATCCACATCCGGTTGCATCTTAACTTAGTCTCAAGGGTTTTGTACATCTAATGCTCCTAGACTGAGTTATGACTTAGTGAAACACTTGCTGCCGCTGGGGGATGAGTGGTTCATCCGCGAGCGCTAGTCCTAGTACATCCGGAAGTAAATCCACATCCGGTTGTACTCTTATTTGTGATTCTATTTTAACCTAACTTTGTCTAAGTGTTTAAATTGTTCTTTCATATTTTAGTCTTCATCAAAACTTAAGATTCTAACACAGAGGGAGTAGTACATAACTATTCTAAGGTACAAAAATGATACTCAACTTTTACCATGTGATCAAAAATGATATTTTCACTAAGATGAAAATAATATTAGACATAAAAGGCCAAAATGCCCTTATAAATTAATCGCCGCCCGAAATAAGTTTATTTAATTATAAGGGCATTTTGGACATTTCATGTCTAATATTATTGTCATGTTAGTGAAAATATCATTTTCGATCACATGGTAAAAGTTGGTATCATTTTTGTACTTGAGAATAGTTATGTACTATTTTTGTTCCTTGACCAATAGTTATGTATCATTTTTGGGTCTTAGCCCTAAATAAAATGACTCCCACTTTCTTAGTTGTTGAGTTAACTTGTATTTATTGACAAGTGAGAGACTGTTATCGATGATTTGATCAATCAAAAACAAATGAATGCAAGTAAGAGTAAGAACTTTTTTGTTGGCCAAAAATAGAGTAAGAACTTTTTTTCCGGTTAAACACCACTCGATAATAATCTGACTCCTATTGACAATTGACTAATCTGGACTTGAGGAATATGAGTGTTGCTCACATAGGCAATGTCTCCTCTTTCAATAAGAGTCCTTCCTGAGATTTAAACATGCATTCTCATTCTTACAGGGATAAAACTCATTTACCAACTCAACCAACTCTTTGGTAAGAAAATTTTTCTACAATTGAAATCTCTTACCATGTTGAGTACATTGACATTTCCAAGTAATATGTAAGGAAAGTAGGAAAGGAATTGTAAAACGGAAATAAAAAAGGTAATTTTTATATATCTGGGCCCCACAAACTTTCTTTCTCCAACTTACATTTTTCCTGAGCCCACAAACTTTACTTTCTCATCATTACTTAATTTACATCTACTTTCCATCTTTACCCCTTATACTTATTTCCATTTTCATTTCCATTTCTATCATCATTCAGAATAGTAATAAATTTCTTTGATTGGAATTAAGTGCAGTTTTTCTTTTCTTTTTTTATATGAATAGAAGTATAATAATATACAAACTTCTTAAGAAGTCAAAATGAAACAACTCATAGTCACCCTTCTCAGCATCAATCTACTCCTTTGATAAACAAGGGAAAGATGATGAAATAAATAAAAACTCTCTTCCACAATATGAGAACATTTAAATAAATGATGATGAACTTTCTAAGATACTTAACAACTACTGGCCCATTCATGTGTAAAAGTAATTTAACTTCATTTAATTTAAGAGATGAAAGTCATCACCTTCTAAAAATGAAATTGATGGCCCTAAGATCAAATGTAATGGTTATATACTTATATTCTTGATCTTTAGCTTGCATTACATAATGGTCGGTTGTGCATACTATACCCAAGATTTTCGCAATTAAAATTGCCTTGAATTATTAAAATAAAAAAAATACTCCATCCGACCAAAAATATATATATATAATTTATTTATTTGATTTGATTACAGATGTTGATTAAGTTATTCAATATGACATAATTATTTTTAAAATACTCCCTCTGGTCCTAAATATAAGACCTAGTTGACTTTTTTGGAAAATCCTAAAAAAGCAAAATAAGTTAATTAAAGGGTTAATATGTAAATCCACCCCTGAAGTATACCAAAGGGTGCAAATTCACCCCTGATATATTTTCAGATGCAATTATAACCTGAAAGTAACAATTCAGTGCAATTTTACCCTTATGTCACTTAAAGATGTTTATTTTCGTGCAAAATGACCCAAATGTCCTCCCATTAAATTCTCTCTTCTCTTCCTCCCTCCCACCCCAAACCCCAACCACCACCATTACCACCCCACCACCACCACCACCACCACTTCCTTCGCCCCAACCTCCTAACCACCACCACCACTTCCTTCGCCCCAACCTCCTAACCACCATCGTCGCCCCAACCACCCACCTTCCCACCGCCACAACCACCACCGTCTAGCAAGATTACGTTGATGATGATTACAATCTTTGTGTCTATTACACGTGGAACGTATAAGGAAATGCGCTGGTGTATGTCATATATATATTCAGCACCAACTCTTCAGCCAATCTTTGATTCATATAACGAATTTATATATGTATATGTAGGAACTTCTTGTGGGCCCATGAACAAACACTTATATATAGTGTTGGAAATATTTAATCAGATCCGCCCTCGATGGACCGGATCGTCCGATTAATAAATCCGACAGCTTTTAGGAAAGCAGACTAATCAACATTAATATGTGATTGATGCTGATTGATTTGATTAGAATCAAATCAGTTAATAAATCAACATTAATATGTGATTGATTTGATTAGTGAATCAAATCAGTTATTATTGTTGATTGGTGTCATAATGACTGCAATAATGACGTTGATATTTCTACCTTTCTTAGTGACACTCTTGTCACTATAAATAGAGGTGTCCCGCTCATTTGTCAGTAACGAAGAGTGTGCACCTTAGCCACTCTGCTTTCCTTCTCACGGTTTTTCCTGAGAGGGTGATTCGCTGTGCGAATCAAACCCGGGTTCTAGTAACCCGGTTCTGCGTGAGCTGAATCCTTCGGGATTCTTGGCTCCGAGTTTAAGGTTATTATCACGGCTTTTGTTTGTTCTTGTTGTTGTTACAGGAACTCTGTCCGAGTTCGGGTTCGGGTCGAAGCTCCGGGATCCTGGAAAGCTCGTGGGCCGGGTAACCGAATTTTCCTTCATATAGAGTTGGTGCTGTATATACAATTACAAGGAACTTCTTGTGCTCGGTTTTGAAAAAGATTGAGACTTTGAATCCAAAATGGGGTCTACGCGATTGAAACCAAAGGGAAATTGTAAAAAGGGATAAGGTGTCATTTAATAACATGGTGAAAAGTGATGGGAAGCTCCAAGAAGTTACCAATGCTATGCCACAGTCAAGCTTTGTATTTTCTCCATAAAAGAGCACGTTTATCCAGAAGCTCACGTTGATGATGATGTTTGGTGGCGGTGGTTGTTGCGGAGGGGCAATTGGGGCGTGCGGTGGTGGTTAGGAGGTTGGGGCGAAGGAAGTGGTGGTGGTGGTGGTGGTGGGGTGGTAATGGTGGTGGTTGGGGTTTGGGGTGGGAGGGTGGAAGAGAAGAGAGAATTTAATGGGAGGACATTTGGGTCATTTTGCACGAAAATAAACATCTTTAGCTGATATAAGGGTAAAATTGCACTGAATTATTACTTCCAGGTTATAATTGCATCTGAAAATATATCAGGGGTGAATTTGCACCCTTTAGTATACTTCAGGGGTGGATTTGCATATTAACCCTTAATTAAAAATTGATTTACCTGATTTTTCCCTTAAACTAGTTTATTTTACCTATAAACTAATGGATAATCTAAAAATATATCAAATATAATATGATTTAATAACTTATTTTGCAACCTTAATCTCTCCAAAAAAAAAGTCAATTCGGTCCTATATTTAAGACCGGAGGTAGTATTTTAATCATATTCTCTGATTCTTTTCAATCCCTTATCATCGTTGAAATTAAAGAAGATCGATCAATAGAAATAAGATTGACATGATCATAACCATGAGTCCTATATATGACCAAAATCAATTCCCAATGTTAGTTTAGACCAAACAAGTAAATATCATCTTTAATTACTTAATTACTTAAAGTAAAATCTGTTTTTGGTAAATATACTTTCCACTCTGTGTTTTTTAACTGCTTAAAGAAGGGCTGAATTCTTTTGGATGATTTAGAGATTGGAAATTAAGTACTTTTTAGAAACTTACCATAATTTGGATAGATCTTATGTGTCAGTGGATTTAACGGAATGCATGAAGATATATCTATAAATGATCCAGAAATTAAAAAACAAATACACATATAGCTGTAGTAGACCGAGTATCATGCTTGGCAATCAGACCAATTCCCACATGTGCTTAAGGAATATAAACTTATTTATGTAAGTTTTCCTTTTAAATTTGCGGGGCCCGGCATTACTGGGAGAGGGGCATAAATATAATGTTACGTAGTAAATTGAGATATTAAGTTGGGGTATGCATGTTATGTTGTAAAATAGGCACAAAATTAATTAAATAAAATCGATTATGCAAGGAGAGGTTCAGACTCCAGACTCAAGAATCAAGATGGAGAAGATATGTACGGAGATCATGAGAGCATCTTGGGTGACATATTCTGTTCTCTCCAGGAAGCCTCTAGAACTAGAAACACCTTCCACGTGCCCCCCTCTAATTCCCTCTCTTTATTTTGTGAATAAAAAACCTATAAATCACAAAGCCTTATCCCAAAAACTAAAATCACAAAAAAGCTTTTTTACTAGCTTTCGTCAACTTCAATTGAATGCTTTTTTTTTAAAATTAAGAAAAAAATTCTACGTATACCTGATAAAAAGATGAAATTTAATTAATTTTATAATCTTTTATGTTATTTATAGAAGAAGGAGAAATGTTTTATTACGTCCTATTCATAAATCCTAATAATAAGTTTTTTTGTATAAATATAGAGTTTTATGTTTTATTTATATATCTTTATTTTTTCCTTAAGTTGAAAATACACTAACATCTTAAATTGGGTTAAGGTGCAAATATGTTAATGATGATTTTCAGAAAGTGCACCTACTACTAAAAACATTTTTAAAGAGTAAACATGTCAATTGACACTTTTTAAGGAGTAAAAATAATAAATATCATTGGAAAAATTTTGAGATGTAATGTATTCAACTAGAGTTATAGTAATCAGAGATGTAATGTATTCATCATGGGGTAGAATACATATATGATGTGGGTGTAGTAAAAAAAAAATACATATGATGTGGTACCACCAACGTAATAAGTAAATATTTCTCCTCCTTTGTGTCAAAAATATGAACAATGAATTAGAGTGTTGTGCATGTAACAACAATGCATCTTATATGAGACTCTTTTAATCCTATTTAAATTATAAGGCTTTTCAATATATTTCATATAGACTAAAGAAAATTTTAAATCTCACATTATATAATTTGGAATTTTTCAACTTTAATCGTATTTAATATCCTCTACACCATATAAAAAGTAATGTGAGTAACTAATAAATGAAGTATAAAATTGTACAGAGGTTCCTTATGCATAGATTAAATGAAAAATCATCTCTCCACCCTATAAGAGAACTATTTTGCCAAAATATATAGCACCAAATATCTATAAGTAGGAGTGAAATTTAAATGAACTCGATATAGGTTTCAATTTTTGAGTCTGAGTCATGCATAATTTTGTTCGTGGCATGCATATGCGCCTAATTAGGTTTTAAAACCTTCCAAAGACATAACAAGACTTAAAAGTTTACTTAAAATATAGAGCTTTAAATAGGTTTTGAAACCTATACTTTTTACCTTTAATTCTATATATTAGCCTTTAAACTAATCATCAAAATATTTATATATAAATGTCTCAAAAAGTATGTATTTGGTTGTGTTCACACTATCATCATCGTGTTTTCAATGTGATATCTATTATATGCATGTATTTGTATGTATTACATGAATTAACTCCATTATTGAATATTAATGCTTTCTCTTCCTTTGTTTCATTCCACCGCTTCCCTCTTTGGACCGTTTCAGTTTCACAATGCATTTTCAGAGTTTTTATGGCTTCAGTTTCCTTTGATTGTGTAGATTTAATGCTTATAGTAACTCAACAAGCCGAATACCATTTCTACATCCAATACCTCCACTATCCCTTTTAATTTTCAGCTTTATTGCTCTATCTTTTTTTTTTTTTGGACAGTAGCTTTATTGCTCTATCTATTTGCCTCTCCAACGTTTTGTTTCACCTTCCCATTCAATTAAAAATCTCAGCCCTTTTCAAATCGCATGATCTCTGAGGAAAATCATCGATTTCCATGATTAATATCGAAATCTTATATCGAAGTCTTCCGCTTCTTTCCTCTAATCATTACCAACACGAATATAAGCATGCTTCAATATGAGTATGGCTGAATTTTCTTCCATTGAAGGTTTGTTTTTCGTCTTCTTCTTCAGCAGAAAAATGGCTTTGGAGAAGATATATGTTCATTGGGTCTGCGGAAAAAAACCAACCTTTATCCGAAAAACAAAAAAAATCCTAATTCTTCCTCAACTTTAGCCATCACCTTCGTGAATCTCGAGCAATGTCTCATGGACACCATCATCGGGACGTAGAGCCGAGATGTCAAACTTATGTTTCAAAGGTTTTTTTTTCATTTTTGTGTGCATTTACATATTTCACTGGGTTATGCTCTTTAGTTTTACTATATCAAAAAATTTATTGAGAAGATGGGAGAATCATCAAAACACCTAGAACACTGCTTATCTGTACAAATTTATTGTTTATGGTTTGCTTTGGTAGTTTCTATCTGGGTTGTTGCATGGTATATTTGGTAAAAAATGTATACTTACAAAAAAGAGTTTTTACTTTACTCCTGCTAAAGTAAGGAGAATAGTTTTTTCATATATATATGGGGGGGTTATGATAAGATGTATTTTGCAAGGGTGAGGGATTTATTTTCATAATAATTGAAATATTATATGTGATATAAATTGAATTTTTCCTTAAATTTTTTCGTTAGCAGGATTCTAAAAGATTATAGTCTGCTATGGCTATGGCTTATGAAGCCAATAATTGCTATGGTCATATCAATTGCTTCCAACGATTTCGCCCTGCAGGTTCCTTCGTCTTCATCCTAAATAATTATTTGTTTTCATCAATGGATTGTGCATGTATAGATCCTGTTTTTTTATTCCACTATTTTTAACATGAACTATTTGTTACAATTCAGTGAGACAAGTGTCAAGTGACCTTTTGTAGTGATTCATTTTAGATGTATTATAATCTTTTGCAGATGATGAAGGGGTTAGTTTGTCAGAATCTTTCAAGGTGGTGCTTAAACTCTCAAGGTATTGCCCTTGAGTACATGGATGGTGCATCCTTATTTTTGCTCTATTTCATTATTTAATCTTTACCAACATGGGAAGACAAAATGGCTGGCCTTTTTATCAAATAGAAGGATCTCACAATAGCAGCTACCTTGATTAACACCAACTAAGAACCAATGTTTGTAATTATGAAGATTTTAACATGTTCCTTTTTTCTTTCGTGGGGTTCATTTTTATATTCATGTGCAAGGTCCAGCATTTGCCATGATGATGCATTTATTTGAAAATAGGTGTTATTTTAGAGGTATAAGCTAGGTATTACATTTTGGATCATGGCTTAAATTTTAGGTTCTTTTTAATGTATTCCTTTAACTATAATTAGAACCAGAAAGTAACCCATATTTACTTTGGTGAAGTTCATTTTTTATTCTGCAGAATTTACAATAGCATTCCATGGACACGTGCTTTTTCTTATAATCTGACAATATGCTTTTTTATATCCTGCAGAATTTACTAATACTACAATGCTTTTGTGGTAAGCATAATTTCCAAGTGTTTCATTTCGGTAAAAAAAATGTAATTCCATTGATGATATTTATATTGGTGTAGCTGCCGCTTCCTGATTGTGACAAGGACCACTTTTATGAAGAACTTGATGAGAGGGAGAAGTTGAGAAATGGAGACTTCAAGAGCAAATTCAGGAAACACTCCATAGAACAAAAGCATGAATCATAGTCCGGGTAAATTACTATCTAGAGTAAAATAATACTCCTATCTATCTGTCTATCTATCTATCTATCTATCAGGTGAGGTATATTCCTATGTTTTTAAAAATTAAACACATTAGGTTTAAGGGAAAGTGACAGGCATATCGTACCGTTTCTGGATAGGCATACTCCTATCTACTTATCTTTATTGAATAGCATACTCCTATCTACGTATCTTTAAAAATTCAACTGAAGTTTTTGTGTTAGTGGTTGAATAAATTTAAACTTTTTACTTTTATCGGTGACAAAAAGTGTGGTGACACATTTCAATGTAGGTTCATGTGTTTGTTTTGGTTGGATTGGCTATGGTTTGTTTATGGTTCTTCTGCAATATGAATTATTCCGCCATTCTTCCAAGATGGTAAAGCATACTGAGCTGATTTTCTTTTGTTGTCAGAGGGTCTTATGCATCAGGAGAAAATTCTTCAAAAGGTAAGTACCTGCACATCAGTTTTATACAAATTTTTTGTATGCAATGACTACGGAATATTCATTTTGAGCAATTTTATTCATACAAATGTATCACACCCATTAGTGATAAATTAATCGATTTTGAGAGGAGAACATTCATTTTGAACAAGCCTACTAATTTCTTTCTTGATAATCTTTGCTTCATCCTTATTCCTTTAATTGCTACTCCCTGTTGACCACATCATATGGTGGTACAAGCCGGTAACTTTGATGACTTCACTTTGTCTACTCAAGTAATTCACTTGACATCAATTTAATTGTCATGTCGTTGTCTTCTTTTTGCTTTCATGATATCGTGACAATTGTGTTATGGGACTTTGTCTAGCTTAGATCAACTACATGCTGGTGGGGCTGAGTGCGTGAGTCAATTCTTGATCTAATAGAAGTGTCAATGCAATGAGACTGAGGTAGGCTCTGATAAAGCAGGATATTTAGAACAAAATGCATATTCCCCTGATTCAAAAAGTTTGCATGTGAGAAGAAGCATGACCATTTAATATTTTTTTCAATAGGGGGCACAACACAAGGTGACTTCAAATTCCTTATTTTTTATCGAAAACCCATGTGGGTAATAATCAGTTTGGATGAAATATTAGTGGGGTTTGTGGAAAAATGTAAACTTTTTCTTTGGGTAGGCGTGTTGGGGTTTTTGTGAAAGCAAGGGATAATGATGATGAAGGAGAGGTTAAAAATGGAGGTAGTGAAGGTTCTGGTGTTGCTTTTGACCAGGCTAAGAAGGAGGCTCGAGCTCAAAGTACTATGCCTGAGAGGTTTAGATATTTGATTAAAGAAGCTCCTGATGAACCTGTGAGGTGGCCATGGTTTGTGGGTTAGTCTTTTGTTTATTACTTTCATTGTATCTCTATGTGATTTTGCTCTTTTTTACTACCTTGGTTCCTGAATATAGATCAGACATGATTTCTTCTTTGATCCTAAATTCCTAATGCTATTCCTTCTCATTCCCTCCCTTCAACAAATTGTTCATTAATCATCTAATATTGTGACTTTAGGAAGTATTTATTTTTGATAACATGGTGTGTTTCTTTGCATTGTTAATGATAGGACATGTTTTTCTAATGACAACTGCATATTGACAATTGTGTTTTTCATGTTTACGAGTTATGACAGTTGCATTGAGTATGGATTCTTTTCATTGTAGGCTCATTATTGTGCGCTTGATCTTATTAGAAATTCTGTATTTTTATAACACTTGGTTCTCAAACGACAACCTGAATCAATCAACACCAAAGAATATTTCTTCGAAGTATTAGTCGTCTTGAAATTTGAAGGCCTTTATGATGTGAGAGCTACTTATAGTTGGGATAACTACAATGTGTAAGACTTGAACACATTGAGTTGCATAGTGATTCATTGAAAGTGATAATTAATAGTGATAATAGTGATATTCCATCAATTCATTAATTTTCAGTTCAAAAAATCAATTCATTAATTGCAATGTAATTTATTACCGTTTTCCTAGGCCAATTAAGTGAGTAGATGATGTTCTGATATTCCAATTATACTCTACTATGGGTTTACACTTGAAAGTTGGTGTATGACATATTGATCACATATTGATAATGGGATTGAGTTTTAAAAAAATGAATTTAAAATATCATTATCATTGCCAATGAAAAATTTTTATAGTGATGAAATATCTCTCTATCTTTTGATTCTAAGCATCTAAGCATATGGGCGAATTAATTAAAAAATTAATTCAAATACAGTAGCCACAGTCTCATCATCACTCGAACTAAATTCTTAAACAATTTTTTATTGTCAATCAACATTATATAAAGTAGTACATAATTTTAAGAACTCAGGGCAAAAAACTGGAAGATGCCCTCACTAAGTAAAAATAATCATCTTATCATCACCGGGTAGAATTAAAATTTATTTTCGTAGAACTATGAAACCCAAGTTGACCCAATGTGGATGATGCCAAAATTTCTGTTGACACTTTATCTTCTGTGCTCAATGGATTCTATTAGGAGATGTTTAAACTATTTAAATATATTAACTTTATTATTCAGTATAAGTATAAATGGCACAAAAAAAATTTACTTATGCACAAGCTTTTTTACTAATTTATTTTTTTGAATAAGAAGAGTTTCAAAATAAAATAGTGAAAATTTCAGTAAAGGACTTAACTTAATTATGAATATTTAATATAACATGAGATCTTAAAAGTTGAAATTATTTGTAAAGACCAACTTCCAAAAAAATTAGTCCAAGTAAACTTTTGGATGGGCGATGCTTGGACATTTGGTTTGGGGGGGGGGTTAGATGGGGTGTTGAAGATGGAGTTTAACTCTTCTTATGTTTTTATGCACATGTGACTTTGATACTTTGTGAAGTTAAAAATATTACTATGTCATTTAAATTGAAATAATATGGAAAGATTGACTACCAAAAAAATTAAATCTAAGTGAACTTTCGAATAAGCCAGATATCTAAGGGAAATTTGTTTTTTCTCGGAGGGGGTGGATGAGGGAGGTTGGGTATGAAGTTTGACACTTCATTTGTTTTTATGCATGAGCGAGTTTTTATTCTATGTCAAGTTAAAAAAATTACATGTTTGTTTTTTGGCCATGGGTTTTGATGGGGGATGTTGGTGATATAGTTTGACTCTTTTAATGCTTTATACACGGACGAATTTGATTCTTTTCCAAGTTAAAAATATTAAGTGTAATTTAAATTGAAATTATATGGGAAATCAACCGTCATAAAATCATGTAAACTAATTTTGGGAATTGTTACTGCAATATTAATTTTGTTTCATGAAACACATTCAAATGTATACGCTTTTAGCACTTTTATATTTTTATTTCCTAATAAATCATGAAAATTTATATTTGGTCAAGGAAAATTTATTATGAATAATAAAAAGTTTCATGTAAAATAAAGAAACATAAAAATTATCCTGAATTATTAATAATTTTTTCCATCACTAATTTGATTTTCCTTAATCAAACTTATTCATTGAGTCAAAGATCTTGTCAGCAATTTTAAAAGTTTTGTTTCCTTACATTTTTCAATATTAATCAAATTGATTTAATATTCAGAATTGGATTTAGTTATATTTTTTAGAATATTAAGTTAAATGCAAAACATAAACAATTTCAAATTTGTTCTCTATACGGATAACAATAAGATGACATATCATTCAAAATATACCATTAGTTTTATATATTTTTGGTGCAAACATTAAAATTTTAACCGCATCAACCATTCAACTAATAAAACTATTCGTTTGATTCAAACAAAAAACAAGCAAACCTACCATAATATTAATTCTGACTCGCAGTAAGGATAATGAAAGTATTATTATTTTAAATTGTATTTTTCAATAATTCAGTCAATTTCATTATATTTAAATGCTTTAACAAATATGTTACATAACTTAAGTACATTATACATAAAATTAATCATATCTAAATATAGTGTTCATCCTTTTGATTCATTATAAAACTTAAAATGGTTTTATATATTCTTCTGTTTCAAGAGTTTTTCTACAACTTTTCGCTATAATCAACTTCAATAACTCCACGTCTAACTTTGTCAACTTAAATATAGTTAAACAATTTCACATATATATCAATTTCATTGTATTTTCAAAGGTATAAATAATTCTAACTCAGACTATTGTATTTATTGTAGTTAAAATGATTCATTGTATGTACGACGCTACCCCGTGCATCGCAAAGTATGTATGGCTATCAAACCATATTTTTTCTTAGTTTTATCCTAGCTAGGAAGTACGAACTATTTCTATTGATATTTCATATAGACACAATTAACAATTAACAACAACTTTTAATTTACAATAATTACTACTCGTATATTTAAATTTTCTTTGAAACACATATAATCTCATTTACCAACTCTGGTTCTCTAGGAACAAAATATTCCACAAAGGATCTATCGTTCCATTCTTGAGCTATCAAAGCAAGTCCTTCATTTTTCACCCTAACATTTCACAGTCACCGAAATTCCACCAAAGAGACACTACAAAAAAAACGGGTCATTCCGGCGCACGCTTACCGGCGTTTTGGTCCTAAACGCCTATATGAGACGCATACCGGCGTTTTGGACCAAAACGCCTATATACAAACGCCGATAAATTTGGTGCGAGCTTCCCGCAATATTTCCCGCGTTTCCATATCGGCGTTTTGGGGTACAGGAAACGCCGGTATGGTTTTTAAATATAAAAAAAGGGGCTGGCTGGTCTTTTATTTTTTTTTTCAAAAAAACCGCACATCGGCGGTTTGGAAAACGCCTATGTGCGATTAAAAATAATATTTTAATCGCACATAGGCGTTTGCCAAAACGCCTATGTGCGTAACGTGCATTAAAAATGCACTTAATGCGTAGACCGGCGTTTTGGCAAAACGCCTATCTGCGCATTAAGTGCATTTTTAATGTCCTTAATGCATATAGGCGTTTCGCAAAACGCCTATGTGCGATTAAAATATCATTTAATCGCATATCGGCGTTTTGCAAAACGCCTGTATGCGATTAAATTAATACTTTAATCGCGTACAGGCGTTTTTGGAAACGCCTGTATGGTGTCCCAAAACGCCGATATGTGAACGCCTATAAAAGAACCGCCGATGTTCATTTTGGCGTTTTCGAAACGTGAAAAAGTGTAAGGGTCCCACAGAAATTATCTTTTTTCTTTATCTTTTCCTATAAATATTCCTCTTCGATAGATCATGTCTCGTCGTACCGGTAAAGCTCCAATAGACCCCGAAGAGCAGCAGCGATTGCGAGATGAACAGCAGCGATTGTTGGACGAAGCAGAAGCCAGGCGTATAGAAGAGCGCCGGTTACAGATTGAGCAGGAGCCTAATCCGCCAGAGGTGTTGCAGTACGCCAGGCCCCCTGTTGTGAGCCTTCTTCAGGCTCCACCTTGGACTCCTTTCGGGTTTGATAGTAACCCGGAAGTCACGCAGGACGAGGTCTGGAGAGACTTGAACGTCGACATCATCTACGAAGAGATGCAGCAGATTTTGAATGAGGATAGGGAGAGGGCGGAGAGGGAGGAGGGGGACATCCCGGTGCCGGAAATTATGATCAAAATGCAGCGCGGGAGGAAGTCTTCGAGTACTGGTCAACTGGTGGATGTCAGAGGTAATTGAATTTGATATTAATTAATAGTTACAAATTTAATTTCTACAATATATATTATCTAATATATTTTTCTTACCTACAGATACCACCGACACTGTCACCAAGAGGAGGCTGACGGCGAAGCAGGCGCATGCGCTTCCGCCGAATGAGAAGATTGAGCTGCCATATTACAGCACCACCGGGCAGCCAACAACGGATGCTGCCATTCTATTCCGCCGACATTGCCGACTCCTCGGCAAGGACTTCCGGCGCTTCCCGATCGACCCGACCAGCTGGAGGAAAGTTGCGGATAGCCGGAAAGAGGAGGCTTGGGAGATTATTAAGGTAATACTTATTTCAAAATATTATAATACGTATATAATTGTTATTATACTTATTATTAAATAATATGAAAAAATTTCTTTTTGCAGAGCAAGTGGTGGGTCCCCGACAGCTTGAACCTCAAGAAATTCGTGAAAGGGGTGGTCGGGGATAATTGGAAGGATGAGAGAAACAAGTTGTACCTGCTGAAGTCCAAGAAGGGGACTAGGCCTAGGGAGGCGGTGGAGGCAGACGTGCTCGATGGAGTTAACCCTGAGCAGTGGAGGAATTACATCGCCTGGAGGATGGGCGACCTGGGGCGGGCCGGGGAAAGGCGCTGTCAACAGGGTCGGGCACAGCAGGAGGTTGACCACTCGACTGGGAGCGTACCGATGATCGTCCGCTACGACGAGATGGTATATAACTATCCACTAGTACTCTTTCTATATCTAATATCTTTTGTTATAATAATACTGATCATAGTTTAACGATTCACATATTTCAGCGGCAGGAGGCTAGGGCGAAGGGCATCAAGAAGGGCGTCTTCAAAGATTTCCTCATTCAAGCGCGCACCCGCTCGGATGGGACACCTCTATCCCAGAAGGCTGCCGAGGAGATTAGGAGTGTTGCTCAGGCGCAGGCTGATATCGAGGCACAGGCGCCGGCCAGGGAGACCCCCGAGTCTCAGCAGGGGGAGAGCGGGAGCCCGTATGAGGAGGTCGTTGCTCTCCACACGCAGTTGGGGACGCAGGAACGTGCGGGACGCGTTCCAGGCCTTGGCTTTGGAGCCAGACCTACTCAGCTCTTCCCTCATTCCGGAAGCCGTGGGTATCAGGCTTCATCCTCTGGGGCGAGCCAATCATACGAGGCCCGGCAGCTAGATGAGAGGTTACGGGAACGCGAGCAAGAGATTGCAGATCGAGAGGCCCGCCTCAAGGCAGACGAGGAGCGGTTGATGGGCGATTTTCAGGCCCGGGTGAGGGCAGAAGAGGAGCGGCTGGCGCAGATGGCGCGCGATCATGAGGAGCGGTTGGCGGCAGAGACCCCAAAACGTTGCGTCAGGACCCCAAAACAACATACAGTCATACAGGCACGCATCGATTTTAATGTAATCTAACCCCATCTTCCTGACTGTTTTCTTTGCCTCGTAGAACGACGACGGTAGCTCGGCTCCAATGTTATAAAAGGCGTCTGAAAGCAGCTCAATCACGTCCGACATGGTCGCATCAGATGCGCCACGTTTACACTTAATACTGTACAACTTGGTCAAAAACGACAGTTTAGAGTATCTTTCATTCCCTGTGCAAACACATCTTTTGTCATCGCACGTACATAATATACATATATAATAAACAGTTAGAATAGATTAAACATTTATACATACCTGGGTACAACGGTTTGTCACCTTCCGTCATGAGCTCAAAGAAATCTCTGGTCACCTCAGTGCGTAAGTACTCCGCGACTAGTCCGTCCACCACTTCATCCCCGCCAGCGCCTGCTGCTTCCTGCATACCAAATGCTTCCCTCACAGTGTTGTTACCCGGATTTGTTGGCTGGCCGCCTCCTTCACTATCATCGTCACTGTCTTCGCCTTGCATTCGGCCAACGTGAGAACTCGAACCGTCTTCTAGATCACCGGTAGTGTCGTGTAATCCATCCTCTCCATGAAACGCCCAAGTGACATAATATCTGGGAAACTGCTTATCTAGACAATGAATAACTACCTCATCTCGAGTCTTCCATTTGTCGAACTTACACTTTTCACACGGACACCGTATCTTACCCCGAACACTACTGTGCATAAAAGCATAATCCAGAAATTGATTCAACCCCACCAAGTATTGCGGAGACGATCTGGGTAAAGAGATCCACGATTTATCCAACATTATTACTTTTGCTGTTTCACAACAAAACGACAAATATATGTAAGAATGAGAGGTTTGAGAAAGAATGTGGCAACTGACTAATGCTCTAGACGCATATTTATAACCAATATATCTTACTTTTCCGCGTTTAAGAAATGTAGGTTGTCTGAGGAGTTTTTTTAAAAAAAAAAGCCGTACCGGCGGTTTGCAACACGCCCATATGCATGTTTACATTAAAATAATGCATATAGGCGTTTTATGGAAACGCCTATATGCATTATTTTAATGTAAACATGCATATAGGCGTTTTTGAAAACGCCTATATGCAATATTATATAAAAAATAATGCATATAGGCGTTTCCATTAAACGCCTATATGCATTAGAACGCATATAGGCGTTTTAGAACACGCCTATATGCGTTATTTTAATATAATTATTGCATATAGGCGTTTGCTAAAACGCCTATATGCACCTCCGTTCCCTGTAAATAGCACCTCCCTCCTTCAGCGAAATTGCTCATTTTCTCGTTTTCTTCTATTTTTCTTCTCTTCGTCTCTCTTTCATGTTGCTGTTGCTTTGTTTATTTGCCCTGTTGCTTTGTTTTTTTGCCTAGTGTTGCTGATATTGTTTTTTATTTCGTATTTTATGGTGATATTTCATTTTATCATGTTAACATGATTTTATTGCTTTTCTTTCACATATTGCTTGTTGTTTTGATTTTATATATTTGGGTATCTTGTTTTATGAATTACTCTTGTTATTTCATATATAATATTCTATATGTGTATGTAAGTTTGGGATTATCATATTATTCCTTATATATGAACATTTTTCTTCCTGGTTCTAAACAATCAGGAAGAAAAATGTTTTTTATTTTTTTTTTGAATACTCATACCTGCGTTTTGGAAAGCGCCGGTATGAGATATTATTTTATAATACCGTACATAGGCGTTTTAGAAAACGCCGATGTGCGGTATAATAAACAATATTATTTTGTTACCGGCGTTTCGACAGAACGCCAATGTGCATGAATTCAAAAAAGTTTTTCTATGTCGCACATAGGCGTTTTGCCAAACGCCGGTGTGCGTGACTAAAAAAAAATTAATTATTCCGCGTATAGGCGTTTTGCAAAACGCCGGTATGAAGTAATAATAAAATAATACGCGCATAGGCGTGTTGCCAAACGCCGGTATGAGGTAATATTATATTATTTGTTTTAACCCTCATACCGGCATTTCTCTCATCGCCTAGGCGTTTTGAAAAACGCCGAAATGTAGCATTCCGACGACACATTTTTAGGCGTTTTACCAAAACGCCATAGCGCGATTTCGCCGTAAAATTCCGCCGATTCGAGGCCCTACAAAACGCCGATATGGGCCCCGTTTTTTGCAGTGAGAGGTGGTCACCTTCGATATCCCTTTCAACTTCGATATCCCTTTCAACCTACCATACTTGCACTTCACTTGATGGAAAGTGTACTCTACCATGCACAATGATTGGATCTGATCTTAGTTTCGTCCAATCACCCACAATCAAATTAAAGGAAAGTATGTTGAACAACTATTTTTCTGGGAAGATACCCTTGAGTTTGTTTCAGAGCCCCCTGAGCACACTTAAGCGACGTGTAAGTAATTCAATGGAGACAAGCTCACAAACACTGATGAAGAAAAGATATTGTGTTGACAATGAGAGGTCCCAAGCTTTGATTAATTATTCATTCACTTCTTTCTTATCTCTTTTAGCCACTTAATTAAAATGAATGAGTTAACTTAATTAATAATATTCCCACGTCATTGGAATTGCGAGATGTAAAATTAAGAAATAAATTACATTAAGTTAAGTTGATCATATCATAAATATTTATGGTATAATTTATTTTATTTTATATTACATTCTATATCATATTACAAACTAAAAAAACTAAATAAGCCATGCTTGTATATATGCTTTTAAGTTAAGTTGATAATATCATAAATATTTATGGTATAATGTATTTTATTTTATATTACAGTCAATATCATAATACAAACAAAAAAAACTAAATAAGCCATGATTGTATATATGCTTTTAAGTTAAGTTGATACATTTATCAGAATATGTCTAATGGGATAATATCCCTTTTATATACACTCCAAACTTATTGAACCTCTGTTTCTCAAAGACAATCAGTCAAATTTCACAAATCTTTTCCATTTCTATAACTTCCCGCCCTTGTTCATTTCAATGCTCGTCCATCCTCTTCAATCTTCACAATGACGCACCCAAAACGCCACGTCTATAAATATTGATATTTAAATCCCAAAATATTCTGAAACTAATCAAAAGAGTGGACCCCACAAGACAGGGTTCGGAACTCAAACCCATATTCCAATCCGCTTTAACCTTATCCATCCCCCAATCTTTTCACGTGCAACCGACACCTGTCCCCCCTCCCCACGCGCCCCCTGTCCACGCGCCTGTCCCTTACACCATCATAGTATTTCTGAAAAACACACAGAAAGAAAGTGAAGTCCTCAGTGAACAAAAAGAAACAAGGAGAGAGAAAAACCAAAAGAACCCATTATTGATTTTTCCCACATAGGCCATATCCATTCCTCAACGGTCTGTATTCTCTCTCTCTTAAATTTAGAAATAAATTCTTTCACTAACCGCCAAACTTGTTTTTTAAAGTTCAAAGCTTTCTTCTTTTTTCAGATAACCCCATCATTTTGGAGCTCAAATAATGGCTACTGATTCACCCACCAATGTTGAAGATGAGGTTCTTTCTGTTGAGCTTCCAGCTCCTACGGCTTGGAAGAAACTGGTCTCTACTCTCTTCCTTACTTTCTAGTTTATAGTCACCTTTTTTTTGTTTCTTTGGTTAGCTATGTGTTTTGTGGGACATAAAGTTCTTTGCTTTACTTGTGTTATACAATGATTTTTTTTTTAGTTGTGTGCTATGGATTGTTTTTTTTTTTGTGATGAGAATTGCAACCCTTTTACTAGGTTTCACTTAAAATTTTAATTTTGCTTGATTTTAGTCTTTTTTAGTTGCTTCTTTTTTTTTTCTGTGGTTAGCTCTATGTATTTGGGCAAAAAGTTCTTAGCTTTAGCTTATTAGCTATGACTCTATGGTTTAACTAGCCTACTGTTGATTTTTTCTTCAAATTTTGCTTTTTATAGCCTTTTGGTTGCTTCAGTTATGTGTTTAGCTGTTGTTTTAGGATATAAAGTTGTTAGCTTTAAGTATTATTACCAAGTTTTTCTTCAAATTTTGCATTTTTTTAGCCTTATGATTGCTTAATTTTTGTCCCCACTGTGGTTGGCTCTCTATTAAGTTTTTCTTAATTATTACCAAGTTTTTCTTCAAATTATAGGACATAGTTGTTTGCTTTAGGTATCATCCAATGATTTAATTCAGGTTTCTGCTAAGATTTGGCTGTTTCTGTTGAGAATTTGCAATCCCACTATCATATTTCCCTTCAAAGTTTACATTTTTTTACCCTTTTAATAAAAATGCATATTTTTTTGTATGAAGAAACCGACAGAGAAACAAAAAAACCAAGAATAATATCTAGCTGACTTTCAAGGCAAATGGATATTTTTTTTTAATGGCTTCTTTCGTATCCACAGTTTTGTACCCCGAACCATAAACCGATGTGGTAAGAAAAGTAGTAAACAATAGATATATAGTACACGATTTTTCAGGAAAAAATGTAATATTAAGAAATTAGCGTGACCTTGTAAGTTGGGCTGTTTTGGTTTTCTGTGTTTTTTTGTAGCACCTGTACAAGTGAGACATGTGTCTAGTTCCATGGATAAGGGTCATAAACCATGTTTTTTTTTTAAATGGACTGTTTTTATTGTTGAAAGAGAGGCCTAAAGATTCTGCATGTAAAATAAATGTTATTGTGCAGTTCTGACTTTTGACTCTCAAAATATGTCGCGAAAATTGTGTCTTTACACCCAGAATTTCTTAAATATTTTTTTTATAAAGATTGAGCTTTTTATAATGTTTTGAAAGACTGGTCTAATTTTAGCAAAGTTGAAAAATTTGATCTTGAAAGGATTATATTTTCTGAAGACTTGAAATATTATAATTTTAGAGTTTGAAATCACTAAAATAAAATATTGATTGAACAGTTTACCATGTTAGAAGTCCACAGATCAATGCCTGATGTCAAATGTTTTAATATATTCTTCCTCATATAACAGCAATATGTAATTTGATGTGGTTATTTTTCTGATTGCACCCTGTGAATATGCTTATTCTTGCTGTTGATTGTGGGTTTGAATTTCCTGAGATTAATTCGTTAACTTTTGAACAGTTTAATTTGGTCCTTTGATTGCTAAGGAGTGATTTGTTAACGGCTACTATCTAAATGACTTCTGCTGTAGTAGCCTTTGGGCTTTGCAAAAGTTGTGGAAAAAGGATAGTTAGTGCTCTCATAGTGTCATCTGCTTCCAAGCTTTTGTAAATTTTTTACTGAGTTTATCCATGATATTCAAATTTTGAATTACTTTGTCTTTCTCATAGTTTATTGTGCTAGCATGTGCTTGATGGTCTGCATATCCTTTTTGAGGTCTTTTTCTCAGTGACACACACTTGCAGGCATATATTTTATAAAAACATATGGTTGGTTGCTAAGTGGAAATTTGTATATGTGACATGCTTTTCGTTGCATTGTGCAGTTTTACCCAAAGAAGGTGGGAACACCAAGGAAAAGTGAGATTGTGTTTATAGCTCCAACTGGAGAGGAAATCAGTGGAAGGAAACAACTGGAACAGTACCTAAAGGCACATCCTGGGAATCCTCCTGTATCTGAGTTTGATTGGGGAACCGGTGAGACCCCGAGGCGATCTGCTAGGATCAGTGAGAGGGTAAAGTCAACTCCCCCAACGGCCGAGGCTGAGCCTCAAAAGAAGCGTGCTCGAAAATCATCATCTGGTTCAAAGAAAGATCACAAGGAAACTGAACCTGCCTCGGAAGAAGGCAAAGAAAAATCTGCTGCTGAGGAAGACCAGCAACCCAAGGCTGCTGCTGATGAAACAGGAGAGAAAAAGGAACTTGAGAACGGGAATGAACCGAATCAAAATGAACAAACAAATGGAACTGACAATAAAATGACTACGGTTGATGAGAAAGCTGCAGAAGAAGTTGTTGCAGCCGAGGAGAAACCGGCCGGAGAAGAGACTTTGAAGACTGAAGAACCATTGCAGAAAGAAAATGGCGTCACCATTGAGGGGAACGGGGCAGCTGACAAGACGATCACAACTCAAACGGAGATGGGAATGAAGATTGATGAAGAAAGAGCTGAGAATGGGAAAGTAGTTCATCACAATGAAGCTGTTCAACCTCAACATGCATCAGCCCACCCTGTGACCTGCTAAAATGGACTCTCCTGTACTGTACTGTACTAATGTGTAGTAGTGGTAGTTTTAGTAGTAGAAACCTTTGACTTTAGTAATGCTGTTTATGTTTAAACATCATCATGGATTACTTTAGTGTCTTGTTTTTGTTCATTTTGGGCTGTACTTAGGAGAATCATTTGTGACATGTTCCTTCTGTTATTAGCTTAGGCTATTAGATCTTCCCACAGTGGTGCTCTTTTAGATTGTAGACTGTGTAAAACTTTGATGTCAGTTATCTAATTTGCACATGCTTAGTGAGAAACAGTGTTGATCAAGGGCCTCATCTCTCGCTCAACTAATATAATGTTGTGATTTAACTCATGTTTTGGGGAATCTAACTTAAGCAACTAAATATGAAAATACAGTTATTGAACTGAAGAGGTGTAACAAATTTGATAACCTTAGGTGATAAGAAATTTTACCATCTTGTATTCTTCAATGACTGAATTCTGTACTGTTCATTTCCAACCTTACTTAACATAGCGTTTTGGAAAGTTATTGAGCAAAATCTTTTGTTTAATCTGTTGACCCATACTTCAATCTATTCAACGGTCATTATACACCCTGTTAATGTCTCTATGAACTTAGTTTATTGATTAGATATAAAATACATTTATATTGGAGATGAAGCCTACCCAAATGAAGTAAATGGCTAAACAAAAGAGGAAAACCTTCTAGAATTTGTGATAATTTTAATGGTTTCTCCCTTGATCCATTCAGTCATGCAAGGTGCACATTACCTTTTTCGGCATCTTCACATTAAAAAAAAACTCAAGGTTTAAATCTAAACCTTATAGAATTGTAATGTTTTATGTTAGTTTCTTCTCTCACCCTTTTACAATTAGAAAACACACAGAATGAACAATATACATACAACAGAACTATATCAACAAATTAATCGCAAAAAATTAAAGTACAAGCATGGGTTTTTAATTTAATTTGTTGACTCTGGCTTAAGTTCTTAGCTTTAAGTTTTAGCACGCACATTGAGGGCTAAGAGCTTATATTGCTAGACTAAATCAAAATTTTCCCTAGAAATCACTTCTGCTTAAAATAAGTCATTTTGTGACTTCGAGACTCCAATCTTCTATGGATTAGATAGATACTCTCCTCCCACTTCTTGAATTAAGGGCCCGTTTGGAAGCAGGAAACTTAGCCTCTGAATCTGAAAGTTGTGAAATGATTTCACTTTACCAAGAAAGCAAATCACATGCGGCTGTTTGGTTGGCATATTGAAGAATATGAAAGTGAAGCACATAAATGACAGTAATGCCCCTTCTTATTGTAACATTCCCAAAAAGCCCTTGATTAAAAAAAGAAACCCCACTACTACTCATCTCTTTGTTCCGTGAAGCTTGCTTGTCTTTAGCTTCAAACCAAAAAAAAAAAAAGCGTGTGTCCAGCAAGCAGGAGCCGTGTTGAGGACCAAGGTGGCCAGCTGGAGAATGGAAGACAGTAACTTGGGGACTGAGTTGTGGGAGACGAAATTTGGGAGGTTGACAGGTTTGGGGTTCAAACTTTTCGTTGTTATTTGTGAAAAAATAGTGTGAAAATATATCTTATTATACATAACTCATGGAGAATCACGTCACAAATATTTCTGCGATTTGGGGTGAGATTAGAGTGAAGGCTAACTGAAACATGGGGTTCTGTTTGTTTGATAGGTAAAGATTGAAACTATAGATTTTATTCTTATTGTTCATAATGAGAAATTTAAGTTTGATTGAAGTTTAAAGTAGTTATGTAAAACCTTAATTTTTGGGCTTAAGGGCCAACGGTTTATGGTCACTTTTATTCCTCTCTTGTTCCTCCTTGGATGCTGTTTGACTTTCTTTTCTTTGATTCTTCATTGAAATGAAGGTAATAAATGTATCGATGATGTTTTGGGCTTGTATGTGAACCTGATTTGCTTTGTTTGGTGGTTTTGATGCTCAGATTTTGTCATTATACTTTATTGTTTAGTTTGGACTGATTGTAGTTGGACTTTGATGTCTCATGGTATTTTGTTTGGTGTAACCATAAGGAGGTATAGGTATTAACTTTTTGTCATTGTACTCTATTGTTTAGTTAAATCTGTTGTTAGAAAATGACAAGTTGGTAAACATTGGACTGACATGCAGTCATGCTTAAGGAGAAGCCTTTTGCTTTGTTTGGGAGGTTAGACGACATTTTCAGACGTCATGGACAGAACATTGGATAGGGGAAGACAGTGGGCATCCAGATGTCATGGAGTTGGAGATGATGAATTCAATTTGTTTTGGGTTATTTGTTTGTGTTGTGAGGACGAGTGAAGTTGTACTATTTGTGGAATGCATTAGGCATAGAACATATCTGTTGCACTCTGTGTAATGTTGTTGTTGTAAGTGTAAATGACAAAACATTGACAATGTATAGTATGCATGTATGTTTTAATTGCGAAATGTCTCACTATTGTGCCTTGCATTAGTTAGAATGTAAAATCTGGAATTTTTGAATTGAGTGGTTAAAAAGAATCCATGTCACTTGGTAAACAGGTTGAATAGAAAGCAAGTTGCTGCACTGGTGCTGCATAGGTTAAAATCGAGTTTGAGAGGATAAAATCGATTTTACCTGAACAAATTCGAGTTTGAGAGGATAAAATCGATTTTACCTAAACAAACTCGAGTTTGAGAGGATAAACTCGAGTTTACCTGAACAAAATCGATTTTGAGAGGTCAAAATCGAGTTTACCTGAACGAAATCGAATTTTAGAAGTTAAAATCGATTTTAACAATGAGAACTCTTTAATATGACACAACACATTTGAAAATATGTTCCACATGTCAGAACGCCAATTGAACCTATTGTCGAGAGTGGGTGCCTGTGCAAGGCTTCAGCTGATACAAATGGCAATAAAGAGGGAAAGATGTAAAATATGTCATACAATTTACGTTCTGATACAAAATTCACCGAATCCACATTACAACATTAGCAACTAACTATGAAGACAAAATCAAAAGTCTTGAGAAACAAATATTGACATAGTGATACCCATTTGAAATCCTTGCCTAAAACTAACAAAACAACAATCATGAGCAAGTTTGTTTTGTTCTTAGCGTCCAGCCTGGCCTGTTGGGCGTGATTGGATATCTTGTCTCCCAAGCTCTCAATGGCAGTCACAATCATCTGGTCAAGTGAACCTATTGTTTCACGCAACACCTCGGCGAACATTGTAGCATTATTCGGCCTCTTTCTCTTTCTTGATGTGGAGGACATGTTGGATGCATTGGTGGTTGCTGCGCCATCAACTTCATCATCGTCGTTCTCTAGGTTGATAATGCATTTGAGAATGTATTTCATCCATCACCTACAAAAAATGACCTCACACCCCTTTCCTATATCAACAGGACGTACAACAAAATGCATCGTACCCACCCACACACATGTTGAAAAACTTAATTGATTTTAGACTTTGCCTACGAAACTCGAGTTTGTCATCCTAAAATCGATTTCGCAAAAAATAAATAGATTTAAAATCGATTTGGCCATTGTAAACTCGATTTTGCCGTCATCAGTTTACTCAAGTTGGACCTTTTCAACTGACGTCACCCCCAAATTTTTCCCAACAATGTAGCTAAACACAAGCACCTAGACAACAACTTCAAACAACACCCAGACAGATTTTTACTATGTAACTATAGTTTGGAAACCAATAATTGCTAACCCATCAATTTTAAAGTTCAAAACAATTCATTTAAGCAAAAACCACGCATCACACACAAAAAACACTTCAAAAGAAACACAAACAGGGTCATGAAGAAGAAATGCAAACATGTTTGGGTTCACCATCAATGCCTAAGACAAAAATAAAACTACTCCACCAATATGAAACTACATTAATCACCCTTACCTTTGTCTCCTTACTTGCACAATGTGAAGCTAGCTAATTTGAGTTAAATGCCACCCACGACAACCCACACCTCCTCAGTGACAAATTCGTGTCTTGCCTGAAGCTCCCAACGTTGTGATGTATTTGGTTAAAGTAAATGAAGGGCAATGTGGTATTTAGCACATGGGCCCACACTCAATTTTGGTGGGAAGCCAAATTTGTATTTCTATTTTTAATTTTGGAGGGAAACTGAAAATACAAACTTTCTAATTCAGAGCAAATGATTCTGCCTTCCAAACTGCATGTGAAAGTGAATTACTTTCACTTTCAGATTCAGAGTCTTTGTTTCATGCTTCCAAACGGGCCCTAAGTGTTTATAATCATAATTAAAATTTTCCGTCGTTGAAAAATTAATAATATATTGATCGTCCTCATTTAGTTCCCCGAAGCCACATGTACTGTAAGCTCTTGCATATTGTTTAGCCTCTAACATGACCGTTTTGTGATAATAGATGAAAAAACCCAAATATATGATTAGATCAGATAATTATAAGCAGTACTCCATGAATGTTACATATTAATACTAATTAATCAATGAGTACAAACAAAATTAAATAAAACTTAATCAGGCTATAGGCAAGCTGGTTAATATAATTAATACTCCCTCCGATCCTAAATATAAGACCTAATTGACTTTTTTTTGTGAGGTTAAGGAAGCAAAATAGGTTAGTTAACTATTACTCCCTCCGGTCCTAGGGTTTACTTCAGCCTCTTCCCACTCCAACGTATATTTGGACTGAATTGTCTATGGACTTCATTACAGGTCTACCGAAATCATATTCTAAGTCTGTTATTCTTGTTGTGGTGGATAGGCTCAGCAAAGACTAATTGACTTTCTCTGGAAAATCCTTAAAAAAGCAAAATAAGTTAATTATAAATTGATTTACCTATTTTTTTTCCTTAAACTAGTTTATTTTACCCATAAACTAATGGATAATCTAAAAATATACTCCCTCCGTTCCTAAATATAGGACCTAGATAGAGAGTTTATTTTGTTCCTAAATATAAGACCTAGATACATTTTTGGCCACATTTTTTCCTAAATTACCCTTCTTCTTTTTCTTCTTCTTCTTCCTCAAACCCTAGCACCTTCGTAACTATCGCCAAGCTATTACTCACAAACTCCGTCGTACAAACGAAGTAAACTACAATTACTTTGCTCTGGTTCAACCTCGTCGACGGCGACCTGGACCACCGCTGGGATTTCTCGCTGGCGTCACGGCGAACTCCGGTGGGCCCCACATTAGACTTTCTAAAGGTCATCACACCAGATTCCCCCCTTGGATTCCCCTGATTCCTCTTCTCCGGCGAAGGCTGAGCCCTCCTCGCCGGAGACTTGGACCTCCGTTCTCTAGCACTGTTATTATCAACGGTATACGGACGCTTCGACGAGGGAGAGTACATGGGCCTCTGGTTTGTCACCTCTCTGGTGGTTCGTTTACTTGTAACTTCATCTTCTCTCTTGTCTCCAATGGTGAGAGTGGTGGTGGTTGAGAAGGTCTCTGAAGGGTGAGATAGCTCAGAGACAGAGACAGAGACAGAGACATCTTCCTTGAAGTCAAATGTGTGAGGTGGTGTGGGGATTGAGATTTGGGAGTCTTGGGGAGGTTGAGGATTTTTGGGGAATGTGAAAGCTCGTTTTGACAGTGAAAATGAAATAGGGGTATTATTGGAAAGAAACTAACTTAATTGTCTTCCTTAATCTCCCCAAAATAAGTCATCTAGGTCCTATATTTAGGAACGGAGGGAGTATCAAATATGTCATTATTTAATAACATATTTAACAACCTTAATCTCTCCAAAAAAAAGTCAATTAGGTCCTATATTAAGGACCGGAGGTAGTATTATTTTGCCATAAATTAAATATTTGAAATCCTCTTTGTTTTTGTTAGATTTCTAATTTAGCAGTATTTTATTTAACTTTTACAAAGACACAAACCTATCAGCTACAATCTCAACACAAACCTATCAGCTACAAAAGACCTTAATTACAAATAAAAGAACATTGAATTCATCAATCACAATACAGGCGTGCAGAAGAAAATGGGCAGCAATCTAATGTTTGCTATGTAAATAAAAAAATTCCTCATTCGATTTCCCTAATAAAAGAACAGAGTTATACTCTTTTTTATCAAAACAACAAATTATACACAGAAATTTCCAAGTTGCTAAGTGAAAAAGTCTATCTGAACAAAGTTAAATTAACTGCTAAAACATTGAAGAAAAACTCAGACTAAAACGCAGTCCAAAAAAAGTCAGATAAAATGGCTTCAGGCAGTATCTTCAAAGCAACTAAAAAATACAATAAAAAAATCTAAATAAAATACCTACAGTATAAGGAACAACGATAAATGGAAAACATTTTTATTTCTTATGCTCATTAAAATGTTACATCACATTTAGATGATTGATCAACAGATTTATCACTAATACTGTAGTTTTGTCCGAGTAATCTATGTTAAAACATATAAGTTACACCAAGCCACTTCAGCAGATCAGTCATTCCATAATTGGGAACATATCACTCTTCAATATCATGCCTTGACTCAAGACTCCTTTGAAGTTAACTATGTTAATTAAATGAGAAGAACAGACAATTTTCTTTTACAGGTTCATAATCTTTAAGACTGTTGAAGATCAAACAAATTAACGTAAAGGGTAGAAGTTGAAGCATTTTAAGAAAGAACTATAATACGAGGGTACCAACTACGAATCAATCACCTTGTTCTATCAATTGATATAATGATATGGACATTGTACAAAGTGAATTGAACTGTCTCACCAAAAATATTACAACAAATTTAAAATTGAGACTTCTTGACAAAACCCATTGAAATTATGTAACAATTCAAGAAATTTCAAGAACTGTATGCCAAGAAACTTCTCATTCCATCCTTATTTCTCAATCATATACAAGAATGCATCCCAACTAAACACAGCCAAACATTCTACACAACTAAAACTCTACCAGTAAAACCACCAAAGATTCAATCATCTACATGTATGTAAAACTATCAAATATAAAATACCACGTAGACTGCATTGAGAACTAAAATCAAGAAACTTCAAGAACTGCATGACTAAAAAACTTCTAATTCCATCATTTATTTCTCAATCATAAAAGACTGAATTTCAAGTATTACACAGCTAAAGATCCTTTGCAACTGAAATATCTGTAATACAACCAAAGATCCAATCATCTACATGTATGTAAAACTCTATCAATAAGCCAAAGAACGCTATACATGAAAAAAAAACACAATGTGATATGAAATACCGCATATATTGTTGCATTGATGACTATACAGTGTCATGTCACTATTACTTAATATTTACTATTTTGTCCTTCAGTCGATCCACCAGAGCCTTCATCACACCATGGCGGCGATAAAACTTCTTAAAAGGTTGAACTTTCTGTAATTTCAAGGGGCTATCAAGAAAACGAATGCAAACAAATTTATTTTTTTGTCCCAATTGAACTTCCTTCCCAAGAAATGATTCCAGCTGACGTTTCTTGCTTTCCAAGAAATCATTGTTAATCTTCCCATCTTTATAATATGGCCCCAATTTCGCCATAACGATCCCACGGCGAGCACGACGCATGTAAACCTTCAAATTAGGAGTAGGATTTATTGTGATGGGGAAAAATTCCATTTGAAGTTTCTGTCCTTCCAAGAAACTGAATTGAGATGCAAAAATGTCACACCCCAAATCATCAACCAATGAAAGATTCAACATTGGGGGTTGCAGATGAGCATTCATAAGGCCAACTTTGAGAGTCTTGCCATTTGAAAGATTCATGTGAGACGTGTGAATTACAGAAATGCCATTTCCATTGGTGTTGTTCTGGGTCAAAGAAAGGGTAACATTATAGTGGTGGGAATTATTTGGAGGGAGGGATTGAGGATGTTGTAAGAGGATTGAGTGTTGTGTTGATAAAGAGCAAAGAAAGATTGGATGACCGTTCATATTGAATACGGACAGTTCTGGATTGTGGAAGACAATGATGTTGGTGGAGGATAATTCAAGGGAATGGAGGATTTTGTTGTTGGTGGTGTTGACTATAGTGAGTATGGCCAAGAGTTTTGGCCCACGTGACGCCATTAGAGAAGTAGATAGAGAGTGAGAAGAGGTTTTAGATTAGATTGGTTGGGACTGATGGGAGGAAGGAAGAAAGTGGGAGTGAAGATAACAAACAAGGGAAACAATACTATATAGAAAACAAACAACCAACCATCTCTTCTAAGGAGATTTCATTGTCATGATACCATTGGGTTGTAAAAGCCAGACCCGAAAGCGAGCTGAACAGGGGTTTGGGTCATGGTTTAACACGGTTGGATCGCTCAAAATGATGGTTGAACCGACAATCAAACTAACAAACATTGAGCCGAAATATGAAACTGTCGACGATTAGATCAGTCTGATCCGGTTCTTACAACATTAAACAAAGGATAACTGTATAAAAAAAAATAAATTGTATACTTATGAGATGCGGATTAAATTTACTATTTATTTTGTGTAACTCTTTGTTAAAGTTGAGTGTTTATAAATAGAGGAAAATGTCGTACATATTTTCTATTCAAGTAGTGGGTAAGAGTTTCTCCCTCTTTTCTACAATTTTCTCCCCTGTATCCTTCTTCTTCTTCATACATATTGTCTAATTTTCTATTTTATTTTTTCAATAATAATTTTAATACTTTTTTACTAACATTATTAGTTTCATTTAAGGGAAAACGCTAACTCACAAAATGTAAAAGAGGAATCCAATGTTGTAAGAATTGGACCGGGCTGAACATTTGGGCTAGTTCAACCATCGACCACTTCACATATGGACTTGATATTCATTTGTTTGACCAATGGTCAAACCCAACCATCTAATTTGGTATTGTAATAATGTTTCTTTGCTTTCTAAGGAGATTATTCGGGCACATTGTTGAATTTTTATGTAAAGTTAAATATAAACATTTGGATCTCAGCAGATAGATGGGTCTTTCTTTTTCTTGTTGGGTCAAAACTCATAAGTAAAGATGGGCTCTTAGAATATTTGGGCCATGACAGTTCTAGACCTTGAACAAGAATCAAGATTTTAAAGTACTCCTATAAAAAAAAAACAAAGAATCAAGATTAAAGATCTGTTCACGTTTGTTATAAAAAAAGATGATGATCTGTAAACCTTTGTACCAAAAAAAAATATATGTGAACTTTACAAAGTCCCGATCAAAGAACATTTTTTTTTTGTATAAAAAATAGATAACAGTTTTTCATTTTTGAAAAAAACTATTTGGAAAATTATGAAATATATAACAATAAAAAACATATCTGAGAAAGACCTATATCATATTACCAGATCGTACTTTATATATGTATAAAATTTGTATAACTCTTATATTTATGGTGTATAAAATTTATTGTAGCCAATAAATGAATGGTGCTTATAGATAACGATTTTTTTATGGTGTTTGATAGCTGACCGCAGTTATTTTTTGAGGAAGGAATTAATTGGATTCGCGGAAAAAAATTATAGTAATTGTTTTTGGGAAAATTAATATTAGGTCCCTCACAAGGAACTTAATACTAGAAATATCTCATAAACTCCTCATATTAAAGTAGGGTCCCTAGGGAACTTACTTTAATACTCCCTCCGTTCCTAAATATAAGACCTAGATAACTTTTTTTTGGAAAGATTAAGGTTGCGAAATAGGTTATTAAATGATGACATATTTGATATCTTTTTAGATTATCCATTAGCTTATAGGTAAAATAAACTAGTTTAAGAGAAAAAATTAGGTAAATCAATTTATAATTAACTTATTTTTTGCTTTTTTAGGATTTTTCAAAAAAGTCATCTAGGTCCTATATTTAGGAACGGAGGGAGTATATTCTAAATACCTAAAGACCATTTTGCCCCTCTATAAACATACAAAAGTAACAAATAACAAGTTAATAAGCAACAACTAACGAGGTAATGAGCTAATGTAACAATGTAATGAGCCGCCAATAACAAGCTCATGAGCAGGTCTAACAAGTTCATGAGTAACTCTTTAACAAGTTAATGAGCAACACATAACGACGCAATGAACTAGTGTGACAAAGTAATGAGTCACGAGTAACAAGCTCATGAGCAAGGAAGGAAATGAGGGGCAAAATGGTCTTTTTTATATTTGAAGTTTATTAAAGTAAGGTCCCTGGGACCCTACTTTAATATGGGAAGTTTATGGAACTTTTTTAGTATTAAGTCCCTTGTGAGGGACCTCATATTAATATTCCCTAATTTCTTTAAAGATAATCATTTTGTTAATTTTGCACCAATTTTAAATTACATTTAGTATTTAAGTAATATTCAAAACTTTTTTGTGCCAAATGCTTATCGTGATAAATACTAGGCTAAAGTATGTTTTCGATCCCTTAAGTTTGCACAAAGTCATGTTTTGGTCCCTTAACTTTGAAAAATGTGTTTTTGGTCCCTCAATTTTGGAGAAAGTGTGTTTTTGGTCCCTTAGCTTTGAAAAGTGTGTTTTTTGTCCTTTATCTTTGGATAAAGTACTGTTTTAGTCCGTTGAAAAAAGGATAAAATGTTTTTAGTCCATTTCTTTTCAAAATTAAGGACTAAAACATGACTTTTTGCAAATTTAAGGGACCGAAAACATACTAAAATCGAATTTAAAAGGACTAAAAACACACTTTTTAAAGTTAAAGGACTAAAAAGATGACTTTGTCCAAAATTAAGGGACCAAAAACACACTTTTCAAAGTTAAGGGACCAAAACATGATTTTCTCCAAAGTTAAGGGACCAAAAACATACTTTAGCCTAAATACTATTGGCAAAATCACACATCTAATATATATATTAAAATCTCCTAATTGATCCACTTTCCTTTCACATTTGAAACTGGATTGAACCCTATTTAATAATTGCTGGACTGCATATGCTGGACAAGTGTTGTTTGATTTATTACTTATGTCGGCCCATGCTGTATTTTCTCACAGTCAAAGTTGTACGTTTATATTTCCAACAACAGTAAATCATCCCTCCCCCCTCTCGACCAAAAAAAAAATCATCCCTCCCCCCAAACCCCAAAACCCTAGCTCACTCTTCATCTCCTACTCCCTCCAGCAACCATCATCGCCCTCTCATTTTCTTCTTCATAATTGTGCCAAAGCCTTAGCTTTCTCCTCTCCTCTCCTCTCCTCTCCCAGCGATAGTTAACAAGAAGTAAGAATAGAGACGTTAAAGCTCGACCGCTCCCTCTTCCCCTCCCTTTTTTCGTCTTCTTCTTCTTCCCTTTTATATCCCACTCTCACTCCGTCCTTCCTTCAACTCCAACGGTTTTCTCTGGGAAATCACATGCAACAGTGGAAGCAAACTCAGGTGACATGACATTTTTTAGAATTCGTTCTCCCCTCCTCATCACCAAAAATCTGTCGCCTTCACTCCCAACAACTTTCAGCACTTACTTCATCACCATCACCCTCGGCTCATGTCTTCTTCCCTCTCTACTTATCAGGTGGTTTATTTTCATCCATAACTATGTTTTCTCTTTCCTATTTCCTGTTTCCTGTTTCAAGAAGCTGATTTCATTAATTTTAGGGATTTGGTGAGATTGATGCCGGAAAAGAAGTAATGGCAGGGAAGGATCCACATGATCTTCACAGAAATTTCTTTGCCATTTTATAGTATGCAATTAATGTTTTCTTGGATCATTTCTTTTTTCCTTCTATTGTATATATTATTTTCATCCCTTCTGGAAACATCCTAATTCTTAGCTTGCCTTTGACCGATCTAAAATGAGATCATCTTGCAGATCAAGTGGACCATGTTTTAGAGAAATAGGCTCTATCAAGCTTACCGGGAGATTTTTTTTGAATTTTAATCAGGTACTCTTTCATACTAGATTGTACCACCTCATTTCTCAAAAATGATACTCCGTGTTAGATTTTATGAGGGTGTCCTTGGATATATTTGCAGTGACTGATTTATTGGATATTTTCTGAATAAAATTTGAACTGCATTTTTAAAGACATTGGTTATTCTATTGTCTGGGATGGTCTAGGTGAAGACTCAGAAATTCTTGGCAAGGCTAGCAGCAGCAAGCTTCGTGTGTCCTCAAACTCGCCGCAAATGTAGCTAAAAGTGGGTGATATAATTGTTGTAGCATTATAATTGTAGTGTTTTAAATGTAACAATAGCATTTTCTTTCGGATGTTGAATTGTGCTGATAGTTTGGCTGTGTTTATATAAGGGGCTGAGAAAAAATTTGTGTTTTTTCTATAATTTTCAACTTCAATGATGTTTGCAACATCAATAAAATTATGTGTGATGGTGATTATATACTCATCTAATTTGTCCTTGCTATTTTCCTTTGTGTTCTTTCCCCTTTTCTTTATGATTTACCTTTGTTGTTTTTACCCTGTCCTTAATGATTTTATTCATATTGCTGTATGACCTTTTTAAATTTGTTGTGGATGGATTTTGGTTTTAACAATGGGCTCCATGTAAAAAGTAGTTGAAATATCTCATCCCTTCAAGCAATAAGTAAAGCCATTTCCCTGATGTCATTACAAACAATAATTTCTTACTACCTAATTCTTATGGCTGCAGTCGTAAAGATGCTTACTGGGTGGACTATTGCAATTTGGACAATGAAATGATCTTTTCAATCTATTCAAGAGATGTGAAGCCTCTTTCTGGCCAAAAAAAATGTGAAGCCTCTTATCTCTTCAGTTTTTGATGGCCGCAACAGCTCTATCATTGTGTATGGAGCAAGAGGCAATGGAAAATCCCACTTGATTCAGGTGTGACTCTATAGTTCATCCTTGATTTTCTCTTGAACAAATCATGATCATTAGTTTAGTTCAATTATTTTGTATTCAAACGATAAATAACTAATTGATTGTGCACTATCATTATCTGTTGCTTTTCAAGGGTTTATCAGTTCTTGCTGTCCTAAACTTCCCAAATACACAAAAGAATGTTTTTCTTTCCCAAATGATGTTCGGAATCATCACACTCTCATCAATTAATAAAAAAACTAAGACTAAAATTGCATGTGTTATTTAAGGGCACTTTCTCTGTTATTTTGGTTTGTCTGGCTAAACTAAATGGCTGTGGATGGAGGTCAAAATACTTCAATGGCATATTAATTGCATTCCTCAAGATTTGTTATTCATCAGTGAACACCAATTACCAACACCCCTAAAAAAACATTGATCTCTTCAAATCGTAGCATTGAATGATATCATCAGTGCTAATGTGGGACCTGCCCTATTGTATATATAAGTATGGTTTAATTTAGATTCAATCTCTTCAGTTCAAAAATATTTTAGATTCAATCTCTGCATTTAAAAGTATATACTCTACATCTAATATATATCTTAAATACTCTTATTTAAATCCCTTTCTTTTCACATTATAACTGGATTTCCTATGTGGTTCTTCTTTTCCTATGTGATAATTACCCATCTTGAAAATATCACAATAGCAATAAAAAAGAAGCATATGTAGTTGTTGTAGCATGGATTGTTCCATCTAGCATCTAATTGACAGAGCATATTTCGTTCTTAGATCATGCGCAATGATGATAAATCTTGGGAGTGATGATGTGTATTGTCAAAGCGTATTAATTGACAGATTGCTACTCCCTCCGGTCCCTAATGTAAGAGCCCAAAATTTGAATGGTTTTGGTCCCTAATGTAAGAGCTCACCCCACATTCTCTCCTCATTTAATGCATTTTTTCCTACTTTACCCCTAACTCTCTTTCATATTTATTAATGGTTATGTATTTCTCTCTCTTAAAAGTACCATAATAAATATGGGCACTTTTGGAAAAGAATCATTAACTCTAGACATCCAACTAACATTCACATGTTTTCTTAAGAAGCGTTTTTTTGGCGGCTAGCTCTTCTTACATTAGGGACCGGAGGGAGTATTTGTTAATATATATATATATATATATATATATATATATATATATATATATATATATATATAATCTAATATATAACTTAAATACTCTTATTTAAACCCTTTCTTTTCACATTATAACTGGATTTCCTATGTGATTCTTCTTTTCCTATGTGATAATTACCCATCTTGAAAATATCACAATAGCAATAAAAAAGAAGCATATGTAGTTGTTGTAGCATGGATTGTTCCATCTAGCATCTAATTGACAGAGCATATTTCGTTCTCAAATCATGCGCAATGATGATAAATCTTGGGAGTGATGATGTGTATTGTCAAGCGTATTGATTGACAGATTGCTATTTGTTTATAGTCGGGGGAGGAGAGTATAGATGGGGGAGGTAGGCGATGAAGTTATATTATTTTTTGTTTTTATACACCTAAAACAAGTTAAAAACAACTCATGTAATGTAAAATAAAATTATTCTGAAAGATTGACTGCCAAAAACCGGGTAAACTTTCAGATGCGGGAGTTGTTTTGGGGATTTTTTTTGGGGGGGGGTTAGATTGAAGACATTGGAGATAAAATTTGACTCTTCAATTGCTTTTATAACTGGTCTGAGTAGATTCTCACGTAAGTTAAAAAATATTACATGTAATTTAATTTTCTTAAAACAATTCATTGGTAGTAATAATAAATATTCCATTTGAGTGTGAATTACATAATAATGGTTGGATGACAAGATAAATATCACATTTAAGTCTCTAATTCACTTGGAACATTCAAATACTTTTATATTAAGATTGTATATAATATTTCACAAAAATAAAAATGTCCCCATGCATCGCACGGGGTAAGCCACTTGGTATAATTTTCTTTCTAGGATTTTTGAGGTTCTTCATCGCCTAGCAAATTATCTAATGTAACTATTTAAGTGAATAATTAAACAATATACACAAAATTTCTCAAAATTTGGAAAATGATTAACAACTATATAATAATACTTCAACTACAACAATATCTTTCGGGTATAATAATACATCAACTATATGATTTTTAATAAGACCCATACATCCCTGTGCAAGGCACGGGTGTAATTTTTATAAAAATTTAGTTTTTGAATATTTAATCACTTTAATACACCTGTAATGTTTGTATTTACAAGATAAATAAATATTTACCTTCCGTGCAACGCACGGGGTAAGATGCTTGTTTATTCTATATATATACCCACACACTACAAGCGCGTTTGAACTTTTCATACACGTTTGTTTCATACACGTCGTTTTCATACGCACAGCCGCACACATTTTGAACTAGTTATTTGACTTGCGTACTCGGAATCATTTCACTTTTCCATTTGAAGTTAATTTTAAGTAAATTTTGACCTAATTGGTACTATTCGTGATTATCTCAAAGTAGGGCTCTATCTATAACAACATAGATGGGCACCTCTCTAGAAGCCTTTACTTACTAATTAAAAGAGGTTACTTCCAAACCTGGCGGGTTGCGCGTGAGTGGTAAGTACTCTCGTCCCTTAAACAAGTGGTTGGGGTTCGATCCCCAACCCTTGCGAATGGAGCAAATTCACAGGCCAACTGTCCAACCCCTACATGGGACTTCAGAACAGCGAAGAATTAGTCCCACTTGACACGCGGGTGAGATACCCTTGAGAAATAAAAAAAAAAGAGGTTACTTCCTAATTGAAAGAGGTATTGACCATGAGGTTAATATAATATAATTATAATTCGATTCATAGATATCCACTTGATATTCATCGACCAAAAGCTACACTTGTTCACACACAATGCGTGTGTTATGTTTTAATTAAAAAAAATTAATCATTGTTCACCAGAAAAAGTTTAATAACAAAAATATGAAAAGTGGTAACACACAAAGCGGTTTCCATGAATAAATTATAATAAATACCCATTGAATTCCAAAAATCTAGAAGTATACCTCTAATATGAGAAATGATATAAGAGTGATTATTCTCAATTTAGGATAAATATATCTGGTTGATACCCTTACTAGGGTGGTTAATAACTTTAATTGTTGAAGTGGTTAATTAATACAATTCATAGAGTGGTTAACAACGATTATCATTGTGAGTGAAATTAATGTTAAATTATGATTGTAAAAAGTGGTTAATGCCTTAATTCGAGTGCTTAATATATTTATTTGAGTGTTTAATGGCGCAAATATGTAGTTATCACAATTTAGAAACAATGCTTCTTTTTTTGTGATTAGAAACAATGCTTCTTATGTTCTTTCTTATATTGTGTTACCTTTATAAGATTTTGAAATTCGAGGGGTAAAGCTCTATATATTTTGTTTCCATTTATGTTTTAGCCTTTAGTTCAAATCAGGCTTAGGGGAATAAAAATCATAGGGCTTTTTCAGAAGAGAGAGTTGACAATGGGAACAGAGTTGCACAACAAAAGCATTCATGTTCTGTCTCCAAGTGGACAGTATCAGAATAAAGTTGCGAGTTGTGACGACATTGGAGTATCTGCACTTCTAGGCAGCGATATGTGTGACTGTATTATAACTTTAACGTTCATGGATGGGCTTTGTACATGTGTAATAACGAGCGTATTTATTATGAATGCAACTATTTTCTTCCTTTTTACCTCAAACACACGGACGTAATTTTTGAATCATTTCTTTTTAATCCCATATTTACATTACAGAACCCAAAATCAATTTGAGACTAACGTAGAAGCTAAGGGCACTTGGCAATTGAAATAATAAAAGGAAATTTGAAATTAAAGAAGAAAGTAATCAAGGCATAAAAGAGAATCTATATTGATTGATACACAGGCAAGTCATGGCCGTCTAGTTAGCTCAAGACTTGGCGTTTTTCATGAATGGCCTGACATGATAGGTATAATAATATTCTTGATGACAGATAATTCAATAAAATCATATCACGAGAGGTCCTGTTAGCATAGTCTGTATGTAGGTATTAACTATGCCATTCTCAAATAATAATTGAAGGTATCGAATTAAAAGGCAAGATTATCATGGGATATGAGGTAACATGGGATGATTATATTGATCAATAGTCCAAGATGCTTCTTTATCAGTTAATAGTGGAGGATATTCCATTATCATCATCATACATAGAAATGGTAGGCTACCCACCAACACGCAATTCTACAGGAATACGATTCCCAGCCCTCAACACCTTGCTTATCTTGCAAAAATTCTCATTCTATATATCTACCTTACTGAATTACTGATTATTAAGTTCTAGGAATACAGAGGTAAAATTGATGCATTATAAATCACACACGTACATTTCAATTTTCAAATATATATAAACTTAGGAATTTATTACAATATTTTACTACTTTGACTTTATTGTAAAATCTTAAGTGATGTATGTTGTCTTCTAAATCACGTTTTTAACATTGATTTATCCGTACTGGTTACTGTTGTTAATTAAATAGTTTTCCTGTTTCGATGCAACACTATTTTTCAAAGTAAGTGATTAAAGAAGACATTATATTTTAGATTTGCAACACACATTTTTTATAATTAACTAAATTAACTAATTGATATCAGTATGCAAATTTTGGTATCCAGTTAGCTACTATATTTGGGAACAAATGATTAATCAATGAGTTGAGTGAGCACTATTATACAATATTAATATGAATAGAGTAACCTATTTTATTATTTTTTATAACTTCTTTGATCATATATAATGTAAAATAAATAAATTAGCTAGCTATAACATTATCAATTTATTTTTACCTTTAAGATTCACATTTTATCAATTTTACACAAATTACAACCATTTCACTCATTTGTTGCTCACATCTATTTTATCCCTTTCAAATACTTAATATACATTGTTAATTAACCACTCTTCTCTCACTTGTTTTATTTTCTCGAGTTTAAATAATTGTTGAAACTAACAAATTTATTCAATTGTGCCTATGTAAAATAATATAATCCTAGAAAGAATAATTTATCAAAGTAATGAAAAATCTAGTTTTACACCAATAAGGTCTTTCTAAGACATGCATTTAGTAAGTTTAAAGGGTAACATATAAAATTAAAAGTACATAATTTTAAACTCATTTAAAAGTCTACATTTTGAGTAGGCTTTTAAAATACGTATTTTGAAGGCCCAGATTTAGATATAAAAATTAGTTTATAAATAGAATCAAGCCTAGATTTAAGCTTTGATATGTATTTAAACCTTTTTAGTTTTTTTTACCAGTTAAACCTTTGTAGTTGAAACCTACTAAAGCACAACTCATTTCCACCCCTAGTTGTATCACTTTTGTGTGTGGGATCCTATCTTTTCACCTTTTTATTTATTAACCAATCCCAGGTTCTATCTTTTCACCTTACGCACCCATATATATGCCTTTTGCTTCCAGGCCTCTTTGTATTTTCAATCTTCCTCACTTTTAATTTCAACTTTTCTTTAATTCCCTTCGTCAATTAACTAACCACTAAGAAAAACTCATCGCTTACTTTTTTGTTTCCTATTTTAAATAATGGAATTGCAACTTATACAAATGTGAAAAAAATATAATAGTAGATCAAGGAATACTCTTCTCGAGACCAGTAGTATTTATACGGAAGTAATTACTTATATAAAAGAATAATGACAATTACGGATATTGTGGGAGGACTAATATCAAAGATGGGCCTTTAAGTTGTAACATGAAAATTTGAGTTGCACACACAAATCCTAATTCTTTACAAAATTTTTTATTGTTAATTATTGCCATTCTACCAGCTTTTTTATTTTAACAACGGTTTAACAATGATTGTAATATACTTTTGTTTCCTTATAATCTTTCTAAAAAAGTTAACTAGATCTTATGCTTAAGACTATGGAAATATTAAACTATTAGGAGTTCATTATTTCACATACACACATGTAGAGAGCGAGCACTGACAAGTGACAACCTCTCCTATCACTATTAGTGCAGTGTTTATTTCTGAAACTTGAGGTTTTGATCAACTGGCCACATATTTTTAATGACAAAATGATAATTTAAAAAGAAATATAGGTCGGATACCAATAAAAAATTAAATCAAACAACAAAGAGAGAATTTCCTGCCATTGTCATATATAGGTCGGGCGTGAGATGCTAGAAGGAACATGTAAAAAGTCTATTATTAGAGAGTAAAACGTTAGATAATTAAAGTGATACTAGTGGTGGATTAATCCATCTATTAAATTCCTTTCAAGATTAATAGCCGTGCCGATCACTCACGGAACCAGTTTTACTACTTAACATAAAGTTTAGCAGAGAGAAAATCAAATCTTGACCTTTAAAAATAACTAAAACAAAACCTGATGATTCGCTCTCCTTGCTAAGCTCAACTTGTTCCCACACATACACATATATTTTTTTTATCAGAACCATGTATTGATGAATAATATAGTGATTATTATATTATTATCACCTGGCTGTGATAAAGTACATTGATTCTTATGTTTGCTCCATTTGCTTTCTTGCATATCATGTTGCTGATCACTCTTGACCATTCTCTTAAGTAGCATCAAGTATACAAGTGAGAAAGTTGTTGTTCAATTAGAGTCAAACAAATTAATAAATGCCAGCTATATATTAGTGTCAATCGAAGCCATCTTGGTCGATATTTCTTTTATACACACACGCACGCACACAAACGGCATCTCTTTTACCCAAACCCTTTATTCCACAATTCTTCATGCATTAAATTATTGTTGGACTAAAACTATTCATGAATATTATGGAGTTAACCGAATAAAATACAAATATGTAGTAGTTTGTACATGCTAAAAATATTCACGAATATTATCGAGTTAAACAAATAAAAAGGATTCATTCGGGGTGACTAGCTAGAACTCTATCAATATTCCCTCACATAGCTTTAACATTTTTTAATAAAACAAATAGATGAGACTAGTCGGTGGTAAAGTAATCAATCCGATCCAAACAAAGAGTGGGAAATCATCAGAAAGAATAGATCTCCTAATAGGAATGACGAATCACTAGCCACATAACTTGCAAGAAATTAAATACAGGATTGCAACGTATATGAGAAAAAAAATAACATAAAATCATATATAGGGAGGGGTCTCTGTTTGACAGAATAAAAATGGAGGGGAGGGAATGTGAGGAAAAAGTTTAATGAACTCCGATCCATCTAAGAAAATGATAAAATAGGTTAAAAGTTTTAATTAATTTTTCTTTATATATACGTACACCTCTATATTATATATTACACATACATTCACTTAAAATTAGAATTTTACAAACCAACTTATCCATGTCTTTTGAATCTAATTAGACTACACTACGCAACAAGATTAGCGGAATTCTACTAAAAAGGGAAATTAAAAAAAACTCGAAGATACTTAAACGTTTAACAAAAATAATACTATAAACGCATCCAGTGTTTGATATTGATGCTCCCTCTATAATAATAAAGTAAAAGAGGGATAGAGGAAATTCAAGGAAATAATAAGTTTGTTTTTTAAAAAAGTGTTATATTAACTAGTTTGACTAATTTTTTTATTCTAATCAAATTAGATATGTAATTCATCCATTTGGGATAAGTTAAGAGAATTCTATGGAGCTGAAACTGAAACCATTAAACAAAGAACAGAAATACAAAGTATAATCATGCGAGAGTACCAATAACTTTATTTATTTCTAAATATAAAATATATCTACTTAATTTTATAGTAAATAGAACGTGTTGGTTAAATTAGTTATAATCATATAATATTCCCAAATTAATGTATCCACCTTATTTTATTTCTATCATTCCTCTCATTAATTGCTTATCAATAGCATCAATGGGTAATTTAAGGAAAAAATGGAAGAAAAATATTCTGATTAATATTAAACTAAAATATTCAGAAATTTGGGAATAAATTAAACTATACCTCCCTTGAAATCAACACCAAAGCTTTCCTAAATACGAATATATGTACCTGACCAAAAAAAAATACGAATATATGTTTTATATATATGTACCAATACCATAGCTATCCTTCTAATCGATAAAAGCAACTTTAAGATTAAGAAGGTAATAAAAGTTGCTAGATCCCAGGTTAAGGATAGATTTGCTCGTTCCAATTGCATAGCCAAATCGCTGGGGGTTCATATGACTGAGCCATGGGTTATCATCACGGACAATCCCATAAAATATTTAAAAATGTTTTTTTACCAAAAAAAATGTTTGAGAATAATAAACTACCACTCGCTTGCAATGTACACCAAAGCTTTACATAATAAGAATATTTCATATATGTGTGTGTGTACCACAGATATCCATCTCAAAGCTACTTTAGGCCAGGCTCAAAAAGACGTGGAAGCCAATAAAAGTGATGTACTAATATTATATACTCCATATAGATATAGATGGGTAGATAACTATAAAATTTACAAGAAGGCCTTAATTTGTTTATTATTACAAGCAGAGTATTTTTCTTTTTCTTTTTGGTATATGGTATGACCATAAAAGAAGAGCTTCCTTGTCATCAAAAGTAAAGGAACTAACTCTTCATACTCTAGACTCTAGAGATTTAATACTAATCGGTGTGTCAAATTAAGTCAACCAAGTGGACAAGTGGTTTTCAATCTTATGCGAAAGGGTACCCCACACGCTCTAGTGCACCATCATTATCAACATAACTATCACCGTTCATCTGATCAAGAACAAGGACTAATCCCATAGCAAAGGCCCCATCAAATCCAGGCTTAACACATAGAGAGAAAACTTCTTTACTTAGCACAACCTTTGTGGTGGGGTCCACCTTACGTCGAATCTCAGCCACTACTTTTCTCTTTCCATCGTAGATCTTACATCTCCGCTGTGAGAAATACCCTTCAATTTGATACTCCTCGCCGGCGCCGTCGTACACCTCCACCGTTACGGTGGTTGTTTTTGACCGTCCGATCATTGATGATCTCTTCACGCTGAAGATTGGTTTGTCACCGTCCATTCTCTCCCCTCTAAATCCTTCCCACCGTTTATGTAAACTTGGCCTCTGCATTTTACAAAATTAAACAACATCAGCCCATTATATATACACACACACACATAGATACACACACCACTATACACCAATAAGAACAAGTGATGTAGAAGTGAAATTTAGTGAAGACATTATTTTATTAATCTTTTAGAACCAATAATTTGTCTCGTTCAAAAATTATATCTATATAGTCCATATCGTTTTTAATCCTACATAATACAACTTTAATTTGAATATTTTTATTGCATTAAAAAAAGTAGCGTATTTGACTTATCAACTTATAAAAAATCTGATGATCGATATATGTGATATTGTATATTAAATAACTTAGTTTCTTAAATAATTTATAATCAAACAACTCATTTGGCTTCTTCAATCTTTATGTGAAAAAAGGTAGTACTATAATAACGATAGAAACAATTACTCAACAAAATCTTAACTATCACATGTAATATTGTAATTCACTAAATAAAATAAATTAGTCACGATTAGTTGAAAGATTCCATCGCTAATTCACTGCTTTTTTAGTGATTAATTAAATTTCTTTAGTTGAATAAGTTGAGTTGACTCAGTGAGTGGACAAGGGGGAGAGGAGAATTATTATTAACATTAGAGGGAATCATTAATTCATTACCTTGCGGCGGACGGTAAGGAGGCAACGGCCACGGGGGTCCATGAGGACAAGTTGGTCACGGAGGCGAGGTTGGGGACCATATGAATCAAGACGGAACACGAGTTGACCCACCGAGTTATACACGGTGAAGCCGTCCCCGGAGAAGAAGAGGGAAGTCTTAAGCACGGTGAGGTTAGTTTCTTGTTTAAATACATAGCAAAAATCTTGAGGCAATGATACATCTTTGTACTTCATAGTATTGGGTTTGGTGTATAGGAAACCTCGGAATCTGCGAAGGATCTCCAGGGGGACGATGATGAAGTGAAACCAGAGAATTATTGAAGAAGAAGAGAATTATTGAAGAAGAAGAGAAGGAGTGGGAGGATGAAGAATAATTGGTTAAGTTAGGAGGGATGTATGTATATATAAGAGTTGAAAAGGTGGAATTGAAAAAGGAGGGGGAGAATATATAAAAGGCACGCGCAGAGAATTGGGAGCCCATATTTTGACACGTGGACGAAGATGAGTTGTCAATTGGTGTAAACATAATATGGAGACAGTAAGTTGTGGGTTGTGACCTTTCATCTACCATATGTAAATATCATCAATCAAATATATATAGTAATTTCCCGTGGATATGTCAATTTCAAGACATGAATATGATGTACCTGGTGCAAAGGAATGAATGAAGGTTATGTCTTCGTATTAAATGTGGAAAACATCATAACATACAAGCTGATAATAAGTGTGAAAAGCATCATAACATACAAGCTGATTGTAGGGAATATCTCACAAAATCAATCCTAGAATTAAGAAATATTAAATATGATGAATTGAGATTTTGATGTTATCAAGGACACAAATGTGCCGAAGAGTTGGAGCTGGAAATTGTTTAACTAGGTTGAAAAATTCACACGCACATTGAACTCGTGAAATGTTTTTTCCTAACTTAATTTCCAATGAAAAAAGTTGGAATTGTGAATTGTTAACATGGACTTGAAAGTCAATATGATCAAGTTGAAATTCCATATAATGGTTAATATTTATATATAATGCATTATATTTGACAATTATAAGATCAATATTTTCACGTGGGTGTTGAAGTTTTACAGCTTTTTGTTTTTTATCCATCAACACTTTGACATTGCATTGATGCTTTTCAATTGTTATTGATTATCTAATTTTGTTTGTTCTGCCTGAAATTGAGATTGAGTTTCTCTCATTTTGTGCTAGACATGACCATCATGGTCCGTCATGTTGCCCTGCAGTCATGTCCATCCCGATCTTGGTGTCAGGCCAAACAGGACATGACTGGGTCTCGCGCCAAAATTTTTGGCCAACAATTATTTAGGACATGACTAGGGCATATTGTTGGTCCGATCATATCCGTCATTTCGGCACCCCTAAAAAATATATATCATAATGACATGTAGAGTTTGATTTAAGATTTCTCAAATTTAGGTAACTCATTTATCTTTTAATTTTTTCATTTTCAAATGTCTTTTGGGGATTTTCCCTTGATAAACTCAATTTTGTTTTGAAATTTTAATTTGTTGATAGCTTACCTATCATTTAAGTAAATCATTTAGTAAAAATAAGAGATAACATATTTTTATTAAACCATTATTATCTTGTGTTATTAGCAATTAACACCAGAATATATAGGTTCAGAATTAAGAGAATTCCATGTATCAAAAAAAAGAAAGAATTGAGAGAATTCGAATACCTTTAAATAATTACTTGTACATCTTATAGTTAAACTAGCTAGAATATGAAAGTATATACTCCCTCCGGTCCTTATTGACTTTTTCTGAAAAATCTTTAAAAAAACAAAATAAGTTAATTATAAATTGATTTACCTAATTTTTCCTTAAAATAGTTTATTTTACCTATAAACTAATGGATAATCTAAAAATATATCAAATATGTCATCATTTAATAATCTATTTCGCAACCTTAATCTCTCCAAAAAAAAAGTCAATTAGGTCCTATATTTAGGACCAGAGGTAGTATTAGTTATGACTTATGATGAATTAACTCACAATATGTTGAACTTATAGATGGCTTCATGTATGATTATGTGTCTTAATTAATCTTTTAAATGTCATACAAATTCTCATTGGGTGGCATTTCTTAATACGATGGCACCATTTGTTTTCACAGAAGCCTAGCTACCACTTGGTCAAAATACGAGTACAAACGGAACACTATATATTCCTTACATCACATTACATCTACCAAATTTTTTTCAGAATGTGAGAGGAGAAGCCGTGAAGGTCTTAAGTGTGATTTTGTATAAAGTGGTATGTAATTAAACGTGAATATCTTAAATGAGTGATATTAATAAATTTTCTGATTTAAGAATTGGAATCATTAGTTTTAGGAAATAGTGAAATTGAAGTGATTTATGAGCTAATGTCTTTATTATTTTGGAAATCTTTTCAATGTGTTAAAGGACATTGCTATCTCATAGGCCTTTTATATAATTCAAAATTTCCAAATTGACACATTGTTTATGAAAATTTGATTCATATAAAATCAATTATTTTCTTGCTACTATATATATATTGGAAATCAGTGAAAGGTTTGAATGTAGTAAATACCGATACTTGCTCGAACGGATGTATATATAGAAATTTTGGATTATAATGTCATATTTGAAGTTTTGAACAGAATTTATCTGATTCTGAGAAAATTTTTACAATTAGTTTCAACGTTTTTTACACCAAGCTGTAAAATTTTGCTCCGCAATAGGTATTAGAAAAATCTTTCTTTCTCATTTTTTCTATGATGATTACAGTAGTATACTAGAAAACACTGGAGGATAGAAGAGGTAGATTAGAGCACTCGTGTTATTTGGTATTTCAAGCCACCATTTCGCGCCAAATCTTTGCAATACGTCTGTATTCCCCCACAATCCTTTTCACATCTTTAACCTGATGACCAGACTCTCTAGCGTTTCACAACATTCGTGAGTCATCTATCAAATATAGGCGATTCAACCTGATTTTGGCCTGGCTTTCTTCGTCAAGGCCATTGAATCCTCTAGCATTTCGCAACTTTCGTGAGTCATCTAACAGACCCTCTAGTGTTTGGCAACATTCGTTGAGGTTGAAGTTCAAAAATTATTTCAAAATGCTTAATACCTTCTTTTGTCATTGAATCCATGCCATGTACCACCTGATTTTGGCCTGACTTTCTTCGTCAAGGTTTTTCGGCATATATTCAGCTGAGATGTTACAGATGGTATCAGAGTCAGACTCGAGTCGATATGCCAGCGATTAGGATTCCCAAAGCGAACAATTTCGAGAGCGAGACGCTGAGATATTATATTATGTGTTAATCATTTAAATGTCATATAAATTATCGCTACCACTATGAGGACATATATTATTGTTGAAAGCTAGTACTCCTTCCGGTCTTTATTATAAGTCGTTAACTACCTACAATCTTTGGTCCTTAATATAAGACACCAACCACCAAAACACGCTTCTTAATATAAGGTGAACTCTTATATTTTGGCAAATATCATTCAAATTTTGAACTATTATATTTCGGATCGGAGGGAATACATCTTCTAGTCCTTATAATATCCCTACTAATTATACTAAGTTCCAAAAATATTAATTATTATTATTCTCTCTTACTGCTCAATATGCAAATGTGTATAGAAAAAACAATTAATGTACTTTAGAAATTAACAAGTGCCTTTATAAAAAGGATTAAGAAAACTTGTTTAATTGATGCCTTATGTAATTGTTTTTTTTTTGATAAAGCCTTATGTAATTGTTTTTGGCTTAAGGAAAAGTGGAGAATAAAAATTTGGGCTGATATGATTTAATCATTTAAAAATTTGGAGCACAAATTTGAGTGGTTCATGAGTTGTTTTTTTTTTTTACCATAGTTTATGAGTTGTTCAGGAAAAGATATTTGTGCTACCACTGATGTGACATACACATACAAAGAATACGTGTGAGTGAAACGCCTTTTTTCCTTGATCTCAATCCACCTCAGCACCACATGTGTCCCTCGTTGACATGCTCGGAGATTTTATACGAGGAAGATCAGATATATAGTTTCCCGCTATCTACTCATGCTTAACTTGTCAAAATACGAGTACTAATCACATCTAATTATATTCTGTACTCATTGATTTTTTATGCAACTATATAATTTTTTTTTTAAAAAAATAAAATATAAACCATTCTAACCATATCTTTCTAACTTTCCAATTATGCTAAGCAAAATGTTGAGGATCTGCACATTGAAACATGTTCCAGCTGATCAGTCCAAAAACAAAACATTGTTCTGGCTGAGCAGAATTTTCTTGCCTCCATGAAAAACGTTTTTCTTTATTTTTGATCAGCCGATTCGTACATAAATATTTGTGAACACAGTTTTTCAGGTGAGAAACATAGATAAATAGTCAATAGCAGTATTTTTTTCTTTCTTTTTTTGATAATATAGCAGTATTTTTTTTCTAATGCACAGTTGTAAGGCTATTATTTAATGTATAATTATTGTTTCAAAATTGATGCGCGAGAAGTTTTTAAAGACTAGACGACCTCTGGCCCTGTTATTTTTTTATTATTTAGAAATAGAATTGGAAAAAATAATTCTTTTTTCAGTAACAGAGATGTCGACGATCTGAAGATTAGGGATTTAGGAATCACAATGATTTTATTTGGTTATAGAAGATCGTTATATGCAGGTAAACATAATTTCTACGAAACACCAAGCAATAATAATTTGTTGCGTGATTTAGGAAAAAGTTAGGTATAGGACATTATAACTAAAAACTCCCCAACATGACCAAAATCATAAGGATGACAAACTTCACTAAAAAGTAGGATTTAATGTTACGTGAGATATAATCAGAAGACTTATTCCGGATTAATTCATGTATATCTCAATTTTCAGCTAATAAAGGAAATGGAACAAAAATTTTAATTTGTATAATTGTTAGAATTTCATAGAACTATGCAAACAAAGTAATGAATTAATGGCTTTAACTCCTAACTCCTAAGCGTGTAAGGCACTGTTCAAAATTGAACAAATTAACCCTCACGAAAGCAATTGATAATGAAAGAAACCGAGTTAAATTGATCGAACGCGAAGAATATTTGGTTTAATTTGGATCTATTTGCAATCAAACTTGGTTTATCAAAATTATGTTGCCCATAATTCAAAATCTTATCAATTGCAAGCTTCTATAACTTTTTGGACAAGTAATTCATGGTATATAGACATGGTTAAATTTCATTTTTTTTAATATTTCCCAAGTTATGGACTTACCCATCAATCCCCAATGAGATCAGATGATCAAAAATATCTTATACTGTGGATGAAAGAGAATTGTTATTTAATCAGTCATCAGCTACCTTTTTTTATCAATGTGTATGTCAAGATAAGGACTTATATTATGAATTTTGTTTTTGATGGTAGTCACACTCATTACATAGTAGCATCGACCACTCTTCCAAAAAAGCATCGACCACTATGCATAATTCTATCAAGCACTATGGATGTCACTGATTTCATGGAGTATGAAATTAATTGGTTGGTGTAGTGTTGATTAAAATAAGGACCAATAAGATATATTGTAGAAGCTGCATCAGGGTCGGAAAACATAAATTGAATTGGAGAAAAGCATTTTGAGTTAATTTTGAATAAAATTGGGAAAGTATTGCATATTCAAAATTGCTATTAAAGTGAGATAATTGGACACAAAATAGGTTTGGATTAAATGGAGATTAATGACGTGATTGGTGAATGGAGACTAAAAAATTATCTCTTCAACTATTGTTAAGGGAGTTCTTAGCTTAATTGAAAAGACCCTAGAGAAATTTCTCTAGGCTTGACTTGTGTTATGTGAATTAATACTGAAATCCCACTTATTAACTACTCTAATCTTGAGCTGATTAATACCATTTACTACGAGTTTACTAATTTTATTGAGCTCCTATACCCACAAACAAAATCCTAAATTGCTTAATTAATCCAATGGTTCAATTCATTGTTAGAATCTCACGCAATGGACTAAAACTTTAGGATTGAAGTCTAATATCACTCATGAATTTAAGACAAACTCAAGTGGAAACGCTAATTGTAAGAGCTCCTAATCTAACAACTGGAATTCGGAATTGCCACTTAATTAATTATAGGACTTTAAATCATTATTGAAATCCCAAATAATAAATCAAGACTTTAGATAACTGAATTTCAATGCCACTCAAACAATTTAGAAAATTCAATGTCAATCTCTCAAATGCAATTGTTTGATGACAACCACAATAATCCATTAAATGGGAATCATCAACTTAGCACAAAATAATAACTAGAAATGAATCCATACAACCAAATAAATTTCAAGACAAATAAGAACAATTATCAAGCATACGCCATAAATATTTCTACCACTCACTAATAAAAGATTTAGATAAAGTATGCTCCAATTTAGAAAACAAGCCCTAAAAACTTAAGAATAAGTTTAAACAAACAAAAGAGAGAGTGAGAGAACAAAAACTCCCCTTTGAAGCTTCAAGTTCAAACCTCTATCTCCATCACCAAAGATTTGAGGTGTTTAGTTGCTGTCAATGTGCGCAGAAGCACCAACAAGAGAGGAATTTGTTGAAATCATGATGTAATGGTGAGCGAAAGGAAGGGAATGAAGATGAGAAATGATGGAATGGAGGTGTGCTAGGGTTTGGGGGTGATAAGTATTCCAAATACATACGTCTTTCCTTCTGTAATTTTCGACCCAATAGGTTCGCTGAATCAGGACTTTGAAGTGGGCTTTCAATTGGGTCAAATTTGGAGCTGCAGATTCTGGTTTTCACAGGTTCGCTGGCATATGACCAACCTCTCAGGTCCTTTCAGCACTTTGCCATGATGAGTGGCGACGAGCAAAAAGTTCTTCTGCTTCTTTTTTAAGCTTCAAAATGCAATATGGTCTTCTCAGGTCGGTCCTTTCAACCCTATAGACCAAAGAAGAGAAGGAATATGATCAAATGAGTCTCAAAACTAATTAACAATATTTAATGCATAAGTTTTGCCAATTAATTAGATGCCTAAGCTAATTTCAAATGATAGGTCAAGATGTTCCATTAATGTATTGAGGACTGATATTGCATCTTGAATGTATTAAAAATAAACCTCATCTTAAACACAGTAAAAAGCATACAAATCTTGCTATATATTACTCTAGGGAACTTTAGTAATGGACTAGGTGAAATGCAAGCCTTGAATCAGAGTGATCATCCTCTAATTTGAGCGAGGGTCAAAAACAAATGACAGGATGAAGAATAATGATCATTCTCTCTTTGACACATACACATACTCTGGATTGTACTGGAAAGATTAGTTCAATTGAAACTAACAATGGAGATAACATCTTTAAATGAGCTACTCCGATAAGAGCTGTTATGATATACCCCTCTAATCCCAAATATCATATCACTTTAACTTTTATTTTGTGGAAATTAAGGAAGCAAATTAATTAGATTACTAAGTTGTCATATATGACACATGTAATTAGATTATGTGTTAGTTTATGAGTAAAATAAATTAGTTTTGAGAAACTAGATAATTATAGACATTTTAAAATGATTAATTTTGCATTTTTAATTTTTCCAATAAAATCAACGTGGTCTTATAATTAGGACAAGAGAAAGTAAGCTTGAATTTGATACAGTCATTCTACATAAATCAGCTAAAAATATAGCATATTAAAATAGAACGGCTCATAAGCCCTGATTTTTTTTTTCACTCTTCTTGAATTGATTACCACCAAATAATTGGATTAGCTGACTGTAAATCATTTGAAATTGATTGGCCATCTCGTGCTCAAGCCGTGGTAATTACTCGGAGAAGGTGTATGTGGTACCTCTATATTATGGGCATAGGTTCTTGTAAACGAGATTAGATTGTTGCTAACTAGCTAGCTAACACCAGGTAAGCATGGATCAAGTGAAAAATAGGAATACAATTTCTGAAGTACTATAATCCAGCAAGTTCTGGAATATTGAATCAAAAAGCAGGGTCCCATTGCTAATAATTGTGATGGCAGCCCCCCATAGTCGCAACTCGCACGTACATTTTAGACTAAATGCTAGGCCCCTTCCAAATTCATCGATCGATCGTAATAAATTCAAACATTATTATTTATGTTTATTGCATTCATGAAGATAATACGTGGATCCATTGCTTGGCTTTCGTACAACTCTTGACTTCACTATAATTGGTTCATCCATTGGCCTTATAATAAATGCTAATTGATCGATTAATAAATTAGGTCAAGTCAAAGCCACATACCAAATTGAACGTGACGTGCCAAGTAAGTCCTTTTTAGTATCTGATATTTATTAATTTATTTATATCCACCGTCACACTCACAATTTATCCATAATTCTCCTTCTTCTACGTTTCACCACATGCTATTCGATTAAAGCATGAGCACCGTCCTCATTATTAGGATCCATTGCTCAAGTCTCAGATATATCATAAATAAAATACATTTGATCGTGACTTCATTATCACTCGACTTGAAAATACAGTAGCTAACATATCTGAATCATATTTGACTTTTACTGAAGTACTACTTTAATTTACTTTACATCGCACATCACTTAGTGTAGTAGAGAGAATTATTGAATTGACCGATCTAAGTGTTTGAACAATAATCTAATGACAATGTTTATAGATATAGGTTTTTGTTTTGTGTGGGCGCGAGCAATAACTCAAATTTGTCGGCTCAGTAAAAAGGTTTTATCTATTCTATACCATAACATCAAACAGCAGGAACACAGTCGAGAGTGGTTGAGATTTGGCCACATATAAAAAAAGTCATATTTGGACTACTCTATTATTAGTAACAAGATCAAAATTTGTGTGAAAGAAAATTAAAACCGTGTTCAGTTGGTGATCTGTGTCCCTACTTGCTGGGCTTCAAGTGACAACATCAAAGCTTTCGGTTTTCCTATTTTCAATATTTGATTGTTCATACCTACTTTTCATTCAACTCAACTCCTTTGTGATCAACAAGGTTGATGTTTAGTCAATTACACTTGGGATACAGGTCAATGTTGATGTTGTCAAATTAAATTGTAGTTCCAACGTAACATGAGACGTGGCTAATTGGTTGTATCCAAATCAAATTATAGCCAAGTTGTTGCTTTGTTTAATTTATATTAGCTAGCAAGACATACATCCGGAGAAGACATAACCCTATAGAAAATAAAAACATTCTAGTGAGTTAAGGAATTGCTCATCTACTTTTATTTACAATGTAGAAAGAATGTCTATTTGTCATGTTTACAAGTCATGTTAAATTGTTCGTAGGATCTAACAATATATATATATATATATATATATATATATATATATATATATATATATATATATATATATATATTATATGACATAGTATAGTATATTTACGGAAGTGACTTTTACATAAGAACAATGAGTATTTGCTTCCTTCTAGTAGGATTATGACTTAGCATATGATAATCTTGCATGGTTTAACTTGGAGTCTTCATTTCAACGAGTGAAATTTATTGTGGGGGAAATAGTTTAATTTCTAATAAGGTTGTTCTGGTGCTATTTTTTTCTTTCTCTATCTAAAAGTTCCCTTTTGTTAGATTTACCATCCTTCTACTCATAATTTTGTTTTTAGTGTTTTTGACAAAGTGTTATTTTCTGTTTTGGATCAAAACATTTCCAATAATGGTGGAGCAGGAAAAGAGGCAAACATATATATGAATGAAACTAGATCGTTGTTTATATTATCAACAGTGTGACAGAAAACAGTCAGTCCATCGTTCTTGGCCTAGGCCAATTTTTCGGCACTCCATGCGTTTGTTTATAATATCAAAGCAAAGAGCACACACCGGTAACCATGCATGATGGTTTGTTTGGATGCCTCTAAATGATTTAAAGGTTCCATGGTTTATAATATCTCTTTTTCATTCATCACCACATTACATGTTCTAAATAAAATATAATCGGTGCCATTGATTTTTTTAAAAAAATAAAATCGCTATGAAACTATGTAAATGTTTACTTAGAGAGAGAAATACCAACCGACTTATTGAAAGATTCTAACTTAAAACTGAAAAAAGTTGTAATTTTCAGCTGATTAAAAAAATAGAAAAGGCGAATGTAATTTGTATATTTGTTAGGATTTCAAAGAGACATGCAAATAAAGTAGCGAAATACTTGCTTTAACCCCTATGCGTCTAAGACTGTTCAAAATTCAACAAATTAAACTCTAACTAGGAAATACTGATGATGAAGGGATAATAATCATATTTGCCTTGAAAATATTCACTAAGAATCACTGGTTGTTTAAAAGTCTTTAAGGATCAATATTGCCCTAGAAATCACAAAAATGTAGCACTGTTGCATCACCATTATTAAGTGTTAAATTTGACTGACACAGTTTGATCTATTTAACACTCATGCTACTGGGAATATCATCATTTAATTATCTTCCTCCATCCTCTCCTCTAGTTTTTCCCTACCCAGAAAGAAATAGACTAAGAAAATTATTTGTGAAGACAGAGAAGTTAACCATTAGCTTGAAAATTCGCATTTGCAATAACACAATAATATTGATATAAATAATTAAATGATGTCAAATTAGGAAATTTATAAAAAAAATTGAAATATTTACCAATTTTTTTCTCTTAAGTAGGAATAAGTTATATATGAGTAGTTATTTCTTATTAATAGGGACGAGAAGTGGTTTATAGTAAGTAGGGGATGTGTTTATAAAATTATAAAGAAAAGTAATGAATTTTAAGATTTTCTCTGAGGACTTGATATATAAAAGTGTGTAACTCTTCTAAACCTTTTTGCAGTTCATTCTGCTTAAAAATGTTGACTCTTGTTACAAATCCACTTTGGAAGCACTTAATGTATCTTACAATTTTACTTGTTAATAATGTAGAGTGAGAAGCAAGAGAATAAATAAAATGTGTACAAGTGTTCAAAACACCCTTTAATAAGTGAAGGTAAAATTGAAAAACGTATTGATTTTGATTATCTTTAATGAGTTGATTATATTTCCATGGTATGTGAAACTAAGGTTATAAACTTTTAAAAAGATTAGAGTGATATCAATAAAGTAAGGGAGTATGGGATAATTGATTAGATGTCACATTAAAAAGCATAATTAAGATGATGTGATCCACATATTCGTAAAGAACAACTTTTGACTTAATACTAACAATTTTAGGACTAGTAATTACAAGTTGTTGAACCTCATCTTAATTATACTTCTTCTATATAATTTCTAATTAATTCTCCCTAATTGGACTCATGGGTTCATGAGGTTTGGTAAATTAGTGAATTAGCATCTAATTGACTCCCCAAATATATTAATTAATTGAGCTAAGATTGTTATTCTCCATCATTCCTAAAGAGCAATTTCATCTCATTTTACCAAACCTTTACTTTTCCCAATTCTTATTTTCCTCTGTTTCATTTCACACCTTTATTAATTTTCACTATTATTCAAACAAGTTTAGCATTTAGTTACTAGGTGATTAGTTGCTCTTCTTAGGCTCCTCCAAGTGAACGGCACTCGGGGGTTAACCACTTGGTTTTAAATTTTCTTAAAGGACTAAACCCAAGACATCACTATACTGATCGCAAATTCGGTGTCCTTTAAGTTGCATACAATTGACCTGTGAGTTTGCTCCATTTAAAAGAGTTGAACATCAAACCCCCAACCACTCGTTTAAGTGACAGGAGTACTTGACACTCACGCTAACCCACCAGGTTAATGAGTGATATTTGTTGTGGGGAAAAATCTCCTAATAATTATATTGTCATGATGTTATTTTTTTACTCTATTTAAAACTGCCTTTTATCATATTTACCATCCTGTGACTTATATATTTATTTTTATTATTATTATCTTTTGACAAAATATATGTTTCTGTTTTCGATTAAAGCATTTCCAAACAATGGAACCAAAAAGGATGGAGGAAAACATAAGAATGAAACTAGATTACTGTATATTATCAACAGTATGACGGAAATCAGTCAGTACATCCTTTTGGGCCTGGGCCTGGGCCATTTCTTGTCCCATATTCACTCCATGTGTTTGGATTTGGTTCTTAGTGAAAACATGTGAGGGTCCTAAGAAGCTTGGACTATTAAAAAATTAATTAGAGAAAAGGGCACCGGTAGGCTGTAGCCTTGGTCTTATTGGTTCGCTTTGATGCCTCAAAAACTTAAAGGTTCCATGTTCGATTGTATAGTACACTGAAAGGTTGAAGATTTAAGTTTAAAGTTGACAAATCATAAGATTTGTATGATTTTATTATGTTAAATTGAGGTTATTAACATATTGAAGATGCAATTTTAACCCAATTATGCCTATTTTAGAGTTAAGACAAAGAGATTTTATCTTGGATAATTCATTGAATAAATAAATAATAGAGTAAAAACTGAAAAATGGAAAATACATTACATGTTTTTTCTTCTTTTTATTCTCTTTAGGTTGGCAACATGTGGTTTGAATTGAATTAAATCTCGTGCTATTGGGCTTGGCAAAGAAAAGATAGAAAAATATATTAAGGTTATTATTAGTATTATTGTTTTTCTTATTAGGGAGCTGCAGGCAAATGAAGAATGAAAAAAAAAGGAATTAAAGTGAAAAGAAAAACAAAGGACAAATAGGCATTGGAGGACACGTGGAGGAGAGGAAATGAATTGAAAAGAAAGAAAGCACAAGAAAAGCAAGGAGGGAGCAGCTCGCAGGGGAGAAGGAGGGGAATAGAGAAGTGTGTAATGAGAAGAGCAGAGGCGAACATATGCAGAGGGGGGGCTGGAGGCGCGTCTGGGGAGCTGGGCGATCAGATCTGGGGAGTGAAGAAACAAGGAGGCACCTTCCCCATTTCCTCGTAAGCCATACTAATTTCATTCCTCTCCCATCCCTCTCAAATTCCTCCATCCTTCTCTCGAGCAACCATTAATCCCTAATTCTTAATGGTGGAAGCAAGCAAAGAAGGAGCTTGAATCTTCATTAGGGGAGTTTGTAGTTCTAATCCCTCTTCTTTTCTTACATTTATGCTTTTCTAGGGTTCTAGGAGTATACTTGTGATGTTTGGTTGAATACTTCATATGGTCTATGTTGTACTAGGGATTGAAACTACTTCTATGTTGTTATTGTCATTTTGTTCTTGTTAAATGCTTGACTTGGTGCTATTTAACTTTGAGATTAATGAAATTTATGGGTTCATGATTTTGTTTTCTCTTGGTGAATATTTTGGGCTAGTACAAGGTGGCTTGGCTAGTGGAATTGTGAGTCTAAGTTATTTGCATTCATGAAATGATAATAGGATTTATTGACTATATTGTGGCATTGGACATAAACCTTGACTAGCTTCAATTTATTATTTGGGTGACCATTAATAAATTGAAGCTACAAGGTTAATTTAGAGCAATTGTGGGGTGGCCCAAGTTGTAGATTACAAGTCCTTCATAATTAATTAATCCTTTGGCTTAGAGCTTAATCAACTTAGATTAATTTAACTAATGTTTGGGGTTCCGACATTAATTAAGTTAATCTAAGCCTAGCCTAAAGGGGTCCCTCTAGGGTCTAATTTGGAAGCCAACAATATTAAAACCCCCCGAAAAATATTTTGAAGTGAGGATTTCTTAAGCACTCATCCATCAAGAATAATATTATCCATTTCACTTTCATTCCACCCTTTTATCTAAAAATACCAAAAATATTTATTTGTTTTGCACCATTCATTCTCATATTTAAAAAAAAATCAACAAAAAATATATTTTCTTTACCCAAATCCATCTTGCATTGCGTTTAGTTTACTAGGATAGTTAAATTAAACAAGGCTCCCTTGAGAATGATACCCGAGGTAACTTTCGCTTACCTTGAGGTCCTAAAATTTCTTGAAGGACTAGGCCCAAGACACACTACACCGACCCTCAAATCGGTGTCCTTCAGAAGTCAAGTTCAAATGCTAGCACAAGATTAAAAAACAACAACTTGTTTTTAAGTATATGACCAGTTTATAGAGTAAAATTACATTTAGAACTGGAAGTTTATAACTACTTCGAGTTCCACCTCTATTTTCTTAATTTCCTTTCTTAATATATTACGTATGTAAAATTGGCATTTTTGTTAGCCTTGTCATTTTAAATTTGGTTAATTACACCCTCTTTTAAGGCTTAAAATACTATATTCTAATTATTTTTGAAAAAAATTGTTATTTTCCCTTATCGATTGAAACATATCTCTACAATACAACCAAAAAAGAGGGAGGAAAATAGAGCAAGTAAAAAAATGTTACTTTGTCACCAAACTCTATCACAATGAAATAGCAAAAGACAATTCATCCACTTAAGCTTGGGGCAATGGGCCATTTTATTTTGTGCCACTAATCACTCCATTTATTTGGTGCTCAATATAAACACGTATGAGTGTTATGCCAACAAAATATGCAAGTGTCGAAGAATGTTAATAGATGGAGAAATAAAAAATACCAGTAGTTCTGGTTCTCCTGGTCTAATTTGAATCATCAAAACTAACGAGAGGTTCAGGTTCACAACTCAATTACAGGTAGGGAAGAAGAAGATGATGAGAAGATATTATATGATGTACTCTAAATTGCCTTTTTTCCCTCTCTTTTTTCACTTGCAATTATCAACCCGTTCTAAGGAAAAAGTTAATGTCAATGATTTTCTTGAAATTTATTTTTAATTATGTCAAATTTTGTTTGTAAAGAAAATTATTAATACACTGTTTCTGAAATTTCAATACATTTTTAGTGTCAACATTTAAATTATTTTTTTAGTGTAATGAAATTGACGCCCATGCTTTTTTTCTATTTCCAGTCTTATTTACTTATGTATCAATAGTGTTGGAAAGCAAAGTTATGCTCTCTTGGCATGCACAGAGGGTTCTTAAGGATTGGTTAAGGCTACGAAATCTGTTTTCTAGCAATAGGGTGTTTCAATTTTATTTGTTTTGGTTGTTATGTTAATACTTTATTTTTTTTAATATATTTTTATATTTATAAAAGATTAAATTTTAAAATAAATTTATTATATTAAATTGAAGTTAAGTCAATATTAATGGTCCAAAGACTTACACTATAAGGGTTGACTTTAATGAATTCCACTTTTAAGATCAAGTTGTTATTATTACGTGAACAATCTAACCCTCTAATCCAAAAATTATTTTACAGTATTTTTGTTAGAAAAAGGTATTTTAGGATATCAAGTTACATTTGTTATAATTGACTAAGTTATCAAAAATTATTTTATAAATTAAATTTTTAAAGCCCTACATTTCTTTTTTTTTCACCCCATCTCTCAAACATTTCTCAGAAGAACCAAAAAGGGGAAGACATCCTATTTGGGACAGTTAAAATCTAAATACTATTATTATCAAAAAAAAATCTAAATACTATTATCTAATTCACAAGGCTTTGTATATATATTTCTGTTCTGGTTTGTACATCGCTAGCTATCACTTGCCTTTATGGTTTACAGCATGTCTATAGACCTCAAGGTCATTAGTTCGATAGCTGGCAAATCCAAGGAAAAGGCAAAGAAAACAATAAATAAATTTCAATCATAGAGGTATTTCAAAATATCTCTCTCTTTTTGGAAGAATTTTTGAGTCTTCCAATATCGTTGATTGTTTCGCTCCGGTAATTTATTTAAAATTTGGTAAATGTACGTTGTTTGTTTATAGAAATAAAATATATTAAGATAAAATAAAACTTACCTATAGTTGAACATTTAATATAAAAGTATAAAGATAAAGCAATACATTTTAAAGAAAAATGGACCCATGTGTAGTTGTATAAAAGACAAATAAAATAAGCATATTAACAAATATCGCTGATATGTGCATTTATCTTTCTATAGTTAAATTTTGAAGAAAAGAGCCCATAGGCCATCCAACAAGTGCTCTACATGAACACTTGTTTGTGCGCTTAAACACAAGATACTGAATCATACATATTGGAAGTATATAACCAACTAATAAGTCAGTTCCTTGAAATTTGCAAAGGTACACAACCATCAAGAATTGACATTGCAGGAATCTTGACAACAACTACACTCTTAGAAGTGTTGAATAAAGGGAATGCGGATCATGTTTTTTTTATGCAAAATAAAATCATGCATTATTTAACAAACTTGTAACAAGGAAACCTGTTAATGAAAGTATGAATTTCCTCTAAAAGGAAATCATCAAACTTCCATGGTACTGCTAGTCTGTTATATATTACATTAACATGACTTGCTTTTGAAATATATATAAATAAAGGATAGGTTGCTGGATTCTCAATTGCTGATTGATTGAGTAAGAAAATTAAAGTATCACACAAACATGTGAGTTGTCTCTAAAGATATCCAATTTTGACCTTGGGATTGAAGCACCATTCATGCAATATCTGTGTCTTGTATTTAATGGTCACCTGCATTTTTTGTATGGCTCCTCCCCTCTTGATGTTTTTGAATAAAAGGATCCAATAGTCATTGATATTGTCCTGAATGTTGGAAATTGGCCAAATTGTTGGGGAAATTGGCCTCCTCTGTGCCGTGAGTGTACTTCCTTACGGAATGCCGATCATGTTGATTACAAAAAGTGAAAACATGTTTGCATAGAAAACTTTGAAAAGAAAAATAAACCAACAAGAAAATATAGCAAGAAGATAATGTAGGAATGCAGCGCTCTAAGATGGGCCTCTACTTGACTGCGAGATAGCTAGAGGTTCCTTCTATTATCGTGTGCATATGCAGCTATTTGACATGAGCTCCGTTAGACTCCATAACATTAGAATGTTTTTCTTCCCATGGATGCTTTCTTTTCTCACTTATAGAATTACTTGGAGTAAGATTCACCAATGTTTGAACGCCGTCAGTAAATGTGCAGAGTTAAGAACAAACTATTACCCTAGATACGCGAAATGTAGTAATATTTTATGAAATGCGAATGTGGTGACAAGAAATAAAAAATCTTAAAATATGATAAGTTATTTATCCTTAATATGCACTTATACCCTTGATATTTTTATAATTAAAGCTAGCTATTCCATAATATCTCTCTCTTTGATCTTCACTACTATTTAAATATTTTGAAATTAGAAAATTTGAGGAAAAATCGAACAGTCCCAACATTAAAAAATATAGTTTGAGAGAAAGATACGATGAACTCACACACATGCCTATACTCTGTAAATTTATGCCATATACTCTTTAAACTTTGTGTACACAATACTTTGATTGAATCCTCCTCACTAATAAAGTTTCTAATATAGGATTTCTAAGAAACTATTTTTATGCATTACTGTGATATTTGTTAAAAACAATTAGTCATAAGCAACATGTCCTAGAAGTGATTTATAGATAATAAATGAAAGTCTCGATTTATTTGGTTCATTAGTCTTCATGTTGGAGGTGCAGATTGATTAAGCAATCTAAAAATTTTTGTTTTTTTTTATTTCATAAAAAATTATATCAATAAAAAGTATTTATTTCAAAAAACAATCACTCTAACACTCATTGCATCCCTGGGCCAGTTTATTTTAATTAGTACAATAACAATTTTGAAATATAAGTGAATAATAAATTGAGCACAATAACAATTTTGAAATATAAGTGAATAATAATTGAGCATAAATGAAGGACACCGATTTAGCGGTCGGTGTATAGTGTGCCTTGGGCCTAGTCCTTCAATAAATTTTAGGACCTCAAGGTAAGCGAAAGTTACCCCGGGTATCGTTCTCAAGGAGCCTTATTTAATTCAACTATCCTAGTAAATTAAATGCAATGCAAGATGAAATTGGGTAAGAAAAAGCTATTTTGTTGATTTTTTAAAGAGGAAATGAAGAGCGAAAAACAAATAAATATTTTTTGTATTTTTAGTAAAAGGGATGAAAAGGAAGTGAAGTGCTCTTGAAAATGAATTTCAATGGCTATCATAGTTTTCTAAGGATTTTTGGGGAGTTTAATGCACTAATTTCTTAATTTACCAAATCTCATGAACCCACGAGTCAAATTACCTAATTAGTGGAACCCCAACTAACTAGAAATTGTTAAGCCCTTTAGCACCTTTGAGTTTTCTCTAGGTTTCCAAAGGTACCAAACCTCACCAACCGGTAAGTCTAATGTCTAATTTCATGAACCCATTCAAATAGACATTATTAATTACCCTAGAGTGTGATTAGCGATTTGTAATGCATTATGTTCAATTATAATTTAATTCAATCAAACTATCTATCAATACCATGAATAAATATAATGATATCAAATAAACCATGAACATATACATGACCATGTATATTGAGAGTGCAAATCTCTCATTACAAACCAAAATCACAAATACCCACAATAACAACCAAATCCAGTTCAATCTCAAAACATAAATGGTAACCTAAACCTAGGCAATCAAAAATATAAAGAGAAAGGAAAGGAATTTGAACTCCCTTTATAGAACCAAAACTCCAGCCACTTCCCATCAACTCCAAGAGCAAGGAGGAACTTTATTGAGGCATGGAAGGAGGAAGGAAGGTGGAAGGTGAAAGGGAAATGTGAGGAAAATGGGAGTGGGATGGAGGAAGAGATGGAGAAGATGAGAGAACTAGGGTTTTTGGGGGAGCACCCAACCCCAAAACTTGTGTTTCTAAACCTAATTCTTCAATTAATACACCATTAATAAATAGAATGATATCAAATAAACCATAAAGAACAATAAAATAGAGACTAGAAAAATGTGACTGTAGATGGATGAGACTAGACCGGCCTGGGCAGGTTGCAGTAAATATAAAGGTGGCAGTATATTAAAGGGCATCATCTACGACTAATACAGGAATCCCCTAATATAGTGTCTGTCTTCACTTGCTCAACTTTTCCTTGAGAAAAAGAACTTTGACCATAGACTTCTCGAGATTCCTCTGCCCCAGATGCCCCCTCTTTGAAGGACTCTACTCCATCAATGGTCTCAAATACCTCTAATGTTGGGATCATTCTCTCCTTTTGGATTTGTTTCTTTGAAGTTAGATGGTGTAGTTTTACTAATGATAAAGTGTTTTTTAGGAGCATTTGATATAAATGTAATTTTACTAATGATAAAGTGTTGTTTAGGAGCATTAATATAAATATATATTGAAGTGTTGTTTACATCAAATGAATTTTTAGAATAGAGTGAAACAATCAGTGTGGTTTATTTTGCATATAAGTTTGTTTTCAATTTTTTGACCTATCCATGGGTATAATTTACTCCAAAAAGAGTTGATGAAAATAAATGGTATTGGTTGTTTTATCCTATTGTAAAAGTTGATTGTTATGTCAATACCCTGCACAAATACTTATGCCAGATGTTTAAGTTGCACCTGGACCCCAAGTTGGGTACTATTTTTGCTCCTCGCGAAACTTTAGTATTAGAAACGCAATTTTGGGTTAAGTTTAGTATTATTTTTGCACCTTCACCCTAATTATAATTATGTACTTTTCTCTTTTAATTAATGAAATTGATTTTTTCATTATAAAAAATAGAAAACAACAAGTAAACAAATTGAGTAAGATAGAATGTTATTTTGTAAGCCAAAATCATACGTACCACTTCGAAAATTATTAGAAAACATTTGAAGCCCATGTGTATCACACATCAAAGTGAAAAAGAAAATATGAATTAATATACATGCACTGTTAAATTCACCATATGCAAGTTCAGGGAGACGTGATTTGTATGTGATTTGTATACACACACAACATATGCACTAATAGATTCACCATATGCAAGATCAGAGCGATGTGAATATATATTATTATTGCTTACAAGTTACAACTACTTTGGACTGGTAGAGTTAAAACATGAAATGAAAGAAAGTGTAGTAGTAGCTGGCTAGCATGTACGAACTATATAAAACTTTGACAATATTTGATTCAAAGAAAGGAGTACAGACTACAGAGACTAGAGACAAGGACAGTGATGAAGAGAAGAAGACGATCCACTTGTACAATGACAATCTGAACTGCAAGATATACATACTTGACCCTCTTTTTTTCCTATTTCAAGTACAAAAGTTGGCCACCACTTCCTCTAAACCACAACAAATTAAAACAAAAGCCAACCCTAATTCAAAAGCAACATGCATTTAATTAATTCAACCTAATATCATTATTACTCATGCAATTAATTTCATTATTATTCAACCTAATATCATTACTCATCTAATATCATTACTCACTCCTGCTGCCAAAACGCGTTGCTGCTCTATCTGCATTATTAAATGTTGATCAAGTTTCTCTTATCAATTAATAATGAAATCAATTTAAACAGATGATCTACAATTATACAGGCTGCTCCGTCCAATATTGACCATACATATATATAGTACGACTTACTTGGAACAAGTCATGCAACTTGTTCTTGAGATAACAATACTCCTGCTCCAACATCTCCATAGCTCTTAAGCATCTGAAAAGTATGAAACCCATGTTGTAATAAGGTATAGCAACAAACATATACTATACATATACAACTCTAAAAAGAAAGACTGAGTGTAAAACACTATTTTTTTTAAGAGGTATGGCACATTTACTAATAAACCACTACAATATATTGTGGTGAGGTAGGTTCGTCGATATAGGACTACTCATCATAACATTGCATTCACTTTTAAGAGCCTATCACCTATATCGATTGCATATTGTGTTACTTCATTCAGATAATTGTCAGTTTAATCCTTATGCAAGATGCATGTTGAAATGAGAATTTATTAAGAAGACTTCTAAAGAAATTTTAGAGTGAAAAAATGTATGATCATATTATTGTGAATATAGTAAATTTGAATTGAATAACTTGTCTCAAATATGTATAAATAATGTAACAGACCCCGGGCGGTTGTTGAGGCGAAGACAAGCACGAAAGTGAAGACAGCCGTTTCGGATTCTCTTGGCACCGATGCTGGAGCTGCTACCCATCAACTGATTCAAATGTAATTCCATTTTCGTCAAGTCCCATAACTCTTTATCTGTTCTATACACACATATTCAAGCAAAATACTCAATATAATTGAAATGATGTCATATTAGTATCTTATACAGGAGGAGCAAATTAACTAGCTAGTTTGATGAAATTTTACAACTAAATAAATTACTTAATCATATTATATATTACTTTTAAATTATATTTTTAAATACTAATCCGTATCATTATACATGCTATACTATATATCAATTTACAGATTAGTCTGAAAAAAATTCTAAATGCAAGAAATAAAATGAAAAACATCTCTCATATATACTACTACCTCTGGTCCTAAATATAGGACCTAATTGACTTTTTTTGGAGAGATTAAGGTTGCAAAATAAGTTATTAAATGATGACATATTTGATATATTTTTAGATTATCCATTAGTTTATAGGTAAAATAAACTAGTTTAAGGGAAAAAATTAGGTAAATCAATTTATAATTAACTTATTTTGCTTTTTTAAGGATTTTCTAGAAAAAGTCAATTAGGTCTTATATTTATATTTAGGACCGGAGGGAGTATATCAAATGAACCTTCCCTTACTCTGAATCACATTATCAAGTATCCAAGCAAGTGACTACTCTAGTTCAAGGTTTGTTGTTTCCTCTCCCAAAAATAGTGTGTACGCACGCTATAATTTGCAACTGGAAACTTGAAAAATCTAGTAGAACTTTTCACCATTGAAACTACTATGTGTTTATAATACTGTCTTTCCCTTCTCCATATACACGAAAGAAGAGAATACTACACACACACACACATATAGACACACACACACATATAGAAGATGTGGATATAGACACACATACAGGAGAGAGCGGAGAGAGGAGAGAAGGTAGTGGGAGTGGTGGAAATAGATGGAGAAGACTTGAGAGAGGAAGTATGGAGAGGAATGGTCTTGTAGTTGGTGAAGCTGCAAGAAGTGTTGGTCCAACACTTCATGCTCCAACAGGAATGACACCAGCCGGTTCATCTCCGCCTCCAACCGCCGGTCTCCGTCTGAACCGGCGAGTTGCCTCACAGGAACCCCCGTCTTGTCCGGTTCACAAAACCAACCTCACCCTCACGCATATATAGATATATACATATGAACTCCTCTTCTATTCTTCTACTTCTCTACATACTTCTTTCACCAGCCGCCAATATTTATAATGTTAAGGCTATATGTTAGTTTCAAGATCAATAAAAAAAGGATATGGAATTTGAATCATAAATTAAAATTGCTACTGTAATAATGAACATATTTGTTTACCATTCTAATTTGATTAAATAGTATGGGTGTTAAGATTTAAGGTTCAACGTTTGGGATATATAATTTAAATAAAATAACTACTTATATAAGTGCTCTCGTCACTAAAGGTTTGTAAAGTGGCTTACTATTATTAGGCTCTATTATTTTCTTATTTAAGTTTCCTAATAATTTCTTATATATATGTTTATTAAGTTTCTATATAAGCTTGCAACCTTTTGATTTGCATTTACTAGGATGTCATCAATTTACATCCAAATTAATACTCCCTCCGGTCCTAAATATAAGACCTAATTGACTTTTTTTTTGGAGATATTAAGGTTACAAAATATGTTATTAAATCATGACATATTTGATATATTTTTAGATTAGTCATTAGTTTATAAGTTAAATAAACTAGTTTAAGAACAAAAATTAGGTAAATCAATTTATAATTAACTTATTTTTTGTTTTTTTAGAATTTTTCAAAAAAGTCAATTAGGTCTTATATTTAGGACCGGAGGTAGTATATGCTTCTACCAACTTCCATTGGTACAATCCAACTTTTTCTTGGTTTTTCAACTCTCCACTATTTGTGTTTACTAGCTTCTCATATCTAAATTTAGTAATTGGTTTATCTCAAGATTTTACTTGAATATGTAAACTCGGTAATTCAATATCTCGACTCGATAGTAAAGATGAAAATAAGTTGAAATGTTGGATTTATTATATAGTAAACGAAAGTTGGTGATGCGTATTAAAAAGTTGGTAACTATTAATCAAAACTTGGAAATGGGTTGGTAATTTTATAAATAGCACTAGAAGAGTAATTTAAACAATACTTTTAATTTTATTAAATTAAATTAAATTAGATTAATAAACCATATATGTTTATGATATACTCCCCCAATTCTAATTATAAGACTCCTTTGAATTTTTTAGAAAAATTAAGGATACAAAATTAATTAATTACTTTAAATTGTCAATTAGTTTTTCTAAAAAGTAATTCATTCCACTTCTAAACTAATATATATTGTAATTACATATGGCTAGTGTTATAACTTAGTAGTCTATTTTGCTTCTTTAACTTTGACAAAATTTTTTAAAGCAAACTTATATTTAGAACCAAAAGGAGTATTTAGGATTAGGAGGGTCAAGGGTTTAATTTTCGGTATACAATGAGCCTATATAGTGATAGAATTTTGACATGCTCTCAATTCTTGAGATAATGTACTACACTTTCTTTTTTTATAAATAATTTTTATCAGATTGTTTTGGTGTTCTCCCAACAATTCCTTCTTCAAAAAACAACCTGGATAATTCTTACCTTGCTATTCACATCACTACTTTTGAGGTCACTTAAAAAGTGACATGAAAACTCAAAATAAACTACGTGAAAACCCATTTCTATTTCTATGTTTCTCACTCTTTCTTCTTTACGTTTTAGTAAAATAATAAAAAAAAAATACTTTCTGTTATAAGATAGTATCACTTTTGTAAGATTTTATAATTCACATATTTTTCTATCACTTTCCTTTTTTATTTAGGTAATTCTGACCCTGATGATGTGGACAAAAACGCCAGACATTGTGAAGTTTGAACACATTAAACGGGCCCCACACTTTGATGCCACGTGACATGTATAAGAAACATAATCAAATTAAGTTTTTTTACCACTAATCAAATTAAGTTAACAGCTTCGGTTGTAATTGCACTGAAAAAAATGAATCACAAGAAATAAAACTTCTATCTAACTATTGCCAGGAAAAAAACACTCGGGGGGAAGATCAATGAATGCGGTCCAAGCATAACGTTCTCAGTTTCATATTACTGATATATGTAGAGATTCAAGGTGTAGCGTGAAAAAAATCTTGGGCTTTGCCGCTTTGGGCTGTCAAAATTTTTCTTTAACATCACTTCCCTGCATTCTTCCAAGTTTAATTTGACTTTAATAAAAGCGTTGATTATTTGAAAGTTTTTATGCAACTTTTTCATTAATTTAACCATAGTATTATTGAGGACAAAATTAATTTGCTCCGTTCGGAGTCTACAAGTAGTAGTTACTTGGGTAACAAAATTGCACCACAAACCAGTTAAAGTATTGTAAACCATAGTTCATCATAAACCAAATCTCATATGTAAATATTTAAAAGAAATGGTTGGCCATAAAAAGAATAAAGAAATTATCAAAAACGAACGTGTTTCAAGTTTCAACTATATATAAGACGAATTAACTAATATAACAAAACAACAACGCTAGGCGATTACATGTTTCTAAATAACTAAGGTCTAAGTACATGTATCATAATTCATAAACACACACATACACACGTTCTCTTTCTCTCTATTTGTTTAACATCAGATGATGAGATCAATTAATCTGATGCGAGAGAAAGCCTTAGAACTCGAATAACATCAGTGAGAGACACAAGTCCTACAAGTAAACCATCCTGATCAACCACCCAAATCCTATGCACGTGCTTGGTCACTGACTTCTCTATCACTTCGGATAAGGGTGACTCAGTTTGACACGTCACCAGTTTCCTTGTTGACGTGGCAGGGGCGTTGCTGGGAGAGTAGAGTGGACTAGTTCCAATGTCTTGAGTGAAAGAGAATGCACTCAGACCCAACCATGACTTCAATGTGGCCACATGGCATCCTCTCAAATCAGTAGCAGATAAAGTCCCTATCAGCTTTCTACATCTACCCTGCGTCCACATTATTCAAATCTTTCATCAACATTCAAACCATCATCGATCAACCTTACTTTAATTATTGTTAAACTAATACAATAACAGTCAAAAGATTTTCAGACATATCATGTTATACATGTTAAAAACCAGAAATGGTATTAGTTTTATCTTTCTACTATTGAAATATATTAAATAATTAATCAATTAGATACAATTTTCTTCAATATCACATACTTGTAATCTATCAAATATCTAAAAAATGTAAAATGATGCCCAGTCTCATTTGATTTGGAAAAAAATGGTAAAAAGATAGGAAAAACTAGAGATTGTTTAGGCTTGAAACCAACTTAAGAGAAGCAAAGGCAGAGTGAAAGACGGTCAAAAAGTATAGTACCTCCCGATATATTTTAAAATTATCCATTAGTTTATAGGTAAAATAAACTAGCTAGTTTAAGGGAAAAATTAGATAAATCAATTTATAATTAACTTATTTTGCTTTTTTAAGGATTTTAAAAAAAAGTCAATTAGGTCCTATATTTAGGACCGGAGGGAGTACCGGAGGGAGTAGTAGTTAAAAGTATGATAGATGCATCAAAAGAAGAAAACAAGAAAAATGGAAAAAAATTGAGATTGTAGACTTATACTCTAGGAGGAAAAACAAAGTCAAAGGCAGATGCAAAATAAGAAGCAAATATGGAAAAAGAGTAGAAGTAAAGATTAGCCATGTCAAATTGAATAAGGTGGTCTGGTTGTACTATGTACAAGGAGTAACTTACATGAATAAGGTGTTTATGATCTTGGTCATGGGAATCAGAGGCAGTGACAATAGGGACAGCGTTTAACATGGCAGTTTTAAGGCACCTAATGGCGTCAATGAGCTTGGTTCGATCAGTAATGGCGTAGACATCGAAGTTGATGGCGCCTAGTTCTTGAAGAGAGAGTGACAAAATACTCCGAATTTCATAATCACTACTATGTTCTTTGATGAACCTAAGGACATCCATTTGAGTCAGCATTTTGTAGCTGGAAGCAGACTCCACTAGTTCTACTCCCATTGGCCCTTCGCTCTCCATTTGGCTGTCCATTGGCACCAGCACTCTATGCACTCCTTTACTTAACACTTCCATACTTTCCATTACACTACAAAATCAAATCATGCACCTCCAACCATATAAATGTAATTCTCCAATGCTTATAGAATCTTGCAATATCAGTGTAAGTCATGTAAGTGAAAGTTTTGTATGAATCTAATCTATAAGTTGCTATGCAATTAGGAATAATTAAAGTCAATAAACACCTCATAGATATTTTAATTTGATAGTAGTGAATTAATTTCATGTGATACTTGTGTATGAAAAAAGTTCAAGGCATCACTTATGTTTTAAGAAAAAAATCAAATTAAATTAGAACTTCATAATGTCACATTAGATATTTAATTTCTCCTGAAATATTTTTGAGTTGTTTGAATGTGATTGGTAAGAGGCGTGGCGTGATGTGACAAATCTAAACTCATGCCGAAATTTCTAATAACTTTGAGCAACAGAAAAACAGATATGAGACATAATATATATAGTACTTTACAATTTGGTAGATGGTTTATTTAGTCATGTAGTTGTCAATCATTATCCTGTTTAATTACCTCTCACTAAAGTTCATTATTATCAAATTATAGTTAACCCTTTATAGGTCAGTTGTAAATAACCTCACCTTTGAAAATTCAAATTAAGCATCTTAACGTTTCATGTCCTTTTTTTTGGTTTTGTATAATATATATCATTGAAAATAATAAATATATATTTTCATATAATTTAAATAATATATACTACCTCCGATCCTAAATATAAGACCTAATTGACTTTTTCTTGGAGAGGTTAAGGTTGCGAAATAGACTATTAAATCATGACATATTTGATATATTTTTAGATTATGCATTAGTTTATAGGTAAAATAAACTAATCTAAGGGAAAAAATTAGGTAAATCAATTTATAATTAACTTATTTTGCTTTTTTATAGGATTTTCTAAAAAAGTCATTTAGGTCTTATATTTAGGACTAGAGGGAGTACTATGTAAATTAATATATAGTAAGTAAATTTTAATTTTTATTTGCGTTTTATTTTATTCATAAAGTTCATGGTCAATAAAATATTTTCAATCCATTTTTAAGTATTTTATATTTTTAAATATTAAATAATTATTAAAAATTATATGTTAGATATAAAGAATTTATTTCTATAGTGATATGGCATATAATATAAAAAAATTTATTTTGTAGATTTTTTATCAGAAAACTTTATATTGTAGATAAAAAAATCAGTTATAAGTAGGGTTTGAATTTCTAAATATCAGGGGCTTAACTAACCCAAAGTATTCATTGCAACATACAATTAGGACCATATATATAGTTAAAATCAAATTCACATGATACCACTAATAAAGTGTATAAAATAAAAAATATTACTACTCATCGTAATAAAAACATGACCAAAGCACAAAAATATTTCCATTCTCGATCAGACGCAAGATATACAAATAAAAACTTATCATTCTTATTGCATGATGCATGCTTTCCAGAAAAGCAACAAAAAATAAACTCCATAAAAATGAAAAGCAATACTCTCTGCAAGATAACACTATAATAAAAATTTTGAAAGTTTTGGTTGTTTGTTCTTAAAGTATAAGATATGATGCTATTATAAAGGGGGAATATATTTTTTAAATCATAACCAACCTCATATTTGGATTGAGGGTCCATAAGCTAAGCCCTTCAAAGCAGTGCCCAATAATAGAAGACACAGGAACTGCCATCCGTTGATCAAGATCCTCCATCCCATCACCACCGTCCAAACTGCCACTATTATCATCGCCAGCAATATGTGCCACAATATCCAACATTGTCACCATCCCTATGTAATGCTTTCTCACCACCCCCGTCTGCTTATCCGACTCCACTATCATTGACCCTCCGGCGCCAATCCATTGACCAGGTGGCGCCGCCACCGGAACCGCCACCACCATGTTTGCCACCAGTGTGTTCATAGTGTGGGCCAGCGACGCCGTGTATGGCACTTCCACTAGTCTCTTTTTGTCCACCATTAATTCTTTCACTTTTCTTTCTTTAAATCTTATGGATTCAGCTCTTTCCACCTTCTTCTCTTGCATCTCTTTTTCTCTCAAATTCTCTAAACCTTTTGCTTTTGTTTTTGTTTTTGTTTTTCTAGTTTCTTGTGTGTTTTTTTAAATTACCGGCGGGGAAATTCAATTTATATAGTTTGGACCGAGACATGTTAGTGAGTTTCTTCTTGTCTTGTTTTTGTCGACACCACGTGTTGTTTATGTAAGGTTTGAGGAGTTACATGGCGTTGTATAAGGTTGCCACGTAACAATGATGAGCAGATGACTCGTCAAGGAGGGGATACATGTACATTAGTAGTGTTTTTGGACAAGATTGGGGAACACTCTTATTGGATTTGGGCTGAATGAAGAAGCTTAAAGTTCATGTTTGATGATGACATCGATGTGACCTTATTGAATGGAAAATACATTGGTCCATAAAAAGCCCGTCTCCTTTGAGAACTTGGAACCCAGTGAGAGGAATTGAGTTTATATAAGGGATTAAATAATAACAACTAAACTTTATTCGGGATGATACTACGCTGTTGTGAATTATTGGTAACTCTTTGTATATATTATTCACCAATAGATCATGTTCTATAAGTTCCCTAAACGTTTGTCTTGGTCTCCATATTCCTCTTTTTTAAATGGACTCTAAATTGTTTGATTCACTTACGCATACAAATATGAAAAAAAAATTACATTAATATATTTGACCTAATTCCCCCTCCTACCCCTTATTTGCATCCAAACCTAGAGCCAAGGCTTATAAAAAATACAGAAAGAAGTTAGCTTGCACACATATTCAATTCAAGTATTCAACTGCAAAATCAAGCCAGCAATATTTTTTTATTTAAAACCCGTTCTTCTTAGTGTCTTGACTTTGTATAATGACAACGTAGCATGACATAACACCCATTAATTTATTCCCACAAGAAAACATGCCATAAGGAGTTAGGTGATTCTCAAACTGAATCAAATTCTCATGTTTCAGCCATCATCCCTGACTTCCTTCAAGCAGAAACTCTCTAAGCAAGGAGAACGTTGAGAAAGAATCAATTTGATTCAGATATATAAGAGAAGCTGAAAGTGACTGCTGGTATATATATACATGGTTTTTTGCCCAGTGTTTTTCTGCTCAAAGGGTATTGATCGGTAAGTCCATTAAAATGAAAACGAAAAAAGTATATTCTTTGTTCTCTTTCTTTTATCCAATCATGGTTGGATTCTGCTTTTTGGATATTCTGGTACGAGCAAGAAAAAACTATTGATCATTACTTTTATGGGTAAGGCCAAGAGGAAAAATTCAGAGAGATAGATACTTTTAAAGCATCATTTTCTAAATTACACTTTTGAGATTAAACTTATATGTTAGTTTGTCCATTAAGCAGAAAAGCAAGAGGGAAGAAAGCACCTACATGGAGGGTCTTCTCTTTGAAAGAATTAGCCTCAGCTACAAATAATTTTAATCAAGATAACAAGATTGATGAAACAGAATTTGGCAGTGTCTACTGGGGCCAGCTATGGAATGGATCACAAGTGAGATCATATAACTTCCTCTTCTGTTAGTTTTTGTCATCGTCAGCTTCAGTTTCTAGTTTTTTTTTTTCGTCTTCATTGTATTATGTTACTCCCTCCGTTCCTAAATATAAGATCACTTTGGTTAATTTTGGGAGATTAAGGAAGACAATAAAATTACAAGATCTTCCCAAAATCCCCTCAATCACTTAACTTTAAAAGGAGGAGAGGTTTTCAATGAAAAGAGAGAGTATAAGGGTACCTTGGTCAAAACTTGAGAAAAAATAGGAAGTGATCTTATATTTAAGAACTTATCCACTTCCCCAAAGTGATCTTATATTTAGGAACGGAGGGAGTATTATATTACATATGTTCAGTGAATAGGCCCGGGCTTGTGGTGGTTGGTTATAGACAGAATATTTCAATATTGGCGGCTGAATTAGTAGTGGAGACTTCGAACCGCTACTAAATTGAATGATGCCATATTTGGCATGGGTTCAATGATTTAAAACGTTAAGGAGGATAAATTTAAATCTTGATCGATATGTTAGATGTCATGTGTAATTGGGTTTATGCAATTGGGTTAAAGTTCATCGGTTTTGTTTATAATAACAAAAGTGTTTTAATCCATGTTAGTTAATATGTCATCCTTATCAATAATGTAACATGGCAGTTTCCTTTAGTAACTTAACAACAAATATGTAATAACAGCAGGTTTAATGTCAAAAATTAAAAAATCATAGATGTTAAATTTAAACTTTAAAATGGTAGGAAAGCTATATAAAACCCACAGAAACTTTAGCTTGGAGTTATGGTGGCTACTATCTTTATTCTTTTACCACTAATGGGACGGTCTAGGAAACTCAAGTTACCATTGGAAATGATTATATATTCCTCTAAAAACGTATGAAACATTGGAATTTCGAATTATTTTGGTGACAGATTAATCGATCAAAAGCTCAATGAAACAATATGTAAATTGCCGGCTACTTGGAGTTGTTAGGCTATACGCCCAAGCCCATGATTCTGCTTCTGTTTAAGTATAAGCTCAGTGATATTGCAAGTTATATGTGTACTACAGATTGAGTTGATATTACTTCATATCAACAAGAATGACCTTTAACTTTTTGAAGATATATTGGGTTAAGGTGCAATTTTACCAATGTTCTAGTGCTAGAGTTGCAGCCGACACAATTGACAATAAAAAGGTACAGAATTACCAACCAACCTTTTAAGTAAAAGCATATTTACCAAAACCTACTATTTTAGGTGAACAAGTTTGCCCTTTAAACTATAAATTTGTTATCCAAAATAGAAGGTTTTGGTAAATATGGTTTCCTGATTAAAATGTCGGTATTTTTACACTTGTTTATTATCAATTGTGTCAACTGCAACTCTGTCAATAGTTCATTGGTAAAATTGTATCTTAAACCAAGATCTATTAAGTTAATGCATTTAAAAACATGCTGACTTGATTAAGCCTTTTACCATAAATATATGTTTGTTGCTTAATGTTGAAGCATCTTTTACGAAAAAGATTGTTTTCCAAGATTGTTGTCAAATGACAAAGGTACTCTTTCACATGAATATGTCAGAATTTCTTGTCATATTAATTTATGAAGTGTAGCTAAATAATGTAATCCTATGACACCTACAGATTGCAGTTAAGAAATTTAAATTTTGGGTCGACAAGGCAAAAGCAGAATTTGCTGTTGAAGTCGAAATATTGGCAAGAGTATGGCACAAGAGTCTTATTAGCCTTCGTGGGTATTGTGCTGAGGGGCAAGAAAGGCTTATTGTGTTGGCGTTAGCTCCCAAATCATCAAATATTCCATGGATATCTTCTAGCTCCTTCAATAGTGTTGGCGTTAGCTCTCAAGGGTGTACCCATACTCGTACTTGTTTATCATAAATGGGTATAGACATGCCAATACTCGTGATGGGTATAAAATGGGCGGGCGATAAACGGGTATAAAATGGGCGGGCGATAAACGGGGATTTTGCGGGTGTGGGCACAGGATATTTGCGACGCTAATTACAACTAATTAGTGACTAATAGCTGCACAATATATATGGCTGGCCTGCTAATTAAGTTCATCATTTATACGTTATATACCTGCTAATTTATGGTAATATATGTTTCATCTTAGACGAACTGTGTTGTTAGAAACTCTGTGTAAATAAACAAGAGGCATAAATTTCAAGAACAACAAGGAAAATCCATTTGATGTACCGGCGTCAAGGCACTGTTTTTAGTAGAAATAAAATGCCATTTTGGTCATTATGGATGAATCGTAGTGATGAGAAAGATATGTTACACATACCTTGAAATGGTCTCTAACATCCTTTGTCTGTTGTGTGGTTATGGATGGATAAATCAAAAGGATGTTGCTAGCATTTTCCTTCTGGATTTGCACGAGTCATTGTTGGAATATGTTGGTTACAGGTATGCTATTATATTGAAATCTTGTTGCATTTGGTCAGGGTGCTGGTTATAGTGCCAACATCATACTTCTTCAACTCGATTACTTGTCATGAATGCACTCATGGAGATGATTCCTATATCCTTTTCTTCTTCAATATCTATAGTGGTTACACATTATTCCCTTATAACTTGTCTAATTAGTCTTTTATGGTTTTTGTAAGATAGGTAGGAATTGTCATTGCAATTGTGTGTTAAGATATTATGTGGCTTGTAATTATAAGGGCGAAACTGCAAAAATGATACTAAACTTTACCCAAAATTGCGTTTCTAATACTTAAGTTTCGTGAGGCGCAAAAATAGTACCAACTTTGGGCTCAGGTACAAATATAATATTTTTACTTGAGGAAAATAAAATTTAGATATGAAAATACTATTATATCCTCATTCCTCCCTCATTAAAATTTTATTTATAGAGGGGCATAAGAATCTTTTTATATCTAAATTTTATTTCACTCAAGTGAAAATATTATATTTGCACTTGGACCCCAAGTTGGGTACTATTTTTGCTCCTCGCGAAACTTTAGTATTAGAAACTCAATTTTGGGTTAAGTTTAGTATTATTTTTGCTCCTTCACCCTAATTATAATTATGTACTTTTCTCTTTTAATTAATGAAATTGATTTTTTCATTATAAAAAATAGAAAACAACAAGTAAACAAATTGAGGAAGATAGAATGTTATTTTGTAAGCCAAAATCATAAGTACCACTTCGAAAATTATTAGAAAACATTTGAAGCCCATGTGTATCACACATCAAAGTGAAAAAGAAAATATGAATTAATATACATGCACTGTTTAATTCACCATATTTAAGTTCAGGGAGACGTGATTTGTATACACACACAACATATGCACTAATAGATTCACCATATGCAAGATCAGAGCGATGTGAATATATATTATTATTGCTTACATGTTACAACTACTTTGAACTGGTAGAGTAAAAACATGAAATGAAAGAAAGTGTAGTAGTAGCTGGCTAGCATGTACGAACTATATAAAACTTTGACAATATTTGATTCAAAGAAAGGAGTACAGACTACAGAGACTAGAGACACGGACAGTGATGAAGAGAAGAAGACGATTCACTTGTACAATGACAATCTGAACTGCCAAGATATACATACTTGACCCTCTTTTTTTCCTATTTCAAGTACAAAACTTGGCCACCACTTCCTTCTAAACCACAACAAATTAAAACAAAAGCCAACCCTAATTCAAAAGCAACATGCATTTAATTAATTCAACCTAATATCATTACTCATGCAATTAATTTCATTATTATTCAACCTAATATCATTACTCATCTAATTAATTTCATCTAATATCATTACTCACTCCTGCTGCCAAAACGCGTTGCTGCTCTATCTGCATTATTAAATGTTGATCAAGTTTAATTTCTCTTATCAATTAATAATGAAATCAATGTAAACAGATGATCTACAATTATACAGGCTGCTCCGTCCAATATTGACCATACATATATATAGTACGACTTACTTGGAACAAGTCATGCAACTTGTTCTTGAGATAACAATACTCCTGCTCCAACATCTCCATAGCTCTTAAGCATCTGAAAAGTATGAAACCCATGTTGTAATAAGGTATAGCAACAAACATATACTATACATATACAAATCTAAAAAGAAAGACTGATTGTAAAACACTATTTTTTTTAAGAGGTATGGCACATTTACTAATAAACCACTACAATATATTGTGGTGAGGTAGGTTCGTCGATATAGGACTACTCATCATAACAATGCATTCACTTTTAAGAGCCTATCACCTATATCGATTGCATATTGTGTTACTTCATTCAGATATTGTCAGTTTAATCCTTATGCAAGCTGCATGTTGAAATGAGAATTTATTAAGAAGCCTTCTAAAGAAATTTTAGAGTGAAAAAATGTATGATCAAATTATTGTGAATATAGTAAATTTGAATTGAATAACTTGTCTCAAATATGTATAAATAATGTAACAGACCCCGGGCGGTTGTTGAGGCGAAGACAAGCACGAAAGTGAAGACAGACGTTTTGGATTCTCTTGGCACCGATGCTGGAGCTGCTACCCATCAACTGATTCAAATGTAATCCCATTTTCGTCAAGTCCCATAACTCTTTATCTGTTCTATACACACATATTCAAGCAAAATACTCAATATAATTGAAATGATGTCATATTAGTATCTTATACAGGAGGAGCAAATTATTAACTAGCTAGTTTGATGAAGTTTTACAACTAAATAAATTACTTAATCATATTATATATTCCTTTTTAAATTATATTTTTAAATACTAATCCGTATCATTATACATGTTATACTATATATCAATTTACAAATTAGTCTGAAAAAAATTCTAAATGCAAGAAATAAAATGAAAAACATCTCTCATATATACTACTACCTCTGGTCCTAAATATAGAACCTAATTGACTTTTTTTGGAGAGATTAAGGTTGCAAAATAGATTATTAAATGATGACATATTTGATATATTTTTAGATTATCCATTAGTTTATAGGTAAAATAAATTAGTTTAAGGGAAAAAATTAGGTAAATCAATTTATAATTAACTTATTTTACTTTTTTAAGGATTTTCTAGAAAAATTCAATTAATTAGGTCTTATATTTATATTTAGGACCGGAGGGAGTATATCAAATGAACCTTCCCTTACTCTGAATCACATTATCAAGTATCCGAGCAAGTGACTACTCTAGTTCAAGGTTTGTTGTTTCCTCTCCCAAAAATAGTGTGTACGCACGCTATAATTTGCAACTGGAAACTTGAAAAATCTAGTAGAACTTTTCACCATTGAAACTACTATGTGTTTATAATACTGTCTTTCCCTTCTCCATATACACGAAAGAAGAGAATACTACACACACACACACATATAGACACACACACACATATAGAAGATGTGGATATAGACACACATACAGGAGAGAGCGGAGAGAGGAGAGAAGGTAGTGGGAGTGGTGGAAATAGATGGAGAAGACTTGAGAGAGGAAGTATGGAGAGGAATGGTCTTGTAGTTGGTGAAGCTGCAAGAAGTGTTGGTCCAACACTTCATGCTCCAACAGGAATGACACCAGCCGGTTCATCTCCGCCTCCAACCGCCGGTCTCCGTCTGAACCGGCAAGTTGCCTCACAGGAACCCCCGTCTTGTCCGGTTCACAAAACCAACCTCACCCTCACGCATATATAGATATATACATATGAACCCTCTTCTATTCTTCTACTTCTCTACATACTTCTTTCACCAGCCGCCAATATTTATAATGTTAAGGCTATATGTTAGTTTCAAGATCAATAAAAAAAGGATATGGAATTTGAATCATAAATTAAAATTGCTACTGTTGATCATTACTTTTATGGGTAAGACTAAGAGGAAAAATTCAGAGAGATAGATACTTTCAAAGCATCATTTTCTAAATTACACTTTTGAGATTAAACTTATATGTTAGTTTGTCCATTAAGCAGAAAAGCAAGAGGGAAGAAAGCACCTACATGGAGGATCTTCTCTTTGAAAGAATTAGCCTCAGCTACAAATAATTTTAATCAAGATAACAAGATTGATGAAACAGAATTTGGCAGTGTCTACTTGGCGCCAGCTATGGAATGGATCACAAGTGAGATCATATAACTTCCTCTTCTGTTAGCTTTTGTCATCGTCAGCTTCAGTTTCTATTTTATTTTTTTATTTTCGTCTTCATTGTATTATGTTACTCCCTCCGTTCCTAAATATAAGATCACTATGGTTAATTTGGGGAGATTAAGGAAGACAATAAAATTACAAGATCTTCCCAAAATCCTCTTAATCACTTAACTTTATAAGGAGGAGAGGTTTTCAATGAAAAGAGAGAGTATAAGGGTAGCTTGGTCAAAACTTGAGAAAAAATAGGAAGTGATCTTATATTTAGGAACTTAATTATCCACTTCCCCAAAGTGATCTTATATTTAGGAACGGAGGGAGTATTATATTACATATGTTCAGTGAATAGGCCCGGGCTTGTGGTGGTTGGTTATAGACAGAATATTTCAATATTGGCGGCTGAATTAGTAGTGGAGACTTCGAACCGCTACTAAATTGAATGATGCCATATTTGGCATGGGTTCAATGATTTAAAACGTTAAGGAGGATAAATTTAAATCTTGATCGATATGTTAGATGTCATGTGTAATTGGGTTTATGCAATTGGGTTAAAGTTCATCGGTTTTGTTTATAATATATAACAAAAGTGTTTTAATCCATGTTAGTTAATATGTCATCCTTATCAATAATGTAACGTGGCAGTTTCCTTTAGTAACTTAACAACAAATATGTAATAACAGCAGGTTTAATGTCAAAAATTAAAAAATCATAGATGTTAAATTTAAACTTTAAAATGGTAGGAAAGCTATATAAAACCCACAGAAACTTTAGCTTGGAGTTATGGTGGCTACTATCTTTATTCTTTTACCACTAATGGGACGGTCTAGGAAACTCAAGTTACCATTGGAAATGATTATATATTCCTCTAAAAATGTATGAAACATTGGAATTTCGAATTATTTTGGTGACAGATTAATCGATCAAAAGCTCAATGAAACAATATGTAAATTGCCGGCTACTTGGAGTTGTTAGGCTATACGCCCAAGCCCATGATTCTGCTTCTGTTTAAGTATAAGCTCAGTGATATTGCAAGTTATATGTGTACTACAGATTGAGTTGATATTACTTCATATCAACAAGAATGACCTTTAACTTTTTGAAGATATATTGGGTTAAGGTGCAATTTTACCAATGTTCTAGTGCTAGAGTTGCAGCCGACACAATTGACAATAAAAAGGTACAGAATTACCAACCAACCTTTTAAGTAAAAGCATATTTACCAAAACCTACTATTTTAGGTGAACAAGTTTGCCCTTTAAACTATAAATTTGTTATCCAAAATAGAAGGTTTTAGTAAATATGTTTTCCTGATTAAAATGTCGGTATTTTTACACTTTTTTATTATCAATTGTGTCAACTACAACTCTGTCAATAGTTCATTGGTAAAATTGTATCTTAAACCAAGATCTATTAAGTTAATGCATTTAAAAACATGCTGACTTGAATGAGCCTTTTACCATAAATATATGTTTGTTGCTTAATGTTGAAGTATCTTCTACGAAAAAGATTGTTTTCCAAGATTGTTGTCATATGACAAAGGTACTCTTTCACATGAATATGTCAGAATTTCTTGTCATATTAATTTATGAAGTGTAGCTAAATAATGTAATCCTATGACACCTACAGATTGCAGTTAAGAAATTTAAATTTTGGGTCGACAAGGCAAACGCAGAATTTGCTGTTGAAGTCGAAATATTGGCAAGAGTATGGCACATAGAGGCTTATTAGCCTTCGTGGGTATTGTGCTGAGGGGCAAGAAAGGCTTATTGTGTTGGCGTTAGCTCCCAAATCATCAAATATTCCATGGATATCTTCTATCTCCTCTCCAATGTTAATATATCTAATCAGCAACTTGCCTGCAAACAATGAAAATATAATAAAATGATCTGATAGGCGTGATCTGATTGGCGTGATCTGATAGCCTTGATCTGATAGACGTGATCTGATAGGCGTGATCTGATAGCCGTGATCTGATAGGCGCGATCTGATCTCCCTTGTGTGCCTTCTTTTGGGAGTCACACGTCCTGCAATCACGATCGTTGGCACTGCACAAACGAAGCAAAGTACACAGCCGATGTAATGATCTGAGTCGCGTCTTTAGGGACACTGTACTTTAGAGGTATTCCTCGACCACTGGCAAGCTTAGGACGTGGCTCTCCCTAGCATTAAACAGATCCTTCTTACTAAGTAGAAAGGATCAACAGAACTACGGAAGATCTTTTACTCAGTAAAGCTTAAGAACCAGAGAAGAGGAGGGAAAATACCATGAACTCAAGAGCTCATTATCTTAAAGCTCTTTTGTGCACCTTCTTATAAAGCACAAAGATGAATAAGACAAGTTAATGTGAATTGATTCACCATAAATCATTGCCAATAACGTTTGGAAGCAATAACAAATCAGTTTTGAATATGAGCCATTGAAGACACATAAATGCCATAAAGAGTATTCATGATGAACCGTTTTTGGCTATGCACATTTCTGGAAATCATTATACAAACCACTAATTATTATAATAAAGAAATATAAAGTAATCAAATAAATATGTTTCCATCCAGCTTTTGATTTCCACAAAATATTGGCAAAATAAAATATCTTTACAAAAGCTTCTCTTGAAGGTGCACAATTTACTTTTAACTTGCACATACAGGGTGGAGAATATTAGCCGGATTTCACCTTTAATGGCTCATTATTATGCAAGTTTATTCCTCATCTTGGCTCATATTTAGTAATCCAAATTCTCATATAATTTGGACCACAATCCCAAACACTATGGGACTTGTTCCTTATGACACACCCACTCAATATTTCTAACATATTGTATATGACTATATGCCAAATTTGAGCCTCTTCTCTCATCTCCATGCACAACATCCTGATGAATGCCTTCTTGATTGGAACAAACGGATGAATATTGCAATTGGGTTATCCGAGGGTATATCGTAAGTTCTGACCCATATACTTTTTCTTCCTATGAAAAAACACTTAGATAGATATTGGATTGCACCAAAAAGTATAAAGGTACATTGAAGGATTACATCATGTTCATTGTTCTACTTTTCAACTTTTCATGGCTCTTGACCCTTTTCTTTAACATTGTTTTTTAGATACCTTCACCATCAAGCCACACCAATAATAATCCACAGAGATATTAAAGCAAGTAAAGTGCTACACGACTCAAATTTCCAGGCTCGAATTTCAGGATTTGAATTTGCTAAGTTGATTTCTGATGGGGGAACCCATGTGAAAGCTACAGTCAAGGGGTCTCTTGGCTATCTTGCCTCAGAATATGCCATTTTTGGCAAGATGTCAACAAGTTGTGATGTTTACAGTTTTGGAATTCTCTTATTAGAACTTGTTAGTGGCAAGAAACCAATTGAAAAATTGAATGCCACAACCAAAGTATTAGTTTACGATTGGGCACTTTCCTTAGCTAGTGAGAAGAAATTTAGTGAGCTTGCAGATCCAAAGCTAAAGGGAAACTATGTGGAGGAAGAACTTGAAAGAGTGATTCTTGTTGGACTTTTATGTGCTCAAATTCAACCTGAGAATAGACCCACCATGCTTGAGGTTGTAGAATTGCTCAAAGGAAGTTCTAAGGATAAGTTATCTCGATTACAAAAGAATGAATTGTTCAGAAACTAACCGTCCAGCATCAGAAAACAAAGATGGAGCATCATTTGAGGAGACAACAATTCTCATTTTGTCTCAAAAGATCGAGAAGGAAATATTTGAAATGAAACATAATTAGTGGGCTATAAGCTATGGCCTTGGTCTAATTGAGGACAATCTGCTGGCCAACTATTTCCAAAATAAGGCCTAACAAATTCAAGAATAACTGTCGCAAAGATTTTTCATATTGTGTATTCATATAGTTTGATCAAGTAATAAAGGGTTGAAATGCTGGACTTAAGCAGGATTGTCATCAAGCTATTAACTCTTTTGGCTTGTTTTGTCTGAAGGAACTATGATTGTAGGGAAAGGAAAGGAAGTTTGATTGAATGTCTTGGTTATCATTATATTATATCCCCACGGACCACGGTGATTCAGATTCACCATTCTGAGCGGCGAGAACCTTGAAAAAAATTACCAAAGCACAATAAAAATATTTTGTGAATAAAATATTGTTGCAAATAATGAACTTAAAATGTAATTACTTACTCCTTCATTCTTAAATGTAGGGCTGATTCATCTAGTTTAATTAGATTAATGATGTCAATTAACTTGGTTAATGTAGATTGTTTTTAAAACAACATAATCATCAACCTGGTGGATTGACGTGAGCGGTAACTGGTAAGTACTAGCGTCCCATTAGCAAGTGGATAAAGGTTCGATGGCCCTTGTGAGTTAAACAAATTTACAAGCCAGCTGTTTACCCATAATATGGGACTTTAGAAAAACGAGGTATTAGTTTCACTTGACACACATATAGATACTCTAGGAAGTACAAAAAAGAACATCATATTCATCTTTCTTAGTTCCTTCCTTTTTCTCATTTCATTATTGTTGAACCAGTATCAATGAGGGTAGTTTGAGAAAATAATGAAAAATTTTTTAAAATGGATTCCATATTTTTCACATAGGCAAGGTTGTCTCCTCTCCCAATGAGAGAGCTTCCCGGGATTCGAATACGCGTTCTCATCCTTACGGGGATTGTAGTTCACTTACCAGCTCAATCAACTACCCATGGGTAAAATGGATTCCATATTTAGGACCAAAATAAACTCTCTAAATAAGTCATACATTTATTTGTTGATTATTATATATGTTTCAAAAGAGAGGTTTTTTCTGTTTAAAAAGTTATAACAAGTATTATAATAAAACCAATGGACAACTGTATTCTTGTGTCATTCATTTTTTATACAACAAATTTTAGAAACGGGTTTGGCTCACTCACGATCTCATGTTCATGTGCACTATGGAGCATGTCAATCAAAATAGCTTCACTTAGATGTGGTGATGTTTCCCCAAACACCGTAATTGATAATGCAACTAAGTGGTACTCCTCAAGAAACTAACAACTAACGTTGGTTAACAAAGTGGTATTCGCTATAAAATCAAACATTTTGCTAACTATATACTTTCGTATCATAGGTATTGTGGGAGCCAATTTTGTAACTACGTCAACACTTTTGAGCCAATTTGATAGTTTCTTCCACAAGAAACTTTGTGGAAGAACTTAAAAAAGTTATTCTTGTTAGTCTTGTATGTATTCAAAGTCAAGCTGAGAAGCAACTCACCATGCTTGAGGTGGTATAATTGCTTATAGGAACTTCGAAAGATAGGTTATCTCAATTAGAAAAGACGGAATTGTTAAGAAATCCTCCAACTTGAGAAATCAAAGATGGAGCATCAGTTAAGGACAACAATTCTAACCTTGTCTCACAAGAAAAGGAAATATTTGAATTGTAACAGAAAAAAACAATATTTGAAATGAAACAGAATTAGTGGGCTTTAAGCTATGGGCTTGGTCTACTTAAATCCAATCTTCTTGCCCACTATCTCCGAAATAAGACTCACTTGGTCTAATTATACGATGACGCTCCTTGAAGATGGTTACAGTAGCGTATGTATTACAACATTGAATGATTCAAGCATGGCTGAGAATTGGATTCTCAGAAGAAAGAGATGTGTATTTGGACCATAATTAAAGTCAGATTCTGCAAAGAGAGAAGCGCAAAGTTTAGGGGAGGAAGTGAGATTTGTGGTTTTGTAATTTGTGCTTGATTATTTCATCTTGGAGCGTCAAGGGCATTGAGAAGTATGATGACTATGCTTGAATCCTTCCACCTTTATTACTAGAGGAAATTTTTTAAATGAGGCTATATTTTAGACATTTTATAATTGCAACTAATTACATGATTATAAAACCCAACCCAATGAAATCTAACCAAACAAGCATATAGTAATTGATATTGCATTACATGCATTGCAGTTTGTAATTGAACCAAACAAGCCATTATCTAATGTACCATGTCATTATATAACATCTTAATAATATTTCTTAACTCTTTTCTCCTTTTTTTCTTACTTGTTTATTGTGAATGAATACAACAACAACAACAACAAAGCCTTATCCCAACATGGTGGGGTCGGCTACATGGATTACACGGCGCCACTGTGTTCGGTCGATTGCCATGCTTGGTGATATATTATTGATCAAAAGATCTCGTTGGATAATGTCGTTAAGAGTTCTCTTTGGTCTCCCTCTCCCTCTCTTGTAAGGACTCCAAACCATTTGATCCACTGTTCTTACTGGTTCATCTAATTCTCTTCTTTGAACATGCCCAAACCACCTCAAGCGACTTTCGACCATTTTCTCCGCAATTGATGTTACCCCAACTCGTTCTCGAATATGATCATTGTATATCCTATCTTTTATTGTATGACCACACATCCATCTCAACATTCTCATCTCTGCCACCTCCAGCTTATGTTCATGTTTCCTTTTAAGAGCCCAACATTCACTACCATATAACATCGCAGGTCTAATGGCTGTCCGATAGAACTTCCCTTTTATCTTATCATTTACCTTACGATCACATATAATCCCAGTAGTTTTTCTCCATTTAACCCAACCAGCTTGAATTCTATTATTAACATCGTTGTCAACTTCACAATCTTTCTGTATAATTGATCCCAAATACCTAAACTTGTCCACCTGTTGTATAGTCTGGTTTCCCAATTTAATTTCGGTTGCCTCATGAGTGTGTGTATCATCAAAGCAACAATGCATATATTCTGTCTTACCCCTACTGAGACGAAAACCCTTTAACTCTAAAGTCATCCTCCATAACTCAAGTTTTTGATTGATTTCTCCTGTTGAGTCTCCTAAAAGGACTATATCATCCGCGAAAAGCATGCATTTAGGAATTTCTTCTTGAATACTTGCAGTTAGAACATCCAAAACTATGTTGAACAAATATGGGCTCAACGCTGAACCTTGATGCAATCCAATTCTAATTGGAAAGTCAGTTGTTTCTCCTCCTGGTGTTCTAACGCTGGTCACTACCCCCTCATACATGTCTTGAATGACTCTAATATACCCAACGCGAACTCCCTTTTTCTCCAAAGCTTTCCAAAGTACTTCTCTTGGTACACAGTCATATGCTTTTTCTAGATCAATAAAAATCATATGCAGATCCTTTCTTTTACTTCGATATTTTTCCATTAAAACCCTAAGTAGGTAAATTGCTTCTGTGGTTGACCTACTTGGCATGAAACCAAATTGATTCTTTGATATGCTAGTCTCAGCTCGTAACCTACGCTCAATCACCTTTTCCCACAACTTCATTGTATGACTCATAAGTTTAATTCCTCTATAATTTTCACAGCTTTGAATATCTCCTTTGTTCTTATAAATAGGGACTAATGTACTTTTCCTCCAATCCTCTGGCATTTTCTTAGACCTTAGAATCTCATTAAATAACTTAGTAAGCCACAATACACTCTTTTCTCCCATACATTTCCAGACTTCAATAGGAATGTCATCAGGTCCAACAGATTTGCCACTTGTCATTTTCCTAAGAGCATCTTTAACCTCTCTAACTCTAATCCTACGATAGAATGTGAAGTTGATGTTACTATCAGTACTCTCCAAATCATCTAATTCATAATTCAAAGTTTCATCTCTACCATTGAACAACTTAAAAAAGTAACTCTTCCATCTATCCTTAATATCATCATCTGTGACCAAGACTTTACCTCCTTCATCCTTTACGCATCTCACTTGATCTAAATCCCTCGATTTTCTAAATAACATTTAATAAATGACTCTAACCATTGTTCTTTACTATTTTTGAATTGGACATCACTTTTCCTTTATGAATCACTTTCTCCTCTCTTCATTTAATTCTCACTCTTGAATCAAATGATATGATTTAAAATATTTAGTTGGACAGACTATATAAATAATATTACACTTCATGTTTATGAAATGATATAATTTCTTCTCATTTAGATTCCTCGTTAAATTAAAATATTTCAGATACAGCTTATTGCCCCATTAGTTTCAAACAAATTATTCTTATAAATATATTCATTGCTCCAACTACTCCTAGTCAATGAAACATTGAAACCACTAGATAAGTTGTAGAATATTTTGAGAGAAGAACTTGGTCTTTCTTGGGGTATTAACTAATCCTAAAATTTCTAATTCATATTATGCTCAAGATTTTCCCATCCTCACATTATTTGTTTTTGAAGATATATATTATCATTTTTATTTATCCATACGGTCTGCGGTATACATTATTAGAAATCGACTAATCCAATTTACGAAAATGTAGGCCCACAATAGGAGAACTTTGCTACCTCCAAATAATTATTGCGGCTGCATAATTTGGCTCAAACTTAAAACCACTGGTTAAATGATGAGAACAATCTTAATCAATTGATAAAAAGACTTGGTGGCAAGGTTGTCAAACTCGTGAGTTTAAGTAAACTCGTGGAGACAAGGTAAACTCGGATCGGTAGACTCGAATCGTAAACTCGTAAAATTTTATATTTATCAAAAAACATATATTTCTTTTATATAATTAAATAAGAATACAAAAAATAATAATAAATTGACTTGAATTTATTTTAAATATAAATAGTAGATTTAAATATATCAATATTTATATTATATCAACCTCAATAGAAAATTTCCATGAAATCCATATTTAAATTCATTGAATTTTGTCAAATAAAAATAATTAAAATGAGTTCAGTAGCAAGTTAACACAATTTTCTATAAGGTAGAAAAGTAAAAACGGTGAATGCACAATGTAAACACATAAGTTTCTACCGAATTTTTAAAGACTGAAAATTTAGGTGACTCGTGACACGTTTTGTTTAGGTAGTGTCGTAAAAACGGTAAAATCGGAGAGTCAACTCGCGAGTTTGACAACAATGCTTGGTTGGTGGTATATAGGATATCATTTTTGTCAACAAAGAAGATTCGAATCATTGCAATCTCATCTTCAATATAAATCAATGACGCAATTGATTGATGGGTCACATCCACTTGAGGAATATTTTAATTTTTGTATAATGAAGACGAGAAAGACACAAATGACTTCAAAATAAAGAAAGCAATGCGCGTGAAAGTTTGCTGAATTATTGCTACAAAAGAAGACCATTTCTATCCCAAAGACTCTTGTCTTTTCTTGCTAAACGTTAACCTTCATCTTACGCGCATTAGTATTACTTAGCACGCTTAGTCCAAAAACCAAAAGTATTACTTAGTACGAGTTTTGTCAACATAAAATCTCAAATTTAAATTCTTAATATTAATTATAGTAGAATGAGTTTTTACAACATTAAATCTTCTTAATTTTAAGTAATTATAAATGTAAAAAGTTTTTTTTAAGATTTATCTCTATATAGACTTGAAAATGTTTAAAAATGATAAAATCATGTAGTGATATAAAAAAATTATTTGTGTATTTCTCTTTCATAACCCACCGTGGAGAACCTTTTTTTTACCAAACACCGTGGAGAACCAAATAAACCATATTTAGCAGAAAAGACATGTCTGATGTGGCAATGTTATTTTATGAATTGAATTAAGCACAAAATAGTTGTTATTGCTGTCTGTTTTATTACTTTTATTTTATATTCTTACATGGTCCCAGTGGGTTTTCTAGAAAAGCACGAGATTCACTTAGAATAAGAGCATTCAATCCCAAGTAGAAACATATGATACATTACACGTGTAACGAATGGAAGTGGGACATCAACTGTTTTAGGTTATATATAAAAAAAGGGGAAAATTAATTTGAGGTCCCCCACAAGGGACTTAATACTAGAAAAGTTCCAAAAGTTGAAATAATTAATGTAGGGTCCCAAGGGACCTCACCTTAATATATTTGAAAATTGAAAAGACACTTTTGCCCCTGCCCTTTTATTGATGGGAAAAACCTGACAACTTAATGGGCAGCCGTGACAATTCGATGGGCATAACTTGACAACTGAATGGGTAAATGTGACAACGTGTTGGGCATGTGCTTTAAGTTAATTGCCCAAATTCAGTTAAGTTAATGTGAAAAACCTGACAACTTAATGGGCCGCCGTGACAACTCGATGGGCATAACTTGACAACTGAATGGGCAAATGTGACAACTTGTTGGGCATGTGTTTTAAGTTAATTGCCCAAACTCTGTTAAGTTAATGGGAAAAACGTTGTCACATTTGCCCATTCAGTTGTCAAGTTATGCCCATCGAGTTGTCACGGCTGCCCATTAAGTTGTCAGGTTTTTCCCATCAATAAAAGGGCAGGGGCAAAAGTGTCTTTTCAATTTTCAAATATATTAAGGTGAGGTCCCTTGGGACCCTACATTAATTATTTCAACTTTTGGGACTTTTCTAGTATTAAGTCCTTTGTGGGGGACCTCAAATTAATTTTCCCTAAAAAAATTGACTACGTCTAAATAAATTGAAGGATTGATTGTTCAATAAATAAATTGAAGGATTGAACTTTTGATTAAAAAATCACATAAAATTATTTTCTAATTATTATAAATAGAAAAATATATTTTCTCAAAGAGGAAAGAGAAACATGACAATGTGATTCAGGTCGTCGACTATTGGATCATGCGTTACCGTACATTGGATGACAATGAAATACTTGCTCGGCTCCCTAATATAAGAGTCAGCCGCCAAAAAACGCTTTTTAAGAAAACATCTGAATGTTAGTTGGGTGTATGAAGTTAATGCTTCTTTTCAAATATTGCCCATATTTATTATGATACTTTTAAGAGAGAGAAATACATAAACCTTAATAAATATGAAAGAGAGTTAGGGGCAAAGTAGGAAAAAACGCATTAAATGAGGAGAAAATGTTAAATGAGCTCTTATATTAGGGACCAAAACTATTCAAATTTTGGGCTCTTATATTAGGACCGGAGGGAGTACATTACATAACGCTATGGAAGTTGAGAGCTCACTTTTTTTTTTAAAAAAACAGTACAAGCAATTTGGTCTACTTCTATCTAAGGCGTAAGCAACACAATTGACAATCAAACAGGAAGTGGAACTACTGATACACTTTTAAACTTAATGCTCTTTAAGTGGAACTGATACACTTTTAAACTTAATGCTCTTTTACAGTTACTTTGGAAGCAAAATCAACCATATCCATCCGTGTAATTAAAAGATCTTGCATTTATATAGCAATTTATTTTCTTATATAAAATAAATGAAAATAAAGTGCATATACTAGTGAAGTTGAAATAGTTTAATGTACTGATCAAAAAAAGAAATAGTTTAATGTGAGTCGGAGTTGGTAGAATCTGAACAAAAAATAATTGGAAGGCAATAAACATTAAGGGTATGTTTGTTTGACAGGAATTGTCAAATGGAAATGGGAAAAGGAATTGAAAATTGTAATTTACATATATCATGGGACCCACAAGTTTTCTCTCTCCATCTCACACTTTTTCTGGGCCCCACAAACTTTTACATCTCATCATTACCTAATTTACCTCTACTTTCCATCTTTACCCCCTTACACTCAATTCCATTTCCATTTCCATTACATACTTTCCGTCCAACCAAACGGGCCCTAAGTGTTGAATCAAATTCTATATATAGGATGATGACAAAGACAATCATAGGATACTCTATACATTCGATGTTATTGAGATATTGAAGACATTAAATCATTAAATAAATAAATTCTAAAATCTAATTTTTTACTGAAATTCTAAATCTATATGATAAACGTCCTTGATTACTTATATGCATAATCGATAACCCAAAATTCCAATTAATCCTGATAATTCCTTTTCCCATGTCCGACTAATGAGAATATTGTTTCCTTTATTCTTTAAAATACCCTAGTTAACTTGTTTTATTCCCTAGTATTTCTAGAAATATTATTGTAGTTTAGTCAAAGGAGTGTCCAACACCATGAACTTTTTTTTGGCTTAAAAATCATTTAGCTACTAAAATGGGTTAAAAGTGTCAATACCATAAATATATGCTCAACATTGATTTTGAGTCAAAAGTGTCAATGTTATCAATATATGCTAACTACATTAAGCTTTTCAGTGTTAGAAAAAGTTAGATAAATAAAAGGTGCAAAAATGCACATATATATAAGTAATTTGACCCAAAATTCACCCAGTACCTAAAATCTTGTTTTGCTAAAAACTGCATATATATGACGCGTCACCAAAATGGTTCCCTCAATGCCTATGGCATTACATACTTTGCATGTATATTAGATAGCAGAACTGTAAAGGGGTAAATTTTGTATTCCAATAACATTCTTTTGAAAGCTTTGAAATCAAAAGCAAGTTTTGAAAATTCATAGGAAAGAAACAAAGTATTGAAATGTTAGCACAAAGTCACAAACACAAACTAGACAATATGATAAACATTTAGCTTGCAGAATTTAGAAAAACAAATACTCCCTACTCAAAATTTTTCTCTTTCTATTTATTTTTGAAATATTTTTTAATTAGTTTTGAAAAATATTTTATTGAAATACCAGATTTGTCCCTCTTATGTAGTTCTACTACTGAACAATTGTAAAGTAACTATGCATGCATTGAGGAAACCATGATGCTAGGTGCACTGTGACTCAAACTATATGGTATTTTTGTTCCTTTTATTTTTCCTAAACTTCTTTAATTTATAGTTGAAAAACTTAAGGACGATGACATTGACACTTTTGATCTTTTTTGGCAATTGCTTTTATACTTGTTGGCTAAAAAAGCTTCATGGTGTTGAGTGTACATTGAACCAAAATACATGGATATTATTGGACCTTTACCCAAAAAACTATTTAGCACTTAATTATAACATATGTGGTATGCTATTAATTATACTCCCTCCGTTCCTAAATGTAAGATCATTTTGGGGATATGGATAAGTTCCTAAATGTAAGAACACTTTCTCTTTTTTCCCAAGTTTTACCCAAAATACTCCCATACTCCTTTTACAATTGAGTTGTGGGGTGAGTTGGAAGCATGAAGGGGTATATTTGTGTTTTCAATTTAATTGAAGGGTATTTTTGGAACATCAGGTAATTTGACCACCTTCCTTAATCTCCCCAAATTATGGAAAGTGATCTTACATTTAGGAACGGAGGGAGTATATTAGTTTATAAGTTAAATGAAACCGAATTCAAAGAAAATGTTCACAAAAACCAATGTATAAGTAACTTATTTATTTAACTCTCTTAAAACTTTTGACAAACGTCAGGACTGATATTTTCAACCCGATAAGTTCACATCATTTTGTAATTGTTGACATGATCCAAACGGCCATTAAGTAAAGTGAATATTTAAGTGAGATACAATGGAATAATCTATATAAAGATTTCCGGACTGGTTTATTCAAAACTTTTTTATGCAACTTAACCTTTTCCTTTCAAGCCAATATTCTAATTAATAAGCTGAATTCTCTTCTCGTTGTTATATTTTTTTATCAGAATCTCGTTGTTATAGTTGATTAAATCGATCAACTGATCAAAATTATAATTGATAAGAAGTTAATGTATGATTTTTAGTAAGAAACGAACTGGTCTCCCAAGTGCCAAGTCCTAATGTCAATATATATGCGCGCCAAACTTTTAGAATTCTAGGTTGACTAACGTTAGCTTGATCTTTGAAATAACGGTGCTTGATTTACTGTTAGAATAACATGAACATGATGTATAATAATAATAATAATAATAATAAAGAATAACATGAACATGCATTTTATAAATGAGGTGAGGCCTTTAAAACCCACTTTTTTTATATTAACATCTAACTATTTAAATATGTCAAATTTAAGTATTGTCGATCCTTAATGAAGGTTATTTTCTTAAAATTGTGAAGCTTAAAGACACTATACTTAAGTGATAATTTATTTTAATTAATATAAAATTGTCATTATTCACCCATCAATGACAATTAATAAACCCATTATTTAATCTAATATCTAAAATGCATTTATTGTCAATTAAGTCAAATAGTTCTGACTTAAAAATTCATTATTTGGATGTTGAACATTTTGTCGTGGTAACTTGAACTTTACAAGATCAATTTGGTTCCATAATAATTAGGGTTAAAGGTCAAATTTGCTCTTGAAATTTTCATTCAGATCATTTTGCCCAAGTTCTATAACCATACCAAAATAAATTAACCTTATACTACTACACACATTTGTTTTCATTTGCCTCAGCTCCATCAAAATCATTGACCAAAGTATATAAAAATAAATTTATAATTTTAAATATTACTCTCTCCGGTCCTAAATATAAGACCTAATTGACTTTTTCTAAAAAATCCTTAAAAAAGCAAAATAAGTTCATTATAAATTGATTTACCTAATTTTTTCCCTTAAACTAGTTTATTTTACCTATAAACTAATGGATTATCTAAAATTGTATCAAATATGTCATCATTTAATAACATATTTCACAACCTTAATATCTCAAAAAAAAATCAATTAGGTCCTATATTTAGAACCGGAGGTAGTATGATTTTTCATGAGTAACTAGAATTGTGATCATTCCTTTTTATCTAATTTGTAATTGTAATTACTTTATCTCTAAATAAAATATGTATTTGATTATATAGAGATATGATAATAATTTGTCAAAAGTCAAAACTAACAATTTTTTTGTTTTGATTTAATCATTTGATTAGGTGATCTTTAAAATATTTCAAATACTTATTTCTTTTATCATATCTCCATCTAAAATATAATATAGATTTTCTTCCATTAATAATCTGGAAACTTTTTTTGCATTTATACTTTTACTTTTTGATCTTGGTGCTTTTGTGAATTAAATGTTTTAATTTTATTTTGCTTGCACCATTAACTTTTATATAAAGGTTAACAAATGAGTTTCTCAACGGTAATAATGAGCTGCTTCTATATTTCTCCCAAAGAATAATGTTTTAACTAAACAAACAATTGTATTCTGATAAAAAAGCTAAACAAATAATTATTGGCCAAAAAACAAAACTGACCCAATCAACTGATTAATAATACAAAACAGAATGAAATGAATTTTTTATGGTTTGATTTTGATATCTAAAATTCTAACGAGCCCATGTAAATGTTAAGAAAGTATTTAAATAATTACTTTTAATTGTGTTTGATAAAACTTTGCAACACTTTTATCTTTTGATTTTGAATTATTGGATTGCCAATCAGAACCATATTACAAGCTGTCCTCAACAAAAAAAAAGGTTTTCCTACAAGACTATTTTTTTACAACACTTGAAGAATATTCTCTCTAGTTTGTTTGCTATTGTGCAAAATAATCACAACTAGCAACAAGGAGGACATTATTTTTGGTTTATTTGGTACGTACACCCCAATAGTAACGGCTCATAAATTTTTGAATTAAATATTTTTGCCCCTATCTATGTTATCTACTCTTAAATCACAAAATGTACTCCATCTTTGCCAAATGAAGCAATGACTAATTACTTTTGCTTCTACATTTCTTCAATGCATCTCCAAAACCAAACAACAAAATACAATAACAACAAAGCCTTAAGTGAGGTCGACTACATGGATCACATGACGCCATTGTGCACGATCAATAGTCATGCCTGATAAACAAATAATACAATACGTAAACATTAAATTCAAACTTCTAGCTGTTACTTTTTTCAGAATTCAACGTTACCCATAACATACTTCTAATAGTACCATCCACTTTTTAGTTTTTACCCACAAGGCAATTACTTCCTTCAGTCTTTATTGAATCTTCATTTTCCCACACCGCCTTTTGACTCATTTGTCATAATTCACACAACCTTATTTGAACAGAATTGATTTTTAGAGTGGAGGAACATTAAAGTTAAGGTTTTGTTTTGTGGGTCAATAAAAAATTTGGACTTTTCTTCTGTGTTGGTGCTTATTGAGAGGTTAGAGATACAGAGGCAGAGATATAGGAGAAGCTTCAAATGGGTTTTTGCCCATTATTTTTCTGTGCAAAGGGTTCAGATCGGTGAGTTTAAATAACTGTTCATGCTTTTGTGTTTGTTTTTCTTTATCATTGTTGATTTTTTGGATTCTCTTTCATTATATTTTGCTGTGTTTTTGGTTGAGAATGAGAATTAAAGATGGTTTAAAATTTAGAATCTTTATAAGATTTGTGGTATGAGCTAATTGGTTTGAATGAATTGAGGGTTGGTTTTGGGTTTCTATTAGCATTCAATGAGAATGAGTAAGTGAGATTATTTCTATACTTGAAATGAAATATGTTATTTTGTTGTGTTTCTTTAATGGGAAATTGAGAAAAGAGTCTTTTTTTATGCAGAAAAGCAAGAAGAAAGAAAGTGTCAACATGGAGAGTGTTTTCTTTGAAGGAACTACACTCAGCTACAAATAATTTTAACTATGATAACAAGCTTGGAGAAGGGGGATTTGGCAGTGTATACTGGGGTCATCTTTGGGATGGATCACAGGTGACATTAAATACTTGCTGTTCATTTGTTTGTTGCATGCTTATAAAAATCAGCTTCAGTTTATGCTTACTGATATAAACTAGTTTCTGCCATGAATATTTTCAGTGTGACTTTCATTTGGATACTATCTTTACTGCTATTGGAAAGGTCTGGGATACTCTAGTATTCCTATTGGTCAACTATTATAACCCTTAAACGTGTAAAACTTTGTAATCCAACATTCATTACAAGAAGAATGATTGAAGGCTTAATGAAACAATTAGATGAAGCAGAAACTTGTCGAGTTATTAGATTGCTCTTGTTCCATAGTAATTTTGAAACTTTATTTGGTTGGAGCATAAAAACTTGCTAGTTGAAGGGGTTTATATTTATATGTGGATTGCACTCGAAGCATCACTTAAATTTTGTTTGAAATTTAAGGTGCAAAGTTTTAATTTGAGCTTTTTTTCTTTCTGCCTACCAAATCAGGCACTTGTGTAGATGTGTGTGCACTTTTATTATGTCAATATCTACAAGTGAACCTGAATGCTCTTCTTGTCCTCGTATGTTTTTATACCATAAATGAATAACTGTTGTTTCTGTTCCTTGGAGAATTGATCTGTAGAGTTGTCCAGATGAGGCCATCATATGGTATTTGTCTCAACAAAATGAAATGACAAGTTGCTAATGCTATTAACTTTTGAACCTTTAGTTAGTCATGTCATTTCTGTGGCGCTCGTGATAATGAAGTTATTTTGGAATATGTGAATGTCTGACATATTAGAATAATGGAAGTGTTTGTTAATTCTCTCCTGTTTCAGAATTCTCTTTGGAGGGGCTTCTTGTCTCTTTATATCCTTATGTAATCCATTTATATTTACAGATTGCAGTGAAAAGGTTAAAAGTTTGGAGCAACAAAGCAGATATGGAATTTGCTGCTGAAGTTGAGATACTAGCCAGAGTAAGACACAAGAATCTTCTTAGCCTTCGCGGCTACTGTGCTGAAGGGCAGGAAAGACTAATTGTATATGATTATATGCCAAATTTGAGCCTTCACTCTCATCTTCATAGACAGCACTCTGCAGATTGCCTTCTTGATTGGAACAGGCGCATCAACATCGCAATTGGGTCGGCTGAGGGAATCGCGTAAGTGTCTACCCGGCTTTCCATGATCTATACGGCACAGATTCTGACATAGTTACTGACCAACACAATATACATGGCTTTAAATATGTGCCTTGTTTTTAATTCATAGAGCATAATGTATAAGTAACCTCTCTATCGTTTTAGACTTATTAGTTTACAAATACCTTGCTTATCATAAAATGCTTATTTTTATAAAGAGAGAAACTTTGACTAGTAAAGGGCTAGGAGCAACTTTCTTAATACATGTGAGGTAGGTATTTTGTGACTTTGACACAGTACCTATAGTTTATAGGTCAATTCAAAGTTTTATAGTGTCTAATATTCTTTTCAAGTATTCGCGCTTCCCAGCTGGTGTTTTCTGATTTTGTCCTAGTCATTCAAATAATTCTACACTGTTTTGTTTCCATACAGATATCTTCACCACCAAGCAACGCCCCACATAATCCACAGGGATATCAAATCAAGCAACGTGTTATTGGACGTAGATTTCCAGGCACAGGTTGCTGATTTTGGTTTTGCCAAGTTGATTCCCGATGGGGCAACCCATGTGACTACAAGAGTTAAGGGCACTCTTGGCTATCTCGCGCCGGAATATGCCATGCTTGGTAAGGCATCAGAGAGTTGTGATGTTTATAGTTTCGGAATCCTCCTGCTAGAACTTGTGAGTGGAAAGAGACCAATTGAGAAACTAAGCACGTCGATGAAGCGATCGATAGCTGATTGGGCCCTACCATTGGTTATTGAGAAGAGATTTAGAGAACTTGCAGATCCAAAGTTAAAGGGTAAGTATGTGGAGGAAGAACTCAAAAGAATGGTTCTTGTTGCACTTCTTTGTGCTCAAAGGCAGGCTGAGAAAAGACCCACCATGCTTGAGGTGATAGATCTGCTTAAGGGAGATTGTAAGGATAAGATATCTGAGTTAGAAAAGAATGAAATTTTCAGAAATCCTCCAACATTAGAAAACAGTGATGATGGGGCATCAGCTGTTGAAGATAGTTCAGATTTCATTTCAGAAGAGAAGGAATTTACATCTGAGATGAAAGAGAGCACATAGTGAGCTTATTTTACTGGGCAAAATAACTTTAAAATTATGAACAGTTTTGTATTGTTATGTGATGCTCTCACAACTTGCAGTTTTTGGTATCACCAAGCAGAGTTGAAGGACATTGACTAGAAATCCATAATCAAAGCATGGGTTTGTTAGTGTTTGTTTGTGTGCATGTATGTTTTCTAGTGTTTAGAGAGTATGTGATATCTGTGCAGTGTTTTTTGTTTCTCCTTTTGTTTCTGTATGATATTCTCAATCTTCCCAGGATTATTACAAATTAGCATTGGTCCACCTTACTGTAATTAATATGCACATCTAGAATCCCCATTACAAAGGTACTTATATTGTAACTTATTTGTGGCAGATAATGTTTCTAATTTGATTGCCTTTAACAAGGGATAGCCTTGTTAGCAAAGAAGAATATGCAATCTGTATTAGCCTCACTGAATCCCTAGTGTTGATGAATTGTAATTGCCTAATGGCTATAGCCATTATGAAGAGAAATAATGGTCAAATTGGAAATCTTTTTAAGATATTTTGAGATAATGAATAATGGCTTAAAATTTAAATTATGGGGTCATCTGGATTGATTTTGTGGGGTCTAATTTTGACCAATCAGATTTGATAATAAAACCTAAAAAAATAAATGAAGCTTAAATAGCCGTGTAATAATTCAGCAGATTTTATAGGCTATGGAAAACAGACCCCAGTAGGAAGTTGACGTTGCTGATCTCTTGCTAATTTGTTTCTCTTATTTCTCCTAATTCTTCTTTCAAATTCATTCTTAGGAAAGATTATCCGTTGATGCTAAAATAGTAATAAGAGATTTTTTTTGGTCATATAATAGTAATAGGGTAATGGACCTAATCTGCCCCCCAATTAACCACCAAGGAGCGCTGAGCACCCTGAACTAACAACAGGCCCGTATCTGGACTCCAAGTAACCAAGGTGTTTAAAAACTACCCCGGTTGGACGGTCAACAACGTTTGACCGTTACTATGCCTATGTGGCTACCACGCGAGCACCTGCTTGCCACATGTGTATTTTAAATGGACCTAATCTGCCCTCCAAGTAACCATCCAGGAGCACTGAGCACCCTGAACTAACAACAGACCCATATCTGCACTCAAAGTAACCAATGTGTTTAAAAATTACCCCGGGTGGACGGTCAATGACGTTTGACCGTTACTATGCCTATGTGGCCACAACGTGAAGGCCTTATTTGTCACCCGGCGCCTTGTCATCGCCACGTAAGATATGTTCATGTGGGTCCACCAATAATAATAAACAATTTCTCTCTCCCTCTTCATCACCATCACCACAGCCCCCCAACACCCACCACCCCCACCCACACCACCCCCTCAAACGTGGCAAGCAGAGGTGGCGTGGGTGGGGGGCTGTGGAGGTGAGGCAGTGGGGGGCTGGGGAGGTGAGGGGGTGGCGTGGGTGGAAGTGGTGGGTGTTGGGGGGGCTGTGATGATGGTGATGAAGAGGGAGAGAGAAATTGTTTATTATTATAGGTGGGACCCACATGAACATATCTTACGTGGCGATGACAAGGCGCCGGGTGATAAACAAGGCCTTCACGTGGCGGCCACATAGGCATAGTAACGGTCAAACGTCATTGACCGTCCACCCGGGGTAGTTTTTAAACACATTGGTTACTTTGAGTGCAGATATGGACCTGTTGTTAGTTCAGGGTGCTCAGTGCTCCTGGGTGGTTACTTGGAGGGCAGATTAGGTCCATTCAAAATACACATGTGGCAAACAGGTGCTCGCGTGGCAGCCACATAGGCATAGTAACGGTCAAACGTTGTTGACCGTCCAACCGGGGTAGTTTTTAAACACCTTGGTTACTTGGAGTCCATATACGGGCCTGTTGTTAGATCAGGGTGCTCAGCGCTCCTTGGTGGTTACTTGGGGGGTAGATTAGGTCCATTACCCATAGTAATAAGAAGTTTAAGAATGAAAGATGAACACTATTGAGAAAGTGATTGGATCACTAGCAAGTAGCAACTGTTACATAAAGTTGATTTCGTCATACAATCACGACAATAGAAAGATACAGATATTTCTCTAGAATATGAAAGTATATTTCTCTAGAATATGAAAGTGGAGAGAATGTGAATAAAAAATTGCATTAATTTTATCCCAAAAAAGTGACATTACTATGTTGTCATGATTAATATGAATGGTAAAAAATAAAAATGACTCACATTTGGATTTGGATTTGATTTTATATCTATTTTAATAATAAATACACAAAACAAACACATTATTCAAACTGTCTACAAAAAACTAGACACTCTAGAGTCTAGGCACAACTTAATGATAATTAGATTAACTTGATTGGACTGCTGGAAGGTGAGTAATTTTAATTTTTTTTTTTATGAAAATTAATTTTTAATTTTTATCTTAAAGACATTGCATAAGAAAAAAATGAACAAAATAGTTAACTTTTTAAAACAGCATTTATTAGTTACCAACCATCATATTATAATGGGCGAAAGTGCAAAAATGATATTCCCTCCGGTCCTAAATATAGGACCTAGATAGAGACTTCATTTTGGTCCTAAATATAAGACCTAGATACATTTTGGTCACATTTTTCCTAATTACCCTTCTTCTTCTTAACAAACTAGAGCGGCTCCCCGCGCGATGCGCGTGACTAAAAATTTTCAGAGAACAATGTTGAGAGAACCAACTAAATTCAATGCAAGAGAAGGCAAAAGAAAAAAAATTAAGAGCGGTAAGTTGGAGACAATCTTATGACAAATAGAAGTAAGAAAATAACCGAACAATCTTCTAATGAATTATGTATGAACAAAATTCATGAGCCAATTGCAATTTACCAGCAATCAAAAGATTCAAAATTACCGATAATATAGGCACCATAATGTGAAACCAACCACAAAACACACATGTACTATTTAACATGGAGAAAAATTGTCCACATATTTGCCAAAGTCAATTCACATCCCTTCTCGCTGCATACGAAAATATACATAAAAGAAATTAGCATATGATTAACAAAAAGGAAATGTAATAGAAAACACAGTAATAAAAACAATTGAACACTCTAATTGTTAATAAAAAGTAAAATAAGTCAAAAAAATTCAAAAATTTAATAAAATCACGTATGATATTACGAAAAACCTCATTGTAGACAACATTTTTAGTATGACCATGACTACCTGAATCAGAACTTGATACATATATATGAAGACCATCAATGCTTTTAACACGAAATAAAGCTACATATAACTGACCATAAGAAAATACTGGCTTCGACAAAAAAACACCAACTTTTTTCAATGATTGCCCTTGACTCTTGTTAATAGTCATTGCAAAGCTTAAATCAATTGGGAACTGTCGTCTACGCATGCGGAAAGGCCATTTACATTCTGAGGGGTTCATATCCATTCTATGGATTAGAATCTTCTGATTAGGATGAGACCCATTTAATGTAATTGCCTCAATAACATTCTTCCCTAGACGAGAAATGTAACATCCACACTTAAATAACCATTTTTATGCTAATTTTTTTTTTCCTTAATTTAAATTAAAGTCTAACTATGTTAGAAAAAGAATATAAGTTATAATAATGATTAACATAGTTAGAAAAACAATTTTTCTTATTTTCCGTAAAATATAAATTGATAGGCTAACCATGATAGAAAAATAATTTCTGTTACAAAAATAACCTATCATGGTTAGAAAAAGATTTAATGTAAATTTAGAAATAAATAAATTATAATAAATAATTCATAATCAAATATAAAATTAACAATTGAAAATCATTTATTTAATAAAATGTCAAATATATCCATGTTAGATAAAAATGGACTAACATGGATATTTAAACAAATCTAATAATACCTGATTAAATTCTTTCACAATTATTTACAAATAAGCACATAAATTAGTTACAGTTATCCCGCCTAAAATTATACACAGACATACAGTAATCCAAAGAAAATAAATTAAATAATTTTACAAATTATTAACAATTGTATGAAAACATGCTGCCTAATTCCCAAGTCTCCGGACCTTTTCCCATGACTCCTGCCCCGCTCTAATACCTGTAATGACAACGATTGGGGTAGACCCAGAAATCGCAACTACTACCACTCGCTTACGTACATCTTTGCACTACGTGCATGTGCATGCCCGCAAGGTGGTGTGTGATAATGTGTAAAGTGGTGTGTGCTACATGTTGTGTTGCATGAACATATTATCTATGCTAATTTCAAATAACTACCAATTATCATGTATTGCAGCAGCACAAATATACGGATAATTCACAACTCAAGACATCGCAACTCAACACATTAATAATAATAATTAAAACATCAATAATAACAATTAAATCAAACACAACACACCGTAATATCTCAGTTCAATAGGGACTCACGACTCGATGGCCGATATACCCTCGCTTGAACTGGTTCAAAGGGACTAACAACCCTACTGAACATGTAACAATATTGTCTTATTCATTTTAGTCCCTGGGGGTTTTACAGGGAACCTCATTCCGGAATGGCATAATTATAATCATATTAACCGGTGTGCGCCAAACAAATCATCAATTCTCATAAAGCATCTAATAAACATCATAAATTCATAAACTAACCTATATGCTTACCAACATACACACACACGCAAACAAGTTTAAGTAGTTACCTCCTTGCATTTAAGCCAAAAATAAACGTAAGCTCCCACGTGCTCGAGCGTCAATAAACAACTTCTACAAACAATAATACGACACACAAATATTTAAAAAAATCAATCAATTGTCATGCATACTAATTAACGTCGCTCTCGTTCCTAAAAGTACTACCCAATCCCCTTTTCCTTAATGTTTCCATTTCTTTAAGTTATTTTGATCCTTTAGAATAATGTTTCTTTTAAATCTCAATCTTTTAGAACATCAATTACTTGTAGAATAGGACAACAATAGATTTCAGTACCAAACATCAAAACTCAACCACCAAAATACACGAGATGACAACAAACAGTGGCTGCCAATATACACAGAATATGACAGCAATTAGGAGAAGTTTCAACAGAGGGCTTAGTGAGCCACAATGAGTTAGAATCAAATAACAGGATAACACATGTCCATATTACTTCACATGTCTTAGGAATAAGTTCAAATCTTACTAGAATAACCAAACAGAAGACCATAGCAAATGTCATTCTTTAAAGAGAAATCATTGTTCAATAATTCAGAAGTCAAATGTCTAATAGTTAATAAATTAAAATAAAAAGTTCATTAAAGTAGAAATTCATAGAACCATGATTCAAAATCAACATGCAATACTAAGCCTATTCAAAAGAAAACCATGATTCACCTCGGATTTCCAAATTATTAGAGTCATTAAATCTCAACTTTACTCTACCAAACCAATTGCTTTATTAATGTAAAGACAAATTCCAGCAGTACAAAAGCCTCCCTATAAATATAGTTAATTAACTCAACAATTAATAGCACCTATGGGGTTAATTCATTTGTTTTAAGAATTCAATCACAACATTACAAAACCACAAATCATTGCTTTCATTTCTCAGCCCATCTATTACTTTAACTTTAATGAGGAGGCAGACTTCTAAAACTATGATCATAAATTAACCTATTGAATTGAGAATTAACCATTTTGGGTGTTAATGTCAGCCCATTCCTCCCTATTATGTAAACCGCAGCCAAACAAGGAGAACAAACTCCAAAATTCCATTTTCATTAAAACCAAGCATACAAGATCAGAATTAAACTACACTTGTATATTTGCAAATATCAAACACGTGCAACAGTCCATTTAGTAAAAGGAAGGGACAAGGAAGATCCAACAACCACCATTACAAGCTTTCAATAGAAGTGTACTATATGCAGCAAAATCCTAATTCTATCATATCACATTAACATTTTCTCAAATCAACAAACATGTGAGTACAGTAAATAGAAAACAACTCCACTACACAGTATCATAAATCACATACACACACTCTCATCACATTGTTGAACCAAGAAATAAAAATCAATTTCATGACTACTTCCAGCCCTTATTAAAACATTATGTACTAAATTCAAACCTTCATATTTTTAGTAGATTCTCCAAGAATCTTTTGAAGATCCTTTACATTCATATTTTCAGTAATACTTCCAGCACAAATTCCTTTACAAAATGAAAATCCTATATTCTCAAAGAATCTTAAAATCAACCAAGCTTCAACAAGCATTCATACAACATTTATAATCAATTTTCATTATACTTTTATCATGCTTAAGAAAATCAGAACAAGCATTGACAGTATTCAGCAAAGGAAAGAAAATCAAACCTTTACCTATTTGTTCAAAACAGAGAAGATCAAAGGCTAAGCTAAGCTTTATTAAGTTGGGTTTAAGAACATGAAAACAAACCCCAACCCAGAATTGACTCCTCTCACAGATTCAGCCAAGGCGCAAGAAAGAAGTGGGAAGGGAGAAGGAAATTACCTTAAATTGCTTTTGGGTTTGTAGGCAAAGGTAGGCCGATTCTCGCCGGATTTAGACGCCGGAAAACGAAGCTGGCCGAGAGAGTGAACAGGGGAACCCAAAATGAAAATAGAGAGTGAAATATCAAAGTGGAAAGGAAGATGAAATTTGAGGAAATAGGGTGAAAGTGAGAGAAAAGCCTTTACCTAAACTAATCTCCACCTTGCCCATAATCGCCGAACACCACAAGGCTCGCCGGAGTTGCCGTCTGGTTCGCCGGAGATGAAGAACGGATGAGAGTTTGAGAGGATTGAAAGATTTTGGGTTCTTTGTGGTTAGTCGCTGCTGGGAAAATGAAGATGTGAAGATGTGGAATCGAATTTGAGAATGAAGAATGGGAAGAAAATGAGGAAGAGAAGAAGAAGACGATGAATTGGGGAGGGAGCTATTTTTGTTTTCATTTTGTGCGTGTCTTGCGGCTGAATAAGGAGAGAGAGAGAAAAGTGAAATGACATTAGATATTTAGGGTTTCTTTCTTATGTGGGCTTGACCCATCTCCAACTCCAACTAGAGCTCAACCCAATTAATTTAAATTATGTTAAGTATACTATTATTTTTTTTTATCAAAAGAAAATTATAATCATTTATATCCAATTGATTTCAGAGAGTTTCTTTAAGTTTATTATTTTTTTTTTTTTTATGTTTCAATTCAAATTTCAAGATGTTACAACATTATAAATAAAAATTTCTAAAATAATATCTTATTATCAAAACCTTCATAATGGTTCTCAAATTAAAATCAAATAGTTAATTGTTTTCATTAATTAAAATGGAAATAAAATCTTAACTAATTAACTAAAATATATTAAACTTTCTAAATTCATTTGTAAGGTTAAATTTCAATTATTTATTGATTTGTTTTATATTTTAAAATTCAGGATGTTACAAGAAACAATCAACCTAGTGCCATTGCAAAGCCCAGAAGTTTGATCGATATTTCGTAGCAACATTATAGGAACACCAACCTTTAGGGAGAGTATATGTGGTGGTAGACCTGAGCTACTGATGGAGTTCAAAAATTCAGTAGTATATAGATTCTCCGAAACAGAAAGATCATCAGAAGAGGCACAAATAGAATCACAGCTATGATATTGCCATGAATCACCAGGAAGAGTTGAACACATGTAATCATTTATATTTTTGGCCATGTCTATGGTTGGAGAAAGAATTGCGCGATCATTGAAATACTCACAATTGTTCAAATTTAATTGCAAATTTTCATAAACTAACTCAACAATAGATCTAATTGGATTGGAGGATTCAGCTATCAATAATTGAGGAGGAATAGTTACTTCAGATATACCATCATTAGACGAACCAAGGTTCCCATCGCCAACATCAAGTAACCATTGACTAAACCATTGAATCTTTTCTCTTTCTTGCTCTGTGTTACCAGAATGTAGCCGCATATTTTGCGTTAGCTCTAGAACCTCACAATGTGCCCACAACGGCGATGAATTAATGCAAGCGTCCACAACAGAGGCTCGCGATGCCTTAGGTAAGACAGGGAGAATCTGACGGAAATCCCCACCCATTACCATGCATATGCCACCAAATATTTTATTGGACTTTATTATATCCCTCAAAGTTCGATCTAATGCTTCCAAGCAAAAGCGCTGAATCATTGGAGCCTCATCCCATATTATAAGAGTGGTTGCTTGAATTAACTCGGCAAGATCAGATCTTTGACTAATAGCACACATGGAACTATCATGAATTTAAGGGGAATTGCAAAGCGAGAATGTGCAGTTTTTCCAGAAGGCAACAATGTTGCAGCAATGCCGCTAGAAGCAACGTTTAAAACAATTTCTCCTCTTGCACGTAATGTAGTTGACAAAGCATTCCACAAGAATGTTTTTCCAGTTCCACCATAACCATTAACAAAGAAGAAGGAAGCATTCGATGAATCTAATGAAGAAATAATCCTCTCAAAAGCAAACTTCTGTTCAACATTAAATTTGCCACAAAGTGTTAATGATTGTTTACACATAGCATCCCTATTATATGATAATTCATGTTGAATTAGTACATTGTCAACATTCAATGGTGTTCCAGAGAATGGAACTGGAATTCCGGGGTAGTCCGAAATTGATTTCCCATGCACATTAAGTAGAATTTCAATTTGCTGTAGTGCTTGATTTTCCTTCAAGCTTATGTCGACAGCAAAGCCTGGAAAAAATTGAAATGAATAGTGATCATAAACATAAAACAGTTTTAATTAAGAATAAAAATAACTAAAATTCATTACATACCAGCAAAATTAGGATTTGATCTTGGAACATAAAAAAGGTCTTCCGATAATATTTTGCTACAAGCAGACCATATATACCCAGGTCGTTGCACTGAGCCTGACAGTAGCATATTGACAAATAATTTCCGTAATGCATTACCAGTAGCCCAATTATCTGCTTCCTCAATGGCATTAACAAATTCACGATCATCTTCAAGCAAGCCCAATGCATCACATGCAGCTCTATAAGTTTCATATACCTTTCCATTAATAGTTCTAATGTCTTCATATGACTTTGGGCCCTTTATCTTTGTCAAGAGGATGCGCATATAATATAACTCGCCAGATCTAGGAGACACATTAGCAATTCGTCCTATTGCAAATTTTTTGGTTTTCCTTTTCTGCCATTTCCTCAATTCCTTTATATATACATAATGTTGGGGAAGTTCACCATAGGTTAGCGAAGCAGCAGAAGTGTCACAGCAATTCAGGTGCATCCAAGAGAGAAATTGTGACTCAGAGACACGAGGTTTATCTAAAAGATCAGAAACACTATCACCTTTAGAGTAAACAATAAACTGTTGGTTGGGCAGGTGAAAACTTAAACGAACCACTGGTGGATATCGATGATGAATCTCGAACCCAAATAAGCGCCATGCACTTTTACATGCAGAAATATATCTACAATTATAATAATGCTGGATCTCGTCAAATGAAGCATTAGAGTCTTGATCATTCACCTTATAGATACCTGCAATAACCCTATCATTTCCTTTGCTGATATATTTGAATAAGTATTTAATTGCACGCGATTGGTTGCATTTTTCAACATTAATATGTGCTCGAAACATCAATAATAACGTTGAATTATATGGCACAACGAAGCGATTGTCTAGCTCAACACCTTTAACCTCAACAATTCTACCATCATCTCTTCTCCTATATGTAGGAAACCCATCTGCATCAATTGTTGTCTCCGATATAAATTTTTTGGGAAAATGCTTGCTACATTTCCTATCTTTCATACAAGGAGAATCTTTGTGTGCATACCCACAAGGACCATGAATCATAAACTTTTTAACCAATGCATAAAGTTCAGGGCAGATTCTTTCATCAAGAATCTCAGCTGTGATAAAATTGTCTATTGTTTGTGGAGACGTAATCTTGTCTTCAGATTTTAAAAACAAAAGTATGTGAGCATGCGGAAGACCTCTCTTCTGAAACTCGACAGTAAAAACCTCTGCAAAAAGAAACAAAAAATCAAAATAAAAAATATACAGAAAGATGAAAAAATAACAATCATACCTCCACGGACAGCTCCAAAAATTTTCCCCTCCTTCAGAAATTTAATCAAAGCTTGCAATTTCAGCCTGAAAATTCTAGTCAAAATTTCAGGCCTATCTGCTGGCGTAACATCTTGCGCAATACAAAATCTAGTAATTTCTGGCCAGGCCGGATTGCATGTAAATGTCACAAAGATGTCTGGATATCCAGCCCAACGACATATTGCCATGGCATCTTGGTAATTCTGTAGCATGTATCTACTGCCACCAGTAAATGAAGAAGGCAAAATAATTCTTTTGCCAGTAGCGGATGCACTTTCTTCACCGCTGACCAATGCATCAGCCAAACCCTGATATAACTCTGCCCGAAGCTCTTTTTGGTGAGTTTTATACCAAAACAACCTCTGTGACTCAACCATGGTATACCCGTCAACAATAAATTGCTGAAGTAACCTGCCAGCATGTAATAGCATAGATATTTCGTGCTGCCTAACCATAAGCCGAAAAGCAAAGAACTCACGTATACTAACTCTTTTACGTTTTCTTGTTGTGAAGAGTGTGTCATCCCTATGTTTAACATCATCCCTATAACCATCTTCGCCGTAAGGAAACAATAGGGGACACTGAAGAGGTAAATAGGAGGCATGCAATTCATTGATCCTTTTCGGAGGACCATACTTTGACTCAACTATAATATCTCGCACAGTGAAACTAATATCTATATCACCAACAATTAATGCAGCAACCTCTGAGGCACTTGGAATATTGTACAATCTACCATTATGCCTTCGTGAGCTAAGTAAACAAAGCTTAAAATTACAAGAGGGATCATTAGGAATATGTGTTGCAGCGCATCTATACTGTCTAACAAAAGGATTGACCACGTCTAGAGTCCTTCTAATTTCATCAATAATTCTAAGGTCCGTCCCATCATCACCGCCATGGTTGCTGCAAGTAATTATTATATTCTCAGGAGCATAATAATTATTAACAATAACGAAAATTTGTATCATACATTAACAATACCTGACTGCTCGAACACGATTACCCACTTCATTCTCAGTATCATACACATACAACTGTGAGTAAACTGGCCTTTCCCCTACTGGTGGCAAAAGACTACCAATATGATGATAATTCATTCCAGACAATACAAAGCTATAAGGGCCTGCACCACTATTCAACGAATGTTGAATTTTTCCTCCCATTGAAGTAAAAGAGAACATATTATTATATTGGCGAATATTTGCATGGAATGTTTTTGAAGTTCTCGTATGTTTTTCAAAAAAAAGATTATATAACGACGGAGGAGGTGGCTTAAAGAGAGGTAGTTGAACTTTTCCGTCCAAGCAACACATAGAGAAAATAAGTGTAGCTCTTTTTTTAGAATCTTTCTTGATCCTTTCATTCTGCCAGAATAGGGCACCACAAAACTTACAAGAATAGTCAGGATCACCCTCGTCCAAATAACCTAAATGCACAATCTATATCATGTTATTGCATCAAACAACCATTATTTTTTTCCTTAAAACTATTATAAAAATTAAGCTACATAATTTCGATAAAAAAACGACTTGCCTACCACTTTAACAAATAATTCAAAACACATATTATTCCTTGTCATTGTCAAATTCACTATTTAAACCAAAATTAAAAAAAATGCAAGAGAAACAGGAAAGACGTCATATTTAAGTTTCTAATTATAAGGATAAAATATACTTTTGAAACCTTGTATTTTTGTGAAATTTTAATTTAGTTATTTATGTTTGAAATGAAAACTTGAAACTTAAATGACTAAATTAAAACTTGATACAATCATAAAGCACTAAACTGAAATTTAAGACAAACATAAAGGACTAAAACTAAACTCTAGCCTTAATATAAAGACTTATATTTTGGAAAAGTAAGATTTAATATAAAGAAAAGACCATTAATATTATATAACATTAATGGTTAGTGACATAATGTCCAAAACTACATACAATTGATATGCTTACTAAGAAGTTGAATGGATAATACCTTCAGTAGTCCGACTTGTACGCTCACGGGCTGCAAAGTTATTGTTAGAAGATTCAACCCCTATAAAATTTAATAAATAGCAAACAAAACTATCTTTAACAAATCATCATCTTAAATTTTACAGGGTGGAATGTGACTATATGAACAATATTCAAAGCAAAAACAAACCTGCTTCATCATCAGAAGCTGAGGAAGGATCAGACTCAACTATTCCTTCATCATAATCCATGTTAAATGTAACACCATGGTAATTGATATGTTGCACTGCCATATGCAAATAATATATCCAAGCCATGTGCATTTGATATAAAAAATCAGGAAAAAAAAATAAAACACTGTTAAGATGGTATTCTAGGATGCTTAAAGTTATAAGAGAATTACCTATGTCTCCAAATGCTCCTTCACCTTGTGGGTTGGGACTTACAGCAGAAGGGTCATTATTGTAATCTGTAGAAGAAACCAACACATACCAGGTAGTTTGAAAGAACAGGAAAAGAAGAACACAAGCTGAGTACAGGAAAAAATGAAAATGATCTAATCATGTATCAAAAAGTGACCTGGACTGCTATTAAAAGTAAATAAATAAAGCCCATGTAATGAGAGGTATTGATTACAGATTAAAGCAGGAAAAACAATATTAAACATGTATAAACAATAAAATGATATTTATACCTGTTTCAACTTGCTTCAAGCCCATAGAAGGAATATTACAATCCTGCCGCTCCTGTGGAGAAACGCTAGATACATGATTTCTTCCCATGCTTAACACACTTTTTAGTCTTCTACTTTTTCTCTTGTATATGCTTTCAGGCTCAATGGGACTACCTATGATAAACAAACATTAGAATAGTCAATTCCTAAAAGAACATCTCTATCGTTTTTCATTTAATGGACGATAAAGTGTTTGCAAAGAATATAATTTCTGGTGTTGCCATTTTTAGAGTTACACATGAAACTTACTTGGTACATCAGTAGCAACATTTGTGACCTCTTGAAGAACACTACCATGGCGTTTCCCATTTCTTGAACATACTGGATCGAAATATAATCCCAACCATTAATGAAAATCCTCGTTAATAATATAGGTATTCAGAACCGGTTCAGAATAAATAATACACCATACTAACCGACTCCGGGTGTGCTTGTACCACTAAACTCATAGCAGGAAGATTCTTTCCCTTCAGTTGGAGGCTTAGTTACATTCATGTTTAAAATACTACTTAGTCTGAGGCTTCGCCTCTTGAAAGTGTTTTCCATATCTCAGCTATACTCATAAACCTGCACTATGACAAGTGTATAAATAAAACATGAACCACAAAGAAGGGTTCTAACATCACAAATTGACAATAATAGGAAGAAATAATATGACTTGTGGCTCAAACTCCTGTTTATTAGGCTCACACCGACCAGAGGCAAAAGTATATCATTTAATGAGCATTGAATGCTTAAAGGTGTCAGATTAAAGACCCATGATTTATGGAATGCAATAAATGAAAAGAGGGACCACATTATACACATGTTCAAAATAAAAGAGTATATGCACAAAGCACAAGTCAACCATTCTGCATACTATGAAGTCATGACCAAGAATCAAATCTGCAAAATATTATATGCCACAAATAGCTTAATTAACAGAACTGCGACTAATTCCCCAGCAATGGACATGAATCAAAACCACTAAAAATGAATAATTGGATTTAAGTTACTGCATGTATAGGTGTAGACCAGCCTAATACCTAGGATCATACCCTTACGGCAGAACAATTAGTAAAGGCTCATATTGAAAAGTATCATATATCAATTACTGTATGATGGCTTCTTTAATTCTTTAAAGATCCTGTATAGGCAGCTAAATAGGCAGTGCCTGCCACATTAATTATTATATGATACCATGAACTGAAAATAAAACCCACTAAAAAGCCTCCATCAAATTTCCAAAGAGAACACATTGTTAACTGATATGACTTTGATCCTGAAATAATTTCCTTTTTTCATCCAAACCTCAATGTAGCAGAAGAAAATTCCACAGCATTAATCTCTTGTACAATAACCTGGCTAATATAAAAAAAAGGATACTGCTAAAATGAGAACATTATATTAATATAGACTTCATCAATAAAAGATAAATTGACAATAAACCTACACTACGACAAACATACTTAATCTGTTTAAAGGTTAGAATAAATCATTGCAATAGAAATAAAAGAGCAAAAGTATGCGCTAAGCAAGTTTCTGATAGTATAAATAAAAGATGAACTACAAAGAAGGGTTCTAACCTCACAAATTGACAATAATCGAAAGAAATAATCTGACTTGTGGATCAAACTCGTGTATATTAAGCTCACACCGACCAGCCGCAAAAGTATATCATTTAATGAGCATTGAATGCTCAAAGGTGTCAGAGTAAAGATCCATAATATAAGGAATGCTATAAATGGAAAGAAGGGCCAAAATATACTATGAACTAAAAATATTGTGAATATATGCTCCAAGCCAAAGTCAACCATTGTAACTACTATGACCCTGCTCCCAAAAATTAGAGATGCTTTGAATATTCTGCTACAGGTAATTTGATTAATAGAGCTGCAACTAATTCACTTGGAATGGACACTAATCAACTAAAGTCAAAGCATAAAGATAAGAAAAGCCTAGATTGAAAACTACCATGTGTCAACTCCCACTATACATAAATTCATGTAGAGGTGAAGATCAGCATAATACTTAATATCATACTCTTCTTGAAGATAAATTCAGCAAAGTTCAGATTGAAAACTATTATATATCAGATTAACAAATTACAGTGATGACAACTGAAAAGTTATGTGGCTTCTTTAGTCCTATAAACTGATATGAATTTCTAAAAGATCACAATCTTAACTGATATGAATTTAATGCTGAGCTTATTTTCTATTTGTGTGAGTAATGATCAATGACCTTGCGTACTTTTCATTTTATTTCGCAGCAAAACCTGAGAACAGATCCAACCAAGCAAACAACCTTAAACTTTCACATAAGATTTATCAGATCAAAGCCAATCCCGTGGTAAGCATTAAAACAAAAGAATAGAGCTATCAGCAAAAACTTCTCAGTTAAACAATTGGAAATATAGGGGGTTCAATTAAACTTGAAAAATACATATGATGCCAAGCATTAAAACAAAAGAATAGAGCTATCAGAATGCACAAAACACAAGGACAATGTCAGAAATACATGAAGAGCAACACTAATATTAACAGCAGGACTGAACCAAAATCATTGAGTAGAGCACTTCTACATTCTTGATCAGTTGGACAATAAGCCCGGTTCAATAAAAAAAGGCACAATGGTAAGAAACAGAACATTATAATAATAAAAGCTTCATTAATATTAGTAGCACCAGATACATTAGGTCCAACATAACATTAAAACAAACACTACTACAGCTGTCTCACCAGGACATAACCCTGGAGCAGCAATTAGCCATCATGGGCCCAAAATAAAAGCAAGCAACGATGATAAGAACATAATAGCAGAAACAGAGGAGGAGGCTTATATATAATGCCACCTCAATGCACTACAATAGGAGTAGACCACAAAATAACTGAAAATACATAAGGTCTATAATGACCACATATCTAATTTATAAATAATATACTTGCTACGAGGATAATAAGCAAACAAACTGGTGCTAGATAAAAGGGGACACTACATCTCCTTCTTCACATATTTCAGAACCCTTCCATAGCTACTCTTAGCTGAAGAACCAGTAGCTTCATCTTCGCCATCACTATCAAGAACAACCCTCCTTGAAGATGACCTCTTTCTTGGTTTCATTGGTGGGGGGGAATCATCTGGTATTGCAACTTCCTTGGGAGAATCATCGTCCAAGTCAGCATCAGGAATACTATGAATCTGAGAACTTGCATTCTTTGTAATGTCAGAAATAAGACCAGGACTCTCAACAACCTGCAGCATAAATCACAAGGAATAAGACTCCATAATTACAAAAGAAAAGGTCTACAGCACAACTTCACTAAATATCAAAGCTATAATAAGCATACCTGATTAATTTCAACAGGACCAATGTCTTCATTTCCCTATTGTGAAACCATGAAATAATTAATAATGACTCTAGAAAAAATTTTGTCAAGAAATGACATAATATATAAATCAGCAACCACAAAAAAGGCCTTACAATTTCTGCATTAACTTCAGCAAACCTGCCCATAAGATCACGGCAAACACTAAAATGTAAAACACTAAGGCTTGATGTTGGATGCTTTTCATTGTATTCATTCCTTTTAAGCTTCAAGATCATGCGCTTCCCAACAGCCAAATCACATTCATCAGGAAAGTCATACTAACGACCCTCCTAGAAAGACATAATTTTATCAGATACAATCTTGAAGGGCTACCTTAAAATATGATTGTCATTTAAAAAAACTCACATTAATCAGTGTTTGCTTCAACTCAGCAGCTGAACGTTGGAGCAAATCATTGGCCAAACGATCCCAGAAGACAACTGAAACACTCCCAGTACCATCAACCACAGTATAGTGAATCTTAAGCCTAAAAGTAATGAGACAAGTATAGTCAGGTATATTGATAAGAGTATAGAAAGGAGAAATAACCCAAAAACTAAACTCAAAATGTACTTTGGCTCAGTCCCATCAATGATTTTCTTGCAGGTTGCACAAAAGGCAGCATGACCATCAACCCTTGCCTTAGTTCCACACCTGGCACAACCTTCATAAATCCATCCATGCCTAGTCTCAAGCTTAGTCAGCAGTCCACTCACTTGAAATGTCTCACCCTGTAAAATCATATTACTTATATACCCATTACGATAAGATTTAATCAGAATAATTAGAGGGTAATGCACTAAACATTGCTGGACACCATACAATTTTTTTCTTTGAAACTTCAGACAGGGGAGTCAAAACAGGATCACGATTTAAAGTAGGAGAGACACTTTGCCAAGAAGAATGAGATGAGGACTGGCAGATGTCCACAGCAGCTGGAAACATCATTGACTTGGCACTGCAGAAAAAATTATCAACTCAAAATTATGAGGAAGAAAGACCATTGGTTATAACTAACAAAAGAAACTTTACAGTATACATACAAACACCAGTAACAATAAATAAATCAACAACAGTCTCAGAGATAAAAAATAATGAAAAACTAATCTCACATCATCAGGAGCTCAGCAGCTTTAGCATAGGGAGGATTGAAAAAAACACGAGTCGCATTGAATGAACTACAAACCTGAGGAACAGCTGCCATAACAACTCAAGGTATAATCAACCAAAAAATTTAACAACATAGGATGATATAAGCTCATCATCTAATAAAATAATAGGACAGACTAATAAAAAATATAATCAAAGCTAAATTTTTACCATCTTCAGAAAATCCAACCCTTGCAAGACTAAGAAGCACAACTATTGGCTCTTCTTTCTTATCAGGCTTGTCATTAACTGCATTAAGGGAACAATCATCATAGAGGACACATTTCACATCATTTCCTCTGTCAACAACAAAAACACAATATCAATATAGCTGGAACTTAAAGACCAAATTTGATAACAAAGTGTTAGTTAAGAAATCCAGCAATACTCAAGGTCTGTTATGATCATCTTAAGCTTATTCTTAATTTCATTCTCACGACGATATTCATCAAGAGGACCAAAGCTTTTCAAAACAGCAAGTACATCTGCAGATAAAAATGAAAACATAGAATAAGAAAGGGATAACAACATAATGAACCAATAAAAACTAAAGCAAAGGCAGGACAACCTATCAGATGATCTGGGAAGTTGTCAACACCACAATTAATCACATCAGAAAGTGGCATAAAGCTGTAAGCATCAGTTGGAAGGTTTACAACATCATTCCTAATGAAGGTACGGGCAGTAAGCATTATCTTGAAGGGGTGAGTGGTTGCTCTATAGGCGTGGGTATTCTTCACAACTTCAAAGTTAGCAATGAAATAAGTATTTCCTTCATGGAAGACTCCTCCCATCCTCTCATACAATGATCTTCCAAGAATAGTTGCCTGAATCTTATTGCCCTGCCAAAAAGGAAGAATCAGAATAAGGACCAAAATATAAAAACTAAATAAATCATATCACATTGAGCAAAGTAGCAAAACATACCTCTTGATCCAGCATAATCAAACAACAATAGGGAAAGCCATTCGGAGTAGTTCTCTGATTAACATCCCATTTCCTCCAAACATGAACAACAATGGACCACCTATTAGTGGTATCATCAATGTTGTCAAGGAGTGAAGTGCGAAGCATGTTGAGATAAAGCATTAACAGTCAAATACCACAAGGCTAGCTGAACAACTCAAACTTGCAATGAACCAATGAAGTCTGCCTATTTATAGATGACATAGTCGGTGTGCAAAAGAAAGAGGCCAGGAATATAAAATTGTGACAAAAATTAAAAATGTAACTAAAGTAACGTCACTTAGAAAAGCAAAAAAGGCTGACAACGATCAACCACATATGGATAACATAGTACCAAACAAAAGGCAAAGTTAGTTGCTGAGGCTACCCGCATTTTCAGCCAAAATTTGTTACCAAATCCTCCTTAAAATACGCATACAGGTCTAAACTAATGGCTGAAAACTGAATATAACAAAACATGGGTCGGTGCATTCAATGACATTTAATGCTTCTCTAAAAACATTGCATACTAAAAGCACACGTCATTTCATCACTCTTTTGCGCTGACCACCATCAAAATGGAATTCAAGCTGGAACAAAAGGAAATGATTATACCAGCATACATTATCCACACGGCACCTACAATTAATTACGCATGGACCTGCAAGCGGCGCATTCAACCATTCCAATCTATAATAAAAAGTTGTCAAACAATATCAGCTTCACATGCAAAAACTAAATGGACCATGGGTAAAATAATATATTAGGATCATGGGTAAAAAGTTGATACTTAAGTCATCGGTCTATAATAACTACCACCTCCACGTAAAATTGATAACATTTAAATGACCCAAAGATTGATCAAAATCAAATTTAATATTAACATCTATGTAAACAAATTAATTTTCACTAACATGACAACCATGTAAGAAATAAAGAGTTTAAAGGCTCTTTCGAAACAAAAGAACCAAGTCAGAGGTTCAATGAATAAACTATGCTCAAATCAGTCAACAAAATCAAACGGATACACACAACCAAGAAAAAATGATGACGAATCGCAAATCCACACCCTTCAACAAAATAAAATCAGTATGGGGCAGTGTCTGACCCAACAATTGCCCAGAAGTAAAAATAAAATCTAATCAACAATAAAATCCGCTACCCTGTCAACTTTAGTCTGAAAAGATACTAACCTCACAACATCCTGTCAAAAGAAGGGACAAGGCATTAGGAAGTCACTGTGCTGGACCAATCCAGGACCAAAAGCATAACAGAAGACCCTAAATGAACAGAACAAAATATAACTGAACTAAACTAACTATATGGTTACCCATCAAAGCCAAAGTACACGAAACAAAGAGAAAAAATATATAGTTTCCTCAACAAAAAAAATCATATATGTTTAGTTGTTTAATGACATAATAAATATTTAAATGACAGTAAAAGTTAAATGGGAACAATAATTAGGAAGTGATGCATTCAATTTATATGATTAGAATATAAGTAATACAAAAAATAATAAAATCTTGTAAAAATTATTTATCATTCTCAATACATTAACTGAAATAATACAAATCAATGATGTTAGCCAACAAAATTCAAAGGGAAACCCACATAAATGTAAATACAGAAATACTTTTAGGAATTTCTAAAAATATATATGTATATATACACACACATATAAATAAATACACACACACACATATTTATATATATATGTACACACACACACATATATATACACACACACACATACACGCACATATGTGTGTGTGTGTGTTTCTGTCTTTGTGTGCGTGTGTGTGTATGTGGTCAAGTCAATAAAGATGAGTATAAGGTATCAAACATGAAAATCCAATAATCAAATAGTAGAAACTCATTAACAACCAAGGCATTTCTTGTCACTAATCCAAGATAAGGCAATTACATTTACTGATATAAAAAATATTAGTAAATCATGTTAAAGAATTTTAAGTTGATCAGAACCATTAGGTACACTACATTCACTAAAAATTTAAAATATAAGGATATACCTAGTCCAGTTAATCAAAAATTTATGACCACTGCACATGTTAAGACCAAATATATTATAATTGAATTGAAAACATTGTAGTTCATTTGTCTAATCTGCAACCGAAAAAGTATCTGATGAGTTCTTTTTTTTAATATGAAAAACACCAAGGAAGAAATTTTCGTTGGTGGTGTGCTTGATTTGAGAACTGAACTAACAAACACAAATAACCTTAAACATTAAAATAACAATCATCCATTTAGAAACGTGCATGACAGCAAAGTCTGAATTGATACCTCTGTGCAATCCTTTATACTTCATGTTTGAAAGACATGGCATATTATTCACCTCTTAAATTTCATTGGTTTTTTAACTCAGAATATGATATGATGTTTCTAATTTAAGCAAGGTATACTTAATGAATATTCTCCTACAAATGCTACAAGTAGAGGTTAAGCTGCTCATGCATCATTTCTTTAATTATAATAAATAATATAGTTAGCTATTTTTGTGAATAATGACCAATGTATTTGGTTTTCTTCATTCCATATGACCATTGTACCTACTATGACCCTGCTCCCAAAAACCAATGTATTTGGTTTTCTTCATTGCATATGACAGCAAAATCTGAGAACAGAACTAACCAAACAAAGAAATAAAGAAAGTTTATCACAATAAAGCAAGACCAATGATAAGCATTAGAACAAAACAATAGAGCTATCAGCAAAGACAAACTCAAGTAAATACTTGAAAATATATATGATTCCATTAACTTCAAAAGTACAGATGATGTGAGGCAATGCCCAAAACACAAGGACAAGGTCAGAAATACATACACTAACCGAACATAACAACAACACTAAACCACCTTCTACACGTAGAGCACATCTGAATTCAGACCCCATTACAAATGAAGCTCAACAATACACAAAATACATCCGAATACTTTTACCAAAATATAAAAAACTAAAAAGTCTGTCAAGACCTTTCCAACAGAAAGGTACCAAAAAACTACACAAACTACTACAGCAACCACTGCCCTCCAACGCAAACAAAAACTACACGACTTCAGCAAATCCACGCAGCAGACCATGGAGCTACATCATTGGTAGAAAGTCAGCAGCCTCTGGGCGCACAAGCTGACCAATATTGGTGAGACGTTGGTGCATTACTTCATAGGAGGACGGGTTAAACTGAACCCTCGTGGCATCCATATAGGAGGCAATCGTTGGAATCCCTGCACATATACATTGTAAAAACCAGAAAAGGAAATAAACACAAACTGAAAATAAAGCAACAATACCACACCTTTCTCCCTAGGGAGAGCCCTCACATACTGGAAAACAACAAAAGGAGGAGACCCATTGGCAACAGCCTTATAACCCTGTAGTGCAGCGTCAACACAAGGGCCATGCAGGATGCAAGTCATGCGAATATGTTGTCTGGGCAAGAAAATCCAAACCAGCTAAGAAAGAGAACGAATATAATATATTACTACAACAAAGAAACAAATGAAAACCTACCCATTGCTTGCCCTGTCCTCCAAAACAACCACCACCTCCCTGCAAAAGACATTAGGCGTGTGGAACATCCCAGGCTCATAAAGAGCTAAAACAAACCCACACACATCTACACGATAAAAGCACGAGTAAATAACAGCAATAAAAAAAAACAAAAAGAGCAAGAAATACTTAGCGAGCATCAAATACCAAACAGGCCCAGGTCATCAGCATGACCAGCAAAGATCTGTGGGAGTGTAACCACAAAATAGCAATTGACTGGAAGATAAACAACATCTCTTTCAATGATGCTATTCATCTGAAGTTTGAGATAAAACTTTGCCCGCTTGCCTTCACCAACTTTGCACACAAGGAAATGGCTCAAGCGGAAGCTTCGATCCTCAGCAAAAGCAGGACCAAAACGTGCCATCACACGTTCATCATCAACGATAAGCAGCCGACGTTTGCCCTACACACCAAAATAAAAAGTGTTACACAAAGAAACAAATATATGACAAATACATGCGACAAAAAAAACCTCACAGATTTGTCAAACAGAACAATACGTGTGCCCATGAATGGTAGTTTCAAAAGACCTATATAGATAACCTGAGACTACAAAAGCAATAGAAACACAATGGGAAAAAAGTAAAACGTGAAAAATAAAAAAAGGAGCATGGAAAGAGAATGTAAGAAAAAAACCAAAATGCTTCCAGGTGCAATGATATATAAATCAATGTACTGTATCATTAATTTTTTAAAAAAAAAAACGGACCAGGCTCTAAACAATACTCTAAAATTTAACATGCAACCTTGATCCAAAATAAATTAAACAGACAAAAAATGATTATAATAAACCAACCAAGTGTTTAGATACTAAATAATGCAAAAAAAATGTGTGTGTATTATACTTGGAAAGGAGCAAGATAAGTAATCATGATAACAATTCCTGTGAAAGGTAAGAATGCTAAGTGCTCACCAGTGTCAATGAAACCAACAATTATGTTTGCTTGGTTTCTGGGGAGAACACAAGAACCTCCATAGTTTGATCATCCAGAAGACCCATAAAGTCCGACGAATGAGTAGTATGTAGCCTTCTTTTAGAATTGGGAAACACAGAAACCACTCCAGCATTTCTATCAATTAATTAAAACATTCATATCATTAATTAATTAATTAAATCTTGAGGCCCACACCACAATACATATAACTAAAACAAGATAAGAAAATGACTATGAATTACTTGAAATCTGAGACGCTTGCTCATCAGTCAGCTTAGCTCCAAACCCTCTAAAACTATGTTTGTAGCTATAAACATGAGAAGCTTCAGCTTCCTCAATGCTGTTCATCATTCCACACAAAAAAAAAGCAAAAAAAATAAAAAATCAAAAACCAACCTTCAATTATATTCTTCAGCTACAATATTCTCACTTCCAACATATAAATGCAGAGCATGTAATCTAAATAACTAAATTCAATCTAAAACAAACAAACAAACCATGAAAATTACCTTCCACTATGAACAGAAGCAAGAATTCGATGATGCTGCTTCATAATTTCTTAATGTTAATGATAAATGATGAACAAGACGGGATTTTGCAGCTAACAAAGTCTGCAGAACTGTGCCACGTTGACATGAAGTTGATTTCTTGATCATCATTTGGTTCCTTGTATATCCATTTGTGAAAATTAACCATGAAAATTAACCCATGCACTACAAATTTGAAAATTAACCCATGCACTACAGATTTGAACCACACCTCAAAAACAATTTTTACTTCCAACTCCACTCTCAAAACTATCCCGTGTTTCAACTAAATCCGATCTTAACAATATCCAAGTAAAGCAAGCACTTCCAGCAAAAACAATTTATATGCATATATGTACGTATTAGTTTATGTATTTAGATTCTAACATGATAGCTTTCACAATATAGCCCTCAACAATCATAACTCAACCAAGTTCTTCTTTTACACATTTTTGCAAACACCTTATATGCATCAAAATTCCAAACATGAAAGAAGAATGAACATAGACACAAAACTTCCCATTTTCTTAAAGCCTCTAGCTTTCTCTATTATTTCATCCTAATCAGCCATAACAGTAGTTGCAGCAAAAACTTTAAAATCACACAAATAAATCACCTTAAACCACCAAACTCGATTCAGACCACAAAATAAGGAAGAAAATCACATTTCACAACTAGTCAAAGAAGACTCTAATAATTAAACATGCTAGACCACTTAGTAACTCCATTGAACTTACGAAATCAGAAATTTAAAGTTTTAAAACCTTAGAAAAACCCAAACATGTCGAATTATTGTACCCAAACTTGGGGTTTTTCAGTCAGATACTAATATACTACCCAAATCCATCCCTTTATCCTCTAGATTGAAACCTTAATTTTATTTTAATGGGTTATTGTCTATAAAACAGAAACTCCACTCGGCCTCTCTCCCAAAATCACATAAACTGAAAAAAAAATGGGTATAGAAATATAGAGGAAGATCACCTGAGCTTGATTTCGCCATTACAATCGTGAATGGCCGCTTGCTCCGCCGGAAATCGGTGCTTTTGTCGCCGGAGAGGGAGAGACCGAGAGATAGAAGAGAAAACTCAGTTTTTGCAAGGTGTTCAAGTGAAATGCCGATGATGATCCCAGGATGAGGAAGAGAAATTGATTTTATAAGGAGTTGTCGGGTGAGAGAATGATTGGGTTTGAGTTAGGGTTAGGGTTTTGGGAAGGGAGTTGTCGGGTGAGAGAACGGAGGGTGCTCAAAATGAAGAAGGGATGAGAAGTGCTTGGGGTTACCCTTATTCTTTTAATTAAAAAAGAATCCTATACATGCTTTTTAAGCGCATGTATAGGTTTTCTCTTTACATGCGCTTTATGTAATGCACATAAAGCGCATGTATATGTTTTATCTTTACATGCGCTTTTACAAAGAGCGCATGTATAGGTTGTTTCTTTACATGCGCTTTCATAAAGCGCATGTATAGGTTGTCTCTGTACATGCGCTTTTACATAAAACGCATGTATAGCATATCAATACCTGCGTTTTTTGTTGAGCGCATGTAAAGGTGCGCTGGTATAGGGACAATCTGTAGTAGTGAATGAAAATCTGTTCACGATCAATAGTAGGACCCATGGCACCGAGAGTGTAACGGTAGACCAACTTGTCGAAGATCCTTTCCACTTTCACTTGGATAAAGTCACCACACACGCCCTCAATCACATCAGTAAGCAAAATGGGGCGAAAGGCAACCTGGGGCTCCATAAAGGATAAGTAACTCACTAGGCAACAAAGAAGACAAAAAAAGAGAAGCAAATAAGATCAAGTTTGGCGCACTGAAAAATGAGAACAGGGGGCATACTTATAGAGTAGAAGCAAGAAACATAAGACCCGAAAAGATAAAATATTAATATCCAATGCATTGGAATGCAACCCAAAAAGATCTAAGATTTTTTAGCCAAACCTCTCGATTAGGAAAAATCACACACAATATAAAGCAATGATTGCCTATCACAAAAGCATGCACGAAAGAAGGAAAGCAAGAAGCAGAGGATATATTGTAGGCTAAACATGCATGGTTTACTCACAAAGGGTAGTTTAGGAACTTAACTTTAGACAAAAGTTGGCAGGAAAAAAGGAAAAACAGAATGGCCATCACAAAAGTTGGCAGAGAAGAGGGAAAACCGGAATTGAAAACATGGGAACACGTAAAACATGCATGAGTTTTTGAAGGGTATTTTCGTACTTTAACTGTACACAAAAAAAAGGAATAGTAACCAGTGGATGTGCTTCTAAAAATATAGTGATGTCTTGGCCCACCTCATTTTTGTTTTTTTTCTATATACTTCTTCTTCTTAACAAACATTTGTTACATAGCCATCTCTGGGCCCACCTTCTCTCCCTCAAATCTCTCTGCTTGTCTCTCTCCGATCTCTCCTTCTCTCTCTAATCTCTCTCTCTCAGTCTTCGTCTTCTTCTTCCAAAGTTCACCACCACCACTCGTTTTCCGATGGACCAGCTCTCCGCGGGGCCTCTAGTCCCCGCAGTGAAGTTGGAGCAGCCTTGGCCTCCGGCGTCCTCCGCCGCCTCCGATCCCTCTCCCTTCGGCGCCGACAGCCTCTCGGCGGATGAGCTCGACAAGGACTTCTTGTGCTCGATTTGCATGCAGATTATCAAGGACGCCTTCCTTACCTCGTGCGGCCACAGTTTGAATTTGATGAAAATGAAGAAGTTGAAATCACGTCAATGAAGAAGGGCTACTAAGTAATTAAACTAATTAAGGAGGGTATTATTGGAAAGACATAAAAAATTAAGCATTCCTTAGTCTCCCCAAAAAAAGTTATGTAGGTCCTATATTTAGGACCGGAGGGAGTACAAAACTTTGCTCCCAGGAGCGTCACGTGGATATAAGAGCCTTTTCATATCTAAATTTTATTTCCCTTAAGTGAAAGTACTATATTTGCACATGAACCTCAAGTTGATACTATTTTTGCACCTCGCAAAACTTAAGTGTTACAAACACATTTTTGGGTAAAGTTTAGTACTCCCTCCGGTCCTATTTATAAGTCATCAACCGCCCAAATTGTACTCCCTCCGTTACTAAATATAAGATCACTTTAGGGAGGAGAGTTTGTTCCTAAATATAAGATCACTTTCTAATTTGATTCAAGTTTTCCCCAAATTACCCCTATACTCCCTTCACCCAAAAAATAGTGGTTTGAAGAAGGTGATAAAATATTTTGGAAATTTCATGTAATCCTAACTCATTAGAATGTCTTCCTTATTTTTATCAAAAAAAAAAGAATGTCTTCCTTAATCTCTCCAAATTTACGAAAGTAATCTTATACTCCCTCCGTTCCTAAATATAGGACCTAGATGACTTTTTTGAAAAATCCTAAAAAAACAAAAAATAAGTTAATTATAAATTGATTTACTTAATTTTTTCTCTTAAACTAGTTTATTTTACCTATAAGCTAATGGATAATCTAAAAAGATATCAAATATGTCATCATTTAATAACCTATTTCGCAACCTTAATCTTTCCAAAAAAAAAAGTTATCTAGGTCTTATATTTAGGAACGGAGGGAGTATTTAGGAAGGGAGGGAGTGCGTACCAAAAAATTAAGGTTAATAGAAGTTGCATCATTAAATTGGTCTTATCTTTTTTGGTTTTTCTCATATTTTTGCACATGCACTCTATATTTTTGCACATCCACTCTATTAACTTCCCTTCTTTCCCTTTGGACAAGTAACGTTCACCTCTAGTTAGTCCGTTTAATATAATAATAACATAAAGAGCAAAGCAGAAAGCGTCTTTTTTCAAATCCAAAGTCCAAACCCCAAACCCCATTCCTTCCTGTTCTTGGACACATCGAAACCCTAATTCCCAAATCTTTCATTTTTCAGTTATAGCCTTTGGATTGATTCATTGATTACTCTCTTACATAAACCAAACTTGTTATTTTTGCTCCAACAATGTCTGCAGCTGTGTGTGGAAGCAAAAGATCTTTCTTTGAAGACCTTCCTTCTTCTTCTTCTTCTTCAAAGAGACTTCGTTTTTCTTCCCCTTCTTCTCCCATTCGTTTCATCGATCATCTTCGCGCTTTGTTTCCTCATATAGATGACCAGGTATTTTTTTTAAATAATTTTTTGTATTTTAAAGATTGATAAAGGGTACTTTGTTATTATATTGCTATTTTTTGTTTTTGGTGTTGAAGTTTGTAACTTTTGTGTAATAATGGATCAATGATGTTAAAATGGATTGCTGTGTTCTTTTCATGTCTGATATGTTGTGATAGTAACAATCAATGATTTTGTAGTGTTTATTGGTTATTTTGTTTTTATATGGTTTGATATTATAATTAAGTGCTGGGATAAAAGAAATATGATTATTGAGTTTTTTTGCTCAGTGTGTCTCTTGTTTGGAGCATTTTGAGAGGTGTTACTTTGAATGTGTTGCTTGAATGGTTACATTGGTCCAATAGCTTAGTGAAAGAATTGCTTGCCAATAGCTTAGTGGGGTTATATTGCACTTGTAGGTCTTTAGCGTGTGCCTTTGTAATTGAAGAAAAGGAAAAAAGAACCGTGTGAGCAGGTGTTCAGATCTCCTCTTGCACCAACAAGGTGCTGCTGAGGAAGCGTATTGCAGTTTGGATTCCACCCCCTCATCTCTGGAAGAACTTTGTTTATTGTACAAGTCAGTTCTAGCCTTAAAAGTTGTAAATAAGTTATGGAATAAATTAGGAGGTACAATTTTTAGAAGTGTCATCAAGTCATAAACATTTGAGAATAGGACAGATTGGTTAGCATATTAATTGCTTTTTAGAGTTTTCTTAGAAATTACAGACACGACTATCCTCAAGTTTCTATAGGCACATGCAGCTTTTTTTTACTTCACAAGTAACCAACCCTTGCAGCTGATCCCACATAGTGGAATGAAACTGATAGGATCCTACGTTGGTCTAGTAAGGTTTAGGCAGTGTTTTTATTATTCTGTCATGTGGTAGTTTATTTTATTGTTGTGTTAGTTAATGTGTTTGAATATTTGAGTCAGTTATTGTATTGTATTTGAATTTGAATTATGGTCAGTTATGTTGTATGTGAAGGTCTAATATATATAGACCCATTGTACAATTGTTGGATATGAATGAAGAATTGAATTATGATGTAGGAGATTGCTCCTCTCTTTCCCTAGAACTAGATCCTGGTTCTAGTCTCCCCCCTCTCTAGAATTAGATTCTGATTCTAGAGTTTCTCTCCCTTTTCTTCTCTTTTCTCTTCCCTTTCTCCCATTTATGTTTCATTTTCATTAAGTTCTATCATTTGGTATCAGAGCAGAAGATCCTTTGACCTGTGATACAAAATGGTCACAATCTGAAAGTTTCCATCAACTTCTTTCACCCTTCTTCTTCTTTTCACTCCTTCCCTTCTCTTCCCCTCTAGGATTTTCAGATTCTGGATTCTAGAGCCAACCATTTCCCTCTTATCTACTTTCTCCTCTTCTCTCTTTTTCCCAAATCTGTTGGGGACAATTCAATGTGACCACGTGTTGCAGACAACAACCACAATTCCCCAATTCTATGGGGAATAAAGATAATTAACAGAGGAATTTACTGATGGCAGTTACTGAACCCACCCAAGCAGTTACAATTACAAAACTTCTGGACTGACAAGCAGTTACGCAAGATGGAAAAAAAGAGTTTCATGCTTTAGATGTGGATATGAAGTTATTCCAGAAAGCAAGGCAATATTTAAAAAGAATATGGAGCAGCAAGGATATATGGGAAGTGAACAAAGCATTTAACAGGGATAGAAAAATAATTAGGCTGGAGATTCTCTCCTAATTATTTTGAAATTTCCCCCTAAATGCTGAAACTGCAGATGGAAATATAGCATTTAATAGGATAATAATTGGGTTGAGATTCTCGCCTAATTATTTCCCCCTAAGAATGCTTGATTTAATTTATTCCTTTTAGATTTCCAGAATCAGTTACAACCTCCCACAAAATGTGGAATTAATTCTGTTGTTACCACAATCCCACAAATCTTGGGATCCTCTTCCACAATCAATGATTTCTCTACAGTTTTGGACCATGGAAGGCAGTTAATGCGTGATAGCAAATTTCAACCCAATGGATCAAACTTATGGGAGATTACACACATAAAAAGGAAGGAGAACTCTGAAAGAAAGACGTGGATTTGGAAGCAACAAATTAAGGATTACGAGAAATATTTATCCCTACTTTCTTGGAGGATTCAATGTCAATCCTCTGAAGTTACAAGCTACAAAGAGATACCCAAGTACCAATTATTTTCTTCCAGCCTTGAGGACAAGGCTTATTTTCAAGGGGAGGGTATTGATAGGATCCTACGTTGGTCTAGTAAGGTTTAGGCAGTGTTTTTATTATTCTGTCATGTGGTAGTTTATTTTATTGTTGTGTTAGTTAATGTGTTTGAATATTTGAGTCAGTTATTGTATTGTATTTGAATTTGAATTATGGTCAGTTATGTTGTATGTGAAGGTCTAATATATATAGACCCATTGTACAATTGTTGGATATGAATGAAGAATTGAATTATGATGTAGGAGATTGCTCCTCTCTTTCCCTAGAACTAGATCCTGGTTCTAGTCTCCCCCCTCTCTAGAATTAGATTCTGATTCTAGAGTTTCTCTCCCTTTTCTTCTCTTTTCTCTTCCCTTTCTCCCATTTATGTTTCATTTTCATTAAGTTCTATCAGAAACTTTGTTGTCGTCCTTTTTTATTAGGGCAATTAATGTCATGAAGTATACTTGATGTTTATTAGCTTGTGTAGTGATATTAGTTATTTGACTAATGCAATTGATAATTATTATGTCTGAAATTTGAATAGCTAATTGTATGTCAAGTTGTGCATAATCCATTTTTTTTTTGTTTTGATTACTTATGAAGGGCCAGCTTGGCTCAAAGTAAACTCGTTTGTCGTGGGGTCTGAGGTCGTGGGTTTGGATTAGTCTCTCTGCAGAAACAGCAGAGGTAAGGCTGCCTAATATATCATTTCCCCATCACCCTCATCAAGTGAGGATTGAATTGGGTTGGCCCCTTTTTTTGATTAGTTATATGCCGCCTACCTGAACCCCTTGCTTTACTTGGGTGCGCACCTTTTTAGTGCCTCTCACTTATGGGATTTGAAAAGTCTGATGGCCTTTGCCTTTGACTAGCTTCAATTATAATTGTCTTATTTTTTTTACCTAAGGGTATTAGTTTCATTTAGTTATGACTAGCTTCAGTTATAATTGGCACTCTTCTTTTACTTTAGGATATTATTTTCATTGGGTATTTCACATTTTAGGTTTTTGAGAGAACACTTCAAGAATGTGGCAATGATATAGATGCTGCCATCAAGAGATTGCATGAACCTTGCTTGAGATCTTCAAATGAGAATTTTGCCACCGCTGAACAATCAGAAGCTAATGAAGAAACAGGTATAGTTAACATCTACGTATTAATGTTAAATGGGAAATTAGTAGTATTCAGTCTTATCTTAGAATGAAATGACTTAAATTTGAAGGAGTAGAATCTTTTCTATATTTTCTAGTAGAATCTTTTTCCTTCCATTCAATAGGTGATGCATGAACTTCCAGCATTCAATTTTTTTTCCTGCATGAGGTTTCGCAGATATGGAATTGAGTTGAATAAGTCGTCTTTGAGAAGTTTGATTTTAGTATGACTTCTCAATTTGAATAAATATGAAAGTAGCCTTTGTTAGTTTCCAACTATTCTATGCTCTGCAAGCGTGGTCTTTTGCGTATGATCCTCTTTTGGCTGATTGTGCTTTTATTTGACTAATTTTATTGATTGAAGAGTGTCATGCGAATAGGAATTTCAAATGATAGAAATTTCTATATTTTATTGATTGTACATTTACAATTTTTTCTGATCTATATTTCTGAAATGATAGAAATTTCAAATGGTTTTGTATTCTTCCTCGGAAGTAGTCTTGTTTGCTTAATGGATGAAATTGGAATCCAATCAAAAGAGGAATAGGGGGGACCAAGATGAACACTCGGTGAATTTATAGAACGAGATCTTTTTGTAAATAATGTAATTAGAGTTGGTGAATGAGCACAATGACGTCGTATGATCCATGTAGTTGACCCCATGTAGTGGGATAAGACTTTGCTGTCATTGTTGTTATTCTATTGATGTCTACATTAGTATTTTAATTTTGCGTATTGTTTTTTTGGTACTGCAAGAGCCTGTTTTATGCAACATGCATCAAATATTATGAATTCTAGCCTAATTTACCGTTCTCTTATATTTAATATGTCTTGATGCACATACATTCTGTCAAGTGTTTGTATTTAAGGCAGCTCAATTCACGCTGCCTTTATACCACACATACCTGCGTATATAGCTTGGAAAGAGCAGAGTTTCAATTATGATTTGATATCTTCATGCTTTCTCGCCATAACTATATGCTTTTTTGTTTTTAAAATGACAGAGTATCTGTTGTTAATTTTGAAACTAATATCTTTTGGAAAACTTGCAGTGAAAGTGAAAGATGATTTTGATGCTCCTGCTTTTGAGACTAAAACAACTTCAAACAATCTTCCTGCTGATGGAGCAGAGTGGGTTGACCTTTTTGTGAGAGAAATGGCTGGTGCTACTAGTGTTGATGATGCTAAAGCTCGAGCTGCTAGAATTCTTGAGGTTTTAGAAAAATCAATCCATGAACGTACTCATGTGGAGGCAACTCATGTTAATCAAAAGGTAAATTTCATGCTGTATAATAAGTAATACCTGTACATCCTGTTAGAAAGTCTGGAAAAATTTGGGAAGCATTTGTTTGATTAATAAACTTGTTGATACAACTGAACATGCTAAAAGGCCCCTATCCACCTATAGCTTCATGTTGATAATCACAGTATTATCTCATTACTCTGGCTAAATAAATGCCATCTTGTCATATGTGGTAGAGTAACTTAGTTAAATGCTTTGTGTTCTGTTCATGGGATCATGGAAATACAAGTTGGGGAATATCTGTTGTTTGATGACTTTCTGTATTGCAGTTTGTGCCTCTTTATGGTTTATAAAGCTCATATGTGAAAACTTCATTTCAATGGGGGTGAAGGAGGGGATTGCTAATTTTGCTCATCCCCTTAAATATTTTATTCTCTGATGATCTCATCTTCTGTAGTAGGAGGTTGGGTATAATGGCTAGACATGCAGCTTCTGCGATAGCTCTGCAGAAATGTTTGTTATTAAACTTTCATGTTCCAGCTTGCACATATTTTTTGTGCTGTCCACACAGTTGACTTCTATGCTTGTCTATAAACATTAGTGAAATGTTTTATAAATGGTAACCTAGCATCTCATTCTTATGTTTGGTTGGGCTTGTATGATGATTATGTTAAAATGTGTCCATTTACAGGAAAATTTGGTGCTGAAGGAGCAAATGGGAGTGCTGATTAAGGAGAATAATATTCTTAAACATGCAGTGAAAATCCAACATGAACGGCTTGCTGATTATGATGACAAGGTTCTAGAGTGTCAGCTTTTGAAGCAGGCATTGTCTCATTGTCAGGAGCAAGTTAGATCTCTTGAGGTCAGAATTTATTGTCTCTGTTCTCTATATGTTTTAGTAAGTTGCATAATAGGTTCTAAGACATTTCAAATTGGTTTGAAACTCAACTATTTTTGAGATACAACATAAAACCTCAAATGTTTGGGGCATTAGACATGCGTCTTGTTTTTCAAGGGACGCTTACCTGGATAACTGCCTCTCCTCGTGAGTTTAGGCTGCATAGGCCTACTTGGCGGGAGCCTTATACACCTTTTTTATTTTATAATTTCAATTGAGGTTTAACCTTCTCTGTAGGGGATTAAGCCCTATTCCATTCCTATATTAGGGGAATTACCTTGCATCAGGACCGTCCTTGTGCACAATTCCTGATGCAAGTTTGCCAGAAAACTGATAGCTGGTCCTGGAATATTCAGGGGCCTTCATCATTTCTTTGTTGTCATGTACTTTCCATAGGGTTAAAAGGTCTTCCATTGGTGCATCATCACCAATTAACCACAGTTCTGATGCAACAACAAAGTTTTATCTCACTACGTGGGGTCAACTACATGGATCAGGACTTCAGGAGACGCTATTGTGCTTTACCATTCACCAACTCTTTGGGTATATTATTCACCAATAGGTCATGTTCTATAAGTTCCCCGAGAGTTCGTCATGCCTATTGAAGGGGTGATGATGGACTTTATATTAAAGGATGTTGATATACCCTTAAAATGGATTGTCATGCCTATGTTATTGCACTATTCCTTTCATAGTAAGTCAGTGTCTGTTGTACATAATATACAAAACCGTTGAGCATTGAATTCTGTGCATTAATGACTTGGGATAGAAGAATTGGCTGGTAAATGGCGGACGGGATCATGGAAGTCAGATTAAAATTTTTCTAATGATCATACTTTTGTGAATTCTGAATCTTGTATGTACGGGTTTATTATTTGCAGGTGAAAAACTATAGCTTGGTAATGCATTTGCAGCAGGCTCATCAATCCAACACGTTTACTGGGCATTTCCCTCCTGATGTTTACCAATGCGTTCAATGTGAGGAATATAATAATGTAGAGGCAGGGAGTAACAATGGCTGCTTCTGGTTTAATTATGTCTTCTCCTGTCTTAGAGTTTGGGATATAGTTGTTAACGTTTCACTCTACGGTTGCTATTTTTGATAGTGTTATATTTCATCAGTGGGCGATTAATTCAATTACAGTTTATATTCTTTTTTATTATCATAAGGTTCTCATTTATTTTATCTGCAATTTCATCTATAGTTGAGTTTCTTTTGTTGGCAATCTTGAATCTTGAGTGTTAAAATAATATATATGGTGATTATAAACTTAAGTATGGAATGGTCAATTATAATGCATTGATTACTGAATGCTTCTGGTTAGTTGTCAGTGTCACTGGTGCTACATGTTATCAATAAAGAACAATAACAATTGGTTTTTGGATAAAATCTAGGATAGTGAATGTTGGGCATTGGAGTGAAAAAAAGGGACTGTAGCGAAAAAAAAAAGGAGGAATGAATGATATATGTAGCTAAAAGTGGTAGTGTTTATTGAGAAGAATGCGGTGTAAAATAATTTGAGTGATTTGGATTACTGGATTTGTGGAAAAAAAAGAGGTTCGAATCTAATTGCGCATACGGTTCTTTAATCTATCATTATAATAATCTATCATTATAAAAAAATGTTGAATGAGAATGAAAAGGAAACAACTTGAATTTATAAAAACAAAATCACATTTAAATGATTAGTTAATGTTATGGTACAATTAGGTGTGATGATATATCAAGGAATAAATTACTCAATATACATCTCAATGCTCATTATACATCTAAATGATCAGTTACTGTTTTGATACATAACAATAACTAAAAATATAATTTATTCAAGATATTATAACGTGTCGTAAAATTACAATGGGATGACTTGGTCTTAAGCAATAACACAATGAGTGTAGTTGAGGGATATGATATAGCGGTGGAGTTGCAATTTTTTTAAAAAAGCAAAGATGTTTAATTGTTACAAAAATTGAAGTTAATGAGAGATAAAATCCCTTTTTCTCCATAACATAGTTGCTAGGATTTTTTCTTTTGTATTGTGAATAGTTAAAAATAAATTACGAAAAGTATGAATAATTATCAATTTTATATTTTCTATTCATATAAATATTTCTTAAATTTATAGCTAAAAACTGTATTTTTCCATAAAAATAATAATTAGGTCTCTTATTCAAGGAATTAATTACAACTACGTATCAAACAATCATCAAATTACATTGAAAGCACAAGGAACTTGTGTTATATTAAATGCTTTGTTATTAAATGATAGTGTTTCAAAATTCATCATATATTAATCATAGAATTATGAGTACTATTTTAGAAAAAAACACTTTCCAGGTGCACATAATGTTTCCAAAACTTTTATTTGACATTTCTGTTTCTTAAATTCCGTTCATTTGATTATTGTATTCTTCACAACACTTTAGAAAGTAGGAAAAGTGAAACAAAAGTTGAGCACATCCTTGATGAGTGCATATATTGTCTTAGCTACAAATGTGAGATGTAAAGGTGGAAAATGATTAAGGTTATACAATGCTTAGTACACTTGAGAGGAACTTCAAGAATTGAAGAATTGAGTGTTTGTGGTGGCTTGTTAATCCTCCTAATAATGTACATGGTGATTAGGTCCTATCATTGTTGCAAAGGAACCATCATAAGAGGAAGGAAGCATAGGCAACATAGTACTTTAGCTTTTGGAGTAGGAAGTTATGAAAACTATATGATATATTTGGATTTTGGATTGGTTGTGAACTGTACCTAATAACATGAAAAATGATTTTTGAACATGTGAGAGCATTTGTAAAAAAAAAATCAATATTTTCAAAGAAGAATGTGAGTGCACAAAAGTGATTCGCACTGATTTCAAAATATTGGCTAGGTGAAGAGACAATCATGTTGTCGAGTTATGTCACCTTTACCTATAATGAGAATGTGAGAAATTGTTGATGCCTCTGTCTCACAAGAGACTTTCATTGGCATAAAAAAAGGGTATGGAGAAGTTTTACAATAAGATAAATCATATATTGATATATATATATATATATATATATATATATATATATATATATATATATATATATTAGAAAAGGTACACACACACATATGTATATATGTACCTTTTCTAATATTCTTCTCTCTTTAAGAAACCTCTCTCATTTCCTCTTTTATTTGCTCTAAAAACCTAGACTTTTTCTCTGAAATTCTCCCCTCCTATGCTCTCTTGCTCTCACTTATATAGGTCATCACACCTAAGGTTTGCCTCTTAAATGCCTTATTATTATTATTATTATTATTATTATTATTATTATTATTATTATTATTATTATTATTCTTTTCTTGCAAGCAAACCCATCCTCCTTCCCTTGGTGCATTCAAAAATTTATACTACTTTCTCTTGCAATCTCGTGCCCCCTTCAATTCATATCATGGGTTTTCATATAATCACGTAGTCCTTTATACTTTCAATCAAATCTGATGAGTGCATTTTCCCTTTTTATAAACGAGCAAATTCTCCCGTGCGTTGCACGGGGAGATTAAATTATAAGATAAAAGTGTGTCCATTTAGTTCCAATGTGAATCATTCAAAATAAAAATAAAAAATAAAAAATGTGTGGCACCATTTAAGAGCTTTTCCTCCCCGAGATAGGCCTGTATGAAATTATACTTGACAACCACAAAGAACAAAAAATCAATCAAGACTAGTGATATATGTATAGCAAATACCAAAGTAATAATTCAAAAGAAAACAATAACAATGTACAAAAAAATAGCATAAAGAAACAACAATGATCTGAAAAAACCAAACTTATTCAAAACAAAATTAAGTGACAAATCTTGTATAACATTAGTGAAATGATACATCCGTATTTCCCACGCTTCGCGTGGTTGGTTGATAATAGGGCATTTTATTATTTGAGCAATATATGATAGCTTTAATGATATAGAGTAGTATGAGATAAATCATTAAAGTAATCTACCAACATTTTGATATCTATACAAATGAAAATTGAAGAAATCATTTAAGGGTAAAGTTCTTGAAATCTGCAATTCTCTAAGAAAGCTGAAGATATGATAGCTTAAACCTAAATAAAATTTCATATAGTTACATTAATTCAATTATCGTACACAAGAATGAAAATTGCATATAGTGTTGAGGCAAATAGAGTTTGCAAGATGGCTCAACCTTGTAGAAAAGCAAGAATTAAATTCAAATATTTTATTTGGCTAAATTATGCTAGACATCAATCTAAAGACACATTCATAAATACAGAAGAAATTCAAATAAATATTTCAGCTATAGTTGTTTTAAGAAAATAAATCTACATGGAAATATTGATCATGGTGCAATCACTTCTTAGATTCAATGTGGCTCCAAGGAAGTTTTTGGAGGAGCTTGTACACTAGGGATGGAACGTCACAAGAAGCACCCAAGTACCTAGAAAATGATTACCAAGTGTATTAATCAGCTTATGAACATGGTTGTGAATGTTAGCTAATAAAACACGGGATAAAAACACAAAGTTAATGCAGAATGCTTATACTTCATGTGAATAGGCATTTAACGTGGGAAAACATAGTTTTCAAGACCAGAACCAAGCACCTCTAGTTTTTCAAAGTGTTTGATAATATTTTGTGCATTTTTAAGATCAAACTTACTGAATATTCAAAGTGTTTAATATATTTCTTTATTGAGTTGTAATCTAGTCAATTAACCAATTAAATACACAAGTAAAGCTGTTTGACTATCACAATAAACGTTTCGTTAATGTAATAATTAAATATAAGAGTGGAGCGATTTACTGATAATCACAATAAAGAAATATATTAGTAAGCTGTGTTTTTTAAAAGTAATTTGAAAGGTGTATACAGGAAGGCATGAAATGTCTGACATAAGTGAAAATGCCTGAATAGACAGAGGACTGATGAAGCCGACTTTCGGAACATAAATTCAAACCGTATCCGACTGATTTGGTTGTGAAGTAATTGAAAAATTACATGCCAACTAAGGAAAGGAAAAGAATGGTTAGTGTATAGTTTACTTTTGAACAAAAAACAAAAACAAAAATGGAGTATATTATATTGGTGAACTAATAACAAATATAATTTTTTAAATGGATTTATATAACACAGTCCAACAAAAAGGAACACGTGGTCTAAAACACAAGTGAAGTTGTATACCAAATATGTTTTTTAAGGTGATGTCTACATTTTGCTTGGAAAAAACCAAAAACGCAAGAAACCTGAATGTTAAAATTAAGCAAACTGAATTCAGAAAAAAAAAGTGCAAGGATTTGGAAGAAACAATAATATATGACACATCCCATATAAACTGGTAGTTTCAAATATGTCAATAGAAACTGACAATCTTTAGTTGTGACAAACCTAAGCATTCAAAAGAATTTGTTTATTCTTATCACTAGTCACAATGATCATAATGTAACCTTAAATAAAGGCTAAGCATTCAAAAGAATTTGTTTATGCAATCAGTCTAGGTATCTCGTGTCACTTGCTTTAGTGAGGTCCAAGTTTGCTTTTGTGTTTGGTCATCGGCTTTACAAACAATCAGTAAAACAAAGGTTCAATTTCTAATGTCAAAAGGCTAACTACCTGCTTTCTGATGTCAAAGGCTGCTTCCTTATTTTTTATCCCATGAACAATTTTAATTGCGACCATCTCCTTCCTTATCTCATTTTGCCTTGCCTGGAAACATCAACAATAACTAAGTAAATAACAGAAGGCATAATTATTAGGCAGACCCCAAAACCACAAAAATGCTTTCAATGCCCAATATGGTCCTAAACCTAGGACAATTAACTTGATCAGGTAAAATTAACTTCCCAAAAAAAAATGTGGAGAAACCTGTAATGGAATATTCATAATAAGAACCACGCAATGTGAATGATAATGGAAACCAACTAAATAATACATGTATAATTTCAATGACAGATCCTTTAGTCAACAAACTCAATTTGACCATGATTTATATAAATATAAGCTTCTTAATGGTAGAGAAGTGTAATTAAAGCGAGAAGTTAAATTTCATCCAAGCGCAAACATGTAATACCCATTATCCAAGTGTAAAACATGTTTGTTATAACTATCTCAATGCCTTCTCTGTTTATCAAACTCTCAAAATTCTTGATATCCAAAGTAGGTAGAAACTCCCCAAAATCAACTCCAGTCCATTGATCCTTTTTCTTCTTCTTCTTGTGTGGACATCTAATACAGTAATTCCCCTTCTTTAACATCAATTCTCACTTCAGGAGGTACTGCTGCACAGTTGACATTAAGAGATCTTTTAAGTTTGCGCTGCTCAAATATTTTGATTTCAATCGAGAATATTGAGCTAACAGGTAAGTAAATACAGATATTCTGTTGACTACACAATCATATGACAGTTGCTTTATTCCTATTCCCATCCACAATATTCTGTCACGCCTGCATATTATGTTCAAAACAATTACTGTATTTACTTATTACATGTTGCTTTGCCAATAGTATATTCACAAGATTGCAATTCACTATTTGCCCTTACCATGTAGGATATCTCCTTTTTTCCTCTTATTTTGGGCTCTCACCAATGTATGTGTCAGAATTAATCTCATACTTGTAAGTTAGAGGGAATTTTATAAACCCCTCTTTCCATCCACCAAATACATGTCCAAAACACAGTTCTTTGCTCAGCTGCACATAAGGTAAAGGAATTAGAACTTTGTTGTGCTTAGCATGTTCATAAACGTGTAAGGTTAAAAAATCCCTTCCTCATTCTTTCCCCGTGCTACAGTGTAATATGGGGACAACATCAAAAGCTAACATGGAATTTTCAAAAAAAAAAAAAGGCCTTCCCATACAAAACCTTTTCAAAACAAACACATCAAGTCCTAAAACTTACATGATAGCATTAAAACTCAGAGAAACGGGTAGCATATTATTAAATGATAGAACTAAAACTTACATGATAGCAAAGACTTAGGTTGTAATATTAAAAAATCAAAACTCAGATAACCATCTTAATTTGACTGAATACGGGACCCACACATGTTCAGGCTAACACGTTACTAAAGTCTTGCTAGAACGGATTTCTTGAACATGTGTTTTTGTTGACAGAGGAGATTTAAAATTGTGGCTTGTGCAAGAAGCCTAGAAAAATCACATGGGGACAAATCACCATTATCCCTTTAATGTTTTATTGATCATTATTTCCTTTTATTTATCTTATTCCTTTGATAACTTTCATATTTATTACAATCAAATCAAATTTATATTGATTACCCACATTATTGTGATTATTCTTTTCTCTTATCAATATATCAAATCACCAAAATTTGTTTCCATTTTATTTCCTCATTCCAATTATCATATTTAACTCTTACACAATTTGTAGAAAATAGGGTGTGTAACCAAACCTATAAATACATCAATTATCAATTAGAAACTCACGTCATCACTTCACCAATTAGAAACTCAAAACAAACTTCTTAGGCAATTCATCTCAAATCCATCAAATTCTCCCTTCGATTTCTTCAAGTCAAGATGGTTCTAGCTCAGTTAGGCGGCAGCATATCACGTGCTCTCCAGAAAATGAGCAATGCCATCATAGTGGACGAGAAAGTTCTCAATGAGTGTCTCAATGATATCACTCGTGCGCTTCTTCAATCCGATGTTCAATTCAAGCTCGTTCAGGATATGCACACTAATATCAAGAAGATTGTCAATCTTGATGATCTTGCTGCTGGTCATAATAAACGCAAGATCATTCAGCAAGTATGGTATTTTTTTGTTCAATTTGGTCCCTTTCTTAATTTTTTTTATTCTTATGGGAATTGATTTTTTAGAGGGTATTTGTTTAGTTTTGCTAATTTTCTTCAATGATCTTAGTAAGTTAAAATTACCTAATATTACCCCCTGAATTTGATTATATTGTTGTTGAGGAACATTAATAATTTGAGAGAAAAGTTGACGATAATTAGAGTATATTTAGGATCAAACTCATTTCCCAATTTCATTAAATCAGATTATATCCTAGTCATCCAACCGAAATTGATCTCTGCCCTTGTTTAAGGTTTTTTTTAAGAAAATATCAGCCAATTATAAGGTAACTAAAGGGAAAAACTTACATCAAGTTCCTTTCTCCATGTTCTCAATTTCTTTTAATATAGGAGTGACACGTGTCCTTTTATAACAACCATTCATACACGTGTCACTCCTATATTAAAACAAATTGAGAACTTAGAGAAAGGAACTTGACCTAAATAAGGTCCGTAACTAAAATTTGCTCTCCTACTCACCGAAAAAAAAAACATTTGCTCTCCACCTTTCTTATGACTTTTTTTTTTAAAAAAATATATCACAACCATCATTCTTTATACTACCTCCCATTGAAGATTGGATGAATCAGTTTCGTTTTAAAAAGAAACAAACCGTAAACACAGTAATCCATGTTCATTTTCAATTTCGGCTGCTGCTATTTGTTAGTTTGCCGAGATATTTTTTTCTAAAAGAGTATTTTTTACATAAAAATATAGTATATTTTTTTAATGTATATATTTAAAAAATCAGAAAGAAAATATAATTTTTAAAAATATTTTTTAGGGTGTTTTTTGAAAACATAAAACGTAAACACAGTATAATTTGTCGAGATATTTTTTCCTAAAAAAGCCATAAAAATGGTGGATAGCAAATTGCTGTTACCTCATAATTTGTAGATATTTGTTTTTTTTTTTTGGAAAAAAAGCCATAAGCAAGGGTGGAGATCAATTTCAACTAGGATTTAATTCATTGAATAGAGAAATTTCGACTACTATATTAACATCAATAGAAAAATTTCTATGATATTCAATATAAATTCATTGAATTATGTGAATTAAAAAGAATTAAAATGAGTTTATTAGCAAGTTAACACATTTTTTGTAAGGTAAAAATGTAAAAAGGTGAATTCACAATGTAAATATGTGAGTTTTTACCAAGGTTTCAACCACAAAAAATTTAAGTGGCTCATAGCATTTTGGTTAAGTAGTGTGGTAAAAAACTAAAATCGGACTGTCAACTCATGAGTTTCAAAAAACCTTATTAGTGTTTTAATGTTTGAACTTGGGTCAAATCGGGTTAAGCCTATCTTATTAGAAATTAATTTTGAATTTGACACTTTTTTTTCAACTTCACCCTCCACTAAAACATGTGTTTCACATTTTCAATTTTGAATCTTCATTAATAATAGGGGTAAAATGGAAAAACAACATTTAATCTGGCGGTTGGTGACTTAGGTAGTTGGTGACTTCTAATAAAGACTGGAGAGAATATTTAGGTGTGGAGTGGAGTGTTGTGCTACTTGTTTATATTTCTGCTGGATTAGAAGTATATTGTTCACCTTTTAATTCTTTTATTGGACTATTTTCTCCGTTGCAATTGCCTCTTTGAGGACTAGTAATAACTTTACAGGGCTTGTTGTTACTCAGTTGTTTATTCTTGAAGTTATGTTAGTTTTTTGCAGTTTGATGTGTGGTTGTTTTAGTAATGTACTAATATTCTTAATGGGTTTCTTTGCTTATAGGCTGTGTTTAACGAACTTTGCCAAATTCTGGATCCGGGGAAATCACCTTTCACTCCTATAAAAGGAAAAACTAGTGTCATCATGTTTGTTGGTTTGCAAGGTATGTTACCAATGAATGGCTTTTCCTTCTTGGTGAAGTTTTTTATAAGTCAACTCAAATCATATTATAATCATGAATGTCAAATATTTTGGGATTTAGTGCCAGTAGAAATCGATATGTCTTTGCTTTATTAGTTGGTACTTATTCTTGCAAGAGAAAAAAAATCAATTGTAAGCTGATGCTTGAATATTTTAAAACAATGATTCAGGATCCGGAAAAACCACAACTTGTACAAAATATGCACACTATTATCAGAAGAAAGGCTGGAAGCCTGCTCTAGTATGTGCAGATACATTCAGGGCAGGTGCTTTTGATCAACTGAAACAAAATGCTACTAAAGCTAAGATCCCTTTCTATGGAAGGTATTCATTTTCTTTTGCAGTTTCTTCCCTTTCATTTTCCTTTGGAGCTGATCAACTTCGTATATAGATTAAAAATCTAGTATTTTCATGTTATTGCTAAAAATTTGAAGTGTTACATAGAACAACCACTCCTATATTCTTAGAGGATTCATCGTAGCTAGTTATTTGTTATCTCATACACTAGTTTTTGGTTCTTGATACTGTGAGATGAATGATCTCCAATAAGCTTTGGCCCTTTCTTGCTGGGAAGCAATATGAAGATTTCCTAGAAAAATGGTGCATGGCTGCTGGAGGGGATAAACTTTTGCATTGAAATTTTTAAGTTCATGTAGTTTACGATATTCTGATGTCTTAGAATTTGGAATATGCATATTTAGTAATAGGTTCACCCTTTGATTGAAAGATATGCTAATAGCACCTTATGCATTTTAAAAACCTACCAACTACCTAGCATATTGTATTTGTAAAAAGTTAGGATAAGGGAATTTATGGTACAATATGGCCTTTATCATTGTTTGAGCCATGGGTCTACAGCTTTGGAAGATATCGTCTAACATGTAAACCCTTTAAATCACACCGCCATATCTTTATTCTTTGCAAATGAGTTAGGACTTAGGATCTCCTTTGCTTAAGTATTCCGGTTATGGCTACATTTAATCAAGTGCATTTCAATGCTTGTGCCAATAATGCTAAATTAATTATTCAATATTGTGTCCTCAATTATTGTGACAGTTACATGGAGTCAGACCCTGTGAAAATTGCTGTTGAAGGTGTTGAGACATTCAAGAAAGAAAACCATGATCTCATAATTGTTGATACCAGTGGACGACACAAACAAGAAGCTGCTCTTTTTGAAGAAATGCGCCAAGTTTCGGAAGCAACAGTATGCTTTTGTATTAGAAGTACACACATTCTTGTTGTGACTAGTTATAGACGCTAATAGTTGCTAATATGTTTTATTTGTGTTGTTCAGAAACCAGATCTTATTATATTTGTTATGGATAGCAGTATTGGTCAGGCTGCATTTGAGCAGGCCCAAGCATTTAAACAAAGTGTTGCAGTTGGAGCCATAATTGTTACCAAAATGGATGGCCATGCAAAGGGTGGTGGTGCTCTTAGTGCGTAAGTGCTACTGGGGTGACTTTACTATGCTCATCAATATTGATTGATCCTATCTGATAGTTTTTGCTTGACTCAGTTTGGTTAAACCTTACAAGTAGTGGAAGGAAATGTAATCCTTTCGTTAATCAATGTTTTGGAGTAGAGTTATTGTGGTAATTGAGAGACTAGAGATGAGAGAAAACTTGTATATTCTCATTACTCATAAGAAATGTGTACAAGGAAGAGCTATATTTATAGTCTAGAGTAGTAGACAATATAATAAATGCTAATAATGCCTAATAACAGAAAATAATTACATAATATTCTCACATCAATTACATAATATTCTCACACTCCCCCTCAAGTTGGATCATAGATGCTTATCATGTCCAACTTGCTTATACAACTCTCAAATGCAGGTTTAAGTAAAGCCTTTGTCAGTACATCTGCAGCTTGGAGATGTGTCGGTAGAAAGGTCAAACATATAGTTCCTTCTTCAACTTTTTCTCTGATAAAATGTCTATCTATTTCTACATGCTTCGATCTTTCATGTTTAACAGGATTTAAGGCCATACTTATAGCTGCCTTATTATCACAATAGAGTTTGAGTGGCAATTCCACACCAACGTGTATCTCACAAAGGACACGTTTCAGCCATATTTGCTCCATTATTCCTTGAGCCAATGTCCTCAGTTCAGCTTCAGCACTGCTTTTAGAAACAACTCTTTGTTTTTGACTCTTCCAAGTTACTAGATTACCCCATACAAAGGAGCAATAACCAGAAGTAGATCTTTGGTTAGGATGTGTTCCTCTCCAACTAGCATCCGTGTAAACTTCAATCGTTCTTTGTTCATGCTTCTGAAAGAGCAATCCTCTCCTTGGAGTACCTTTTAAGTATCTCAGGATCCTGTAGGTAGCATCCATATGCCTTCTCCTTGGATCACTCATGTACTGGCTAGCAACACTTACTGCAAATGCTATATCAGTTCTTATATGGGCAAGGTAGATTAGCTTCCCAACAAGCCTTTGATATCTTTCTTTATCCACTGCTTCTTCTTGCTCTTTATCTTCATCATCACCAAGTTCATCATCCTCTTCTGACTCCCCTTCTTCTCTAGGCTTTTCTTCTTTTTCTTAGGAGGAGGTATGATAGGAGTTGGTTCAGGACTACACCCCAACATACCTGTTTCTTCAAGGAGATCCAATATGTACTTTCTTTGAGACACATAGATCCCTTTCTTTGACCTTGAAACTTTCATCCCAAGAAAGTATTTCAGATTTCCTAAATCCTTAACTTCAAATTCCTTGCCAAGTGCAAGTTTAATCCTTGACATTTCATCAACATGATCTCCTGTAAGAATGAAGTCATCAACATATACAATGAGTATACATTTTCTCCGTCCCTCTGTTTTTACAAACATCGTATGATCTGACAATGCCTGTTTGTAGCCTTCAGATTTCAGAACTTTAGAAAACCTATCAAACCAAGCTCTAGGAGACTGTTTCAGGCCATAGAGAGACTTCTTCAACTTACATACCTTATCACACCTTCCCTTCTCGAAACCAGGAGGTAGTGTCATGTAAACCTCTTCTTTAAGCTCTCCGTTCAAGAAAGCATTTTTAATGTCTAGCTGATGAAGTGGTCAATCTAAATTGGCTGCCACAGACAATAAGACTCTAATAGTATTCAGTTTCGCCACTGGTGCAAACGTCTCTTGATAGTCGAGACCATAAGTTTGAGTGAAACCCTTGCTACCAGTCGTGCTTTTAACTTGTCAAGAGTACCATCAGCCATATACTTAGGAGTGAATACCCATTTGCAACTAACAAGCTTCTTATCTCTCGATTTTTCAACAACAGTCCAAGTTTCATTCTTCTCTAAAGCCCTCATTTCATCCATAACAGCAATTCTCCATTCAGGTATCTCAAGAGCCTCCTGTATGTTCTTAGGAATATGCACCTTATCCAAATTAGTGACAAATGCCCGATAGCCAGATGAAAGAGCATTATAGGACATATACTTCTGGATTGGATGTAAGGTACACGATCTAGGCTGTTTCCTGTGAGCAATGGGCAGATCAAGATCAGTATCCTCATTAATATTTACCTTAATTTCCTGAGAAACCTCTGCATCAATATCCTCAGGAACTATCACCGCTTCAGCCTTCTTTGGTTCTTCAGGAGCTATCACTGGTTCTGATTGCTTGGGTGCTTCAGATGTAAGTTTCTTTCCTCCCTTAGACCATTGCCTTCGTGAGTACACCATCATATGTTTGTTTCCTGCATTCAAACTTTTATTTGTGATTGTCACAAGAGATGGTTGGGTTAAGGGAGGTTCTATTTGTGATGGCTCTGTTTGTATTTGTGGTGGATGTGATGACTCTATTTGTGATGGAGGTGGCGACTCTTTTTGTGTTGGCTCTGTCAATTGTTTAAGGAAGATGTATTCTTGTATGGGTTTAGGCACCAAAGTCTGAGATTCACTCGTTCTCTCCCCCTGAATTGAAGACTTAGGATAGAAGGGAGTATCTTCATGAAAGGTAACATCAAAGCTTACAAACAGATGTTTGGATACGTATGAACAAAAACTATACAACCAAAGACACGCAATGGAAGATTTGATTCAAGGTGAGTGGTAGGAAAAACACTTTGTAACATTTTAAGTGGAGTTTCAAAAGATATCACCTTATTTGGCATTCGATTGATGAGGTAAGTTGCAGTTAAAATGACATCCCCCCAATAGAACTTTGGTACATTACAGGTGATCATAAGAGCCCTAGTAACCTCCAGGATATGTCTATTTTTCCTTTCAGCAATCCCATTTTGTTGAGGGGTGTGGACACATGAACTTTTATGGATAATACCATGGGTCTGGAGGAAATTGCTCAAAGTTCGATTAAAGTACTCAGTACCATTATCAGAATGCAAACCTTTGATGCTTGTATTGAACTGATTTTTAATCATAGCAAAGAAGTTCATGAAAACATTTGGCGCCTCAGACTTGTCCTTTAAGAGATAAACCCAACAACAACGAGTGTGGTAATCTATGAATGTAATAAATCCTGTAGATTTGGTACGGTTTGGGTTACGTGAAGGTCCCCGTAGATCGCTATGGATGGTAGTAAATGGCTTGAAGAGAGTATATGGAGCTCTAGGATATGTTGAACGATGATGTTTGGCCAATTCACATACTTCACACTTCATATCATGGTTTGAGGATGGACAAAGGGTTGGAAACATACGGGATAAATACTGGAAATTAGGGGTGACCCATTCTCTTGTACCATAACATAGAATTTACAATTTTTGATATAGAATTACCTTTACTTGTAATGAATTGGTGACTCACTCTGGCATCGTCAAGGAAGTAGAGTCCCTCACATTCTTTAGCACGACCAATCACTAACCCCGATGATAGATCCTGAAACACACAATGAGTGGACAAAAAATTAACTGAGCAATTTGATTGCTTTGTCAACTGGCTAACAGACAGTAAGCTGCATGCTAATTTTGGCACATGTAAGACAGATTTCAGAGTGATACTCTCTGAAATTTTAATACTTCCTTTCCCGGCAATGGAAGCGAGTGAACCATCAGCAATCTTCACTTTCATGTCGCCGGCACACGGGATGTAAGTAGTGAACAACTTGTGATTGTCAGTCATGTGATTAGAGGCACCAGAATCAACAATCCACACCTGCCGATTTTGAGAAGTTTTTAAGGCTTAGAGAAAGTTACCCCGTTTTGCAACAAACGTTAACGATACAGTTTCCACTGCAACACTTGTTTCGGTGGATGAATAAATTGCCCTCCTTACTACCAAACTCAGGAAACACATGGCAGCATTGACTAAGAGGTTTGCAATCACCATCCTCATCGTTTCTGAAACTCCAATTGCAAAGAAGCCTCCAAGGTAGGTACTAATCAAGAACCAAAGCATATGGACAGCATGATTCTCAATCATGAAGACACTACCCATTCTGGAAAGCAATGCACCCGACCTCGGATCTGACATTTGAGACCACAGACTTGTTGGACATGGAGCGGCGAACACGGCGGACGAAACCGCCTGAAAAACGGCTGCTGCACATGCCCCCACGCGCCGCCGGAGACGGTGAAAATTCTGGGTTTTGCCGCGCGGACCTTCCTCTCTCCGATGGGCCTGGCGGTGAGATCCAAAAGGGTCCGATCAACGCGCACAATTTTAGCCCTAAAATTTGAAAGGAAAGTTTCATGGCTATGAAACCCTAATCACTAATTTGACTAATTTTTTAGCACCTGCTCTGATACCATGTGGTAATTAAGAGACTAGAGAGGAGAGAAAACTTGTATATTCTCATTACTCATAAAAAATGTGTACAAGGAAAAGCTATATTTATAGTCTAGAGTAGTAGACAATATAATAAATGCTAATAATGCCTAATAACAGAAAATAATTACATAATATTCTCACATCAATCACATAATATTCTCACAGTTATGAATGTTTATCTCCCTTTTTAATTAATTGTATACGTAGGTTTCATCAATAATTTATTCCCTGATTTTTTTAAATCATGTCTGCATATCTTTTTGTCTTGCATATTCTCTTGATGATATTTCTAGAACTGTATCATGTTTTGCTTCAGACAAAGCCATACATATTTTGCATTATATGCTGAAGACTTGTAATTGGTTGATCTACTGCAAGACTTTCCAGTCAAAATGTTTTTTTTTAGATATTCTGCAAAAGTATTTTTAATCTTGATTGGTGTTAAGCATTTAGATGTGTGTGTGTGTGTGTAAGTTGATCAGTGTAATTTGAATTTTTTGGTATACTGTAATTGTAATTTAACCTTCTCTGTACATACCATTTTTTTATTGCAACAATAAGCATTTTTCGTTAAAAAAAATATTCATTGCTTCTGAGATATGATGGAAATAGTTGGTGAGATTCACTAGGCTAGACATAGGTAAGCAGTCTATAGAACAAAACTTCTGATGTTGTATGAACTGTGTTGCTGATTTGGATTAGCCTTTATCTTTGAAAATGAACGTGTATTTTAGGTTTTGTGGTTTGAATGCTTAATCCTATTAATTTTGCGTGTGCAGTGTTGCAGCAACAAAGAGTCCGGTCATATTCATTGGAACTGGAGAACATATGAATGAATTCGAAGTTTTTGATGTTAAACCTTTTGTCAGTCGTCTGTTAGGTGTGTGCTTTTTCTAGTTTTTATCTGGCTGAATTGAAGCCATGCACAACTTGAGTTATATCTTTGCAGCTCTTATTGTTATCCATGGATAAATGATTGGTCATGATAATGATTGGTCATGATTGTGCAATTTATTGAAAATATTTACTGTTTAGTCTGTCATAACTCATAACTCATGTCTTTTCAATTAGGCATGGGTGACTTGTCTGGATTTATGGACATGATTCATGAAGTTGTTCCCATGGATCAACACCCTGAACAACTTAAAAAGCTGTCAGAAGGGAACTTCACTTTGAGGATTATGTATGAGCAATTTCAGAACATACTTAAAATGGGTCCAATCGAGCAGGTTACTACCTTTTGTTTTTTCTCTCATAAGCTTCTCTATCTGACTATGCTATGTAGATAATTATAAGCGCATGGTAACTCCTGTATTAACATATCTGGTTCATTTATGTAGGTGTTCTCAATGCTTCCTGGATTTAGTGCTGAACCGATGCCAAAAGGCCGTGAGAAAGAAAGCCAAGCCAAAATCAAGCGGTACACGGCAATAATGGATTCAATGACATATGAAGGTAATCAGCTTTATGAATTAATCTTTGAGCTTCAGCCTCAACTAGAAAATCAACTTATATATATAAATGGAATTCTGCTTAGTTGAAATCATATTATGCTCTTTTCCCATCTAACTTTTATATATATTGCAGAGTTAGATAGTATAAATCCAAAGCTGATGAATGACTCACGAATGATGCGAATAGCTAAAGGGTCTGGTTGTCAGGTTGTAGATGTGAAAGAGATGATGGAGGAGTACAAACGTCTTGCAAAGATTTGGAGCAAAATGAAAGGGTTTAAAATACCAAAGAATGGAGACATGAGTGCTCTATTACGAAATATGAATGCCCAGCACATCCTTCCTGCACAGATGCTAAATCAAATAGAGGGTATGGGTGGGTTATAGGATTTGATGAAGCAGATGGGTTCTAAATAAAGACATGGTATGTCTGGTGGCATGGATAAGTAGTAAGTTTAAGGTGATTAGTCACATATTTTTAGGACAATGTCTAGTATCAAAGATAGAATGTATTCGTTGTTTGAGATGAGTATATGACTACTATTTTTCCATAGTTGATGAATAACTTCAACCTTTCCCATTGAGTTGATAAAATGTTTAGCAAAATGAGAGGCCTACTTTCATTTCTCTTTTCTTCTATAATTTATACAAAGGATGGCCCCCGAAAAATAGGGTGCAAATAATTTATACAAGAGGCTACAATGAAAAATAAATAAATAACAACTTACCAATAAACTTACTAGCATATATATAGAATCAACTGTCATTTTTATCAAAATTTTTCACTTTTACCCTTATAATTACCAGGCTCTAACAAACCAAATTTACAGGAGTTAAATCATTCTTGTGCCAACTAGAACGCCCAAACTTCTCTGCCAATTCCAGCAATTTTGCTCAACCAACCCTTCCAAATGTTTTCAAGTGCATATAAAATTAATACGACAATAATGATATTGAAAACACCATTACTTCCCTAATTTTAACCCAAGATACACACTTTAACAAGTTCAATTTATGATTTATCGCAACACTTATCACATTATAGTACTATTTTAAAATTAGACCTTCTGTAGTAGTAGCAGGACTCATGAATAGCACAGAAATAAGGTTCCTAATCTCTATCTAAGCTGCTTTCCTTTATCAAAAGGAGAACAGCTACAACAACAGGAGTTATTATCATAGTCAAAGCCTGCACAATGTTGGGTCTGGTTATCACAGGGTAAATTACACTTCCATACTTGATTGCTGCAGCACCCAGAACAGATCCCACCAGCAATTTTGCCAGATACCCCCAATCCTCCTAATTATGACACAAAGTTAACAATTTAGGGAAAGTATAATTTAGACCAACATAAGTAGTTCATATAAATACTTGAAAATGCAGCAAGCCACTCCTCTGTAACCTTTTAACTTAAAGTAACAAAGTTAAACCTCATTTAATCTTGGCTTAAGTAGCATCCAACACTCGAACTAATATTTTAATAGCACTCAATATCCTAAACCAAATTTTTAGAGATCCATCCTCATAAATAATTTATCTTTCAGTAGTATCAATACTCTAAAATAGCTTTTTATGCAATTCTGCTGTAGATTGTTTTTCTCATAACAAGCATCAGGATACCCCGAGCCATGGAAAAAATTAACATAGATACTAGTGTCATTTAAGATATTGAGTCAATGAGTATTTCAGTACTCTGATGGTACTGAAAAAATATTTTGATGGTCAATAAAAAAAATATAGCTAGTGACAAGGTGATTCATATTACTTCCTCCTGACCTAAATATAACACCTAGTTGAATTTTTCGGAAAATCCTAAAAAAACAAAAAAAAAAGTCAATTGTAAATTGATTTACCTATTTTTTTTACCATAAACTGGTTTATTTGATCTATAAACTAATGGATAATCTAACCATGTAATCTCTTCTAAATATAAGACCTAGTTAACATTTTGGAGCATGCTAAGAAAGCTAAAAAGGTGATTAAAATTGATTTTCCTACAAAATTTTCCTCTAAACCAATTTATTTAACTTATAAGCTAACATATAATCTAATAATATACATATGTTATGAATAAGGGGTTCTTTTTTGCTTTCTTAGATTCTCCAAAAAAGTCAATTAAATCTTATATTTAGTTAGGAATATATATATCAAATATTTCATAATTTGATAACATATTTTATAATTTTGATCTCTAAAAAAAGTCAACTAAATCTTACATTGAAGAATTTAGGGAGTACATACTAATAACCGTTAAAATTTTATCTTTGCCACTACTTTTTATTAAGATATTACATCCCATATGAAATACAAAGCTATATAAACATTTTGCTACAAGCGATAGTCTTGCCAAAAAAAAAGTGAATCAGATTTTTTTTATCAGAAAGTGAATCAGAATCAAAACGTGAGATAGAAAAAAGAGAGATAAATGAATGTACCGGAGAAAGAAAAGTGGTAGAAGTGTTTCTGGAATTTCGTGTTGCTTCATTACTTTCTCTCTTGGGATCCAAAGCTCGAACGACAAATGAGTTTGCGGACCTTATGGACAAGAATGGAAGTGGGGTTTGGTTAAAATAGTTAGCAATGGTGCAAAGAGTTTTTCTCGGATAAGTTCTCTCTGATAAACTGAAGCTCCATGCTGTAATGTTGGAAGCTGACACTGCCATATCCTTCACGCTCAATTTCCTACCGCTCATAAATAATGTAAGTGAGAACAATAAAAAAGCCAAAAGGGAAAGGGAAACATTTGTGTACTCCCTCCCTCCTATCCTAAATATAAGAGCACTTTGACTTTTTTGGAGAATCCTAAGAAAGCAAAATGAACAATTTAATCATAACATATTTTAAATATTATTATATCATATGTAAGTTCATAAGTCAAATAAACTAGTTTAGTGAAAAAATTTGGAAAATCAATTTTTAATTACCATATTTTGCTTTCTTAAGATTCTCCAAAAAAGTCAAAGTGCTCTTGTATTTAGGAACGGAGGGAGTATTTGTTAACTTATTATTATTATTATTATTATTATTATTATTATTATTATTATAAGAATTCAAAATCTGAATTAATTTAGTGAAATATATAAAAGTTCCTGTTTATTTTACCATCATATAATGTGTTCATTTGTAACTTAATCTCTAACTCTCTTCTGATAAAAAATATCTAACTCCCTTTCAATTTTACTAATAGAATATGTCTATCTCTTGATAGATTGATAATAAATAAGAATAATATTGGAAAAATCTATATTCTATAATACACATTTAATAACTAATTATTTTCTTTCACCCATTCAACTATTCTAGAAATAAAACCTTAATAATTCCCCTCACAATATATTAAACTTTCTAAATTCATTTTGAAGGCTTTTAAATTTTCAATTTACACCTGAAACCATAAGCAATTCATTATGTTTTTTTTTCTAAATTTTATACATTTATTGATTTGTTTTATGATTTAAAATTCATGATGTTACATTACAACTAATCATAAAAACATTCTTTATTTCATGTTTTCAACTTTTTTATATTTTACATTTTAAATAAATATATTTTCATCAATCAATTATTCCAAGTTACACAAATGATACTCCACTTTTACCATATGATCAAAAATGATATTTTCACTAATATGACAATAATATTAGACATGAAAAGTTCAAAATGCCCTTATAAATTAATCGCCTCCCAGTAAAAGTTTATTTAATTATAAGGGCATTTTGAACATTTCAAGTCTAATATTATTGTCATATTAGTGAAACTATCATTTTTTATCACATGGTAAAAGTTAGTATTATTTTTGTACCTTAGAATAGTTATGTACTATTGATTTAACCGCTTCCTATTCGTCTTGGGGTTAAATGCAAGTTTACTTATGACCAAGGATTGCAACACAGTGGCGCAACCTCGGGTCGTCTCTCTTGAGGAGTCTTCTAAACTACCTTAAGATGAACTAAATGTAAATTAAAAGTGACAAAAGGAAAGGGGTTTGTTGGGTTTTTTCTATGTAGAATGCAAATGAACCTAACTACAATATTTTTTTATCTTTTATTTGATAAGGTGGGATGATTGAATGGTTGAAGTTTAGTGAATTCTATGAAATGGATCTCTTGAGTCTAGGTGAGGTGACAAACATTAGCTCAAATCATTTAGGGGTTCAATGCATCAAGTGTAATTCCTAGATGTGTGAAATAGTTTGAGTCTAAACACTTGTGGCTCTCATGAAGTGCAACCACAACAATCATGAATGGATACAATCAAGTAATCTAACTAGCAACCACTAAAATGAGACTAATTTAATGCAACCACAATGTAGATATGAATTCATAGCTCAAGTGTTTAAAGCCCAAAATAGACACAACTTAGTCCATTCATGATGTGATTTGCTAATTTAGATTTGGTTAATGCCTTTTTCCTTTTCCAAACTCAATCGAATTATAGAGTGTCCTATAAAAGAGAGCTCATACAATCATACACATATCTAAATAAATCAACTTGATAGAATCATCAACACAAGGCTAAGCAACTCAATATCAAGAAGAATTTACCAAAACACATATATAATCAACAAAGTACTTAATACATAGTCCTAATCCAAATTAGCAAGGTCAAACATCATACATACATATATAGAATCTCAATCCAATACATAAATCCAAACATCTACAAGAGAGGTTCAAATACATAAAGAAGAAATTCTAAATACATATAATGAACTAAGAAAAACTCCCCTCATGATGAACTCATGCTTGAACAACCATCAACCCATCCTCAAGAGATGAAGAATCCTCAATCCAACATAGAAACTCCAAGAGAAACTCCAAGAAGAATAATCATTTGAAAATCCATGGAAGAGAAAGGTGGAAGAAGGTGGAAATGTGAAGAAATGATGGGTAGGGTGGAAGGAATGAGGTGGAAGTGGATGAAAATGAGTGGGAATGGAAAGGAATTGAAGAACCCTAAGTTGAGACACTTATTTTCGGCCAAAGGGTGCTTGGGAATGGTTTGGGTCATGATAGGAAGCTTTTATAGGCCCAAGAAACCCTAAAAATCGCGTCTGATTTTTTGACAGCGTCAGGCTCGCCAGTGGCTCGCCAACTGGCGAGCGAGTGACGAGTTACCCGAATGTACTCGCCAGTGGCTCGCCAACTGGCGAACAAGTGGCGAGTGGCTCACCAGTGGCTTGCCAGTGGCTCGCCAGTTGACCTGCCTCAGCACTAAAATGCAAACTTCATCTAGAAACGTTATTTTGACCCTTTTTCTTGAATCTTCACCTTCAACCTCCCAACCTACATATTCAAATGTCTCAAAGGTAGCATCAAAATGTTCTTTGAAACATGTAAAACATTATAGCATGTTAAAAAAAGCCTAAATTGCCCTTAATTAGAACAAATTCCAACAACTAGTGCAATAGTTAGAATCTATGCAAATTAGGTGCAATTATCATCAAAACATGCATTAATTCAATGGATTTGGCCATGAAAATATATGCAAAAGTATGGTGCAATCAACTATTTTTGTTCCTTGATAAATATTTATATATCATTTTTGGTTCTTCCCACTATAAACTAAACCTTTAAAAAATGAAGATGGTGACCAGAAATGAATTTGAAAATGATAACAATGAGAGGAGTTAGTTGGGAAAAGAAGGGAGAGTTGAAAAACACATTTAATTAAAAAAATGACCAATCACACATTTAATTATTATTTTTTTATCAGAACACATTTAATTATTTAAATCTTGAGAAACAATTACTACCTCCGATCCTAATATAAGACCTAATTGACTTTTTTTTGGAGAGGTTAAGGTTGCGAAATAGACTATTAAATTATGACATATTTGATATATTGTTAGATTATACTGTACATTAGTTTATAGGTAAAACAAACTAGTTTAAGGGAAAAAATTAGGTAAATCAATTTATAATTAACTTATTTTGTTTTTTTATAGGATTTTCTTAAAAAGTCAACTAGTTCTTATATTTAAGAAGGAAAGAGTATTTATTAGGATCGCTAAAGAAAAGAAACATTTGGCATAGAAACCTGGATGAACAAGTAATTCCCAAATCTCACACTCACACCTTCCAAGCAAACACAATCTTTCTTCACATTTCACAACACTTCGTTTTCATATCGGAACCCTAATTCCCAAATCATCCCAATTCTCTGAAATTCTCTCTTCGATTCGTTCCTCCCCAATCCTTCACGATGGTTCTAGCTCAGTTAGGCGGCAGCATTTCGCGTGCTCTCCAGCAAATGAGCAATGCCACCATAATCGACGAGAAAGTCCTCAACGAATGTCTCAACGAAATCACTCGCGCTCTTCTTCAATCCGATGTTCAATTCAAGCTCGTCCGCGATATGCAGACCAATATTAAGAAGATTGTCAATCTCGATGATCTCGCTGCTGGTCATAATAAGCGCAGGATCATTCAACAAGTATGGGTTTTTATTATTCTTATCTCAATTTTCTTTACTGCCTTTTCATTTCTTGATTATTCGCACATAATTTGATTGAATCTTTGAAGGAAAGTGTGATGTGGTTGTTTAGATTTAATTTTACAGTGAAACTATTACTAAGTTAAGTTAAGTTTGTTAAAATTACGTAATATTCCCTCCTTTCCTAAATATAAGATCACTTTTCCTAATTTGATTAGATTAAGGAGGCTACTTATGTTAGTTATTAGCACATAATATGACTAATCTACCCTTACTTTATTTTCACATTCCTTGTCTTTGCTTGTTCATTATAGATAAGTATTATTAGGGTTTAATTAAGAAAAAGTTGGGAAAATTAGAAAGTTGCTTATATATTTAGGAACATATTGACATTTGAGAGTGATCTTATATTTAGTAATGGAGGCAGTATTAACTATGCGCGTACCCACCCCGTCTGTTAATTTGATTATTATGAGGAACATTAATAGGGGATAATTTGGGCAAAAGGTTGATGATAACTAGAAACATGCCTTGTGACCAAACTCATCAATTAAATAGGTCCTATATCTTGTGAAAATTTCACAGTGATGCAGTGTGATAGTTGTGCTACTTGTTTATATTCCTGCTGGATTAGATGTATTTTGTTTGCATCTTGACTCTTTCATTGGACTATTTTGTCTGTTGCATTTGCCTCTTTTGAGGACTAGTCTGGACTTTGTCGAGCTTTTTGCTGGCTCAATTGTGTATTGTCGAAGTTATGCTAGTTTTTTGTTGTTTGATGTGCGATTTTTTAAGTAGTGTCTTGATATCTTTAATGGGCTTCTTTGCTTGTAGGCTGTGTTTAACGAACTCTGCAAAATTTTGGATCCTGGCAAACCCTCTTTCACTCCAAAAAAAGGGAAAACTAGTGTCGTCATGTTTGTTGGTTTGCAAGGTATGTTACCTATGAATGGCTTTTCCTTCTTGGCAATAAAGTTGTTTTAGTCAACTCATTATATTATAATGCAGAAGAACCACCTTAAATCATGAGTGTAATTTTTTTTGGGATTTAGTGCTAGTAGAAACCAATATGTCTTTACTTTATTAGTTGGTCCTTCTTCTTGTAAGGAAATAATTCAATTGTTAGCTGATGCTTGAAAATTTTAAAACAATGATTCAGGATCGGGAAAAACCACAACTTGTACAAAATACGCATACTATCATCAGAAGAAAGGCTGGAAGCCTGCTCTAGTATGTGCTGATACATTCAGGGCAGGTGCTTTTGATCAATTGAAACAAAATGCTACTAAAGCTAAGATCCCTTTCTATGGAAGGTATACCTTTTGTTTTGCGGTTCCCCCTTTCATTTTCTTTTAGAATTAATCAACTTGGTATATTGATTCAAAATCTAGTGTCATGTTGTTGCTAAAAAATTTAGAGTGTTGCCTAGCTCAACCGCTCCTATATTTCTAGAGGATTCATCTTAGCTAGTCATTTGTTGCATTAAAACCCTCCCTCCTCTTCCATTCACCTCAAATCAAACAGGCCCTAAGTAATTTGGTTATGGAAAACGTTTAATCAATTGCATTTCAATACAGGTGCCTATAACGCTAAATTAATTATTCAATATTGTGTCCCTAATTCTTGTGACAGTTACATGGAGTCAGACCCTGTGAAAATTGCTGTTGAAGGTGTAGAGACATTTAAGAAAGAAAACTGTGATCTCATAATTGTTGATACCAGTGGACGGCACAAACAGGAAGCTGCTCTTTTTGAAGAAATGCGCCAAGTTTCGGAAGCAACGGTATACTTTTGGTATTGAAAGTGCATGCATTTTTGTTGTGACTGTTACTAGACGCTGATAATTGCTAATATGTTTTATTTGTGTCATTCAGAAACCAGATCTTGTTATATTTGTTATGGATAGCAGTATTGGTCAGGCTGCATTTGATCAGGCCCAAGCATTTAAACAAAGTGTTGCAGTTGGAGCCGTTATTGTTACCAAAATGGATGGCCATGCAAAGGGTGGTGGTGCTCTTAGTGCGTAAGTGCTACTGGGGTGACTTTTATGTGCTCTTCAATATCGATTGATCCTATCTGGTAGTTTTAGCTTGACATCAGTTTGGTTAAACCTTATAAGTAGTGGAAAGAAATGTAACCCTTTCATTAATGAAGGGTTTGGAGTAGAGTTGTGAATGTTTATCTCCCTTTTTTCTTTTCCCTCAAGCAATTAAGCTTTAATTAATTGTATCTGTAGGTTTTATCTATAATTTATTCTTTTTTTTTTCCAAATCATGTCTGCATATTTCTTTTTGTCTCACATACTCTCTTGTTATATTTTCTTGAATTTTATCATGTTTTGCTTCAGACATCCATCCATATTTTGCATTATATGCTAAAGATTTGTAATAGGTTGATCTACCGCAAGACTTTCTAGACAAAATGTTTATTAGATATTTTGCAAGAGTATTTTTTACTCTGATTGGTGTTTAGCACTTAGATGTGTGTGTGTGTGTGCAAGAGTATTTTTTATTCTGATTTTTTTGCTATAATGTAACTGTAATCAAACCTTTTCTGTACATACCATTTTTTTCTGGCAATGAAACCCTTTTTCATATTCATTGCTTCTGAGATATGATGGAGATAGTTGGTGAGATTCACTAGGCTAGACATAGTTAAACAGTTTATAGAATGAAATTTCTGATGCTGTATGAACTGTATTGCTGATTTGATTAGCCTTTATCTTTTAGAATGAATGTGTATTTTAGGTTTTGTGGTTTGAATGCTTAATCCTATTAATTTTGCATGTGCAGTGTTGCAGCAACAAAGAGTCCGGTCATATTCATTGGAACTGGAGAACATATGGATGAATTTGAAGTTTTTGATGTTAAACCGTTTGTCAGTCGTCTTTTAGGTGTGTTCTTTTTCTGATTTTGTCTGACTGAATTGAAGCCATGCCCAACTAAAGTTATTTCTTATTTGCAGCTCTTATTGTTATACATGGATGATTGATTGGTCATGATTGTGCAATTTCTTAAACATATTTACTGTTTAGTCATGTCATAACTCATGTCTTTTCAATTAGGCATGGGTGACTGGTCTGGGTTTATGGACAAGATTCATGAAGTTGTTCCCATGGATCAACAGCCTGAACTACTTCAAAAGCTGTCAGAAGGGAACTTCACTTTGAGGATTATGTATGAGCAATTTCAGAACATACTCAAAATGGGTCCAATCGGGCAGGTTATTACCTTTAATTTTTTTCTCTCTCTCTCTCATAAGCTTCTCTATCTGACTGTGCTATGCAGATAATAACAAGTGCTTGCTAACTCCTGTATTAACATATCTAGTTCATTTATGTAGGTGTTCTCAATGCTTCCTGGATTTAGTGCTGAATTGATGCCAAAAGGCCGTGAGAAAGAAAGTCAAGCAAAAATCAAGCGATACATGACAATGATGGATTCAATGACAGATGAAGGTAATCAACTTTATGAATTAATCTTTGAACTTCAGCCTCAACTAGAAAGTCAACTTATATATATAAATGGAATTCTGCTTAGTTGAAATCATATTATGCTCTTTTCCCATCTAACTTTTATATATATTGCAGAGTTAGATAGTATAAATCCAAAGCTGATGAATGACTCACGAATGATGCGGATAGCTCGAGGGTCTGGTCGTCAAGTTAGAGAAGTGGTGGAGATGATGGAGGAGTACAAACGTCTCGCAAAGATTTGGAGCAAAATGAAAGGGCTTAAAATACCAAAGAAGGGAGACATGAGTGCTCTATCACGAAATATGAATGCCCAGCACATGAGCAAAGTCCTTCCTCCACAAATGCTTAAGCAAATAGGGGGTATGGGTGGGTTACAGAATTTGATGAAGCAGATGGGTTCTAATAAAGACATGATGGGCATGCTTGGTGGCATGGACAAATAGGCTCTAGCAAGGCACAACACTGTAAAATTCCCCCAGCCAAATCAAATACTGTTGGTCCATTTTATGGGGCGGGCGGGCCAATGTACATGATTTTCAAAATTTGTTTTACATTATTATTAGTAATTTTAGAAGCAGCATGGTTTTATCAAGATTTTGAATTATTGAGAATTTTCTTGGTGGAATTGCAATGTTAGTTCATATTCAACAATGGATTAGATCGGTTTGGCATGTCACATTTGTTGGACCAATGTCTATTTTAGTAGATAGAATGTAGGGTTAAACCAGCATCAGTATCAATTACTGAAAGCTGTCGACCTTCTATAAATCATATGGCCTATAACATAAGTCAGTAAATATACCAATAAATTGCACAAGTCAACATATCTATCTAGCCACGAGTAAATCAGATTTCAATAAACATAAAACTTTTAACTAGTAAATCCATTGGTTTCTTCCACTTCTTTTTTTTCTCTAGAAAAAACCTTCAAGAATTCAATAAATTTAAAATCTTTTGATTAGTCTCCATGCAAATTAAATCTTGAAATATTTTTTACTTGAATTCGGATGTTACACTTTAACTTGTTCTATGGGTAGTACTTAGTGGTAATTAAATGGTTCTACCTAGAGCCGTGAATATGTGTCAGACTCGTGGGTTGAGTTCGACAACCGGCAGATTTTTAAGGGTTAGAGTTAGTAAAATCTCAACCCATTTAAATTGGGTTGTTCTAACTCAAACCATTCAACCCCAACTTAACAAGGATTAGTCTGGCGGGTTGGCGGGCCTACCTTACCTTGTTTTCTGTTTTTATTTGTGTCATTCAGAAACCAGATCTTGTTATATTTGTTATGGATAGCAGTATTGGTCAAGCGGCATTTGATCAGGCCCAAGCATTTAAACAAAGTGTTGCAGTTGGAGCCGTAATTGTTACTAAAATTGATGGTCATGCAAATGGTGGTGGTGCTCTTAGTGCGTAAGTGATTCTGGGGTGACTTTAATGTGCTCTTCAATATCGATTGATCCTATCTGATAGTTTTTGCTTGACATCAGTTTGGTTAAACCTTATAAGTAGTGGAAGGAAATGTAACCCTTTGATCAATGAATGGTTTGGAGTATAGTTATGTATGTTAATCTCCCTTTTTTCTTTTGCCTCAAGCAATAGAGCTTTAATTAATTGTATCTGTAGGAATTATGTATATTTTATTTTTTTTTTGCAAATCATGTGTGCATATCTTTTTGTCTTGCATACTCTCTTGATGAATTTTCTAGAATTTTATCATGTTTTTGCTTCAGATATCCACACATATTATATTATATGCTGAAGATTTATAATAGTTTGATCTGCCGCAAGACTTCCTGTCAAAATGTTTATTAGATATTTTGCAAGAGTATTTTTAATTCTGATTGGTGTTTAGCACTTAGATGTGTGTAAGTTGCTCAGTGTAATTTGATTTTTTCCTATACTGTAACTGTAATCAAACCTCCTTTGTACAAACCATTTTTTTTAAGCAACGAAACCCTTTTTCATCCAAAAATAAAATAAAATATATTCATTGCTTCTGAGATATGATGAAGATATATAGTTGGTGAGATTCACTAGGCTAGACATAGTTAAGCATTCTATAGAGTGAAATTTCTGATGCTGTATGAACTGTATTGCTGATTTGATTGGCCTTTATCTTTGAAAATAAATGTGTATTTTAGGTTTTGTTGTTTGAATGCTTAATCCTATTAATTTTGCCTGTGCAGTGTTGCAGCGACAAAGAGTCCAGTCATATTCATTGGAACTGGAGAACATATGGATGAATTCGAAGTTTTTGATGTTAAACCTTTTGTCAGTCGTCTGTTAGGTGTGTGCTTTTCTCGTTTTTATCTGACTGAACTGAAGCCATGTCCAGCTTTGTTATATCTACTTTGCAGCTCTTATTGTTATTCATGGATGATTGATTGGTCATATGATTGTGCAAATTCTTGAAAATATTTACTGTTTAGTCATGTCATAACTTATAACTCATGTCTTTTCAATTAGGCATGCGTGACTTGTCTGGACTTATGGAAAAGATTCATGAAGTTGTTCCGATGGATCAACACCCTGAACAACTTAAAAAGCTGTCAGAAGGGAACTTCACTTTGAGGATTATGTATGAGCAATTTCAGAACATACTTAAAATGGGTCCAATCGGGCAGGTTACTACCTATTGTTTTTTTTTTCTTTCATAAGCTTCTCTATCTGACCGTGCTATGCAGATAATTATAAGCGCATGGTAACTCCTGTATTAACATATCTGGTTCATTTATGTAGGTGTTCTCAATGCTTCCTGGATTTAGTGCTGAATCGATGCCAAAAGGCCATGAGAAAGAAAGCCAAGCCAAAATCAAGCGGTACATGACAATGATGGATTCAATGACAAATAAAGGTAATCAGCTTTATGAATTAAAATCTTTGAGCTTTAGGCTCAACTAGAAAATCAACTTAAATATAAATGGAGTTCTCGTTAGTTGAAATCATAGTATGCTCTTTTCCATCTGACTTTATATATATTGCAGAGTTAAATAGTACAGACCCAAAGCTGATGAATGGCTCACAAACGATGCGAAAAGCTCGAGGGTCTGGTCGTCTAGTTAGAGAAGTGGTGGAGATGTTGGAGGAGTACAAACGTCTCGCAAAGATTTGGAGCAAAATGAAAGGGCTTAAAATACCAAAGAATGGAGACATGAGTGCTCTATTACGAAATATGGGTGGGTTACAGAATTTGATGAAGCAGATGTGATGTAAAACACACTTGAAATGTTCTTTAATATCAAGGACAGATGAGTTAAAGTAGTAGAAGAGTGTAATAAAGAAAGGTGGGGGAAATAGAAATAGAGTTTATGTGGGGGAAGGCAAAAATGATCAAACATGTAATACTTCATTCAATCGTAAGCATGCCAATACAATAAGCAAAAAGACCCTTTTTATAGATCAAGAGTAGGGGCACTTTGTTCTTACAAGGAAACATCTACAACAACCAAAACTCTTACACTTAAGAAATATCTAGATTGACAACTAGGACTTAAAACAATTAAGAAGTATCTAGATGATGACACTAAGACACTAACAACTTGAGAGACAACTAGACAACTTAATCTCACATCATTTTCTATTCTTGTATTTCTTCCCATATAACTTATCAAGATGGGTTCTGACTTCTAATAAAGACATGATGGGCATGTTTTGTGGCATGGACAAATATACCAAGCCACATCACTGTAAAATTCCCCCAGCCAAATTAAATACTGTTGATCCATTTTATGTGGCGGGCCAATGTACATGATTTTTAAAATTTGTTTTACATTATTAGTAACTTTAGAAGCAACATGATTTTATCAAGATTTTGAATTATAGAGAATTTTCTGGGTGAAATTGCAATATTAGTTCATATTCAACATTGGATTGAGATCGGTTTGGCATGTCACATCTGTTAGACCAATGTCTATTATATTAGATACAATGTAGGGTTAAACCAGCATCAATACCAATTACTTAAAGCTAGGGGTGTTCAACTTTTTCCGTCTCGTCCCGTCCCGAGGCATTTTGGGATGGGAAATTTTCGTTCAAAAATTTTCGGGACGGGTTCTCTTCGGGATGGGATGAGACACTGGATGGGGTCGTCCTAATCCCGTCCCGAATACATACATACATACATACATATGTGTGTGTATGTGTGTATTTATATAATCTTTTTTTAGAAAAGTGCATTTGTTATACTACCTTTGGTCCTAAATATAGGACCTAATTGACTTTTTTTAGAGAGATTAAGGTTGCAAAATAGGTTATTAAATGTTGACATATTTGATATATTTTTAGATTATACATTAGTTTATAGGTAAAATAAACTAGTTTAAGGGAAAAATTAGGTAAATCAATTTATAATTAACTTATTTTGCTTTTTAAGGATTTTTTAGAAAAAGTCAATTAGGTCTTATATTTAGGACCGAGGGGAGTATTTACCATGTATGGGTGTACATGACATTTTTTAGGGAAAATGCGATCATAATAAAATTTTACCTTATTATATTGTATAAAATGTATTATAAAAGTAATATTGAATTAATTTATTTGTTTTTTACTAACACAAAGTGTCATAAAATGTATTCAATAATGTGCCGGTCAAATAGAAACTTTTGAATTATAAAAATTAGACTATTGCCTCAGGGAATACTTGAGGAGATAGCTAGGACAAGAGTTAAATAGTTTGCCTATGCCTTCTTGCAAATGGAATCCCACAAAAGCTTTGAATTGGGACCTCCCAACAAGCTGTGGAAGGCAATCTGGACAGCTCCAACTGCCACGAATGCTGAGAGAGGGAGGATGAAAATGACAAATTTGATGACTTGCTCTCACTGCCCAAACTCAGTAGAAGACATAGATCATGTATTTAAAACATGCCCCATGGCTTCTAAGGTGTGGAGGAAGATCTTGCTGATAGATATGTGCCAGGAGCTCTTTAGATCTCATCTAATCACATGGTTCTCTAGAGCACTACTGGTGAAAAGTCTCCATAAATCTTGGAAAGTAGGGCTAATGGTAACGTGCTATAAACTTTGGAATCTATGTATTTTCACATAGGGAAGATTCACTATGGAAAGTTTACTCAAGTGAATCCTTTCAATAATCAACCACTCTCTAGATAGTTTCACACCTATTAATGTACTTTCCATAAATCTTGGAAAGTAGAAATAATGGTCACGTGCTAGAAAATTCGGTAGACCCGAAATCCACGTATTTTCGCAAAGTAAAGATCCACTGTGGAAGGTTTACTCAAGCAAATCCTTTCAATAGTCAACCACTCTCTACATAGCTTCAATCCTATTAATGTACTTTCCATAAATCTTGGAAAGTAGGGCTAATGGTCATGTGTTGGAAAATATGGGAGATCTGAAATCTACGAATATTCACAAAAAAAGACCTATGTGAAAGGTTTACTCAAGCAAATCCTTTCAATAGTTAACCACTCTCTAAACAACTTCACGACTATTAATGTACTTTCCATAAATCTTGGAAAGTAGGGCTAATGGTCATGTGTTAGAACATTTAGGAGGCCCGAAATCTACGTATTTTCACAAAAAAAAGACCCACTGTAAAAAGTTTATTCAAGCAAATCCTTTCAATAGTTAAACAGTCTCTAAGTAGCTTCAAAACCATTAATATACTTTCAACTTTCAATGGTCATGTTCTGTTGGTCATTTAGGGCCCACATGTAAATGCTTATATGATCTTAATGAAAGGAAACACTGTCCTTTCATTAAAAAATCGTTTTGACTTATAAACTGTTTCCAATGGCTCTATTTGGCTTATAAAACAATGTAATGACTTATTCTGACCAATAAACTAAAATAAAAGGCTTAATATATCCTACAAACAAAATAAAATGGTCAATTTGACCAATAAAAATGTCAAAATAAAAGTTCATTTTGGCGAGATTGATTCTTTTATTTTGTTTGTAGGCTAAAATGAGTCATTTTACTGTTTATAGGTCAAATTGAACCATTAAAAATAGTTTATAGGTCATAATGATATTTAACCCTAGAATATATTCCTTCTAGTATATTCTTCATTTGATATGGCTATCATTTTTCAGTTGATGAATTGAATGTTTCAATTTTAGGGAGATTTTATAAATATGTGACGCACACGCACACAAGATTGCAGATAACTTCAACCTTTCCCATTGAACTGGTAAAATGTTAAGCAAAATGAAAGGGCTAATTTCATTTTTCTTCTATAATTTATACAAAGGATGGCTCCAAAAAAATAGGGTGCAAACAATTTATACACGAGGCTTCAATGAAAATAAATAAATAAACACTCACTAATAAATTTATTAGCACATATATATAGAATCAACTTTGTCATTTCTCCAAGAACTGGCTCAAAACAGTTTTTCTCAAATCAATTTCCTCTTCCTCATCATCCTCCTCATCTTCATCAGATTTGGACGTTGCATTGAGAGCTAGACGAAGTACAAAGTTGATTTGTTTCCTTAAACTGGCATTGTCTACAAATGTGTGTGCCAGCAGCCTCCTCAGTTCATTGTCAGTTGCTACTATATCACCTGAACTTGAACTGCGTGTCTCATTTATAGCCTCAGCAGTATTTTCTACATCTTGTGCTAAGAGTTGTGCCTGCTCTCATTTTTGTAAACATGCAGAGAATAAAATGAGTAAACGGGCAAACATAAACTACTGAGTGAAGTAACAAAATAATTATGATCACTTCATTAACAAAATACTACAACAAATCTGCTCGAGACCGAATTCCCCTAAACTTTTTGTTACCAAAGGAAAAACAAAAAGAAGCTTTATACTACCTTCAGTCCTAAATATAGGACCTAATTGACTTTTTTTTTGAGAGATTAAGGTTACGAAATATGTTATTAAATGATGACATATTTAATATATTTTTAGATAATCCATTAGTTCATAGGTAAAATAAACTAGTCTAAGGGAAAAGTTAGGTAAATCAATTTATAATTAACTTATTTTTTGCTTTTTCAGGATTTTCCAAAAAAGTGAATTAGGTCTTATATTTAGGACCGGAGGGAGTACTATTTAAGTTGGATTGGCTTCATAATGGTGTGAAGTAAGATTCAAAATTGTGCGTTTTGGTGTGTGTTTAGACTGTAATGCAACAGTTTTGTTAATTTTAGCCAAGAAAGGAAAGACTTGAATAGTGCAAGGAGTGTAAAACGTATGAAACTTTGTAAATAAACAACAACAATTAAGTCTTGTTCCACTAGGTGGGGTTGGCTACATTCATCATACTTTCTTCATTGATCCATATCGATAAGATTCAAAAGGATTTTATGTTGCTTGTCGAGACCTAATACAACCCTCTTCCTTTACTCAGGCTTCTGACCGACTATAGACATAGGCGGAGTTTCAAGTAGAAAAAAATTATACAAAAATACGTGAGTTGAATACTTCAAGCATAAATGTCTCGAGATGGAGAACACACCTCAGCAAGTAGGAGACCAATTCGATTATCTGACATAGCTAATAAATCCAGAGCATCAGATGGAGAAGTATCAACAATCAATTTATCTTCCTCCTCAACAAGGAAGTTAACACTGCACTCTTGAAGCCTTTGTTGAAGAATTCCACACTCACGCAGCAACTTTGTGCTGGCTTCATGTGAAAGTTTCAATCTTTGCTTTTCTTTATGAAGACTTCTCTGAAATGATGAAAAGCAAAAGCATAAAATTAACTGGATTTCAGAACACAACAATTGAAGAAAGTCTGAAATATTAAACCCATTTCTTTTTCAAATAAAAAGTACAAAGGAAAAAAATGCTAAATATTTATCTGAACAATATTTGTAAATAAGAGGAACTCATTGGAGAGAATAACCACATCTCTTCCCCCCCTTTCTCAGGCCTTGCTCTTTCTAGATGGTAATGTACGAGCAGACTCACAGAACCAGTGAAATTGATAACTATTAGACTAGAAAATTCCTGATAGTATTCTGGAGCAATTGCCCACATACACTAACTAGAAAAGAGCCATACCTCTGCCTCTAATTTTTCCTTGACCAATTCACTGAGTTGCTGCTTCAATTCTGATTGAGAATTTCTAAGTGATTTGACCTCCTTTATTAGCACCTTCACATCTGTCTTTGATTTCATCTCAAGCTCTTCATGACGCTTCTGCAAGTTCTCAAGTTGATCTCTAGCAAAATCAAGATCTTGCTGCAAGAACTCATTTTCCTTAATGACAGATGCTTTCATTGACTCCGCGTGCAGTCTTTCATCCTAAATTATTGGGATTGTTCAATAAAGGGCCTCCAAAATAGAAATGTTTAGAGATGTTAATGAAAATCAGTAATCCAAACCCCACCTCTTCAGACTTCCATTTCATCTCCATGTCCATGCATTTCCTCCTAAGTTCCTCAATATCCCACTGCATTTGTGTAAATCTTTCCCGTTCAGCTAAAACAGCCTGGTGCATATTTTCTCTGCAGTTCAGTTGAGTTGTTTCAAGTTCAACTTCCAAATCTTTAACCTACAATAAAGATGAATTGAAAATTAGCATATGAATATATAAAGTGATAAAGTTCATAATTTCTATTCAGCATCTCAACATTGAGATGACCACTATTTCCATGTGTCAACAAGTTAGCAAGCTTAGTTTAGACGCCCTACACCAACAAAAAAGTGATACAATCACACAAGTCATAATCATATACCATAATTTTTTTCAACATCCACTCCCAAATAATATCCAACCGACGTGAGCATGATTGATGGTAGATATTGATGCACAAAGAAAAACAGAGCACCACACCTTTGAACTTAATGCTTATATACTATCACCATTTGAGTTCAAGACATTTCTCCATATAAACAAAAAAAACTTCATCACATTATAATGATTTTAATTATAAAAGTTTGACAAGGATGGCTTGGGTTTCTGGAAAATGTTGGTTTATAAATCATTTAAATTTGATAGAAATTTAAACAATGATAGGGGAAAATAAGCCTGATCACAATTTTGACAGTTTTGTATACTTAAAAAACTAGTGACTATTCGGTATGGGCATTTTAAAGACAAGAATCCAGACATATCATTAAGTATACTGAATCAAACAAAATTTCAATCAATTACCCTACTCATAGCATGGACAGTTCAAAAAGGTTGATGCAAATCAGTAAACAAGAAACTTTTTAGATGTGATTATATCCGTGAAAAATCATCCAACATACTTAACAATTCAGATTATTTATTTCTTTACTACCGTTGGAATATAAACTTATTTTGCATCTGCTAAGAACCTTCAGCATGAAAGATACTTCAACCAGTGAATGACAGTTAGGTGACATGAGACAAATACAATATTATGATGCAGAGTATTGAATAAGTTGTAAACTGACTCCATGATAGCTGTTGTCAACGTATGATTAACACATACAGAATTAAACCAATAGAATGCTTTTGATTTTAAATTTTCGTAATCACATTCTTCTGAGGAATAATATCGGTGAAACTTGTGAATAACTAATCCTGTATTACAATTAAAGATTAACTAAAATGAAGAAATAAAACACTCTAATTAGAAAACAAAGAGAAAGAAAGCAATGTACATGTTAAATACCTTTGTTATGAGAAATTGTCTAGCAGCCGTTTCTTGATTTAATCTTGTTACAAGATCTTCCACATCTGTATTTGCTGTTGTCAGTCTCTGCTGCAGGGTCATAAGTATTCTGTTTAACTTGTGTCGCACATCAGATGGGAGAGTCACCAACATATCCATGCTTAGATTTGATGCCTCACCATTCCTTATAGAACTTAAGTCACTTCCAATGCTGTCTATTGACAATCTCTTAACATGGCCATCCATCTTATCTTGTATTTTGGGAATAAAGTCAGTTCCATCTAAGCGGAGAACTTGAACATCGGCAGTTATTTCAGTGGCTTTGTCTGTAGCCCTGTTGTCAGTTTGCATGTTATCCATGGAAAATTTTGATGCACCCTCACTAACAAATTCTTTGTCGGATTCAGCATGTACAACAGTTGTTCTTGCTAAATTTCTCGAGTCATGTTCAGTTATTGAATTGTCCATGCTCAGATCAGAATATCCTTCTTTTCCATGCCTTGGTGTTCCCAGCTCGGATACTTCATAAGAAGTATCATTACCAGAATCAGATGCAAAAACATGTGGGTCGTCTTGGGGAACATATGATGCAGCACCACTTGCTGAAGTTTCATCTGACATCTGCAGCGAATTATGGAATGCTGAAAAAAAAAAAAAACTAATGTAAGGGTCTAAATATGTTTGTACAACATTATGGTTTATGGACAAATTTCTAGCAAGCACACATGGTACACCACTGTTATGGCATTGCAATCAGATTCTATTTGTTTTACTTATTCTATAACAACCATTCAGTTTGTGAATTGGGCCAATGTATCCTGTACATAAGAATAAGGACACATCTAAAATTTTAAATGAAAAATAATGAAATTATAGTTGGTGATTCATACCCAAACGAGCAGCAGCTTCTAGTTCAAGGAATTCTGCTGCCGGTGCACTTCGTGATATATCAATGTCTGATAACAGTTTTTCCATCCAGTCCTCTAATAAACACCTTCGCTGAAAGTAACAAATGCAATAAGATCCATTAAGGTTTAATAAAAATAAGGGCATAACAAGTTTCAAGTTTCAAAAGGTTGAATGACCAATTTGTATCGTCATATAACAGGGTGGACAAGTGGAAGAATTTGAATAAGTGATTTACCTCTTCCAGCTCTTTCTGGCTTTTAACTTTCAATAACTTCTTTGGTGGAGCTGAAGGCAAAATTTTTGTGGGAAATTCTTTTTTCAGCTGGAAAAAGGTGAAAATAATACTTCCTTGTCATTATATGAATGAAATGTACTGCAGGAAAATCATTAAATCTGCCTCTGAAAATAGCTTCAGAAAATCATTAAAACAACACTCACCTCTGAAAATAGCTTCAGAAAATCATTAAATCTGCGAAAAATAACTCGTGTACTGGTGATTCCTTGTGGGGATTGTATGCCAACTTGAACCCTGTAAAACTGTTGCTTTCAAATGTTAACGTGGAAAACGATGGACAACTTTTTTTTAAGTGTACAGTGACTTGCAGAGACAATTTTTACCCAAAGTTAGATAAATATGGGAAGAGGCATAGTGCAGCATAACTAGAAATGTGAAAAAATCCACTAGCCTCCTAAAATAGAGTGCAATAATACCTCACAAAGTTGCAGTATTTCACACACATATAACAAGAGGAAACGAAAGCCCTTCCTTTGTTTGCAAAGAATAACAATAGATTGCAAATTAAAGTAGCTAAATGAAAAAACCATTTCCACCAAACAAAAACTGTAGCATGAGAATTAAACATTATAAGAAAAAAACATAGTATATGACAGTAATCATCATAGCTGTTGCTCATTTTGCTTAAGAGGGAAAAATGAAAGGGAAGGATTTTCCTTGAAACATAACACCTTTTGCCATTGCACTTAAAAGAAAAGAAAAACAAAACTTTACAGCTATGGTAAAGGACATGAACCCAAACATTGAACCTACCAATGTGTTTAAACACTTGATTTCAATCATCCTCTTCTTCTAGTTTTCTTGGTGGGGGGAAAATCACTTACCACAACAGAATCAGAACCTCTTGAATCCGGCTGAACAACCCATGAAGGAACAATCACACAATAACTCCAACCCCCATGAGGATCATTGGGCCAAACAGAATTGCTTCCATCCTAATAGCAAAACCAAACACAAAAATTATGAACAAAAAGGTAAATCCTAAAAGCTCCCAAGTTCCAACCAAATTAAACCACAACCTATATCTCAAGTTCAACATAAAAATTACTTCCCTTTATTGACCTTTTTGGAAAATCTAAATAAAACTAAACAACTAACTTATTTCACTCATAAGCTAACACAATCTAATGACACACAAACTGTGTTACTTTATAATCAAGCTACTCATTTCGCTTCCTCAATATCTCCAAAAAAAATCATATTTTATGCTCCCACCAATCCTAATTATAAGGTCAAATTAAGTAATTTGGAGATATCAAGGAAAGTAGTTAAGTGAGATAATTTTATGTGCTTTTCCAATAATGTCACTCTTTCAACATGATATGGATGAGAGTATGAAGAATAATACGTTTTGTTTGTATAAAACTATACATGCAGGTATTTTGGGAAACATGGACAAATATATAAGAGGTCAGATACTCCATTCGGTCCTTAATATAAGAGTCCAAAAATTTGAATGGTTTTACTCCAAATTATAAGACCCATTTCACATTCTCTTATCAAACTCTCTTTCATATTTATTACTCCCTCCGGTCCTAAATATAAGACCTAATTGACTTTTTCTGGAAAATCCTTTAAAAAGCAAAATAAGTTAATTATAAATTGATTTAACTAATTTCTTCCCTTAAACTAGTTTATTTTACCTATAAACTAATGGATAATCTAAAAAGATATCAAATATGTCATCATTTAATAACATATTTTGCAACCTTAATCTCTCCAAAAAAAAAAGTCAATTAGGTCCTATTTAGGACCGGAGGTAGTAATACTTATTTATTTCTCACTCTATAAATATAAGTGATATTGGAATAAAAACATTAACTCCAAACCTCCCAACTGACTTTCACATGTTCTAGCAAACTCTTATATTAAGAACAAGGAGAGAGTAATTAACAACATAAGAGTAAAATTAAGAATGAAGTCATAAAAAGAGATGAAAGTAAGAATTTTGAGAGTACCCATTTGCGAGGAGGAAGGCTCCAATCCATACCCAAAGGAAGAGGAGAGGTGCCATCATGACGATGCTTGGGGGGGCTTCCGTTTTTCTCAGGTGGGGCCCTCTTGTTCTCTTCATAGTGGGGCCCTCTTTTTCCATCAAAATCATCCTCCTCCTCCTCCTCCTCATACTCAAACATTGAAGCCGAAGAAGACGTCAAATATGAGCGACGATATGCATAAGGGTTCATAATTGGATCTGTGAAGTTCATATTGTATTCAACAACCGAAAGATAGTCGCCGTAGTTATGCATCTCTCAGATTCTTCGCCGTATGTAGCTCAAGCTTGAAGACGAAATGCAGAAGGAAGAAAATAAAAATAGAAAATAAAATTAATGTTTTATTATGTTATACTCCCTCCGGTAGTCAGGTTTGGCTGTATTTGATTATTTAAAATAATTTATTTTAGAGTTTTGAACTTCTTTTAGTTTTTTGGCTAAAGTATGTTTTTGGTTCCTTAACTTTAACGAAAGTCATGTTTTGGTCCCTTAACTTTCATAAGTGTGTTTTTAGTCCCTTAAACTAACACCGTTAACTTTTCTAACGGAAAATGCTGACTGTACAAATTAATATGCTGAATGTGAAATATTAAAATGTTTTTAATATTATTAAATTTAAAATGAAAATATAACAGAAAAAATAAATACAGAAAATATTATATATATATATATATATATATATATATATATATATATATATATATATATATATCATTAAAATCAATTTGATCAAAGAAACATCATTACGAATTTACAATCAACAAGAAGGCATTCAAGAACGCATTCAACAGCATTCAAGAAGGCATTTAAGAACGCATTCAACAGCATTCAAGAAGGCATTCAAAGAAGTTTTGTTGCTGGGGGCTCTTATGGCCATCAACGGTTTCTTCAGGAGTTTGAAGAAGCTTGGGCATCGAACAGATTGAGGTTTCTGGAGTACAATAAGAACTGGGTTTGATGAGTTTAACGAACCGAAGAAGATGATTAAGACGATATGGATTTATGAATCGGAGAAGGCAAGGAAGGGGAAGGAAGAGGGAGAAATTCAGATCGGTGGGGAAGGGGGGCGAAGGCTGGAGAAAGGGGAGGCTGCTTTTCACGTGTCTTACTTTTTTTATGGACTACATGTGTTTTATTTTATCAGGTGACCCAGCATTTAATTTTGCACATTCAGCATTTTCTGTTAACTAAGTTAACGATGTTAATTTAAAGGGACAAAAAACACACATTTTATTAATTTAATGAGACCAAAAACACACTTTCAAAAGTTAAGGGACCAAAACATGACTTTTATCAAAGTTAAGGGACCAAAAACATATTTTAGCCTAGTTTTTTTTTATCAGAGAATGACATGTTTAGTTTAAAAAAGTAAAAAACAATGACATCTTTATTGAATTATGCACGGTTAGTATGATTAAATTATCGATAACTATTGTAATTTATTTATGGCTAAAGTATGTTTTTGGTCCCTTAACTTTGGAGAAAGTCATGTTTTGGTCCCTTAACTTTGAAAAGTGTGTTTTTGGTCCCTAATTTTCGAGAGAAAGTGTGTTTTTGGTCCCTTAACTTTGAAAAATGTGTTTTTTGTCCCTTAATTTTGGACAAAGTGATGTTTTTAGTCCTTTCAAAAAAGGATAAAATATGTTTTTAGTCCATTCTTTTCAAAATTAAGGGACTAAAACATGACTTTGTGCAAACTTAAGAACTAAAAACATACTTAAACCGAATTTAAAATGACTAAAAACACAAATTCCAAAGTTAAATGACTAAAAGATGACTTTGTCCAAAATTTAGGGACCAAAAACACACTTTCCAAAGTTAAGGGACCAAAATATGACTTTCTCCAAAGTTAAGGGACCAAAAACATACTTTAGCCTTTATTTATCAAGATTAAAATGATTTCAGAAAATATGATGCCACGATGGATTCATTATATATACCGGCATTTTAAACGCCGGAGTATAGTTCTCTAATTCCCCTCATAAGCGCCACTGTTTCTCATGCTAAGTGCCGCTATTGATGTTTTTATCCCAGCGCGTGCCTTGATAAACGCCGCCCTAGTGTAAATATATCCCGACGCTTGCAACGCCGGGGTATAATTCGGAAATTCCTCTCAAACGCGCCACTATATCTCCCACGAAGCGTAGCTATTGATTTTTGTCTCTTAGCGCTTTTCCAGATAAACGCCCATATTGTCTCTCAAAATCCGCTCATAAGCGCCCCTATTGCTCTTTCAAGCGCCACTATTGATCTTTTGTCCCATCGCTTTTCCAAATCAACGCTGTAGTAGTTAAACTTTGTCCCATCGCTTGTTTAAATAAACGCCAGCGTGGTCGTATCTATCCAGAAAAGCCACCTTAGGAATTTAAAATATACGGCTTTTAATATAGAAAACTGAAAAGCAAATAAGTTATATATGCTTTTTATTAAAATTTATATGGCTTCAGTTTCAGAATTCAAACGCTTGTCTTGTTTTTAAAAAATCCTTTCATAATATATGTATATATTGATCACTAGCAAAACTACTTTTTAACAAATTTTTTGATTATGTAGCATCTAAGTTAATTTGTTGTAACACGAAGCTCAAGAAACCTTTTAAATTTGATCCTATTTCTCTAGGGGCCATCTTTTGTATAAAGAGTGATGCATCATAGAGATCACACTACTAGTGTATTTTCATTCAGTCTTATAAAATGCGACAAATCAAGCCAAGACCAGTAAGTGAAATCACTTTTGTTGGAATCAACATATTATCATACCAAACATTACTATTGACTAAAAGAACTACATTTATACCAAGATATGGGCATTAAAGTTTGAATTCATTTTTCTTACCCAAGAAAGAAAGAGAGAAAGAGTGCAAATGGATTTTGAACTATTTTTGTGGGTTAGCTAAGAAAATGAAAAATAAACAAAAAAAAGTTCTATGGAGCAAGTTTCTATAATACTCCCTCTGTGCCTAAATATAAGATCACTTTCTCTAATTTGAGTAGATTAAGGAAGTTAGTTAAGTTAGTTATTTACACATGATATGACCAATTTATCCCAACTATATATCTTTATCCTCACTCTCCCTCTTTTGCTTATTATTATAGATTAGCATTGTAGGATTAATTTGGGAATGAGAAAAAGTTAGAAAGTAATCTTATAATTAGGAACAAGTTGAATTTTAAAAGTGATCTTATAATTAGGAATGGGGGGAGTATTTATGTAAGAGGCATTTCTTAGTGTTATCAATACGTAAAATTATGGTTCACATCAATATCAAAATCTGCTGATAAAAACTTGAGTAGCAAGAACAAAAACAAAAAATAGTAGTACCTATCAAATTTTTCTTGAAGTCATTTTAAGTTCTCTAGACTTGTATGGTTGTCCCACCATCACAAATACTATAAACAGCTACCTGGATTTGGCTATCATAGCTCTAGTTAATAACAGCAAAGCTTTCTATTTAGATGTTAAGGAACTCAATCCACAATATTTGGTTAAGTAAGCTAGAAGTGTCCTGGTGAGGGTGTATTCCATTAAAATCCGCATCAATTTTTACCAACTAAGTCTCTTGTTGCTTAATGGGATGGACGAAATCAAAGCATAGTATAAAATCCTGTATTGGATCAATAAAAAGGTAGAAAAAAAATTGAAGACTTGATTCTAAACTGGTAAAATTATGTACAAATACTAAAATATCTGTTATAGCTTTTGATAAAAAAAATATATATATATCTGTTATAGCTAAATTAATACAAATTAAACTTCTTGATCCAATATATCACTCACAAAAGAACTTGGGAAGTTTGTAAGAGTTAGTTTTGATTTCTATTACAGAGGAGATAACAACCCAAAAAAGAATCTAATTCAAACATTTATGAAAACAAATTCATATCCCTTGAGTTTTGACAAAGTTACTACAATGTTAAAACAACAATCATATGACTCAACCACTACTCAATCATTTTTTTGAACTATAATCACTACTCAATCATCAAACCTATTTAAGTAGCATGCCATATAATTGATGCGAAGATCAGTTTAAAATTCAGTAACTAAAGAGGAGGAGGTGCAGTACAATATCCCAAAGAGTAAGTTAATGAACTTCAACATAATATAAAACGAAGCATAGAGATTCACTCAACAAAACCACGAAGCACATTTAGGCAATCAAGTTTTAATGATGAGAAAATATTCTCCTTCCTAGTATAAAGTGATAATTATGTTTACAATATGTATATAATAAGCTCATCCTGTAAAAAAAAATCAATAATACTTGAAAAAAACACAGGCTAGTAACATTTATTCACAAGTACTTAAGCGCAAGAAACACAACTTATAAGATTGACTATTGCTGCATGTACTAAGAGGAATAAAGCTAATACCTACTATAAACGAAATTGAAACAATGGTACAAATACTAGTGATAGATCTGGTTTAAATGAGTTGACTACAATTGGGCACCTATCCACAAAATACAAGACCACCATTTCATAAAATTTTAAAATAAACCATCTCGTGGCACTTCCTTCAAAATCCAATGTTACATAAGTAAAAAATTATTCATTAGAGTAGGATAAAAATTCAAATTCAACATATTCAGTGGTGACATTTATTCGTAGTCTTGTATTGTTTTAATTTGTAATAGAAAGTGAAATCTGTATTGTTTTAATCAACATATAGTATTGCTACTACATACATCACTATTCACTAAAAGGACTTTCTGTCAAAACACTAAGTGGACGACATCATACAAGATATGTATGAAATGTAACACCTACCTTTTTATTAATGCATGAAAATTTAGGTGAATATAAGCTCATTAAATGAGTTTACAACCAATAGTTAATTAACCAATCTAAATATCATATTGTTTGTGATTTTGTAAATACCTACACCTAGTATAATTAAAACTAAAACAAGATAGCTAAAACAAGTGATAACATTCTTATTGTATCACCAACTACTAATAGCAACATATTCACCATTTATAGTAGACACATCTAACAGGATTTTCTAATAATATAAAAATAAATTCATCATATATGACGTAGGGGAGCAACCCTCCTAATGCCTGAAGTACTCCATATAAATATAAAAGGGAAATAAACTCTATCATCAATCAGAAGCGGTGATTCTAAAATATTTAATCATTATAGCATGCTATTACTGTATGACTAAATAATCCGTTACCTGGGCTCCAGCCAATTTTCTTTTACCAATACATCTGACACTTTCTTCTTTCCTTTTCCAAAGCTTCCAAGTATGTCCATCTCTTAATCACTCCTGTAAATATAAATTAACTTTTAATATAAATATTTAGTGAGCATTATAAAACAATTAAACGACTCTACTAAAACAAGCTTACATTGTCTTACAAAACAAGCTTTATCAGGCCATATATTAAACACTGAACTATTTTGCCAAACTGGTCTTCTCCTTTCCCTTCTTTTCCTGTCCATTGCAACTATTCTGCATCATTAGTGAAGCTAAAAGAAGAACACAACATCTAACAAACTGGTCTTCTCCTTTCCCTTCTTTTCTTGTCCATTGCAACTATTCTGCATCATTAGTGAAGCTAAAAAACACAGAATCAAGGCAAATATCCCCTATATAACTATCCCCCATATAACTACCTTTTGCCGTCTTTCTACCTTCCCTTGAGTAAACTATCAAGAGGCGTTGGTCTCTATCAGAATCCTTTTTTTCAATTCCATTACGTAAACCATGTAGAACATGAAAGTTTAAAACTCTGTTTTTGTTTTTTTTTTTTGGGGGGGGGGGTTGGTAATTCTTTTTTAGAACTAATAGTCATTCAGTTAAGAATAGAACGGAAACCTGTGAACTTTTGATACTGGATATGTTATTTTAAATTTTAATTATATGATTAATAGTGCCTTTATTACATAATATTTTGACTATCAGCTAGCTATGATCACCCTAAAGTTACAGAATTGGGCAAGACAATAATATTACAGTGGGCTTGACTTTGCTGAAATTTCTAATGGCACTCCAGGGGTAGGTTCAAGAACCTTTGCAACTGGCAACTCTTTTGATAAGAGCTCCTGCATAATATTGCACAATTTTCTAAGATAGATGACTATTTGACATGTTTCAAAAGGAAGAAAACAACTTTTGAAAGCAATAACTACATCTAGATGACAATGCTTAAATTTTTAAACCCAAAAAATTTGACAAAGCTTAAAGTTGTTATTTCATTCATACTAGTGGAAAATGCAAGAACTAACATAACTCTGAATTGAGAGTCAACAGTGTCTTAGTTCTTATGCTAAAAGAAAGATTCATTTAGAGAAACATTATCATTTAAGACGTATGAAAAAAGTAATTATCATAAATGACTAGAATATGCTATCATTTACGTGTGCATAATGAAGTACTCACAAGCAGCATTAGGAAAAATTCAACTTCAGTCCTAAGAAAATTGGGAAGTTGTTAAATAAATGAATAAATTAATAAAGAAAATAAAATAAAAAACTGCCATATCTTTTAAACGAAAGATTAGGAAACAAAATCCACTATAAATTCTCAAATCTGAGAGAAAGAGAAAGCTAGGTTTGAAATTCAACTCAAACAAAATTGAAATATTCAACTTCACTTCAGTCTGAAGAAAACTGAGAATTTGTTACATAAACAAGAATTTTACCCGTGCCATGCACGAAGCGTTTTTATTTTCAATGAAATATATGTGTTAATATGAAGCTCTTAGATGTTCAAAGTTAGGAATTGAAATGATGTTTAATACCATTTTAAATTTTTCGCTTAACAGTTTGCATTTCATTTATAACGTTTGATATCAGAGTCCAAATTTAAATTTCATTTACATCAAGTTACATTTTTTTTGCCTCAATAGAATAAAACTGATTCCACCTTCTAGCTATTATTCTATTTCTCATTTTAATGAGATACTTTAATTTTATTTTTTATATAGTAATTCATATTTATTTAAATTGTTCATGTTGTAATTTAATTAACTATACCGTTTTTAGTAATTTTTTATTTTATTGTAAACAAAATCAAAATTAAGTTTAATTTGATAACTATAAATTTTTTTTAAAAAATAAAGTTTTCATTAAAAAAAGTAGTGAATTCAAAATTTTTAAATACAAACATGAGTATAAAATTATTTGTTATGAAATTTGAAGAATCTCAAAATGGAAAATATTGTCTATCATAAATATAAAATACTCTTACTTGAAATTTGAATAATTAAGTCTTTCTTTCATAAATAAAAAAAAAAAATTTGTCTCCCTCTCTTATTTGTCTATTAAAGGTGGAAAATATTGTCATATATGAGGGCACATACATATTTAATGAAATAATTGACACTTATATTAAAAAGATAATAAAAATAGAAGAATTAAATTATCGACAATCTCCCTTTTAGTCTCGTGCCCCCTCTCACTCAACAAAAAAAAAGGAACCAAATTCCCCCCCCCCCAAATTAGTATGAAGGTATTTTGATAAAATTATTTGGGCAATATTTTAAAAGATAAAATTAAAGAGAATCTAAACTATAAATATTTAAATGACTAGAATATGCTATAATTTAGGTGTGCGCAATGAAGTACTCACAAGCAGCATTAGGTTCAAATGGTAAAATATAGCAAAGTTCAAGAAATATTGCATGCAGGCACATAGAAAATTGAGTTTAAAATTTTAGTTAATTGGAAATCTTAGCTATATACTAAGACGACCAGAGTTTTAAATGGATATGATGAAAAAACTATAGACAAGTCATCAGCGTAAAATCTGACTAGCATAGGAAGGTGACTTATAGTAAATAATTTTCTTTCTTGCCATTGAAACATAGTGAACTTTTTTAAATGGCCTTGCCTTGTCACAAACTTATACAACTTCTTATTTACAGATGAGAAGTACCTTTTTCCTATCTTTTTAAAATGAGTCAATGTTTAACAAGTTACAGCAATGGTAACTTCTCCTTATCCCAAATCATAAAACTGAAAAATTCAAATCTCAAATTGAATTGGTAGTGAAACAAATTTCAAATTGTAATAAAAAAATATCAAATTTCAAATTCCACTAAAACAAATCTGAAAAATTCAACTTCAGTCCCACGAAAATTGGAAAGTTGTTAAATAAATGAAAAAATTAATAAATAAAATAAAATAACAAACTACGAAATATTAGGAAACAAAATCCACTATAAATTCTCAGATCTGAGAGAAAGAGAAAGCTAGGTTTTGAAATTCAACTCAAACAGAATTGAAAAATTCAACTTCACTTCAGTCCGAAGAAAACTGAGAATTTGTTAAATAAATGAATAAATTAAAAATTAAAAAATAAAATAAAAATAAGAAACTGCCATATCTTTTCAACTAAAGATTAGGAAACAAAATTCCCTATAAATATCCCATTCATTCTCAAATCCGAGAGAAACAGAAAAAGCTAGGGTTCAGAGTTCTAGTTTTCTCACCAAACAAAAAATCCTTACTCTGTTCACTCAGCGATCATCATCATCATGGCTTCGAAGAGAGTGATTCTGAAGAGCTCGGACGACGAATTGTTCGAGGTGGAGGAGGCAGTGGCGGTGAAATCGGAGACGATAAAGCAGTAGTGGAAGAAAATTGTGCTGCGGAGAACGGAATCCCCTTGCACAATGTGAACGGTAAGATCTTGGCCAAGATCATCGAGTACTGCAAGAAGCACGTTGATGCGGAGAAGGAGAAGATCTCTGAGGAGGATCTGAAGGCTTGGGATGGAGAGTTCGTGAAGGTGGACCTGACTACGCTGTTTGATCTCACTCTTGCGGCTAACTATCTGGAAGTCAAGAGCTTGTTGGACCTCACGAGCCAGGCCGTAGCGGATATGATCAAGGGGAAGACGCCGGAGGAGATTCGCGAGATTTTCAACATCAAGAATGATTTCACCCCCGAGGAAGAGGCGGAGCTCCGTCGTCAAAATCAATGGGATTTTGATTGAAGGAACAATCTGAATGAATGTGAATTGCGTTGCTACTGATTTTTTGTTTTTTTTATTTTTTGGATGCTGTTTTTTTGAACGATGTTTGATCTCGTTTTTTTAATTATGTTTTTTCTGAACTAAGATCTTTTGGATGCTATTACTATTACTGAGTCTTTTTTTTATTATATATATTTTTAGTTGACTATGCTGTGAGCCTGTGATACCATATTAAGAATTAAGAATTAAGAAATGGACCTTACTTACATCCTGTCCCGGATATTCAGGTTCTCCAGTTACCCTATAGAAAACTGCCACCTGTCTCACATAAACATTAACTCCGTTTGGTGGGGTCTCTCCCTCCGTTTGCAATTTGCGATCTCCCCATCTCCCCATTCTTCCCATTTTATCTGGTAGAGCAGATCTGACCACCGTTGAATGAAACAAAAATCACGATAAAACATTCCCATACATACATACATGATACATCTTTCTCCCTCTCACATCCATAAGCGCGCACACAACAAGAAAAACATTCATTAGTATTCTCCCTTAATCATCTTCGTCTTTATGGAAGATGATTCGCCGGGAATCAATGACCAGATCACCGTCACGGTGGCCGCGCCGGTGACGACTCGTCAACGAAGAACAACAATAACAACCTCACCGTCTCCGATCCGTCATTCTCCTCGCCGCCGTCATCACCGCTGCCACCGCCGTCGCCATCCACAACCATAAAAACACTCTTCGATCTCTCTCACCAAGTAGCAATTAACAAAATCACAAATCTCGCTGAGAGTCTCCCTGCGAAATTGAAGGTTGATGATTTATGAAGTAGGAGATTAAAAATGGTGGTGGCTGCTTACCATTTTCGGTGGATCTCGCCAGAAAATTCGGCTTAAGTCTGTACGGCGACTTCGATGTGGTTGGCGAGAGAGGGAAAGAGGAGGAGATGGTTGTGGGAAAAAGGACGACGGAAAGTACGCCGCCGCCGCCTTGGGTGATGACCGGTGAAGGTGGGAGGTTGAAGGAGGCATTGGAGACCACACCTTCAACGGTGACCGTTGTGACTACGACGTTTTCATAGTAGGCGAAGATGAAGTTTGCAACACCATTAGAATGAAAATGGTGGGTGGGTGTGGAAGCGGAGGGAGATTGTGCGTGAATGGAGAGAGAAAGAGAAGAGAATGGGCATATGTGTGTGAGTGGAGAAAAGGTAGAAGGAGAGAGAAAGCACAGGAAAGAGGGAAAATGAAGTAGACGGAGGGGAATAAGGAGAGTAACGGTGTGAAGTTTAATTAATCCACGTGGCACTCAGTGATTGGAGAACTTGAGAACCATTATATTGGGAACTTGATATAAGTTTTTCCCTTAAGAAATAGAGAAAAATCAAGAAAGTGTTATGTATACTGTACACATATGAGGTTAAATAGCTAGGCACGTGGGATTAGTGGATAATCTTTTTGTCCAGGAAAGATTAATATTAACAGGGTTCACATTCGGTGGCTTTGGCAAATGTTGTGTATCCCTCGAATGCATGATAATAGGAACCACTAGTGCACAATTATAGGAACTACCAATGCATAATTATAGGAACCACAACCATGGTAACATTTTCAATAAGATTTAATTATTTCCAATATGGAAAATTTAACATTTTGAATACCATTTAATTATTTCCAATATGGAAAATTTATTTACTTTTTCAGTTTCCATCCATCTTTATTAGTTGTCTTATGTCCATATTTGATATTCACAAGAAAGAAAACAACAATCACAATTAGAAGCAACAAAAGTTCCATAAACTTTCAAACTCTTTCCCAATTTCGAGTTTAAAATCATCTTCCATTATGTTCCTGAATTCTATAAAAAAATATTTTGTGAAGAGGAAGGTGTGTGGTGCGGTATTCTCATAATCTAAAGCGTTAAAATATATGCAGAGAATTTGGAGAGAATTTGATCAATCAAAAATCGAACGATGTAGTTAATTGGTATTAAAAGTGCACTAGCGGTTCCTGAAATTGTGCACTAGTGATTCCTAAAATTGTGCACTAGTGATTCCTAAAATTATGCTGTATTTGAAATAATTAATTATTATTAAAACTCCACTAATGATTCCTATAGTTGTGCACAAGTGCATTTGAGGTGTAGGCAAAATTTGCCTCCGAATGTGAATCCAATACTACCACCGTGGGACGTGGGTCTTTGGAGAAATTAGGTTATTAAATTATAATATACTCCCTCCTCTCCTAAATATAAGACCTAATTGACTTCTTTGGAAAATCATAAAAAAGCAAAATAAGTTAATTATGAATTGATGATTTACCTATAAACTAATGGATAATATAAAAATATATCAAATATGTCATAATTTAATAACCTATCTTGCAACCTTAATCTCTCCAAAAAAAAAAAAGTCATCTAGGTCTTATATTAAGGACTGGAGGTAGTATTTGATATATTTTTAGATTAGATCATTCATTAGTTTATAGATAAAATAAATTAGGGGAATCCCAAATAAATCTCTCCCAATACCAAAAGGCTACCAAATGGACAAGTGAGGAACTTAAACTTCCAAAAGGACTATGAAGGAATTAGCATCTGTCATTTTAAAATTTCGCGAAAAGACAAAACTGTCATAATCCTAAAGCACAAATCGCGAGAAGAGGGTAGGTGTTAGGGTGGGGTAATAATTTGTGTTTTAGGATGGGAGAAATTCTGTCTTTTCGCAAAATTTTAAAATGACAGGTAGGTGCTGGTTCCTTCACAATCCTTTTGGAAGTTTTGGTTCTTCACTTGTCCTTTTGGGTATTGCGAGGGATTTATTTGGGATTTTCCCAATAAAAACTAATCTAAGGGAAAAAAATTACGTAAATCAATTTATAATTAACTTATTTTGCTTTTTTAGAATTTTTCAAAAAAGTCAACTAAGTTAGGACCGGGGGAAGTATCAAAGATAAGAGAGGAATTAAGAAAATATTATTTATCATGATTGAATGAATCTCGACATCGTCTTATATATACATGAGGTATATAGCCAGGCACGTGTTAGTTATGACACGTGTACATTAATAAGTTAGACAACACCCTAACCATAACAGATTGACAAAGTTATGTTATTTTACTAACCACTCTGTTATTTAACTAATTATTCTAACAGTTATTAGTCAGACCACAAATGACGTTATGCATCAGGTTTATGCAAGACTTTTTTCAATCAAGGTGACTAAATTTCCAAAAGGACAATCAATGTGTGAACTTTTAATTTCTAAAAATGCATGAAGTCTTTGCGAGATTTTCAAGGAGAAAATAAAGCAGACATTAATTTGAGGCAACATGGGATGCATCAGAATAATTAAAATATTAGAACACCAGCTATTCATAAATTTACAAAAGCAACAATGTTAATGTAAAACAAAAATCCATTAAACTTTTTGAGATACAGTTTATAAACAGCACATGTTGTGTAATAAGAACCTGCAAATTCGCGAATTTTGCACCATTGAATGATCACAATGATTGGTTTGTCTGAGTTGTCTTTCCTATAGTTGAGAACCTCCTCTGCAAATGAACCCTATAGAGTACACTCAACACACTCACTCCTTAAAGATTAAAGGAACACTGGTTAGGGTTTGGAAAAAAAAATTCTTATTTTGCTGTAATATGCAAAGATAATTTTTTTGCTGAAAAAAGTTAATGTAAAACAAAAATCCATTAAACTTTCACTACTACAAATTACACCTATATCAGCGTAGCTTTACATGCGCTTAAAAAAGGACGGTAAAAAACGCATGTAAAGATAACGTTTACATGCGCTTTAAGCGCATGTACATATATCACTCTTTACATGCGCTTTAAGCGCATGTAGTGAGTCACCTTTACATGCGCTTTAAGCGCATGAATATAGCCGACTAGATACATGCGCTTTAAGCGCATGTACAGGCAGTAGAGTGAAAAACATGAAGTCATGCATAATAGTTTCTCCTCAGATGGCAAAAGCTACTAATGCAAGTGTTTATAAGCTAGAGCACCCTATTGAGGTGTTATGCTTTGGTTATACTACATATACATGCGCTTAAAGCGCATGTACAGGCTCTACATGCGCTTTAAGCGCATGTACAGGCTCTACATGCGCTTAAAGCGCATGTAAAGCGCATGTAAAGGAAGTATTGGAGTGAAAAACTTGAAGTCATGCATAAGAGTTCATCCTCAGATGTCATAAGCTACTCATGCAAGTGTTTATAAGCTAGAGCACCCCATTGGGGTGTTATGCTTTGGCTATACTACATATACATGCGCTTAAAGCGCATGTACAGGCCCTACATGCGCTTTAAGCGCATGTACAGGCTCTACATGCGCTTTAAGCGCATGTAAAGGCAGTATTGGAGTGAAAAACTTGAAGTCATGCATAAGAGTTCATCCTCAGATGTCATAAGCTACTCATGCTTGTGGTCTAGGTGTTTAAAAGTTAGAGAACCACATTGTGGTGTTTTGCATGTGGTAATACTAAATATACATGCGCTTAAAGCGCATGTAGAGGCTTTCCATGTGAGAAAAATCCTATACATGCGCTTAAAGCGCATGTAAAGGCTGTACTAAAGTGAAAAATAAATTTGAAGAAATATAGTTAAAAGAATTAATTGGGATAGAAACTTTCATGAAAAGTAAATTGGAATTTAGATTATGTTATAATGAAAAGAATGAGATATAGTAATATATACAAACTTTCGGGCTAGAAATATAATTAAGAATAAACAATAGGGTAGTTAATTATAATTTTTCCCTAATTAATTAATATATATACTCATATAACACCAAAAACCCTAACTCCCCTCCCTTTCAGCCGTCGACCCCCCCAATCCTTCTTCTTCGTTCTTCTCCCTTCCCCGGCGAAGTCGGCGACGGCCACCGGCGACGGCGGCATCGAAGCCGTCCGTCTCATTTCTCTACTCATCCTCACCTAACTTGTCGGTCACCTTCCCTCAAACCCTAAACATTTTCTTATTGATCTCCTTCCATCCTCCGTCTTGTCTCTCTCTTTTCTCGGTTTCTCCTCCCTCGGCGGCGACAAAACTGCCGATTTCCGGCGTGAAGGAGCTTCCAGCGGCGGCGACGTCCGACGAAAGGAAAAGAAGTTTCAAATGAGCTTAGTTTCCAGCGGCCTCCAACGTCTTCTCCGGCGATTCATGGTGTTTCCGGCGCCTATTGGTCATACAAACATATATCCAAGCTTTGGGTAAGCCCTCTCTTTCATTTTACACTCTTTCATTCGACTTTTGGGCGAGATTTGAGTGAAATCCGAAATTAGGTTTTGATTTTTGGGATTATAAATCATCTAAGTAACATCTTAAGTTTTGAGTTAGGGTATCCTAAACGATTATTTGAAGTTTGATCAAGGTTTTGTGAAGGTTGTGTAAAACCCTAACCTTTGAGATTTTCAAATCTGAAATGGGGTTGGTTTCTAAGGAAAAAATATCATGAGAAGCATATTTTTCCATCAGAACATTAGTATTAAGAAACATAATCAAACTGTTCATCCCTTCAATTATCCTTTTAGGCACTCTACACTTCTGTCAGTTCTTATTTGTTCAATGCCAAAGGTGGAATTGCATGCCCACCTTAATGGATCCATTAGGCACTCTACACTTCTGTCAGTTCTTATTTGTTCATTATCTCTTTCTTTTTTTTCTTTGTTTTCATGAATTCCTTTATTCAAAGTTTCATTCTTTCTCATTTTTTTGCTGTTGCAGTGAACTTGCTCGTGATTTGGGTGAAAAGGGTCTCATAAATTTCGCTCAACTTGAACATGTTTTCCTCAAAAGTATGCATAACATAACCATTGTTTTTATTTCTTGTTTGGTAGTTTATGTGCTTTTTTTACCAAATAAAAAGCTGGCAATTTCATGCCTAAATTGTCCTCTGACTGATTATGCAGCTTTACTATGGAAGATTTAATTTCTTGTTTTGGGGATTAATTGATACACCCATTGAACTTTAATGAGTAAAGATAGTTTGGTGTGTACCAAATTGTTAGCTTTTTAAGTGCTACTATATTTAAGTAGGTCCAAGTTGATATCTGTAACAAAATTTGTAGTGTTTCTAACTGTTTTATATGTGTGAGAGTCTGTGTTTTAGAGTTTGTAATTTGTACCACTTGAAGGAAGTTAAAAGGATAATTGAAGGGATGAACAATTTGATTATGTTTCTTAATACTAATATTCTGATGGAAAAATATGCTTCTCATCTTAAGTTATAAGGAACTAACACAAAGTTAAAACTTGTTTCTTACTGTTTTGATTTCTAATTTGAGTGCTTGTACCCTCAATTGGTTTCATGAGTGGGAATATGTTCTTTTGCTGTTGTAACTTCTCTGTTTGGCTTGGGAATTGATAGGTATGAAAGAATTTATGTGAAGTTAATTTTGGTAAGTGATGATGATGCTGAATCTGTTTATTTTGGTGTGGAATTATGGGAGTGACACTTGTCATATTGCTGTTCAAAGTTCTTGAACAGGGGAACAATAAAGACTGGAGTTTGTACAAAAAGGATTTGAGTTCCATACACATCTAGAATGAGAGCTTTGAATCTTATTTACATAGTGTTTTGGATTTTAAAATTAAGATAGGATTTTAAGGTTGCTATTCTATGTTTATGTTTTGAATATGTTGGGAAAACAAGCATGTTTTTGGCTACTTTCTTTGATGCTTAAACTTGATTCTTTATGTGTGAGATTAAATATATGATTGAGCAATTTGTGATGACTTAGGTGAACTTGAAAGTTTTGAAAGGTTCAATTTTAAGTATGAGGAATGTGGATATTCATTTATGTACAATCTTGTTGGAAATTATAGTTTTGCTGTTATGTTATGTGCTTTATAAATCAATCATGGAACCTAGTATTGGAAGTAATATCATTTATGTTAACAGAGAACTGAATATTAGCGTTAACGATTTGTGGAATGATTTGTTTTCTTTTTGTAAATTGTAAATGTGTAGGATTGTTAATGGAGGAGTGGACCTTGATGTGGGTTTGTGAAATCTATATGTTTTACTTTGTTTTGAGTGATGGGTACGGTAAGGCTGGGCTGCATAGTTGAAACAATTATCAATTGAGGTTCATAGTGATTATGATTTGATAAATTCCAAATGTTAGACAAGTTGATGAATGATTGAATTTGGACCTAATTAGAAAAGGGATTATGAACTAATAGTTGGAAATCTATGCTGCCATGTTTGTGTGTATTTGATTTGTTAAAGATGTACTTGTTGACTTGCTTAAAATGATTTTTGTTTGTATAATTGGAGAAGTTAACTGGGTTGTATGCACGATATAGAATAAGAGACCTATGTTTGAGAGCTTCTGCATATCTTTATCTTTTATAATTTTGCTCTCTTTTTTTGCATATCTTGCTTATTATTTGATATTTTGAAAGTAATATAGGTGCCAGATGTAAAATAAATATTATATTAAAAAAAAAATATAGCTGTACATGCGCTTAAAGCGCATGTAGAGGTATACACTATACATGCGCTTTAAGCGCATGTAGAGAGGTATATACCATACATGCGCTTAAAGCGCATGTAGAAGTATATACCAGACATGCGCTTAAAGCGCATGTATAGTGTATACCTCTACATGCGCTTTTTACAAGCGCATGTAGAGCCTTTACCAGCGCCCCCCTCTTCATGCGCTTATAAAGCGTATGTAGAGCCCAAAATAAGCGCATGTAAAAGGGGTAATCTGTGGTAGTGTTTCCTTCCTCTAATTCTGTACGATATCTTGCAATCAAACCACTTCGTACAGATGCTTGAATACGATCTCCCTTTAAGAAATATGATTTAGTAGAATGAATATGTGCCCTTAGAAGCGAATCAGTATAAAATTAACAATAGAAACAGTGAAAGCAATATACCTCTTCATCTTGAAGAACCATCTCGATTGAGAAATTTTTCTGATATGAAAATTTTCCTGGCATGTTCCATAAACGAACAATACGAATCTTAATACGACCATTATGTGAAACAGGGGAAATTGTACGTAAGGATTGGAAAGGTTGTGATGCATGAGAAGAAGCCATTGTAATATGTGGGTCAAGTTTTTTAAACAAGTGAATGGTTAATCAGATGTTTTCTCAGTAATTCATGTACGTATAAATATTTTATTGAAGCAGTTGAAACTTAAATAGGTGTGTTCAATCATTTTAGTGGTTTAAGACATGCTTAACGTGGTGGGTAGAAGTTAGAAATTTCAATGAATGTGACCATACACGTGTTTTATTTGTTCAGAGAAGTGACCACGTTTTAGAAGGATGGAACAAAAGATGCATGGTGGATAATAGAACGATCTAGGTGTATGGCTGAGATTGGTTTGTTTGTGGTTATTTTTTAATTGTTTCTACATAATGCATGATGGGTAACGGTTTGGTAGTTTTGGTTTCATTTTTTTTTTTGTTTTATTAAAAATCTAAATAGGTGGACACATGCATTAGTTGGAGATGCATGAAAATTACTTGTTTAAAGAAGGGAAAAATTTACATCAAGTTCATTTCTCCAGGTTCTCAAGTTCTTTCAATATAGGCCATTAGATTGAATGACTAGTTGTTATAAAAGGACACGTGTCACTCCTATATTAAAAGAACTTGAGAACCTGGAGAAATGAACTTGACCTAAGTAAGGTCCTTTAAAGAAATTCCCTATCAGTAAGCCTCCTAGTACGCAAGGAAAAAAATATGGAAGGAAAAAAAGGGAGAAAAAATAGGAAAAGAATTTAGGATTTGTTAAGTTTTTTTATATAGAAGGAAAAAAGGAGGAAAAAAACATGAAATTAGTGGAAGCAGGTATTGAAGTATGCAAATGAAAGTTTTTTTTAAAAAATATAATAAGGAAGAAGAAATGTAATGAGAAATTAATGAGAGAAAATAGGGTACATTAGAAATTTAGTTTTAAAAAATTAGTTTGTAATTTGTAGGAAACAAAGAAGGAAATTAAAATATAAAAGAAAAAAGTGTAAGATGAATGAGTGAAAATAGGGGAACGTAGAATTGTAATTATTCTCCTCAATTTTTATTTGAATGAAAAAAAGGAGGAAAATAAAATATATAGGAAAAAAGTAGAAGAAATTTTCTATGGACAGTTATTTTTTAAAAAAACCTGAAATAAAAAAAAATAAATGAGAGAAAATAGGGGAAGATAGAATTTTAATTATTTAATAAAAATTTTATTTGAAGGGAAAAAAGGAGGAAAATAAATTAGAAAGGATAAAAGTAGTAGAACTTTTAAATCGTCAGTTTATTTTTTAAAAAAATGGAGATACATAAAGGAGAGAGAATGTGACGAAAAATTAATGAGAGAAAATAGTAGTAAGAATTATGAGCTGGATGGAAAAAATAATAATAGAATCATAGAATGAGGAAAAGTGAAAAAAAGAGCAGTTATATAGGAGAATTTGTTACATAAATGAATAAATTAATAAATAAAAAAATAAAACAAGAAACTACCATATCTTTTCAACGAAATATTAGGAAACAAAATCTCTTATAAATATCCCATTCATTCTCAAATCCGAGAGAAACAGAAAAAGCTAAGGTTTCAGAGTTCTAGTTTTCTCACCAAACAAAAAATCCTTACTCTGCTCACTCAGCGATCATCATCATCATCATCATGGCTTCAAAGAAGGTAACTCTGAGGAGCTCGGACGGCGAATTGTTCGAGGTGGAGGAGGCGGTGGCGATGAAATCGGAGACGATAAAGCACTTAGTGGAAGTGAATTGTGCTACGGAGAACGGAATCCCGTTGCACAACGTGGACGGTAAGATGTTGGCGAAGATCATGGAGTACTGCAAGAAGCACAATGATGAGGAGATCAGCGAGGAGGATCTAAAGGCTTTTGATGGAGAGTTCGTGAAGGTGGACCAGGCGACGCTGTTCGATCTCATTCTTGCGGCGAATTATCTGGCAATCAAGTGCTTGATGGATCTGACGTGTCAGGCGGTGGCGGTTATGATCAAGGGGAAGACGCCGGAGGAGATTCGCGAGATTTTCAATATCGAGAATGATTTCACCCCAGAGGAAGAGGCGGAACTCCGTAGGCAAAATCAATGGGCTTTTGATTGAAGGAACAATCTAAATGAATGTGAATTGCGTTGCTACTGATTTTTTATTTTTTTATTTTTTGGATGCTGTTTTTTTGAACGATGTTTGATCTCGTTTTTTTAATTTTGTTTTTTCTGAACTACTAAGATCTTTTGGATGCTATTAGCCTATTGTTGATGCACAATTTAGGGGAACTTTACAATATGAATGAATAATAAAGACTTCTTTATTGATAATAAGATTGAATACAATGAATAGGGTCACCGGCAACGGTGGTTACAAGCTAGGCGTCAAAGCCTTGATCACAAAAATTAAACTCAGAAAATACAATGATAATCAGAGAGAGGTTAGAGAGAGAAATCAGAGAGAGAATGAGAATGACTGCAGTGGATTGCTCCTAGGGTTTGCAGTGAATCCATATCCCTTTTATAATGAGATGTCTTCAAAGTAATTAAGAAAAGATAGGCGGTGGTTATGGATGAGGGGCGTCACACGTGCTCCGATATATGTGGGCGACTAGCGAAATAGGTGGGTGACTGCTCCGAAAAAGGTGGGCGACTGAGTCTTCCTTCATTATCCACATTGTAACCGTTGGCGCTTAAGACGTTGAAGATCCATATTCGCCTGGTTGCTTATTTGGGCCGCTACAATGGGCTCGGGCCCAACAAGAGAGTAACGGAGTATAACATTAAGTCCCCCACTTCTTAATGCTTACGTCAGCAAGCATTGGGAAGTAGCGGTTACTCTAGTCTTGACGGTCTAGATTCACGCATATTCCCTTTTCTTCTTTTCCCTCTCAAACGAGCGGCTAGGATGACTTTGCTAAAGTAACGTCGTGTCTTAACGACGACAATTAGCCTGCATATATACTCTCCTTCCAACTATTCATATACCCATTTCCTTTGTCTGAAGTTCACATTTTCTTCTTCATCGACATCGCAAAAAATCCAACCTTTAAACTCCTACACCACTCGAAGACTCCAATTTCGCACTTTAAGGTACATCCTCGTCATAAAAATCTAATCTTTTTCTACCTTTTATGAGAAAACTGATAATTATGTCGTCGTCCGATTCTGAGAAAACTGCTTCTGACCAATTGTACATTAGTGAAAATGCCCAAACTAGTTCTTCCTCTTCTTCCCCTAGCAATTCCAATGTTATAATCGACTTAGAGGATACTGAAACTTCTAGTAAGAATTCTTTAGATATGCCAAGGAAAACCCAGAAAGGCAAAAAACTTATACCCGCTAAGAAACCTATCGTTTCTGGCAAATATTTGAAAATTTATGATAGTCGATACCAGGAATGGGTCGATGCAGGCTCTTCGCCTTCTACTAGTTCACGGAGAAAACCAACTCCCAACCCTCAAATAATCAACGCCCCATATGCTTGCGAAACTGGGGGTTTGCCAACTTCTAGGGCCAACATCCTTAACGACGTCAAGGATAACCTCTTTAGGCTCATAGAAATCTCTAACATGCCTTCCCTATATTACTTTGACCCTAGAATCCCATTTAGATTACCTGAAGATGAGGAGGCTCTCGACTCTTGGTCTAGCAACACAATCGCCCTGAGTTTTGAGAGTTTCCGTTATGTCAACCCCTTCCCACTTCCAAACATAGCATTAGAATTGTGTGTCTTCTATGAGATTTCTCCTTCTCAACTTTCCCCCCACACCTGGCGTCTAATCGCCATGGCTGAATTGATGCATCACGAGTTAGGGGTTGAGTTAGACATGTTTGACCTATTTGGCTCCTATAAACTCCAAGAAATTCGGAGGGGCGTCTATTCTTTTATTCACGCCAAGGATGGGTTACCATCCTGGACACATGGGTCGTTACCCAATGATCGTCAGTGGGATGCACGATTCGTGATGGTGCCTTTTCAGGCCGTCGCTGAAGAAGATTATGTGTCTCCTATGTGGCGTCGCTTGAGTAAGTTGTCGTCCCACCGACATTTAATTTAATTCACTTGTCGGCTGATTTATAATACCTCAATTGTTTTGCAGGCAATTATGAGTTGAAGATTTCTCCACGCTCCAACCGCGACACCAAAAAGAAAATTCACAAGATCCTTCAATTACCTGCAGATCAACGAAAATTTTCTACCATGATGGATAGTAAGCGATCTTGCATTTATATCTCATAATCAATTCAAGTGTTAATTATTCAACTAATCTTCTGTTAATTGATTTTTCCAATCAGGAAAGAAGATTATTCCCAAGGCGTCTGAACAAAAACTCGATCGAGAAGCTCTTAACAAAGCTAGAGCAGAGCGACTGGAGAAATTGAAGGCAAAGAGGGGTGAATATGACGCCGATGCAAGGAAAGAAGGTCATGACTCTCGGGGTGCTCCTCCTCCAGACCCAGAGACAACTATAATTTCTTCCCCCCAAACCAAGAAGGGCGAAAAACAAATATCGCCCAAAAAAAATAAAGCTCCTCCCTCAACAGGAAAGAGACCAACTGATGTCCCTTCTGAGGAGCCTGTCGCCAAAAAATCCAAAAGCTCAAAGTCATCCAAATCCGCTAAGGGCAAGGGCGACAAAGAAAGCTCTGGAGTGGTGATTCTCACGTTTCCTCCCAACTCTTCAGTCAGAAACAAAGAAGGCTGGGACAATGTCTACTCTGAGCTGAACAAATTGGAGTTTGACTACGACAAAGCAGCTTTAGAATCTTTAAGGAGGAAAGCGTCATTCGAAAAGGCCATCCGTCACCAGATGAAGGTATTTCCCTTAACATTTATATCGTTTTATCTATTTAATGTTGGACATTACTAATAACCTCCATTTTCTGTTACTCTCAGTCTCTACAAGTCCTCTTGCATCATGTCAATGACAACGAGTACGACATGGCGTCCGTGGTCGCTCAAAGGGACGCAGCTCTGGCCGACAGAGAAAACATTTTGGCCGATCTGAAGTCTGCCCTCGCTTTCAAAAAACAAGCCCACGAAGATAGGAGGAGGGCTGAAGAGCTGATGAAGCAATCTGATAGGAAGCAAGAGGAGCAGAAAGCTGCCTTTGAGTTAGAGAGGGCAGAATATCAGAAAGAAATCGCCCAACTCAAAGACTTTGTGAATCAGGCCAGAACTGAGTCATCTGCCAAGGATGAAGAAATAAAGGCCCTCACATCGATCAGAAACGACATGAAAGCTGCTTACACTCAGCTAGAAAAAGATATGGGCGACATGGAAGAGAATTACAAGACCCATCTCATAGAAATTGACGCTCGTACTCGTATGGAGCTCATGAAAGAGTATAAGAACAGCGACCATTTGAACTGGAAGCCCGATGAAGTCATTGAAGAGTATTTCATGCTCTTCCCTGAATCCACTCATCCAGAAGAGGAGCCAGCAGTCAATCCCTCTATTGAAGACAGTCAAACCATCAATGAGATGAGGGCGTAAGGCGACGATCATGCAGGCGAGGAACAGGGCGGCGGTGACGCCTAAGTCTTTTACAGTTATTTCTTTATGACCAAACTTTTTCGAACAAACTATTTTTGGGATGTATTCAAACGTTTATAATCATTCCAATATATGATATATTTTTTGTTTCCACGTTAGGCTCACTCTCTTGTTCTTCTAACATGGCAATCTTCCACATGTTGTCGTCCGTTCCTTCAAACGCTCATACCCCCAATGGGTATGAACGACGCCCTAATAAGACAAAAACTTAATCAATTATCTGGCGATTCTAAAATAAATCATTAATCAAGTTAACAAACATGGGCAACTCGTACCTCATTCTAACATCCATGATCCTGCCAAATAATTATCCATTAGTTTCAAATTCCAAATATGGCATTCATAATCTTTTCGAAATAATTACTCAAATCTTCTGATAATGCATACCTTATCTAGGTTGTCTCGCCCTCTTGAAATCATCTAATCAACCCGCATGAATCTTTCTATCATTCTGGGCAACATGTCATTCTGTCTTCTAGACGATTTATCATCATGCCTTATAGGCGTCATAACTCATCTTTCAAAATCAAAACAACTCACAAAAATGGGTTAAGTAGCATTGTTCTACAGGTATCATAGCTTCACAAAAATGGGTTAGATTCTTCTCTAGTCCATTGTCTCCTTAAAGATGGAATTCCTACTTCTACAGGTATCATAGCTTCAGATCCATAAACTAAAGTTGACGTTCTAGACGTCGTCCGGTACGCCCACAAGACGGCGGGCAACTCCACTGCCCACCTGCCTTTGGCCTTATCTAACCTCTTTTTCAAAGACGCAACTATAGTCTTGTTGCTGGCTTCAGCCTGCCCGTTTGATTGTGGGTTTCTAAGGGTAGAAAACATAAGTTTAATGTGTCACTTATCACAAAATTTTCTAAATTTTCTTCCTATAAATTGAGATCCATTATCACATACAATTTCCTGGGGCAGACCAAACCTACATACTATGTTCTTCCAAACAAAATCAATTACCTGGGGTTCTTGTACCTGGCTCAAGGCAACGGCTTTTACCCATTTAGTAAAATAATCTGTGGCAACCAACAAGAACACTAGTCGTCCAGGTGCTGGGGTGAACTTGCCCACAATATCCATTCCCCATTTGAGAAAAGGCCAAGACGGCACTATTACATGCAACTGTTCTGGGGGTTGTCTTGCCACTGTGCAAAATTTCTGACATCGTTCACATTTAGCCAAAATATTTACTGCATCATTTTGCAAAGTCGGCCAGAAATAACCTGCTCTAGTCACCTTCCTTATCAACGATCGACTCCCACTATGGTCGCCACAATCACCTTCATGAATTTCTCTCATTACATAGTTTGCCTCTGATGGAGAGACGCATCTCAACAAGGGTCCACCAGTGAAAGTGCGTCTATAGAGATTATCGCCTACAGTTGTGAACCTGGATGCTCTAACAACTATTCGTCGCGCTTCGTTCTTATCAGATGGCAGTTTACCCTGCAACAGATATGAAAGCAAAGGGGACCGCCAGTCCCATGTCAAGCTATTATTCAACACAACTCTGCTATTTACCTCGATCGCTGGTGTTTTCAGATAGAACAAAGGAATTTGCTTTGTCTCAGTAACTTCTATGGAAGATCCAATATTCGCAAGGGCGTCGGCCTTCTGATTGTCTTCTCTACCTATTTGGGTAATCTTCAAAACATCAAACCTCGTGGTTAAATCAGAGACGACGTCCAAATATTTTTTCATCCTTTGATCTTTCGCTTGATAAGAACCATTAATCTGCTTGATAAGAACCTTCATGAATTTCTCTCTGGGCATATAGGACTTCATTTAAGACTCCTATTGGCATGTCTCCCTATCGGCTCATATATGGAAAAGCTTGTCATTTACCGGTTGAGCTACAACACAAGTCTTATTGGGCGGTTAAATCTTGTATTGAAGATATGGATGCCGCGGCTCAAGAGAGGCAATTGACTTTGAGTGAGCTTGATGAGCTTAGGAACGAGGCATTTGAGAACTCACGGATCCTGAAAGAGAAGACTAAGGCCATTCATGATAGTGGCATTCTGAGGAAGCAGTTCAAGGAGGGAGATCTTGTCTTGTGCTATCGTGTGAGATTCAAATTTTGTGGAGGAGGCAAGCTTAAGGACAAGTGGCAAGGACCTTACGAAGTGCTCAAATCTTATGACTTTGGAATGGTTGAGATCAAGGATCTCAAAGATGGTCGAGTGTACAAAGTCAATGGCCACTTGCTCAAGTTGTATAAAGAGAATTTCAAGCCTCCATAAGAGGTTGTACCTTCCTTCCCTTACCTACTTTTAATCGCTTTTATTTTAAGTGTGGGGGAAGATTTTTGATAGTGAAAAATAATAATAGGATTTTGTTTAGGATTATGTTCTAGTATGTTGTTTTAGGTTGTTAAAAAAAATTCACTAGTGCTTGGGGATGCCTATTTGCTTCCGGAAGTGTCACTGTGAAAATAAAGGATCTTGCATCCGGAAGTGTTTTGGCTTCCGGAAGCTCTCCACTTAGATTTTGTTAGGATCAGATTGTGTTCACTTTGCTTCCGCTATGGAATGCGTTCTTGCTTCCACAAGCGTCAGTGCATTCGGTAGCAACTTCACTTAGAATCTAGATCCAACCTTGCTTCCGATAGTATTTTTGCTTCCGGTAGCATTTTTGCTTCCGATAGCGAGTTCACTTAGAGCCTTAACTTAGAAAATCTAAGTCCAACCTTGCTTCCGATAGCACTTCTGCATCCGGTAGCATATTTGCTTCCGGAAGCTTAGCGACTTGAGTCTAAATCCAGTTGGGCTTCCTGAGCGTGAGTAAAAAAAAAATAATACTTGTGTTAGGTTGTGTTTAGTGTAGTTTTGTGAATAATTCATGATGGCCATTTGTATGCTTGGACTGCCCGGCCTTTTATGTTGCTGTCTTGCCTTTGAAATGCATCTTCCTACTTGATTTGATTGGTCCCATTGAGGACAATGCATGCTTTAAGTGTGGGGGGGTGTATTATGTGCTTAAAAGTGGTCTAATTCAAAACTTTCACACTTGATTTTTGGACTTATTTGGCATGATTTTCTTGAAAATTTAACTTGATCATGGCTCTTGAAAGCAAATGGAATTGTCCTCTAGTGTGTAAGTAGAATTTTTGGAATGATTACTTAGGGCATTGCATGGGGCACTTTTAAGGTATAAAGAGGATGCTAGTTTCTCATTTAACTTTTCTTAGGGAGGAAGTGACTAGTTAGAGTAAGCCATTAAAGTGAGAAGCTTCCAACCGAATTGAGTGGGCCAATAGTCTACTTGACCTCCTAGAACTTGTCCTAGCTCTTGTTCAAGATCACAATGCATGGCATGATTGAAAATGAAAGGGGCATTTCTTTCTAAGCCCTTTTGACCCAAACACTAAGCCACCAAAAATTTATCTTTTGATTTAACCCCTTTGGGCCATTCACTTTTCTTCTCTATCACCTTGACCAATGTGTGAATAAGTGATTATAGCATATGCTTGCATTAGCATATGCTTGCATTTATATTAGTGTGGAATTGTTGTATCTTATGAAAAGCATGCTACATAAAGAAAAAAAACTAATAAGGTCGAAGGCCTAAAAGAAAAAAAAATGAAAGCACAAAGTGCTTGAGTATGCCAAAGGCATAAGAGTGAAAAGAAAAATGAGAGAAGCACAAAGTGCTTGAAAAAGAAAGAGATGTAGCATGCTTTGTTGGAATTGGATTCATTGTATTGCAAGTATATGTGGTAGCTACTTGTTTATATCATTTGTCATTGACTACTTTCCACTATTCACCATTCATTATTAGTCTTCCATTCAACCCCTAAAGTCCCCTAGATTCAATTATGTCATGCATAATAATGGGTGGAGAACTAAGAGCTACTACAAGCCTATGGTGAGGTTAGGTACTTTGAGCCAAAAAGAGTGATTACAAATACCCTAGTTAGGCATTTTTCCTAACTTGTACTCTAGTTAGGGAAAGGTTCAAAAAGCTCAACTTGTACTCTATGTCAATTCCATGTGCCTTCACTATGCTTAAGGATTGAGTTAGTCTTTTTACATGACTTTGCCCGGAGTGCAAAGATTAAGTGTGGGGGATTTGATTGGACCGAAATTTATATGTTTAAGCATGTGCACTTGAGCTTAATTAGTGTGATTTAATTGATATATTTGATCATTATTGGCATATATTATTGCGCATGCTTATTGGAATTAATTGGTGAATATTAGCCTTTTTATTTGCATTTTTAAGAAACCAAGGGTATTTTGGTCATTTTGACTATTTGATGATATTTTATTGTAGGGGGTCCCACGTGGACCCCACACACCCTTGGTGGAGCTTCGGTGGAGCTTATTTGGCAAGAAGGAAGGCTAGTTGGCAAGGAAAATGGCATAAAACAACTTTACCATTTTTGGTAAAGGGAAGGACAAGGCATTGGTGAAGCATCTTTCCAAAAGGAGTAATTTTGGCTCCAAATTCAAATTTGAATGGAAAGCTTCATTAAGGGCAAAAAGGGAAGCACAATCACTTGGAGAAAAAGGAGGAACCTTTGGAAATGCATGGAGACAACATTTGGACTACATTCATCCCCATTTTACTCAAATACCAAAACTACCCTTCCTTCCCTTTCATAAACTAGCTCTCGGCCATTTACCCTTAAACCACCATCAAAAATATCTTTTGACAGCTCATAACCTCCACTTGACAGCTCATTAACTCCCTAAGCCAACTCATCATCTAACTAACTCACTTACTTAATCCTAACTAACTTCATTTTTGACATAACTCATATACTTCCACTTCCACTTTCTCTCTCTTCTAACAAATTCTCTCAACTCCATCTTCATCTTCTTCACCTTCTCCACTTCGCAAATCACTTCCATGGCCACCATAACCTCACGCCTTCCTCCATCCTCCATCTCCATGAGCGGCTAGACGTCCTCTCCTCTCTCTCCAAAGGAATGTGCTTGTAGAAATTCAACATTTGGCCTCATGTATTTGTGATATACTCTTTTAGGTTGCAAGCTAGATGTAAGTTTTTGCCTATGTAATGACCTTGACTTTAGGCTTGTATAGGTTAGAATACCTTGATTTAGGTGTTCTACTTAATTGTGGCTTGGAATCTCTCTTTTGTGTTTAGCTCATGAAAACCTAAAGCTATACGTTTGTAATTTCATGAATGTATTTGTGTGCGATTAGCTCCTAGTATGTTTGTGGAATGAATGTTTTTCTTAGATGCTTGATTAGTATCTAATGGTGCTTAAGGTATGAGTTCAACTTGAAAGAGCATTAGGCTTGGTTAACCTAATTAAACTCTCTTAGATTTCTTAGATTTAAGAGATCTTGAGAATTTAGTTAGATTATATCAAGTGTAACAAATATATGAGGTCCGAATTAACCGTAAGCACAAGTACTTTGGAGAGGGAGGTAATTCGCTATTCATTTCTTCAATCTTTACATTCGGCTAGTAGTTTCTTTTTGTTAGATCTAATTAGTTGTAGACATAAAAATCACACTCAAACTGTTTGTTAAATTGCGTGACTTAAATTGCCTTGAATAAGCAAGAATTGAACCTAGACTGTGAAAAGACTTAGCTCACCACTACTACTTAGTAGTTGAGTTAAGAAATTATTGATTGACCTTTAGAATGACAAATTGGTGAAATCAGCATCTCAACATTGAGATGACCACCATTTCCATGCGTCAACAAGTTAGCAAACTTTTTTTACACGCCCTACACCAACAAAAAAGTAATACAATCACACAAGTCATAATCATATACCATAATTTTTTTCAACATCCATTCCCAAATAATATCCAACCGACGTGAGCATGATTGATGGTAGATATTGATGCACAAAGAAAAACAGAGCACCACACCTTTGAACTTAATGCTTATATACTATCACCATTTGAGTTCAGGACATTTCTCCATATAAACAAAAAGAACTTCATCACATTATAATGATTTTAATTATAAAAGTTTGACAAGGATGGCTAAGGTTTCTGGAAAATATTGGTCTATAAATCATTAAATTTGGTAGAAATTTTAACAATGATAGGGGAAAATAAGCCTGATCACAATTTTGACAGTTTTGTATACTTAACAAAGACTAGTGACCATTCGTTATGGGCATTTCAAAGACAAAAATCCAGACATTTATACTGAATCAAACAAAATTTCAATCAATTACCCTAATCATAGCATGGACAATTCAAAATGGTTGATGTTGTTCAGTAAACAAGAAACTTTTCAGATGTTATTATATCCCTGAAAAATCATCCAACATATATTATGATGCAGAGTATTGAACAAGTTGTTATTATTTTACATCTGCTATGAACCTTCAGCATGAAAGATACTTCAACCAGTGAATGACAGTTAGGTGAAATGAGACAAATACAATATTATGATGCAGAGTATTAAACAAGTTGTAAACTGACTCCATGATAGCTGTTGTCAACGTATGATTAACACGTACAGAATTAAACCAATAGAATGCTTTTGATTTTAAATTTTCGTAATCACATTCTTCTAAGGAATAATATCGGTGAAACTTGTGAATAACTAATCCTGTATTACAATTAAAGATTAACTAAAATGAAGAAATAAAACACTAATTAGAAAACAAAAAGAAAGAAAGCAATGTACATTTTAGATACCTTTGTTATGAGAAATTGTCTAGCAGCCGTTTCTTGATTTAATCTTGTTACAAGATCTTCCACATCTGTATTTGCTGTTGTCAACATATATATATTTCTAAAACTAGATCTCCCTTTAAAGATTAACTAAAATGAAGAAATAAAACAAGATCTCCCTTTAACATGACTTAATTCCTAAACCCAGCTGATTTACCATGAACCTTGACAACATATATATTTCTAAAACTAGATAGCAGCAATTGACAGGAATTTTCTTGAATATCCACCAATAATTTCACAAGCCTACATTAAAATTCACCAATTGAAACACCATTTAACAGCTCCTGGCCGAGCAAAACTATAAAGCAAGAAAAGCAAATGACAAAGTTTTATATGCAAAAATAGGAACAAATCACACACCATAGTCATTGATTCATTCATTCCTTCATCAAGCTCAGAGAATCAAAACAACATATAAAAGAGCAAAATTTTCCATGCAGGCACATAGAAACAGAGTTTAACAACAAAATTGCATGCAGGCACATAGAAAAACAACATATATCAAGGGAACCAGCAATAACTGTTAGAATCCTTTTAAAACTCTATCAGAAATATTGCATGCAGGCACATAGAAAATTGAGTTTAAAATTTTAGTTAATTGGAAATCTTAGCTATATACTAAGACGACCAGAGTTTTAAATGGATATGATGGAAAAACTGTAGACAAGTCATCAGCATAAAATCTGACAAGCATAGGAAGGTGACTTATAGTAAATAATTTTCTTTCTTGCCATTGAAACATAGTGAACTTTCTTAAATGGCCTTGCCTTGTCACAAACTTATACAACTTCTTAGTACCTTTTTCCTATCTTTTTAAAATGAGTCAATGTTTAACAAGTTACAGCAACGGTAACTTCTGCTTATCCCAAATCATAAAACTGAAAAATTCAAATCTCAAATTGAATTGGTAGTGAAACAAATTTCAAATTGTAATAAAAAAAAAATAACAAATTTCAAATTCCCAGAGTTGTTTTTTTTTTACCATAGAAAGTTGTTAAATAAATGAATAAATTAATAAATAAAATAAGATAACAAACTACTAAAGATTAGGAAACAAAATCCACTATAAATTCTGAGAATTTGTTACATAAATGAATAAATAATAAATAATAAATAAATTAATAAATAAAAAATTAAAACAAGAAACTACTATATCTTTTCAACGAAATTTTAGGAAACAAAATGCCTATAAATATCCCATTCATTCTCAAATCCGAGAGAAACAGAAAAAGCTATCCTTACTCTGCTCACTCAGCGATCATCATCATCATCATCATGGCTTCGAAGAAAGTAATTCTGAGGAGCTCGGACGACGAATTGTTCGAGGTGGAGGAGGCGGTGGCGGTGAAATCGGAGACGATCAAGCAATCAGTGGAAGAAAATTGTTCTGCGGAGAATGGAATCCCGTGTCACAACGTGACCGGAAAGACCTTGGCGAAGATCATCGAGTACTGCAAGAAGCACGTTGATGCGGAGAAGGAGAAGATCTCTGAGGAGGATGTGAAGGCTTGGGATGGAGAGTTCGTGAAGGTGGACCAGGCGACGCTGTTCGATCTCATCCTTGCGGCGAACTATCTGGACGTCAAGAGCTTGCTGGATCTGACGTGTCAGGCGGTGGCGGATATGATCAAGGGGAAGACGCCGGAGGAGATTCGCGAGATCTTCAATATCAAGAATGATTTCACCGAAGAGGAAGAGGCGGAACTCCGTAGGCAAAATCAATGGGCTTTTGATTGAACATGAATCTGAATGAATCTCTCTCTTGTGAATTGAAATTGCATTAGTACTGATATTTCTTTTGTTTTTTTTTTTTTTCTTGAATGCTGTTTTTTGAACCATATTTGGTCTAGTTCTTTGGATGATGATGATCTTTTGGATGCTAGTATTAATACTACTGAACTGATTCGTTTTTTTATTTATATTTTTAGTTGTTTTTTATTTTTTGCCAGTATTTTTAGTTCACTATGCTGTCATACCATTATCAAGAACTAGGGGAAAATTAAGAAAGTCTTATATATACATGAGGTTCTGTAGCTAGGCACGTGGGATTAATGGATGATCTTTCTTCTTCTTTTTTTTGATCAGAAGATCTTTCTTCTTCTTGTGGGATTAATGGATGATCTTTTTGTCCAGGAAAGATTAATACTACCAGGGTTCACATTCGGTGCCTATGATAGGGAAATTTTGTATTGGTAAAAAAAAAATAGGGAAATTTTGTATATCCCTCTCATGCACAATAATAGGAACTACTAGTGCACAATTATAGGAATTATCAATGCACAATTATAGGAACCACAACCAATAACATTTTTAATACTATTTAAATATTTCTAATATGGAAAATTTAACATTTTCAATACCATTTAATTATTTCCAATATGAAAAATTAGAAAGTAAAACAATCACAATTAGAAGCAACAAAAATTCCATAAACTTTCGAACTCTTTCCCAATTATTTTCCTGAATTCTTTAAAAATAATATTTTGTGAAGAGGAAGGTGTGTGGTGCGGTATTATGGGCCCGTTTGGTTCAATTACACAGGGATTTAGGCGGTAATGCGTTGTAATGCATTGGTTAGTAATGCAATCCTATTACCATGACATCTTTTTGGTTGGTTCCAAAAATGATGGTTTAGTCTACATAATTTTAAAATATTATAAAATGTAAAAAATAAATGTAATTACTTTTTTGCCCTTTTTAAATCAAAATCCCCCCTCCTCTTCTTGTCTTTTTTTTTCTCAGACCCTCTTCTCATCTTCTTCCCTCTTTTAATAATTGCCCCTTTTCCCCTCTTTTCTTTAGATATATGTATTTCTTTTTCATCTTTAATTATAAAGGTAAAGTTGAAAATTAAATTAGATTTCTCACGTAATTAATCTAATCCTTTCAAGTAACTATAATACTATTATTCTACCCCCACCCCCCGCGTTTATGAGAGGAATATAACAATATAATTTAATGATTAAAGGAAATAATTTTTTCAAGAATGGGGTGAGTTGTGCGATTGAATAAATGAAATGTAATTTATGTGCTGCGTTTTGTATGTGCTGCGTATTGAATACATGGAGGAGGAAAAAATAAAATCTTGGAGGGCAATTATTAAATGATCTGTTTAGATTTTTTGCCCTTTTTTTCACAATAAAGAATAAGATGAAGATGGAGAAGAACAGAGAACGAATATTAAATAAGAGAAATTTGTTAAAGATATGAGAAATTTTCTCGCGCAGATAGATTCAAAATTGTTGGCAAAAAAAAAAAAAAGATGTGGTTGAGAATTTTTTTTGGAAAGGTTTGTTGGATGTTAAATTATAGAGGGTAGAAGAGTCTTTTGATAAGAGTAAGTAGGGTTAAAATAGAGATTTTACATCTGATTGCAGAGGTGCAATGAAGATTCATAGGGCCTATGCTTGGAGATTACCGATGCAATTAAGATTACATATGTAATCAGTATTACCATGCCAAAACCAAACCAAACAGGCCCAAAATGGTAATGCAATAAGGATTACCATTGGTCCATTGCATAGGTGCAATGAGGTTGAACCAAACGGGCCCTAAAGCCTTAAAATATATGCATAGAATTGAGAGAGAATTTGATCAATCAAAAATTTAACTATGTAGTTAATTGGTATTAAAAGTGTACTAGTGATTCCTAAAATTGTGCACTAGTGATTCCTAAAATTATGCTTTATTGGAAATAATTAATTATTATTAAAACTCCATTAATGATTCCGCACAAGTGCATTTGAGGGGTAGGCAAAATTTGCCTATATATAGTAAGTTTTTCCCAAACCGAAAAATGAGCATGCCCCCATCATAAACAAGAATAAGCTTGACAAGTAAAATTTATCTAAAAGTTTTTTGTCTTCTTGGATTTGTCTTCTTGGGAGAAACGATAACGTTGTTTTCTCACGCAACGAATTCGGTTACAACCAAACTGAGAGCTGAGATTCTGATTTGAAAAGAGGAAAGAGAGGTTTTCATGGCCTTAACTCCGGCGAACGTGGTAATTGGAGCGGGAAGTAATTCTGCTGAGGAAGATGGTCTGCTGTATAGAAGCAGGAAAAAAGTGAGGGTTGGGGAAACTAAGATGTTGAATGATAATACTGTTATTCCAAGAAAGGAAGACTGGATGTTTGAGGAAGATAAATTCAGTTCAGATGATTCTCCTAAGGTTGTTCCTAAAAAATCCTATAGGAGTGTGTGTGTCAATGATGAACCGAGTTTGCATGAAGAAGAGGAGGATGAGGAGGGTTGGTGGTTGGATGACGGATGGAAGTCAAGAATTCGTATTGAGGAGACGGAGAAGGGACCGAATATCATTATCCTCCCGGAGTTCTGTCAGAAGTTAGCCAAAAAATGGGGAACCTCTCTGATTGTTAGACTTCTTGGTTGTACAATTCGGGAGGATTACCTTAGCATGAGACTTCAAAAAATGTGGGGATATAGGGGAGATGTAGACACAATGGAGATTGGTTCAGGCTTTTTCATAGTTAGATTACATAGCAAGGAGGATTATGACTTTGCCTTGACAGAGGGTCCTTGGATGATCATGGAGCATTATCTTGCTGTTCAACCATGGAAGTCTGACTTTAACCCGGATGCTAATGAAGTTTCAAAAATTGCGGCATGGATCCGTATTCCGAAGTTTCCGGTGGATTACTATGAGGAGGGTATCTTATATATGGTGGGAAGTCAAATAGGTAGGGTTTTAAAGATTGATTCCAATACGTTACGCCAATCGAAAGGGAGGTTTGCAAGATTATGTGTCGAGATTGATTTGAGTCGTCCTTTGTTACCAGCTATTCTGATTAATGGAATAGAGAAGAAGGTGGTTTATGAAGGACTTCATTCAATTTGTTTTTCTTGTGGTCGCTATGGTCATGACATGAGGAGTTGTTCTTTCAAGAAGAATGATACGACAGAGGTAAGGAAGGATATGGGTGTGTCGTCGAATTATAATGTAGATGAAGAGGAGTCAGAGTTTGTAGCTAATCCTCATGAAAATAAGTCCAATGAATTTGGAGAGTGGATGGTAGTTCCTCCTCGTCGTCGGCAGCAAAGAACGATGGTCACGTCGACGACACAAAAAGAGAATCGTACGAGGTTTGAACCAGTCATTAACAGTAAGCATGGAAGTAGGGTGATTGCCAAGAATGTAGGAGCTGTTGAGGGATCTCGTTTTGTTGCCTTGAATGTAGAAGATTCAGTTGAACAAATTATGGAGAAGCAAGATATTGTTGTCTATGATACACATCGTCGAGTCTCTAAAAATCCCCAATCACGTGAGATAAAACGTGATGTGTCACTGGGGAAAAAGAAAATAGGCAAGCAAGCTGAAGCATCTTTGAAGAGTGGAGGGAGCCAACTTTCATGCCCAATAAATATAAATAATATGATAAAAAGAAAGGTCCAGGGGAGTCAAATGTTGATAGGGTCATCTTCATCTTCTTGTTCCTTTCCTAGTGTGCTGAATGATGTAATTGTGTCTAAGGATGTTCTGGACAAGAGTAGGCGCCCTACTTGTATTACTCAAAAGAATAATTTTGATTTAATGGATCCTGGGGCTATTGATAAAGCACTAGTGCATACAACAAAGCCTTTGAAAGATATTGTGCTTGGGTTAAGTAATGGGGTCCTTGGAGTTGTTGATGATGTCGAGATACTTGTGGGAGATGATAATATGCATGATGTTGTCATGTCTTCTTGAAGTCGTATATTGTACCATTCTTTGTATATATATCTTTTTTATGATTTTTATGTCATGGAATTCTAGGGGAGCGGGAGGTGCTCCTTTTCACCGTTTTCTTGGAGAATTGTGCAGGAATAAATGTGTTAATTTGTTGGCTTTGTTGGAACCTCGGCAACCTGGGTCAAGAGCTAGAAACGTAGCGCGTAAGTTGGGATGGCCTAATATGCATATTGTGGAAGCTAGGGGATTCAGTGGTGGGATTTGGTTGTTTTGGGATGATGAAACAAAATTCTCAGTGTTGACCACGGGGGATCAATTTATTCATGGTGTGATTGATGTTGGTACTGGGAATGAGTTTTTTGTTACATTGGTGTATGGTCATCCGAACATGATTTTGAGGAGATCTTTATGGTCTAGTCTTAATTCCATATGCAACCCGGAGGAAGATAGATGGATGATAATGGGGGATTTTAATGCAGTTACTTGTCCTGAAGATCGAAATAATTCCTCTCAGAGCAGTGGAGGAGTTGATGTGTCTTTTCGAAATTGGGTTTTGTCTAATGATTTGGTTGATATTGGATTTTCGGGTCCAAGGTTTACATGGGGAAGAGGATCAAGTCAAAGTAGAATTGATCGAGTGTTTGTTACATCAAAATGGTATGAATTTTTCTCTGATGCTCATATTGTTCATTTGCCGAAATATAAATCAGATCATTCTCCGATTATACTGGATACGAGTATTTTGAAAAATTATGAGAAAGTTTACAAACCATTTAGATTTTTTGCTCCTTGGGTTTTGCATGAGGATTTTCCAAATTTTGTACAGAATAATTGGAAGATTAATGATAGTTGGAATTCTTCTGTTTCTTTATTCACCAAGAAGTTATCCGCTTGGAATAGAAAGACCTTTGGGCATATTCAAAGGTCTAAAGAAAGAATTTTGAGGCAGCTGGATGTTTTAAATGATACTATTTCTCGCATGGGTTGCTCTTCATCTCTAGAGTTGACGCAAAGAGAACTATGGAGTGAGTTTGAGAAGATTTTAATTAGAGAGGAAGTTATGTGGATGCAGTATTCTAGAACGAAGTGGTATAATGAGGGAGATCATAACTCAAAGTATTTTCATGTGATAGCTAATGGGAGACGTCGCAGAAATAAAATTTTATCTTTGAAGTTGGAGTCAGGAGAGTGGTCTTATGATCCTGATGAAATTATGGAGATGGGTAGGAGATTCTTTGAGAACTTATACACTTCATCAGAGGTATATAATGGTTCATTAGTTTATGGGTGTACATATCCTAGGATTGATGAGAACTCTCTTTCAATGTTGGGAAGAGGGGTAAATGAAGTGGAGGTCAAAAAAGCTCTTTTTGATATGGGTCCTTTGAAAGCCCCGGGTCCTGACGGTTTGAATCCTTTATTTTACCAGAGCCAATGGGAGACAGTGGGTGGTTCTGTTGTGAAGTTGGTTTTATCCATGTTTGAGAAGACAGATTTAATAGAGCATATTAATGGGACGCAAATAGTATTGATTCCAAAGGTTGCTATCCCTCAAACTATTCAAGATCTTCGACCCATTAGTCTTTGTAACGTGATTTATAAGATTGTTACAAAGATAATATCAAATAGATTGAAACCAATTATTTCACGTGTTGTAGCTCCAAATCAGTGTAGTTTCATAAAAGGGAGGCAGAGTTCTGATAACATTATCCTGGTTCAGGAAATTATTCATTCTATGCGAAATATGAGGAAGAAGAATGGTTTTATGGCAATTAAAATTGACTTGGAGAAAGCTTATGATCGTATCCAATGGAATTTTATTTTTGATTGTCTGAGGGAGCTTGAGATTCCGGAGAATATTCAGAAAGTTATTCAGAAATGTGTGTCCACACCATTAATGAACATCTTGTGGAATGGTGCTGATGCTGGCTCTTTTAAACCCACACGCGGGGTCAGACAAGGGGATCCACTATCTCCTTATCTTTTTGTCCTTGCTATGGAGAAACTTGGCCATTTGATTCAAACAGCTGTGAATGATAAAGATTGGCAACCATTTCAGATATCTAAAAAAGGTATAGCAATCTCTCATTTGTTTTTTGCTGATGATCTTATTTTATTTGCTAAGGCAGATATGGAGCAAGCAGGAGTAGTAAAAGCTATTCTTGATGATTTTTGTGAAGTGTCGGGACAAAGAGTTAATGCTTCCAAATCGAGGATTTTCTTTTCAAAGAATGTAAATCATATTAGATCTAAAGAGATATGTGACTTTCTGGAGTTTACTCCCACGTCAAATTTGGGAAAGTATCTTGGTATGCCTATTATCCATGACAAAGTTAGTAGTTCAACGTATAATTTTGTTTTGGAGAAGATGGAGACTAGGTTATCTAACTGGAAGGTGAACATGTTATCGTTTGCTGCTCGTCAAACACTTGTATCTTCGGTATTATCAGCTATGCCATCTTATGCGATGCAAACAGTCCCATTACCGTCAGGTATGTGTGATCGAATTGATAAATGTTGTCGTAATTTTCTATGGGGAAACTCGTCATCTGGAAGAAAGATTCATGCTATCTCATGGGAGAGAGTTTGCTCTGGGAAGGAATTTGGTGGCCTTGGCATCCGGAAGGCTAAATACCAGAATAAGGCATATATGTCCAAACTTGGTTGGGCTCTGATTAGTCGAAGGGATTCTTTGTGGGTTCAATTCTTGAGGGAGAAGTATAAGGGAGGGGCAGACTTGATTCCAGAAGTAAAGAAACGAAGGGTAGAATCATCAACATGGAAGGGTATTAGATGCAATTGGAATACAGTGAAGGAAGGTATTGCTTGGCGTGTGGTGAATGGAAGAGAAATTTCTTTTTGGGAGGACTCGTGGGTTCCCCATTTGGGGAAATTAAGTGCACTTACAGTTCTGGCAATTCCTGAGGATATAAAAAATTGGAAAGTTGCTGATGTTCTATCTCCTTCAGGTACCTGGGATTGGCAGAAATTTAGAAACTATTTTGTTCAGGATGTGTTAAAGGCTATTGAGAGGGTCTCATTGAGGTCAAGTGAGTGTCAAGACTTCCCGGTTTGGAGGTGGACTTCAGATGGTGTTTTCACAATTAAGTCGGTGTATGAGCAACTAAAGAAACCCAGTAATGCTACGATATCTAGAGATTGGAAGGTTGCTTGGAGTTTAAAGGTGCCTCAAAGATATAGAACTTTCTTATGGCTATGTCTTCATGATAGAGTTTTGACTAATGAGTTGAGGTTGGAGAGGAAAATTTCTGCTACGAGTGCTTGTGATATCTGTAAGGATTCAGAGGAAACTCTTATTCATGCTTTAAGAGATTGTTGTGGCTCTGATCAGGTTTGGAGGAAAGTGCTCCCTCAGTTTATTGCAGTTCAATTTTTTAACTTCACTAATGTATATGAATGGTTAAATTGGAGTATGAGGCAAAGAATCTTAATTCAAGGTTTTGAATTTAGGTTATGGTTTGCTATTATTTGTAGAAATCTTTGGCTAAGGAGAAATGAGTTTGTTTTTAACAATAATTTGTGGGGTGAATATAATGTAATTGCTCGAAGTTATGCTTGTTTGGGATGGGGCAGACCTGTTTTGAATCAAGAGTTAAAGGAAAATAATTTGGATAGATGGGAATGTCCTGCTTATGGGTATTTGAAATTCAATATTGATGGAGCAAGAAATTTGAGTTCAGGATATTGTACGTGTGGGGGAGTGCTGAGAGATCATAATGGGGATTTCATACAGGCTTTTCAATATCGTATTGGTATTGGGTCTTCTTTGTCTGCTGAAGCTTGGGGCTTTTTATGGGCTCTCAAGTTATCATGGGAGAAGAAAGTTCAAAGTTTGATTGTTGAGAGTGATTGCCATGAATTAGTTAATATTTTGCAAAAGACGATTCCAGTTTGTCATCCAGATTTCGAGGTTTTGCAGGAAATTAAAAGTTTTTTGAGAAAGAAATGGACAGTGATCCTTAAGATATGCCCAAGAGATGCCAACTGTGTTGCTGATATGCTTGCCGGAGTAGCTCAAGATATGAAAGTTGATTTTTTGGTCTATGTTGACCCTCCAGATCTGATTCATAGCCTATTGGTTTTTGATTTGAGTTTGTTGTCTTACTATAGAAACTCAGTAATCGTTGCTGAGTAATTGTTTTATATTGTAGTTCTTTTTATCAAAAAAAAAAAAATTTGCCTATATATAGGATAGGCACCGAATGTAAACCCAATACTACCACCGTGGGTCTTTGGAGAAATTAGGTTATTAAATTATAATATACTCCCTCCACTCTTAAATATAAGACCTAATTGACTTTCTTGGAAAATCTTAAAAAAACAAAATAAGTTAATTATGAATTGATGATTTACCTAATTTTTCCCTTAGACTAGTATATTTTACTTATAAACTAATGAATAATCTAAAAATATATCAAACATGTCATAATTTAATAACCTATTTTGCAACCTTAATCTCTAAAAAAAAGTCATCTAAGTCTTATATTTAAGACCGGAGGTAGTATTTCATATATTTTTAGATTAGATTATCCATTAGTTTATAGATAAAATAAATTAGGGAAATCCCAAATAAATCTCTCCCAATACCAAAAGGCTACCAAAAGGACAAGTGAGGAACTTAAACTTCCAAAAGGACTATGAAGGAATCAGCATCTGTCATTTTAAAATTTTGCGAAAAGACAAAATTGTCCTTATCCTAAAGCACAAATCGCGAGAAGAGGGTGGGTGTTAGGGTAGGGTAGAAATTTGTGTTTTAGGATGTTGCAATTTTGTCTTTTCGCAAAATTTTATAATGACAGGTAGGTGCTGGTTTCTTCACAGTCCTTTTGAAAGTTTAGGTTCCTCATTTGTCCTTTTGGGTATTGTGAGGAATTTATTTGGGATTTTCCCAATAAAAAACTAATCTAAGGGAAAAAATTACATAAATCAATTTATAATTAACTTATTTTGCTTTTTTAGAATTTTTCAAAAAAGGTCAATTAAGTCTTATATTTAAGATCGGGGGAAGTATTAAAGATAAGAGAGGAATCAAGAAAATACTATTGATCATGTTGAATGAATCTCGACGTCATTGTCTTATATATACATGAGGTATATAGCTAGGCACGTGTTAGTTATGACACGTGTACATTAATCAATTAGACAACACCCAATCCATAATAGATTGACAAAATTATGTTATTTTACTAACCACTCTGTTATTTAACTAATTATTCTAACAGTTATTAGTCAGACAACAAATGACGTGATGCATCAGGTTTATGCAAGACTTTCTTCAATCAAGGTGACTAAATTTCCAGAAGGACAATCAATGTGCCTGAATTTCAAAAATGACAACCAAAATCACAACACGAAATTAACCATTGCAGCATTCTCATTAACCACATGCATATTAACTATTGCATCACTTACATTAAAAACTAGAGCATATATATTAATCACAGCAATATTCCTATTAACCATAAAATATTTCCATTAACCACTAAAACGCGTTATTAATGCATATGGTGTAGTGATTAATATTCATGTAGTTAATGAGAATGTTGTAGTGGTGTCCTTTTTGAAATTTATAATTGTTATTTTATATTGGGAGGACTTTATTTATATTTTTCCAATGAAAATAAAGCCTTGGAACAGCAAAAAAAATAAAGTCTTTGAAAACTAATGAGTAGATAGTTGATGTAATGCCCATTATTTCACTGGATTTGCAGGCCCAATAAGCCCACAAGGAGGCCAACTCAGTCAAATCAATCCATTAAAGACAGAATCAAGAGCAATAAATCCTTTGACTAGTAACGTCCAATAAATGACTAGTAACTACCACATTAATGAGAATCAATAGCTGTAAATGTGGAGATTAACTGCACCAACGGAAATGGAAGCCTGAAGACTATATATAGAACCTTATACCATGTAGAAAGGGCATCCAATATCTTCTGAATCTTGTACTTTCTATTTCTCTCTTTCGCTAGTCGACCACAGTCTAGGCGACTAATCCCTTGTATTATCATTGTGGTTTGTCCACTCATTCATTCTAAATAAATATACTATTCTTTTCTTTGATATCATATAATTTGTGGATCAACATTTGGCGCCGACCGTGGGGATTCCGACAACTTTCTTAGAAAAGCCACTTGGAATCTCACTTGAAATACAACCATGTCTTCTTCTGCTGAGCTATCTCTGCAACAATTGGAGCAAGAAATCTGAGGACTTCAATTGCAGATCACTGAGATTGATGCTGGACATCCAGATCATCTTAGAACGATTGAAAATAGCTATCTTCTTACATTTTTCCATGCTATTGATGTCCCTAATCTTATAGGTAACACAGGTAAGCGCATAATGGAAAATAAAACTAACAATTATGTTGATAATGCAGGGTATAATTCTGAATTTGATGATGAAGAATCAATTCAAACTCCGCAAAAATCGGTCAAGATGTCTATGGATCAAATGGAAGGACCCAAGAATCAAAGATGGATAAATAGCGGAAGGAATTGAAAAAATTGCAGAAAACAATATTACAGATTCTGGGAATTGCATAATCATTTGAATCTTCTCGTTTAAGGAATCATTCTGATAATCCGCTGAAATTATTCTGATAGTCCGTTTGTCGCCCATCTTTTGCTATGGTCGACATACCAGAATGTTTTGTTCAACATGATCAAATTTTTTTTGACCATCTTTTTTATGTTTTTGCACAGTTTAACTAACATGTTTATCTTGATGGTCAGTGAATTAAAATGTTTGTTCAACAATTTGCTAGTAGTGAGAGTTTGGTCAAGACGTCTGACGACTAACACTTGATCTTTCAATGCCTTGATGAAACTACTAGACAATTTCTTACAAATTCATTCAGAAAACGGTAAGTATCCCAAATTGCGAAAAATATATTGCTATGCAGACTTTTAAAAGATATCTTCTGCATGGATCTTAAGTTGTATAAGAAGTGAACTATAAGCCAAGTGCAAACTTGGGTTGAAGTTCAAATGTTCGTTTGGACCACGATCAAGGGGGAAGAAGACGATGCAAGATTCAGAATTGAATTTATTAAGCATCAACAGAAAAATCAACAAAATAGCACGTCAACAACTAGACATGAAAATAACACGTCGACAACCAGACAAGAAAATAGCACGTCGACAAACAGACGTTCTAAAAAACTCAAAGGTAAAAATTGGAGATTTGAACCTTATTTTGCAGGTGGACAAAGAAAGTCAAATGGGCAGAATCCAAAAAAGACAAGTCCAACAAGCTTGATGAGAAATGCAGTGTGATATCCTTGACGACCATACCCCAGGTTATTACCTAAAAATGAGTTAAGGACGTCAAATAATCAAAATGACGCTCAATCATCTAAGGGATTAATTTCATTTAATGATTTTGTTATTCAAGAGTTTCTTTTAATGTTGCAAGTTCAATATTATTTATTTGCAAATAGTCCCAAATCTAAGAGAATTTTATTAGGTGAAAACAAAAGGTGTTAAAAAAATCACAACTATTGCATAGCAATTACAAAATCTGACTCCTATGGACAAGGGGGACTGTGATGATATTATAAGAAAAATTCCTTTCTTTGATTCTAGAAATGTTGTTGTCCATAGAAGCAGATCTTGATAGAGAGGTAAGAAAAGATTTAATTTCTTTCTTGTCTACTAATTAATTTGGATTGTTTTGCTTGGTCCCACAGAGACATGACAAAGGTTAGTCCAGACGCTATAGTTCGTTAGCTTAATGTGGACATATATTTCAATGATTGGTCGACTAACGCAATCGTCATTGGTCGACTAACGTAGTCGTCATCCCCAAGAAAAATGGAAAACACAGAGTTTGTATAGACTTTACTTATTTAAATAAAGTTCATCCTAAAGATAGTTTTCCTCTTCAATATATTTTGACAGCTTAGTAGATGCTACATCTGGTCACGAGCAGTTAAGCATGTTGGACGTATTCTCTGGTTACAATCAAATTCTAATGCATTCTGCCGACCAAGAGAAAAAGTCGTTCATTCCAAAAACAGGCTTACTCCTATAAGGTAATGTCATTTGGTTTAAAAATATTGAAGTCACATACCAAAGGTTGGTAAATAGAATGTTTTGTCAACATCTTATAAAAACAATGGAGATATATATAGATGACATATTAGTTGAAATCTCTAAAAGCAAAAGATCTTATATGCCATTTACAACATGCATTTGATTTATTGCAAAATATAGTATGAAATTTAATATTTCCTAATAAATGTTCCTTTGGAATTCAATTTGGAAAGCTTGTAGTTTATTTGGTTTTTAAGTGAGGTATTGAGGTAAATCCAGCTCAGACCAAGACGATCATGGAGATTCAATTCCTCGCAATATAAAAGTTGTTAAAAAAACGTACAGGCATAGTTGCAGCATTGACTCATTTTATTTAAGGTCGTCAAGAAAATGCCAATCATTTGTTGACGTCCTATGAAAGAACAAGGAATTCCAATGGATGAAAAGGCTAAACAAGCTCTTTAAGAGTCTCTTGTTTTATCTAAGCCAAAATCAGGTGAGACATTTTACATTTGTTTATTTGTTGCTACTAAAGTTGTAAGTGCAGTGCTTATTCAAGAAAAAATGGGCGTCAAAGTCTAGTCTATTACGTAAGCAAAACATTGCTAAATGCGGAAACCAGGTATTCTACTATGGAACAATTAGCATTGACACTAGTATCGGATTCATAAAGTTGAGATCATACTTCCAATGTCATTCTATAGTAGTTTATAATTATTTCTCACTTAGAAATATATTGCATAAATTTGATTTATTTGGACGACTAGTAAAATAAGCAGTAGAACTTAGCAAATTTGATATTTCATATTTATCAAGAACTGATATAAAATCTCAGGCCCTCACATATCTAATGGCTGACTTCAGTCCAAATTTGCAAGGGACTGCTAATAAAGATTTTTGTGTGTTAGTCGACAGATACTTTCATCACCCTAGTTTTGTATGTCGACAGCTCCACTTGTTCTAAATGAACAGGGGTTGGAGTAACATTATAAATCTCATATGATGATGATGATGGTCAACTACCCAATGATAAAAATGAAGATTACAGGATAATCATTAGAACAACCAAATTTATAATGATAGACGACGATTTGTATAAATGATCATATACTAGGGGATCTTTGTTAAAATGTATTTCTCTAGCTAAATCAAATTGTGCACTTAGAGAAGTATATGAAGTCTTATAAGGAAAGTCAAAGTCAGTGGAGCTAGATATTTTTGGCTAACTTCTCAAAATGATGTAACTGCTTTTGTAACAACATATGATCATTGCTAAAGATTCTCTAATGTTGCACGACAACCACCTGAGAAATGACATACTATTGCACCAGCAAGGCCATTCATGAGATGTAAAATGGACACATTTGGAAAACTTCCTTATGCACCAGGGCATCTTATCTTCTTATTGGTAGTAACAAATTACTTTACCAAGTGAATTGAAGCTGCAGCATTTGCTCAAGTTCAAGAAACTGAGGTAATTATTTTTTTTGGAATAATATAATTTGTAGATTTAATCTTCCACGCGAAATAGTGTGTGATAATAGTTCACAATTTATTGGAAGAAATTCAGGCGATTAATGACATATGAATTTAAAGTTCTCAATGCCTAGAAATTCCCAGTTAAATGGACAAGTACAGTCTAGTGATAAAAACCAATAGATAAAGTTAAAAGAAAACAGGTTGATAGAATGACATCTAGAAAGTTAATGGGAGAAACTTTTTTATTGTTAGTTCATGGTTATGAAGCTATGTTATCTATAGAAATAGGAGTACCTTCTCTAAGATATCAATAAACTAGAAAAATAATAATAAGAATGAATTATTAGCACAAAATTAGGGATCTCCTTGAAGAACGTCAAGAACAACCTTTAGTCAGAATAACAGTCTACCAAAATAGGGCGACTAAATTCTGAAATAAAAGTGTTAAAGAATGGTAATTTCAAATGGGGGACTGAGTGTTTAGGAAAGTATTTCCGAATACTCTAGAGAGTAGAAATGGAAAATTAGATCCAACTTATGAAGAACGTAAGTCAATGAATATGAAAACCAGTTTCAATAAGGTGAAATGCAATTCATTTAAAGGAGTACTACTTTTAATTCATTTTCGATTTTCGATATTTCTTTTATTTGAATTGAATTGTGCTAATAAATTGGCAAGGAAAATGAAATATGATGAAAAAGAGTGCTAGCTGGATCATGGTTTCATGATGTTAATTGACAGTACTCAAAATTCTGATCCATAGTCAAAACGAGAATAGTTTGCTTATACTTGTTGCAGGTCGCAAGGAGATTATTCCAGATGACAAATGTCTGAAAGATCAAGCTAAATGACTAATTGTCAGAAATAGCTTAAGTCGACACAATTCAAGAAATATAGTCGACCATGCTTACTCAAAAAAGGATAGTCGACCAAGCATCTGAACTAGTCGATTAATTCAAAAGAGAGTAATGTTTTTCTCCCAAAAGAGAGTTGGCAACCAAGCGTCTAAGCATGCTAGTCGTCTAACTCAAAAGCGGGTAAAATAACTTGTTATGCTAAGATTCATGACAGTTAAAGACCATGCTTACTCAAAAAAGGATAGTCGACCAAGCATCTGAACTAGTCGATTAATTCAAAAGAGAGTAATGTTTTTCTCCCAAAAGAGAGTTGGCAACCAAGCGTCTAAGCATGCTAGTCGTCTAACTCAAAAGCGGGTAAAGTAACTTGTTATGCTAAGATTCATGACAGTTAAAACATAAATAAAATTAACGTAACCAGGTTTGTTTATGGAAACATCCAAGTAGGTGAAACAAAAGCAACAAAGTTTGAGAGCAAGAGTACAAAGCACAATCAAACAAAAAAGCAGATCAGATCAAGCAGATGGTGGAACATCAGCATTGTTTTCGTTCTCCTGGACTGGAAGACTGGAAGGATCATCCTCAGGGCCTGGAGCCGGATTATCTGGGAAAGTGGCATGACACTCCTCAATGATAGCATCAGGGTTCCAATCCACATGATTCCCAGCTTTGAATTCAACCATGAGTTCCATTTGAGCTCTCATTTCAACTTCATCAACGAAATACTCTAGATAATCTACATGCAAAGGAGCATACCTGCAAGGCAACTTGAAAATGACCAGAGAATTGATGACCTAAGACGAAGAAAGATGAAACGCTCAACTTCATAATACACAAATTGAAGGAGGAAAAGAACGCCAATTTCGAGAAAAATGCATCATAGCCGTGACACATGGGCAAATGAAGCAGCATGAACGATCACTACCGTTAATTTAAGAAACCGCTACTTCCCAATGACACTTGGCATCGTCATCGTGAAGTGGGGGACTTAGTGTTATGCCCATTATTTCACTGGATTTGCAGGCCCAATAAGCCTACAAGGAGGCCATCTCAGTCAAATCAATCCATTAAAGACAGAATCAAGAGCAATAAATCCTTTGACTAGTAACGTCCAATAAATGACTAGTAACTACCACATTAATGAGAATCAATAGCTGTAAATGTGGAGATTAACTGCACCAACGGAAATGGAAGCCTGAAGACTATATATAGAACCTTATACCATGTAGAAAGGGCATCCAATATCTTCTGAATCTTGTACTTTCTATTTCTCTCTTTCGCTAGTCGACCACAGTCTAGGCGACTAATCCCTTGTATTATCATTGTGGTTTGTCCACTCATTCATTCTGAATAAATATACTATTCTTTTCTTTGATATCATATAATTTGTGGATCAACAGTTGAGCTGATAAGTGGAAGTAACTTAGGAATTAAAAAAAAAAACTTTGGAAATAATATAAACAAGGATGAATATATTTTAAGGAATTTAATTATTTGATAAAGAAAAAACTCTCACAAAACAAATTAGGGGCATTTTATATACTTATTCAATAGTAGAAAAAAATGATTTATCTAAAAGAGCATTTGACTATAATACCCCTCTCTTCATAAACCATATATATACTCTTCTCATTCCCTTCCTTCACTTTCTAGAAATTTCGGTCTTTTTCTCTCCATTCTCTCGCTTCCTCACTACTCTCCATCAGTTCCAGCGTGCTTTTCATCTAAGAACTTGGCCCATTTTGATCTAACCTCAAATGCAAGTGGTGCTTTAGTTTCAGGTGAAGATTCTTTACTTTTCCATGTAATTTTCTTCGGTTTGGTGAGGATTTGAGGGAGCCAAACAGTGGAGGATTGAGATTTTGATTTTCTGGTTTGTTAAGAAGCAAATAACTACTTCTAAGTTTCCATATATTGTATGGGTTTTGTCATTTGTAATTGCTGAAAGTTTATTTTTTTTATACCTTCTTCTTTTTCTGTTTGTCTGAATAAATTTTGGGTTGGAAAGTGAAGTGTTCTTTTTGTTCCATACCTGTGTAGTTCAAAATTGGTGTTTGAAAAAGGTTTATATATATATATATATATATATATATATATATATATATATGTTGTGGTTGCTGCTGACATGGCGCATGGTATGCATGTTGACATTTTTTTTTCTGCATTTCTCATTGAAATGGCCGATTGGTTTGGGGAAGAATGCAATAGATTTCAAATTTGCTTATGAATCTTTGTTTGGGCTGTTAGTTTCTTTTCTGTTTTGATTAAGGATTTGTAGGAGATGAAGAGATGAAAATTAGTTGTAATGTAGGTATGTTTAAATGATGTTTGTGGCTGGAATCAAGATGTTACATGTGTAATTAAAATTGTCTGCACTATTTTACTGTCATGGTCAAGCTGATATGCAGGATAGAGGTGTTTGTATAATTTTGAAGTGTCGTTAGCTGATTTTGTGAGTTTGCATGAGTCTAGAAGATGATTTTCCTTTGCTGCATTGACTGATGAAGTGTTGCTTCTACTTCGGGAACTTAAGAGTCCCAACTTCTAAGTGGATAATGTATGCTGTATTGTTTGTATTGAGTTTTACACCCTTATTTATAAATCTATATTGACTGAACTGAAAATGATGTGTATACTTCATTTCTTTGATTAAAGCATTTGTTGATTTGTGTTAATAAGCTGGGTAATTGAGCTATATTTAAATGTATTCCCTTTATGTTTTTGAGTACAGACTTGTGCACTTTTGATTTGGATTGTGCCCTAAATGTTTACGGTACTTTCATCAACTTGAATCTTTTCTTGTTACCGAAATTGTAAATCTAATTTGATGGAGCTTAATTTGGGAATTTTATTAGTTATATATGGAGAGTGTTTTGCAGGTATTGAGAGTTAATCTGAATCTGTTATTTTGGTTAATGGAATACTGAATTTTTATGCTTAGCACGGGAGAATTTGATTTTCTTCATTTTTGTTCATTCTGGTCTGTGAGTGATGTAGGGAAGTAGTTTCTTTTGATTATCACGTTGAATGCTGATTGGGAGAAGTTAAGGCTTGGTGAGGATTTTGGATATTGTTTTTTTTGGATGATGTTTGATCTCATTTTTTGAATGAAGATCTTTTGGATGCTATTACAGTATTACTACTACCGAGTCTGTTTTTTTTTATATATATATTTTTAGTTGAGTATGTTGTGATACCATATTAAGAATTAGAGAAAAATCAAGAAAGTGTTATATTTATACAAATGAGGTTATATAGCTAGGCTGGGATTAATGGATAATCTTTTTGTCCAGGAAAGATTAATACTACCAGGGTTCACATTCGGTGCCTTGGCAAATTTTGCCTATCCCTCAAATGCATGATAATAGGAACCACTAGTGCACAATTATAGGCTAGGGCATTACTTTGGCTTATATATAATAACTTCATTATGAGTGTTTCAAATTTTATTATGATTCTGCAGAAAGGAGAAAGAATTGGATTAGATTAGGAAATTTTAATCTTTGAACTTTTGTGTTTTTGGGGTTTTATTGAGTTGAGTTAGTTTTATGTATTGAGGATTTTGCTAATTAGTGTGCTTTCTGGGTTAAGGTAAGTGTGTTAGGAGATTATCTTGAGTGATTAAATTAATTATGTTCAACTCTTAATAGGGAGAGTTATCATGAATGAATATGGATTGCAGTTTTGGTTAAAATGTGAATTGAAGTAGTTGAGGTCAGATTTGAATTGCAAATGAATTTTGCTTTGAAGTGGGTGAGGTCAAGTTGATTTGGAAATCATGATTATATCATGGTATGTAAAGTGATTATGGATTTTTGAGAAGGAAGATTATCATGGTTCATTTGAAATTGTGGTATTATTTTGGTTTCCTATATGATGGATAAAATCTTAAAGGATAAGGTTAGCATGAGAATGTTTATGGAAGATGATGTGAAGTATGGTGTATATATAAAGTCATAGGCTTTAATATATTGAGATGCAAACTGATTTTAAGTTGCTGTTATGAACAAAAGAGATTTCTCTGGTGTTTGGGGAAGTTATGTGTTATTGGGAAGCCTTGAATTGCCCTTATTATAATTGTTCTGTTTTGTTGAGTGTTTGTGTCACTGTTTGGTTTAATTTAGAGATGGATAGGACTATGAAATGATTAAAAGATGTTGGAAATGAAATTGGTACAATTAGGATTCAGTTCATGTTTTGCAGGGATGAAGTTTGTTTGGTTGGGATGATTAAGTGAAAATTGATTGATGGGAATGGTCTAATGATTTCGGGATATAGGGAGCATCAGTTGCAGGTTTAATGGTAGGAGAGAATGATAGAAATAGAAGTGAGATTTGTTATGGTTTTATAGGTATATATTTCATCAGGGCATATGATATTTTTGGAAATTTCAATATGATGATTCTATTCCATGTTCTTATTTGTTGCTGAATCATGGTGATGTTAAGAGATTTTTTATGGTATGATATGCTTGTTAGTACTCAGTGAGGCTACTGTAGTTAGATATTTTGGCATCTATATATAGTATAAAGTTGCTTTTGGTGTAAATAGGCATATATATGAAACTAAAGCGAGCATAGGGCTTGCATAATCGTCGTATATACCTGTATGTTTATATAAGTATGATGACTGCCGTTAAAAGGGATTGTTAGCCGAGATAACCCCAATGATTTATTTAGAATAGTTCAATGACATATAGGTATTTAGATAGGTAGACAAATAGGGTTTTGGGTTCAAGCATTCCTAACTGGAAAAATATTATGGGATAAGCCAAATTATTTTAATTGTTTTATTAGCCACTGATTTTCATAAAGTTTTAATTTAACTCAATTTGTCAAAATGGTCCATTCTGAAGGCAAAATAATGATGTATTATTTTGAAAAGAAAAAGTTTTTAATTATTGGTATTTTGGGTTTTTGTTATTAGAAAAGTGGTTATAAATCAATTTAAATGATATAGTATAGTAATAAAAAATTAGGTGTTATAGATAACATTTGGCTTACTCTCTTTGGATATGAAGGCAAAATGCACATTCTGAATTTGTTATCACGATCTCTTGTATATCAGGTGTTTGATGTTGTTCTGAATTTGACATGCATATTCATAATTGATGGTGGCTCTGATTACAGGACAGTGAAAGTGAGGAAGATATGGCAGGTACATCCTCTCCCATGCTTGTTGATGATGATGATGATAACAACTTCTCTTCAATTCCTGATAACAAGGGCAAAAACGTCATCGTTTCTGGCAATCCACCAAACAGTAGCAAGGATATTCCGTGGGTTGAAAAGTATCGCCCTAAATCTCTAGACGATGTCGCTGCACATTGCGACATTGTTGATACTAGTATGACTCAACTCAACTCAACTGTCTTTTGAGTTCTAGGATTTATGATACTGATTGGTAAATCTATCATCTTTTTCTGTTTTTTCGTGAAAACAATTGGAAAGAAAATTTTTTTTTCATTTACTGCTTTAATCCTAACAGTTTTATGATTTATAGGATTACTTTTCCTAGTTTGAGAAAAAAATTGTCCCCACTAATGTGTTTCTAGGGTTTTTGTTCTTATTGTATAATTATCACTCTGAAACTACTCACTCTAATCCTAAATTATTCAGTTGACCTTTTTTTTGAGAATACCAAGGATGTGCTAAATTAATTTGTTCCCAGTTTTTTCTTTAAACTAGTCTATTTAATTTATAAGCTAACATATAATATAATAATGCACAAAATAAGTTATAGTTACTCTTTTAGCTTCCTTAACTTCTTAAAAAAAAAGTCAACTAGTTCTTATATTTAAGAATAGAGGATGTAATATTTAAACCCTCACTGGAGCACAATTACCTAGTCGCTTGTGTTTTGTCACTTGTATAATTTCTATTTCGATAGGAGTGATTTGTTTTAAATCTTTTAAAGTGGTCTGTATTACTATGGTATTTTCTTTTGTTTCTTTATATTGGTTGGAGAAAAGAACGAGGATTTGTAATATACTATTATTAACATTGTCTGGTTTGAGTTCATATCTCTCATGAGATTTTTACTTTTATCATGACTGCATTAGTGTTTAGTTGAATACTAACTCTTTTTTCTCATTCATGATTTGTTCATTTTTGAATAGTTGATAGGCTGACCTCTGAGAACAAATTACCCCATCTTCTACTGTACGGCCCTCCAGGCACGGGAAAAACGTCAACAATTCTTGCTGTGGCCCGCAAACTATATGGAGCACAATACCAACGCATGATATTGGAGCTCAACGCATCAGATGACAGGGGAATTGATATCGTACGCCAACAGATACAAGATTTTGCTAGCAGCCAGATGCTCTCATTTGGGTTGTTTTCAATATTTGCATTTTACTTTCTTAATTTTTTGTTTTGTATGGTCTTGACTTTCTACTTTGGTTTGGGGCAAAAATTATTTCTTTATATTTTGTAAATTCATGTGTAGTAAATGCCCTGATCCAGAATGTGAACGCATATAATCTGCTGCCATGGTACAGAACATTTTGCGGTACATCCAAGCTAATGAATATCATGGCATCATAGAGTCCATGTAGCTGACCTCACTTAGTGGGATAAGGTTTTGTTGTTGTATCGGTTTCCCACAGTCTAATATTTCTGTAGTTTACAGTTGTTGCCCGAATTTGTGAGCATCTTACCAGTCATGTTGGTCAATTCTGGGGTTTTACTTTGGTTTCATTGAAATTGGCTGTGTCTTTTTGCTCGGGAAATTTCTTTCCCCAACATTTGAACATTTAGTGTTGAATTATATTTGTCTGATATTCCTTGATTAATGCTCATTTTCTGCAACATATTATTCTGCCAACCCTTTCAAGAAGTTCACGCGAAAACATTCCCACCCCCCCCCCCAAAAAAAACTTTGTAATGGCAACTATGGCATAGTTTTCAGTCATGATGCTTTAAATTGTTTAAGGCATGATTTGTTTTTCTTCTTTTATGCTTTAATAGTTCTTGTGACTTCTTTTGTACATTTAGTCGTGAAGCATGTCAAAGCATCCAATACTGAAATTGCTACTTTTGGTCTTAACTAATGAAAAAGGTCTTTGTTTTACAGAGTCAAGTCCCCTGTAAAGTTGATCCTATTGGATGAAGCAGATGCAATGACAAAAGATGCACAATTTGCATTGCGTAGAGGTATTACTATTGTTTATGTAACAGTACTAGAGCCATTTTGTAATGTTATAATACCCATTCCTTTTTTCTTTTTGTTGTTTTTTTGTTTTTGCAGTGATTGAGAGATATACAAAAAGTACTAGGTTTGCACTTATCTGTAATCATGTAAACAAGATTATTCCAGCTCTACAATCAAGATGCACTCGATTCCGGTTTGCCCCTCTTGATGCTGTCCATATAACTGAGAGATTGAAGCATGTTGTTAAGGCTGAAGGGTAAGTAGCATCACGTCTCTGTTATTATATGTGCATGCCTGGTTGCAACTGTCCTAAGGCTCTCATGATAATGGAATCTCACTGCTCTTGCCATTCATTTGGAGGAACTTCTTTGATGAATATTATATTTCTTATCTGATAACTATCTTGGAAGGTTGGGCATTGGGTGGGCTAGTGTGGGAAAATGTACTTTCATACTTATAGTATACACAGCTACTTCCATTTCCTTTGAGGTGACTATAACCTGTCCACACATGATTGAAGTGATGACTTGACCGAAAATTACTCTTGTTAAGGAAATGTTACCTCATTTTTTTATATATTTTTGTATATGACATCATAAATGGAGAATTCAAAAGTTTTCAAATGGAAATAACGCTAAGATAAAATATCTTAAATTTCATATTTTATGAAAGAGATATTTCCTTATTTCAGGAACACCATTCAGTGATGGATGTCTATGTATGCAATATATTCATAAATTATCCTTATATTTATGTTCACTATAAATGCAGAAATGCCTTGTTCAAATTGGATTATTATTTTTATTACAGCTTACATGTATTGCTTAATTAATTATTATTCAATTGTGAACAATTTTAAATTGACGGCTGTGGCTTATTAGTTGGATAATCCAGTCATGTGTATTTGATGTAAAACAGGTTGGGAAAATACTCACAATTAGAACTTACACAAACAAATTTGGTTTTAGGGAAAGAAGGTAGAAAACATAGGGGAAGGCATGGGAACTCTAAAATTTAGGCATGGGAACTCTAAAATTTAAGGGGGAAGAAGAAATAGAAGAGGGAGGACAGAATAGAAGAGGGGGAAGTTTGAGAAGTTTGAAGGGTCTATAGACCTAGGTTTCCTTCCTATGAAGAAGCCTTCTACACTTTCCTACTAAGCAACCTAATATATTAGTAAAATATAGCAGCAACAAAAGTTGACTATAACAAACACAAACTTGAATAAGAAGTCAACTAAATATAGTATAATCATAAAACTGAAAAGCTAAGTCTTCTCCCATAATATTATATATTCCATCAATATTTTTGCTTTGGAACGGCTTATTTATTTATTTTGGTTGAATGTCGCTACTATGAAGTCACTCTAGCATCTTGTTATTGCAATTGTAACATTGTGATTCAACAGTTAAATTCAATAACTTTGATATGACGATTTTTTATTTTGAAATTTGGCTAGGATTGATGTCACAGAAAGCGGTTTGGCAGCACTTGTTCGGCTTTGTAATGGAGATATGAGAAAGGCTTTGAACATTTTGCAGGTTTCATTTAAGAAGTAGCTGTACCTGTTATGTTTGATTGAATTTTATTTCGGGAGTAATTCAGCACTATACACTATAAATTCTTGAATATACCCAACCTCAGACTTAGTTTGCAATTTCTTCATATTTGATGTTTATACATACTTCAGAGTTCAGAATATGCTGTATTTGAACTTTCAAATGTATAAAGGAAATGGTAGAAAACTCAATATAATTGAGTAAGCACCATCAGTGCTAGGGACATGTATTTAGAAACACAGCAACATGAAATCAAATTTGAATATCAAGCAATGGATACTTTGTAATCCAGTAATTATATCTTCAAATTTCATGAATTTTAAGCATCTGAATGTCTATCTAGATGCCTAGGACTTCTATCAAGTTTCTACTCTAGAAATGGTGTTATCAAAGGGTATGTTCTGTATTACATGTTCTAATGGATCCTTGATGACATGTTATGATGCTTAATGTTTGTAGTCAACGCACATGGCTTCTCAGCAGATCACCGAAGATGCTGTTTATCTTTGTACTGGAAACCCTTTACCCAAAGACATTGAGCAAATTTCTTATTGGCTTCTGAATGAACAATTCACAGATTGTTTCAAAAGTACATTTGTTACTCCAGTTGATGTTATTTTGTTCAAATATTATCACTTAGCATTTACTTGTATTTTGTTTGCATAACATCCTACAGGAATATATGAAATCAGGACAAGAAAAGGATTAGCTCTGGTGGATATTGTGAGAGAAGTTACAATGTAAGCCTTATGCATCATGCCAACTATTTATCTTACTTAAAGTTGTTCTTATGATCTTGATTTCTCTATGTTGTTACCACAGGTTTGTTTTTAAGATTAAGATGCCTCCAAGTGTTCGAGTGCAGTTGGTGAATGATTTAGCTGATATAGAGTATGTATTCCTGTCCTACTTCTCTGCATACTTGAAAGAAAGGTTGCTTATCTGGACCCCATGTATTTTTGATACTTAAGTCCCTCCCCTGCATTTTCCAAGCTCAATTTATATTGACCATTGATTATTTATATGCCTTAAGATGATCAGATTTGCTGGGTATGTGATAGATCGTAGTTTGTAGCACAGGTGCCTTGAGCCTATAATGGGCAAGTCTTCATGAGACCCCATACTTGTTTAGGAAGTTGTCCTCTAATTTTTCTCTTTCTCCTTTTCTTCTCACCATCTTATCTCCACCCTTGTATAAAGAAGTGGATGGTTTGGGTATAATAGTTTAAGATATATTTATCACTATTTTATACAATTAGTTTATTTTATTGGACTGTGTTGCAGTTACGAATAGTCGATTAAATTTTAACAGTTTAAATTGATTTATTTATGTTTGTATTAATCCATGATATGCATCCGCACCACGGGTTCTCGTATCCTGTGGAGGATAGCCATTGACTGCAATTTTTTGAAGTGATGGTTGAATTGAATATTCTTGCGAAAATATACTAAGGTTCCACCTAGGACAAATATCCAGCTAATCTTATAACTTGCCACCAATGTTCTTTCACTTGACAATGGTGGCTCTTTTATTTGTTATTGATAAGTTAGGGTACTTGTTGATTACTTGGTATCTTAGATGGGGCCTTAATGTGATTTTCCCTGGGCTGTTGTGATGATAATTTGTATATGCTTTGTATGTTCATGTTCATGCAGGTACAGATTGAGCTTTGGGTGCAATGATAAGCTGCAGCTGGGATCGGTTATAGCTTCTTTCTCGCGTGCTAGATCTGCGATAGTTGCGGCTGCTAATTAACATCCTTCCAATCCTGGGAGTGGTATTTGTTTTTGCGTTCTTGGAAAGTGATGTTAGTTTACTCCGGCAACTTGTCACTACTGTCATGGCCAGAATAGCTACCTGTATAAACTAAAAGAAATTAACGTTGTTAGGCTTTTAATCTGAGATGAGTTAGCTTGCGTTTTGGTGTTGAGTCCTTTCAAAATTTTAATGCAGGGAATGTTGTTGTTTTGCCAAATGCAGGGAATATGTTTGACTACATATTCACTTCTGAATATATTGTACTTTATCATGGGTTCATCGAGATATCAAGGTACTAAAACTTGAAGAGGTCATTGAACAAGTCTAGCTAGGTTAATGTAATGGGTAACTTGTTAAAATTAAGTTAATGGAATGGGAGTGTAAAATCACTTTATTTCCCTTGGATGCTATATCACAGCCAAGACAAGGCAGTAATAGTGAAATTGAATTTGAATGTTTTGATGCTTCCAAAGAATTTGAGATAAATGATTGTGTAGGGTACAAGGGAAAATCAAAGTTGGAACCATTATAAGAATTAAAATAAAAAATTCGTCCTTCATTATTTTTTTTTAAATTTCTTTATTGTCTAGATGAGTGGAGGAAAAATCTTGTTTCAAATTTTGGAGGTTAAAATCCAATCTATAGAAAACGTTCTAGGGAAGAGGAGAGGAAACAATTTTGCCTATGTGGGCAACAGTTCTACCCCTCTAGTCCAGATCAAACTGTGTTGTGATTAACCAAAAAAAAGTTCTAGGGAAGAGGTATGGAAATCCAGGTGAAATATTGTCCAATTTAAGGATAACTCTTGTAAACACCCTATTTTTTCTGGGCCCCACCAGAATAATTGAAAGTAAATAAAAACAAAAAAATACGAAAGAACAAAAATATTGTCATTTCATCTTAAAATATGATTTCTTTAAAAATAAATAAAAAAATAATAAAATTGAAAAATGAAAAAATGAAAGGAAACAAATCAATTTGAACATGGAGACTGGAAATTAGGGGCAACAACAAAGAATATTTCAAAAATGTTGGCTAAGTGTGAGGAATGCATTGGAATGAAAAAGGGATGATTGCAATATTTGATTATGATAGTGCTTGATTCTTTCTTGATCCTTGATTTGTCCTCATATAATGTAGTCATACATGAAATAGGAATTGGAGGGATATATGCGCTTATGTCATCAAAAGGCATTTGTTTATGTATATTAAAAAGTCTTCCATATTAGTTCACATTTTTGAATTTGAATAGGGAGAAGTTATGCTAATTCAACATGAGAGGAGAATGTAAAGTTGGAGGCATTTAAATATAATCCCATGTGATTGTTTGAATTAAAAATTAGAAAGGAATTAGAGGGATTTTTTTTTCCTATATCAAATGGGGTTTGGAAGACTTTTGTTAATTCCATATTGCTTGCTAAGTCTTCATATCTCCATTGATTAGAAAATATAAATAAGGTAAACACTCCACATTTGAATTTGAATTAGAACAGTTTGTGAAGATCATAGAAAAGCTCCTAAGAATTCAGATATAACTTAAAATACGAATAAGAAGAGGTTCTTTCATCATTTATGTTGATTCAAAGTGAGCTCCTAAAGTCAAAATATAATTGGAAGAATGTAGGCTTTAATATTGTTGATTCTTGTTGCCTCCAAAAAAATATGACTAAAGAAAATTAGTGTTTACCCACTTGTCTAGACTGAATAGGAATAAGGAGAGTAATCCTGCTAATTATGAAATAGGAATAAAGAATGTAGGCTTTAATATTTGGTTGATTCCTAGCTAATTATGAAATAAAAGAGGAGAAGGGAAGGAATTATGGGATTTTGCTTTTCATGATACGAAAGATAATTTGCTAATCCAAATGGTCATATTATTCCCTATATAAAGAGGTTTCAGCCCACACATTTACGAGGAGCTCATTTAGAGGCAATCATTTTTTGGGAGAGCATTAGCTTGAGAGGAACTTTGAGGAGGGCTCATTTGAGAGAATATTGTTTTAGAGGATCATTTTTCATAGGTTAGGTATCATTTTTGGTGAGAGACATTTTATTGTTTAGAGAGAGAGAGGGTCCTATATAGACAGCCTTACAAAATAACCCTCACGAAAGTGTACCATGCTCCTCCCTCTCTTTGATTTCCATCTCCTTGTTCATCAACCTACATAAGTTCTTAGGACTAACACTCGCATGAATCTTCAGGTATGAATTCTCCCTATCTCCTTCTTCTACCACGAACATATTTTGATATTGGATTATTGATTGGTATATTATTGTGAACAATTTCTTTTTCTAAAATAAATTAAACTCAATAAGTAAAACATTTGTTAAAAAATAAGTGAGTTATTTTCCAAATGGTGGTCATGTTGTGTGAAGGTTTATAACAACCTCCTCAATCATGATTGATTATTCTTCCGTGAGAGATATTAAATTTCAACAGGAAGTTTAATCCAGCGCTTTCTTAAAAAATATATCTTCTAATAAACTAGGTGTTTTTCTTGAATAAAAAACACAAACTAAACATAAAACTTTATTTCAAAAATCAAATAATCATTTTCCTAAAAAACACCAACCAAGTGACACGCATTTCTACCCCATTCGATCTACGTGGGCTTTGATCCCTTAAGGGTACGTAGGCCCTAGGATTTATCCTAGTCAAGTTCAATCATATAAATAATTATTTTTCCTTTTCCTTTTCATTTTTATTTTTTTGTACATTGATTTAAATAAAATAAAATTAAGGCCATATTGATTTTCAAATAATTAACTTAGGGTAACCGTTCTCTTGAACGGGTGTTGTGGGGTGCCTAACACCTTCCACAAGCATAATCGACTCCCGAACCCTATTTATTTGATTTTTAAAGAATATTATTATTTTAAAAGGTTTTCCAAAATATCCTTTTTAAAAATTTTGGTGGCGGCTCCATTTGTTTTTAATTTTAAAATGAATTTTTTTTTTCAGGCGCTACAACTCTTTTTTTTATAAAAAGGACAATTTCATTAAAAAACAATTACAAACTAAGATCCACTTATATGAAATCACACTACATACAAGAAAAGAAAGTGCATAGTGAAACATGGAGAAAAACAACTAGAACATGATAAAGCATAATAGGATTGGGTCCAAAACAACCAAAGCGAACTAACTCCCAGTGAAATTGTTCTACCTGCACTAGATGATGAGTGAGATCAAAGTATTGGACGTCTAAAGATTGAGATAATGCAGAATCTTGCAGATACACAATCTACAAGTAACTCCATAAAGGTTGCATCACCCGAAATACAGACCAAAGTTCATAGAGGGATATAACTGTTGGTTAAGAAAGTGATAATGAATAAAATTCAAATAGTTGAAAAAGGTGAGTGTAAAATCTCTTTTTTCCTTTGTGTGATAAGTCATGACCAAGACAAGACAGCAATAACTATGGACATTGAATTTAATTGTTTCAAAATTTTCAATGCGTTTAAAATGATGAAAACTTGTTTAGGGCGCAAGAGGGAGAAATCTAAGTTAGGAGCGTAAGAGGAATAAATGGGAAAATTTTGTCTTTAACGATCCAAATTTCTCTTCAGTTTGGTGAAATGGAAGGAAGTTGATTTTAATTATTTCAACCTTACAAATGGAATTTGCATGAAACAATATAGGGGATTGAAGCGATTCCAGCGCACCGAATTTGATTGATTTGCTTGGTACCCACAAGAAATCGAAGCATCAATTGGGACATTAATTACATTATATGACCAAATTAAAGCACCATAGAGAAAGAGAATAGATGAGAATAAGTTTTTGGTTTAATACAACTTTTAGTCCCTGAACTTTCACTTAATTTTGGTTTTGGTCCTTAAACTTTGAAATTGGTGGTTTTGGTCCTCAAACTTTTCCGTCAATTTTGGTTTTGGTCCATGAACTTTAAAATTGGTAGTTTTAGTCCCTGAACTTTCAGTCAATTTTGGGTTTGGTCCCTGAGTTTCAAAGTTCTTTACAAAAGCTCAGGGACCAATACCAAAATTGATTGAAAGTTTACAGACTAAATATATTGTCTTCAAAGTTCAGCGATCAAACCAAAATTAACTGAAAGTTCAGGGACCAAAATTTGTATTAACCCTTAAGTTTTTCCTATTAGAAGTTTTTGTGTCAATAGGATAAACCTTTTTTTAATACAGGTCAATAGGATAACCCTACCAATAACCCCCACATACATATATAAGGTATGATAAGTTAGGGTTGGTTTTTAAATCATTAGAGAAAATTTGCCATTGATTCCATGCTCTTTGGCATTTTCATAATGACCCTAATAATAATTTCAATTGGACTTGGCCCTAATTCACCAAGTGTGAATTGAGAATGTTTCTAGTAGAGATAACACAGAAAACGATGTGTAATGCTGCCCAATATTTTAGAAAATTTGGAAAGGATTATTTAAGGATAGTTAACATTTTGTGAAGAAAGTGATGATACGCAATAATCAAATAATTGACAAAGGGGAGTGTAGAATCTCTTTTTTCCTTTGTGTGATAAATCTTTTAAGACAGGACACCGACATTATTAAGGACCTTGGTCATGAGTCATGACTTGTCTACAAAAATAATAGGTAAGAATCAAATAGTTGACAAAGGGGAGTGTATGTAGATCGAATCTCTTTTTTCCTTTGCGTGATTATAATAAGTCTTGACCTAGACAGGCCAGCGATTCTTGGTCATTTTTTTTTTGAACTGAAAAGACATTGGTCATGACTTGTCTACAGAAATTAAATTTGGAAGCATCATATAAAATTAAAACAAAAAGTTTTGTTCCTTGACGTTATTAATTTCTAGTTTTATAAAGTTATTAATTTCTGTATGTTTCGTATAGATTAAAGTGAGAAGGAAGATGATTTGGATTACTTAGAGCTTAAAAATTGATCCTACATGAAAATTTATAATGGGGAAGCATGGAGCACATGGGAAAACTTTGCCCCGTATTTTAGAAAAATTGGAAATATTACTGTTGATACACAAATATATCAAACAAAAGAATAACGACTTTATTCTGAATGAGTGGGCAGACCACAATGATAATACAAGATACTAGTCGCTTAGACTTTAGTCGACTAACGAAAGAGATGAATAGAAAGTATAAGATTCAGAAGATATTGGATTCTCATTTACATGGATTGAGTTTCTATATATAGGCTACAAGTTTCCTTCCCGTTGGAACAATCAATTCTCATACTTATGGGTATTTCCGTTTTGATTCCCATAAATATGGAGGTTACAAGGAATTAATTGACGGTTACAAAGTATCTTTGACCAGCAATAAAATCTTTGTCGACTTCCTGGCGTGTTGGGCCTCCCTAGACTTACTCCTTCCTGGGCTTGATGGGCCTCCTACATTGAATGGAATTGTGTCGCAACACTAAGTCCCCCACTTCTCGATGACGTTGCAAATGGTCATTGGGAAGTAGCGGTTTAATCATCTAACGGCTGAGATTAACTTGACGTTTCGCTTGCCCACGTCTGACGGCTTGGATACATTTTCCCAGAAATTGGCGCTATTTTTTGCAAAACTGGCGCTCTTCCTCTTTATATTTGAAGTTCTTCTTCCTTGTTTTTTGTTACATCCTCCATCGCCCTAGGTCATACACTTCTCGAGCGCTCTCTTCGTTTCCACCCCAGGTATCTTCTTCCTCTATCTTTTATCAAGAACATGTCTGGTTCCGATTCTAATCCTTCGCATGTGAGTTATCCAAGTGATGATTCTCCCAACCTGTCTGACTCTGGGTCGAGTGAAACTCCAAAAAACATTAGTAATCAAAATGTACCCTCTGAAGGTACAAACTCTAGATCGCCACCCCTTAGGTCATTAGTTAGGGTGATTCCTGAGAAAATAGTTAACACTGAAACCAAAAGATCCTCTTTGGTAACTGACTTGAAACCTGTTAAGTTGAAAGCGATTGAATCTAAGAAGCTAGAAGAAAAAAGTTTGTATTTTTTCAATCCCTTAATACCTTTTAGGGTTCCCAAAAGTGATGAAAGGCTCGATTCATTCTCTAAAAACACTATCGCTATAAGCGTAGAAGATTTTCGTTATGCCAGTTGTTTTCCTGTCCCCCTTATTATTGAACAACTTTGTAAGCACTTTGATCTATCCCCTTCCCAACTTATGCCTCATGTTTGGAGGGTAGCCTTAGTAGCCGACATTCTAGGGCGTCATTTAGGTTTTCCCCTTGATCTCCTAGATGTTTTGACCTCTTATTCTATTAGCGAAGTTAAGGCTTCTTCAGGAGAAGTTAGGGTAGGTGTCTATACTTTAATCCGTAATCGCAAAAGGCTTGAAACATGGACCTCCGACAAGGGCCCTAATGGCCGGCAGTGGGATGAGAGGTTTTTAATTGTTCCAATTGCTAGCCTAGAGCCTCCTGGTGTCAAACTCAGAAGGGAGTGGCGTCGTCTAAGTAAGACGACTAACCTTATTTCCTAATTGTAAACTACCTTTTGATACTTATTCTTACTTCATTTTTATTTATAGGCGACAAGCAGCTGAATTACTCTCACCCCATTGAAAAGACCTCTACCAACAAGATTAAGAAAATCCTCGCCCTTCCCCAGGAGTCTAGGCGTTTTTCATTTATTATCTCAGGTAAATTTTAACCTCTTTCAAAATCTTGAAAATAATACTTGCACAACAGTAATGACAATTTTTACTAATGACAATTTTTACCATACTCCTCATAGGAAAAATGTCTCCCAAGTTGACTGCTGCTGAACGAGCTCAGTTTAGGGCTGAAGCAAAGAATGCTGCTGCCTCTGAAATCAGGAGCAAGAAGAGACACTCTATGAATGCCGCCACCGTTACTCCTCCTGCTGTTATTGTTCCTCCTCCTCTTCCTCAGAATGAGAACCTTAGTCCTGCTAAAGCTAAAGGCAAAGAAACAGCCATTGCTGTAGCTGATCCCCCTGCCACCAGAAGTAAAAGGCCCAGAGGGGCTGTCCTCCCTGGGATTATCATTCAAGAACCATCGATTCATTCTGCTCCCCCGTCACCTAAGAAACTCAAAGCATCCTCTGACTGGAGCTTGAAAAGTGCTTCTCAAGACTTGATTTCTCCTGAAGAGATGAAGGGTGTAGATCTTTCCCTTCCTGCTGAGGCTTCTGCATTTCATAGAAAGCCTTGGGCGATGACCCTGGACATCCTGCAAAGACTTCCAACCCCTACTGATAGGGCAACATTCCAATCTCTAGAGGTGACAGAAAACATTGACAATACGATGAGAAACTTTTTCCTGGTAATCTACGTAGTTCACATTATTTCATTTGGCAAGTAGTTGTAAATATCAAATTACTACTTACATACTCCGTTTGCCTGTTCAGACTCTAGAGTTCATGTCTTTGCATAGGGAACAAGTTAAGACTTTGATCACCCAGGATCATCTGACCCAATTTAAAGCAGAAAAGGAAGAGAAAATTGCTAAAATGGAGAAAGAACTAGAAAACCTTCAGGCTCAAATTGAAAAGGAGAAGCAATTGCTTGCTAAAGAAAAGTCTGCCTCTATCCAGAAGACTGAGTTGATTAACAACCTACGCAGAGGCGTCGAAGAGGGGCGACAAAAAGTATCAAAGCTGAAGAAGATCAACACCGACTTGGGCAAGGAGATTTCCAGCAAATCACAAGAAACCATGCAACTGTTAGTGGAAAACAAGGCCCTCAAGGACAGAAAGAAATACCTAGAGGAGGCCATTGCTGAGGTTGAAATGAGAACTCAAATGGAGTTGATGCTGGAGTACAAGGAGGGTAAGCATGTCAACTGGGACCCTGAAGCCGTGATTAATGAATATTATGCAACATTCCCAGATCCTCCTGTTCCCTCTCCAGAAAATGAACCTCGCAGTCCCCCAGCCCAAGACGGAGGAGGCAATACTGATGCTCCAGCTGTTTAGTCTGCATTTAGCTAGAACTTGCTTTAAATTTCCGTCGCTTTTGCTTGCTTTCCCTGGATATTATCACAAACAAGTTTATGAATGTTGATTTTTATTTGCATTTGCAATTTTATAACTGTCATGAATCTTCGCACAACAAGTTATCTTACCCGCTTTTGAGTTAAACTACTAGCATGCTTAGATGCTTGGTTGTCAACTCTCGTTTGGGAAAAAACATTACCCTCTTTTGGATCAATCGACTAGTTCAAGCGCTTGGTGGACTATCCTGTTTTGAGTAAGCATGGTCGACTCTATTACTTGAATTGTGTCGACTTAAGCTATTTTTGACGATTAGTCATTTAGCTTGACTTTTAGATTTTCATCGCCTAGCGTCTGAGGTATCCTCTTTGCAACCTGCAATAATCATAAGCAAACTTTTTTTCGTTTCAACTATGGATCAGAATTTTGAGTGCTGCAAATTATCGCCATTATACCATGATCCTGCTAGCACTTTATTCATCATTTTCCAAAGTTCTCGACGACTTCGTTAATATTCAAGCAATCTGCATTAACATCAAATTCATGGTTAAAAATAATATTTTTTCAAATGTATGGCATTCCAACTTCTTAAAAGTTCTTTACCATTTTTATCAATTAATCTGTATGCTCCAGGTCCTGTAACTTCAACTACCTTATAAGGACCTTCAAATGTTTGACTTAACTTACCATCTCTACTTTCTTCAGTATTCTGAAATACCTTTCTAAGAACCCAATCACCTACCTTAAACTGCCTTTCTCGAATATGTTTATTCCAAAACTTAGTCGCTCTATTTTGATAAGCTGCTATCCTAATCAATGCTTGTTCTCTCCTTTCTTCTAATAAATCTAAATTTAATTGTAATCCTTCATTATTAGTTTCTTCTCGTGACCACTTATACCGTAGTGAAGGTACCCCTACCTCTACAGGGATCATCGCCTCCGTCCCATACACCAATGAAAATGGTGTTTCGCTAGTCGACGTCCTTGACATTGTTCTATAAGCCCATAAAACAGCTGGCAATTCTTCGGCCCATCGGCCTTTAGCCTTATCTAACATTTTCTTTAATGAATTAACTATAGTTTTATTACTTGATTCAGCTTGTCCATTAGACTGAGGATTTCTAGGTGTCGAAAACTTCAAGTGAATATGCCATTTTTGACAAAACTTTCTAAAACTTTTCCCAATAAATTGTGACCCATTATCACATATTATATCTTTTGGTAAACCAAACCTACAAATTATATTTTTTCACACAAAATTAATTACCTCTACTTCTCTAATTTGAGCAAATGCAGCTGCTTCTATCCACTTAGTAAAATAATCAGTAACTACTAGCAAAAACACAACGTTCCCAGGAGCTGCTGGTAACTTACCAACTATATCCATCCCCCATCTCATGAACGGCCATATTGGCCCAATGGTATGTAGTTTTTCGGGTGGTAACCTATCTATATTGGAATATTTCTGACAACTATCACATTTCTTTACTAATGCTATCGCGTCGCTCTGCAATGTGGGCCAAAAATAACCAGCTAGACGCACTTTCCTCATAAGGCTTCTACTACCACTATGATCCCCGCAATCTCCTTCATGAATTTCCCTAAGGATATAATTTGACTCTGAGGGGGAACACATTTTAACAAAGGACCTCCTGCATATGATCTTTTATATAACTCGTCCCCTAATACGGTAAATCTAGCTGCCCTGATAATTATTCTATGTGCTTTGTTCCTATCATTTGGTAATTGTCCATCTTTTAAGTAGGCGACTAAAGGTGTTCTCCAATCCCAAGTCAAATTATTACTATTTATTAATTTATCAGAACTTTCTAATGCTGAGGTTGTCAAAAAATATAAAGGAATGTGTTTATCTTGATTGACGTCTAAAGTTGACCCTAAGTTTGCTAAAGCATCAGCTTGTTGATTGTCTTCTCGACTAATCTGCTTTATTTCAAAACTCTCGAATTTGTCTACTAAACTTTCCACGATACCTAAGTACTTTTTCATTCTATCATCCTTTGTTTGATAACTTTTTTCTACTTGCTTTGAAACCAACTGTGAATCACTACAGACTATCAAGGATGCTATTCCTAAACTTAGAGCTAATTTTAAACCAGCAATTAGAGCCTCATATTCTACCTCATTATTAGTTGCTTTAAATCCACATTTTATAGCTTGTTCTATTTTGTCTCCATGTATGTTTTGCAAAACAATTCCTACCCCTGTTCCTTTAGAATGGGTGGAACCATCGACATGCAACTCTCATGGAGCTTGTCTAGTACCTTGTAGACTATCTCCTAACGTACTTTTATTTACTTCTTGCTGCAAATTAGGGCTAAACTCAGCTACAAAATCAGCTAATGTTTGAGATTTAATTGTTGTTCTAGGCAAATAAGAAATATCAAATTCACTAAGCTCTATTGCCCATTTTACTAGTCGACCAGATAAATCAGGTTTATGCAAAACATTCCTTAAAGGATAATTAGTTACTACTACTATAGGATGACATTGAAAATATGGTCTCAATTTCTTCGAAGCTGATACTAGAGCTAAAGCTAATTTTTCCATTAAAGAATACCTGGTCTCCGTGTCAAGCAACGCCTTACTCACATAGTAAACCGGACTTTGTTTCTTCCCAATTTCTTTTATTAACACCGCACTCACTGCACTTTCTGCCACAGCTAAATATAAATACAACACTTCACCTGTTTCAGGTTTCATCAGCAAAGGTGGACTACTCAAGTAAGTTTTTAAATCTTGCAAAGCTCATTCCGCCTTATCATTCCACTGGAAATCTTTGCACTTTCTCAAAGCCTCAAAAAATGGCTGACACTTCTCAGATGACCTGGAAATAAAACGAGTCAAAGTAGCTAGACGCCCTGTTAGTTTCTGAACATCCTTAACACTTTGAGGAGAAGGAATTTCCATTATTGCTTTAATTTGTGCTGGGTTAGCTTCAATCCCTCTTTTCGAAACAAGATATCCTAAAAGCTTTCCTGATTCTACCCCAAAAGAACATTTTTCAGGATTCAATTTCATGTTATATTCTCTTAACAAATCAAAAGCCTGTTTCAAATGACTAACATGATCTACTGCTTTCAAAGACTTAACTAACATGTCGTCTATATATACTTCCATAGTCTTTCCTAGATGTTGATAAAACATTTTATTCATTAATCGTTGATAAGTTGCTCCTGCATTTTTCAAACCAAATGGCATGACTTTATAACAATAGGTTCCTCTCTCTGTTATGAAAGATGTTTTCTCTTGATCGTCACTATGCATTAAAATCTGATTATACCCAGAAAAAGCATCCATAAAACTTAATAATTTATGACCTGAAGTAGCATCGACCAATGTATCTATATGAGGCAATGGAAAAGAATCTTTTGGACATGCTTTGTTTAAATCTGTAAAATCAATACATACTCTATGCTTACCATTCTTCTTAGGTACTACTACCACATTAGCTAACCAATCTGGATACTGTACCTCCCTTACTGAACCAATTTTCAATAACTTGTCAACTTCATCATTTATAATCTTATTCCTTTCAGGTGCGAATTTTCTTCTTTTCTGCCTTACTGGTTTAAAAGATGGATCTACATTCAATTGATGAACTATTACCTCTGAGTTAATTCCTGTCATATCCTCATGAGACCAAGCAAAACAATCCAAATTGTTAGATAAAAATGCAATTAATTCTTCTCTAATTTCTTTACCCAAATCTGCTCCAATGGATAAGGTCTTCTCAGGTTGTCCAGGAATTAAAGAGATTTTCTCTAATTCCCCACCTAAGCCCCCCTTATCCTTTGGAGACAGATTCTGTGATTGTTATACTGATTCAAGACGTTTTGAAATCCCTTTTAAAGCAGTTTGGTAACATTCTCTTGCAATTCTTTGTTCTCCTTTAATTTCCCTTACCCCCCAAGGAGTATGAAATTTAATAGATTGATGCAAAGTAGATGGTACAGACCTCATTTGATGAATCCATGGTCGTCCTAACAACACATTATATGCTGAAGGGCAATCCATCACCTGAAATTTAATTAGTTGATTGACACCCACGGCTTGGGTGACTAAAGAAATTTCTCCTACCGTTCTATCTGGTGCACCATTCCCAAAGACCAATATGGTAGGTGCTTGTACAATTTGAGATTCTAAATTCAATTCTCTAACCGTTTGCAAATAAATTATATTAACAGAACTACCTGCATCTATAAGAACTCGTTTGACATTGCAATTGGCTATCATTAAAGTAATTACCAAAGCATCGTCATGATAAGAAAACATCTGAATTTCACTACTCTTAAAAGTGATCTGTTCATTAGTATTACTAGTCGATCTAACGTCGTCTAATGATTTAGTCGACGAATCGTAATTAAAGAAAGATCTAGCATGCCTTTTTGCTGCAGAATATGTACTTCCACTTACCTTGGATCCACCTATTATCATATGAATGGTACGAGCATTTTGTGGGGTAGTCGATGAATTGAACGACTTCTGTTGTGCATCCCCTGCATGAGATGTATTTTTATTATTTTTAATAATATCTTTTAACATACCTTTCTTCATCAATTCCACCACTTCCTTTCTTAATTGAATGCAGCAATCCTCCGTCCTGTGTCCATGATCATCATGAAAATGACACCATTTATCTGGATTACGCTTCTCTGGCTCTCGCTTAAGCTTATTGGGCCACCTAACAGAATCGCCTAGCTTCTGCAATGAGTTAACTAGCTCTGCCGGGCTTACTGAAAAATTATGCTCACTCAATTTGGGCACGGGTGGCTTCTTAGAGTCATCTCCATGCGATCCTCCTCGATTTCCTGTAGAATAAGGTTCAGATCTCCAATTCTTACCTCGAGATTGTTGAGATCGCCTGTCGACATAACTACCATGCTGTGCATTTTTCTGGCGCTCAGCCAGTTCCAATCTAAATTTTGCATCATCTTCCTCCCACCTTATCTGAGCCCAAGCATAAGCTTGCACTTCTACCCAAGTCTTAACTTGATGCATAGTGAGCTCCTTATAAAGCTGTGAACCTGGAAGCAAACATCTACGAAAAGCTTGCACAGCTATAAATTCATCACACTTTGGAATACTTACCATTTCTTGAGTAAACCTGGTTAATATTTCCCTAGTAGTCTCATTTGGTCTTGGTAAAATTCTATATAAATCATCAGATGTTTTGACCAAATTACGACTACTAGCGAATTGCTGCACACACATTTCGGTTAGTTGACTAAATGAATTAATACTACCTGGCATGAGGTTGGTCCACCAAGATAATGCTGGACCGTTCAAACTAATGTCAAAACCACGACACATCGCAGCTTGACGCTTCTCGACAGGGATGATAGCAGCCATCATAATTTGTCTACATTGAGCCATGTGCTCATCTGGATCTGTTTTCCCACTATATTTTGGTAAAACAGGAAACACGAAACGTTCGGGTAAATCAATTAAAGCAATTTGATCGACAAATGGGCTATCTGAATAATTTCCCAATCTAGCAGACTCAAATGGCTTCCTGATTCCTGGGATTTGCAACACCGTTCTTTCTAAAGTTTGCACTTTCTTCTTTAAGAACTCTGTTTCAGTGGCACGTGTATCACCTGTGTAAGTTGATGTTTTTGTGGATTCTTCCTCTTCAGAACCTGCATCATGACCAGAATTATTATGTTCAACATCTTTCTTACCTCCACTTCCAGAATCATGAGGAATATCCTCCTCACACTCATCTTCATTTTCAGGATGCTTATCAGCGATGACATTTATTTTCTGGTGCAATTCTTGATTTTCTTTCTGCAATCGTTCCAGAGTTTCAGTTTGAATGGCAATAGCTTCATTTTGCTGTGTGACAAACTGCTCCTGCCGAGTCATCCTTTCAGATTGTTCAGTCAACTTTGCTAGAATTTGTGAGAGCTAATCACCATGACTAGGTTGCTCCATTGTAAGTGAATTGCCAAAAAAGACGGTAGCTTGTATAAAAAGACTATCGTCCCCACGGTCGGCGCCAAATGTTGATACACAAATATATCAAACAAAAGAATAACGACTTTATTCTGAATGAGTGGGCAGACCACAATGATAATACAAGATACTAGTCGCTTAGACTTTAGTCGACTAGCAAAAGAGATGAATAGAAAGTATAAGATTCAGAAGATATTGGATTCTCATTTACATGAATTGAGTTTCTATATATAGGCTACAAGTTTCCTTCCCGTTGGAACAATCAATTCTCATACTTATGGGTATTTCCGTTTTGATTCCCATAAATATGGAGGTTACAAGGAATTAATTGACGGTTACAAAGTATCTTTGACCAGCAATAAAATCTTTGTCGACTTCCTGGCGCGTTGGGCCTCCCTAGACTTACTCCTTCCTGGGCTTGATGGGCCTCCTACATTGAATGGAATTATGTTGCAACAATTACTGATGGATGATTCCACAGTAATTAAGAAAGGGATGATAGATAAGAATTAAAAAGTTGATTGAAGTGGAGTGTAAAATCATTTTCTTTTTCTTTGATGATATTTCCCTTTCCCTAAGGCAGTATAAATGAAATTGAATCTGATTGTTTTGATTCTGTCAATGAGTTAAATATGTGTTGGCCAAAAAAAAAGAGTTAAATATGAATTAATGTTCTGATAAAAAAATATGAATTAATGCGTAGGGTCTACTAAGACGTGTCTCTTTTCTCTTTTGATACAATAAAGAGAAAACTAGAATCTAACTATTACTAGGAAGACTAGAAATATCCTCATAGAGTATGCGCCTCAAATCTTCTGGAACTTCTTCCAAGTAATGGTATCCCAAATCAACGCCTAGAGCTCTTTTGACCAAAAAAATCAACTGCTACATTGCTAGTTCTCGGGTGAAAGTGAGATGGACAACCTAGTCACGTTCCATCATTATTATGTACTGTATAATTAGACGTGTCTTAATGAGTATATATGATAGTTACCGAAAAAAAATGGTCGAAAGTGCATTTCTGATACATAATTCAATTCCTAGAAGCAATAGAAGCAACAATAGTACTACCTCCAGTCCTAAATATAAGACCTAATTGACTTTTTTTGGAGAGATTAAGGTTGCAAAATAGGTTATTAAATCATGACATATTTGATATCTTTTTAGATTATCCTTTAGCTTATAGGTAAAATAAACTAGTGTAAGAGAAAAAATTAGGTAAATCAATTTATAATTAACTTATTTTGCTTTTTTTAGGATTTTTCAAAAAAGTCAATTAGGTCCTATATTTAGGACCGGAGGGAGTATATAACTATTTTTATGTTTAACAATGAGACCCAATTTTTAGTATGAAATCAACAATGAGATTTCCATCAACTTCTGATGAATTCCGTCAAAATAACACTTAAAGGGTAATAAAATTAAGCTTGAAAAGTTCAAAATTAGTTGCAAATAAAACAAAATTAAACATTTTCTTTCTCCTATTCACCTTCCTTCACAACTCCGAATTCATAAACCTAGAAGAAACTCGAAAATCCCCATATGAATTTCTCTTTTTCTTCTTGTTCTATGTTTCGCCTTCATCACCACAAGCTTCAATAAGTAGAGTGTATATGTTATAACATTATTTGGAATAAGAACGCCCATTAAGCCCAAAGCAGACGATGACTAAGACAAGGCCCAACATTACAGAAGTAATCCAACCTAGTGATTATGTGGTCAAAGATACCGTTGATATTTCGTAACCGCTAGACATTAATTTACATTCATAGAGATCAAAACGGAAAAAGCCATAAATGGAGAGATTGATTGTTCCAACGGAAAGGGAAATTTGTAATCTATATATAGAAGCTCCAGCTATGTAATGGGGGCATCCAATATCTTCTGAATCTTGTACCTCCTCTTTCTCCCCAGTCGACCAAAGTCTAGGCGACTAATCTCTTAATATCATTGTGGTTTGTCCACTCATTCATTCTGAATAAAGATTCTATTCTTTTCTTTGATATCATATAGTTTGTGTATCAACATTTGGCGCCGACCGTGGGGATTCCAGGAAGGGCTGATCCCCTAGTCCTTTTGCTCCTGGTAGCAGGAGGATCAGCTATAACAACAGTCGTCTATTTGCCTTTTCCTTTGGCTGGAACAGGGTTTTTCAGTTTGAGGAGGGAGTGAAATGGGGGCAGTAGGAGCAGGAATAGTAGCAGCAGCATTCATGGAATGTCTTTTCTTGCTCCTAATTTCAGAAGTAGCAGCGTTTTTGGCTTCAGCCTTGAATTGAGCCCTTTTAGCAGCAGACAATTTGGGAGGCATCTTTTCTGCATGAAATATGGTAACCATAGTTATTATCTTTATAAAATATATTGAATTTGAAGGGGATATATAAATTTACCAGTCAAGATAGTTAAAACGCGTCTAGAGTCTTTAGGAAGAGCAAGAATCTTCTTGATCTTGGAAGTGGAAGAGTCTTCAATAAGGTGAGTAAAGTTGAGTTGTTTGTCGCCTAATAACAAGTTAGAGTAAGAATGAGCATCAAAAAAGAATTTGAAATAGGAAAATAGAGTTAGTCGTCTTACTTAGACGACGCCACTCCCTTCTGAATTTGACACCAGGAGTTTCTAGGCTAGCTATTGGAACAATCAAAAATCTTTCGTCCCACTGGCGGTCATTAAGACCTTTATCAGAAGTCCAAGTCTCAAGCCCTTTGCGGTTGCGAACAAGGGTGTAGATGCCTATTCTAACTTCACCAGAATTTCCCTTAACTTCACTGATAGAGTAAGACGCTAAAACATCTAGGAGATCAAGGGGAAAACCTAAATGTTGCCCTAAAATTTCAGCTATCACAGCCACCCTCCAGACATGGGGCATTAGTTGGGATGGAGATAAATCAAAATGTGTGCAAAGCTGCTCTATAATGAGAGGAACGGGAAAACAACTAGCATAGCGAAAAGCTTCTACGCTAAGTGCAATAGTGTTCTTTGAATAAGAGTCTAGCCTCTCATCCTTATTAGGGATCCTATAAGGTATCAAAGGGTTGAGGAAATACAAATTTTTCTCTTCAAATCTCTTGAGTTCAATAGCTTTTAGTTTGACAGGTTTCAAATCAGTCCTTAAGGAAGGCCTCTTTGTTGTTTCCTTAACTATTTCCTCGGGAATCACCCTAACTAATGACCTAAGGGGTGGTGTAACACCCTCCAATATCATATACAATTTATAATAAAATTATATTTACACTCCCAAAAATCCAAGTCGTAGTGACAAATTTAAATAAAAAATAAAACATTTTAAAGTCTTAGGTCCATGACAAAATAAATATAACTCAACGTGTTTACTTCTCAAGTGTCTTCCCTTGTTTATTGTTAGATCATTCACCTAAAATTGTTAATACTGGAGTGAGATCGACATCTCAGTAACTACTGAAAACATCTAACATACACTAACAAATCATGTACAATTATTTTACAAATAATTATATTCCACAAAATAATTTGTGGTCTCTAAATACACCAATATTACATTACTCATACTGAAAACATCTAACACCTCTAAATACACCAATATTACATTACTCATACTGAAAACATTTAACATACACTACAAATCATGTACAATTATTTTACAAATAATTATATTCCACAAAATAATTTGTGGCCTCTAAATACACCAATATTACATTACTCATACATTTAGATAAATAGAGTTTGCTCATGAATGAATGTATCATGCATGTCTCCCTTATATCATCACCTCCACCCTTATTCCGCTGACAGGAGCCATAGGCTAACACACAGTCCAAACAGAAACAGATCCAATTAACTAGATTGTCTCAAGCTCACCATACTTGAGATATACCCTGCCAAAGGTATAGAGCTCAAGCATGGACTATGGCTCCCCTCCTTAGAGAGCAAATATAAGGAGTTGTCACATGTCCCATAACTTCCATGCAATCCCTGGCAAAGGAAGACATAGAAGAAAGGACCCTGACAAGTACCACTACCATCCACTGTGCACCGAGTGGTGGCATACCACGTGGTAATAAAATTCACCATACAGATCTTCTCCCCTCTAAATTCTATCCCATCACCATGAATGCAAATGTTATGACAATTATATCCAATTTCAAAACCATATCAAATTCCAATTCATGATACCATAATCACGTTGCAATTCCATGATCACTCATAACATATATAATCATGCTTCACATAGGTTTAACTGACAAGTAAACTGTATCAATACATATAAGCATGCTTGAAAAGGAACAAACCAGCATACATCTCACATAATATAGATAAAAAGCAAGCATGCTTAAAAGGATTATACCTCACATAATTTAAACAAATTATAATTATTTATAATATAACTATACACATATTTGCAAGTATGCATCAGAATTTTCCAGAGTTACCTGTTACTCAGAATCATACAATAACAACTCTCCGAAGCTCTTAAGTGAGTCTAGAATATCACCAACATAACATCTATTAATATATGACTCAACTCTACCTAGCTAAAAGGTATTCTAATATAGCTATACCATATACCCCATAAACATACATACATTTATTTTATTCTAGGACTGAATATTATTAAATATTCCCTTTTTATTAAATTTTTTTTATAGGCAATACATTCCTGAGCAATTGAAAGCATACCATTTTCGGTCAACAAAAGAAAGCATAACATTGAAAGGAACACAAGTCAAATTTGTTGATCATATATAAAGAAAAAGAGTGGGGAATGAATTGGAAAGAAGTTTGTATATATCTCACTATTTTTGGAAACTTAGGGAGAAAATCACATAAGCAATAAGAGTGAGTGGGAAAAATACTAAAATATATCACACATTTAATTATAAGGAGTTTACTATAATATAATATATAAATCTAATACTCTTACCCTCGGAAAGAAAAATGTATGAAGTAAAAACAAATGAGGTAGAGTTTAAAATAGTTATGGATACATGGTGATTTGTTACTAAAAAAATGGGCATAAATAAATAACACACACACTTTTGTTTATTTATTTTTAATATTAATAAATATAAAACTGAATAAAAGAAGCCAATAAAAATCTGCAACAGTTCGCATCCGAAAAGATTGATTAAATTTACTGGGGACATCAAAATAATTAATAATAATAATAATAATAATAATAATAATAATAAAAGTTTATATATAGTTTATTTGTAAAAGAAGAAAAGTTTATAAAGCAAAAACGTTTCCCATACGCAAACAATTATAGGAGCCAAAATTACTTGGTTTTAATAATTGAGAAAAATAAGGAAAATAGTAATAAAAAGAAAATACATGGCACAAAGAGGACAAATGATATATTTGGGTATATTTGGGCGGACATGGACTTGAAAAAGCGAAATAAAGAGGAATAAAATAATAGTAAATAGGAAGTGGTGTAAGGGAATAGAAATTTTGACACAAATGTTGAATATCATGAATTGTACAGTGAAGAAAGGAGAGAAAAGTGATAAGATAGTACCTTACTATGACCAATTAGAGAGAGCAAAGTGAAGAGATGAGAGATGTGACGGCATAATGAGAAAGGGAGTAGAAGTATACAAATGATATGTAGGGTTTCTAAAATTGGGTCTTATTTGGGCTTTTATTTATATTTCCTTTTTTTAAAAAAAAAAGATACACATCTTATATATATATATATATACACACTAATACACATATCATAAATATATGTTAATCACACTCCCTAATATACAAAAGTAATTTACCTTTTTTTTAACCCAAACATATTACTTCTTTAGCACCCTATCTTAATATATTTTTTTTATTACAAATACCATTAATTTATAAATACTAAAAATATGGGATGTTACAGGTGGCGACCTAGAACTAGAACCTTCAATAGGTACATTTTGATTACTAATATTTTTTGGAGTTTCACTTGACCCAGAGTCAGACAGGTTAGGAGAATTATCGCTTGGATAATCCACATGAGAAGGGTTAGAATCAGTTCCAGACATTTTACAGTAAAAGCAAGAGAGGAGGATACCTGGTAAATGGCAAGGAGAACAGTTGAAAGGAGAAAGACCTAAGGCGATGGAAGATGAAACGTGAAAGTGAGTAAGGATGCCTCAGATATAAAAAGAAAGAGCGCCAATTTTGCGAGAATAGCGCCAAAGCACATCAAGGCCCATTAAGCCCAAAGCAGACGATGACTCAAACAAGGCCCAACATTACAGAAGTAATCCAACGTAGTGATTATGTGGTCAAAGATACCATTGATATTTCGTAACCGCTAGACATTAATTTACATTCATAGAGATCAAAACGGAAAAAGCCATAAATGGAAAGATTGATTGTTCCAACGGAAAGGGAAATTTGTAATCTATATATAGAAGCTCCAGCTATGTAATGGGGGCATCCAATATCTTCTGAATCTTGTACTTCCTTTTTCTCCCCAGTCAATCAAAGTCTAGGCGACTAATCTCTTGTAATATCATTGTGGTTTGTCCACTCATTCATTCTGAATAAAGATTCTATTCTTTTCTTTGATATCATATAGTTTGTGTATCAACAGTATACCTCATACATAGCTAGGTTTCTCTTCCACAGAGTATAGCTCATTCACAGAGACTAATCTCTATTCCCTCTCCTCCTCCTCTTTTCAGATCGTGTCACTGTTTACGGGTCTCTTCTTCAAATTTTCACCCAAAACGAAATTAACTAGGGTATAAATTAAATGGTACTACATTAAGAGTTTATTATATTTGTTTTAAGGATTGCATGTGAGTTTTGTTGTATGTTTGATTCTCTGCCATGTTGGGTAAGATCGAGTTATCAAAACTGATTGCATGTTTCGATCAAAAAAAACTGAATGCATGTTAAATTTTGTTGACGTTTGGTGGTGTATTGAAATTTAAGAATGAGTTATCAAAATGATTAGATTTTGGCTTTGTTTTGGTTTTGTAAATGCTTGATCGATGCATGGGCCACGCATGTGTGATTTTGTCAAGAGAAATAACAAATGAATCAGCTCTTCATTGCTGGATTGAAAGATCTTAAACACGCAAACTCAATTTGAATCATGGCCGAACTTTCATGGGGAGAAGGTCGATGTGTTGCCCAAATGAAATTTTAGATATAACAAGAATTTTGGATTTTCCAGAGTTTCATCTAAATCATGTGAAGGATGGTATCACTCCTAAATCACTCTCTTTTATTACCAAAAAAAAAATCTCTCTCTCTTTAGATTTTGTCTATTTTTTCTAACGCAAAGACAATGTACAGATTCAAAAACACCCTAATATATATATGTAATGTATTGGTCATTTCGAGTAGGTCCTACTTACCTTATTACTCATCAATCATGGTTGTGCCAACTCATTTGGTTGTAACATTGCGATTTATAAAGACTGACTTTTCTTATGCAACAAATGCTCATTTGATGAAGTGTTCATAGAAGTGTCCATTAAAGAGAGGCAAAGAAAAAAGATTTCCTTAGATTCTAATCGTTACGTGTGTGTTAAAATTAAAGCCCTGGTCCCATTAAACCAAAATAAAAAATTAGATGACCCCATTTAAAGCTCATCCGTCCAATAGCATACGAACACAGTTTTGTGAGAGAAAGAAGGACTATTGCACCTGACAAATCTGATTAGCATATGATAGTCTTTTTTTATCAGCAGAATATGATAATCGTGTAACACTAAATAGGGATGGAAAGTTGTGATACCTTTGTAGCCTTTATTTGTATTTTAATTGTATAGGTCTAGGTTTGTTTAAAAATATAGAGTTTAGATTTGACCCGAACTTGTATGTAGGCTTTTTTAGGCTTGAGTCTGGGCCTTCAAAAGACCTGACTCTGCCTGAAAACCTATTTAAAATTCACTTAAAAATGTAGACTTTTAACTACAAAAATTGTAACTTTGGTGGTTAAAAGTTTCTCACTTTCAACTGTCAAAGTTAAATGAAACATTGATTGACAAATCCTAAGATTTGTATGGTTTTAATATGCTAATTTGAGGCAATTAAGATTATAGAGATGCAATTTTAATTTTATCCAATTGTGCTTGAAAATTAAAGGGATTTAATCTTGAAAATAATATTAACGTGGTTTAAGTAAAAAATTGATTCTTCATATATTTACATATGTTTTGACATATATTTGAAGGCTTTCATTTTCTCTTTGACTGGGCCCACATTTTGAATTAATGGCAAAAAACAAGAGCAACATGGGCCATGCATGGGTCTTTATTTGATTTAAGAAATGGTCCAAAAATGGAGAAAAAGCTTAATGGATTGAATGGCAAAAGATGAAACAGGTGGGCTCGGGCAAGAAAAAGAATGAGCTGCTGGATAAGACAAAAGGGGAAAAATGAAGATTGGAGGGAGCAGTAGGGGCAGACGCGAAAAAGAAATAAAGAAAGCTTAAGTGAGGAACAGTGTGGCAGTGGCAATTAATTGAAAAGGAGGGGCGACCCACTTCGGTTCTCTCCTCTTCTCCTTCAATCTTCATATGCTTCATTTATCTCTTCTTTGCACCATGGTTTTTCTCTATCTTCTCCTTGTTGGTGCTCCTCTCATGGGAGGTAATTAAATCCTTTTGCTCTTGGGAATAATAGGATTATAGCTTGAGCTCACATGCTTAATTAATACGAGAGTTTTGTTTTTGTCCATTTCTGTTATATTTATGATTTTCCTAGGTTTAGGTTTGTTATGTATATTTTGAGATTTGAACTATTATGTTTATTTGTGGTTTTGATTTGTAATGAGGGATTTGGACTCAACAATATGTATGGTCATACATATGTTCTTTATAATTCATTAGATATATCTATTTACTCATGGTATTGGTAGATAGTAATTGAATTGAATTGTAATTGAAGTTAAAGCATTACAAGTTACTAATCACACTCTAGGTTAATTAATAATGCCTATTTGAATGGGTTCATGAGACTAGGTATTAGACTTGCCGGTTGGTGAGGTTTGGTAATTTAGGAAACCTAGAGAAAACTCAAAGATGCTAAAGGGTTTAACAATTTCTAATTAGTTGGGGTTCCGCTAATTAGTAATTGGACTGGGTTCATGAGGTTTGGCAACTTCGTGGATTAGCACCATAGTGACTCCCCGAATATATTAATTCAGCTAGGATAGTTATTCCCAATCATTTCCCAAGAGCAATTCCATTTTATTTTGTCAAATATTTACTTTTTCCCAATTCTTATTTTCTCTTTTGCATAGCACACCTTTTGCTAATTTTCATTATTAATCCATCACAATTTCCCTCATTTCAAACAAGTTTAACATTTAGTTACTAGGTAATTATTTACATTTTATAGGCTACTTTTGAGAACGATACCCGGGGTAACTTTCGCTTACCTTGATGTCTTAAAATTTGTTGGAGGACTAGACCCAAGGCACACTACACCGACCTTCAAATCGGTGTCCTTCATTGATCATTGAAGTGACCTTTAAATCACCAAAAAGTTTGGTCGTTAAAAATACTACTTTCAACGATTAGGGCTTTAATAAAAAAAAGGCCCAAAATTTTGGTGGTTAAAAGTGTGTTTTAATTTCTAATAGCTAGTGGCACAAATGGAATAAACTTACTAGTTGCTATAATTATTATAATTGGAAAAGAATCATAAAAGGGAGGAGTAGTAAAATAATAATGTATCTTGACTATTTAAAATAGACCAAATTGGTGAAAGAAAAATGAGTGAAAATGTTGAAGTTTGTATGTGAATGATGAAATGTGAAGCTTATAGTAAAACAAGTTGATAAATTAAAGTTTACTTAATAATTTATATATAATTTACTACCTTCGGTCCTAAATATAGGACCTAGATAATTTTTTTTTGGAGAGGTTAAGGTTACAAAATAGTCTTTTAAATCATGACATATTTAATATATTTATAGATTATCCATTAGTTTATAAGTAAAATAAACTAGTTTAAGGGAAAAAATTAGGTAAATCAATTTATAATTAACTTATTTTGCTTTTTTTCAAGATTTTTCAAAAAAGTCAATTAGGTCTTATATTTAGGACCGGAGGGAGTATTTATTTTATATTATATAGATGATTTAAATTACAAAATAATTAAATATTCAACCGTTGTAGCCTACAAGCTATGCTATGCCATACAAATAAATGTATGACATGTTTAGCTAAATAAACCTAATAATAAACCTGAATCAACAACATTTGAACAAATATTTAATATAAAACTATAAAGTTGGCGAAAAACAATTAGGTAGCACTTGCATCATACGCCACTCTTGGATTTCCACGCTTTGTGTGTGTGCGTGAGAGAGGGAGAGAGAGAGAGGAGAGACATTTCTGCACGATTTAAACCTTAGGAAATAATTACACTATAAAATAATATAAATTTTGTCGGCAGTAAATTAAACTATCCCACGATGATTAATTTATCAATTTAGTCGAGATTGAGAGCTATATAAGGACTTAAAGTTGGTATAAATAACCACACAGAACTTTGCAGATCAATTAAGAACAAGAATAATCTGATCAGTAAAAGTAGCCTCTTCATTTTCACGTCAATATATATGGCTCATTACCAATTTGCCTTAGTTCCAAATGCTACTTTATCTTTCAGAAACAAAATGCTTCCAACAATCACGTGTTCTCATGTACCTCGTACAATCCAATGTAAAGCTTCAACCACTGTAGTTTCTGATCAAACCAATAATGCTTCTCGCCGACGATCTGAGAATTTCTTTCAGCCTTCAGTTTGGTCTAACGATTATATCCAGTCATTGAAAAGTGACTTTGTGGTATGTTATTTAATTTAACTCGATCACTCATTTCTCTTCATATTAAAACTTTTATTTAATTTTTTCTTATATTTTGAACTTATGTAATTGATTAAGTAGTTTCTTCTGAACCTATTTATTTAATTGCAGGAAGAATCATATGCGGTTGAAAGGGACAGACTTAAGGAACAAGTAAGAGTGATGTTCTCAAAATTGGAAAATCCTGTGGATCAACTTGAGTTCATTGATCTCTTGCAAAGACTAGGGGTAGAAGCTCATTTTAGCCGTGAAATAAGAAATGTAATAGAAAATATTTACAACCATAAGAACAGTTTAGAGAATAAGAGCAATTTGCATGCTACAGCTCTTGAATTTAGAATCTTGAGACAACATGGCTATGATGTGTCACCAGGTATTTATTCCTCTTTGAACTGTTGAGCATTCTTCATTAATATACTCCTCCCATGTGTGTGAGTTACTGGAGTTTGTTATAAACTTATAATTGTATATATGTATGATTTTTGTCTCCTAAATTCATAATTGTTTTTTCAAAATATCCAATCAATTGAATTTAATTATGAAGGAGATTTACTGCATGAATAAATAGTTTAATACATATTATTAAAAGGATATTTTTTTAAAAAATCAACGCATGTTCCTTACAAAAAACTAATTAACCGGACTATTTCCCTAATTAATATTCAAAAATTAACTGTCTAGCTTATTATACATTTAGTATACGAGAAATCTTCTCTTTGAAATTATCCCTTGCAATTTAAAAGAAAATGGTGTTTCTCTCCTTGAGAAGATTCACGCGAAGAAATAATTTGAAAATGCCCACTTACATGTGGATATTTGAAAGAAATTTACTCATTTCTCTTATGCTTTATTAATTCATATTGGTACTACAATAGTAATGTGTATAATTCTTTTGCAGAAGTTTTCAAAAAATTTCTTGATCACGAGGATCGTTTTGATGCTCGTCTTTGCATTGATATTGAGGGTTTGTTATCTTTGTACGAAGCCTCATTTTTATCAATGGAAGGTGAAGCAGTATTAGACAAAGCCATAGATTTTAGTTCGACATGTCTCACAAAATTTGTGGACAAAAACATAAATGAAGACGATGAGACAAGTGTTTCATTAGTTAATCATGCCTTGGAGCTTCCCCTACACTGGAGAATACCAAGATTAGAAGCTCGATGGTTCATTGATTTTTATGAAAAGAGACAGAATATAAACACTGTTTTGCTTGAGCTTGCTAAATTGGATTTCAACATGGTACAAGTCAACCACCAAGAAGATTTGAAATTTACATCACGGTGATAATAATCATTGATCTGCTTTTTAATTAAAACATTATAATTTAATTTGTTGATCAAGACAAATAGAAGAATAGTAAATGTTAATATCCTAATCTACTATTTTATTTTATATTTCAGATGGTGGAGAAGAATAGGATTTGTGGAAAAGCTGAGCTTTACAAGAGATAGGTTGGTGGAGAACTTCTATTGGACAGTGGGTTACCATTATGAACCACAACATGGGCATTACAGAAGAGTGTTGACCAAAGTCAATGCACTAATTACCACAATTGATGACGTTTATGATTTGTATGGAACTTTGGAAGAATTAGAGCTTTTCACAGACGTGGTTGACAGGTTATTTTTTCACCTTTACGTGGTTGACAGGTTATTAGCATCTTGGGTTTAAAATTATTTATTACTTGAATCCTGTCATTAATGTATGAGTTTACTTAACTTGTCCAAAATGTAATTAAAAATCCAACAGTAATTGTCTTCTAAATTCATGATTTTATTTTCATTAATGACACACTCTTCTGTTTCTTTTATTTTTTTGTGAGACAATGTTAGACGAAGCTACACTCTTTTGTTTCTATTTATAAGTAACTTTCAACATATTCAACACATACTAAAGAAAACTTAATGTCATTAACTTCTCACTAAATTCAAATAATTTCCTATTCTACCAATATTTAATACTCCCTCTGGTCTGTAATATAAAAGTCCAAAAATTTGAAATAGTCTAAAATATAAGAGTCCGCCTACATTATCTCATAATTTAATGTGTTTTCTCTACTTTACTTTAACTCTCTTTCATATTTATTAATTCTTATATGTTTTCTTAAGAAACATGTTATAGCGGCTAATCTCTTATATTATAGACCAGAGGGAGTATTCACTATGAGTACTACATAAAAATAAAGTCAACATATTATAAATGAATGCTAACCTTATGAAATATTTAATGAGCTTGACATATATATAAGACCAAATACCCTATAAATAATACTAGAGGAATACTATATCATGGGGCTTCCATCAAGGGAAAATGACAGAAAAATGACAGTTGAATTTGAGTTGGACAAAATGGGGTCTCCAATTTCAACTTGGACAAATAAGGCACAATCCCCAATTTGTCCTAACTGAATTTGTATCAAAAGACCTAAATGCCCCTATCATATAGTCCCCAAAATAATTAGTTCAATTACTTAGTAGAAGATGAAGGAGAGAAGGGGATTATTTTGATGATAGGGGTATTATTGGAAAGACATCTAAAATTAAGTCTTCCTTAATCTCCCCAAAAAAAGTTATCTAGGTCCTATATTTAGGACCGGAGAGAGTATCATCAAAATAATCCCCTTCTCTCCTTCATCTTCTACAGAAAGCTTCATCCTTTATCTTCTCCTTCTCCTTCGTTTCTTCCACTGGACTGTCTCCTACATCACAACATCCCCCTCTTGGACTCAAACAAAAGATCTTTCCTTTCCATATAATCTTTGAATGATGAAAGGCGAGTTCCATAAAGAAGGACGATTGGGTTCGATGAAGGAGGGGAACAATGGGGTTTGTTTGCTAAGAAAGATGAAGGAGTACGGGTTCGATGAAGGAGATGAATAATGGCCTGAGTTTTGTTTGCTGAGAAGGAAGGAAAGTTTCAGAGGTTCGGTCGAGTGGTTTGATGAAGGAGATGAACAGTGTCAGTGGGTTTGTTTGCCGAGAAGGAAAATTTCTATGAAGGAGAGAAGGAGATAATTTGATGATATAAGATAAGGGCATTTAGGTCTTTTGATACAAATTCAGTTAGGATAAATTGGGGATTGTGCCTTATTTGTCCAAGTTGAAATTGAAGACTCTATTTTGTCCAACTCAAATTCAACTGTCATTTTTCTGTCATTTCCCCCCCATCAAGGGTACTTCTAATATAAATAATTAAAGAGGAAATTTTAGGGGAAATAACCAATTTTTTATAAATAACTAACTTATATTCTTAATCTCTGAAAATTATTATCTAATTTTTACAATTACAACAAGAGGGAACATTCACAATAATATATTCACTCAATCTTATATATTTCAATTTTTCTCCTACCTATAATTGTCTTAATTAACGTATATTGCAACTTTTTTAATCATATAGGTGGGATGTAAATGCCATGGATATACTCCCAGACTACATGAAGATCTGCTTTCTCGCACTTTATAACTTCGTTAATGAAGAGGGTTTTGATTTTCTTAAAGAAAATGGGAATGACGTCATTCCACTCCTTAAGAAAATGGTATGCATCAAATCGATATCCACACTTTGTGACGATATATGATTCTCTGATTATATAATATAAACTATGCCTAATTTTGTTTGTAGTGGGCTGGTCTTTGTAAAGCATATTTGGTTGAGGCAAAATGGTATCACAGCAATTATAAACCAAGCCTGCATGAGTACTTGGAGAACGCCTGGATTTCAAGCAGTGGACCAGTCATACTTGTTCATTCCTACTTGTTACTTCAAAGTTCAATAATAAAGGAGGACTTGTTTTGCTTACTAGAACACTCTGATCTCATTCGTACTTCATCAATTATTTTGCGCCTCACGGACGACTTGGGAAGTTCTGAGGTATGCGTCTATTGTAGCTCATGTGTGTGTCAAAAGATCGATCGATGTCACTACCAACAGTATCATTAACAAATTTGATCTTTTTATGTTCATGAATATAAAAAGTACTCTTTCTAATGCTAAATATAAGGTCACTTTGAATTTTTTGGGAGGTTAAGTAAGCTAATTATACCACTTATAACATTTCACACATATAATTAGATTATAAGTTTGTTTAATATATAAGTTGAATAAATTAGTTTTGAGGTAAAAATATAATTACAGACAATCCAAAGTAATTAATTTTGTATACTTAATTTCTTTTCGAAAAGTCAACATGTTCTTATAATTAGGATGAGAGAAAATAGTTTGGAATGAATATTAGTCAAAAAAATATGCAACTTTTTTATTTCTTTTTATCTCATAAATTTATAATTTTTTTTAATAATACTAGTAAATTGTCTTGCTTTTAAATTGATATATAAACTAATTATACACATGTATTTTAAAAACGATCATGAAACATATGCTATATTAAGTAATTTATTTAACTTCTTTACTATCATTAAATCAACTAGCTCCTATTTTATCGAACAGGTAATATGGTCTTATATTTAAGAATAGATAGAGTACCTATTTTACAATTTTGATTTCATTAATTAAGCAAGTTAGTTAATAATCTTCTTTTAGTTCCCTACACGATCTCTATTAGTTGGATATTGTCAAGGGAGAGATTCAACAATATAGGTAATTTTGGAAAAAAATTGAAACAAATGAGTATTATATGTAGAATCAACATCATGTCCTTAATTATATTTTATGTTAAAGATTGGAGAGTATACCTTATCAAGAATCATACAAGATATGATATAATGAGTTAAGTATAGTTAACTATTATTTCTTTAATTTCTTTCATTTAGCGTGAAAAGCAGACAGGTGATGTAGCCAAATCAGTTGAGTGCTACATGAATGAAACTGGAGCTTCTGAAGCTGATGCTCATAAGCATATAAGTTCACTAATATGTGAAACTTGGAAGAAGATGAATAAAGAAGCTAGGAATTCTGCTTACCAAAAGAGTTTCATTGAAGTTACTAAGAACCTTGCAAGGGTGTCTCATTGTATGTATGAACATGGAGATGGCCATTCTATCCAGGAACCTGGAATTCAGAATCGTATCATGTCATTGCTTTTCCATCCTGTTGCGTGAATTTAATTTGCTGCAATAAGTTGTTTTGCTCAAAAATATCTAATCACTGTAGTAAGATATAGACTCTTCAAATTTTAATTTCAATAACTCACATTTTAAATTTTTGATTTGTTGATATTAAAGTGATTAATATCCTTTTATATAAACGATAGTTATGGAATTATCTTTTTGTTTTTTTGATCAGAAATGGAATTATCTTTATTTCAAATTTTACATAGATTAAAATAAAAAGTTATTTAAAATACAAATTAAAGTAAATTGAACCATCCAAATTCGATCAAAACAATGTAAATGTATATAATGAAAACACTTTTCTCATCTAGTGATAAACATGGAATGAGATCCTCTAATGGTCAAACACCGCCATGAGGTTCAAATCATTAGTACTTGCAGTTGCCACTTTAATTTAAAAAAGGATAGGTCTTGAGTGAATTTTGGGATACATCAAAATTTAAAGTGAAAGTATTATCCAAGCATATTCAAATATAGCAATCAATATATAATATACTTACGTACATAAACACACACACGCACACATATGTGCTCGCTCTTATTTGTGTATATAGCTTATTAACTCAAAAGAAGAGAGTTCCAAATATGATTTTTCATCTTAAAGCTATCTCGCCATAACTATATGCTTTTTTTTCCAAAATAAAAAAAAGGGTTAATATGCAAATCCACCCTGAAGTATACTAAAAGGTGCAGATCTCCCCCTCACATATTTTGAGATGCAATTTTAACTTGGAAGTTACAATTCAATGCAATTTTACCCTTCTGTTAATTAAAGGTGTTTATTTTGATGTAAAATGACCCAAATGCCCTTCTCATTATATTCTAACTTCTCTTCAACCCTCCACCCCAAACCCCAACCACCACACCACCACCACCACCTCCCCACCACCACCACCTTCGCCCCAAACCCCTCAACCACCGCCGTCGTCCAACCACTCAACCACCACCACCCCAACCCTCCCCCGCCACAACAAATTTTTTGGGCCACCTCTTCAATTTTTTTGTTTCTCATAGAGTTTTCGCTGGATCTACTTCTTCAATACATGGATGCCCGCAAGAGAGGAAGGCTTGAGGCTGGGCCCCATGCTAATGGAGCCTCCAAAAAGTTTAAGCAAGGTTTGCAATTTACCTTCTTCACTCTTCTGCTTTGAAGTTTTTTCCCTTTCGCGTTTTAGTTTTATTTTGTTTTGTATTTTGTATTAAAAGTATGTTGCTTTCTGATTATTCTTAATCAATATGGCTTTTATTTTCTTGTTGTCCGGAATATTTGGTGGTGGTGGGGAGGTGGTGGTGGTGGTGGTGGTGTGATGGTTGGGGTTTGGGGTGAGAGGGTTGAAGAGAAGAGAAAATATAATGAGAAGGTCATTTGAGTCATTTTGCATCAAAATTAACATCTTTAATTGACAGAAGGGTAAAATTGCATTGAATTGTTACTTTCAGGTTAAAATTGCATTTCAAAATATGTGAGGGGGAGATCTGCACCTTTTGGTATACTTCAGGGGTGGATTTGCATATTAACCCTAAAAAAAAAGACACACGCACTCAGCATCTCTTATTGACAAGGCTTTGATAGTAACTTTTAGAAAACTTGCTGTTGAAGTGAAAGACGAATTCGATGATATAATTGTTCCTCCAGAACCTGATCAAATAATACCCAATAGGAAACGCTAATCAAATAGCACGAGACCAATAAGATGAAATAAACATGAGGGTTGCATCTGTACGTAGAGTTGGGAATACTGGTCAGCCCGGCCCTAATGGGACGGCCCGTTTAGGCCCGACCCGGTCCCCATTTTATACCCCTAATTACAAGGCCCGACCCTCATGCCATCGGGCCGGGCCTGGCCCGTAGGGCCTGACCCATTTTCATTTTTAAAAAAAAATTACTCTTTTTCCTAAATCTATTTTTTCCTCTTTCCACCTTATTCTCCCTGTACGTTTTACGGTTTAGCAAAATAAAATCATCTAATAACATCACAATAAATATAATCATAAGTCATAACATAGTCTGATAAGTACATAACAACATACAGTAATACACATAATCTGACAGTCAAAATAAACAACTAAGTCTTCAAATAAAAATCTAAATAAACATTAAACAATAACATTCAACTACAATAACAATAACATTCAGTCTTGTGTTGTGTGGTTTCAGTCTTGCGTGTGGTGTGAGCGACTCTGCCTGTGAGTAAGAATGAGTAAGAGAGTAAATGCAATTCTAGTAATTTTTAATAAAAAAATAAAAGTAGGAAGCGGGCCTATAAATACGGGTCGGCCCACACAGGCCCGCGGCCCTAAAGGGCCGGCCCGCTCCCCACTTTTTCCTCCAAAATGGCAAGCCCGACTCTCCTCGGGTTTGCATGAAAACGGGCCGGCCCGACGGGCCAGACCCATATTACCGGCTCTATCTGTACGGGTGTGTTTGGTTCGACCAAGGGGAAGGGAGAGGAGGTACATTAAACTAACACCAATCAAACTTAGCTAGATAACGCTAGAAAAAAATAAGCGAACATATAGTGTTGAACAATAAAAAAACTCAGATAACCAAAAGCCATTATTTGCAAGAACAAAGTCATTACATTATAACTTACATTGCTTCATGTAGAAGAACCCATCAAGAAATAATTAAAAAACAAAACACTTTTTGTGGTATCCAAAGAGTTAAGATGGTAATAGACACGTAAAGAATAAAAAATTAAAAGAATACGATTTTTAGTTACTGGGGTATGGGAATGGTGGGCTCTGGGATTCGAAAATGAGAGAGATTTGAACGAAGAAGGTCCATGGGGTGTATCATTGTCAGTGTGATAGAAAACCCTTTTCGTTTTGCGAAGACAGAAGTGTTGAGAAAGGTTTAAAGAAAGGTTTTTGGGGTGTATCATTATCAGTATAAGCCAAACAGATACAACAATGAATCTCAAAGTGGAAGGCTTCGATTCCGTAAGAGATGAGAAAGAGGGAGAGGCCATAGGGAGAAGATAGATGATAGGGTTTTAATTGATAGGGTTAACTTTGGGATATAAAAAAATATAATATGGGCAAATAGGTCAAGTTAGACTCTAACTTTCTCTCCCCTCCAAAAAAACTCCACTTTTAGGGCTGATGAGTGAGAGAACAATGGGCCACTAAAGATAAATTTTTTCCCCTCCCCTTCCCTCCACTTTTTCCAATCAAACAAACTAAGATATTCTGTCTTTTATCCCTCCTCTCCCCTCACTTCCCCTCCAAAACCCCCAACCAAATAATGTATATCTAGAGGGAGGTGATGGTAGGGTAGAAGAGGTTATGAACTTTGTTTGGTATGAGGTGAGGGGAGGTGAAGAAATATTTCTAGTTTGATTTAAGACGGGAGGGGTCGAGGGGAGCTAATTGTAAGTTGACAAATACGTGGTCATCATAATTTTTTAGGCTTATTTTATGATATTTAGTATCTTCTCTGATCCTAAATATTAGACTTATTTACTTAATAGTTTCATTAGATTAAAGATGTTAGATAAATTAGTTAAAATAAAATGATATTACCAATATACCCTAATAATCATTTATTATTACTCTCACCCTTTCTTTCTTATTTGTTTATTCTTGAGGAGTAGCACTGATAAGGTAGGATAATTTGGGGCAAGATGGAAATAATTAAAAATAAGATTCATATTTAAGATCAAATTCACTACTCAAAATAGGTCTTATATTTAGGACCAGTTGGAGTATTTACATCAACATTATTTCTTCATAATTTCAAACATAAAAATCAAAATCATGAAGCGTTAGTAATAAGTCATAATGTTATCTATGTGATTATATATGTGTGTGTGTGTGTGTGTGTGATTTTTATATATATATATATATATATATATATATATATATATATATATATATATATATATATATATATATATATATATATATATCGATATAATGTTGAAGAAATAATGTACTACAATATTTCTCTGCTTTCACCTCTCACTTTTCTATGCTGTCGTTCTCTCCGTTGTACGTCGTCTTATAATCTCTGTTATTTAATTAAAATTATTTTCAGCATATACGTTAGTTGAAGTGAATATGATTTTCATTGCATATACCATTTATTGTCATCTCAAAATCTGCTGGGTTTTCATTAGTTGCAACTATTGTAGTTGGAGCTTTGAGTATAGAATTTAAATATAATGTTTTACTAAATACACTAAACAATCTTTGCAACTAATAACTTGGAATAACATAAATTCGGGATGAGTCAAACGCTAACAGATAATCAATCAACATTTGAGAGGTCATTTGAAAAAAAAACATTTTTATATCTAAGAAAAAGATTTCTTTTGGTCAATTAATGGTAAACATATGAGTAAATATTCACTTTGACCAACAAACAATTATGTAAGTATCAATAATTTCGCCAACAAACAATACGTTATATGGTATCAGATTGGTCAACAATATATTATAATTTTGTATTTTCGGTGAAGAACTTTATTTTCAATAATACGACATTGACATAAATTTTCTCTAATCTCATTCTATGTTTAATGTTTAGATAAATTAATTTAGTCATTTCACCTTACCCACGACTATATCAAAGTCTTTGTTTTCTTTTTTTATAACAAATAAAGTCTTTGTTTTCTTTTGGATGAATAACTATAAATAAATACAAATAATTATGTAACGTACGTAAAAAAATGTAAATATATACCTTTTTCATTTAACTGTTAAGATATTAGAAATGCATTAGTTTTGTACACATCTTTAAATAAAGAAATATGACTTTTACATATTTATATCGACATGATTTTACAAAAAAAACACACTACCTCTTCGTTTTAAAATGTTTCAACAATCCTCTGCCATTTTAGGCTAAAGTATGTTTTTGGTCCCTTAAGTTTGCACAAAGTCATGTTTTGGTCCCTTAACTTTGAAAAGTGTGTTTTTAGTCCCTTAATTTTGGAGAAAGTGTGTTTTTGGTCCCTTAATTTTGCGGAAAGTGTGTTTTTTGTCCCTTAGCTTTGAAAAGTGTGTTTTTTGTCCTTTGAAAAAAGGATAAAAATGTTTTGGCTAAAGTATACTTTTGGTCCGTTATGTTTGCATCAATTTTCAATTTAGTCCTTTATGTTTGGAAAGTACACTTTTAGTCCTTTTTTGTTAACACCGTTAGTTTAAATTAACGGAAAATGCTAAATTAACAATTTTAAATATTTATTTTATAATGAAATTGGACAAAAAATGATAAATATTGAAAATATAAAAATATTTACACTCAAATATTTTAATTTGAACATTTTTTTTCAGTATTTAATAACCATTTAAAATTGTTAAATTAACATTTTCCGTTAAGTTAAACTAACGGTGTTAAAAAAAGGACTAAAAGTGTACTTTCCAAACATAAAGGACTAAATTGAAACTTGATGCAAACATAAAGGACCAAAAGTATACTTTAGCCAAATGTTTTTAGTCTCTTCCTTTTTAAAATTAAGGGACTAGAACATGAATTTTTGCAAACTTAAGGGACCAAAAACATACTTAAATCGAATTTAAAAGGACTAAAAACACACTTTTCAAAGTTAAAGGATTAAAAAGATGACTTTGTCCAAAATTAAGGGACCAAAAACACACTTTTCAAAGTTAAAGGACCAAAACATGATTTACTCCAAAGTTAAGGTGTTAGAATCTTAAGTTTTGATGAAGACTAAAATATGAAAGAATGAATCAAGTACTTAGAAAGCAATAGGTTAACATAGAATCCCAAGTAAGAGTGCAACCGGATGTGGATTTACTTCCGGATAGACTAGGACTAGCGCTCGCGGATGAATGACTCATCCCCCAGCGACAGCAAGTAATTCACTAGGGAAATAACTTAGTCCAGAAGCACTAGATATACAAAACCTTAAGACTAAGCCAGGATTCAACCGGAAGTGAAATTGCTTCTTGTTACATTTAGACTAGCGCTGGCTGTTGGAATAGATGACACTAAGCGTCAGTGAACATAAGCCACGTCTAGTAGAATTGCTTCCGATAGCCTAGTGACTAGCGCTGGCTGTTGGAATAGGTAACACTGAGTGTCAGTGAACATAAGCCACGTCTAGTAGAATTGCTTCCGATTGCTTAGTGACTAGCGCTGGTTGTTGGATTGAAGGACACTGAGCGAGAGTGAGTAAAAGTGAATATAACCCTTCATCCAGTAGTAGTGCTTCCGGATGTAGAAGTGCTTCCGGATCCAAGGAAGTCATCTTAGACTAAGTAAACACCCACTGCATGTGACTATGTGCTTATATTGCTAAACTAACGTTCAAGTGCAGCACACTAAGTAGAATTGCTTCCGGATGTGAACCTGCTTCCGCAAGCAATCAGAATGTCAGAATGTTCAGAAGTGCAGTGTCAGAATGCTTTTGTCAGAGCAGAGTTGTCAGGACTACTTTTCAGAGATAAAGCAAGTCAACCCTGCTATGCATTGATGAAACATTAATTGGGCAAACGGTAACATGGGAAAAACGGCCATATTCAAACGGCTAACCCACCTACCAAGAGTCAGAATGTTTGAAGACTATATAAAGGAGCTCAACTTCATTTATGAAGCTAATGAATTATCTTTGACATTCTTGAAAGAAGCTAGAGAGAGAAACCGAGAAAATCTTCAAGCATTCAAAGCTGCCCAGAAAAGAGAAAGAGCATTTAACTCATTGAGTGATCTTTTCATCTACATATCTTGTACTCTTTGTAGTTAAGTCTCTTCGTGTTATAAGAGCATTAATTGTACTTAAGTGTGTAACACTATCTGTTCTTAAAGAGAACTTAGTTAGAAAAATCCTTTATTTGTAAAGGTTGAACCCTTGCTGGTTGTAAGGGGGAGCTAGTTAGAAAGGTTGCAAGTGAGCCTGAGTAAAACTTGTGGTTGTAAGGTTGCAAGTGATCCCGTTCAAAACTTGCGGTTGTAAAGGTTTCAGGTGCACCCGTTGTAAAACCTGGGGATAGTGGAACTCGGCCTGGGTGGTTGAGAACTGGACGTAGGTCAGGAAGACCGAACCAGTATAAACTCTTGTGTCCACAATTCACCCCCCCTCTTGTGCATCCATTACTTTCATTTGGTATCAGAGCGGGTCTTTCTCACTCGATTCCAACGAATCCGGAAAGCAAAGATCTAGTAATGGATACAGATTACTCCCTGCCAGATGTCTCTATTCAACCCAACAAGCCTCCAGACTTTGATGGGTATAACTATCCATTCTGGAAGTTTCGAATGGAGACTTACATCAAGTCCAGCGACATCAGACTCTGGGATGTAATCGAACGTGGGGATCACACTCCACTAGATGAGGATGGTTTTGCTAAGCAGCGATCCAGGTACACTAATGAGGACTATGCTCTAGTCCAACTGAACTATAGGGCCATGCACTACATTCAGTGTGCTCTCAGCCCTAAGGAATTTCATAGGATCAGCCACCACAAAAATGCTAAGGATATGTGGGAGGCTCTTGAGGCTGCTGATTTAACCGGTTCCTAGTCGCCTTGGGGTTAAATGCAAGTTATTTATGAAACCAAGGATTGCAACACAGTGGCGCAACCTCGGGTCGTCTCTCTTGAAGAGTCTTCTAAACTACCCTAAGATGAACTAAATGCAAATTGAAATGAACAAGGGAATTGGGGTTTGTTGGGTTTTTATATGTAGAATGCAAATGAACCTAACTACAATATTTTTTATCTTTTCTTTGATAAGGTGGGATGATTGAATGGTTGAAGTGTAGTGAATTCTATGAAATGGATCTCTTGAGTCTAGGTGAGGTGACAAACATTAGCTCAAATCATTTAGGGGTTCAATGCATCAAGTGTAATTCCTAGATGTGTGAAATAGTTTGAGTCTAAACACTTGTGGCTCTCATGAAGTGCAACCACAACAATCATGAATGGATACAATCAAGTAATCTCACTAGCAACCACTAAAATGAGACTAATTTAATGCAACCACAATGTAGATATGAATTCATAACTCAAGTGTTTAAAGCCCAAAATAGACACAACTTAGTCCATTCATGATGTGATTTGCTAATTTAGATTTGGTTAATGTCTTTTTCCTTTTCCAAACTCAATCGAATTATAGAGTGTCCTATAAAAGAGAGCTCATACAATCATACACATATCTAAATAAATCAACTCGATAGAATCATCAACACAAGGCTAAGCAACTCAATATCAAGAAGAATTTACCAAAACACATATATAATCAACAAAGTACTTAATACATAGTCCTAATCCAAATTAGCAAGGTCAAACATCATACATACATATATAGAATCTCAATCCAATACATAAATCCAAACATCTACAAGAGAGGTTCAAATACATAAAGAAGAAATTCTAAATACATATAATGAACTAAGAAAAACTCCCCTCATGATGAACCCATGCTTGAACAACCATCAACCCATCCTCAAGAGATGAAGAATCCTCAATCCAACATAGAAACTCCAAGAGAAACTCCAAGAAGAAGAATCATTTGAAAATCCATGGAAGAGAAAGGTGGAAGAAGGTGGAAATGTGATGAAAGGATGGATGGGGGTGGAAGGAATGAGGTGGAAGTGGATGAAAATGAGTGGGAATGGAAGGGAATTTAAGAACCCTAGGTTGGGACACTTATTTTCGGCCAAAGGGTGCTTGGGAATGGTTTGGGTCATGATAGGAAGCTTTTATAGGCCCAAAAAACCCTAAAAATCGCGTCTGATTTTTTGACAGCGTCAGGCTCGCCAGTGGCTCGCCAACTTGCGATCGAGTGACGAGTTACCCGAATGTACTCGCCAGTGGCTCGCCAACTGGCGAGCAAGTGGCGAGTGGCTCGCCAGTGGCTCGCCAGTTGGCCTGTCTCAGCACTAAAATGCAAGCTTCATCCAGAAACGTTATTTTGACCCCTTTTCTTGAATCTTCACCTTCAACCTCCCAACCTACATATTCAAATGTCTCAAAGGTAGCATCAAAATGTTCTTGAAAACATGTAAAACATTATAGCATACTAAAAAAAGCCTAAATCGCCCTTGATCAAAACAAATTCCAACAACTAGTGCAATAGTTAGAATCTATGCAAATTAGGTGCAATTATCATCAAAACATGCATTAATTCAATGGATTTGGCCATGAAAATATATGCAAAAGTATGGTGCAATCATTTCCCCCACACTTAGACCTTTGTACTCCTGGACAAAGGGTACAATGCAAAAAATACAAGGTTTTAACAAATCAATAATCATCAAGTTAGCATGAATCAATAGGCAAGAATATGCAAAGTGAGAATTGGCAATGCAATTGGACATAACTTATGGCGATGAGAACTCTCAAGATTATAGTGTTTCACACTCCTCACCTTATGTGGAATTTGTCACTCTACTTGCTCAACAAACAATTTGACCATATGCTTGTGACTACTCTAATATCTCCACTATGCATGCACTCATAATTGGATCAAGAGGATTTTGTGGGGTTGAAATGATGGAGAAGGCTAATAATGAATGATGAATAATGGAATGAAGCCAATGACCAATTATGTAAACAATTATCCACCACATATAAATGCAATACAAAAAATGGTAACTCAAGTCATAACAATTTCAAATTAGCATGTTACATGTCATTCTTTTTCTCACTTTTTTTTTTCAAGCACTTTGTGCTTCCTCTCGCTTTTCTTTTCACACTATGCCTTTGGCATACATTAGCACTTTGTGCTTTCACTATCTCTTTTTTTTCTTGGCCGTTTATTCTTTCTCTCGTTAGGCCCTCGGCCTCCTTTTTCTTACTATGTATCATGCTTTTTCAAATCATACAACAATACAAGAACAATGGAAATGCAAGTATATGCTATGGATGCATGTTTCCAAATTGGTCAAGGTGGAAGAAAAGAAAGTGATGGCCCAAAGGGGTGAAACAAAGGATATATTTGTTTGGTTAAGTGTTTGGGTCATAGGGTTTAGAAATGAATGCCCCAATCATATCCAAATATGAATGCATAAGCTTTGACTAAGAGTAGAAACAAGTTCTAGAAATTGAATAATTGAGCAAGTCACTCTTGAAATGAATTAAAGGCTCAAAAATCCTCACAAGAAGGGTTACTCTCATGCTAAAGATAAGTCTAATTGCAAGGCCAATTGACAAAATGCATATGCTTGGTATTGATTCAATACTAACTTGTTGAAAATTTGGTAGGTTCTAATCTTGCCCCATAGGTTTTCAAAAGTTATTCCACATTAGGTTTGAAGGAAAAAAAAGTGAAAATAGGTAAAAAGTGCAACTTTGTTCCATATTACAATGAATGTGAACATTCAACACAACATGAAACTTGGAAGCTTGGAAGTAAATTTTTTTTTTTTTTTTGAAAAAAAATTGACACTAATGTGGAAATGACACAAATCCAATGAATCAAGCATGGCTACTACAAGTCCCTCCCCCCACACTTAAATCATGCATTGTCCTCAATGCAATGTGGCGCAACAGGAGACTGACATCATAAGGGGTTCTTATTGACTCAACTAACACTAAACTACCTTTTCTACTAGATGTGTCCCTCCCCCACACTTATCCTAACATGCATCACAAAATATCACCAGCCAGCCTGAACATGTATAACGAAAGGACAAGAGAGGAAAGGAACAACCTTGATTCATGGAGGCTTGTAGCTTGAGAGAAGAACCAAGAGGAGGGTTGATTTTGTCCTCCTCGGTGGAAGTCGAGGCTCCATCAGTAGGTGATCCAAAAGTGGGGTTGGTGAATGGTTTATATGGGATCCTCCCAAATGATAGGCCTGCAAAAAGTTAGCCAACAAAAGAGCAACACTACCAACTCCGAGTACACCACATGAGTCAAAGTACTTAAATCCATGGAAAGAATTAGCACAAGTAAAGTGACAAAGTGGTGTATGCAATGTGAGAAGCCTAGGTTTAGGCACATAGAAGAGTAGATGCTTCTCACAACCAATGAAATCAACCACATTTAAACATCTATCAAAGCATGGTATTACAAGGTCAATGTGGTTTGCAACAATGGTAGTATCACAGATTGGTACTATCTTCTCATGAACAATAGCATCACTCAAATCAACAGTATTTATACCACAATCAAGTGTAGGGTGTGATGCTAAAATCAACAGTGGCTTGCCAGTGGCTCGCCAGTTGGCCTGTCTCAGCACTAAAATGCAAGCTTCATCCAGAAACGTTATTTTGACCCCTTTTCTTGAATCTTCACCTTCAACCTCCCAACCTACATATTCAAATGTCTCAAAGGTAGCATCAAAATGTTCTTGAAAACATGTAAAACATTATAGCATACTAAAAAAAGCCTAAATCGCCCTTGATCAAAACAAATTCCAACAACTAGTGCAATAGTTAGAATCTATGCAAATTAGGTGCAATTATCATCAAAACATGCATTAATTCAATGGATTTGGCCATGAAAATATATGCAAAAGTATGGTGCAATCAGCTGCTCACTCTGGAACCAGGGGAGTGAAAGCAAGAAGAGTTGAGATGTTGGTGGAAGAGTTTCACAAGTTCGCCATGCTTAGTCCGACTGAGCCAATCAGAGAGCTGGAGCTGAGGTTCACTCATCTCATCAACAACTTGGCCTCCCTGGGTAAGGACATTCCAGAAAGAGAGCAAGTCAGCAAGATCCTAAAAATCTTGAAAGGTGATTGGATCACCAAAGTAACCATTTTGCAGGAAGTCCAAGGAGAGTCAACCAGCTCCATCACTGCACTCTTTGGTTCTTTGGCTGAATATGAACCAACATTGCTGGCTCAGAGAGCTCCTCAAGCCTCATCCAAAGCCAAGAATCTTGCCCTTGTTGCTCCCAACAAGGAGATTGATGATGATGATGATGAGGATGATGAGGAGGAACTGGACGAAGAAGAGATGGCCATGATGGTGAGAAAGTTCAGAAAGTTCTTCAAGAAGAAAGGAGACTTTCAGAAAGGTGACTTCAGTTAGAGGAAGGGATACAAGAAGGAAAAGGCCCCGGTGTGCTTTGAATGTAAAAAGCCTGGCCACTTCAAGGCTGAGTGTCCAAGCTTGCAAAGATCAAAGGGGAAAGACAAGAGAAAAGCCTTCGTGTCCTCTATCTGGGTGAATAGCTCAGATGACGAAGCAAGTGATGAGGAAGAAGTTGCCAACCTCTGCCTGGTAGCCAGAGAAGATGATGAGGAAGCATCTTCAGATTTTGATCTCACCCACGAGGACAATGAGGTAACCTTCTCTGAACTACAAGAGGCTTACAATGAGGTTCATGAAGAATTCTCTCGATTATGTAAAGCCTATAAAGTGTTAAAAACTAAAAAGGAATCACTTGAGTCCAAGGTGGACTCACTAAGTGAAGAGCTAGCGGAAGCCAGAAAGCTTCCGGTAGCGGATGGCAAGGGTTCTCCCCAAGCAGAACCCAATGCCTCAACACTTGAGAGCTGCCCTAGTTGCAGCAAAATCTCAGCTGAAAGAGACAAGCTGCAAAATGCCCTGCAGAAGTTTACAAATGGGTCAGAAATGTTAAATATAATTTTAATGAATCAAAGGGCATATAGGGACAGGACTGGCTTAGGATATACTCCTAGAGGGAAAAAGTGGGTGGAACCAAAAGTGAAGCCCTACTTGAAATTCTTCCACAAAGCCACTAGTCACAACTCCTCACCTTTTAGCTTCTGTAACTATTGCAACAGGAAAGGACACTCCACGTCCACCTGTAATGCCAAGAAGCATGGAGCAAGTAGCTCTTACAAATGGGTCCCTAAAGGAACCAAGGCTACAAAGGATCCTCCCCCTGGAAAGGAAACTAAGGGAGGACAGGGATCCCGAGCCTGGAAACAATCCACAGGGAAAATCCAAGAGCCTAGAGCCAGCACTAGGCCGGAGGCACTGAATGATCATAAGCCCAAGGTCAAGGCTAACACTAGACCAAGGGCATTGAAAACTAATGACAGAGGACCCAAGAAAGGTTGGGTACCTAAGCTTACTTGATTCTTTTAGGTGTGTCTCAAAGCATCCAAGAACAGAAAATGGTATATTGACAGCGGATGCTCGAGACATATGACTGGAGACAGAGACAAGTTCAAATCTCTGGTGATCAAAGACGGAGCCACAGTAACCTTTGGAGGAAATCAAAGTGGAAAGATCACTGGAGTTGGAGAAGTTGGACCAGTGAAAGACGTCTATCTGGTGGACGGTCTCTGTCACAACCTGCTGAGCGTGAGCCAGAGCACTGACAAAGGAAATTGGGTAATCTTTGATTCACATGAGTGCTTAATAGTTGATAAGCAGGATCTGAATTTAGATAAGGCCAATTTAAAATGCAAACTTAAGGCAAATAGAAATGGAAACCTATATACTCTAGACTTATGTCAACAACTGGAAGAAAAATGTTTAATATCTAGTGATGAGAACAGTTGGCTTTGACATAAGAGGTTAGCTCATGTTAATTTTACTCAACTTGATATGCTAATTAAAAAGGAGCTAGCTATAGGTATTCCATCCTTTAAGGTAAAGCATGATTTTATTTGTGAATCCTGCCAACGAGGGAAGCAAACAAAGTCCTCGTTTAAAACCAAGAAGAGAGTCTCCACCAGCAGGCCCTTGGAACTGATCCATATGGATTTGGTTGGGCCAGCGAGAGTGAAGAGCTTGGGTGGAAACCTGTATGCTCTAGTGGTGGTGGATGACTATTCAAGGTTCACTTGGACTATGTTTCTTGCCTCTAAGCAAGATGCTTTTGATGTTTTTGTTGTCCTGGCTAAGAAAGTGCAGAATGAGAGAGAGCTCAAGATCACAGCCATAAGGACAGACCATGGAGGAGAGTTTGAGAACCATAGCTTCTCTGAGCTATGTGAGCAAAATGGTATTAAACACAACTTCTCAGCTCCTAGAACTCCTCAGCAAAACGGAGTGGTCGAGAGAAAGAACAGGGTTCTGACAGAGATGGCTAGAAGCATGCTCAACGAGAAAGAGGTTTCTCAAGTGTTCTGGGCGGACGCTATGAGCATTGCTTGCTATATCTCTAGCTCTCGTTCGCAAGGGCTTGGACAAGACTCCCTATGAGCTGTACAAAGGGAGGAAGCCCAACATCAGCCACCTCAGAATCTTTGGATCAAAATGCTATGTGCATAACAATGGAAAGGTAAATCTGGGTAAGTTTGATCCAAAAGCTGATGTAGGTATATTCATAGGATATTCCCTTAGGAGTAAAGCATATAGAATATACAACATGAGAACTAGAATTGTAGAAGAATCAATGCATGTTGTATTCGATGAAACTCCTACATGGGGACAATCCACAGAAGATGATGAAATACTTAATCTTCCAAAACCACCATCATCTTCTTCACCACCAAAAGAAACACCAGCAAGCAATCTCAAAGAAGAAGATGAACCCAGTGATGAACCTAGAGTGCAGACCGTGCCTGATGAGGCACAGTTGCCAACAGTTAGGAGACATCACAGGGATCATCCTCTTGATCAAGTGCTTGGTGATGTTTCTTCCGGTGTCAGAACCAGAAGGCAAGTTCAAAATGAAGTTGAGTTCGGAGCATTTCTATCTCAAATCGAACCAACTTCAGTTGAACAAGCTCTTGAGGACTGCGACTGGATTATTGCCATGCAGGAAGAGCTAAATCAATTTGAGAGAAGCCAAGTCTGGGAACTAGTCCCAAGGCCGTCTCATCAATCCATAGTGGGGACCAAGTGGGTCTTCAAAAACAAACTGGATGAGACAGGTCAAATTACAAGAAACAAATTAAAGCCAGATTAGTAGCCAAAGGATATAACCAAGAAGAAGGCATTGACTATGAAGAAACTTTTGCTCCAGTTGCTAGACTTGAAGCAATAAGAATTCTTCTAGCCTTTGCATCCATGAAAGGCTTTAGATTATATCAAATGGATGTAAAGAGTGTTTTTCTTAATGGTTATATTAAAGAAGAGGTTTATGTAGAACAACCTCCTGGCTTTGAGGATCACAAGCGTCCTAAACATGTGTACAGGCTAAAGAAAGCTTTGTATGGCCTGAAACAAGCTCCTCGAGCTTGGTATGAGAGACTCAGCAGCTTTTTGTTGGGCAAGGGTTTCTCAAGAGGCAAATTAGATAGTACACTGTTTATTCTTCACAAAGATAGAAATATGTTAATTGTCCAAATTTATGTTGATGATATTATTTTTGGGGCAACTAATGAAAAGCTTTGTGAAGAATTCTCTAAGACTATGCAGGGTGAGTTTGAAATGTCAATGATGGGAGAACTCACGTTCTTCCTAGGCCTGCAAATTAAACAAAAGAAGAATGGAATCTTCATCTCCCAAGCTAAGTACTGCAGAGAGCTACTCAAGAAGTTTGGGATGGATGAATGCAAGGAGTATGACACTCCCATGAGTACCACTGCCGCACTCGATGCTGACGCAAAGGGTAAATCTGTCAGCCTGCCCATGTACAGGGGAATGATAGGTTTCCTACTATACTTAATGGCAAGCAGGCCTGACATTCAATTTAGTGTAGGCATGTGTGCTAGGTTTCAAGCCAACCCCAAGGAGTCACACTTAACATGTGTTAAACGTATTCTTAGATACCTTGAGGGAACACAAGAGCTTGGTCTTTGGTATCCCAGAGGTAACCAAGAGTTCTTGTGGGCTTATTCTGACTCTGACCATGTAGGTTATAAAACAGATAGGAAGAGCACCAGTGGACAATGCGCCTTTCTTGGTGGTTGTCTGGTGTCTTGGGCTAGCAAAAAGCAAACATGTGTGTCATTATCATCCACTGAGGCAGAATACATTGCTGCTGCAAGCTGTTGTGCCCAAGTGCTGTGGCTGAAGAACCAACTGAGAGATCTTGGCTTGGAGTTCCCTGAGGCACCCATCCTCTGTGACAACACAAGCACAATTAGCCTCGCCAAGAATCCGGTTCAGCACACAAGGACAAAGCACATTGATGTCAGACATCACTTCATCAGAGACCATGTTCAAAAGAAGGATGTCAAAGTGCAATTTGTCCCCACTCAACAACAGCTTGCTGATATCTTTACCAAGCCTCTGGGTGTTGACCAGTTTACTTACATAAGAGGTGATTTGGGAATGGTCAACCCAAATGAGGTGTAAGTTTTCAATTATTATACTTGATTGATTAAAACCTACAACGATACTAACTTAGGCATCGGAGTGCCAATTCTTGTTTTTGCAGGTTCCCAATGTTAAATCTTAAGCAAGTGAAACCGGAAGCAAAACCACTTCCGGATGATCACCCGCTGGCACTGAATGTTGAACTGAAAGAGCGCCAGTGGCTAAACCAAAGGACACGTCACTTCAGAAACGTTTCATATCCCTCCATGAGAAGTTGTGCCTTCTCTGGTAAGGTGAAGCGACACATGTCATAAGGTGCGCCGTTTCAATTAAAACGTTTATGTTACCCAATGTGTAAACATATGTTTTCATCTGAAGAGTCATGCCCATTTTACCCTCAGTAACTTTGCATATAAATAGGAAGTCATTTCACTTTCACTCTTTTCACTTACTCGAATTTTTACCCACATATTCTCTGCACACATTCATATTATTCTTCATCTTCTTCATCTTCTTCTTCGCATTTCATCTCATTTAACCACTAAACCCACACAAAAATGGCCGGCCCACATGAAACAAACCCTAACACACAGAAAGTCACCACCTCCAAGAAATCTAGGTCCAAATCTAGCAAATCTGGGCATAAGCACTCTGGGAAATCTGGGCAATCCGATAAACACCATGAAGAACGCCATGAACGCCAAGAACATTCTGGGCGAGAGCAAGAACAGCCAGAACAGACTGGGCATGAACAAGCACAAGCCAAGAGGAAAGGGAAGAAGAAGGTTCAATTCATCGAGGAGCCTTCTTCCAAAAGACAGAGGGTAGAGGAGGATGACCCTCTTGTTTATAGAAATGGAGCTTTGGAGGCCGTTTCCTCTAAGTTTGAGACAATCAAGCCCTACTTCAACAACGGCTTGTTCATCGATCTGGTCAAGATAGATGAACTAGGGTTTCCTCATCTACGCCCCTATCTGGAGAAGTACATGCCCTGGCTGGGGATCAAGCAGGACTACAACATCAACGTCCTGCGAGTATTTTGTGAGTCCCTCTCTGGGAAAGTCAAATACAAGAAGGTGGATGGGAAGGAGCAGATCCGCAGACTCACCTTCACTGCCACAGTCAGGGGGAGAACCTTCAGTTTCACCTGGAGGGACTTAAATGACTTAATGGGGATCACAGAGGAGGGAATGAACGAGTGGCTGTACCCTGAGTCACTCAAATACAGTAAGGAGGAACTCGCGAAGATCTATGACACCCAAGGGAAAAAGGTGTCCAAGATGTCTGACTCCAACAGGCTCTTGTACTATGTTTACTCCCGCATGATGACACACAAGGGGGGTAACTTCAACGAGTTCACACTGCTGGACAACCCGTGGTTCCCTAGACTTCTCTCCCAGCAGCCAATCAATCCCGGGCAGTTGATCAGCCTTGAACTTCATAGATGGTTGGTCAACAACAAGGCTGAATATCTTCCCTATCCCACCATCCTTGCCTTCCTCCTTGAGAAGAATCTGATCAAGGCTACATCCGATGTGGACGAAGAGAATATAAAGTGTGCTCCTGTGGGGGCAACTAATATCAGCAAGATGGGCATCAAGTACCTGAAGCCTGCTAAGCCCACTCGCTCAGGATCACAGGGAGGCAGTGCCTCTCAGACCTCAGTCCCCTCTGTATCTGGTGCAGGGGATCAAGAAGTTGACTCCCATCCCGGGCCAAGCCGTGCTGCGAGGGTACCAGCCACTGTGAAGGCTTTTGCACAGGAGATGAAGGAAGAGATTCTTCTTCAACTTTCTGAGTCCTTAGTGGCCCCTCTAAGGAATGACTGTGATGCTGGGTTTCAATAGCAAGGGGAGCGCATCCAGCGACTCGAGGATAGAGTGGGTCAGGTTGAGAGTCAGCTTGCCAGAGTGGACGCCAAGCTAGACCTTATCCTCCAGCATCTCCAGATTCCTCAACCCCAACAAGGTAACTTACCACCACCTCCTCCTCAAAACCCACCTCCTCCTCCTCCTCCTCCTAATCACCCTCTACTTCCCCCTCCTCCTCCTCCTCCCAACACTCAACAACCACAGCCACCTCCACAAAATGACCAACAACCACACACATCACCAAACAATGACCAACCATCCCAGCCTTCACCCAACCATGAACAACAACCTCAAGACTCACCCCAACAATCTCCTCGCCAATCACCCCTTCACTCCAACAACTCCCCATCTCCACATAACTCCCCTACTCGCACACCACCCAACACCCCTACTCGTTCACCATTCAACGCCTCCGCCGGACCCTCCAATCCTAACCCCACCACCTCTCACACACCTATAGTCTTTACCTCTCGAGATAACCCAGACGACATTTATTACCTCCGAGACCAATCCCCTATTAGGTGGAAGGAAAAACAACCCGATGTCTACTATTCCACCTACCCCTTTGATGGCCTCTTTACCCACCCCACCTTCTTCGAAAGGAATTCCACTTACTTTCCCAACCCTCCAAAAACTCCTGAACACCAATCCTCTCCCACATCCTCTACATCTACCTCCTCACCCTCACCTCCTAAGAAATTTGGCCCTGAACCACCACCCTCCTCTTCATCCACTCCATCCCTGGCCCTCGCCCTTGTTGATGATGACAAAAGGGGGAGAGATGTTGTGTTCGCCCTTCGCCAGACCATGGACACAAGGGATGTCCTCAGCCAGCCATCCCTCTGGCTTGATGAAGACATCACGGCTGCCCTCCGCCGTGCCATGGAATCCCAGAGACTGGGTGGCGCTGAGAGCCTAATCAGAGGAGAAGCTATCCGGTTTATGCAACAGCAGAGGTCGGATGAGCAAAGGTCCAAGTGGGACATGGTGGTAGTTGAGCAAAGTGAAGAAATTCCACAACCAGCCTCTTCATCTTCAGAATCTCCATCTACTAAGCAAAGCAAGAATATTGTTGAGGAGATAATGATGAAGTACGGGCTGAAGAAGGTCAACCACCCCCCATTGTGATTGCTAAGCCAATCCCTTCTACCTTTGGAACAACTTCTGCTCCTCCTCCTCGTACTGAGCCAACATCTGTTACTCCTCCATCTGAGCCAGCAGTTAAATTCAGTGAGTCAAGAAAGAAGGCAGTTGCTAGAAAGCGTGCCAACAGAGGTGCTACCTCCACTGAATCTGCTGAGAATGAAGAAGAGACTCCATCTGTCCAAGCTGAGCAAGAGATCCCATCAGTACAAGCCATTCCAATTCTAAAGGAAGTCAAGTTGGAGATAGAGGACATGACTCCTGAAGAATTCGAAAAGTATGGGTACACGGACAGACTCTCTTTTGGTCAGATGGCTTGCCTGGATGCTGAGAGAGCAAGTGCCAAACCTACTCAGTCAATAGGCAAGGGCAAAGGAAAGGGAAAAGGCAAGGGGAAGAGGAAAGCCCAGGAAGTTGAGGAGGATCCCAACTTCCCAGTATGGAATGTGAAGATTCGGGCTGTCCACTACCCTAATGGCGAGATCTCTTACTTCTCAGATGCAACAGGATTCCCAGGCTATGAGGAAGTTGAAAATATGAAGAGAGCCTTCGAGGAGTCTGTTGAGTCTGAGAGACTCAGAAGAGAAAGGGAAGAGGAAGAGCTTCAACGGATAATCGCTCAGATTGACCAGAATGTGCATGAAGCCCAATTATCCCAGCTCCAGAAAGAAAATGAGGAGAGACAAAAAGAGAGGGAGAAGAAAAAGAGACACCAACTCTGAACCCCCACCTCAACCCTTAAACTTAGAATTTTTCCTTTGATTTTCATGCATATTTCATTTTTGCTTAGTATAGATTACTTGTATATGTTATCTGCTTGTGTATTGCTAACTTGTAATCTTTTGCCTATCAATAATATTTGTCTAAGTTATTTGTGCTTTATTTAAATTATTGCTTTTAATTCTTTTATATGAACTTAATCGATAAGACTTAGTTTGTCATCATCAAAAAGGGGGAGAATGTTAGAATCTTAAGTTTTGATGAAGACTAAAATATGAAAGAATGAATCAAGTACTTAGAAAGCAATAGGTTAACATAGAATCCCAAGTAAGAGTGCAACCAGATGTGGATTTACTTCCGGATAGACTAGGACTAGCGCTCGCGGATGAATGACTCATCCCCCAGCGACAGCAAGTAATTCACTAGGGAAATAACTTAGTCCAGAAGCACTAGATATACAAAACCTTAAGACTAAGCCAGGATTCAACCGGAAGTGAAATTGCTTCCTGTTACATTTAGACTAGCGCTGGCTGTTGGAATAGATGACACTAAGCGTCAGTGAACATAAGCCACGTCTAGTAGAATTGCTTCCGATAGCCTAGTGACTAGCGCTGGCTGTTGGAATAGGTAACACTGAGTGTCAGTGAACATAAGCCACGTCTAGTAGAATTGCTTCCGATTGCTTAGTGACTAGCGCTGGCTGTTGGATTGAAGGACACTGAGCGAGAGTGAGTAAAAGTGAATATAACCCTTCATCCAGTAGTAGTGCTTCCGGATGTAGAAGTGCTTCCGGATCCAAGGAAGTCATCTTAGACTAAGTAAACACCCACTGCATGTGACTATGTGCTTATATTGCTAAACTAACGTTCAAGTGCAGCACACTAAGTAGAATTGCTTCCGGATGTGAACCTGCTTCCGCAAGCAATCAGAATGTCATAATGTTCAGAAGTGCAGTGTCAGAATGCTTTTGTCAGAGCAGAGTTGTCAGGACTACTTTTCAGAGATAAAGCAAGTCAACCCTGCTATGCATTGATGAAGCATTAATTGGGCAAACGGTAACATGGGAAAAACGGCCATATTCAAACGGCTAACCCACCTACCAAGAGTCAGAATGTTTGAAGACTATATAAATGAGCTCAACTTCATTTATGAAGCTAATGAATTATCTTTGACATTCTTGAAAGAAGCTAGAGAGAGAAACCGAGAAAATCTTCAAGCATTCAAAGCTGCCCAGAAAAGAGAAAGAGCATTTAACTCATTGAGTGATCTTTTCATCTACATATCTTGTACTCTTTGTAGTTAAGTCTCTTCGTGTTATAAGAGCATTAATTGTACTTAAGTGTGTAACACTATCTGTTCTTAAAGAGAACTTAGTTAGAAAAATCCTTTATTTGTAAAGGTTGAACCCTTGCTGGTTGTAAGGGGGAGCTAGTTAGAAAAGTTGCAAGTGAGCCTGAGTAAAACTTGTGGTTGTAAGGTTGCAAGTGATCCCGTTCAAAACTTGCGGTTGTAAAGGTTTCAGGTGCACCCGTTGTAAAACCTGGGGATAGTGGAACTCGGCCTGGGTGGTTGAGAACTGGACGTAGGTCAGGAAGACCGAACCAGTATAAACTCTTGTGTCGGTTTTATTTGAGCTTTTATTTTATAGCCACAATTCACCCCCCTCTTGTGCATCCATTACTTTCATAAGGGACCAAAAACATATTTTAGCCGCCATTTTAAAATGATGATCACAAATTCTTATCGATCAATTCAGAAACCTTATGTTTTCGTTAAAAATATTTCGAGTATTTGATCTTCATCTAAGTAAGTCATGAAAACCTTTCTAGAATAGTACTGTTAACTTAAATTTGAACCAATTATATACTCCCTCCGGTCTTAAATATAAGATCTAATTGATTTTTTTCTAGAAAATCCTTAAAGAAGCAAAATAAGTTAATTATAAATTGATTTACCTAATTTTTCCCTTAAACTAGTTTATTTTACCTATCTGATTATCATAATGCCTATACCATGTGTTATAACTAGGGGTGGAAATGAGCCGAGCCGAGCCGAACCAGACGTAAATAGGCCTGGGCCTATAATAAAAAAAGAAATCATAGGCCTAGGCCTGGGCCTGGATGAAAAAAAGCCTAGGCCTGCGAAAAATGTTTAAGGCCTGAAAGCCTTTTTAAAGGCCTACTTACAATGTAGGCCTTTAAAAGGCTTCAAGCCTTTTAAAAATCTACTTCGAATTTAGACTTTCAAAAGGCATAAAGCCTTTTAAAGGCCTATATATCAAACTTAAAAGACCATAAATAGGCTTCAAGCCTTTAAACTAAACTTAACACTTATAATTTTATTTTTAATAAAATCAAAAATGATAATTGTTGTCAAAACATGACCCAGATTCAACTCAACAAATAATAATTATTAAACGGTCCAAGCCTGAAGGCTTTTAGGCCGAGCTTTATTGAATTAGGCCTGACCTTTTTATATAAAAAGGTTTTCCAATAAGCCTTAGCCTAACCTATTTAATAAATAGGTTAGGCCAAACTAGGCCCTAAATAGGCTGAGCCGAAGGCCGCTTGTTAAGGGCCTAGCCTGTTTCCACCCCTAGTTAAAACATACATATCATAACCTAGATGAAAGTTTATTTTACCTATAAACTAATGGATAATCTAAAAATCGATCTATCAAATATGTCATCAATTAATAACCTATTTCGCAACCTTAATCTCTCCAAAAAAAAGTCAATTAGGTCCTATATTTAGGACCAGAGGTATTATCATGTAAATGTGTGTGCATAAATCATGCATGGTATCTCAAACCATTGTATTTTAGTTTAAATGACGATATCATGGTTGTTTAACTTTAGATAGTGTTTTTTTAATCATATTATCTTAATATTGTAAAAAAATATGATATTGAGATTCTAAAACAAAAGGACCTTTTTCAATGCTTATATATCAAGTTTAATTTTAAAATAACAAATGTTATTAAATAAATTATCATTTTTTTATCCATGACCAAGGTATCCCTCGCTTTGACAAGTGAGAGACTAATCCCCGCTGATTTGTAACACCTCAAATGGTGGAAGAACTGTTATTAAACAAATCATCATCTAATTCCTAAATTGTTTGTTTAAAAAGTTTTGAAAATATATATAAAATTTATATTCCATAATGAAAAAACAGTCTCAAATCTTCTAATACTCTTAATCAAAAAATTCAATTCAAACATCAATCATAATTATTGAAGAATAAAAACTATTATCAGAAAAATTTGTTACCTGAGAAAAAATACACTAAGGAAAATCTAAAATAAGATTAAATCAAACTCCAACATCACTTATATTTTATAACTTCTTCTCAACATAATCATCTTTTTTTTTTATCAAATTCTCAAACATAATCATCAATATCAATATAAATATAAAGAAAATATAGTAGTAATTAACAAACCTTTTCGTTTTTCATGGATAATTTTTTATTTTTTTTTGATCAATTTTTCATGGATAATAGGAAGCTAGGAAGTAGGAACTAACCTTTGTAATCTCATCTAGTTAACAAATTTCCCTAAATCTTATATATATTTACTTAATTTCATAAATTTTTGGGATTACTAATTCCATATTATTATATTTTTCCCCCTTATAATAATTCTTTTTTTTTTACCTTCCCCTTATAATAATTCAATATACACACACATATACACTTCTTTTTGAACCCTTACTTTGTTTCTCTCCCTCTCTCTTACACACTTCCTACTTCCCAACCAGCCGCTGTCACCTCTCACTCTTCTCCGCCGCCGCCGTTCTCTCTCTCTTGTCACTTTTTAAGGTTTCATTATTTCCCTCCTTGTTTTTTCACATTCTATGAAATTATTCATGTGGGTAAGAAAAAAAACGTTTTTTTCCTTTACTCATGTGGGTTTTTTTGTTGTTGGTGTTTTGGGTCATTCATTATATGCAATGATATTTATCTATGGTTTTGTTTTTCTTTGGTTGTTTTTTTTGTTGTGCCTGATTTTTTCTTTTGGTGGGTTTTTGTTGAATAAGTCCTTTTGAGTGTTCATTGTAAAATATTAGTATTGGGAAAAGTTTGAAACTTTTTGGCTTAAATGTGTTTGGTTGTTGGTGATTGTTGATCTAAGAGTGAATGGTTGCTTAAAGTCTTGTGAAACTTGATGGTTGTTCGTTGTAATTGGTAGATATGTATGTGGGAATGGTTATTCCAATGTATGATTGAGATTATCTGATGGATTGTGCATTTCTTGTATCAAGAATTGAGGCACTTGACATGAAAGCTATGAAATTGAAAAGAAAACAGAATTCTTTTTAGTTTATACATGAAGCTTAAGCCCAAATGAGATTCTGATGTTGATAGTAAATGGAAAAAAAAAATCAATTTTTAAACTCATTGGTCCTCGCCATTGTCGATATGTTTACCCTATGTTGCTGTGGCACTGATGTAGGCACAACATATGAAAAAGTTGATTTTTTCATAGAATAAGCTTTGTGAATTTGACATTCACGCGAAATCGTATAACAAAATATAGTTGTTATAATCTTTGACTTCAATGCTGAAGATAATACTATGCCTTTGTGCACGTCTCTGTGTGTGTTTGTGTGTGTGTGATTCTTTTTTGGGAGGGTGTAATGAATACACTTATATTGATGCAGTCCAGGTTTGGTGAAGATGTCGCTGCAGAATAGAGCACAGGTGCTTCAAAGTTTCTTGCTTCATTCTGTGGATGTAACCTGGAGCTTTTTTGGGTCCTGAAATCATGTTGTCTGATATGATATCTATTTACTGATTTATACTAATGCTGGATTCATCAATCTAAATTTGTTATCTTCTGTTAAATGATTTTCTGAATCGGTAACTATATGTCGTATTAGAAAACATAACTGAAGACCGAAAACTGCCAGATACATCACTTGATTATTTGTTTTTGGTTATGTATGTTTACTATCTTCTGTTTGATGAAGTGTTGTGATTGATCGCCAAACAAAAACTATGGATCAATTGTTCTACTCATTTACACAAAAAAATTCAGATATATGTGTTATCAGAATTCAACATGGTAGCTACATTTTTTTAAATATACTGCGATCCTATATAGTTGAAATTACTCTTTGAATAATAACTTTTGGCATCCTGAGGATTGAAACTAGCCTTTTGTCCCACAATGTCATGGAGCAATATGTAAGAGAATTATGATTGCGGTAAAAAAATTATGTTTGAATGAAACTACATTCTGCTCACTTTTGACTTCAGAAATGATATTTTGACTGTCTGTCATTGCAAATTATACTGTAGCGTTTAAATTGCTTTTGTGACATATTTTGATTCTGACCTAACATTGATGATGAGTTTTCATTCAACCAGTTGGTTCAAGATGATTTTAATTGAAGGCCACAATAGTTTGTTTTGAAATACAATGTTTTCTTAAGTGAGAATTTTGAGCTTGTTCTTCCTTTCTGAACTCTTTGACATGTAGTAGGAGTTATATATAACAGTTTTACCAATTGTGTTTTCCTTTTGTCAATTATTTTTTATGTATTTATTTCATGTTGAATGAAATTTCTTAACAATGAAAAGCATTTACGATTGTTATATTTAGTGTGGCACAATTGTTGAAGTGTTTTTTATGTTTATGTTTTCCTTCGTAATTTTTACTGTGCTAATTAAATTCTAATTAAATATGTTTTGTTTTCAATGTGTTTTATATTTTGAGGATCTAAATTGAATCTAATAATTGATGTGATGTCTTTATCAATGTATGTAGCATGTGTTATTGACTTATTGTTTTGATGCTAAGAGTGACTATGATCACCATCTTAAAATCCTGATCCAAGCAATAATGCTTCTTGGTGCCTGGAGTTAGTGGAAAGATGTCATTATTTCTCTATCTTCTTTATTCCTCCCTGAAAAATGTCAAGTTGATGTTTTTCTTATCTTTGAAATTCAGTGCTCTCCTTTAAGTATAGAGGAGCAGTTTCTGTGTTGTCTATTAATTTTCCTTGTCCATGATATAAATCTTTGCTAGTGAAGCCTGATGGGTTCAAAATTTGTTTGTCTTGCTGCCTTTTACCGTCTTTTATTCTGTATGAAATATCATTCTTGACCAACATCTAATGTTCTATTCTTTTTTGCTTTCAAGGATTATATCTGCGGTTATGGAGATAGATACACTTGTTAGCCCTATTGATAACAATGAGCAATCGGATCTGGAAACAACACCTGGCGGCAAGGTTAGGAAAAAGAAGTCTATTGTGTGGGAACATTTCACAGTAAAACCTGTTGGAGATGAATGTTTTAAGGCTTACTGTAAACAGTGTAAAAAATCATTTGCTTATATTTCTGGTTCAAAAGTTTCTGGCACAAGTCATCTGAAACGGCACATTACGTTGGGGAGCTGTCCAGCACGTAAACAGAAAAATATGCAGAGCCCACAATTAGATAACTGCAACTCTGAAAATACTGCTCTGCCAAACAAACGTGTAAGAGCTGCCCCTGGGTTGAGTGTGATCCCATTTGATCAGGAACGTTGTAACAATGAGATGGCAAAAATGATTATTGCAGAAGATTATCCCCTTCAAATTGTGGAACACAAGGGCTTCATTGATTTTGTTCGCACTCTTCAGCCTCAATTCAATTCACTAAGCTCTACTGATGTTCATGGGGATTGCATGTCTATGTACCTCAGTGAGAAGAAAATCCTCTTGAATCTTATCAGTCAAATTCCTGGACGGATCAACCTGACCTTGGATTTATGGACTTCAAACCAGACAGTGAGCTATGCTTTTCTTCGTGGACATTTCATGGATGGTGATTGCAATGTACATCGTCCTATTCTTAACGTGATCAAGGTGCCATTTCCTGATTCTGATGATTCTTATAAGAAAACAATCGTGACCTGCCTAAATGATTGGAAGTTGGAGGGTCGGGTTTTTTCAATTACACTTGATCAATCAACAAATGAGACTGTGATGGGAAATCTTAGAGGACTCCTATCTGCTAGAAATCCTTTGATTTTCAATGGCCAGCTACTAAGCAGGCATTGCTTTGCTCGGGTTCTTAGTCGTGTTGCTCTAGACGCATTATGGGCTATGAGAGAAACCATAAACAAAGTTCGAGAGAGTGTGAAGTTTGTGAAAATTTCACCGTCTAATGAAGCTAAGTTCATTAAGCTGAGGCAACAACTCCAAGTCCCTAGTACAAAAGACATTTTTATTGACAACCAAACTAAATGGGACACAACATACCATATGCTGGTTGCTGCCTGTGAGTTAAAGGAAGTCTTTGCATGCTTTGAGATCCCAGGTCACGACAACGGAATGGCTCTGTCTTTGGGTGAATGGAATCAGGTAGAAATTCTCTGCTCATATTTGAAGCAGTTATATGATGCAGCTAACCTTCTAACGTGCCAACCACACCCAACCTCGAGCTTATTTTTCTCTATAGTATCAAATCTTTTGGTCGAATTGACTCATGCTGCTTTCAGTCAGGATCCCTTCCTCAGTAATTTGATTAGGCCTCTGCAAGAGAGGTTTGATGAGTACTGGAGAGAAAGTTGCCTCATCTTGGCGGCTTCTTCAGCCATGGACCCGAGGTATAAAATGGAGCTTGTGGAATCAACCTTTTGTCTGATCTTTGGTGAGAATGCTGAGCCATGGATCAGGGTCGTCGAAGACGGTCTTCATGAAATTTTAGAGGAATATATTTTTGATATTCCTTTGACAAGAGCAGATGGGAATGAAGGTGATGAGATTATGATTAAGACTGAGTCATGTGAAGAAGATTCTATTGAGGGATCTATTGTCATAGATACAGAAGGACTTTCAGACTTGGAGATATATATCTCCGACATTACCGGTAACCAAATCAAGTCGGAATTGGATCTATATCTGGAAGACCCTCTTCTACCCAGAGAAGAGGAACTTGATATTCTGAGTTGGTGGAGACTAAACAAATCTATTTATCCAACTTTGTCTAGAGTGGCATGTGACATTTTGTCCATGCCATTGTCTACTCTCTCAGCAGATTCTGTTTTTGACACAGAAATTAGAAAAATGGATAGCTACCGTAGTTCACTAAAATCATTTACTATTCAGGCACTTTTCTGTGCAAAGGACTGGTTGCATTATCAAACATTACCTTTAGATGCTCCAATGCACTAAAGCAAATGAGATTTTGAAGTTTAGGTTATCTCATGTAGGGATAGAATCTACAAGTAGTATGTAGGTATTCAAGTGTTACAACTGGGATTCAGGTCTATCAAACTGTGAGACAGCTGAAAGATTGGTGATTACTTGTTTATAGTATAGATAATTTAATTTTTAATTTTTTTTGGGGGCAAATTATCTGATCTGCCCGCAAGAAAATGATTTTGTTAATGGTGTTCAATGGAACACTGAAGATTTTTTAATCTCTCGGGGTTAGATTCAGTTTTTTATAAAGGGAAAATTGGAGAAAATTTTTTCATTTAAATATTAAATGTGAGAATAATATTATGGATTTTTAAAGATTTTAAGTATTGGTACTGTGCAAATTTAATGCATATTGAGTACCCCTATTTCTATCCAATGAGAGTGATTGTCTCCTCTTTCCTTTCCATCTTCCCTCCTCTTCCTTTTCTTTAACCATTATGTAAATATTTGAAAGGTTCATAATTTTATGGTCATTTTCAAAAGTTCACTTTTTTATTTGGTTAAACCAAATTTCAATTATAAAAGAGAAATAATCAGTAAAATTCAAATTTTTAAATTTTGATGTGGATAAGTTTTTTTGCCAACGTAGATGATTTGATAGAAGAGTAAAATAATATGTTGTATAAAGTTATATATGAACCCATTCAAATATGAAGATTGAAGAGAGGATAGAATGGATGTGAAAGACTCTAATTTAGGTCATTTTCATTAATAAAATGTTTACTGGGCATGTTTTTTAACTATCCTTTTTATGATTTTATCTATGGTCTGCAGTTAGAACATAGATGCTTCTAATTGATGTACAAGTTGCTTCCATGAACAGTAAACTTAAAGACTACCAATAATTGAACAAAGTCAAAAAATGGCAGGTTTAAATACACATAACTTTACCTAATAATGAATGTGTCAATTGACTTTACAAAGATAAAACATCAATTTCAGTGAATTTTTTTTGTCTTAAAAAAATAAGGGGAAATGACATGAATTTAAACATTTGATACAGTAAATATGATTAAGTTCAGATTTGATATGCTGAAGCAAAAAAGGGCACAATCTTCTCATCATCATGATGAATCAAGACAATCATATTTTTCCATTAAAGAAATTGGCAATAAATATAGAACAATGTGATATACCTTGTACAATCAACATGGTTGGTCCCTTGATTGCAATGAATTAGGGTTTTCATACTGGTGAAGATGATACATAACGTCTATTTAGCTAAAACATCATTCAAATCATTTGCATAATTTTTCTACAAAAAAGGATCAATAAAATCGAAAAGAAATCAAAATTAAATAAAATGATACAATACCATCTAAGAACAAGGACTATCACCGAAATAGCCAAATGATAAAAAGTATAGAACACTACACAATACCTTGTGTAATCAATATAGTTGGTCTCAATTCCATTCTTAACTAGTCTCTCGATTGCGATGAATTAGGATTTTGATATCGGTGAAGCTGATACAAAACGTCTATTTAACTAAAACATCATTAGAATATTTGCATAATTTTTCCATATGAAAAAGGATCGATAGATTGAAGAGAAATCGAAATTAAATAGAATGATATGATACCATATAAGAACAAGGACTATTACTAAAATAGCCAAATACAAACCCTAGTTACCCGTGAGTGTGGCAAATTTGGTCGAGTTATGCTCGTATGGATAGATTTTGGAGTGAAATATTCCTCACACAATATTCGATGCGGCGCATATAGGGTTTTCATAAAGATGAACCTTGCACTGATGAAAGGATCATGTGTAAGATTCACTTTATAACTTATAGATTTTAGAAAACAATTTTGTTATAAGCATTTATAAACACATTCACTCAATCACAATGTGATCTCCCTAGCAATTCTTGGATTAGTCCCACAAAGTACCAAATTATATAGCTTTTTTTGTAACTCATAATATCCTTCTACGAATTTTTATTTTTATTAATAAAAACAATAAGTCCAATCCAAATGGGCTAATGCATATGGAATACCATATATTACCATTTTACATGGTGTGACAAAATAGTTTGGTTGTTTGGCTGATAAAAAAAAGACATAGTAGTTTGTTTATATGGAAGAAGTAGAGTTATATCCTCCACAAGGTTAGACCTTCTTTTTTGTTAAACAAAAAAAAATTATCCCTTCCAATGTAGTACATATTGGGGAGATAAGTTTAGTCATATTCCTTTCAATCCCTTTTTAATGTTTTTCAATAATTAACAAGAGAAGGAATGTGATGGTTCGTAATTTTAACTACTTAACCAAAAATTATAATTAAATTCGATAGATAGAGGTGATACTTACAAACCCTTTTAAACAAGGGAAATGACCCTGCTTTGCCCAACCACCCTAAACTACTGGACACCCTAAATTAACACTGGGTACAATTTCACTTTGAAGTAATCAAAGCGATCAAATTTTCCCCTAGACAAACTCATCAATAGGCGTCTTCCACATGTCAACATTACATTCATCATACGGTAAAATTTGACCAAAATTGTACTAACTCTAAATAACCTTTGGAATCACTCTTTTTGCTTCCCAAACCCGTCTAATTCAGTCAAGGGAAAGAGGGTAGACTCAAGTACTCAACCAACCTAAACAACATTCTGTAATCTGTATAGTACATTCGTTACATGTTGAATGCTATCCCTGCTTCTCACTAAGACTTCCCTGCCCTTTTTAGCAGCAGGCCTTGCACTATCACGTTCATTTTCACAAAAAGCATTGATCTTTAATGTTCCCACTTCTCCAATTTACTATACTTCACATCCTAAACGCCACCAATGCTATGATCGATTCCTCATTTCTTTACTTCAAGCTTGCAAGTCCATGGACCAACTCAAGCAAATCCATTCACAAACCATCAAAATGGGTCTTAGCTCCAATCCTTCAGTACAAAACAGTGTTATAGTCTTCTGTTGCACAAAGGATTCAGGGAATGTTAGCTAAGCTCATAAACTGTTTGATACAATTCCCGAACCAACTGTTTTTATTTGGAACACTTTGATCAAAGGCTACTCCAGATTACAGTGTCCTTCAAATGGTGTTTATATGTATATGCAAATGTTGAGGAGGAACATCAAGCCTGACCATTATACATTTCCGTTCTTGTTAAAAGGGTTTAAACATGGCAAGGATTTGCTGTGTGAGAAAGAGTTGTTTTGCCATGCAATAAAATATGAGTTTGGTTCTAATTTGTTTGTTCAGAAGGGTTTTATACATGTGTTTTGCTCCTGTGGCTTAGTGGATATGGCTCACAAAGTTTTTAACATGGGTGATGAATGGGAAGTGGCAACCTGGAATGTTTTGATATCTGGGTATAATAGAGTCAAGCAATTTGAGAGATCAAAGAAGCTTTTTAATGAGATGGAAAAGAAAGGAGTATTACCCAATTCAGTTACCTTAGTTTTGATGCTCTCTGCAAGCTCCAGCTTGAAGGATCTAGATGAGGGCGTGAAGATCTGTAGATATGTCGAAGAAGGCGTTGTTGAACCTAATCTCATACTGGAAAATGCCATGATTGATATGTTTGCAGCTTGTGGAGTAATGAAAGTTGCACAAGGGATTTTTGACAATATGAAGACTCGTGATGTGATCACATGGACTTCCATTGTTAGCGGGTATGCCAATACCGATCAAATTGGCGTTGCTCGAAGGTATTTTGATCAAATGCCTGAAAAAGATAGTGTTTCCTGGACTGCCATGATCGATGGATACCTTAAACTGAACCGTTTCAAAGAAGCATTAGAACTTTTCCGTGAGATGCAAATTTCACATGTCAAACCAGATGAATTCACCATGGTTAGCATTCTAACAGCATGCGCGCATCTGGGAGCGCTTGAACTAGGGGAATGGGTGAAGACTTATATTGACAAAAGAAGTATAAAAAATGATGCTTTTGTTGGGAATGCTTTGATAGACATGTACTTCAAATGTGGAAACATCGAAAAGGCAAGAAAAGCATTCGGGGAAATGCTACATAAAGACAAATTTACATGGACTGCAATGATTGTTGGTTTTGCCATTAATGGACATGGTGAAGAAGCTCTTGATATGTTTTCAGATATGATAGAAGCTTCAGTTATACCAGATGAGATAACCTACATTGGTGTCCTGTGTGCATGCACACACACAGGAATGGTTGAGAAAGGAAGAGAATTTTTTGTGAGCATGACCTCCCAATATGGAATTAAGCCCAATGTAGCACACTATGGATGCATGGTTGATCTTCTTGGTCGAGCTGGCAATTTGAGAGAAGCGCACAAATTCATTGAGAATATGCCAATAGAGCAAAATTCAATTGTATGGGGATCCCTTCTTGGTGCTTGTCGTGTCCAAAGAAATGTGGAACTCGCGGAACTGGCTGCTAACAAGATTCTTGATCTAGAACCTGAAAATGGAGCTGTTTTTGTCCTACTATGCAACATATATGCTGCCTGCAAAAAATGGGAAAAGGTAAGAGAAGTAAGGAATATCATGATGAAAAGGGGAATCAAGAAAATACCAGGATGCAGTTTGATAGAGATGAATGGCGCTGTTCATGAATTTGTTGCTGGAGACCAATCACATCCTCAATCTAAAGAAATATATGCCAAGTTAGAAAACATGATGCAAGATTTGACATATGCAGGGTATTCACCAAATACATCAGAGGTCTTCCTTGATATTGGAGAAGAGGATAAGGAAACTGCAGTTTACAGGCATAGCGAGAAGTTGGCTATTGCCTATGCTCTCATTAGTTCAGGACCTGGTGTTCCTATAAGAATTGTGAAGAACCTCAGAATGTGTGTAGACTGTCACTATTTTGCCAAGCTGATCTCTAAAACTTACAGTAGGGAATTGATAGTTAGGGATAAAACCAGATTCCACCATTTCAAGCAAGGTTCTTGTTCATGTAACGATTTTTGGTGAAGAGTAAATAAAAATTTGCCGGATTATTAAGTCATACGAACTCGTGTTCTTATTAGATCAATAAACTTGTTAGATTATGTTCCATCACTGGATCTGAAGGTCTTAAGCTGCAACACTGAGAACTCATTACTGTAGACAAACAATTTGTTCAATTTCCTCGTCTATGACTATCAGCAACTAAAAAAGAACAAAGACCATTGCTGAATCTAAAGGGGCTTTAAGCTGCAACACTGAACTAGTTTCAGTATTCTACTCTTCATTTTTTTGCCAAGAAATAAAGTAAATAAAAAAAAACTTCTAAGTCATAATAATAGGAGAAATTTTTAACTGTATATGCCTAAACATGCACCAGACGTCCAGGCCTATCCCAAAATAGTTATCTAGACACAAATGATTCATATCTGCTAGATTTTTCTTCAAATTCAAAAATTATTAAGCTGTCTCGTCTTGTAAAATCATATATTTCACTGATGAAATACACTGACAATCACTAGTGGCTAGCGAAAAGAACTTAAGTTAATACAGAATGTTGTACTGAATCTGCAAGCTCTTCATTTGCTTTCCCGAAAATGAGTAAATGAAAGAACATATTTAATTCACGATAAGAGAAATTTTTACGGTATAAGCCAACAAATCCACCAAACCTCTATCCCAGCAAATAGCACTAGTTTCACAGAAGTACAGACACGAATGATTCACATCTACTTGATTTTTCTTCATTTCAAATATTTAGCTGTCTCATCTCCTATACTCATAGAAGATGAGGCAATGACTAGAAGCTAGCAAAACAACATAAGTCTAGATACAGTGTTAAACTGAATCTCCAATCTCCGCATAATGAGTCCCACTAACAGCCTAGAAGCTGTCAATCAGAACCAGGGTCAAGTACAGGAAGTCTGCAGTGCAAGCTAATGGACTTATCGGTCTGACGAGAACCAGGAATGAAAAACTGAAATATAACTGTCAAACAAGCACCAAGTGGAGCAATCCCATAGAAAGCACAATCTGGTTTGGTCAAGTGACACTGAAGGCTCTTGGCAAAGTGCTTCACACTCACTTGCACAGATTGAGCATCTCCTCTGGCAACGGACCGGGTTGACCGAGTTTGAGCACTCAGATTTTGATCATCAGAAGGGGCGTCTGCTTTCTCCCCTATTACCAGCAATTTCCGAAACTCGGCTCCAAGTGTGATCAATGTAGTCGAAAGCTGTATGTGCAAATAACCACACTTGCTTATGGAAACACTAAGCACATCCCCCACCTGCTTCAACCTATCCACAAAGTTCTGCAATTGGTTCAAATCTGGCACCTGAACCAGAGTTTGAGGCAGGTCTTGAGCCATATCCAAAGCAGCTTGAAGTTCAAGAACATGAGCTCTTGACAATGGCTTTGAAATAGGGATATCCTGAATAACAGCAGATTTATAACCTGTAGTTTCAAATGTAAGAAAAGGCATAGGCTGTGTACAATTTGGAGGCAGCTTCTTCACAAGCTTAATCTGAAGCCGATTAGCAGTGGCTCCATTGAAACCAAGTTCAGAACAAATGCCCACACTGCTACGAACCGCGCGCTGAAGAAGCGCAACATCGATGGTAAAAGCTATGCGATCTTCGTTCTGGCTGGAGATTCGATAGTCATCGAAAAGGGCTTCTTTGCGGAATTGAGCAATGGATTGAACACCATCACCATTAAGGAGGTTATGAAGGAACATGACATGATCCCTTGTGAGGTAAAGGTGACATATCTTTCCCATTTTCTCAAGTGCTGGCAAGAACCTCTTCTCCAAAAGAGTCACCCCATTCTCAGTAAGAAAAGCCTTGAACTTCATCCTAGAACAAACAAACTACAATCCATTATATAAACACATGATTGAAGACCACAAATCCACTTCCAATTTCAGATACAATGAACATGAATATGGACAAATCAAACTTCCATTAGAACATACTTCTCCCGCCCTCCACTCCTAGATATAGAATCCTCAGAAAGGTAAATGATTTATTTGTAAATTGATTTGACTTTATTTTTCTATAAACTAGTTTACTCAACTTATAAGCTAATATATTCTTCTTGATTTCCTAAATATATGAACCAATTGATTTTTTCCTCGGAGAATAAGGAAGCTAAATATACCAGTTAATCATAACATCCATAGTATGTTATTAATCATAAGTCAAATAAAATATTTTGGAGAAAAACATCAGACAAATCAACTTTTTAACTAACCTATTTACCTTTATTAGGATTCACCAAAGAATTACCTAAAGAAGTCAACCAGATCATATATTCAGGGAACAGACAGAGTAATACAATACTACCTCCATTCAAACAGCATACTCATACATACATAATCATCAACATTACAAAGGGCTTATAGCACCAATCACTCTCTCTGTTCTTAAATATAAGATCACTTTCCCTAATTTGATTCTATTAAGGATGCTAGTTAAGTTAGTCATTATCACATGATATTACCAACTTGCCCAAACCATATACCGTTATACTCACTCTCCATCTCTTTTGTTTGTTTATTACTCCCTCCGGTCCTAAATATAAGACCTAGTTGAATTTTTTGAAAAATCCTAAAAAAACAAAATAAGTTAATTGTAAATCGATTTACCTAATTTTTTCCCTTAGACTAGTTTATTTTACCTATAAACTAATGGATAATCTAAAAATATATAAATATGTCATAATTTAATAAGTATTAATCTAGCAATAATGACAGTTGAGCAGCTCACAGCTCTGAAGATGCAAGAGAGAAAATAGGTAGCTAGAGCATAATCTCAAATCAATGAATCATCAAATCAGAAGAAAATAGGAAGCAAGTGGGTAATAAATAATTTATGAGAATCCAAAGGAGAACGAAATTTAAAAAAAAAAATACCTTGAGATGAAGAGAAGAGGGCTACTTCTTCGCCGCCAAAAAGAAACGCAAATGCGCGCCAACGCTTTATGTCAATTCTGTGATGTAATAAACTAATAATCACACTGAATAAATAAAAAGCACAGATTTTACCTTTATAATAATAATTAGGGCTGCACAAAAGCCGGTGGTCCGTTTGGCCCGCTACGACCCGACCCGGTCATATACGAAAAATGGTCAGTCATGATGTGGCCCGGAACCAACTCTATTAGGACATGACTGGCCCGACCATCGGGTAGGACAAGACCATGGAATATGCTCCATGACCAATCGGGTGGCCCGGCCCGGTTATTTATTATATTTTTATAATTTTTTATTATTTATTAATATTTTTTATAAAAAATGTTTTATTAATTTTTCTATTAAATGTTTTTTCTTTGCTTATTTCTATTATAATAGCTTCCTATATGGTTAATGTTTATTAATATCTCTAGAGTAAGTTATCAGGTTATGTTAACAATTGTATTTGCATTTTATTAATCTTCATTTAACCATCTTAATTTAAAAGTCACTCAACTATCCCTTTAATTTTCAATTTAGAGTAGTTGGTGCTATATTAAAGTGATTTTTTTTAGTCGAGAGCTATATTCAAAGTGATCACTAACCCTTTTTGTAGTAGCTATATGTGACTCATTATATTTATCATTGCATTGATACTTCTTAATTGTTATTGATGAATGATGATCAAATTTTTCCTTTATTTTTTCTAAAATTGGGGTAGAGTTTTTCTCATTTTGTGCTTGGCATGACCATCATGGTCCGTCATGTGGCCCTGCGATCATGTCCGGCCCGATTTCGGTGTCGGGCCAAACAGGACATGACCGGGTCTCGGGCAAAAAAATTTGGCCCGGCAATTATTTAGGACATGACCAGGGCATATAGGTGGCCCGGTCATGTCCCTCATTTGTGCAGCCCTAATAATAATAATAATAATAATAAAAATAATAATAAATAAATAAATAATAAAGGAAAATGACAAATAAATACCTCCGAATATCCAAAAGGACAAGTTAGGAACTCAAACTTCTAAAATAACAAGTAAGGAACTCTGAATTCCAAAAGGACAATTAAGGAACCAGAAAATTGTTAATTACTATGTTCCAAATGTTAATAACTAGTATGTTCCAGTTGTTAATTTTTATTGAAGTTCCTTACTTGTCCTTTTGGAAGTTTGAGTTCCTTAATTGTCCTTTTGCACATTCAGAGGTATTTATTTGTCATTTTCCCTAATAAAGATGTCTAAATTTTCAAAAGGACAACTAAGGTCATAGACACTAAATTAACAACGCTACAGTGTTTAGTAGGAAGGAGAATTTAATGAAAATAATGCGGTGGTTAATTGATGTGTTGTAGTTGTTAATATGTAGTGTAGTGGTTAAATATACATGTGGTTAATGAGAATGCTGGAATTGTTAATTTAGTGCATGTGACCTTAGTTGCATTTTTTGAAATTTAGGAACTTTGATTGTTCTTTTACATATTTAGAGGAATTTTTTTTTTCAATTTTTTTCTCTTTATTGTTAATATCATTGACTTTAAAATTTGTAATATAAAGGATAAAATTGTAAATTCTAAAACAATTTTTTTTTACAATAACACAATTCATAGCTATTAGGATATGTAACCAAATTACATGGATCACACGACATCATTATGATATATCAATACTTATGTTTAGCGATATATTATTGAACCGAAAAATGACAATTGAATATCAAAAAGACAAAAAGATGTCACAAATCTGTAAAATATATTTGGCTACTTGGAAGGGTTTGTTTCTCTTACACTATATTAACTTTGATGTTGTGTTTGGTCCGAAAGATGTGTTCAAAAAACATATGTGACTACTTAGGAAGAGTGGATAATCACTCTCGTGGTATTATTAACTAATTTTATTTTTCACTAGCGTGTTTACCCCAAATAAGGAACAATCTCTCTTTTATTCTTTCACAAATTTGTGACCCCTTTTTGTCCTTTTGATATTCAATTGTCATTTTATTTAGATTTTTCCCTAAAATTACTTGAATGTTTGTATTTTGCACCCTGAAAAAAAAAACAATTCTTGCATTTTTTTCACCAAAAGGACAAAATGCTAGTAATTTAAGACATCAAATGTGCCCGCAACCTTTACATATAACAGTATCTTATTCTTATGTCACTAGACTAGACTAAGATGTCATTTACATCAATCTTCTATTGAGATCAAATGTGCCTGCAACCTTTTATCTTCTTCCCATTAGATGAAATCTTTATTCTTGCCTTAACGTTAATTGCTGTGATGGATTTGTTAGAGAATACCTTCCATTACTTAATGGATTTAAAAGCTATCATTACTACTTTTGATTTTAAAATCATATATTCAATGTGAAATAATATATGATTGTATAATAAGTGTGCAAGTTCATCCTCTTTTGATGTTTTATAATAATATGATTTTCTTTACCTGGTTTGAGTTAATGGTGAGTTAATGTGAAATAGTTCTTCAAGTACAAGAAACATCCCCTGCAATATACTATGCACGATCTAAATTATCATAGCTATATCTTGACCAATGATATTTCTTTACATGGTCTTCATTTTTCGGTTTACATCATTGAAAAAAAAAAAGAACTGGGATCCATTTTGTTCCGTTAAATTACATTTATATGTGCTTCGTATGTATCTACTTCACAATAAAAGAGGCGCACAAAAGATGAAAATATGTGTTTAAATTTGATTTGCATCATAGAAGTGATGGGCCATAAATGAGGAATACCAAGTTGGAAAAAACGTGGAAATTTGACTTTGAAAATTTCAATGAAAAAGCAAATCTGAATTGTCATTCAAAAACTGATATTTTATGTTGGTGTTTTTCTCAGATTGTCGTTTTGAAGGTTAATTCAAAACTCTTTTCCTTTTGTGGCTTGCTGCTGCGGATGTTAGTCATTGACTAATTATTAGTATTTTATAAACTTTTATAACCTAACCAAGACATCAAAAAGTGAAAAATGGGCATAAAACCACAAAAAATAGTTGTGACGTGACCCGAGTTTTACGGTGACACAATTTTTTAACATTATTTTCTTAATACTCCATGTTGCTAAATATAATATTATAGGACATACTGAGAGAGTTCTGTAAAAAAAACAAGACATATATTAGGTAGGTGAATTTAGTATTTATATAGGACCTCATTTTAATTGTTCTTAATATTTTTCAAAATTTTCCCTATGAATGCTCCTTAACAAATAAACAAGCAAGAGTTATGATGCATTAGTAATATTATACTCCCTCCGGTCCTAAATATAGGACCTAGATAATTTTAATTGACTTAACTGATATCTTAAATACTCCCTCTAGTCCTAAATATAGGACTTACTTTTTTTCAGAGATTAAGGAAGCTAAATGCTTAATCATATATAATAGATGCTGTGAACTTATTAAGTTATATGTTAGCTTATAAGTCTAATAAATTAGTATAAACAAAAAAATAGTAAAATTAATTTATAAACAACTTATTTCACCTCTAAGCAATTTCCAGAAAAGTCAATTTAATCTAACAATACCGAAGGAGTATCATTTATAAATTATAATTATAGCATCATTTTTTTTGCCATAGCATCATTCTTACTAATAAGAAAATAACTATGCAAATAATGGATAAAAATTTCATGGAAAACTTTTGACATTTTTTTTTAACTTTTGACAAATTCAATTGTATTCATTTCATTCATAAACAAATGAAGGAAAAACGCGTATTGATCACAGACTAGCCATAAAAGCTCATTTTTACCCTTAAATGCATGAACAACTTCTTGTTCAAGGATCATAGGTTATAAATAATACCCCTCCTACACATTCTTCCTATTCATATTCATTCACTCTTTTGAATCATACATCATTACATCCTAAGCTTAATTCAGTTTGTTTCTATTTCCCTCTCACTTTTACTTATTATTTCAATATAATATTTTATTATCAGCATGCATGAACAAAGTTAACCATACTTGCTTTGTGATTTCCTTTAGGTGATAACATAAAGTACAATTGTTTCATCCCAAAGCTAAGACACAAATGTCAACTTGCAATGTACTCAATGCAAAGGAGGATCATTATGGAGGAGTTGTAGTTAACGTGGAGAAGCCTATGGATTCCACTGTCTTTGCTTCCTTGCTGCAAATATCATTGTCAAACTGGCGCCAACAGGTAGGTTGTCAAGTTTTTTATTGTAAGACTCATTTTCTGTGCTTAATATAAAATGAAGTTTGACTAATTTGGGGACATAAAGGAAGCAAAATAACTTGTATTTATGTTTACCTTTTTCTCTCTTAACTAGCTTAAATAACTTATAAATTGGTATATATCTAGCGACATGTAACATATGATATACTCCCTCTGGTCCTAACTATAAGACCTCTTTAACTTTTTTTGTGGTTAAGAGAGTAAATTACTTTACGGAATTATAACATATGTCACGTATAAATTATATTACAGTTCAGTTTATAAGTAAGGAAAAAAAATATAATTAAAAACATGTTAATGACATTTTTTTTTCATTGTTAATTTCTCCAAAAAGTCAAAAGGGTCCTTAAATTAGGACCGGTGGGAGTAATTAAGTAGTTTATTTAATTTTTCAATTCTCAAATTAGTTAATTTGATCTTCTATTAATGGCTCTTACAGGGAAAGAAAGGAGTGTGGATCAAGTTGCCCATAGAACATTCAAATCTTGTAGAGACTGTGGTGAAGGTAAAATGCATTTTCTGAATCAAAGTCTTGGCAAATCTTAACATAATGACCAGAAAATTCTTTGTCATATTGAGATTGTATACTGATATGTATATATTTGCTGTGGTAATATGCAGGCCGGATTTAGGTACCACCATGCTGAACCAGACTACTTGATGCTTGTATATTGGATTCCTCATAGTGCTGATACCCTTCCTGCAAATGCTTCACACCGTGTTGGAATTGGTGCATTTGTTGTGAACAACAAGAAAGAGGTATTCCTCTTTGTGTTTCTATCTTTAAATGGGCCAACATTTTGCCTTGTATAGAATATAATCAGAGCACTTTTTGTTCAAGTTGTGGATGTGATATAAACTTTTCTTTTAATGAAGTTAAAGGATAAAAAAGAGATGCTTAACTTTGACTTGTTGTGAATACATTACACCTGCCATCTGTAATTCTGTGTATAATACTATGAATCTTTTTATTGTACTTGTTCTCTCACAAAAATAACTAAAATGTAAAACTTCGTGGCTATTAATACTTGTCCACATAAAATGATCATTGTTCGTATATCTTAATAGTTAAATTCCAATACTGGCTTAAACTTAAGCTTTTGGATTGGTGGATATTAATGAAGTATTGTACATTCACTTTAGCTAGCAGAGAAATCTGGATTTAGTGTTTCCTATATGAACTAACTTGTGTACCTAATGGTAGAGAAAAAAAATCTTATTTTCATCAATCAGGAACCTGTGACATCCTTCATTCCGTGAATATCCAACTAGCTTGTAGGCTGAAATTTCTTTTAGTGCTGTGAGAGTGTATTCTTAAGGTTTATTATACTACTGAACATCAATTGTTCTTTTCTTAGGTGCTTGTTGTTCAGGAGAATAGTGGTTGGTTCAAAGACAAAAATGTCTGGAAGCTTCCGACTGGGACTGTTGAGGAGGTTGGTATCCTAAATCTAATTTTGATGAATTATTTGTTTCACTCAACACCTGTTTTTCTTACATAATTTCGACGACACTGACAGGGTGAGGATATTTGTGATGCTGCTGTTAGAGAAGTTAAAGAAGAAACTGGAGTAAGAATAACTGCTCATCTTTTGGTTTTCATATTATGTTTTTTCTTTTTTTTTTTTTTTTTTTTTTTTTTTTTTTTTTGAGGTTTGAGTTTATTTCCTGGTTAAATGGTCCTGGCTTATGTAAGTATAAACAAATCAGGACCTGAAGACCTAGAGAGAAGCTTGATCCCTTTTTTGGTTCATTAGAAGCCTAAGACCTCTCTGCTTTGTTTCTTCTTTCAGATAGAGACTGAATTTGTTGAAGTTTTAACCTTCAAGTAAGACCAAGACTTGTACATAATTAGAAAATTTTTATGTTAATTGATAAGCATTAGTTATCTCGGCATTGGGATTGAAATATTTTTCTATTTCCTATCTTTCTTGCATTACATCAGGCAAAGCCACAAGGCATTCTTTCAGAAATCAGACATTTTCTTTGTCTGCATGTTGCAAGCACATTCCTTCAATATTCAGGTGCAGACCTCTGAAATTGCTGCAGCTCAGGTATGCTCTGGGGCCAATTAAGATATTATAATTCTTAACTCATTCAGTTATTTTTTTGAGATTCATGGTAATGTCTAAAAGATTTTCTTTATCCATTTATCTAGTTTCATGCTTCTCATATTCTCATTATAGATTCATAGTCAATAAAAAATGTGTGCCTTTAAAATCATCAAGTCTCATCCTGAGATCATCAGAAACTCAAAAACACATTTCATCTTTTTATTTATAGATGAGAAGTCTTAGTCATACTCTGTCTGATATACAAATAATGCTAACAACTTTACAAGGATATATTGTATTGCATCTGGTAGATAATACATTAGGATTGATGTAATTGTCCTTTTTAATGATGCAGTGGATGCCAATTGAGGATTATGCAGCCCAACCTTTTGTGAAACAAACTTCAGGATTTGACTCGGTTGCAAAAATCTGCATAGAGAAGCTGAATGGGAAATACACTGCCTTCACTCCTCTGCCCACACTTACATCTTCTGGCAAGAAAACGTACCTATACTTCAACAAACAGGATGCTGGCCACTTGTTTGATTCCAAAGATCACCAAGCTTGATTTGTAATTACAAATGTGATAGGAACTCAGTTTCCATTAATTTTATTTTAGGAAGAAATTACTTGTGTTTATGTTTTATTATGTGTCTTGTATTGACAAATGTCTAGTAGTGTTGGTTACAAATAGTGTTAGTTTATGTTTAGGGAAATATATATATGTGTCATCTTCCATTAGTTCCAAATGATTGAAGTCGCTCCTGGGACTAAGGTGACTCCCAGAGATCAAGCTCGGGCATCTTGACAAATGGCGAGGAAGACACCTTATCAACCCACTTCAAACCATCCAAGACACGCCCTCTAAGCGAATGAAAAAATATTATTGAGTAACTTGTCTCTCCCTTAAAATTAGATTCTGACTTGGTCTTTCACCCCTTCTATAGACTTTCATATTTTGACTTTTTGAGTTTCTCCCTACTTTTCCCTTTTCATCTTCTCTTCCTTATTCTTTCCTCTGGAATTACATATTCTTGTTCTTTAGTTCCTTTCATTTTGTACTCTATCACTCTTCCATCTTTTCCCCTTCCATATTTCTATTTCTGTATTCTAAGTTCTATCAAACTGTTAATACCATGTTAGGTCTTTACAGTTTGCCTCATTGGTTTTGGTTCCTATAGTTTCTTTTTGTCCAAAACATTAGTTCCCATTAGGACGAAACATTGTATTAACCTAAATTACAATTTACAAGTGCTATGACTATAAGAGCTACATGATCTCTTTGCTCCCTTACAAAGTGTTCTTACAAGCCTGAGGTGAAAGACTAGAGAAATAACCTTAAGGGTTATGAATGTTTGCCCAACCAAATCCAGCATTTGAAGGAATGACTTTTATTTCTGGTAGACTGGGATGAATTTTACAAAACTATACATGAACAAGCCTCGGCCAACAGGCAACAGCTATAATCATTGCACAAATAACTGTGTGTAATGGCTATGAACAAGAAAATTCTACAAATACAAACTACGTGCACTCTATACCTATTTTATTCATTTTTGTCTGATGCTACAAGGCGGACCTTGTTCAATGACTCTTTAAATGCCTGCCAAGCAACCATATAATGGTCTTGTGATACCATTCCTTCTTCAACAACTTGCATAGCCTGTCTGTACAAATGGTCATAACACTGAACAGGGTTGGTGATATCAACATTATTGGAGCAAATATTTGGTACATACAATCTCTTGTAATCCTTCCTCCATCTTGACAAAATATACTGACATGGAATTTCCTCCACACCATTGTAATTAAGGATACACAAGGCATGCCAGCATAGATAGCCTTTGAAGTTAAAGCAGTTACAGCCGCAGCGAACTTCTACTCCTGCTTTATCGTACATCACTTCAAATTGCCTGACATCCCTTATTGGTTCTTCCTCTATGTGTTCTTTGACTATGTATGTCATTATCGACCCGTTTGTTTGGAATTCTGTGATGCTGAGACATGAAGACATCATGACTACTTCATCTTGGAACCTACTGAATACAGAATTTGTGTACATCTTTGAGAGCTGCAACTCATAGTAACATCTCGTTTTCAGTAAGGGTGTTGAATCTCTCGACTCCAAATCAGCAAGAGCTTCTTTTCTATGCTTCTCTTGCAAAACTGATTCCAAAATGTCAAAAAATTCATTGAAAGAAGTTTGTTGATGCACATGACCATAGAAAAAAGGACTTGTGGCCTCATCCTTTACATAGTCAGATATTCCAGCAAAAAAAGTGTCCTTGGAATATACTGGGGCCCAACGCTCCCGTTCTTCATGTAGGGTTTGGAGCGTCTCATGATTGCTTATACCAAAATGTTTAGTCCAATCCTCCCAAGCCCTCTCAAATTCATCAATCGTTTTAGATTCATATATCACTTTAGTCAATGCCATCTGAATCTGAAACGCATCATATTCTTGAGTCAGTGACAAGTCTCCAAGGATGCTCTGCATGACATGCGAAACACAAATTCTATGGTGGGCTCTCGGGAAAACCTCACTTATTGCATTTTGCAAGGTTTTAGACTGATTTGTAATGATAGTTTGTGGAGGGCGACCAGACATACATGTAAGCCATGCCCTAAGTAACCAAATGTATGTTTCAAATGACTCATCAGTAAGCAGACCACATCCGAATAAGATCGAGTGCCCATGGTGATTGACACCAACAAATGCAACCAGTGGAATCTCATAATTGTTTGACAAACATGTTGAGTCAAACACAACCACATCACCAAAGTAACCATATGCGGCCCTTGATCTAGAATCAATCCAAAAAATATTCCTCATGCGTCCATCATCAGTCAAGTCCATCACATAGAAAAAATTAGGGTTCATCAGTTGTTTGCGGCAGAAATAGTTTGAAATCATTTCTGCATCCCCTCTTCTAAGTTTCAAATGCCTGGATAAATTAATGTGGTCATAAGTCCCATCTTCATTAGCACTTGAGCTTCTATAACCTGATGAGTCCAATGCAGGTGTCCGGTATAACTTGATTGTCCTTACTTCAACGTCTAAAGTCGGCTCAATCTTTCTTTTGGCCCCACTCTCCATCTTCTTATGTGATTTAGAGTTTTGCGCTCTCTCAGGATCAAATGAATGGTTATGCTCAAGCTTGACTTCATCAACTCTCCACCTGTTCGCTTCCACTAATCTCAACCTAATCATTGCTAGACAACCTGTTCTCGTTTCTTTCCTCCGACTATTTGCCTCCTTGACTGTTTTGAAACCCTCACAATTGCAGCAAAGCACAGCACCACGCTTCTCTTTGCTGTTACGTTTGGTCCATGACGATTTAACCCTAATAGCAAATCCAAGCTCCTTGGCATAACTATTGTAGTAATTATAGGCATCATCATACGTATCAAATTCCAGCCCTACTACTGGTGGGGGGCATTCTTTTACTTGAGATTCCACATTATGAAAATCAGCAATCTCCGTTTCATCTCCTACATCTTCATGATCATCTCCATCAATCTCAAACAGCTGCCCACAGTCATTTTCAAAGTCATGGCACTCATCCTCAACATCAAGCAATTGCTCACTGTTTGGAGATCCTTCCTCTATCTGAGAAAATGAAACAAACGTTAAACGATACAAGATCAAATAGAAGTATGCATACATTTAATTTGGTAACCACATAAGTTGAAATAGTCTAACAATGAAACTCCCTACATGTCTTTAGCACCTTCAATTTCTCCCATCATTGACAGACAGGTAAGTATGGAGGCTGTACATATCTCCAGCACTATCTTTTTACTCACACTAATCCCATTATTTTTCACCTCTATGAAGGGGAAAAAATCCCATCCAATAAGCACCATTTTTTTTTTTTTTGAATGGAGTGGGTCAGCTATTTCTTTAACACTATCAAACGTACAGAATTTCAGGGAAAATATCCCTTAACCTCTATTTTCTCTCTCTAACTAAATGATCATACTTTAAATCCCTCATTTTCAACCCAATTTCCCATCCAACAAGCACTTCCCTTTCTTTCAACACTATCAAATGACTTAAATAACTGGGATATGCATGAATATCAAGACTTAATTTGAAACTATGTACCACTTACTAGTCAGTGTCAGTTACTACTCCCTCCTGGACCTAACATCACTTTGACTTTTTTTTTAATGAATCCAAGGAAGCAAATTAGAACAGTACTACATAATAGTACTACCTCCGGTCCTAAATATAAGACCTAGTTGACTTTTTTTTGGAGAGGTTAAGGTTGCAAAATAGGCTATTAAATCATGAAACATTTGATAGTATATTTTTAGATTATTCATTAGTTTATAAGTAAAATAAACTAGCGTAAGGGAAAAAATTTGGTAGATCAATTTATAATTAACTTATTTTGCTCTTTTAGAATTTTCCAAAATAGTTAACTAGCCCCAGAGGAGGAGTAATATAATATATAGCACGTGTAACTAGATATGTAATTAGAAGTAAGTAGCGGGAAATGAAGAAAAGATCGAATTTTGAGGGTTTGTGATTGAAACCCAGAATTGGAATTGGAATGAGAAGAAGGAATTACCGTGATGTGGTGATTTGGAGTGTTATGTGCAGAAAAGGAAGTGTCGTCGGCGGCGGCAGTGATGGTGATGGTCATGCTCGGAAAGTCCACCGGCGTTGCCCTAACCTCCTCCACTCAATTTAATTAATTAATTTCATCTTTAATGCTTCAAAGTTCAAACCAAACAAACACAAATTCACACATTCATATCATAATCATGCTCATAATCATACATATCTAATACAGTATCTTCTTCCCTCAAATTTCCACTTCCTCCTCATTAGTGGTATGCCAAATTCCTTTATTATTCCACTTTGTTTTTTTAACTGCATAATTCTCCCTTCATTTTCACTACTTAAGTATTAGTACTAAATGTAATTAGGATCACTTCACTTCATTCTTGATTGATTTGATTATAACGATGTTAATTAAGTTAGTTATTATCAGTTTGCCCAAATCATATATACCTTTATCCCCACTCTTTACACTTATTTTTTTTATTATTGATGAGTATTATGAGGTTAATTTGGGAAAAAATTGGAAAAATTAGAAAGTTATCTTATATTTGAGAACAGAGGAAGTATTTACTCTAGTTAAGTATAAGACATATTTGAGGAGATAAATTTGGTTATAAATGATAAGACTTATTTATAATTTTTACCAAGAAAATCTTAAGTTATCCTTATGAATGCTCTTGAATAATAGATAAAGAAGAGATAGAAGATGGGGTAAAAGTGGATGGTTTGGCGTAGTGGCAGCCTCATTACACCGCTTAACCAGAGGTCTCAAGTTCGAACTCTGGGAATGGGAATGCAGCTTACTCCTTGGCCACCATTTTGCCCTTTAGTGAAGGTTCAAACTCAAAAAAAGAAGAGATAGAGGGTGGGGTAAAAGTAGATGGTTTGAGTATATGAGTAATATTATATTGTTTTAACTAAATCAAGTAACATCCTTAATCTAATCAAATTGGGTAAATAAACTTTGGATTTAGGGTAAGAGGAATACTTTTATATATCTGATTTTTCTTTTTTAAATTTAGTTTCATTCTTTAACTTTATAAATTTATCTATCAGACCATGGATTTTCTTCTACTCTAAATTTGTTTAGTTTTCAAAGTATTTCCCATAAAATGTTCAATCACCAATTTAATCTGTAACTATTTTTCTTGATTTTTCTAAAGAAATTTGATTTTAAAAATACTCATAATTCATTCAAAGGAGTTTAATATGAGAACTGAATTTTCTCAATCTTCTTTTGAGTAACTAGTGGGTATAATCTCCCATGCTCTAACTCAAAGTTGCATAGGTGTACACCACACTTCTTCGTAGATAGAGAAGTCTAATATGGAAGTGATAACAGGTTTGCAAAAATAATGATGTAAAATTTATTTAAAAAACTTTTCAGACTAATAGGCTTTCAACACCTAAAGTTTAGAGACAAGTATACAAAACTAAACAAAGTATTATAAATGATAAAAACATATAAAATCAATCAAATTACAGAGATTGTGTGTTTCGCCTGTTTGCCTGAGCTTATTTTTTTGGGAAAATTAATTTGTAATCCCTCACAAGAGACTTAATAGTAGAAAAGTCTCATAAACTCCATATATTAAAGTAGAGTCTCTAGGGACCATACATTAATATACTTTAAATACAAAAGATCAGATTATCTCTCCCTGTGAGTCTGTGACAAGATCATGAGCTGGGAATGACGAGGTCATGTGCACGTATAACAAGATCATGAGCAACTCTAACAAGATTATGACCCACCCTGTGACAAGTTATTGGACAAACATTGACATGGTTATGGGCACTTGGGCAGGAATGACAAAGTCATGCGCACATATAACAAGTTCATAAGCAAGGAAGAATGAGCAATATGGTCTTTTTATATTTGAAGTATATTAAAATAAGGTTCCTAGGGATCCTACTTTAATATGTAGTGTTTATGAGACTTTTCTACTATAATTTTCCCTATTTTTTTTATCTTATTTAAAATAATTAGCTTATTTCTTAAGTAGAAAATGTAGTTTGTTTTTTTATACCAAATTCTTCAAGAAACAAATTGTTTGTAAATCCATATTTCACCCCCTTAATTTGGTGGCCCAAGCTCATTCACACCCCATCATGCATGATCGTGAGCCACAAACAATAAGCTACATACTACTACCAATATAAACAAAAAACAAAATAAATAAAAAAGTGGCCAGTTTTGTTCGTTACATGCAACCGTTGAATGAACGTATGGTTGAGAGTCAGCATTAGTCAGTTGTCACCTTCTCTCCTAACCTCTTCCACTCAAACTCACAACATCACAACACCAACTAACCATGCTTTCTCCTCTCCTCTCTCTCTCCCTAAACCTCACCATTACATCATCATCATCATCATCATGCATCACAAGCTTTAGAAGTTCATTTTCCAATCTCACAGGAAGAAGATCTCCAATTGTCACATTTCGTGTTAGAGCTAATAGCTCTGCTGAAAAGGGTGATACCAATGAGCAAGAAGACACTCCTCAGTTCAACCCTTTTGGCTTTGTCACTGATAATCCTTCCAGCCGTAGTGCTATTCAGCTGCCCGAAAGTCCTGCTGAAGATGGCAATGTTGGCCAAATGCTCTATGTATGTAATAATATCATATCTTTTCACTTCCAATCATTCTTCATATTACTGCTATAGATTGCATTATTAATCACTTATATGGCTTATTTGCTTACTTTAATTAGATTAAGGAAGGATGTTAGTTGTTCACTTACAACCCTTTCTTTTTTTTTGGAAATTAATTAAGTATATTAGACCACTAATTAATAGTGATAGCATGTACTTTGAGGAAAAAAGATATTTATAGACAATATAAATAGTATCAATAGAGGTAGTTTATGATGAAAATTACGGAAATCAGAGAAGAAAAATCATACAGAAATCCCTCGTGTACTTGCTAGTATAGCTTCCTATATTTTTAATGGCTTATTTACCTGATTTGATTATATTAAAGAAGAATGTTAGTTAAGTAAGTTGATAGGGCATTGATGAATTAGCTTCAATTGGGGTCATTTAGGGGAATTAGAAATAAGTGCCACAATAATCCTTTTTGTGCTTACTAGTGTAGCTTGTTGTATATTTAGTTAATTTGATTGGATTAAGAATGTCTGTTAGGTTAGTTGATATAGTATGTTTGTTTCAATGTACCCTGTTCATCTTCCTTTGTTCATTCTTTTTCTCCCTTTCTTGATCATTCAAAGATGAAAAAGCATTGAAAGAGGCAACTTAAGAATAAAAGGACAACAATTATAATTAATTCCAACATTTAGGACTAAGATCAACCCTTCAAATTGGTCTAACCGGATGGAGATTATTCCCTTTGCTTTTTATGGCCAATTTGTAAAATGATTCTGGTGATTTTTGCTCTTTTGCTGTAGTCCTCAGTGTAATCTTATATCAATGACTAAGTTAATTTTGAGTGATTATAGTACTACTAGTCTTACTAATTGGCACAACTTTTTTTATTTCAAATACCCATTTAAATTTTCTTTATAGGAGCTTATTAATTCTTAGGCTCATAGAGTTCTTTTACAAGTTATGAATTGGTCTGAGATGGACTAAACATGCAGAGGTTGGAACGTTGAAGGATCCTTAGGCCTTGGCATAAACATTGGCCAAAGTCTACCTCACTTTTCTTTCAGCATTATGTATGTTAAAGATGTTTTTATTCTATGATATTTGCAAATTCTTTTCTTGTTTCTATGGATTATATCTAATTTTTGAGGATTTTTGCTGGTCATAATGGTCATAATATTTTTTGAAAAGTGAACCTCCAATTTGATCCAATCTATCAAGAATTCTTTTGCATACCTTTGTGCCTTGAAAAGCTTGATTGTTTTCTTAACCCTATAGATAATTTGCATCTCTGTTAAGGATGAAATCAAAATGGTCGAAGGTGCAAAAATAAACATGTTGAATTGTAAAAGAGTCAAGCACTTAGTGACGCAGAAAAATAAATTATAGTAGGATTTAAATGATATGGATAGTTATTTTTTGAAAACCAAAGTAGAGTTTTACTCTCTACACTAATCCTAGCAAAGGAGAACAGTGACAGTATATTATCTATAACTTGTGTGTTTTATATTATTCTAGAGGATAGAAGACAAGGGCAAGGAATTTGGGTCATACATTAAGTCTGGCAAGTTAAGATGGTTTGTGCGGGAAACTGGTAACATTTACTTTGCTGTGAACTAACTCTCTTTTGATTTAACTTTTTCTTAGGTAATGTTTTAAATAATTTGTATGTTTCTATATTCTTTTAGGGTCAGCAGCAAGCAGACGAGGGACTATTGTTTTTCTTCATGGGGCTCCAACCCAATCTTTCAGCTACCGAGTTGTTATGTCTCAGGTCATCTACTTATCTAATTACATGTTGTCATATATTTAAGCCAAATTATTTACCAAAATTACAAGTTTCTAATCTCAATATATGTTCAATCACTCTGTCCAACAATTCATTATATAACTCATGTTTTGTCCCTCTATTACTTGCATAATTATGAATATTTTATTCTTGTATTGTGAAATGAATTGCTTCTCTTTTATTCATCAAGCATATATTCTTGTACCTTATATATTTGTCAACAAAGAAAGTATGCAAAATACAAAAGTGAGAGACTGTAAAGAGTGAAAAGTCAATGTATGGAAGCGCAACTTGTGGAATTTAATTCATGGTCTCTTCTTGTAACATAATCATGAGACAGCTAACGAGAAATTTTATGTGAATTTTGTCCATTCTCAAGCCAATAGTTTTAAGAGTAATTCTCTTAAATAGTTGTGTTGATACTTTCTACATATATTTCAACATCTTTTAGGTGCTGTTTTAATCGTATTTCCCTTAAATAGTTGGCAGAGTTAGGCTTTCACTGCTTTGCACCTGATTGGATAGGATTCGGTTTCAGTGACAAACCGCAGCCAGGATATGGCTTTAATTACACAGGTTTTTTTGAGGGAAAAATATATTAGAATGATCACCATAATCAACTACTTTAATCATTCCCATAAAAACCATACATGTAATGATTTTCTTATAATTCTTGCAGAAAAGGAGTTTCATGAAGGATTGGATAAATTACTTGAAATGCTAGAGGTCAAATCTCCTTTTTTCCTGGTTGTTCAGGTATAAACAACTGCATATTAATTCAATGTGCAATCTTGAACTAAAATAATATGCTTAAAATAATGCCACACTCCTCCTTAGGGATTTCTTGTAGGTTCATATGGATTAACCTGGGCCCTGAAGAACTCAAGCAAGATATCAAAGCTAGCAATACTAAACAGCCCATTAACAGTTTCTTCTCCCATTCCTAACCTTTTTCAGCAGCTAAGGTTTGGTTCTTGCTATGTACTTCCTTTTTTCTTAGATATTTTCACAGTATTCTCCCACATTAAGGTAATAAACATTTATGAAGTCCTTTCAACAGGGATTGAAAATGATAAAAATCTCTTAATGACCATATTATTTCATGATTTGTGATCAATACATCATTCTTAAGCAAGTTCCTTGACAAGAAAATGTGTCAAGTGTTCACACACATGAACACAGCTATTTAAGAATTCTGAGTTACATGTTTAATCTGATAGATATAGAGAGCTAAGGCAAAATATCTTATAATCACAATTTTTTTATATCATATTAACTCTATTTCTTTCCTGTGTAGAATTCCTTTATTTGGAGAGTTTACAAGCCAAAATGCTATTATTGCTGAGCGGTTCATTGAAGCAGGTAGCCCGTACGTATCCAATAGTGTATTTGACTATTTGATATTTCTTCATTGGCTTACAAAGTTGCAGCCCATGATATATTCTACATCAAATAGTGACATATTCTTTATACTATATTTCCCGTATAAATTTCCTGGCATATAGTTGAACCTGACAGTTTAGCAATATGAGAAATATGAAATTGGACGTTTAGTATCTCCTTTTAGATGTTAGATTGCATTATGTTATAAATGGGCCCTAGAATTTAGGCATAGGATGGCAAGTGAGTCGTAATAGACTTTTGTTACAGATTTAATAAGCCAAACATTAGAAAAAGAGTATTTCTGTCTCATTTTGTTCCAGATTCCATGTGTTGAGTAAAAGGCTAGACTATTAAGCTAGATCACCTTTTCCTTTACAAAGTAAATGATTGGGAAAATTTGTCCATCAATGAAATTCAGAGCATGTTTATACAATGAGAGGCTTTTGCAAAATTGATTTCCAGTAATTACAAATCAGTCCAAGAGATTCTGTAGTAACCACTAATATAATTTCATTCTATTTTTGTTAGGATGTGATATCATTAACAAATAGTTTTTGTTAGGATGTGATAAGACAGAAGATACAATTTCAGCAATCTTACTAGACAAATAGTTTCCTCAAATTTCATTCTATTTTTGTTAGGATGTGATAAGACAGAAGATACAATTTCCTCAACCATTTTCTTCTTTCAGGCAGTGCTCTTATATACCTTTCATTTTTGCAGTTACGTCCTGAAAAATGACAAGGCTGACGTGTACCGGTTACCTTATTTGTCAAGCAGCGGACCCGGATTTGGTTTGTGGAATAACTTACATTTAATTCTTTTAACTTTAGTGATTTAATCATGTATCTTTTTGCAAATTGTTTTCTAAAGAATGATACCTTGAATCTATTGATAGGTGGGGGTATTGAAGAAACTGGGTAAAATCTTGAAGCCAAGAATGAACTATGCTTAGTTATGAGGATTGGATATGATAATTCACTGAGAACTGATAATCTATGGTGTAATAATTTTAGATCATTACAAAAGTAGGTCAATCATGATGATATGATGTGATGAGCAGTAGGCAGGAGCAGTTATTAATATTCTAGTTGTTGTGGTTTCAGCTCTGCTTGAAGCTGCAAAGAAGACTAATTTCAAGGGTTGTTTCAATGAGATTGCAACAGGATTTTCAGCAGAAAGGTATATACTCATCTTCTTCATCTTTCTTTTTGTTAAACATACCAATTTTGAGCCTATAAAACTGAAGAACAAATTTACTGGTCAGAGAATAGCATTTTTGCTTCTGAAATAATTATATGGCCATATGGCATTCGGGCACTCTAAAGAAAATTGTGGAGCAAGTTGCTCTTTCAAAACGGGCGATATTGAATCATTTTTTGGATGAAAATTCTCCTAGTTTGCAATAACAATGGACTTAACATTGACTATTTGAAAATGGCAATACCACACCAGTTTTGAAATATTATGTGTTACATTATTTTTAAGATGCTCATAGCTCCTTTGGGTACATCTTTGGCACAAAAGTGCACTTTAACTCAATTTCTGGATTGATGTGATTTTTTTATCTGCAACATATGGAACATGTATGACATAAGTATTGTGACAACTACATTTCTTGCAAACAAATATGTGCAGACACTTGCACGGCATATATTCTGAAATATTAATTTATTTGGAAGTTAAATTTTTGTATCTAATGAATATTTGTATTCCATGGAGACATAATATATATACATTGTATACAACTCAATCTCTTTCATAAAAGTTTCTCCATATTGCTACAAGTTCTTTTCATTCACATAAACCTAATAGCAATCACAGAACTAAGTTTTTGTCTTGGTATTGATGAGACATGTTTCAATATACAAGACTTGATTAGTTTAATTTTACTGGGTTATTGTGTCCTGAATTTTTGATATAGTAGTCAGAACTTATTGTTCCATGCTGTGTGGACATATTATCGTTGTTTGAGTCGCCTATCTGTACTTTTGATATTGTCATGGCAAAAAGAAAAAAAATGGATATATCACCTACTAATCATGCATGTATTGATGAATGTCTTACTTCTAGAACTCCTTGAGCAAAGTCTTTAAGCTAAACCTGAAGTGATGATATCGTTAACTGGATTTTGTGATTCAGATGGGATAAACCAGTGTTACTTGCTTGGGGATTATCAGACAAGTATCTACCACAATCTGTGGCAGAGGAGTTTCAGAAAGGAAATCCACAACAAATTAAGCTTAAGCTGATTGAAGGAGCTGGACATATGCCTCAAGAAGACTGGTGAGTTACTTCTAAATCATATTCAGTTATATATGTAATCTCTCTCTCTGGTCTAGAATACAAGCCACTTCAACAAATTCATGGGAACCAAGAAATGATAGTTAACTCATCAACATTTGTTCTCAATTCAAAAGGTTTCAGTTTTCAGGTTTTATCCATGTTAAATGAGATATTGAAGGAGAGATTAAAATACAAACAATGACATTGAAGCATTAATTATAGAGGGGAAATTGAAATGCATTAACTAATCATTTTCTCTCCAAGTGGCTTGTACTGTGGACCAGACAGAATACATACTCTATATGAATACATTGTTGAATGACTCTCAAAACGTTGGCCTCTAATACTCATACATCATTGGCAGGCCTGAGAAAGTTGTTGATGCCTTGAGAGTGTTTTTCTGATCTCAAGATATTCTACACTATGCAAAAAGGAAAAGTGCAAATGCTTTATATTGACTATTGAGTCTGTTCCTATTTCCTTCTAGTACATTTGTACATGTATAGCAACTTTATTAAATATAAGACGTGTTTGGAGAGTTGACAACTTGATATTGGTCCTAAATAAAAGACTTGATTCTAGTTTTTGTCAACTCTTCCTATATTATAACCATTGATACTCTTTCAACAATAATCAAGTATTGGGGAGTGAATGAGGGGATCAGAGATGATTGTGGTATTTTAGAGAAAACACATCATATATATATTAACTAGTATATCCAACAACTTTAATTTAATCAAATTGATTAAATAGGCCATATATTAAGGACGGGAGACTAATTTTTTCAACATCCAGACCATATCTGTGTGTGTGTGTGTGTTTTAAGTTGTTCTTAGTCATAAAAGTATCTCATTTGATCACAAGAATTGGATGTAGGTTTGGTCTTTCTTTCATGACTGTCACAATTTGATTATAAAATACAGTTAATAATTAGTAACAGAATTCAGTGGATAATAATTGAATCCTCTAAATGATTGCTATGATAAATCACAAAAAAATGCTTTCAAAGTAATCTTAATATTTTTGTTTGGCCTTGAACATGCAATATTTTTTTAAATTCGGTTATCATCCCGCCTAAAACTATGTTCTCTAAGACAAAATTTTATAGCAAAAATGATACATTTTGTAGCCAAGTTTTTAAAAAACTTGTAGTGATTATCCAATTTCTTTGTTATTGTTTGCTTCTTCAACCTTTTTATTTCAGCATATAGTCATTTTGCTCAATTCCCATGGGAACTAAATGATATATGGCCTGGCTTCGTCTTTTGTTGAATAATATCACCACGTACATTGTTGTGCCTGTCACATGACTCAATATGAAGATGGTTTTCCGTCCACTTTTCCATCATAAGTCATAACTACTCTAAGCATGATGCCACCTATTTTTTTATGATAAAAATGTTTATGCCCAGGGTGCTCACTTTAATTAGTACATACCTTCATATTCAAAAAACAATTAAAGAGGTATTCACATATTATAACAAGATTTTCCCACATCCACACGATTTAAACTCACAATTTATTGACTATGACTAAAATCTTTATTAACTGGACAAACTATTATTGGTGGATGACACCTACTAATTATATGGACATTTAATCTATTGTTTTTAAAATTCGTAGTGTCTAGTCTCTTAATTAATTTTCATTTTGTTCTTGTCTCTGTCTGATTCTTGTTCCTTTTTTTAGTTCTCAGTCCCTACTTACTAAGCTTCTGCTTTATACATGAGAGTTTTAATGTTTGTAATAATTTTATTTGGGAAAATTAATTTGAGGTCCCCCACAAGGGACTTAGTACTAGAAAAGTCCCAAAAGTTGAAAATATTAATCTAGGGTCCCAAGGGACCTCACCTTAATATACTTGAAAATTGAAAAGACTCTTTTGCCCCTCCCCTCTTATTACTTTCCAAAGCAACAGAGGAAGTAAAATCAGACCTGCACATACTCACTCACAATAATAAAATTGAAAGCTAAACTTTATTCATATGGGTTTAGGAACATTAAAACCCCAAAATCAGAATTGATTTTCTCCCATAAACTCCCTAAAATTCGGCCACCAAGATGGCGTATCAAAATACCGTCGTTTGAAAAGCAAATGCACAATCAATTGACAACAAATAAAATAACTCGCATTTACTTATGTATCACCATCAACCTTGTTGCTTCTTGTGGTGCAAAACTCAAAGAGTCTCTCCTTCTCATCAGTTTTCCTCTTCCTCTCGGCCTTGCGTTGTGGTATGGCCCAAAACGGGCTTACTATGGCTGATCTTTTTTCTCGCGTGGTCCTTTTAATCTTTCCTTCTCACGTTCCTCACTGGAAACATCTTCTTCCTCCCCCCTCTCGGGTTCCTCACTAGAAAAATATTCTTCCTCAACATCGTCAGCTTTTTTGTTCCTCTTCCCGCTGGTCTTTCTCCTCCTTCTCTTGCAGCTTTTCTTTTTCCTCCCCCTCTTCTTTGTCCAGCTCATCCCCTTCATCATGCTCTTCCTCAACATCATCATCTTCTCCTTCATTCTCGTCCTCATCAATCTCCACCCTGGTCCCTTGTAACTCCCTTTTCTCTAAGGCCATCAATTTCTGACCCACCATTGTTGTAATCTCACGGTATGCCTCCCTGTAGACCTGAAAATCAATGAATGACAAAGGTTAAACCCTACTAGATGCCTTTATATCCGCTTACTGCAACTCAAGCTTTACAACTGTAAATTCATTTCACTTACGGGGAGGTGAAAGTCTAGTTCAGTCACATGTCCACTTGTGTTTACACCACTTGTTTCACCACTTACACACAACAAGCCTCCCGCGTTATGCTTTTCAAGCGCAACCATATCAAGAACCCTTCTCTGAGTCCAAAAGGAAAGGGCATCCGAGTCAGGTGGCGCTTGATCATTGCTAAGACAATATAAATTACAATGAGGTCATTCCAAACATGATATGTACACTCTGTTACAATATAAATTCATACTCATTTCTTTATTATTAATCACAGAGACATCTAACATGATATATATTTGGAATCAAGAGCTGATTCTTATCTAAAATCAAGTTTTTATGCATGCCTAACCTAAGAATCTATTCGGCCACTGACTAAAATTACCAAACAAATATCAGAAATTCAATATACACAGTAAACACCATTCAATCCATCTAAAATAACATTTGAGATAATGAGAATGCATGTGAAAATAAAGCAAACAACTTTATGAATATTACCCACAAAGAGATAGGGAAGACCTTTGCAAGCTTCAAACCTTTGCAAGCTAGAAGATTTCTGCTTTCTGGTTTCCAGTTAGGGCTTGTGCGACAGAAAAAGCGAGAGAGACGAAGAGACGGATGAATGTGAGAACGCGATGCGAGGGTACGTCGATGCAAGAAAGGAGATTGATGAGAGAGCGCCGGGGAACAACGCGAGACGAAGAGATTGAGGGTGGTGGCAATGGGTTTTTCGTTTTTGTTTGTTTTGGGGAAGAACGCCGGAAATAAGAATGCGAGAACGCCGGAAAAGAGCGTCGGAAATTAGAAGCGGCAGATGAGAGATGAAGAAGCGGCGGCTGCAACCTAGGTTTTGTGCTTTCTGCGCCAGAGAGAGCAAGGGAGAAGAGGCAGATGAGAGATGAAGAAGAGAGTGAGTGTGTAATAAAAGGGCAGGGGCAAAAGAGTGTTTTCAATTTTCAAGTATATTAAGGTGAGATCCCTTGGGACCCTAGATTAATATTTTCAACTTTTGGGACTTTTCTAGTATTAAGTCCCTTGTGGGGGACCTCAAATTAATTTTCTCATTTTATTTCATTTTTATGAAGTTTGATAAATTTTTTGGCCGAAAGAAAATGGGTGTGTCGTCTATTTATATTTATTGACATTGTAGAGTACCTACATATAGGCCTCCATAATTAGAGATATATAAGGATGACCTTCACTTTCAAATTCAAAGCTCCATCATTTCGAGTTTGAACTCAATTGAAAAAAAAGTGTATTCAGTGACACAAATTATCTTAAGAATTCTCGCACAATTCTCCACTTGAGACAAAACATGGACTGACTTCTTCCAATGACCCTGTTGTTAATGACAAGATTTACAAGTTCTCCAAATGGTTGTTAGATATAGGGGATGGAACAGTTGGAGCAACAATTGACAAGGCATCCCAAGTGCAAATTTCAAAGGAATTACTGATTAGGTCTTAACATGATCTAATTCAGTCAATTGTTTCATAGGCCTATGACAATCTACTTTCAAGTCTTACTTTGGACACATAAATGATCGTGCTATTCTAGTACAATACAATTGGTCAACCAAATTAATGATCATATGTGTGACCTACTTTCAAGAGAACTAACATCATTTCTTTAGTTGTGACATAGTGCGCCAAGCGTTAACAATCTCTAATAGTACTGATAAATTATACGCTACCGAGTTCCTTAACTCTATTTCCTGATCAGGTTTGCCACCACACAAACTTTATGTCAAAGTAGGTGCTCCAATCATGCTACTTAGAAACATCTATCAACAAGCAGACGTCTTTGCAATGGTACTAGACTTTAAGTATCAATAATGGTAAGTCATTAATTGAAGCAATCATATTGAATAGTTCCAATCCAAATGAGAGGTATTGCTACACAAAATGTACAAGAATCTATCAGATTCAACATTACCTTTCAAAATGCAGCGAAGACCATTCACTATCACATTTTCCTTTGTTAATGCCTGTGTTCAATCATGGTCAATTATATGTAGCACTTTCAAGAGTTAGGAGCTTGGACGGACTCAAAATAGTGCTACAATCCTGAACACCAGCAACAAGAATCCAAAATGACTATTAATGTGGTGTATCATGAAGTGTCCTTCAATGTGGCAATGCCGTAGACAAAATGTAGTTAATGCTTCTGCTTTTTGGTTATACCTTATGTTTTTTATCACCAACATGACTTAGATTTTTTTTTACAGGTATTTGCACCGAAAAATGCACATCCCTACTTTTTGTGCACGTCTGCTATGCATTATTGCAAATCCCTGGTTCTTTTTTACTAGATTTTATACATCCACCAACTTTTGTATAGTGCTTTTTACAGATACATGCCTTTAGCATGCTGTATAAATACTCTATTCAATGTTTCTTCAATTTGTCATATCAACTTTTGGTTATGATATTGAGGACCTCTTCCAAATTTTAATTCTAAATACATTCATATTACTCATGTGAATGTATAGGAAACAAAATTTAAATTTTCAATTACCTTTGACTAACATCTCAACTAGAGTGCACAGAGGAAGTAAATTTCAAATTGTCTATATCAAAAACGTGTTTTTAGGTATTTGTTACTAAATGGGAACAAAATTCTTGACGGCAACACATCCGTAGAAAAAAACTTAATAGAGATATATAAGGATGACCTTCAGTTTCAAATTCAAAGCTCCATCATTTTGAGTTTGAATTGAAAAAAAAAAAAAGTTTATTAAGTACTCACATGTCTCACGTGTCTTAAAATCAAAAGTATGACAAATTAATAATAATATTTTCACCATCATTCCCTAGCTCGCGCTCGATTTCTTAGGTACTCTTTATATTTGTTTTATTTTTAAAACAAAAGAAAACCCATTTGATTTATTTAATAATTTTTAAAATCGATATTTTTTAACCAAATCAAATGTTGTAATTCTTTAGTGTTAGCACTATTATCTCCTATACAAAGGCTAATAATACAAATAGACCAAAGTTACATGAGCTAAACAAAATTAATGATTGAATTAAAATATAAATACAAAGATGCTAAAATAAGAAAATGAATAAAAATGTAAGTACCACCAAATGGATTTCTCCAAATGAAAATATAAAAGTTACTATTTCGTGTAAAAGGCACACATTCCCATTCGCTGAGCATATAATGTAAAATAGTAAAATAATTCATCAGTTCCTAAATATAAGGTCATTTTTCCTAATTTGATTAGATTAGTGGTTAGTTATATTAGTTATTTACACATGATATTACCAATTTATCCCAACTGAATACCTTTATCATGAATCTCCATCTCTTACTTTTATTTTAGATAAGTATGATAGGGTTAATTTGGGAAAAAATTGGGAAAAGTTAGAAAGTGATCTTATAATTAGGATCATACATTGAATTTGAAAAGTGATCTTATATTTAGGAACGGAGGGAGTAGTAAGTTTATTTTTTTAATCAGTTACCTCAACATTTTAACTAAAAATATTTAAAAAAATAATGAAATCGTTATTAAATTTGTTAGTACGTTGTAGCCGGCCAAAAAGAATTAACTTCATTGTAAGTATATTTTCTTAAAGAAGTTTCATGAAAACAACCAAGGGCCGCCCTTTTTACTCGAGAAATAACCACTATGGATTATTGATGAACATCCTAAAATAACAACTGATACATTTCAACCCTGAAAGTAGTTAGAGTGGACTAATTTTCCCTTGACTGTACAGACTCACCAATGGGTGTCTTCCACGTATTAGCATTAATACATTAACCAGAGGGTGAAATTGGCCAATTTCAGTTACTTTCATCAGGGCGAAAATGTACTAATTGTTAGTTCACAGTTCAATGGTCCAAAGTGATTACTTTAGGGACAAATAGGGTCATTGCCCACATTATAATATTATGTGGGAGATCAAATATAACAATAATGCAATTAAAAAAATGAATTTAATCACGGCTGATTATTTTTCTCTGTCTCTTTGTGCAAATTATTGGATGAGTTTGAGCAGATAAAAATGTCATGAAAATTAAAGTGAAATGAATCCAATGACTATCATTTTGGAGTTTTTTGTGTTGCGTCATTATCATGGGATAATCACGATTTGAAGATAATTTATAGCCGCTTAATTTGCTTTTGAAGAATTGACGCCATACCTTGTAGTTATTTCATGTGTAGGACCAGACGAATTTGATAAATAGATGGGTTTAGAAGATTTGAGGCTGTGACATCATTATGAGAAAAATCTAATTTATTATATGACTAATATGCATCCGTGAATTATCTTGATCGATGTATATATATATATAACTCTAAAAAAATATTTAGACCATAGTGAGACACGTTTGAAGTCTATTTTTAAGAATTTTACTCTACTTTTGAAGGGGTACCATGAAACTTTTTATGAGTAGAATGATAAGATGCTATGGATAGAATGATACGTACACTCTCAATAAAATGAGTCCACCCTAGCTATCATCAAGAGTTCAAGTTGATGGCCATCCCTTAGCCCTTTCAAATAGTCAAATTCCTCAAAATGGCATCTTGCCCCATTGATAATTGATATATATATATGCTACCATATCTTGTGGTCCTAAATTTAAGAGTTCTACAGTATTTTTATTTTGATCCTTAATATGAAGTCTTATTCTTCACTTTTTTCTCTAAGTTAAGAGTTTTTCTGCATACTTATTGACATATTTCCAATATGAACTATTTTTTTTATCAGGACAATATGAACTATTTGAAAAGGCATAATAGAAAAACTAATAATTAACTTGACTATCCACGATTCCAGGTCAATAACAAGCATATGTGTGATTTGACTGAGATTTCTTATAGTAAAGTGTATGTGAAATCACATTGAAAATTTCAAAATCGCATCATAGTAATACTAATTCTAGTTAAATCAAATTAAAACGTAAAAAATATATTTTTTAAAAAAACTGAGTTTTTTGAGATTTGATCATATGTTCCTATTCTTACTAGGCGAACCCACTTATTAGTTCGATAAATTGCTTGTTGGTGCAAAAATATCATTCTAAACACACTATATGCTTCCTTTTAAGTCATCAATAGTCAAGTGGTTCACTTTATTATTCTTTAGTTTGATTAATTTTTACATTTTTAGTTTGAAGTAGATTTGTAGGTCACATAATTTGAATGATATTTATTTGATTGGACTACAGTACAGTTCATTTATGATTCTATCTAAATTATGAGCCTCATTCGATTAGACATTTAGATTTTAGATTGATGTGCAACTTAAGCTTCCGGCTGCCTTTAAATTGTGAGGAAATTTATATCAACCAGTTTTAATATGTTAATCGATGATTGGTTCTCTCCTGTCCTTTTTATAAGAAAAGTCTAACAATTTTCAAAATTAAAAGAAAAATTAATTAAATTTAATGAATCATTATTATATATGCCTATATTTTAAATTTGATGTATTTTTTCAAAATTTCGCTTCTCAATAAATTTGATACTCTATATGTAGGAAAACAAAGAATTGATATTTATAAAAAAGTGTAGTCTCTTGTAAAATTATATATGATATTTTATTAAGTAACAAGTACACATGAAAGGCTAGTAAAAAAGAGTAAAGTTAAAATACATTAAGATTTATTAGAATAAATTAAGGTTATTACTATGTAATAGCTCAAGTAGATGTTGTCTATCTACTATAATAGCACGTCAAAATTTATAAGAAACAAATTTTTTGTGTACGAAATCAAATAAATTTACAACAACGAACAAAATTGTTTGACAGTTTGAAATAAATATGAACTAATAACCACTTTTTGGGGGACAAACATCAAAATTAAGTCGGCTAATTTGGTGAAAATTGAAGGTATATATGGAAAATAGTAACCTTCCTACTAAACTAAACGTATGAGCTGAGCGAGGTAGATTATTAATCTATACAATTTGTTTTTCAAGAAAGATTAAAACATATACAACCCCATCAATTTTAACTCGATCACATGAAATAAACTCCCTTAATTTTGAAATCTAAAAATAAAACGATCAAATTTCAGATGTTGGACATTATTAGTTCTCTATATACCATTGAATGAATGTCACTTTTAACAAGAAGCAAGTCAAAAGTGAGATGATTTATAATTACAGACGGATGACATGTGGTATTTATACTTCATTGATTCATCTGAAAATAAAATTTTAAATTTCTCTGAAGGTGCAAATTCATCCTGTAACAATCTATTCCTAATGGGTAATTAGAAAACTTGCCCTAGAAGTTTGCATTTAATAGCGAATTCGCCCTGAAATTTTTTCGCTATAGCGAGTAGCAAATTTGCCCTAGAAGTTGTAAAGTGCAGAAAATTTTCCCTTGTAACCTAGATCTAATTATGTGTGAAAATGAAATTACCATTATACCCATTTAGATTTAGCCCCAATTCCTAATTCCTCTTGCCACACCCATTGTCTTCCTCATACCTCTCGTTACACCGGTAGTCAAATGTGTAGGGAAACCTTCTTTGGATTTGCCTAAAATTTTTGGAATTCATTTATTACTTTCAAGGGTGGCTTGTTTTGGTTTTGGTGCATTTCATGTAACAGGATTGTATGATCCTAGAATATAGGTGTCCAATCCTTATGGACTACCTGGAAGGGTACAATATGTAAATCCCGCATGGAGTGTGACATGTTTTGATCCTTTTGTTCTAGGGGGGAAAAACCTCTCATCATATTGCAGCAGGGAGCCAGGGACATTGGCATATTAGTGGGCCTTTTCCATCTTATAGTGTCTGGTAACCCCAACGTTTGTACAAAGGATTGTGGATGGGAAATATTGAAATCATCCTTTCCTATAGTATCCTTGTTGTCTTTTTTACGGCTTTTGTTGTTGATGGAACTATGTGGTATGGTTCAGCAACTACGATACGCCGATTGAATTATTTAGTCTCATTCGTTATCAATGGGATTAGGGATACTTACAACAAGAAATATATCAAAGAGTTGGTGCTAGGATAGCCAAAAATCAACGTTTATCAGAAGTTTGGTCTAAAATTCCCAAAAAATTAGTCTTTTATGATTACATTGGCAATAATCCCGCAAAAGGTGGATTGTTTAGAGTAGCCTCAATGGACAAAGGGGATGAAATAGTTGTTGGTTGGTTAGAACACCCTATCTTTAGAAATGAAGATGGGTGTGAACTTTTTGTACGTCGTATACCTACTTTTCTTGAAACATTTTTGATTATTTTGGTAGACGGAGACGGAATTGTTAAAGCCAATGTCCCTTTTAGAAGAGCGTAATGAACATATAGTATCAAACAAGTAAGTGTAATTGCTGAGTTTTATGGTACTCAATGGGGGCATTTATAGTGTGATCCTACTATTGTGACAAAAATATGCTAGATGTGCTCATTTGGGTGAAATTTTTGAATTAGATCACACTACTTTGAAATTTGATAGTGTTTTTCATAGCAGTCCAAGAGGTTAGTTGGTTCACTTTTAGACATGCTTCGTCTTTTTTCGAACACATTTGGCATGGTGCTAGTAACCTTGTTTAGAGATGTTTTTACTAGTATATATTGACCCGTATTTAAATGCTAAAGTAGAATTAAGGACATTCCAAAAACTTGGAGATTCAACTATACAAGAAGACAAGTAGTCTGATACAACATTGTTTTGTTCCTTTAGGGATTTATTTTCTTTTTGTGATTGGAATTTGCTATAGAGATCTGTATAAATTTAGATTTGAATTGTTACCTTTTCTTTCTCTTATTCTTTTTTTTTATGTGAGAGATGGATCCAAAATAAATAGGTATGGAAGCTATAATTGTAAACCATGATCAAATCAATGGAAGCATTGATATATACATTCCTCTTAGTTTCTATTTCAGGAATTATTTTTTGTTATCATTTTTAGAGAACCACCAAAAGTTCCAACTAAAAAGGTGAAATAATTTTTCATTATCTCAATTGAAGTAATGAGCATTGCTCATTACTTCAACTAGCTAGTCTCATGTTTATTGAATTGGTCTCTTAGCTAGTTGTTAAGAGGGTTGCCCAAAATCAGTATAAAAAGCATACTCTCTTGCATTTGACCATGGGTATGGCAAGAGGGATGAAGTAGACTATGGGTTTGGCGAGAGGCATTAGAAATTAGGGCCAAATCTAAATGGGTATAATGGTAATTTAATTTTCACATATAATTAGATCTAGAACACTAGGCAAATTTGCTACACTTTTACTTTCCGTGGCAAATTTGCTAGCAAGAAAAATTTTCAGGGCAATTTCACTTTTGAATGCAAACTTTCAGGGCAAATTTGTAACTTCCTTGGTTGCACCATACATCTCATGCAAGTTATCCTTGAATAAGAATGTGAGTAAAAATCATTAAGGGTTTGTATGGTCTGAGGGGATTTGGAGGGAGGGGATGTGAAGAAAAATTTTATGAATTGAAGATAAAAAATGAAGAAGTGGGTTGTAAAGTTTTAACGAAGATATAAGTTGCAAGATTAAACATGAAGAAAAGGTAATTAAATATGTCAAACCCCCAATTTTCTAATTTTTGTAAATTCAACGCAATTTGTTTCTCTACTCATTTCCACTCCCCTCCCATCATACCAAATAGCCCCCCAAAAGTAACTATACATTAAAGGCAGTTGCAAAAAGAGCAGAATAAGTGGGGTTTGGACGTTTGGTGTTGAAGAATGAAGACTTGAGTTTTGAATTTTGCAGAGAATGATAACGAGCGTGAGTGTCTAGAATAGAATTTCTGGTTTTATGTGTGTGTAGTAAAAAAAAGAATATTTGTTTTTATACATAAAAATGTCAAGAAGATGTGAGCCCAAACGATCATAGATCTAGAGTCCAGATGTGTTTGTGGTTTGCGGGCGATAAAGACATACAAGAGAGTGATAGCCATGACAATAAATGATTATTATTGACAGGGTGACAAAATTATCCCTTTAATAAATTTTATAATTTCAACTTTGGATAAATTAATAAGATAAAAAAAATTACATGTCATTAACCAAATACTGTTAAATAATCTGACGTTATTCACGTCGTGTTATATTTAATGGCCGTTTTAACGGTAGAGATGTAATGATTAGATTTAAAAAGTTGAGGGTAGCGGTCTTAAATATAAACTCTTAAAATAGGAGAAGGTCATGTGCAATTGAGTTAAAGTTGAGGTAGGTTATAGATATAGTATGTATGTATTTTGACCTCAAAAGATCAATCAAGCTAATTATGGACAAAAAAATGTGTTGCCTTTATAAGTTGTTACTTCTTTTAATTATTTATTATAAAAATTACTCTTATTAAAATATGCACTTAAAATATAGCAGATCAAAAAGCAAAATACTATGAGATCAAACATATTGATTCCCTTCTATGTTTATATGTCATAATCATATGATAAAGTTAACTACACACTTCTTAATAAAGAGATGATTGAGAGTATTCAAATTTTACGGATAATACTTAATATCATATAAGTTGTAATAATTTGTTGACAGTTCACTTAGTAACAATAATACTAATGTAATAAAAAACAATAATACTAAGTTATTAACTGTGAAACAATAATACTATTCAAACACATAACGTTACGTGAAATTTCAATATGAGTGGATGCCTTAAAAATGGTATTTGTCAATTAATTTTTTTCTACGCCTTCTTAATTTTGTCAGTTAATAAAAATGAATTTATGAGTCCAATACTTTCGTTTAGTCCGATTAAAATACCATATAATATACTATATGTTTGATTTTTATTGGCAAGTGGAGGACTATATTTAGCTAAAATTATCTCTATATGTGTAATTTACCCCATCGCGTTCACTTAATCCCTCTCCCACCCACTTGGCCACTTCCAAACCGAGGTATAATTATAACCGTCTTTTTGTTTCTTACAAGTTAAAACCATTTATTCGAGTTACATGATTTAGTTATCTTTAAACAAATTTTTAGTGAAGTCCCATTTTAATTATTTAAAGCATAAAAGAGAAGAGGATGGAGTAGTAGGCTAATACTTTCTCCTATTCTTAATATAAAGCCAGTTTTACATATATATGGAGATTAACAAACGGAATAAACCACATAAAAAACCTAAAATTTATGTCTGCATTTTTTCCTCCAAACTAATTATGGTTTTTAACACACACACATCTATGTATGTATAATCTAGGGGCGGGACACATAATATGTGTTATAATTTGATAAGATGAGATAAGTTAGTTGATTTAGTTGAGGTGTTGTGCTTGGTTAAAATGACCAAATAATCTTGCTTGTTTTCTTTCTCATACTTGATTATTGTTTGGATTAATGTTTTCAAATTCGTGAATTTATATAAACTCTTGGAAAGAAGGTAAAATTATACTCGTAAGAGTTTATGTTTATTAATAAACATGTTTTTCTCACATACAATTCAATAAAAATAAAAAAAAAATAATTATTATTTGACTTGAATATATTTTTAATATAAATAGTTGATATTAAATATATATATCAATATTCATATTTGTCAACCTCAATAGAAAAATTTTATAAAATGTATATATAAATTCAGTGAATTTGGTCAAATAAAAATAATTAAAATGAGTAGAAAAGAAAATTAACACAACTTTTTGTAAGGTAGAAACGTAAAAATGATGAATTCGACATGTAAATACGTGAGTTTCTTCTAAATTTATAGTCATTGAGAATTTTAGTGACTCGCGACATGTTTCGGTTGAATATATTCGTAAAAACGATAAAATCGTAATGTCAACTCATGATTTTAATAACAATGGTTAGAATATCATCATCAATAGAGACAATCCGAGTAAAAAATTAACAAAAATTAGAAATATACCTTTAATTATTATTTTGATATACCTTATATTTATTATTAATATAACATCTCTAAATATATCATGTATCAAATAGAGTAGCTTTGTTTTATTTAACTTCCTTATTATTTTCCACTAAATAAAGTCAACTAGTATTGATTACCCTCTCAATTTTAAATATAACAAGTTATCTTTTTTTAAAAAAAATATATATGAAATCTAAATAACTTACAGCTTATTTGACTAATTTTTTCTAGTTTTAATTTATTTCATTTATAAGTTAAGATGTAATTTAACCAGGGCTGTACAAAATTCAGCGACCGAGCCACATTCTTGCCCTATGTCCTATCCTAAAAATCTCTAGGATAATTTTCCCCCTAATTTATGGCCCTGCCCTATGTGGTGTGGGGTTAAGACGGGAGAACATGTTCTAATGGCTCTAAATCCTTAATATCCTAAGAAAAAATAATTAAAAATAAAATAAATTAGAATATAAAAGAAATTGGAAAAACTAATAAAATTTTTTTATATGGTGTATGAAATGTTGATTATTGTTCTCCTAAAATTTATTTTTAGTTAGGAAAACAATTGTTTTCATTAAAATAAATATATTTTCAGGCCAGGCTAGTCCATTTGTTCTAAAGCCTATGTTTTTGCCCTGACATGTCTAATGATCAGATTTCATCTTGTCCTAATTGTTATATAGTTCCAGATCAATTTGGTAGAGGAGCAAATTATAAATGAGTGACTTATTTCATTTTTAGCCTCATTTTTCTTTTTTTTGTTTTCAAAAAGTAGCATAGACCCCTAGTAAAATACAAATACTAGCAATCACTCATACCAAGACAAGCTTAGGACTACAGATTCAAAACAATAATCAATGCAAAAAAGCAGCATCGTATTATCAAACATGCCAAATCAACGGTCCAAGATGAATTTGATTTCTCCCCCACTGGTGAAACTTCTTAGGACGCAAACACGTGATAAAAACAAAACTAAATCAGCCGCACTGTCCTCCCGCCACGTGTCAGAAGATCAACGGCCACACTCTCTCCTCTTGTTTCCTCACTCTCTCTCCTCCACCTATATAAGCCTTCTTCACATGCTCTTCACAGAAAGAGAGAGAGAGAGAGAGAGAGAGAGAGAATCCTTATTAGCAAGGAGAGGCTAGGATTTGTCACAAATCTTCAAAAAGCCTCCAACACTTATCCTATCTTCTTCTTCTATATAATTCTCCATATATATACATATGTATATATAACACTTCAACTTCACTCTCTCTCTCTCCATATATATAAATTCTCTTCTTCTTCTTCTTCTTCATCATTTCCATGAGGTTTCACTTCTTCTAATTAAGTTTCTAGAGTGAGATTTCGATATATATTTCTTTTGGATTTTATTTAATGGCACCGAGGTCTGGAAGAGGGAAATCCAGTAAAGCTAAAGCAGAGAAGAAGAAGAAGGAAGAGAAAGGTTAGTGTTGGAATAATCAATCTTCTTTTTCTTCTTTTTTTTTTACAACCTGCAGATTTTATTTTATTTTTGTATGTTTTCATTATTGATTTATTGAATTGTGAAGTTAACTAGTTTTGAATTCTTGTCCTGTTTTGTTTTTCAGCTTCAGTGCCTTCTCTTGTTGACATCAATGTCGTTACTCCCTATGACTCCCAACTTGTCCTCAAGGTTCATACTCAAATCTAGTTAATACTTTCCCGCTTTAAATATAAGAGTTGTTTAACTTTTTTGAAAAGTGATAATAAGAAACTCAAATAAACTAGTTATATATTGATTATTTACTTGAATTTTGTATCAATATCACATTTTTTATATACACAAAATATGTTATAATTGGGTGCAGTGGCTTGTTTTGTTATTTTATTTATTAAAAAAATTAATTAGATTTTACATTTAGTAACAGAAAGAAAGTATCTGATTAGATGTAAATTAGGTATTATTATTTATTAAATTCTCATTTGTTGGTAATTTTGTGAAGGGTATATCTACTGATAAGATTCTTGATGTGAGAAGGCTATTAGCTGTGAATGTGGAAACCTGCCATTTTACTAACTATTCTCTCTCTCATGAGGTAAGCTTAAATGCTTAATAATACTTTACCTATTATTCAATGTGATGATTATTATTTTTCCTTTTTTGTTTTTCATTAGAATAATAATTTATTTACCTATTTGAAACTCTACAGCTTGTGAAATATTTAATTCAACTGACACAATCTTCCCATATTAGGTTAAAGGGCAGAGATTAAATGACAGAGTTGAGGTTGTTACTCTAAAGCCATGTATTCTAAAATTGGTTGAAGGTAGGTGCAATTTCCACATGCTTCTCATTGAGCATCAACCCCCATTGATTTCTTTCACTTAGTTTTAAATTTAGGGTTATTTAAAGAACATTAAAAACTTATTGATAAAAAAATTAAATGTAGTAGCATCTTTATATTCTATTTGAGATGCTGCTTATAAAAAATAATGACTCTTCAGAATGGCTTAATGGATGATAACGCAATGATTTAGGTCCTTTGATTTTCTTAAACTAGCTTTAATTTATAGTATCTCATGAGTATCTAGTAGTATTGAAGTATAGTATTAACACTTTCACCAAAAAAAATATAGTATTAACACCATTTTTTCTTGTCTCATTCGCTGTTGCTTTATGCCTTTAACTTTTGTTTTGGCTGAATCTTCCACTTTTGCTGTTCTATGTCCGTCCTTCTAACTTTTCGTGAGCTTTTTAAAATTCCTATCTCTCAAAATGGCAACACAAATGATTGAATGAAGGAAAACAAACTTCTTCCTTTCACAAGCTTGTTTTTTGGGTTATATACTAAGTTGCTCCCTCCTATTCTTTGACACCTATTTGGGGGTGATCTTTATTATAAAGATTAGAAGATATATTTAAAATTTTTAGTATTTTTTGTCTCAAATTACAATTATTTTCCTTCAATAACAATCATGTAAGTATTTGACAAAAAGAAATAACAATCAAGTGAGGGAGAAAAAAATTAGGAAAATGATTATTGTTAATAAAAAAAATGCCATATTAGCTTAGTACCTTCCTTAATATAAAGTCGGGTTGATCTTCTCTGGAAAATTCCAAAAAAATAATAAGCTGCTATAAATTGAATTGACTTGCATAAACTTTTTCTCTAAAATTATCTATTTGATTTATAAGTTATCAGGTATATCCAATATTTCAAGTTACCATATAATCTAGTAATATATAATGTATGTTTTATTTGAATTCCTTAACTTTTAATAAACAGTAAACTAAGTTTTATAATAAAATTATAAAAGTAAGTTTCAATTTCGTATCGTGTTGAACCACACGTATTTTTAATTCAAGGGCACTCGGAATAGCTCTGGCTTTCAACATTTTATACGGCGGCTTAAATTTTTTTATCAAAACAAATTTTTAATGCATTTGAGATAGACAATCTTTGTAAAATGTGAAGGTCGTGTGCTTGTTGAAGGTTGTTGGGAATGTATCCCTCGGTTCATCCACCTCGATTGAAATATTAAATACGTTTTGTCTTTGATCAATAAGGTCAAAGCCTCAAAGGCTCAAAATAATATATTTCGACTTCTTTAACGAAAGATACATTTTGATTAACTGCTATGGTCTATGTGAAGATGGTCCCCTCGTAGAATTCAACACTTTTTAATTAATCACATACCCACCACATGCTTCTTTTCATCAGAATATTTCCACAAGTAGTAGTGTACTAATAGTCTAATACTAATACTACTTCCGGTTCTAAATATAGGACCTAATTGACTTTTTTTTAGAGATTAAGGTTGCGAAATACGTTATTAAATGATGACATATTTGATATATTTTTAGATTATTCATTATTTTATAGGTAAAATAAACTAGTTTAAGAGAAAAAATTAGGTAAATCAATTTATAATTAACATATTTTTATGTTTTAAAATTTTCTAGAGAAAGTGAATTAGGTCTTATATTTAGGATCAGAGGGAGTAATAGATTAAGGGTTCACGTGAGTGACAAGTACTCTCCCCCTTAAGCAAGTGGTTAGTTATTTGATTCTCAACTCTTGTAATTGTAAAAAACTCACATATTAGTCTCACTTGACTGGGTGAGAATACCTTTAGGAAAAAAAAAATACTAATAATACTAATAATTGTAAAAAAATACATATCATTTATTGCTTATTTAAGTTTTTTCGTGACCAATGTTGCATACAATTTAGGTGACACTGTTTCAGTCCGTGAGGAATATTTCGTCCTCAAACAAGTTTGTACAATTATGAGTAATAAATGAAATTCAGCTTTATTGGAATTTATGCATTCCAAAAAATTTACTTTTATAATAATTTACTCAATTCCTCAGCAAAAGATGAAGTTGACTCTTTCGGAGATATCTAGACTATTGAATAAATAATTTTAAATTATATATTATTTTATCTTAAAACTATTATAACATATTAAGTTGCAGAAACAAATTGCATGTAATGTTTGTTATAATTTATTTCTTAGCTTTTTTATTCTCCACAAAAGAAGAGAATGGAGTAGTACCTAACTGTAAACTCTCTAGGAAATTAAGTTGTTGTAAATGGTTTCTTTTTGTAAATTATGAATCAGATTCCAGATCACGGGATCTTTTTTTTGGTGATTTTATTTATTTATGGAATTTACATATGTAATTATTTTTTTTTTTGGTGATTTTATTTATTCATGGAATTTACATAAGTAATTATTTAAATCTTTTCTGTTAATGGTAATTGCTATTCTTGTAGAGGATTACACAGAGGAAGCCCAAGCAATTGCACATGTGAGGCGACTATTGGACATAGTGGCCTGCACAACTAGGTTTGCAAAGGCCCGACGGGCCTTGACAAGCCCAGATTCCAAAGCTAAGAAAAGTAGCAAGGCCCAAAATAACCAGAAGAATAATCCAAGCCCACCAACTACGCCCAATGGGGAAACCCGGGTCGGGTCGCCGGCCGGAGTATCTCCGATATCGGATAATTTAGGAATGGTAGCCATTCATCCAACGCCAAAGCTATCAGATTTCTATGAGTTCTTCTCTTTCTCTCATCTCACTCCTCCTATTTTACGTGAGTATTCCTTTTCATTCTTTTGGCTGAAGTATATTTTAGTTGTTTAAATTTACATGAGTTTTGTTTTATAGGTCAAGTTTATTTTGTGTGCATTTTTAGTCCTAGAAACTTGAAAAAGGCCTATGTAGTTTAGAAGTGTTCTATCATTTTGAATTCAACTTATTTTAAATCTAACTAGCTAGTGAGTCACATGAAACAACTCACTTTTTTTTTTTTTTACTTTTTTGTTTATATTTTTAGAAAAATAAGCTGACTAACAGCATAATAATAATAAAACCCTTAATAAAAAGAATAGTGTTGATAAAGCAAAGTTAATTGGTTGACTATACTATAGTAAAGTAAGCTTTACTTTTTAAAATAAAAAAAAATACTAATACACATTCTCTGTAGTTGCTCCTATATGAAGAGGCGGCATGAAGAGATTTGGTGACATTGTTCTTTTTTTTCTCAATACTAAGTTTATTTTTTAAAAAATATTCTAGTTGCCGCGAGAGCCATCATCCATGTAGGATTGAGATTGGTTGATTTATTCCACAGTGTCTTTTTTTATAAGTAGTGAGCAATTATTTTTGCTTAGTCAGTATTTTCCCTTGGTAATGTTTGTAGTTTTAAATTTCATGGTCTAAAATACACTTTATAAAATCAAAATACTTGAATAAAACCTGAGATAACCTTATAGGATCGAAAAAGTATATTTCTCATTTTATTTTTATTTTGAATTTTTATATAATTGGTAGTTGTTGGTCCTTTTAGTTTGAAAAAAAAATTTACAGAGGAAGTGGTGTTTTGTCGTTTATTTCAATGTTCGTAAAAAGTTTTTAATTTTCCTTAAAGTTATATAACTCTTTATTTTTTGAAGTATTATTTTAATTTTTTAAAAAATATTTTCCACTAAAAATAAGTATTTGACTTGCAAAAGTTTATCGTTATATTTAGACTAAATCATATAATAACTCGTGACACTTTATATTATGCATAGACTCGTATTTATTTAAATGACCCTTCCTTTGATAAAAAAATGACCCTTCTACTTTCATACTTGTTCATAATTTGTATGTGCATAAAATTAAAGTTTAGGAGAGCTACTTGCATATGCTTCTGGAATGTTATATGCAGACCCAAGTAAAACTCAGAAGTGTACAAGTGATGATTGAAGGTTCCCCCACGAATTTATAACTTTAAGAGGGCTTGTATCAAAATTTAAAAGGTTAAAAATTTATTTGTGCTTAATTCAAAATTTAGGACAAAATTTTGCATGACTCAACATATTTTAAAATATAACCATGACTCTAGACGATAAATTTCTTTATCGCAAAAATGATTTTATATTTATGTTTTTTGTTTACTTCCAACTTCCAATCTCAACTTATGAACATGTTTCAATATTTTACGTTTAGTCTGAAATGAAATAAACAACTCCTGTATCATTTAAATTTATTCAGAGATTTATGTAAAGCTGATTGCTGAAATGCTATTTCCCAGAGACATAACTAAAACTCATAGGCTTGAATTTAATGTACAATGATGGATAGTGAATATTGGACACTATGTTTGATGAGGTCATGTTTGCAGACTTGAAGAGATGTGAACTGAAGAATAAGGATGATAGAAGCAAAGGAGATTACTTTCAGCTTCAGGTAACATATTTTTGTCACTTGTTTTAAAAATGTTGCAATTGTGAAATTCTTTGCTTGCATGTCTAACGTGGGTCTGAAGCTAAAGTAGCTATTGCTACATGCAGATCAAAATCAGCAATGGGAAGCTTGTAGAAGTGGTTGCATCAGAAAAAGGCTTTTATACTGTGGGCAAGCAGTCTCTTCAGAGCCATTCTTTAGTGGATCTTCTTAAACAACTCAGCCGAGGTTTTGCTAATGTATGTTTCTCACAAAGGTTATTTCACTGTTGGATTTTATGTGATTTAATATAAATAGGGCAATGACCTTATTTTGCCTTTAAGTAACCACCCTGGACCACTGGACACCCTAAATTAACTGGGTGTAATTTCACACTTGAAGTAACTAAGGTGGTCCAATTTTCCGTGACTAGATAAGTCTGCCAATGGACGTTGTCCACGTATCAGCATTACATTCGCCATAGCGTAAAATTGGATCACTTTAGTTACTTCAAGGGTAAAATTATACACGGTGTTAATTTAGGGTGCCAAGTTGTCCAGGGTGGTTACTTGAAGGGCAAAATAAGGTCATTGCCCATATAAATATTATATCATCTTAGACATATTCATTTTATTTGATTATATAAAATTAGATTAAAAGGTTAGATTATCAGCTATGACATTTTGGCATATGTTCATCTTAAGCTAGTTGTTAGTTGAATGTTTTTTGTTGTGACACTTGCTATAATTGACTTGTGCAGGCATATGAATCTTTGATGAAAGCATTTGTGGAACATAATAAGGTGGCACTTCATATCTAACTGAAAATACTTTGTTTACAATTTTCGCCTACTTAGACACTGGATCACTTTCTAATCTTATTGCACCTTCAGTTTGGTAATCTTCCATACGGATTCCGAGCAAATACTTGGCTTGTCCCGCCATCTGTTACCGAGAGTCCTTCAAGTTTTCCTGCTTTACCTACAGAGGATGAAAGCTGGGGTGGTAATGGTGGTGGTCAGGGAAGAAATGGTGAATACAAACATAGACCATGGGCTAAAAACTTCGCGATATTGGCTTCTCTTCCTTGCAAAACAGAAGAGGAGAGGGTGGTCAGAGACAGAAAAGCTTTTCTGCTTCATGGTCAATTTGTTGATACCTCAATATTTAATGCTGTTGCAGCTATAAGGCATGTCATAGAGTCAAAGTCCAATGGAAATAACAAATTGCATTGTTCTTCGGATTCAATCCTTCATGAAGATCGTGTAGGGGACTTGTCCATAGTTGTCAGACGTGATACTGGAGACATAGACCATAAGGATGATGAGAAGCTTTCAAGTGGTGAATCCAAAGTGTCTAAGGAGTATGTTCAGAATTGTTTACTTAAAGGATTGACTGCAGATGAAAGTGTAATTGTCCGTGTAAGTCATTATCACATGTGCCAGTTTATCTATATATATAATATGCCTATGAATATCTTCACATTGACGTAACTCAGTAGTTAGAAAACAAAAATCTACTTTCATCTCCCATTGTTTTGTCCAAGTGTAATTGCTAGGCATTGACATGCTTGTGTACACATGGTTGAATTACATCTACTCTCAGAAGGTTTAAACTGGAGTTTTCAAAGCTTGAAAGCATTAGACATATATTGCTTTTTAAAGATATCCAATAATTTGTACAGGATACTTCTTCCCTGGCTGTTGTCGTAGTACGCTACAGTGGATACGTTGCAACTGTAAGGGTGGTGGGTAAGGGTAACATTAACACAAGGAAGCCTGAATTTCAAGATATTGAAATTGATGATCAACCAGATGGAGGGGCAAATGCTCTTAATGTCAATAGGTCTGAAACATTAGCTGTTATACCCATTCTTGTTTTTTCTTTTCAATAATCTGATTATGTGTGCATTTCAGAAAATATATCTTACCAAGCAAAAAACTTTTACTTACTCTGTATTGATATGATCCTTGATAACAATTAGAGGGTAGACACCAATGCATGTTACTAATAGTAAATGAATATATTTGCCTAAATACTCAAGGGTTGAGCCATGCTTTTGGGAGCAATGATTTCCACTACTCTTGATTGGAAATTTGAAATTTTACTTTATTCAAAAGTTTCTTCTTAAAAAGTTTATATATGTATGGCCCCACTATGTTCAATATATCTCTTTTACTTTCTAAGGGGACGAGTAACTGAACTAAAAGAATGTAGACCCAATATTTATGTCAGAGTGATGATTTTATGTTTAAGAGTAATCTTTGAACTAAATGAATTTGAGTTCTTTCTTTTTTGTAACAATTTGAGTTCTTTGCAGCTTAAGGCTACTGCTTCACAAGTTTGGAGCTGAGTCATCAGAAGGGAAATCATCAGCACCAACTTTGGATGATCCAGACTCTTATAGAAATCTTGTACGGCAAGTGGTCAAACAAAGCTTGGCAAAGAAAAGTGAGGGGCTAGTTAATTCAGAAAGGTCTATTCGGTGGGAACTTGGTTCTTGTTGGGTACAACATTTGCAGAAGCAAGAAACTTCAACAGATAAAAGTTCTGAAAAAAAGGAAGATGGTAATGAAGCTGTACAAGCTGTCAAAGGTCTTGGAAAGCAATTTAAGTTTTTGAAGAGGAGGGAAAAGAAGCCAAACAGTTTAGATTGTACAGACCATGAAGATCAAAATGACTGTAGGCCTTTAGATGTGGAAACTAATAAAGCTGAATTAAACAATGATGACTTGAATAGCTCTCCTGAATTGGAAAAAATTCTTTCAGAAGAAGCATTTTCGCGACTGAGAGAATCTGGAACAGGTCTACATCTAAAGGTTTGTGAAATATGAACATGATGTTGCTTCCTGTCACTAACTAATTCTCATTTTTTAGTTTGGCCTTCAATGAATCATTTTGTTATACTTAATAGCGTATATTACAGTTTCAGCTTTTTCATACTAACCATTTGAATTTGATTCTCCTAACAGACAGTTGATGAGCTTATCAACATGGCACACAAGTATTATGATGAAGTTGCCTTGCCAAAGCTGGTAAAGTTATATTTTAATTGGAACAATACATTAGATGAATAGCTAATATATATCTCATGGACATTGTTGAAGAAACTGTATGTCTTATTTTCATAGGTTACAGACTTTGGATCACTTGAACTTTCTCCAGTTGATGGCCGCACGCTTACTGATTTCATGCATCTGAGAGGATTAAAGATGAGCTCCCTTGGTGAAGTAGTAAGCATTATTAACTATTCTTCCTTTCTCACCTTCTAGTCTAAATCATGCTGCCAATTTTGTCTTCCTTTGTTTCTAATTTCCTGTTAATTCAGGTTAAACTTGCAGAAAGTCTTCCACACATTCAATCTCTTTGTATTCATGAGATGGTCACTCGGGCTTTCAAGCAGTTGCTCAAAGCTGTAATTGCCTCAGTTGATAATGGAGCAGACTTATCTCCCGTCATTGCATCAACTCTGAATTTCGTACTTGGAAACTGTCAATTAGAAAATACTGACAAAGATTTGACTGAAGACAACGATCTCAGATTGCAGTGGTTACGGGCATATTTAATAAAAAAATTTGGATGGACATTAAATGATGAATTTCAACACTTGAGGAAGTTATCAATTTTGAGAGGGCTTTGTCACAAGGTATCACAGCTTTGGCCTCTTGTCCTTGTATTATTTGTATGATGTGTTTATTATCACACCTAGTGAGATAAGACTCTGTCATAGTTGTCTTCATTAGTTGAATTTTTTTTGTCCAAAAAATAACCAAATTTTACTATTTTTTTCTAGGTTGGATTGGAGTTATTCCCAAGAGATTATGACATGGAGACCTCCCACCCATTTGGCAAATGCGATATTATCAGCCTAGTTCCAGTTTGCAAGGTTGGATTTGTCTCTCTATTAGGCCATCTTCATTACCAAGCCAGTTATATGTTTAATCCATTAATTGTTAAATCATTGAGCCATTTATCACCAAGCCAGTTATATGTTTAATCCATTAATTGTTAAATCATTGAGCCATTTATCACCAAGCCAGTTATATGTTTAATCCATTAATTGTTAAATCATTGAGCCATTTATCAGCAAAAACATATTTTGTTCAACAGTACATAGGATGCTCCTCAGCAGATGGACGCAATTTATTGGAATCATCCAAAATGGCTCTTGATAAAGGAAAGCTTGAGGATGCAGTAAATTATGGAACAAAGGTACCAATCATTTTGTTCATTCTCTTACATGAAGCAACATAATATTATTCTCTGTCAACATGGTCCAGTAGCTGATCTTGTTCAACCAATATTACAGGCATTGGCAAAGATGATGGCAGTTTGTGGTCCCTATCATCGAACTACTGCGAGTGCTTATAGTCTTCTAGCTGTGGTTCTCTACCACACTGGAGATTTTAATCAGGTAAAGATACTTGTATTCTTATGCTTCCGCTATTTTACAAATTTTGTTGTGCCTCAGGCTCTGCTTACACCAAGATTATTTCTCTATGATTATTCCTTAATTACTAAGAAATTTTATGAAGTGATATAGTTTTAGAAGAAATGTAATCTAGCTAATTTTACAATATCAAAATTAAATTATGTAGAAGGGTCGACTTGGCTCAATGATATGTTTGCTTGTCGTGGGGTCTGAGGTCGTGGTTCGAATCAGGGGTTGAAAAATGAGGAGCCTAATCAAACTATACTACTAAGTTGTGTTAGCCTGTGTTGAATCTTGAGGGAAACAGTTTTAGATTGACAAGTTGTTTATATCAAAATATTAATTACCTTTTCCTTGTTCAGGCAACCATATATCAGCAAAAGGCCCTGGATATAAATGAGAGGGAGCTGGGGCTTGACCATCCAGATACAATGAAAAGCTATGGAGATCTCTCTGTCTTCTATTATCGCCTGCAACACATGGAGCTGGCTCTGAAGTATGAAAACGTGACTGTGTTGTACTAATATTTTTTTCTTAGGCAACAACGTTTTGTTGATTATTCTAAATCTGACTAATATCTTATATTCATATAGTATCAAATCCTTTCATTCCATCACCATCACCATCACCATCACCATCACCATTAATAAACAATTGCTCATGTAACCTTCATTAGTTCACTATTTATCATGGGCTACTTCACTTCATTGAATTTAATGTATTCTTTGGCAGGTATGTCAACCGTGCTCTTTTCCTTCTTCACTTCACATGTGGGCTGTCTCATCCAAACACTGCAGCAACATATATCAATGTTGCAATGATGGAAGAGGGTATGGGAAATGTTCATGTGGCGCTCAGATATTTGCATGAAGCTCTTAAATGTAACAAAAGATTGTTAGGAGAAGATCATATCCAGGTTTGTCCCCTTCTACTCGCTTATTTGTTTTAGAATATTACATATCATTTTCCCTTATGGATGGCACAAAGTGTTTATATGTTATTCTTGATTTAGACTGCTGCTAGCTTCCATGCCATTGCCATAGCCCTTTCATTGATGGAAGCATATTCCCTGAGTGTACAACATGAACAAACTACCCTAAAGATACTTCAAGAAAAACTTGGACCTGAAGATCTTCGTACACAGGTCACTATTTTTCCTCAAGGTTCTAAAATTTGATCATTTTATTATGGCTGTCTTGGAGTGAACTCAAAGTAAGACTTCTCCCAATAAGGGAGTGACAAGTGATGTTTGGTTTGACCTATCTGTTTTCCAAATGCAGGATGCTGCTGCATGGCTTGACTATTTTGAATCAAAAGCAATAGAACAACAAGAAGCAGCTAAAAAAGGAACTCCAAAGCCTGATGCATCCATTGCAAGTAAAGGTCACCTTAGGTACTGATATGGTACTGAAATGATATGCTTGGTTTCAAATGGAATTTTATATTTCTGGACACAAAAATGTGTGACCGTTCTTTTGCAGTGTATCAGATCTCATGGATTTTATAAATCCTGAACAAGAGCCTAAAGGAAATGACACTCAAAGGAAACAACGACGTGCAAAGGTGGGAAAATATGTGTCTAGCTGTTTCTATCATATATTTTCCTTCTTGAGTTTATTTATGTTAATGATCCCTATGGTTCTGGTTAAATTCTGATCATGTGTTTTAGATATGCCGGGATAACTCGGTTTTCCTTGTTGATAGTTGCATGCTTTTCTCTAGCCTCAAAGCCTCTTTGACTTCCTGTTATTACTTGCTAATCGGATTGCACTCCAACATATTATTTTCTTTTGGACCTTGCTTGAGTTTTTAATACTTAGCAGAATCTCACATAATATTGTGTCATTTCAACTTACTACTCATTTGACATTTGTGTATTTTATATATGATGTAGCAGATACACCCAATGATTGATAAAAGCCATCAAGAACATGATGATTCAACAGCTGAGGAAAACATTCCGTTAGAAGGATTAAAAGATAATAAAAGCATGGAAGAAGAGAACACTCAAGAAACAAAAGTCATGCTTCATTCTGAAGAAGTGAAAGAAAATGGTGAGTTCATCAGGTATGTGCCTGAGACTAGTGAATTTGTTGAGGAAATATCCTCTGATGAAGGGTGGCAAGAAGCCAGCTCTAAAGGGCGGTCAGGAAACACAGCCAATCGCAAGTCCGGTCGCAAGAAGCCTCTTCTTGCGAAGCTGAGGATTAATAGCTCTGAGAGTTACATCACCAAAGAAAGTAGTCACATTATGTCGCCACATAAAGGAAATCCAAAAGTCACTTCTGCGACACTTTCTTCGCATGGACAATCAAAAGCTAGAAGCTCCACTGTAAAAGAGGAACCAGTCAATCACTCAACAAGAGCTTCAGTGTCCAAAACTTCATCTACTCCAGCAGCTCTTAGTCCTTTGGCTTCAAAGTCTATATCTTACAAAGAAGTAGCTCTGGCACCACCAGGTACTGTTCTAAAGCCACTCTTGGAGAAAGCTGAAGTGGACAATGTAAAGACTGAAAGTGAGAAGTGCAATGCAGCTGAAGAAAGCTGCCAAATTGCAGTTTCTAAGAAAGATAATATTGAGGGGACTTGTGAAACTGGCATTAAAAGAGAAAATTCTGGTTCAGAACTTGAAGAGGGGTCCCTCTCTTCTGATCAGGAAAAGCCTGCAGAAACCAATGGTAGTAAGCTTTCAGCTTCAGCAGAACCATTCAACCCCGGGATGATGTTTATGCCTCACCACTTAAATTCAGTTCCCATCACAAACATGTATGATGCAAATGTTAGTCAAGGCATGCTTGCAGATCATGGGCTTCCTCCTCCTGTTGCTGTTAGAGTCCCCTGTGGGCCTAGATCACCTCTATACTATAGAACCAACCATACTTTTCGCATGAAACATGGTTATTCGAAAAATCACACCGCCATTAGGGAAACAAGTGGAACTTTGACTCAAAGAATTATGAATCCAGATGCTCCTGAGTTTGTTCCAAGAAAAGCTTTACAAACTGATGAGACCAATGATGCCACTTCCTTTGAAAACAACAATGTAGACGAAAAAAACAGAAAGCATTTGAAGGGAAGTTCCACTAGAAAGCATGTTTCTGATTCTGAGAAGTCTGAGCTAGCTAGGCAGATATTGATTAGCTTGCTTGTGAAGTCAGCTCAGCATAATATTGATTCTGCTGATGATGAATCCATGGTCAATGAAGAAGAAAAAGGTGAGCAAGTGGAAAATTTTTCTGATGCAATAGAAAAAGACAGGGCTATTAAAAAAATCATATACACCAATGAAGAAATAAATAAGATGAATCCTCAATCAAATGAAAGTGAAGAGGAAGATAAAGTTGATGCAGACAATAAAAACAATGGAGATGAGGGGTTTATAGTTGTGACCAAGAAAAAGAAGAGCAGGCAGAAGTTGCCAAATGGAGTATCAGATTTGTGCAATAATCAGCAATCCATATGTGCTTCAGTTCTTTGAATAGTTACTTCAATGGCATTTCCAAATAAGCCAATAGTTGTCTATTCATCTGAGGTTTTGATTTCTTGACAATAAACTCTCTAACAATGTATAAATCCCAATGGTTTACAAGTTTTGGCCATGAATGCCCAGTGCATGTTTTTTTTGCTGGTCAACAATTTATTTTGGAGGCTTCTTGAATCTCCACTCTATAAAGCAAAATTTTACTCAATATATTGTTTTATCAAAGTGAAAATAATTCAATTAGCAAGTTCATTTTGTTGTTGTGGTGGTTGTTGTTGTTGTTGGTAGTTATCATCAATGCCACTTGTTTTGGAAATGGCTACTTTCCAGTTAGCAAAAAGAATGGTGCGTGAAGTACATTGCTTGAAGTAAAAGGATTTTCGATAGGGAATAGTTACAATGTACTACACTACTAGATCAAACTTTGGCACATTATAAATCTTAGAATTTTTGAGAATGAAAGTTTCAATGTCAATAGCATAGTCACACATATTAGAGCAATTGCTAACTAAGCACACTGAGAATAGTTTCTCTAGTCTTTTGTAAACATCTGCTAATTTAGTAGTTGTAAATCCTTTAGGCGGCTCCATCTATTTTATTAATTGGAGCTATTGTAAATTGCCATTTATCAATATATATTTCCTTCCATTAAAAAAAAAGAAATTTTTGGAGGGGAAAAGATGTATTTTAGCAAAATAAGACACATTTTGTTATGAATAATTATTTTAATTGATTTTTCGAATATTTGTTGATTAGTTATCTAACTCTAATGGTAAGTTCAAGGGAATTTTAAAATTGATCAAACAGTTTGGACGGCCAAAATAGAGAGAAACTAAATGAAGAGAAATTTTAAGTCCATGTTTGTTCTCTTTTTTGGATCTAATATATAGTTTGTTGCATGCTTCAAAAGCATTGAAATAACCAAGCTTTCGTGTTTGTTATTTGTGGATTAGACACACGCATGGATGAAAGGTATAACTAGAGCATAATTGAATCCCTCTTTTTCTTTTCTTCTTTTTTTTTGAACTGACTTCTTTTTTCTTTTTTAAGAAAACAATTTTGGTTAATCAAACTGTGACACATCATACCTATGTGTTAGAATCACTATCTAGTGGGAGTGCACTGGCTTTAAGATGAAAACAGAAGAGCAATTATTATGATCATAATGGTGCATTATGAGTGTTTTGGACTTTGATAGCTAGATTCTCTCCAACATTGAGTTTGAAATTCAGTTCAAAAAGACATCGATTTTCAAAGGTGACACCAAATTTACAATGCGCACAAAAAAGACCAACAAAGTTGTTGGAGGGGTGACATTATTATTTTCGAAATTAAACATTTCATTGCTGCAAAACAAATCATGTAATATATGTGGTGTGTTTTCAGTAATGCTCTAAAATAACATATCCATCCCAAATATGTGGTATTTTTCATTTAGAAGGACATACATTAAAGGTACTCCTTAAGTACTATTTATAAGGCATTTTATATATATTTCACAAAGAACAAGGAAAAACTTAAATATCACCGACTTCTCACTAAAATTTAACAAATTTCCTATTCTACCCATGTTTAATATTCATTATACCACATAAAAACAAAGTCAACATATAATAAATGAAGAATGAACTTGTACATTTATAATACAGTGACTTATTTATAGGGGCAAAAAAGATCTTCTCTCTCTCTCTCAATTCTATAAATAGGTCTAAAGTAATATTGGAGTGGAACTTGCAACTTCTAAGAGAGCTTAGTCACAGAGTTATTGCTCTCAAACATAAGTTTTGATCACTTCAACTTCAATAACCCCAAAGTTTAAAGATTGTAACCCTCAAAGAATGAATATGGTTTAAGCTAAGCTGTGTTTTCTCTAGGAAAGTTTGATACCATATTACTATCCAGCTTAATATAAAGTTAAAATTGTTAAAGTGAATTAATATTAAAATCAATTTTGTACGTTAAACCACCATAATTATAGTTTGGCTTAGCTCCAAGCCTCAAGTTCTAAATAACCTCAAAAATGATCAAAAATGCAAAAAGGTTAGGGGTAAAAAAATACATATTTATAATTCTCTCAAGAAATCACCTAACACCAAATATTTTTGTGGACCAAAACTATACCTAAACTTTCATTTAGGGTTCAAAAGTCACATAATCAGTTATATATTTTTAATGAATTTTGTAACTTTTAAACGTCATATGAAAGCTTATGTGTAATTTTGGTCTAAAAAAGTATTTGGTGCTAAATGATATTTTGGAAAAAGCACATGTGTATTACAAAAATGTTAAGACAACAGTGCCCAATAAATTACTAGAGTGAATCATGACATTTTTGGGGCTTTTTTTGATCACAACAATGATTATTTCCGAATTAAGGCAGATAGCCTCAAATTGTTATATAATAAGGTGAAATGGTATTAATAAATTCCATCACAAAATGATGTTAATAAAAGCGAACTTACAAAATTAACCACGTTATAAAATAGAAGAAAGGGCTCAAGAAAATTTTAAAAAGTGAATTCACATCATTTCAAATCACATGACATGTAGTTAATCAAATTTAAGCCTCAAATAATATGAGACTGGATCATCAATCAGATATTTTTCGATGTAAATTAAGTTAAACATGTCCTTCCCACACAAAAATATCTGAGCTTTTTGCCATTTTTGTTTGTCTAATTTGTTTACTACTCATTTGTTTCATGGAAAGTCAATAATGCCATCATATAAAGGACTTTTGGTGAGTCCCTTGATTGGTGCTTCATTATTTTACCTCTAAATCATTGCCACACAATAAGGGGTCGTTTGGTTCGCTGGAACTGGGAGTAGGGAAGTGGAAGTGGAAGTGGAAATCAGCAACTTGTGTCTTTGGTGTGCTGGAAGTGGGCTTCCACTTCCACTTCCATCAAAAACCCCAAAATGGGTTCCATTCTAAAACCTATGGAAGTGGACCACTTCCTTGGAATCCATTTTTTGTTGACAAATTTACCCTCAAGACTTTTGTATATTTCCAACTCTGTCCTCAATTTATTATGTCACACATCCTTTTTTCTCTCTCTTCCTTCCCTCATCAACTGCACAAACACGTCAACATCTCCTTCCTTCCTTCCTTTCTCTGTCTCCTCCTTTCCTCACCCATGGACATGGACGCCGAACACGCAACCACCGCCTCCACCGCCGCCCCACGGCGGCGACGCTCAGGCGCTCCATTCCTTCCTCAGTTCCAGTCTTAGGCACACCATTCTCTTCTCTTCACCAACCATCTTCATCACCACACCGGCGTCGGCTCCGGCGATCCACCACCGTGACGCGACTGCTCCGATGCTCCAACCTTCACAAACGAGCAAAGTTTGGACTGGTGGTGGGTTAGATGGTGGTGGTGGGGGATCGATGGTAATGGTGGTGGGGGGTGGTGGTGGTGGGGGCTCGCTGATGATGGTGATGGTGGGTTAAATGGTGGTGGGGGATTAGTGGTGATGGTGGTGGTGTGTTAAATGGTGGTGGAAGCTCGGTGGTGATGATGGTGGTGGGTGGGTTAGATGGTGGTGGGGACTCGGTGGTGGTGGTGGGTTAGATGGTGGTGGAAGCTCGGTGGTGATGGTGGTGGTGGGTGGGTTAGATGGTGGGGGGTGTGGTGGAGGCTCGTTGGTGATGATGGTGGTGGGGGTGTGGTGGCCGTGAGTTGGATAGTCAATGAGGAAGAAGATGAGTGAAAGAAAGTCTTTTCTTTTTCTTTTTATTTTAATCTAGGGGCATTTTAGGAAATTCCTATTTTATCTACATATATAAATATTGAAAAAATACTCCACTTCCATATACACTTACAACACACCAAAGATACATTAATACTCAACTTCCACCTCCACTTCCACTCCTACATCCACCTCCACTTCCACTTCCACTTCCACCAAAATCAGTTCCAGCGAACCAAATTCAGTAAAAGTGTTCACAAATTACACTAAAATTATCAAAATTATTACATGAGAAGTCGGTCAGATCAAAATTGAGAATTGAACGATTTCTTAGCTATTTTTTATTGTCACTGTAAAACATATTTTTAAAATTATAAGTCAAATTAACTCATTTATAGAAAAATTCAAGTTAATGAATTTATTTATAACTTATTTAACTTTATTAGGATTTTCCTAAAAAGTCTATTATGTCATATATTTAGTGCCTATATTATAATTTATCCCTGCTAAATGATACTATTAAGTATATGGGTCGTCTTTGTTTAAATATCATGCTTCACAAGAAAAAAAAAACATCATGTTTTAAGTATATATGTACAAATAAAGTATATCACACAATACGTTATCTTTTTCCAACAACAAAAGCAAAAAAAAAAAAGCGCTGAGAGTGTATTGCTTACCGAAATCAATTGATTGACATGTTGTAGCATAAAAGAACATAAACAATAAAATGAGCTAGTATAAAGAAAATGAAGATACGAGCTTAAGCCATTTAGTATATATCTATCAGTCGCATAATAAACTACTACTTCAATTCTTAAATATAAGGTCTAGGTTACTTTTTAAGAAATATTAAGTAAATAAATGAATAATTAGAGCATACCATATTTTGTGTATTGCTATATTATATGTTAACTTATAAGTCAAATAACTTAGTTAAAGAAAAATTCAGAAAAATCAATTTATAATTAGATTATTTAATTTTTTTAAGAGTCAACTAGATAATATATTTAGGAACGGGACTAATAAAAAATTATGTTTCCACATCCTCAAGCCGTTGGCAAGTTTGTATTGTAATACACTAATAATATTGTATTTGAGCAAATATTACATATCTTTGCAGTTGGCAAGTTTGTATTGTAATACACTAATAATATTGTATTTGAGCAAATATTACATATTTTTGCAGTCATTAATATTAACACTATGATATTCATCAAAAAAATGTAGACACTGTGAAATTAATGAAAATTGAAAATATCCGTTCAAACAAAATTTTGTTCATTGATTTGCTGTTGTTAGTCAAATTTATCCACTTTTTAATTAAGGGTTAAGGTGCATTTCTAGTACTCCACAATATGACAAAGTGCACTTACAGTAATACACAATTTCGGGGTGCATTTGTGGTAAGCAAGAATAAATATCGTTGCACCTATAATAACTCCGTTAAATAAGTTATCTTTGACCGTTAAGAGTAACATTTGACTGTTAAAAGGTGACATGGGGAGGGGGAGTTAATGACGTGGCAATGACTGGACGGACATGTGGCAATGCATGCTGACTGGATTAAGTTGTCAGGCCAAATTAAATTGAAAAAAAAAGGGAAAATTAATTAGAGGTCCCCCACAAGGGAGTTAATACTGGAAAAGTCCCAAAAGTTGAAAATATTAATGTAGGGTCCCTCCTCCCCCCACCCCCACCCTTCTCCCCCACCCTCCTCCCTCACCTGCCCCCCCTCCCCCGCCACCCTCCCCTCCACCCTCCCCCTCCCCCGCCACCCTCCCCCTCCCCCTCCACCGCCACCCTCCCCCTCCACCCTCCCCCTCCCCCGCCACCCCCCCTCCAGCGCCCCCCACCCCCACCTTCCCCCTCCACGCCCCCTACCCCAACTCCTCCTCGCGATCTCTCTCTCATCAGATCGCGAGGAGGAGTGGGGGGTGGGGGGCGTGGAGGGGGAGGGTGGCGGGGGAGGGGGAGGGTGGAGGGGGAGGGTGGCGGGGGAGGGGGAGGGTGGAGGGGAGGGTGGCGGGGGAGGGGGAGGGGGGAGGGGGAGGGTGGCGGGGGAGGGGGAGGGTGGAGGGGGAGGGTGGCGGGGGAGGGGGAGGGTGGAGGGGAGGGGGGCAGGTGAGGGAGGAGGGTGGGGGAGAAGGGTGGGGGTGGGGGGAGGAGGGACCCTACATTAATATTTTCAACTTTTGGGACTTTTCCAGTATTAACTCCCTTGTGGGGGACCTCTAATTAATTTTCCCTTTTTTTTTCAATTTAATTTGGCCTGACAACTTAATCCAGTCAGCATGCATTGCCACATGTCCGTCCAGTCATTGCCACGTCATTAACTCCCCCTCCCCATGTCACCTTTTAACAGTCAAATGTTACTCTTAACGGTCAAAGATAACTTATTTAACGGATTTATTATAGGTGCAACGATATTTATTCTTGCTTACCACAAATGCACCCCGAAATTGTGTATTACTGTAAGTGCACTTTGCCATATTGTGGAGTACTAGAAATGCACCTTAACCCTTTAATTAAATTGATATGATGGTAAGTCATTATAGTGATAATCACAAATATGTTGTCTCACATAGAATATTTAATTAATTTAAGGTAAAAGTGATTTTTCAGAATTCATTGGGCTAAGATTGAATTATATTTTGAAATGGATGATTTGTAAGTCATAAATAATTAGTGCTTACTCGTCTATTTAAATATATTTAATAAGATTATTCTTAAATTTAATCATCAGTTATATAATGACACAAAATTATTCTTTTTTCTCCAACCAAAAAGATTACTACTTAATCTAAAAAATATTTTAAAGAAAATTAATGAAATGATTAAAGGTCCTAGGAAGAAAGATAATTAAAATGAGTTCCTACAAGTTGTAAATTACATCTTATAAAGCTAACAATAACAACTTATTGGTATTAACAACTACAGGGACCTCATTTTAATTATGTTTCTTCCATGAGACCTCTAATTAATTTTCCCAATTAACAATTATTTTTCCTACATATCATTATTGTTAAATCGTGATTGCTATCTAATCATGTAGGTATAAGTTGCAGCACTAAATATTATACGGGTTTTCATTTTCATTCTTACCACTTTTGTACTTAGAAAAAGTTTTTTTTTTGCCGAAAGGATAATTTCATTAATATAAAACTAGAGTACATACGCTAAGGCTCTAAGCAGAGCACATAATAATGTAGACACTTAGCACATACATTACTACATCCGTAGAACATAACATTCCGGTAGGACAAATGCATACTCTCCAACACTATCAACTACCATCAAAATATCAAGATAACAATAATACAATAGACTCCAGATACTAATACCGATATCTAACCATTGCAGGTAGAAGGTGAAGGTACTTGGAAAAAATGGTTAGTAATGAGGATTTTGATCCTTTAGTGCCCAAATGAGATTGATTATTTCCTCATCTCAGAAGAAATGATCCTAATCCACCAATATGTAATGTGAACAGTTAATGAATATTGTAAAATTACATATGAACTAACCTGGCGGGTTGGCGTGAGTGGTAAGTACTCTCGTCCCTTAAACAAGTGGTTGGGGGTTCGATCCACAGCACTTGCGAATGGAGCAAATTCACAGGCCAGCTGTCTACCCCCTATATGGGACTTCAGAACAGCGAGGGATTAGTCTCACTTGACGCGGGTGGGGATACCCTTGGGTAACAAAAAAAAATTACATATGAACTAATTAAAACAATGATGTAAGTAATATGTTACAAAAAATACTACTAACATCGTGCTTTTCAAATCATGGATGCTTTTATGAAAAATTATACATTATATGAAATGCATCAATTTTTTTGGTCGTCATAAATGCATTTTATTTGATACAATACAAATTAAAATTTCCAAATATTTTGTTTTGTTTATATTTAAGGTCGTCATTCTATATTGTGATGGAAGAAGAGTGGTTCCTATTTTGGACATGGACAAGAGCATGGTCAAAACATGCTTTAATTTTGAATAAACTATTTCAAAATTAAAGTTTTGTTTATTTTAGAGTTTTAAGAAATTAATTTTCAGCAGGTTTCCAAATGTAAACTGATTTGAGCATTTTCACCCAAGAAGATTATATTGTGTTAAATGAATAGCTAGGGATTAAATAATTTATGAGATGCACCTTAATTACTAGAATTAACAAGGTCTACATGAACCAGCTAACAAGTCAAAGTGAATCTTCTAAACTCAACAATTACTTATTTACTCCTAATAATAAAAAATAGAAATTATAATGATATAATTAACTAATATGGGCCTCGAATGTACTGTTGGAGTTTTATCATTCATTTTAATTCATAATAGTTGTTGATACAATATTTCTTTTTTTAATAAATTACACTACTTTTTTGTTATAAATAATAATTCGTATTTTTTTACACACTGTTCATGGCTAGAAAACTACCATGAATATGCATCATATATTTAAAAGTATGAATGTTGATTCTCTTTCTGTCTTCTTTTGGAAATAAAAGGTGAGATTGCGTGTACAGCCAATAAAAAACTTTTCCCGATTTTCTATGATAAAATATAAAAGAATTACGTGATTAACAAAGAGAAGAACATAAAATTTAAATGTGTGATGTCCCACTTACCCTTTTTATATTTTTTTCCTTTCGTTTTGAAATTCTAGAACCTAATGGTTTTAATTTCATAGAAATACTTAGTCACTATATTTAACACTACATCTTATAAACTCTATCCAATCAAAACATAATATCTTATCTGATATTAATTCTATTTGCGGATGACATCATGTGAAATAAGTTTTAATTTGATTTGTTTTTCTAAAAATATATTAAAATTTCTAATTTAAAGACAAAGACGTCTTTCACATGAAATGGAAAAGAAAATGAGTTATAAATAATTGTTTCAGATCATTTATCAGCAAAATACGATAAAATTTATGGAGTTGTTCATTCTAATTAATTGGATAAAGTTTAAATAACATGCATGGCATTTTGAAATATATGTAAGTATTTCTCTTGATTTCAAATACCTCTTCTTAACATATATGGTTTTATGTTAAAAACGCATAAATGGTTATGCTTACACAAAAAATATTTGGCAAACAAATAACTCGTTAATCATATCTACAAGTTGCTTTTAACATGCTTAATTATAAGAAAACAATCTTAAATGTTTTTAACTCTGCTTCATTTAAAATCAACAGTTACACTATACCCCTATTAAATGTACGCTATATATGAATCAACAAAAATCAATATTTTGAATAGCGCATGTTAATTGAAAATAATTTTTCAACATGGTAAAGTAGTTTCTTGTGTGCATGTATCACCTATAGTGAAATATTTTTTTTCAATAATAGCAATCAATATCTTTAGTTTAAAATATTCTTATTTGTACTTAGTTAAGAAAAATATTCTAAAAGGGTACAAGAAACTTAAGCCAATAATATATATATATATATATATATATATATATATATATATTGAGAAATGATGAGTCAATTTGAAAAGATTTAGAGCAATTTGAAGTTAGATTAAAGAAGATATATATATAGAAGCTGAACTCTAGATGTATGAACTCAATGTTATCTGAAGTTAACTCGCACGCGCACACACATTGAATGAGAATTGTGCCCACCAAAAAAATAGCTAGCGTAGCTAAAGGAAAAACTCAATTAAATACGGCATGAATATAAAAACTTGAGTAAAATAAACTGGATTTAATTACAAGATGACAATATATAATCCTCTTCTTGGACAAAGTCAATATTTAATCTAAAAATCCATTGAAAAGACGACAAATGAAAATTAAACAACCAAAATAAAACCAGCAAAATCCCAGAAAATTAACAACCAGCAACACATTACTAATAAATAATAAATAAATAATTATGCTATACTATCGATAAAAAATATCCAGGCCAAGTGAGAATTAGGAACCGGTTTCCCTGCTCGAAATGATGAGTAAGGAGAGCTAAACATATTTATACGGTCTATATATCTCATATGGACAGCCTAGCACTCATTATATTATAAATTAGAAATATTATAATAGATACACAATCTAAAATCAAATTTACACCATCAAAGAGGGTAAATACGCCTAACTCTGCCTACTTTTTTTTTTGAGTAGTAGGAAACCGGTTTAGTGAGAAAGAAGTAGGTTGGTAAGGAAGCTGAATTAAGACTTAGGACGTTGGTTGTTATTGTTGGCCGGAGAGTCCACCGGAAATAACGGCAACAACTCCGGCGGCGGCTGAAGGGGGCTTCGCGGCGTACCAATGGGACTTGGGTGCAAGAAAAACCCTTTTTCTACAATCACTCTTTCCTCCAACATCTCCAAAGGAGACACGGGAGATGCCATGAACGTGGCTGATATGGTACGGCCATAAGAGGAGGGAGAGGGGCCCACAGGGCTGAAGGAGGAGGAGGTGGTGGTGGTTGGGCGGTGGGAGACTCCTATGGAGAGGGCCATTTTCTTGGTGGGGTGGCGGCGCTCGTGGAGCTTGAAGGAAGTTTTTTTGGGAGCAATGTCGCCGGAAAGGAGGCGAGAGGGGATAGTGAGGGGGAGCTTGGGAGAGGAGGGGTGGTTGGGAGCTCCGGTAAGTTGTTGGACGACGGAGCGGAAGGAGGAAGGGTCGGCTTGGACAAAGGTGGTGTTTGGTGGGTGGTGGGAGGAAGATGCCATGAGAGAGAGAGAGATTTTGTGAGAGTTAAAGAGGAAGGGAGAGATATGGCATATGAGTTTTTATGTGTGTGTATATATAGAAATATGGAGAGTAGAGAGAGGGAGGGTTTTTGTGAGAGTGGAAGAGGGAGGGATCGGAGAGATATGGTATATATATGAGTTTGTGTGTGTGTGTGTGTGTGTAGAGCTATAGGGTAGAGAGAGAGAGGGTTTTTGCAAGAGTTGAAGAGGGAAGGATAGATATGGTATATATGAGTTTTTGTGTGTTTGTGTGTGTGTGTGTGTAGAGAGCTATGGAGAGTGGAGAGAGGGTTTTTGCAAGAGTTGAAGAGGAAGGGGGTATGGTCAAAAAAAAAAAGAGGAAGGGATAGATATGGTATATATGAGTTTTTGTGTGTGTGTGTGTGTTGTGTATATATAGAGATATGGAGAGTAGAGAGAGAGAGAGAGGACTTTTGGGAGAGGGATGGTATATATATGAGGTTTTATGTATATAACTATATATATAGATAGATAGAGAGAGAGAGAGAGAGAGAGAGAGGAGAGGGAGGGAGGGAGGTGTAAAAATATATTTGTTGGTTTTAGAGGTTTTGGTTTTGGTTTGCTTTGCTTGGGTGATTTTATAGGAGTGGTGTGTGGTGCAAGTGATCGATTGTGAGCATAAAAAAACAAAAGAAACTGAAAATTAAGGACTCTTTACTTTGTGTTTTACTTGTCCCCTTCGCTATACCCACGTTTTTCTTTCCCTACCTATTTTATAAAAGTTCTTCTATTTGTGGAAGGTCGGATTCTGGTATCACTTTTTTTCTTGAGGCCAGGGGAATTTAAGAGGCAAGCACCAACTTGCCTGAGGTTATTATAATTAATTGGGATTGAACACTTATCATATCACTTATTGCTTGGCAGATATTATACCATTTGGCTACTTACATAGCTAGCTAAGCCTTTGGTGATTATGGTCCAACTTATAATATTAGGTTGTTAGTAGTTAATAACAACACAATACCTTGTATATGATCTAGATGCTTGAAAGATCTTCTACAAATAATAAAAGCTTGTGACTTTGATATATCATCTTACTGTAATCTCATGTAATGATTATATTGTTTGTTATTCTAATTTAAAGAAATAAACCATGATGTTTTTATTTATGAATGATATTGTTTTGTCGGAGGAAATTACTTAGACATGTAACTTTAGAGTATAAGTACATTAGAATTATGATAGTCCTGTTTATATAAAGAAAAAGTAAAATTATGTCAGTCATATATTTTAAAAATCATGTTTTGACTAAAAGTAATGTTTTTATGTATTACTGCTAACAGCAACATTTCAACGAATTAGAATCTAGAAACTCAAATAAATGATTTTACATTTTAACACCATATAACACATTATATCCTTAATATAAGTATTAAGATCCATCTTACAGTTCAATTCCTTTAATAAGTGAATAACATTGTATTAAAGGTAGAGGTAGTATTAGTTTTTCTTTATTCATACCGATCAGTTCTATTTTCGTACTACCTACAACCTCAAATGGTACTTATTTGATTTTGGGTTTCCAATTGTGCTGGACGTATCTTTTGAACTATGCAAGTAATTTTGTCGTCAACAGGCAAGACCTGATAAAATTGTTGAAATAATTGTATATGATGATTAATGTTTGAAAACAAAACAATTGTCTGCTACTAACTTAGCTAAGTGTTGATATAATTTTTACAATAAAATCTGTTTGCCATAACATTTATGAAATCGCTACGTGATATTGCTATATATTTTATATTTTTCATTCCAAGTTTTTTAAACTTAAAAGGTCATATGCAACTTATTGAGCAGTACTGAAGGCGAGAAAGAGAGCCATTAATATAATAAAGTGCACAACTTTCGGATGAGGGAAACTGATTATCTTTTCTAAATAGGAGTAAGTAAAAACTCATTATCATTAAGGTTAACCTTTTGATCTGAGTCATTCTGAAGCTTATTGCATATTCTCACACACACACTCACACACACACACAAGCAAACTTGTTACACAAAGCATTTTTCATAGAAGTCACAGGGGCACAGTAGCAAGCAGATGAAGGCAAGAACTTCAAACAGTGGACCCATAATGATTCAGAAAAGTCATGAGGTAATAATGGATTGGTAATAATGGAATGATAAGATGAATGAAATAAAGGGGGCTTTTTCGCTTTGTCACTTAAAGTAATTATGAAGGCCAGGTTGGAGAAATAGTGGACCTAATCAATTTCTTACGGCGGGTATCATAAATTAACTTAGTGGGTACGAATAACATAATAAGAACTACAAAATTATGGATATAAGGGGACAAATAAACCTAATATTCATAGGTTAATAAATTTTCTCTCAATAGTTTTTCCACCATGTCGTAGCTATACTCCAATTCGGTCTTAAATATAAGATCACTTTGACTTTTTTGTGGAGATTAAGGAAGCTAAATAGATCATTTAATTTTTGGCTAACATTATTAGGATTTTATCGGAATTTGTAAGGTTATATATAAACATTCCTAGTTACTCCAATATGATCGTACTAGGTATCGACTAATAATGTTGGATTAAATCACACCATATTGTCAAGCTTGATTGAAAGTAGTTGTTCCAATATGATAGATATCCTTTAATTCATAATAATATTAAAAAATTTAAGGCCTGTTTGAATTAAGAAAAATAGGGATATAATTTGGATAAAATTCTTTTACAAGCATGATTCAAAAAAGAAGTATATATTTTCATAAGAAATATGTCAGAATAACTACTCATATATAATATGGTTTAGAGGTCCAATCTAGATTTTTTCAATGATAGATAGTACTGCTCGAGTATATTTTCTAAAATTCATGTTTTGAACTTTCAAAATGGATTAACTATCCTCAATCCTAACTCCTACCCCGAGCAAGCACGTTAACCTAGTGCAAGAAAATTGATTCCTAGAGTCGTTCTATCACATGTATTATGTTTTCTACACTATTATAATCTTTATTGTAGGCAGGATGACTCCGGAAATCTATCCCATATAGTCCTTCTAATACTAAATACAATATTAAATCTTTGATGAGATTTAAAAATAAATCACTTGAAACTATATATATTTTAAAACTAATTTAACTTATTACTCATAAACTAATAATAATAATAATAATGTATAATCTAATTACATATAGGAGTAACTAACATATATTAAGATTAAGCGATTTATTTGTTCTCTTGATGTCCACAAAAAAAGTCAATATAATCTTATATTAAGGACTAGTAGTCCATTGATTACAATTTAAACTTTAGTGAAGATAGTTTACTTCATTGGAAAACTCATTCACTGCCTGCCCGTATATACTTTTATTCAATTTTAATTTAATATTTGATTGTTTTAATCTCATATTTAAATCACTAATAATTTTTCTTTGTTATCACTTACCATTGTTAACTCCAATAATATTGCTCTATTAGACTTGTTAGTCTTTATACAGAAGCCAATTAACGGTGTTAATAAAATAACATTAGAACAAATTAAAAGGGCGCAACAAATGTGTATACTACTTGTTTTGATTTGATGGAAACACTCAAAACCCGAGCTTTAAGAGAGCACTTGTTGCCAATTGATCTAATTGCTTGTAGAATTTTTCTAACATGCATATATAGTTAAGTGACCGGCCACAAGTTTGTTTAAAATAATATGTATATATACTTATAGTGAGAAAATGAAGAAAATGGTGGTCCATACTCCATATATTATTAGCTTTAGAATTTCAAATGGCGGGTAAGGTGGCAGGGAAGGAATAATGATGAGAGGGTATGCAGAGTCAGAAGAAGCATTGAAGGAGAGACGAGAAAGTTTGGGGTCAGAGTGTTTCAGATCGAGAACAATGTGTGCCTTGTGATTCTTTCTTTCCTTCTTATTATGATGGGGTCCAATTTTTTTATTTCTTTCACTTTCTCAGCAATTTTGATTAGATTGCGTGAGAAATTGAATTGGGACTTTGACAATTGATGGCAGAAAAGAGAAAGTTATTTCAGAGTGTTGCTTCGTTGAAGTTAAGTTGCTTCTTCCACACTTTGTTTCATTGTGGATTTGGTTTCTAATGAACGACCGAGTGACCCCTTTTTGACATTTTTAGTTCCTTCCTCTTAATTCCCTCTCCTCTCTCTTTTTTCAACTCCGATCCTTTGCCTTTCCCATTATCAACACACTTCACATTCCTTTCAACCTAAGTCCTCGATTTTCAGTTCAAAAAAAAGTCCTCGATTAGATTTTAAATGTAAAACTTTTATCCATTTTATCTTTTAGATGTTATCATTTTTCATACTTATTTATCTTACTTACGGTGACATATAATGATATATAATCTGATATTATACAAAAGTATTTTGGATACAACATGTTATAATTGAATAATTTACTTGGCCTTTTTGATACAGCTAATTAGATAAATATGTCTTACACACACATATATATAAAATTTTAATCGCTAATTGAATAATTTTTAGTCGCTATTTCTATCACTATTATTTAATCATGTTTTCAAAGTATATTATTCCTTCTTTCAGTCCCAAAAAAAGTATATTACTCCTTCCCTTATAAAATATGAATAACACAAATTAATGAGGCGTAAATATCAAGAAACGGTTTAATTAGTGTCATAAAAATGTTATTTATCTTCCCTATTTCAATTTACCTAAAGATATGTGGTTTGGCCGATTATTATTAATTTTTCTCACAAAACAAAGAATCCACTGACTTGTTACTTATGCTTGGTAATTGAGGAAGTACGTGATTAGTTGGGTTCCAAAAGATAATCGTCTGAGATAAGTCTTATAGTTCAAAATGAATTTTAATTTATAAAAATGCTTATAAATTATGTATTTATTGGCATTATCTTCTATTTGATATATGATATTTGAATTTGCAATCTCTCTCTCTCTCTTTTTATTTCAGAATTTGCAATCTCTTGTTAGATATGAATTGTATTATTCATTCTTCCAACATTGAAGTCATTTGTTGGCCCTTCAATCATGATTTTGTCTTTTAGTAGTCTTCACATTTGACTATTTGAGTCCACGTTTTCAGTTTGGTCCCAACCAAAATGGAAAACGAAAGAAAAAATAGTTCAAATTTTTCTATATATGAATATACACATGGGGGTATACATATCGTGAAGTTTTAACGAATGTTTTAGAATTTAATGTTTTTGAACTACCTAAATATCCTTATTCTAAAATATAGGATCTATTTGTAAACATGAGTTTGCTTTTAAATGTAAGACATATTTCTATTTTCACACAAATTTTTCTAAATTATATTATTCTTAGTCATGCTCATCAATTTTTAACACTCAAGAGGGGGTGAGAATAAAGGTGATGATTAGGGTGTTTTAGTAATATAACGTGACTTCAACTAATTTAACTAGTATTCTCAATAATATAATCAAATGAGCTAAATTTGTCTTGTATTTACTTTATTTTATATAGGGTTTAGATTAATTGGTTGAAATTGTTCTACCTTAACCAGTGATCTCGAATTTGAGTCCTAAGTATGTATCTGTGATAATTACTTGGAGGTAGCGAGGTTCCCCATTGTTGATCTACATTCCCTGAATTGAATTAATCGATTGCTAATAGGGTCAGATACCAATAGATAAATAAAAAAGACCCTTGAAATGTTCTGGAAATCAAAAGGAAATGGGGAAATGGAGGAGTATAAGCTGTGACTTTTCAGAAAAACTATAAATTTTGTACGCGAAAAGCTATCTTTCTCTGAGTGTCTTCAATGGGAAATTTCACACATTTATTATATTTTTTGAACTGACATTTATTATTTTTTAATTGAACATTTATTATATTTTTCAAACCTTGAAATTTCATAAAAAAAACCTTGAAAATTTACGTTACCAAATCATTCAAGTTGTAGAGAATTTCTTACTCTGTGAGGGATAAAAACTTGTCTTTCTAAATTATAAGAATCAAAACCAAAATAGAACAAATTATCAAATCATAAGTATCAAACATTGTATTAATCTTCTTGATATTTTTGTCACATAATTTTATCAATATTAAAATTAATTATATGCATTGATTTTTTTACCATAAATTATATGCATTGATTCAAACATTGTAAACCTATTTATGAATTTTTTTTCCAACATGTCTTGCCATATCCATTGAAATCTTAACATCGTCAACCATGTCTTAATGTGTGTGTGTGTGGGTGTGTGGGTGTGTGGGGGTTTATATATATAACAAAAGCTAACTAAAATTAACGTTTGAGTATTCAATGCAAAGTCACCATTTTATATATTCCAAGAAGATGAGCATTTTTTCACTAATGAGACTTTGAGATGTCAAGAAACTGAAAATATATTTTATAAACAAATATATACTACCTCCGTTTCACCTTATAAAAAAATTATAGATATACTTTGGTTATAATAAATAAATATATACTACGTTATAAAAAAATTATATATATGCTTTGGTTATAATAAATAAATATATACTACCTCCGTTTCTAAATATAAGATCGTATTACTTAATTTGATTAGATTAAGGATAATATTAGTTAAATTGGTTATAATTACATGCAATTCATCCAAATTATATACATTTATCCCTTGCTCTCTATCTCTTTTTATTTATTATTGATAAGTATTATGAGATTAATTTGAGAAAAAGTTGGGAAAAATTAGAAAGTAATCTTATTTATTTATATATATATATATATATATATATATATATATATATATATATATATATATATATATATATATATATATATATATATATATATATATTGAAACAAATTAAATTAAAATATGAAAGTGATATTATATATATTGTGTTCAGGGATTTATTGTTACTAACTCCATAGTTCAAATACACTCTAATAAATTTAAAACTAGTTTCTTGTTATTAATTATTAATTTATTAATAACAGCTTTATTATTCCTAATTTAATGCGCCAGTCTAGTGTACGTTTTTATGTAAAATGGAACATATTTATTTGTTTAATTTTTTATAATATAAAATATGTATAAAAGATAAATTTACTTTATATGTAAGAAATTTTCTTTTCAAAGAAATTTTGTAGAATAGAGTTGCTGAAATTAGTTTAAAATTTAAAACAAAATTAGATTAGTTTTAAATTACAAAAAATTATATACATTTTGATAATGTTCAATGGTAAGATAATAGAACTGATACTGATAGAAGTAATCTTTGTTCGAATGCTTAGTGTTGGACATTTTTTTTTATCAGAAATGCTTAGTGTTGGACATGGAATTTTAGAAAACAGTGGAATATTTCGTTGGTCTATAATTACGTGAAATTCTTGCGTGAACCTAATGCAACACGTCATTTGTGGTTTGACCAAACAGAAGAAAACATATATGTAATTTTAAATTTGACATCACATTAAAAAAGTAGGAATTAAGAGATAAAAAAATTAAATCTCATATTTTCACTGTTTTTTATTTTACATTCTAAATGAAAATAATATTTTTCAAAGTTAGTTGAGATTTTTAAAGTGCCACATCAAATTTAAAATTAAATAAATAGTAAATACATTTAATTTTCTCATTGGTCCCTTGTCACAAACACAGATCACAATCATCACAAAATCTCTACCGTCCTTAACAAATTAATCAACGGCCCCAATCCTCTCACAACCACATAACAAAAAATAAAAAAACACAACCCCCTCTATAAATACTTCATTCACTACCCACGTTAACTTACCTTGTACTATACCATCCACACACAATGACACTAAACACATTCACACACTAATCACATTTACACACACAAATACCACTAACCAAAACACTACTATACTATATTTTTGGCCAAAAATACTATTATACTATACTTTTTTTGATAAATCTACTGTATGTACTATACTATACCCTCATTAACCACATTTACATACACAAAGACCACTATTATGCCTAAGGATATTCAACAGGAGGGAAGGCACCGAGGAAGCAAATCGCTATTCATGCCAAGAGAGTCACTATTATGCCTAAGGATATTCAACTCACTCGTTGAATTAGAGGAGAGATGACTTTTTTTTTGTTAAATAGAGAGGGCTTATTTAAATTGGAGTGTTTCCAATATTTTTTCCACACTATAAAGTATAAACTGCAAGGAAAGCTACAGGAGGGAAAGCGCCTACGAAGAAAATTGTTATTCATGTCAAGAAAGTCACTATTATCCCTAAAGATATTCAACTCACTCGTTGAATTAGAGAAAAGAGGGCGTATGTTTTTTTTTTTTGATAAATAGAGAGAGAGGGTTTATTTAAATGGGAGTGTTTCCAAAATATGTTATGTACTATATCTTATGTTTTGTTTGACCTTGTACACTATATGTAATCATGTAATTTACTATGTAATCACAATTTCATTATGTATTATTTTTATTTTTCACTTACATTTTGTAACAATATTATTTTTATATAGACGTTACTTTTCATCAATGGGTGATGATACTCTGGTAATCTATTCGATTTTTGTTTGAGAAAACAATATATTAGAGAAGTTTAGATCGAAGAAGAGATAAAGGTATTCTAAATGGAATTCAAGCAATCCTAATAATATAATCATATGTATCTGGTGCCCTAATTTTTTATGTGGTGACAGTTTCAAAATGTGATTATCGGCCAACATGAAAAAGCTTATAGATTTGCATTACATAAACATTAGAGTGTTTAAGTTAGACTGAACTGTATTTACTGGGAGCTTATTGGCATTAATAATGATATAAGGTTAGAAGAAAAGATGAAAGATAGAAACCGATAACTTAATTAGCTAAAAATATGCAAAATAATAGGAAACTTTGAACTAGTTTCCTTTTCCTATCCCTTTTTTTATCCCTTTTTTTTTAAAAAAAAGGATAGGAAAAGGAAACTAGTTCAAAGTTTCCTATTATTTTGCATATTTATAGGATATAAGCATGCACTTGCATTACAATAAAATAAATACATAAATTAAATGTCGTTATTGATTACATTTGAAAAAGATTTGGCACGTCAGTTCTTTCTCATCTTCCAAATGCTTTATAGTAATATTTTGGTTAAGAAAATTGTGTTGAGCACTGACGATATATAACGTGTAACAAACTACTACTTAGTCAACTAAAAAGAGATTAAACTATATAGCGACCATTTAATTAGCTTTTTTTTTGCCAGTTTTTAATTAGCTTTTAAACTTACTGTACTTTAAATTTTAAATACTCCAATGGAATTTTTTTTTTTTACCAAATCCAATGGAGTATTTAAAATCATGTTAAAATGAGTTATAAAATCATACTCCCTTCATTCCTAAGTATAAGATTATTTTCCCTAATTTGAGTAGATTAAGGAAGTTAGTTAAATTAATTATTTACACATGATACTACCAATTTATCCCAACTATATACATTTATCATCACTCTCCCTCTTTTGCTTGTTTTATAGATAAGCATTATAGTGTTAATTTGAGAAAAAATTGGCTAAAGTTAGAAATTGATTTTATAATTAGGAACAAGTTGAATTTCAAAAGTGATCTTATATTTAAGAACAAAAGGAGTACATCATAACCCAATGCTGATGAAAAACAAGATTTCCAAGAATTTCAAAATTGGGAATGAATAATTATTCTTTTGTTCTAACAATAATATTCAAAATCAAATAATGGCTACGTTGAAATGCCACAAACGACTCCACATCCATTAATCCAACTACAATGTTTTATCTCAGATTGAATAGTATATAATTAGTGAACATTATATGTTTTAGCCATTTAGATCTTTATTTGTTCCTTTTTTTGCCCTCCATGCTCTCTTTCATCCATTCATCCAAGAGGGAGTGATAAGTAACAATTTCTCTCTGACTTGTTTCCTTTCCCAATTTTCTCTCCTCTTAACATTTTTCCTCAACTCAACATTTTCCCATCCAAACGAAAAGTCACATTAAACATTAAGGACATCCTTTTGCCCCACTTGCCCTTACCTGAATGATGAGTTGAAATTTAAGCGGCTAATTTTATAAGTTTGAAGCAATGAAATATTGCCTAAAATATGTACCTATTTCTATTGAGAATAAAGGATCTGGAGATTTGAAAAAGATAACAAAAATATATTTATCTCAAATTATGAATTCCAAGGAAAAGAGTTAATGCCGTCACATTGGCACTCAAAATAAGTCCAAGAAGCAAGAGTGAATGAAGGGTGGTAAAATAGTAGTTAATTTATATGCATTTCTCACACTCTATTTATTTTATTTAAAAAATGCCAAATGAAATGTATCGGTGAACATCATTTTTATAAATTCCATAGGTTTTCCTGGTATTTAATCGGATTAAAGCCACATCACAAATAAAACAATTTTCAAGATTTATACTTTTCTAAGGAAAAAAATTGGCTAGAATTGTCATTTAACCAGCTAATGCATTGAAAACTTACTCATCGAATTGGAAACTAGTGTACGTTTTTCGTAAAATGGAACATATTTATTTTTTATAATATAAAATATGTATAAAAGATAAATTTACTTTATATGTACGGAGTTTTCTTTTCGAAGGAATTTTGTAGAATAGAGTTGCTGACATTAGTTTAAAATTTAAATAAAAAAATTAGGTGAGTTAGTTTTAAATTACAAAAAATTATATATTTTTTTTATGTTTAATGGTAAGATAATTTTAACTTATATACATATATACATAGAACTGATAGAAGTAATCTGTGTTCTAATGCTTAATGTTGGACATGGAGTATTTTTTTAGAAAACAGTGGAATATTTAGTTGATTTATAATTACCTGTAAAAATAAAAAGAACATGGGTTTTATTAAGTATTAAGTAATTAAGTAATATATAAGTATATATTTAGTTTAACCTTTATAAGGAGAAATTCTTGTGTGAACCTGATGCAACACGTCATTTGTGGTTAGACCAAACAGAAGAAAACATATACGTAATTTTAAATTTGATATGACATCATAAAAATAGGAATTAAGAGATAAAAAAATTTAAATCTCATGTTTTCAATGTTTTTTATTTTACATTTTAAATGAAAATAATATTTTCCAAAGATAGTTGAGATTTTTAAGGCGTCACATCAAATTTAAAATTAAATAAATAGTAAATACATCTAATTTTCTCATTGGTCCCTCGTCACAAACACAGATCATAATCATCCCAAAATTTCTACCATCCATAACAAATTAATCAACGGCCCCAATCCTCTCACAACCACACAACAAAAAGTAAGAAAACACAATCTCCTCTATAAATACCTCATTCACTACCCATGTTAACGTACCTTGTACTATACCATCCACACACTGACCACATTCACACACTAACCACATTTACACACACAAATACCACTAACCAAAACACTACTATACTATATTTTTGGCCAAAAATACTATTGCACTATACTATTCTTTTGTTTTTTTTATAAATCTACTGTATGTACTATGCTATACCCTCATTAACCACATTTACATACACAAGGACCACTATTATGCCTAAGGATATTCAACAGGAGGAAAAGCACCAAGGAAGCAAATCGCTATTCATGCCAAGAGAGTCACTATTATACCTAAGGATATTCAACTCAATCGTTGAATTAGAGGAGAGAGAGCTTTTTTGTATAAATAGAGAGGGGACTTATTTGAATTGGAGTGTTTCCAATATATAAACTGCAATTGCTATTCATGCCAAGAGAGTCACTATTATGCCTAAGGATATTCAACTCACTCGTTGAATTAGAGGAGAGAGGGCTTTTATTTTGGATAAATAGAGAGAGGGCTTATTATTTAAATTGGAGTGTTTCCAATATTTTTTTCCACACTATAAAGTATAAACTACAAGGAAAGCAACAGGACGGAAAGCACCGAGGAAGCAAATTGCTATTCATGCCTGGAGAATCACTATTATGTCTAAGGATATTCAACTCACTGTTGAATTAGAGGAGAGAGGGCTTATGTTTTTTTTTTTTGATAAATAGAGAGAGGGCTTATTTAAATTGGAGTGTTTCCAATATATGTTATGTATTATATCTTATGTTCTTTTGACCTTGTACACTATATGTAATCATGTAATCTACTATGTAATTACAATTTATTTATGTATTATTTTTATTTTTCACATACATTTTGTAATAATATTATTTTTATATAGATGTTACTTTTCATCAATGGGTGATGGTTCTCTAGTAATCTATTCGATTTTTTTTTTGCTACAATCTATTAGAGAAGTTTAGATCTAAGAAGACATAAAGGTATACTAATTGGAATTCAAGCAATCCTAATAATATAATCATATGTATCTGGTGCCTAATTTTTTATGCGGTGACAGTTTCAAAATGTGTTTATCAACCAACATGAAAAAGCTTATAGATTTGCATTACATAAACATTAGAGCGTTTAAGTTAGACTGAATTGTATTTACTGGGAACTTATTGGAATTAATAATGATATAAGGTTGGATGAAAAGATAAAAGATAGAAACCGATAACTTAATACGCTAAAATATAAGCATTTGCATTACAATAAATTAAATACATAAATTAAATGCTGACTCACAACATAAGGTATGGAAATGGAAATTGATACCGAATATGGCATACCAATTATTATATATATTTCTAATTGAATATTCCTAAGATAACGTATCAAGAATGTTAAAAAACTGTTTTACAAGAAGTTGGCACAATATTGGTGGGAAGTTATTTTGATTAAACTGGTGTGATTTGTCAATTGGCATATTTATCAAGGCTTCGATTCCAGATTTTTCCTATGAAAGCTACCAAGACGACTTTGCATTTTAATAATCAATGGATAACTTGATTTAGATATTGTTGCAACTTACAATTTGCTATTTTATGGCCTTTACGGGTCTGATTGGTATGAGGGATAAGATTGGGAGGGGAACAAATATTTTTGTAAGATGAAATTTTCAATATTGAAGAGGTGAAGTTAATATTTTAACACTATGAGATATAAAATATAAGTTATAGATATTAATTTAAAATTTTCAATCTCACTTCTCATAAATTAGTGAAGCAAAATAGATTACTTAATTATTATGAAATATTTGATATATTTTTAAATCTATAGACATTGCTATTTTGTTTTAACGGTTCCTTGCTTTGTTTGTTTTTTTTTTAATTTATTTATTATGTTTTAATGGTTCCTTGCTTTGTTTGTTTTTTTTTTAATTTATTTTTCTTTTTATATGCGTTGCTCAATCTCACACACACATATAACCGTTGCACTTTTGTCTCTGAAAGGTTCCTTGCTTCTTCTAGCCGTTGCTATTTTTCTTTTTATATTTATTTCTTTTTTTTTTAGAGGTTGTTTCTTTTTTATATACAGTATATATTTATAACCGTTTGTTATCAAAAAAATTATATATATATATATATATATATATATATATATATATATATATATATATATATAACCGTTGATACACATATAATCGTTGCACTTTTGTCTCTAAAAGGTTCCTTGCTTCTTCTAGCCGTTGCTATTTTTCTTTTTATCTCATATTTTCAATGTTTCTTATTTTACATTCTAAATCAAAATAATATTTTTTAAAGTTAGTTGAGATTTTTAAGGTGTCACATCAAATTTAAAATTAAATAAAAAGTAAATACATTTAATTTTCTCATTGGTCCCTCATCACAAACAGATTACAATTATCTCAAAATCTCTACCGTCATTAACAAATTAATCAACGGCCCCAATCCTCTCACAACCACATAACAAAAAATAAAAAAACGCAATCCCCTCTATAAATACCTCCTTCACTACCCACATTAACCTACCTTGTACTATACCATCCTTTTTTTTATCGAAACATTAACCTACCTTGTACTATACCTACCTTGTACTATACCATCCTCACACTAAACACATTGATACACACAAATACCTCTAACCAATACACTTCTATACTATATTTTGGCCAAAAATACTATTGTACTATACTATTCTTTTGTTTTTTTTATAAATGTACTGTATGTACTATACTATACCATCATTAACCACATTTACACACACAAAGATCATTATTATGCCTAAGGATATTCAACAGGAGGGAAAGCACATAGGAAACAAATCGCTATTCATGCTAAGAGAGTCAATATTATACCTAAGGATATTCAATTCACTCGTTGAATTAAAGGAGAAAGGACTTTTTTTATATAAATAGAGAGAGGGATTATTTGAATTGGAGTGTTTCCAATATATAAACTGCAATTGCTATTCATGCCAAGAGAGTCACTATTATACCTAAGGATATTCAACTCACTCGTTGAATTAGAGGAGAGAGGGCTTTTTTTTGGTTAAATAGAGAGAGGGCTTATTTAAATTGGAGTGTGTCCAATATTTTTTTCCACACTATAAAGTATAAACTACAAGGAAAGCAAAAGGAGGGAAAGCACCGAGGAAGCAAATTGTTATTCATGCCAAGAGAGTCACTATTATGCCTAAGGATATTCAACTCACTCGTTGAATTAGAGGAGAGAGGGCTTATATTTTTTTTTTTTGATAAATAGAGAGAGAGGGCTTATTTAAATTGGAGTGTTTCCAATATATGTTATGTACTATATCTTATGTTTTTTTCTACCTTGTACACTATATATAATCATGTAATCTACTATGTAATCACAATTTCATTATGTATTATTTTTATTTTTCACTTACATTTTGTAACAATATTATTTTTATATAGGCGTTACTTTTCATCAATGGGTGATGGTGCTCTGGTAATCTATTCGATTTTTGTTTGAGAAAACAATCAATTAGAGAAGTTTAGATCGAAGAAGACATAAAGGTATACTAATTGGAATTCAAGAAACCCTAGCTAGTGATATAATCATATGTATCTGGTGCCCTAATTTTTTATGTGGTGACAGTTTCAAAATGTGTTTATCAACCAACATGAAAAAGCTTATAGATTTGCATTACATAAACATTAGAGCGTTTAAATTAGACTGAACCGTTTTTACTGGGAGCTCATTGGCATTAATATTGATATAAGTTGGAAGAAAAGATGAAAGATAGAAACTGGTAACTTAATAAGCTAAAAATATGCAAAATAATAGGAAAAGGATAGGAAAAGGAAACTAGTTCAAAGTTTCCTATTATTTTGCATATTTTTAAGATATAAGCATTGTACAGAAAAAGGATAAGAAAAGGAAACTATTTCAAAGTTTCCTATTATTTTGCATATTTTTAAGATATAAGCATTTGGATTACAATAAATAAATACATAAGTTAAATGTCAGGTCAGTTCTTTCTCATCTTCCGAATGTTTTATAGGTAATATTTTGGTTAAGAAACTTGTGTTGAGCACTGACGATATATAACGTGAAGCTAACTACTACTTTTTTTTGGATACTACTTTTATTTGGAACGTGGATACATTTTATGACTGAAGGAGAACAATATGATTTCCCGACAAGACTAGACTTTGTACGCAAAATGAAAATAAAATGGTGAGTTAATTAATTACCAGCACCAAACCAAAAACTATTAAAAAAAGCATATGTTGGATCAATTAATGATTTGTTTGAAGAATGGGTTTTGCACTTTTGTGTTAAAGGATGCTAATATATATATATTGTACTCCTATATAAAATTAGTAATTCTGTTATGGTGGTGGATAGAATTTGGTGTTAGGGAAACGGTTTAGGTTTGGAGCATTTGGACTAATTATAGTGGAAATCGTACGGAATACATGAACAAATTGACCTTTAGGATAGAGAAAATACTATTATGATTATGAGTAATGCAGATAGAAGGGACAAACCTAATTCTGCACCCAAGGTTATGGGATTTCGTAGAAACACTTCTGCTGAAGTGAGCATTGGCCAAAACTTACTAAGAGCCAATCGCAACAATTTTTTATTACGATTCCAATACTTTAAAAAAGGTGGGCATACATAAGTTCACATTTTAAATTATTTGTTATATTACTAGTTGTATTTAATACATCGCTATAGAATTAAGTTTAAAATTCGTAAGAAGTAAAAAAGTTGTTGTGGGTTGAAATAGGGAAAATGACAAAAAAATGACACTTGAATTTGAGTTGGACAAAATGGGGTCTCCAATTTCAACTTGAACAAATAAGGGATAGTCTCCAATTTGTCCTAAATGAAATTTGTGACTTTGTGCCAAAGAGTAGTGAATGACATATTATTATAAAGTAGTTAACAGCGATACTTGAGTAGTTAACCATTAACTACTTAAGTATCGCTGTTAACTACTCAAGTATCGCTATTAACTACCATTTGCAATAACTACTTAAGTATCACTATTAACTACTCAACTATCGCTATTAACTGATAAATAATTAATAAAATTTAATTCATTCAAAATGTTTGTTTTATCAGAATTCATTCAAAATGTAAGACATATATATTTGATTATTTGACGAATTCAAGATGTTAGTTAATTGCCAATACACTCTAATCATCTATATGTAATGTAGACTTATACTCACTTTGAGAACCATTTACAAGGACGTGACACTGTCACCATATAAGGATCCAGATTCCCTCAGCGGCCAATTCCCTCAGCATCCCTCAGCGTCCTGCAACAATACGACATGTCAGCAACAATTGCAATGATATCCATTCATTTCTCTCTCTTCTCTTTCAAGTTCTCAACTCACTGCGCGCATGCCCGCATGGCCTCTTCAACTTTTCCCATATCACCTCTTCAACTTTTCCCATATCACCATAACAAACAACATATGCATCCAATATCTGAACAAATAGAACAATTATTCTTTAAGTTTACTCCCTCTCCTCCCTAATCGTCCCCTCCGGCGCTGACCTCGTGGCGTCCGCCGCCCGCCCCGCCCCCGCCTTGAACGTGGCCACCTCCATGCTGGCTGCCTCAGCGTCTACCACCGCATATCCACCTCCACCACGGCTAAATCCACCTCCACCGCCGTAACCGCCGCCGCCGCCGCCGTGACCGCCGCCGCCACCGCCACCGTTGCTACCACGAGACTGAGCTTCGTGAACAGTGATACTCCTTCTTGGCTGAGGACGCCATTGTCGGTGGCCCAGGCGAGGTCGTCGATGAAGCAACAATGGATGTATGGAACGGAGAGGAAGAGGAAGGTGATAAGGGTAAAATGGGAAAAGAGGAGGTAATGACGTGTCAGTTTTTAAGAGTATCATGAATTGGACAGACGATATTAACTGAGTGATTGAATGTACGGACGGATTTTGGACGCTGAGAGCCGCTGAGGGGAGCTGTCGCTGAGAAAATCCGTTTTCCACCATATACACTTCATCATATATAAGTTCCATTTTTTCGTGGAAGTAACTATTAAGAAATGTTTTAACCTTATAATAAGTATCTAGATCATATATATCAAATATGTCTGAATAATCACTCAAAGTTAAGTTAACTGATAAATGACATGTAACGATCCAAAGCTCCATATTGAACTCAATACTCCATATTGAACTCAATAATCCATTTCATCACACACTTTATTACCACAAGTCATTTAAATTATATGTAAAAAAATTAATATGTATGATAACCAATATTTTAATGGATATCAGTATGGCTAATTCTTGACTCGTTGAGACAACGTCTTGATCTATAAATAGTTTTCTAGGAGTATAATGGGCTATGTATGTTCTTCAGAATCTCCCTTATTTGGACCTATGCCATCTCCTCTAAACACTATAATTTAAATTGTCCAGCTAATCATAGGAATTCGTTAGTATTCGATTAGATGGGTTTGTATGTACTTATGTACTTGAGTGTAATACCAACCTGAAATTATCATGAGAGTTAAAGCGGGACCACCTAGATCTAGCCAAGGGATTGTATAGAGGAAGCTAAAATGTAAGTAATGTATATTATTCAGCCCATCCCATTAAAACATAAATTACCAAATATAGAACCACCATAACCATAAACCATCTAAGTTTAGGACTTGCAATTTATACAAGTATTCTGTTGCTAGTTTTCATCATCCAAATCCTTTTCTCCTTCAGGAAAATATTGATGACTGTTGGGTTCACTCTTTGTCCTTAAGATGAAACTTTTTCTTATTTCATGTTACTTTAATTACTTTTTCTATAGGGTTGGTTAATATGCAAATTCACCCCTAAAATTAACCAAAAGATGCAGATCTCCCCCTCACATATTTTGAGATGCAATTTTAACTTGAAAGTAACAATTCAATGCAATTTTACCCTTCTATAAAGGTGTATATTTTGTTGCAAAATTACTAAAATACCCTCCTCATTATATTCTCTCTTCTCTTCATCTCTCCCTCTCCCATCCCAAAACCCAACCACTATCACCACCACCTCCGCCCAAACCCCCCAACCACCGCCGTCGCCCCAACCACCACCACCACGGTGGTTGTTGGGGTGGTGGCGGTTGTGACAAGGGAGGAGGGATGGCCGACGAAATAAATGGAAGGAGAATTCAAAGCGAAGACATGTACATAAGAAACGTCAACAAAAGAAGGACATGTACATAAGAAACGTCAACAAAAGAAGGCTCCGTAGGCCACATAGATGGTTGCTTTCCTACGTCCCTTTTTGTTTGTTCCACACTTTGCTTTTTTTCCAATTTAGTATCAAAAGTATCGATTAACATTATACTATATCTTTCTGGCAAAAAACGTTAGACGATAACTAATTATTCGATATTTATTATATTTAATGACAAAGTTTAGTTCTGCAGCCATTCAAAAAAAAAGTGAACAAGAGAAATTGAGAAAGTAAAAAGCTATATGTAATATTATTATTAATAATATAATATTATTCATTTCATTTTACTTTCTATGAGTTGCTGTACCCAAATCAAAGAAAACGTGTGCAAGAACAACTAACAAAGCAACACGCCATATGTAAATACCACAATGCAAGATAAAGAAAGTTAAGACAAGAAGAAACTAAAGTCAAAGAGAAAGATCAGCCAAGTCAAATGTTCTGGTCACTGCTTTGCACCAAGAGTCCACTTTCTTCTTCCTCAGTTTCTCATCTAATACAGGACGGAACACAGTTGAAGTCTTCACCTTCTCACCAGAAGCAAATATCTCCTCTTCCGTCCAAACTCCGACAGCCAACCCGGCCGCATATGCCGCGCCAAGTGCCGTTGTCTCTATATCAGCTGGTCTAATCACAGGACTTCCCAACAAGTCTGCCTGTAGAACATAACAATGAAAGATTTACTAATTAACACAATGCATCATCACAAGCCTCAGTTATAGAACATTGCCAATCAACTACTAATACTAAAGATTTTCAATAATAGTCCACAAAAAATAAAGAGATTTTCAATAATTTATGAGCCAGAATTTGAACATGACACAACTTTCCAGCACTTTATAGGCAGTAATTTCAAGTGTGTGATCATTAAAAATAAAGCATGTGTTGCATTTGATGTGCAAATATGAATCACAATAAAACTTCATGGTCAGATTCAATGCCGAAGGCAATGCAAATTAAAGAACAGGATAGTGAAAATAATGCATAAATGTAAAAACATAATAGAAGAAAGGCTAAAGTATACTTTTGGTCCTAGTCCTTTACGTTTGGAAAGTACACTTTTAGTCCTTTTTTTGTTAACACCATTAGTTTAACTTAACGGAATATGCTAACTTAACAATTTTAAATGATTATTTTATAATGAAATTGGAACAAAAATGATAAATTTTGAAAATATAAGAATATTTACACTCAAATATTTTAATTTGAACATTTTTTCCAGTATATAATAACCATTTAAAATTGTTAAGTTAGCATTTTTCGTTAAATTCAACTAACGGTGTTAACAAAAAGGGACTAAAAGTGTACTTTCCAAATATAAAGGATTAAATTGAAACTTGATGCAAACATAAGGAACCAAAAGTATACTTTAGCCTAGAAGAAATAAATCCAAACCTGAATCTGCATCAAAAGGTTGTTAACTGTGGCACCACCATCCACTCTGAGCAAGAATTCCTCCTTTTTATCATTTTCCTGAGAATCTTTCTTCATGGAATCCAAAACATCCTTCACTTGGAAAGCCATGCTCTCAAGCACGGCTCTAGCAATGTGAGAGTTGTTTGTAAACCTCGTAATTCCAATCAAAACCCCACGAGCATCATCCCGCCACCATGGAGCAAACAATCCATTAAAAGCCGGAACGAAATAAACTCCACCAGTGTTCTCAACCTTAGATGCCAGGTCCTCTATCTCGCTCGCGCTGCTAATGATACCAAGGCTATCCCTCAGCCACTGAACTGCTGCTCCTGCAATCGCAATCGATCCCTCTAGCGCATAATTAGCAGGAGCATTTGGACCAAGCTTAAAGGCCAAAGTGGACAGAAGACCATGAGTGGATTGAACTACTTCTTCACCAGTGTTTAGGAGTATAAAAGCACCAGTTCCATATGTGCTTTTAGCCTCTCCTTTTCGGCAAGCTTGTCCTAGCATTGCAGCATGCTGATCACCTAAACATCCAGCAATTGGGATATCGGAAATTGGCCATCCTGAACAAATCTTTCCAATGATCTCAGAATTGCTTACAATCTTTGGAAGAATTTCAGCAGGAATGTTAAGGGTTTTTAAGGTTGATGCATCCCAGTCAAGAGTTTTGAGATTCATTAGCATGGTACGAGAAGCGTTTGAAACATCAGTAACATGCAATCCACCATTTACCCCACCAGTTAAATTCCATATCAACCAAGTGTCAATAGTTCCAAAGAGACAATCTCCTTTCTTAATGGCCTCCTTCACTGCTGGAACATTTTCCATGAGCCATATCAATTTAGTTGCACTAAAGTAAGTGCTTATAGGCAGACCACAAGACTCCACAAAGTGGGTTCTTCCACCAGATAACTCGCTCTCCAATCTCCTGCTCAACAACAACCCAATGGAATCAGTAACATCTTCTGACAACCAAAAAAATAACAAATGCGCAAAAAAAAACAAACTTCAAAATAAAAAAGAAAGTCCAGCAACAAACATTCAAGAACATAAATCAATTTATACCCCCTCTCCCTATATGTTTTCTAATGGCTAATCAGAAAAAACCCTTGAAGGAATAATTTTAAATTCAACCTCAAGATCATCCTATAAATTTATTAATACATCTGTTACTAAATATAAGATCACTTTCCCTAATTTAATTTGATTATATTAAGGATGCTAGCTAACTTACTTATAAACATATGATATTACCCATTATTTATCAATTATATACCTTTTCCTCACCTGCTTGTTATTTTGTTATTATAGACGAGCATTAATATTAAGGTTAATTTAGAAAAAATTTGAGAAAATTAGAAAATGATCTTATATTTAAAAATAAATTGAAATTCAAAAGTGATATTTATATAGAAACAGAGAGGAGTATCCTGTAAATTTGTAATAGTGATCCAATCCCAATGTGAAATTGTTAAGAATATTTTTTCTTAATCAAACCACCAAAAAATTTGTAATAGCTGATGGAAAAAAAAATATACTTGTTCAATCAAACCACAAAAAAAAAAAAACTCACTATCAAAATCCAAAACCCCATAAACAACCCAGAAAACACACACACATACCTGCAAACAGAACTGGTTCGAACATCCATCCAAACAATAGCATTATAAAGAGGGACCCCAGTAGATTTACTCCACAACAAAGTAGTCTCCCTCTGATTAGTCACACCAACAGCCTTCAATCCCTTCACAACATCTTTTCCATCACCCTTTGCCTTATCAACAGCCCCAGAAATACAAACCTTCACACTTTCCAAAATCTCCACAGGATCATGCTCCACCCATCTGTATTCACCCAAACAAAAAATACCCACAATTCAAAACACACAAAAACACGCTAAAAATCAAAACTTTAATGCAAATTCGATGAAATTAAGGTTTTTTTAAGGTTGTTTTTTCTTCATCATACCCTGCTTCTGGATAGTGCTGCGTAAACTCCACTTGGTGAGATGCAATGGGTCGTGAAGATCGATCATAGATGATGAATCTTGTGCTTGTTGTTCCCTGATCAATAGATCCAACAAAAGCTTCTTCCTTTGACATTTTTCACAATCTTTTGATGATGAATGACCAAATGTGAAGAAGAGAAAATGTGTAGTTTGACTTATATAAGGTTGCTTAGTATTCTATAGTACTATATATATGGGATTTGTTATTAATTGTTATTAGTAAAGTAATTATTGGTAATTAAAAATTAGCTAATGAATCGTGGTTTACTGTTTGTATGTTACTACTGATTATTATTACTGAGTTGTGATTCTTATCTTAAAAGGTGCGGTGAATGAGGAGCGTTAATTATTTAAAAGGAACAAAATCTAAATTAGGAAAGATAAATGAAAAATGGGAAATTTTAATTGACATGGGTGTTTAAATGGAATGATTTGGTTTTGCCAAATTTTTTCTGTTCCGGAATTTATGGAAGGGAATTTAAGATTTTAGGATTGGATTAGAGTAGGGTATTGGGTATTGGATTGTGCTGACGAGAAAACAGAATAGATTTTGGGATAAGCTTAAAGTTTAACGATAAAATTTATTTTTCGGAGGTCACGAGGCTGACGTGGAAAGGAAAAAGGAAGGATAATGCGGCGGGAATCACGAGAAAGGAGGTTGTTTTAAATTTTAAACATTTTTATCCCCTACTTTTACGTTGGTTTATGATCTATCTAATCTTTTAAAAAACTTATTAGAAGTTTAAATAAGTTGATTATTCATTAATTTTGGTTTAAAGATCATTATTGACCAGAATTTTTGCTGAGGATTATAGTAATCCTGAAGTATTTTTAGATTTAAATTAGTCCTGAAATTATTTTTAGACTCAAATGAGCCTTGAAGTCATATGATGGGCTGAAGATAGCCTTTTGAGGTTTAAACCAAAATACTTTAAGGTTATTTTAGCTTATTTTGTGACTTCAGGGCTGACTTGATCGTAAAAATACTTTCAGGTTTACTATTATCCTCTGACAAAACTTCATTGTCAATGTAATCTTTAACCCATTATTTTTTTTTTAAATTATGGAAAAATGAAATTTTAATCTTTATATTTGTATCATACAGTTTTAGTCATTTTTTTACTAGAATTCATTTAATTAAAGAAAATTGATGATTCATCATATCTTTTTTTTAGCAAAATGATTTATCATATCTTAATGATGGTGAATTAGTGATTCTAATTTCTACTAGTATATCTCGACCAAAAAAAATTCTACTAGTACAGATAAGAAATAATTAATACTTATTATCAAAAAGAAGTAATTAATACTAAAATTTTTAAATTTAAGTATTATGTGTCAACATTTGATGATAGATCGCCTTTTAAATTTGATAAGTCAAAGTTTTCGGTCAAATGAAAGTAAGGGTATTAGTCAAGAAAAATTAAGAGCATATTTTTCAAATTTAAAGAATTAAAATAAAAGTTTATGTAAGTATAAAAGGATTAAAAGTAATCTAAATTATTTTTTGAATAATTTTATTCGACTTATGAGCTAATATTTAAGAAAATTATAAACAAACACCTTTCTCAACCTTTTGGCTAAGATCAAGTGTAGAAAATTATAAACAAAAAAATTGTATTTGATAAAATAATTAATACTCATGTTAATGTCACTAAGATGCACCTAACATCATATAATTGTTATAAAAAAATGTAACCATGACATTTCACAACTAAGGAAAAAGTAACTTGACATTATAAAACTAATGCAAAAGTCCCATGATATTTAAAAAATCATGCGTGTTTTTCAAAATTTCCCCAATTTTAAAATGTCATAATTACTATTACTCCAAAAAAATATTACATGGTGTTGGATGCACATTCACCACAATCACATGAGTATTTCTTTTTCTGAAAATGTATCACACACAGATATTTTTGCATCTCAATCCTTATAATTAAAATTAAGTTATTCATTCTATTTTCTACATTTTCCCATGAAAAGATAAAGGTTACCATATACTTCATTTATGAATGGAGGATGAGGGGTCAGTGTAACTAACAAAAGTATTAATATCCCAACATTATTTTTGTTAATTTGCCAATAAAGCTAAACCGCTTCAAACGATGCCAAATTCGTTGAAAACAAAATATGCCTTTTACTAACAAAACCAATTGTTACCTGCCACGTTCACGTGTCGTGTCAGCTACTTTCTGGTTTCAACAAATCCTTTTCATGTGCATTTGCTTGCCTAATTTTGTCTCCAACCTTATTTTAGCACACCCATACTTTTCTTAATAAACACTCACTCCCCTGCTTTATTAATAATATCTGAAAATTTTTTTCACAGTAATTTATAGACTGTGATTAAGAAAAAGTAATTCATAGAATAATTTCTGCCAAATCAATTTATACATAGTTTATTGATTTTTTTTTAGAATTTTTTAGTAAGTCATTAAACTTTATAATTGAGAACGAGAGATTAAAAATACGAAATATGACCCTCTTGTTTTAAAAATCCAAGCATACCGCCAAACGGATTAGCTAGAGTAGCACTCAAGGAGCTATAGAAAATATTAAACTTTATAAATACTCTTTAAATATTTAATAACTCTTATTAGTTTCACTCTTATTCAATATGCATCTTGTCTTAAGAAGGCAAAGTCCACACAATAATATGGATTATACTCGTTTAGAATTATTGTCAAACTCATGAGTTTATGCTTTTATTGTACGGTTTCTTCGTATATAGCTATTCAAAATCATGAGTCACTTAAATTTTTTCTACTTATAAACTCGGTAGAAACTTGTGTTTATATGTTAAATTGACCAATGTTATGTTTCTACCTCATAGAAAACCTTGTTAGTAGTTGACCATATTCAAAAAATTTATATATAAATTTCATAAAAATCTCTTTATTAGACAATGTTAAGCTATAGAACGATTTTAGAAGTCGTTCTTGTCATGAATTACTTCTTTATTAAATTGAAATTGTTCTTGAGCATTATTTTTAAAAAATTTTGACTCTGTAGTAGATTGGTAATTTTTTTACTGTTTACCACATAACATTACAAAAGCCTATTTTACTAATTTATATATTGTTGTGAATAATATTTTCATAAGTTCAATACATTAAATGATGATAATTAATTTGATGTGACATCTATCCTCACTTTTCTCTTGTTTGGACATTGAAAGAGTTGACAAGAGGATTGGGATACGTTGTTTGGCTACTCTTCTTTTTGTTTCCTTTCTTAATTTAACTAATGAACAGTTATTTTTCTACTCGATTTGACAGCTATAAAATCCTCATTTTCATGATAATTAAATAAATAAATAAAAAGAAAGAAGTAGAAATTTTTTTTTTGGTCTGAAAAAGAAGTAGAAATCAAACTTATAAAACAATCACACTATTTTATTTATAATATCACACCATACCAGAAGTTTAGATATACTTATCACTACAGCCTTCTACTAGAGGCTTTAATTTTTTTATATGTATAAAACTAAAAACTATGCTTTCATAACTCTCTGTAGAGGGGTCCAGCGGTAACTATCTTCTTAAGTCAAAGTAGAATCTGAAGTTATTGCCGTACGTCCTGAGGCTACTATGATTATGCTATCCAACGAGGAGGAAGGTGCTAACAGATTTTCAACATGGTTGTTAATTGTTACAAACTACATAAGGGTCTAACTCACGAAGAGGACTTGGGGGAGGCTATGGGGTTGTGAGGGGCGTCACACAGAATTTGTATGCTTTGTATCGCTTGTAGGTCCCGACCCAAGCCCATTCAATGTATTTCTATAATCGGCGGCATCTGAAACATTATGAAATATTAGTACTATTAAATTTTAAATTTAAAGTAATATTTCAGTTTTTTAATTAAACAGAAAACATAATTTTACACTAAAAAGAATAAACTTTTATGAAAAATTGCATAAAAAAATAATTAAAGGAATAATCCTTTATATGAAATAACTAGGGCGTCTTCTAGAGTGGATCCCAATTACCATACCACACTCCACACAGGTCAATTATTTTTCCACATCTGCATATAGCAGCTACACAGCTTTCTTTTTTTCTTTTATTAATCCTTAAATTTCATTTTCCCATCTAATTTTGTGTTGGGTTAGTCCCTTATATTATCAAATTTTCATCATAAGCTCCATGAGATAATGGTTAAGAGACCTTACTAAAAGGATCAGGTCGGTATAAGCCCAATCATTTAATAAGTACTCCCTCCGGTCCCTAATGTAAGAGCTAGCCGTCAAAAAAAAGCTTCTTAAGAAAACATGTGAATGTTAGTTGGGTGTCTGGAGTTAATGCTTCTTTTCCAAAATTGCCCATATTTATTATGGTACTTTTAAGAGAGAGAAATGCATAAGCATTACTAAATATGAAAGAGAGTTAGGGGTAAAGTAGGAAAAAATGCATTAAATGAGGGGAGAATATGGGGTGAGCTCTTACATTAGGGACCAGAACCATTCAAATTTTGGGCTCTTACATTAGGGACTGGAGGGAGTACTACATTGTTTGGTCTCATAAGAGACTCAATTATTTTTCGCATAAGCGGGTTTCTATTAACCATCATATGATTCATTCATTTTAATAAGTGGGCCAATTATCAACTGGGTAGAGCCCAGCCTTAGGGACTAGTACCACATAACATGACGACTTGACGAGCCAATGTTAAAATTTTTAATGAGAGAAGTGCTTAAATTTAGCGTGATTTGCTTAACAGAATTACCTCCAATAAAAAGGCATGTGTTTAAGAAAACTTACAAGTGGTCCAATTGCCTAAGACATTCTGAAATTATATGACACAATATTTCAATAGCGATTTTCATTATTGTTTTTATTACTGTTATTCTTACCTTGGAAGTTTTTTTTGGCAACTACACTGGAAGGTTTTGATCCATGGTGCAACATAGCACACCTCAACCCCCCAATCACTACCATCTCTCAATAATTTGATTTAACCATTCTCATATCTTCTTATATTAGGACTTAATTTTATAAATTGATAGTCCAAATTTTAGACAACTAATATCAAAAATGAAAATGTTTCAAAGTTAAAAACAATAATTTGCAACAGCTTGTAATTATCATGGGATGGACAGGCTCTCAAGAATGTGTAATATTCCAAGGATATATACACAAAATTGTTGGGTGGGGGTGAATAGATTTATCTTATTTTTAGATAAAAACCTCAAGATTGTGAATATGATTCTTCCTCGATTCCTATATTCCTCTTTATCACCCTTCCTCAATCGTTATCAGGTGAAAAAATAACTTGAAACTAATGTCACGAATATAATAAATTTCTGTCTTTCAAAACATAAACTGTCACAAAAATATTATGTTCTTAAAAAATTTAAAATCAACATCAAGACAGATTTTAATAATCAGCCACCGACATGGGAAGATATGAATCCACATTTTATAATCTTAATAACTAATATATATTATTTACACACCCGCATATAATTTTTATAAATCCTAGACATGAATCTTTGCCCACTTCATGTGCTATTATTGATGTAGACATTAAGATTGTCGTCTCTGCTTCTTATTTTGTTGATTACAAACCACGGTAAATTCATAAAAGCAATTTTATGAGATTAAAAAATAGAAGTTCAAATAGTAAGTTGATAAGATTTGTATATAAACTAAAAAAATCATGAACTTATGTCTCTAACTTAACCAATCTATATCTAAGTTATTTGACTGTCTATATCTTATTGGTGAAAAAAGGATGGCGGGAGTAGTATTTGGTAGTAAGGTATAAATGATTGAATATAAAAGATGAAATAATAGTTTTATCAGATTTTAAGCAATAAGTAAGGAAAGTGGCATATTGTTTTACATTAAATTTATGATAGCGAAATTTCTTCATTTTGTGATCTATTATGAATGAGTTGGAGTAGTTGGTTCTTAATCAGTTGATTGATGCTGTAGACTAATTTGACAAAAAGTTGGGTTTATTTTTTTCGCAAAATAACAAATTATGTCTTAGAATAACCCCTCTTAATGCTGATATTTAGAATGACATGAAACGTGTCATGATTTTAACTCGTTGATCCAGTTTCCAGATAGCCCTGTCCAAATAAGCCTTCCCTAGTCACTACCTCCACATAACTTTAATTACACGGAATATTGAGTATTAGTAATAAACAAATGACCGAAATTGTTTAAAAAAAAAAAAGAAACAAATGACCATAATTATACTACCTGTATTCAATTTAAAATTAATTTGTCGTGTAATAGTTTAAATAATCATAATTAAGATCATATTACCAACGTGCTTGTGAAAATAAAACAGACTTCAATAACCCATTTGGTAAGCAGAGGCTCCTGCGCGCGAGAAAAGTAAAGGAAATAGAGAGTAAAGGGTGAGAGAGAAGAAGATTATTAGTATTTAGTACTACTCAAAACATAATTAAGATGAGATAAATCACTATGTCAAAAGTTATTTTTATCATCTAAGAGAAGTTGCTTGTTTATAATTTGGCCGGACCTTATTTTAATTATAATTTTTTGCCATGGACCTATAATAATTAATTATCCTAATTATCAGTATGTAAAAGAAAATAATCACATGATGGGCTCATATTGTTCTGTGCCTATGCGGCTATGCCCATGGCCCACTTGTTATAACATTTCTTTTATTTTTCGATAACATTTTTTAATCAAATTTCATAAAGATTTTCTCTCATTTTTATCTCTGATTCATTTTTTCATTTTCCACTTCTCTAACACATTAAACCGATTAGGTCTATGTGCTCATATAAATTTTACAGTAGTTCTCATCCTTACTATATGGACATATTAGATTTAAAAAGTCCATGAAATTAATTAAGCATAACAATTGGGGCATAAATTTAGTGACCATATATGAATTCATCATAAATTATTATAAAAATTTACAAACTGTGTAAATTAATTTAGGATAATTATTTTATGAGAGACAAAACGGGTTGATGTCTTCAATTTAAAAATTTTAGTTTGATGTCCCTATTAGCTTTTATATTAAAGACAGGAACCACGCTGGAATGGATATTATTATATGTGTGCGTGTATTAACAAAAACAAAACATTCAAATGATTATTGGACATTGCTGAAAAAAACAGAAGTTATGAAATCTCTTAAATATACAATATAAATAAATTTAAATTTTATTCATGCAAGCACAAAGCCACAAATCAAAGCTCATATAGCTTCTATTTTATGTTCTATTAAGTCCTAATACTCAGCTAATTATTAACGTAGTCTTTTTTCCTTAATTATTAATGTAGCCATCAAAAATACAAAAGTAGAAAGACATATGAGCACACTATCTTACCAATCAACACTATCTTACCAAATTAGATTAAAGTTTTTTGGCGGTAACTAGTATTTGCGAGGTGATTCTCTTTAGTCTGTTTTTATTTGAATCTTAGCTGGAACAGAGAAGATCACGGTCTCTTAGTGATGCTTCACATTAGCCGACACTAAAGTGAGGATGAACTAAATTAATAATCCATTATTAATAGAATGTAGGAGTAATTACTTAATCTTCGTATTTTAATCATCCTCGTGATTAGTGCTTCTATGACCTGTACTGTTTTAAAATAAAATAAAATTATCAACATGCCTTCTTGCTTCTTGTGTGCTCTTTCTTTTTTCTTTTTTGCCAATTGTGTGCTCTTTCTTACAATTCATCATGTTGGACGATTTTGAGAGCAGCATGCCTTTGTTTTTAACTCATACCACCCATTTTTTTACATTAGAGGGACGACATAGAATAATGATAAGACCTGGAAAAAAATTGCATGAAACTTATGAGTGAGATTGATTCTAGTATTCTACGGCTGTAAACTTATTGTTTCCTTGAGTCCTTATTACTCCCTTAAATCCATAATATAAGAGCTCAGACACTAAAAACATATTTTTTCATCATGAAAAAAGGTTGCATGAAACTTATACGTGAGATTGATTCAGTCCTTATTCCTCTGGTCTTTATTATTACTCCTTTTGGCTCCGAAATATAAGAGCTCATCCATTAAAACATACTCCCTCTGTTCCTAAATATAAGATCACTTTATAGGGAGGAGAACTTGTTCCTAAATATAAGATCACTTTCTAATTTGACTCAAGTTTTACCCAAATTACCTCTGTACTCCCTTCAACCAAAAAATAGTAGTTTGAAGGTGAGAGGGTACTTTTAAAATTTAGGTGAGAGACATTTTGGAAATTTCATATAATCCTAACTCATTGGAATGTCTTCCTTTTTTTTTGGACAAAGGAAAAGAGCTTCATTGCAACTGAAAAGATTACCAGTTTACAACAAGTCCAGCAGGAACCAAACAAAATAACAGAAAGTTTCAGCCGATACCCTCCCTCACAGGGTATCCTGAACTAGAGTTAAAATCAGCTAAACAACGTAAGTAAAGAGGGGTTGGGGGAGCTACATCATTAGCACCCCAAAACAACCCCTTTGCAAATTTATTAGAGTGAGTTCCTTAATCTCTCCAAATTTATTAGAGTGATCTAATATTTTGGAACGAGGGAGTATTTCTTAAGAAAGCAAGTACAATTTGATATTACATGTGAAGTTTTCAAGTTTTATGGGATTATATTCTATCATAGTATTAACTTGTTTTGCTGCCATGCGATATGGATGATGTGATTTATAGGAAGTTTTCTTAATGTTGTTCTGTAGAGGGCAAATGCATAGTCAAAGAGCCCACTTGGAGTACTTGGGAATTAGGATCCAACATGAACCCTGCGGAGGAGTGGGGTACGTGGGCCCCACAATCAAATTGCCCCAGCTGGCGAGGAACTGAAACGGAAGATAGCTGGGGATGGAAGAAGGGGATAATGGCGGTACACTTTGTCCTATTATATAATGGCTTCCCTCAGAACACCATCATAATTATTACTCCTACCAATTTAATAATTGATAAATCATTATCTACCCGACAAAACTATCATATATATGATGGCCCTTTTATTTAGTTAGTACTCCCTCCGGTCCCTAATGTAAGAGCTAGCCGTAAAAAAAACGCTTCTTAAGAAAACATGTGAATGTTAGTTGGGTGTCTAGAGTTAATGCTTCTTTTCCAAAATTGCCCATATTTATTATAGTACTTTTTAGAGAGAGAAATATATAAGCATTAATAAATATGAAAGAGAGTTAGTGGTAAAGTAGGAAAAAATGCCTTAAATGAGGAGAGAATATGGGGTGAGCTCTTACATTAGGGACCAAAATCATTCACATTTTGGGCTCTTACATTAGGGACCGGAGGGAGTACTACTTAGTGGAGGAATTACAACTGTTTTGTAGTATTTAATTAATATTAATGATTATTATATTATACAGGTCTTCCTTTAAATAAAAACTAGTTGTATCACCCGTGCCTTGCACAGGAAATATAGGTGAAAGAAGCAATAACACTTACAAAAGAGAATGAATAGATGTTACTCTAAAAAATAAGTTGCTTTGTAGAAAAGAAGGAAACCCAACTGAATCCAAAAATAACAACAAATCAGAAAAAAAAATAACTCATTTAGAATATCCCAACAAATCGAAAAATAGCAACAAATCATAAAGAAGATGCCTTATTTAGAATATTGAAGCACTTCTAAGTAAATTTAACTATTTTTTTCAATTCCACCTCAAAACAATTGTCTAAATTTAGAAAAGGATTATAAAAAAGAAAGAAATTTAGCTGATTTAAAAAACAGCAACAAATCATGAAGATGATACCTCATTTAAAATATTGAAGCACCTTTAAACAAATCTAATTAATTTTTGTAATTCCAACACAAAACAATTGCCCGATGATAGAAAAGGATGATAGAAAAGGGAAATTTTTCTAATCAATGATAGAAAAGAAGAAAACCCAATTGAATTGAAAAATAGCAACAAATCATGAAGAAGATGCCTCATTTAAAATATCGAAGTACCCCTAAAACAATCTAATTAATTTTTGTAATTCCAACCCAAAACAATTGCCCAAGTCTAGAAAAAAGACGATAGAAAAGGAGGAAATTTAGTTGAATTGAAAAACAGCAACAAATCATGAAAAAGACACCTCATTTAAAACATTGAACCACCTTTAAACAAACTTAATTATTTATTGTAATTTCAGCTCTAAACAATTGCCTAAGCTCAGAAAAAGATGATAGAAGAGAGAAATTTTTCTAATTGATGATAGAAAAGAAGGAAACCCAACTGAATCGAAAAATAACAACAAATCAGAAAAAAGATAGCTCATTTAGAATATCCCAATACTCTCAAACAAATTTAGTTGTGTAATTCCAACCCAAAACAATTGCCCAATCTAGAAAAAAGACGATAGAAAAGGAGGAAATTTAGCTGAATTGAAAAACAGCAACAAATCATGAAAAAGACACCTCATTTAGAACATTGAACCACCTTTTAATAAACTTAATTATTTTTTGTAATTTCAACTCAAAACAATTGTCTAAGCTCAGAAAAAATGACAAAAAAGGAAATTTTTCTAATTGATGATAGAAAAGAAGGAAACCTAACTGAATTGAAAAATAACAACAAATCAGAAAAAGATGCCTCATTTAGATAGTTGAATTGAAAAACAACAACAAATCATGAAAAATATACCTCATTTAGAACATTGAAGCACTTTTAAACAAATGTAATTAAGTTAATTAATTTTTGTAATTTCAGCTTAAAACAATTTCCTAAATTATGAATTGCACTTGATATAATTCTAAATTTATTTTAAATTTATCTTTCATGTATTTTGAAAATAATCAAAATGCAAAGTAAAATTGCCTAAGTTAAAATGCAAAGCAATTATTTCATCAAGACTTATTTCATCAAGACCGTGTATAGTTAATGTATGAAAATTTGTACGCTTAAACAATTTACCTTTAAGAAACCCTGTTAAAGCTATTACGGTAATCCCCAGTGCAAACACAAACAATAATAAAAAAACATAATAAACAATAATACAAACAATAATAAATAAACAATAAACAATATAAACAATAAACAATAAACAATAATATAATTCCAATACAGCTCCTGATGTGACCCAAACGCCTAATGAACAGTAGAACTGAGTGTAGAGCCGAACAAATTCATCAGCTTCTACAGTAATATGTATCTGCAGCAATGATCCCAACGCAAAATCAATGTGGAAGACTTTTATAGTATATATTGATGATCCAAGCCCTAAGGTGAATCCAATGCTTCCTTTTACCAAGTTTTACCCCCTCTGTTTTTTGTGTGAACATATCAAATCATTAATTTTTCTTTAAAAAAAAAAGAGCTTTTGGTATTCTATATTTTTGAAAATCAACTAGTCCGGAAATCCGGATTAAAGGACTTCCCAAAGATTGAACTCAGACCCTTTTAGCAAATAGGGTAAGGACATTTTACTAACTCATTTCAAATCATGAGCAACTTCTCCTAGACACAAATTAACACCTTATATCCGTTGCAAGCCTATGCGTGAATCAAATGCTCCCTTTACCTAGTTTTACACCCCCCCCCCCCAATGTTTTCTTTGTGGACACATATAATTAACATTTTATATCCTGAAAAAATTGTAAATATGCCGCTTTACTTGCTTTATGTTGGGACCAAAAACCAATGTCTAGTTTAATCGTTGTCACAAAGCAAATTGAGTGAGATGGTGGAAACGAGGGAAAAAGGGGAAAGAAAGTGAGAGGTCTTCAAGTGTTTAGTTTTTTATTTTAAGTTTTCCTTCCTTATTTGCCAAAATATTCTAGACCACCAAGGATTTGATTCATTTGTTTAGGGGTTATAATAGATTAACTAGAAAAACGTGTTTCAAACACCATAAACGGATTGTTGGTAAATACTTGTGTTAGAGTCTGATTGTTCTTAAAATCTTCTTATTCGGTTGTTCGGGATTGATTAGAACCCCTGATATCTTCTGAGTTTAAACAAGGTTTCAACATATCGGATGCCGGATGCTATTCAGACAAAATAATATAATAATAATAATAACAACATTCCTCCATGGTGTTTAATGCAATGACAATTTGAGATAGCTTAGGGTTATCCCAAATATAAGTATTGACCAATGTATTGTTTATTTCCAACACTACCTTTGTTATTATGGAGGTTTAAATGTGAAAATGTTAAGTTATATTATTTAATGACAAGTAAAACGGAGTTGGAAAAAGGATCAATATATGCACTCCAATTTAATGACTAAACTAACATTTCTTGGTATATAAAAATTAGTAGTTGATACTTATACTCTAAATATAAAACTTTCATGAGTTTGCAAAAAAAAACTTTGAGGAGTTAATTTTTGCCATATCAATATATGTTCTACGTCTAATTTTTGTGTAACTTTTTTTTTAAATTAGCCTTACTAATACTTCGTCATAATAACTAGAAAAAGAGAGAAAGAATTAAATAATTCTTAGATTCAAAAATTGACAAGAACATTCATGCATGTATCAATTTTCTTTAAAGAAAAAGTAGTAAAGACGTATGTAAAGACAAAAGGGGGAATGTAGTAACTAGGGTTTATGGAAAAAGGACAAAAGAAAAGAGAGTGAAAAGACAAAGAGAACGGATTCAAGTGCAAGAAAGTAGGGAGGAGGGGGCGTCTCGGTCTTACTCACACTCTCAGTGTGCCCTCTTCTTTATGATTAGGTTACTTCCCCTAAATGGGCCCCACCTTCTCATTGGCCATCTCTTTGACAGCTATCTCTCCCTTTTTAGTGGCCCCACACCATACTCACACTCCTCCTATATGTATTTTGTTTTTATACAGTACATGGTATTAGTACATACTACATACCCTCAAAAATTTTAAAATTTTAATTTATGGGTCTTTTTATTTGGGCAAATTAATTTTAGGTCCTAATTAAGACACATAGGGCCTGTTTGGATAGTTTCTCAAAAGTTATTCTGGAAATAAAATCTAGGTTTCAGCTATATTTTGCCAAACACTACCAAAATGTGAAAAAAGCTATTTTCAGCTATATTCAGTCCAAACCTAGGTTTGAGTAAAAGCTATTGAAACCTCCTTATCTTAATGTATCATTCACTCTTCCTTCACTCTTCTCCCACAAGCTGATCTCATCCACTCAAGCTATTGGATATTAACCACCAATTGATCAAAATAAAGTAGGGTTCCAAGGAACCGTATTTTAATTATGTTACAACACACACAAAACTCTAATGCCCTATGATTTTGTTCTTTTTTTACCTTTGAAAAATGTATATAGTTGTTTCTATGATCCTTAGCTAATTACCCTAATGATACTTATCTATAATAACAAACAAGAGATAGAGATTGAGATAAATGTATATAGTTAGGATAAATTAGCAATATAATAATGACCTTAACTAACATTCTTAATCTAATTGAATTTGGGAAGGTGATCTTATATACTCCCTCCGGTCCTAAATATAAGACCTAATTGACTTTTTTAAAAAATCCTAAAAAAAGCAAAATAAGTTAATTATAAAGTTGATTTACCTGATTTTTCCCTTAAACTAGTTTATTTTACTTATAAACTAATGGATGATCTAAAAATATATCAAATATGTCATGATTTAATAGACTATTTTGCAACCTTAACCTCTCCAAAAAAAAGTCATCTAGGTCTTATATTTAGGACCAGAGGTAGTATTAAAGAGAGGAGGTACTGTGTGTGTGTGTTTTTTTTTTTCGCCTGTCACACGAGAGTTATATTGAAAGACTTTTTTAAGGTTGCAATTTTTTAAATGTTCCTCCGGGGGAAATTCGTTTTAAAAATTCTTGCTGGAATATAGTTTAAAATTGTTGGATAACCTGTAAGCACTTAAATTATAGGGGTACATGATTAATAGTATTGACTAATGACACATACCAACCATTTCGGCTAGTCATTTCGGCTAGAATTCGTTTTCTGTGGTCTTTGTTCCTCTCTAATTTATTGCTTCTGCTTAACTCCACTCTCCACATCTCTCTTTTTTAATTCACCAAGGGACCATTTTTTAAGAGCCGATTTAATTTTTAATTCTTCTGTTGTAATTGCTTTATCAAAGGAAAAAAAAATCAACGATATGATGATGTTGATACACGCAAAACCCCAATCTAGATCTAGATTAGTAGTAGATTAAATAATAAACATTCTAAGAAAAATGATTTCTCGAGAATTTTTAGTTTTGTTTAATAAACTTTACCATTGACTGCCCAAGTAAAAAACACTACTCCTGCAGTACTGCCTTAGCTTGAGAGTGTTTTTTTGGCCAAAAGAGTATTTTATTTCATTCTTTACGAATTCCTACATGTTATTGTTGAAGATTGTTAATATTTTCCATGTTATGTACAATGTCGAAAATGGCAAAGAGATGAAATAAAGTGTATTTTGATTATAATATTTAGTTTCTTGGTGTATTTACAAGAAAATAGTGGTCTGGATCAATAGTGACCTGAGATAACATAAGGAAATTGCATAGTGAGATTACAAGAATAAAAATCAGGAAAACATGATTATAAATATTAAATTGAGAGGAACTAGAATTACAGAATTGAATTAAGATGAAATAAGATTGTAAAACCAAGAGTAGATTGCTTTATGAGTGCTCTTGGAGAGGGGATTCAAATATTAACTTCTAATATCTAATCTTTGAAGTCCCTTCTACTTTTGGTGATGACTTATTTATGACCTTTGTCATCTCTCGAATGGTTTAATATATCCCCTACACGTGCTGCACGTTTTGCTCAATTGATTTGGCTATTGGATCATCTTTTACTCAGTCTCGTTCATCTCGTCCTGACATGTGTCTCTGATCTTGTAACTGACCAGAGAATGTGAACTCGGGATTTCTGTTTTCTTTGTCTCAGTTTCATTTTATCATGACGCGTGTCCCTAATCTTATAATTGATCAGAGAATGTGATATCAAGATTCCTGTTTACAAGATCTCGTTTTCATCTCGTCTTGACATGTTTCTCTGATCTTGCAACTGGTCAGAGAACATGATCTCAAGATTCTACGAGTTGTTGGTCTAAGATGAACATTGGAGTTATATTGAGCTTCACGAGACTTCTTTTGAACTTAAGGTTGTTGGACTTTTGCTGGAAAATTTGGGGCTTACACTATGAGAGTTGATTTCGTAAGGTAAGGTACTAAAAACCAAGTCAATTAATAGTATGATTAATATAGATTCAAAAAACTAAAAGAGATATCATCATTGGAAAATTTTTGTTAATATAATTTTAGATGCATGTGTTTCATTGATAAGTAGTTCTTGCTCTGATCCTAAATATAAGATATATTTGTCTAATTTAATTAAATTAAAGATATTCGTTGAGTTAGTTAGAATAACATGTTATTATCAATATATCCTAGTTATCTACTTTTACCCTCACCCTCTCTTACTTTTCTATTATCGGGGAACATTGATAAGAATAATTTGAGAAAATTGATAAAAAATATAAATAAATATTATATTTTAAACTAAATCTATCTCTCCAAATAGGTCGAGGGAGTATTACATAATGCAATAATATTATTAACTCTTTTCCCATTTAAACCTATTGTAGACATTATTTTTAATATTCATCAAAGATCAAATTGAACTGCCGAAGGGGCGTAGACCAGCTGATAAGAAAGGGGAAGGTAAGATACCGCGTACCCACCAGGTCATGGGTTCGAACCCTTGGGAAGTCGTTACCCCCAAAATGGGGAATCCCGGCGCGACTTCGAATTAGTCGGTTCCCCGAAGGGGGGCCGGACACCGAAGACTCTAAGAAAAAAAAAAGATCAAATCGAACCACGCCTACTTTGACCAACTCAAATCAACGTCCATATTTCGATAAAAAAACCAACGTCCATATAAAATTTCCTATTTTGTGATCCCGTATAACTAAAGATATTAGTGAAAGGAGAAATATGCGAAAGGATGAATATAATGAACTCACAGAAACACATTAATAACGATAGACATTTTTCAAATAGATGGAAATCTACACTCACAAACTAGAAGTTGGAAATAAAAATTCAAAGATTTGATATCAAGCTCCTCAAGTACTTGCAAGTGATAGGTTTTGTGCCGTGAGACAATGCATATATATGTGGATATGGTGTATGATATGGTGTATTTGTAGTTTACATTTGTAGTTGTCTTTAAAAAATTTAAATTTAGGGCATTATTTGAATATTAGTTATTATCAAGTAATTTAACATGATTGTAGTTTACTGTTTTCTTTTTTCTTTTTCATGACGTTGTTAGAAATATGTAATATTTATTAATGAATATCATTTTGTGTTTTTGTAAAAAAATTAACGTATTTCTTTCATCCTCTAAATTAGGTAATGTGATTTATAATTAGGATTTGGGGGATATCTTAATATGTAAAGAAAAATTAAAATATCACACTCAAAGAATTCAAAAGAAAATGAAATCAATACTACATACATTAGAGAAATTTTAAATTTACGTGGTGTATGTGATATGGCCAATTATAAATATGCGCCTCAAAGATAATTCAACTTGATGCAGCAATCCGACAAAAACAATGAGTGTAAAATATTATAATCCCTAGTAAAATTCAAGATTTTGTTATATGTAACTTCCAAATAAAATATGTTGTGTTAAAACTCATATTTGTTATGGAAATGTACAAAAATTATAATATTTGCACTGAAAAGTATTTTTTATCTAATTTTGCTCAAAATGTGTGTCTATTTTATTAAATTGGTCTAATTTCCATTAAAAACTCACATTGACCTTTAAATAGTTGACTAATTGACGTTCAACATCAATATTTTAACCGTAAATAATCCATATGATATACATTTTGTACACTTCTGGATAAATATAACATTTAACCCAAAATTCTTTTTTTCAGGCATTCTATTAAACTAAAACTATGTTGACATTATTTTTTTATCAGAATTATGTTGACAGTATTGGATTCGCGCAAGAATGAACTTTGTTTGTTTTTAAACGATATGGGTGTCAGTAAAATAGGGTATTTTTAGGGAAATTCAAATTCAAATTATAGAAAAAGAAAACAACTTTTTTACTTTATCCGATAGGATGCTTTGCACGCCATTCAACACAGCCAACGTCAGCATTACTCATCATAACCAAAGCTGTTTCTAAATAACTCACACAATTTTTCTCTCTCTACTAATTAATTTTTTTACTCCCATAATATTCTCAACAATAATTCCCTTAACCTCACAATCCTCTACTCCCCACACAAATTTACTCCCATCACCATCACCGTCCAACCGACACCATCAACGGTTCACATCTATCCCCTCCCAATCTAAATGCCCATCAAAGGCCACGTCACCCAACGTTACAGGATACCCTTCCGGATTACAAGGAGATTCAGACAGATAAGATTTTTCCTACACTTTTGGGAGAATTACAATTCTGTCTCAAAAAATCTAATTAATCACAATTTGATCCCAAAGTTATTAACTTACGTTAAAATCCTACGAAACAAGCTATATTAAATCAAATGTGTCATAAGATTTATCAATATATGCAGCTCACTGATTTTTTAATAATAAGTATTGAATGACATTTCCATCATATTTAGCAAAGACCCAAAACTTCAAACTTCATCATCAAATATACATTGAAATAAATTTTTTTCTGTCTTCCTATTTTACTAAACAACATGAAAATAAGGTCAAAACATAATGAATAGAGGTTAAACTTACTAATTCAAATGAAAGTTTAATAAAGTGGCCTATAACTAAGCCTAACTATCTCCATCGTATAATTAAGTTAAGTTGAACAAGTTTTTATTAGCTGCTAATAACAACTCATTGAGTTGTATCGATAACTCACAACACACATAATTTAGTGTCGCCAATAAAAGAAACTTTGATATAATTTAAGGATATTTTCTGAATTTAATCATGATTAAACTTTAACCAATTTATAATCATTTTCTCCAATAAAGCCAATGCGTAATAATGAAAGGATAAACTTGTAAATCAAAATGAAAATTTAATAAAGAATTCTTACACGAAATAAAATAAAATGAAATCTTCTCTCCCTAACATATAAATATAAGGCTAAAGTATACTTTTGGTCCCTTATGTTTGCATCAAGTTTCAATTTAGTCCTTTATGTTTGAAAAGTACATTTTTAGTCCTTTTTTGTTAACACCGTTAGTTTAACTTAACGGAAAATGCTAATTTAACAATTTTAAATGATTATTTTATAATGAAATTGGATCAAAAATGATAAATTTTGAAAATATAAGAATATTTACACTCAAATATTTTAATTTGAACATTATTTTCAGTATTTAATAACCATTTAAAATTGTTAAGTTAACATTTTCCGTTAATTTAAACTAACGGTGTTAACAAAAAAGGACTAAAAGTGTACTTTCCAAACATAAAAGACTAAATTGAAACTTGATGCAAACATAAGGGACCAGAAGTATACTTTAGCCTAAATATAAATATCATATATGATGAGGATTCTCCTAACGACTTGCCAACAACAATTCACCCTGCCATATCTGAAACTCACAACACACGACGATTCGATATCACATAAGTCCATATCACTCCAAAGCAATATTTCAAAGGAAAAAACTTACCTCAAGTACTTGACCTCAATTACATCCAGTAAGCCAATAAGAATTTGACACATGTCCAACTAACCCACATCACTTTCTCCTTATTTTCTCTCTCCTCCATGTGTTAGTTGTGTATGGGGTTAGTTGGGCATGTGTCAAATTCTTATTGGGTAATGGATGTAATTGAGGTCAAGTACTTGAGGTAAGTTTTTTCCTATTTCAAAAGCTAGATCGAAAGAGGAGCTAAAGATTGAGGACTTCTAGTCACGGTTGTACTCGATCATGTCATTAAATCTGTGGTCAGACAAATAACAACCAAGCCCCTATGTGAAACTGCTTACAATCATATAACAGAGCTCTAGAGTCCAGATAGTAGAGACACTTCAATATAATAATTCAACAACTTTTTCAGGACCCAATCATAATTAACCATCTTTCACAATCCCAATTTACAATTCTCCCAAAACCACATTCCCTTACCATGGTACCAACCGTAGACAATCCCCCTCTCCCTCTACGTGATTCCTCCTTTCCCGTTTCACTATAAATCTCCATTTCCCTCCCTCCAAATATCCTTCCTTCCCTTCATTCCTCCTTCCTTCACGGCTCGCATTCTCTCCGTTCAGGTTTCCGGCGAGGATGGGCGGCGCGTGGTTGTCGGAGCTGGCGACGGAGATTGTGATCCCGGCCTGTGCTGTCATCGGAATCGTCTTCTCTCTCCTCCAATGGTTCCTCGTCTCGCGCGTGAAGCTCACTTCCGAGAGATCCTCTGCGTCTAATAGTAATAAGAATGGGTATGGTGATTACCTTATTGAAGAAGAAGAGGGTATTAATGATCACAATGTTGTTGCTAAATGTGCTGATATTCAGAACGCTATTTCTGAAGGTGAGATTTTTTTTTTTGGTTTTGGGGGTTTTTTTGGGTTTGTAGATCTGGGTTTTTTTTGTTTTTGGTTTTGAGATCTGGGTTTTTGTTTTTGGGGGTTGGAAATTTGTAAAGTTGGGATTTTTAATTTATATCCTTTGTATTTTGCTGTGTTTTTTGGTGTTTGGAAATTTTTTAATGATTTGTTTTGCTGAGGATTTTTTATTTTAATGTTTAATCTGATGTTTTGATTATGGTACGTGTGTTGGTGTTAAAAACACGTACCATAATTTGTGAAGTTGAGATTTTTAAATTTGACCTTATTTAATTTTTGTGGATGATTTTTTATTTTGATGAGATTTGTCTGATTTTAATGTTTTTAATCTGATGTTTTGATTATGGTATGTGTGTTGTTTGTATGGTGATGATTTTGAGAGGGGTTGGAAATACATTTGGATTTTTGAAGTTTGATTGTGGATATGTGATATGTAAAGTTTCTTCCTTTTTTGGTGGTTCTTACAAGTTGGATCTTTTTAGGAAGTGTTGTTAATTGTTAACTCGTTGAATGATCTTGAACGATATCAGATCTGATATATATTTTCTCTTGTAATTGTTTTTCCCTTTTTGTCTTGGGTTTTAAATTTTGCTCATTGTTTGCAGCTGATTTTCGTTTTTATAAATGAATGGTGTGAATGTGATATGATAAGTATATTTATTACCAATACCAATCTCCGAAGGGATTGGAGTGTTATGTCTTGGTAGTAATAAAAGATTGTTGGTAGGTAATTTTAAATGCCTTGTTGTTAAAAGTCTACTCATGTGCACAGCACGTGGACTATATATTCTCCGGTGATTTGGTGATATTTTGATGTCCTCGTCCTGATCTATGCTATTGTAATCTATTTTACGATAGATTAACATGTATTCCTACTTATTAACATATATGTGTGTAAGGTATTTAGCACATCGAATCCAGGAGAAAGAACTGTAGATTGAACTCATGGGCGATGAGAACCTTGACATTTCTATTTCTAATTAATTAATAATTTAAACTTTGGCATACATTATGAATACTAATCTTTAATTTTAATCATGTTTCAATATCATATTGCTAATCATTTTGTCTTACTCAATAATGGAGTGGAACTGAGCAAGTGCTATGAGTATCTTATTTATGGGGACTGCTATTTTCTTTTTCTTTGGTGTATTATTGGCATATGATGTGCTTTAATGTTTGTATGCACCCTTTATGTAGCTTGCAATAGATCTTGGCATGATGTAGTTCTTAAATTTATCATAATATACCGTTTTCTTACACTAATGTGGACGTAAATTTGCAGGTGCTACATCCTTCTTATTCACTGAATATCAATATGTGGGAGTCTTCATGGCTGCTTTTGCAGTTCTTATCTTCCTTTTCCTGGGTTCTGTGGAGGGCTTCAGCACTAAGAGCCAGCCCTGCACTTATTCTAAGGACAAGATGTGCAAGCCAGCTCTTGCAACTGCGGTCTTCAGCACCGTGTCTTTCTTGCTAGGTGGTCTCACTTCAGTCCTTTCTGGTTACCTTGGGATGAAAATAGCCACCTATGCCAATGCTAGGACAACATTGGAAGCAAGAAAGGGAGTTGGTAAGGCTTTCATTACTGCATTCAGGTCTGGTGCAGTGATGGGTTTCCTTCTTGCAGCAAACGGTCTTTTGGTGCTCTACATTGCCATCAATGTTTTCAAGCTATACTACGGTGACGATTGGGAAGGCCTTTTTGAGGCTATCACCGGTTATGGTTTGGGTGGATCTTCCATGGCTTTGTTTGGGAGAGTTGGTGGAGGTATCTACACCAAGGCTGCTGATGTTGGTGCCGATCTAGTTGGGAAAGTCGAGCGTAACATTCCTGAGGATGACCCAAGAAACCCCGCTGTAAGTAATACTGGCTTTACTACCATCTATTATCATTTGGGATATTATCATTTGGGATAAAAAAACCCCTTTCATTGATTAGTTGTTCAATGGATTGATGCTTTTCGCCGAGTGTTGTTTCTGTTTAGAGCTATAATATTTATGAGTTTTCTTTTGTCTCTTCAGGTGATTGCTGACAACGTTGGTGACAATGTTGGAGATATTGCCGGAATGGGTTCTGATCTGTTTGGCTCATATGCTGAATCATCCTGTGCCGCTTTGGTTGTTGCTTCCATATCTTCATTTGGAGTCAACCATGACTTTACTGCAATGCTATATCCCTTGCTCATCAGTTCCATGGGTATTCTTGTCTGTTTGCTCACCACTCTCTTTGCTACCGACTTCTTTGAGATCAAGGCTGTTAAGGAAATTGAACCAGCATTGAAGAGGCAACTCATCATCTCCACAGTGTTTATGACCATTGGAATTGCAATTGTTTCATGGATTGCTCTTCCATCTTCCTTCACAATTTTCAACTTTGGAACTCAGAAAGTTGTCAAGAACTGGTACATAGTTCTTTATCAGAAAGATACACTTGGACATAATTTTTTTTTAAAAAAAATGTTTACTTTCTGATGGTTAAGATTACAAACTTCACCTACTAACACAATTCAAACTTGGAATTATCAGGCAGCTATTCCTGTGCGTGGGGGTTGGTCTCTGGGCTGGACTTATTATTGGATTTGTGACTGAGTATTACACTAGCAATGCTTACAGGTATGTGAATGTTTAACAAAGTATGGATGCAAGCTTGTATTTCTTTAAGTATTCATGATTTTGATCATTTAGTTAATTTTATGCAGCCCTGTTCAAGATGTAGCTGATTCTTGCCGCACTGGTGCTGCAACTAATGTTATCTTTGGTCTTGCCCTTGGATACAAATCTGTTATCATTCCCATTTTCGCCATTGCAATCAGTATTTTTGTCAGTTTTAGTTTTGCTGCAATGTATGGTATTGCTGTGGCCGCTCTTGGAATGCTTAGCACCATTGCTACTGGGTTGGCTATTGATGCTTATGGGCCCATCAGTGACAATGCCGGAGGTATTGCTGAGATGGCAGGCATGAGCCACCGCATCCGTGAGAGAACTGATGCACTTGATGCTGCTGGCAACACAACTGCTGCCATTGGAAAGGTATTCTGAATATTCCTGATTTGCTTTTGTTACATGTTTGAAAATCCCATCTTATTTTCATGTTCAAACCGCATGGATCAGGGTAGAACATTGCGTGTGCTTTGTCACACCAGCTTATCTGTTATTAAAATAAAATATTAGCAAAACTAGTTTGTTAAGGTGGTTAATAAATGGGACATTGACCAACTTAACTAATTAGTCTTATTAATATTTCATTTTCATTACATTATCCTGATTTTTCACAACTATTTTCTCATAATAGAGATATAGATTTTGGTCATAATATCAATTGGCTCAATTGAGGAGAGAGCCTATATGGTCATTCTTGCATCGTAATGACTGAAAAATAATTCTGCATAGTTATTTTGATAAGAGAGCTTCTGTGCGTGTTGTTATCTGCCTCTATGGAACTAAAGCTTCTGTGCACTGCCTTATTTGAAATTAGATACACTCTTTTACAGATACGCTCATGTATAATGTACTTCATTACTTTGTATCAGGGCTTTGCCATCGGATCTGCTGCACTTGTGTCTTTGGCACTCTTCGGTGCCTTTGTGAGCCGAGCTGCCCTCTCAACTGTGGATGTGTTAACCCCTAAGGTTTTCATTGGACTCCTAGTTGGTGCCATGCTTCCCTACTGGTTCTCTGCCATGACCATGAAGAGTGTAGGAAGTGCTGCCTTGAAGATGGTTGAGGAAGTCCGCAGGCAATTCAACACCATTCCTGGCATCATGGAGGGACATGCCAAGCCTGACTATGCTACCTGTGTCAAAATCTCAACCGACGCATCCATCAAAGAGATGATTCCTCCCGGTGCCCTTGTCATGCTCACCCCACTCATCGTCGGTACATTCTTCGGTGTTGAAACTCTCTCCGGTGTTCTTGCTGGCTCTCTAGTCTCTGGTGTTCAGGTAACAACCTCCACAAAACACGAAACATTGAGGCTATGCATTTCCTTTCTACCTGAAGTTTGCTTAACAATCTGCATTTTACATTTTCCCAAATAGATCGCTATTTCCGCATCCAACACCGGTGGTGCTTGGGATAACGCCAAGAAGTACATTGAGGTAAAAAACCATGCTTGTTACTTAACTTGTACAAACACCATCTTTCACTATTTTTGTTATTTGATTGTACTGCATGCATCTGATGAGTGATAAATGAAATTATTCAGGCTGGTGCATCTGAGCATGCTAGGTCCTTGGGGCCAAAGGGATCTGACCCACACAAAGCGGCTGTGATCGGCGACACCATTGGAGACCCTCTCAAGGACACTTCCGGCCCGTCCCTCAACATCCTGATTAAGCTCATGGCCGTGGAGTCACTCGTGTTTGCTCCATTTTTCGCCACTCACGGTGGTTTACTTTTTAAGATCTTTTAAGGGGATTGGTGAGATACATGGAAGGATGAAGAGGTATCTTTTTATATTATCCTTCCTTTACCGTGAGATGGGAAATAGGAGGGTTGGTGCCATTGACAAACTAAAAAAGTTATTTTCTTTTGTACCCAATAGCATCCCCCAACCCTTAGGCGGCAACTCTATAATTATGGAACTTCAAATTTGTTACCAAAACGCTTGTTTTTAGCTTGATATTGACGAAACGAATTTTCCATTATCCATACAATTTTTGTGTTTTAAGATTCAAGGTTTACATTTAGATGGTAAGATATTAATCACTGTGAATCTCATGGTAAGAATAGCAAGTTCATGTCAGGAAAATATGCTTTGCAACAAAACATAGAGGTGAGTGAATCATTGTAACAAGTTCATGGTCCGTGAATTAATGTTGGTTTGTTGGAGCATAACAAGAAAAAACTGAATTTCTATACATTTACTGTGTACACTATTTAATTTTATAAAACATATAGCTTGTATCTTAATTTCGTCAACTGTATAGTTCTTTTCTGAATTGGTAAAAAAAAGTTATTGTACAGTTTGATTAGACGTGGTAATGATTCAAGCGTACACGTTAAATATGTACAACTTGGAAGATAATAACGATGAAGCAACTTAAATTGGTGGAAAATAATTCAAGCGTACAATGATTCAAAGTAAAACGACGCGTGAGGAAGAAACAAAAGGAGAACTAAATTGAATGAATGAAGCTAATTGGTTAGAGTGTGATTATTCAACATGTTCACATTTAAATAATTCGTAATAAATTTCATTTCATACTCGTAAGCTAACTAAGAGTGCTATAATCACCATTCTAAAAATCCTCCATAGAGAAATTGCTTTGCTTTCTCTCCTTGTTTTACAAAAAAGAAGAAATATAAGATTTTAACAAAAAAAAAAAGAAAAACATAAGATGAGAGGGTCAATACAAAGAGGTAAGTAATATCTAAATCTTCACAAATCTAATCAAATATCAAATGAATTAGCATAGAATACACCAAAAGCTGACTCATAATCCTCATCGGTCTAACATCTTTCCTATTCGATCTTCTTCAATATTATCCCTCTATTTGTTAACTAACAAAAATTCACCTAATTAAAAATACTACTATAAGATAACTCTTGTAGCTAACTTCATCCTCTCAAGTCATTTTCTTTCTTGTTTGGCCACTATTAGCTAAAGGTCGCATTTCCCCCCTCCTTTTTCTAGAAAAAGGTCCCGTTTTTGTCAATGAGTTTGTTTGTATTTTGTTTTTAATATGCGTTATCAATGGTTATTCCTCTAAAGGGGATAAGCATGGAAGTGTTATTAACTTCTTCTCTTCGTCATCATATAAGAATTTTAATAAAAATAATTATTTTATCGACTGAGTTGATGTTGACATTGCCACCTAAATGTGTATATTTCTCAAACACCTCGTTAGTTGTAAGTAACACTCGAAGCTCAAACATCTCACAAATTTTAGGTTATCTCTCCTTCTTCCTCTCCAAAAAGACTTGCACACATATAACTAAGTTTTATTCTTTCACTGCATGCATAACTTGCTCAATCATAGTTTTGTTCCACTCTTTTTGTTTTCTGTTTTTTTGGACCAAAAGTCTTTTTGTTGAAATCAAGTAATTTCTATTATAATATGTGTAGAATATGTACGCCCTCTTATCTAAATATAAGCCACTTAAGTCTTGATCCATAATATAAGTCACTCTGAGAGAGTAATTAATACTTATTTATCGATTTTGCTTATGCAAATAATATTTCAGTACATATAGCTCTTGTATTTTTCTTTCTTCTTCAAAACCCGTTACGTATTAAAAAGGTTGAAAAAAAAATCAATTAAAAGAAAATTTAATTAGTTAGCTAATCGTTTCTCTGTTTTGATGAATTAGAGTTTCTTGTATCATAGAGGAGTATTAATTTGTAGTCCAAATAAGCTTGTAAAGTTAAATGAGAGTTGAGAAATAAGGGACTATTTTAATATCATTGTTTAACTGAGTGTAAAACAAATATTGTTGTACAGTGTATAGTTTGAAACTGAGAAGTAATGGGGAGTGCATCATCAATGCTAACTCAATATGACATTGAGGAAGTGGAAAAGTATTGCAATACTTTGTGTAAGTTATCTATATTTGCCTTTTATGTTACTCAATTATTGTTTCTGTTTTCTAAGTTACATGTATGCTTGTTGTTTATGGTGTGAAATTCAGTTTCGCGGCAGGAAATAGTCTCCCTTTACCATAAGTTCTGCCAGCTTGATCGTAATGCCAAAGGATTTATTTCAGCTGATGAGTTCTTATCTGTCCCTGAGTTTGCAGTGAATCCACTTTCTCAGGTAGAAATTTGTTCTGCATCTTTGTTTTTTGCAAGAAATGTTCATTTAATTATGGGAAAATGTATAATCAAACAAATTAGTTTATAAGTAGAATAAATTAGTTTTGAGGGGAATAAGGTAATTATAGAGAATTTAAAGTTATTAATTTTGCATCATTAATTTCTCACAAAAAATTAAAGTGATCATATAATTAGAAGCGGACGAGGGAGTAATTTTTAGGCATATTGTCTATGGGCAATGGGCATGACTCGAACTAGATTTTCTGCATATGTTACGGGCAATTCTCACACAGATATTGAAATCTGCTTTGGAACTTAGATGTCATTTTGGATAATGTGTTTGATACTTTATGTGGTTATCTTGCAGAGGATACTCAAGATGGTTGATGGTTTGAATTTCAAGGACTTTGTTGCCTTCTTGTCTGCTTTCAGTGATAAAGCTAGTCCACAGCAGAAAATAGAACGTATGCGAAACTTACCCAGCAGATTCTACAAGGAGAAGATAACTAATTTTAAAGACATTGGTGATATCTGCAAGGGTATTGAGCTCTTCAAGTAACTACCCTGTACCACTGGACACACTAAACTAACACCTGTACAATTTTACCCCTTGAAGTAACCAAAATGATCCAATTTTACCCTCTGGCAAATGTAATGTTGACACGTGTCCACAGTGTTAGTTTAGGGTGCACAGTGGTTCAGGGTGGTTAATTGAAGGGCAAAATAGGGTCATTATCCTATCTTCAATTAATGACCATTCATTTATCCAAACTCTCTGTGATCACAGTACTAGCATTTAATTTGTATATGATTGAGTTTGTTTAATTCAGGTAAAAGAAGTTTGTTAAATTGTTTTTATTATTTGCTTATTATGTTCTTTGTCTGTTTTCAGTGATTTTCAAGGTGCATGATTCAGATCATAATGGGAAAGTATCTTTAAAAAATATGTTGGAAGTACTAAAAGACCTATCCGGTCCATTCATATCTGATGAACAGAGAGAGGTATATGACCAAATATCTCCCCGTACTAAATGTAGGAATAGTTAGATAACTAATTTATAGATATTAAAAAGTGCATGTTGACATTTCTAGAATACCTCTAATAATTGACACTACTTATACATAGAAATTTCATTTACCTATTTAACTAATAGGGATAATTTAAGAAAACATTGTAAATTAAATCTAATAGCCAAAGTAAATTGAGATCTTACATTCAAGATAAAACAAACCCCTCAACCAACTCCTTCTATCCTTAGGATAAGATGGAGTATGTGTGTGTATCGCTCATCATGTGATGCTACTCATTTGAAATATCTTTTTTCCCCTTTCTTTTCTTTGATTTTGAAAAGCTGCTCTTTAAGAGGTTTTCTCTTACATGTAAAATATGGGATTGGATTGGATCTCTGTTGGTTCTTTTCCTTTCTCTCTTGTTTGGCTTGTTTTTTCAAAGAAAAACGAAATGCTAATGTTTTTTATCCAACCGATATTCATTTATGCTGTGATTTTTCAGTGGTGTTGTCTATATTAGTGTAACCAATTATGAAAATTCATAACATAGTTTTTTTAAAGATGATATACTAACATATATTGTTTGTGTTGTTTAATTTCCAGCAAGTGCTGAGGCAACTTCTCAAAGAAGCAGGATACTCTACACACTCCTACTTGGGATTTCATGACTTCATCCAGGTCTGTCTTTACACCTTGTTGCAAATATTTATCTTTAATCAATTAAAGGGACAAAGGCATAACTGCATAAGGACATCCAAAATATGATAATTTCAATGGTCTTTCAAACCAGCTTAATTCCCATGAAATCTCTAAGACTTATTCGGAAATTAAGCTTATTGAGAAATGACATAATTTCCTTCGGTTATGTTAGGTGTGGACCTTGGTTATTGTTGTTTTATTAGTTAAAATATGTTGGAGTGGATATTCAAAAAATGTTTTTGGTAAATTAGTTGTCATTTCTTTCTTTCTTTTTATGGTTTCAAATTCATGTCATTCAGGGAATTTTGATGAAAAACTAGAAATTTCACAGTGTTAATGATTTACAGATTCTTTTGTTTTTTTTTTGGGGGGGGGGGGGGGGAGGTGTATCTTAATTCCAAAGTAAAGAGCAATTGAAATGCTAATTGTCATGGTGTACGGCCTGTCATATTCTTAATTAATTTTTCTTTTCTGATCATGTGACAAGAACAATAAGTAGTTAATTCCGATGTATATAAAAAAGAACAGTAAGTAGTTAAAACTAGTTTCTATGGCATAATATTGATTTATTATGCAAGCAGTTAGTTATAGTTAGGCCTATTATGCAAATGTACTTCGAAATAAATCAAATATGAAAATGTATGTCTTTTTTTATGTATTTACTTATTTATTTCTTATGTAACAGGTTATTGGCCAATCAAACCTGAAAATGTATGTTGAAGTTCCTGTTGAATAGAGGAGGCTACAATTTACTTTCATGTGGAATAATAAAAGAATTGTGATATCGTAATCTTCTTCTGCTAGGTACACACCTGTGTGTGTGTTTTTTTCTTTTTATACCGTTAAAACAAAAAATTATTCATATATAGCTGTGAGTAATACTGATTAGTTTGAACTTGTGTAAGTATAGTTTTTCATCATCATAATTAACTGTAAATATTGAAAGAACTTGCTCCATTATTATGTGGGTTGTTTATTTAAAAAACTTCGCCCGGATTGTTATTTAGAAAGTGATCGTATCCGTTTGATATATTCATGATTATTATTGAACTCTAATAAATTGATAAACTTTTTTATTTGGAAAGAATTGAGCATAGAATAAAAATTTTATCTGTTATAAAAAAAGAATAAAAATTTTATGGCTAAGTTAGTAAGTTTTTCATAATTATTATTCTTATTATAATGTACAAAAGTTTGAAATAAATCATTCATATTAAAAAACTGTCAATAAAATTTGATGATGGTGCATATTTTTCATTTAATTTTAGATAAAGTTTTATCATGATGTTTTAAATCTTTTAGCTCTTACAACCTTACCTTTGGCAATAAAAAGAGACATACAATTTTTAAATGTAGACTAAACATTCTAAAATATTGTCATACTTCATCCGATCCTAAATATAAGACCTAATTAACTTTTTTAGAAAATCCTAAAAAAGCAAAAAATAAGTTAATTATAAATTGATTTACCTAATTTTTTCTCTTAGACTAGTTTATTTTACCTATAAGCTAATGGATAATCTAAAATGATATCCAATATGTCATGATTTAATAACCTATTTCGCAACCTTAATCTTTCCAAAAAAGTCAATTAGGTCTTATATTCAGGACCGGAGATAGTATTAAATTTGATTATTTTAAATATCTATACAACAACAACAAAGCCTTATCCCAATTAGGTGGAGTGAGCTACATGGATAAAACAATTTCATTGTGTTATAAAAAATTATTCTTTTACATAAAATTATTATTTGAGATTAAAAATATTAGGGTTAAACATCAAATGCCTCCTGAAAGTTTTCCCAAAAGAGTGTCTTCGCCCTCAAAGTTTTTTTAGGAGCAATTAAACATCACCCTTTTCTAAACTTAGTAGACCGAATTGAAATCTTATAGAGTATGAAGTTATGTGAAAAATAGGCAACTTTTTTGTTTTTATTCGATATCTAACGACTGGCTACAAAGTTCATTAATTTTGCAATGAAGAAAGAATTTCTCCCTGTGAAGTGGCAGCTGAGTTTATTAGTAGAGTTAGAGTAGTATTATATCACAAAAAAGAAAGCGCGGCTGGTGACCTTGTACATGTGGTCAAAGGAGAGAAAGGGTTAACCAAGAGAAAGGGTTAACCAAGCGTGGTTGGTGTGGTGGTTACCTCACTTCACCGCTTAACCAGAGGTCTCGAGTTCGAGCTCTGGGAATGCAGCCTGCCCCTTGGCCAGCACTTTACCCTTAAGTGGAGGCCCCGGTGCGGATCTGGATTAGTCTGAGCCCGTTGAGTTCCCCGTGACATTGGGGCTGGCCCAAGATACCGGATTAAAAACTCAAAAAAAGGAGAGAAAGGGTCCCCCCAATTATTAATGTGTACATGAATCAAATCTTCTTCATGCATTGAACCTACTCTTCTTCTTCTTTGAAGCCTACATGAACAGTACAATGCTACTATTTCCTAGTGCTTGCGTCAACCAAACCATCCAATTTTCTATTCTCCTTCCCTGATAAGGCACAAACAGGTAATCAAACCAAACCCTTTTCGTTTTTCAACGAATCTCGCCTTTTTTATTATAACTTTATCCATTTCTTCTATTCCTACCTTCTAGAGAGAGGATTAGATTCGGTCGGAGCCATCATTATCGATATTTGGTCAGCCTTAATTGCTTCTATTTTGTTCAATAATTAAGAATTAGCTTTAAACCAACTTTTGTCCCTCAACTTTCACATTATTTTACCATTAACCCCTAAACTTTTAAATGCATGGTATTGGTAATTGATCATAGAACGAACTTTTAGAAGGGTTAGTCACTCAAACTCTTAACTGTGCTAAATCATACTATGCCGCACTAAGTATATTAAAAAGGCTTGTCTAGCATGCATATTACTATAGCTAGCTTGGTAAATACTCATTCTATTCCTAAATATAAAATCATTTTTGAAATTCAGCTTGTTCCTAATTATAAGATCACTTTCTAATTTTTTTTCCAATAATTTTCCAAATTAAACCTACAATGCTTATTTATAATAACAAGCAAAAGAATGAGAGTGGTGATAAAGATATATAATTGGGATATATAATATCATGTGTGAATAACTAACTTAAATAACTTCCTTAATCTACTCAAATTGAGGAAAATGATCTTATATTTAAGAAACAGATGGAGTATATTATATTATTTCGGGAAAAAGACAAATAAAGTTTTCCCAATTGGTAAAAGTACAATTGAGGTTGTTAAATTGTAAAAAGAACAAGTTGAGTCATAAGCACCTAATACATGTTAACAAATTTGTGAGAAAAGACTCAAATGCCTCTAAAAATTTGAGATTGGAGAGGGTGGAGTGAGAATCGAATGATATGTTTTGTGAGGGTGGGGTAAGTGTGTGTTTTTAAGGGTATTTGAGTCATTTGCCCAAATTTGTTAATGTGTATTAGGTGCTTATGACCCAACTTGTCCTTTTTACAATTTAGCAACCTCAATTGTTCTTTTACCAATTGGGAAGACTTTATTTGTCTTTTTCCCAATTTCTCTAATACTAAATCTAAGACGTAATTGATTTTTTTTGGAAAGATTAATGAAGCAAAAATATTGCACTTAATGTTGTTTATATTTCCTATCAGTTTATAAGTTTATAGGTGAAATAAATTAATTTAAGGAAAAAATAGTTAAATCAACTTATATTATGAATTTATCAATCAAGAAATAATATAATATTAATTTTCTTTTCGAGAAAAATAGCAAATCTGAAATTAAAACACACGCGCGCGCGCATATGAACATGAAAAGTCAAAACCTTAGAAAATGAAAAGATTTGGGGGAGAAGAAACTAGGGTTATATTTAATATTTAATGGAGTAGTATTTATCTGGGGAATAGTATCCGTGACTGATTTGTAATTAGTTTAATTTGGGGGTTCTTGGGGTTTTGCCAGCGAATGTGTCTCTCTTGAATAGCCTGCGCAGCCTACTTTCACCGTCAAACCAACACAACACCCAATCAACATATTGTAATTTCCCTTTCTACTCTTTAATTTCTATTTCTATTTCTATTTTCAATTCAATTCAATTCATGTTTGATAATAAAACTTCAAAAAATCCCATTTTGGTTTCAGCTCTAAACTGCAATTGTTTTGGTTTCAGTTCTAGTTTGATTCAACTTCATCCTCCATATACAAAAATCCCATTTTGATTTCTTAAGGATCAATCTATCTATCAATTCTGTGTTTTCAACATTATTTGATCCTCCATACAATAACCCCACTTGGATTCTTTGTCTTCTACATTAGATTGGGAACTTTTGTATCACTTCTTATTTGATTTAAGCTGATCCTCCATAATACAAAAACCCCACTTTAATTTTCCCAAAGGATCTATCTATCTATCTATCAAGATTAGATTGTGAACTTTTGCATCAGTTCTAATTTGATTCAACTTGATCCTCCACAATACTAAAAATCCCATTTTTATTTCCAAAGGATCTATTTATCTATCTATCAAGATTAGATTGGGAGCTTTTGTATCAGTTCTGATTTGATTGAAGTTCATCCTCCATGATATAAAAATCCCATTTTGATTTTTTAGCAAAGGATCTATCTTTCTATCAAGACTATATTGGGAGCTTTTGTATCAGTTGTAACTTGATTGAACTTGATCCTCCACAATACAAAAATCCCATTTTGATTCAACTTTTTGTGAGTTCATAGGTTGAGAGTTTTGTAGATTGTATATATATATATACTTATATAGTGATGGATAATTTTGGGTCTTCTTCACCCCACCGTTATCCAAGCCCCTATGGATACCATCCTAATAGTAATCCTCCTTATCCTCCTCCACCTTCAGATCCCATACCACATCCTCCTTACCCTTATGCATTCAATCACTCACATTCCTTCAATTATTCCTACCCTCCACCTCCTCCACCATTTGATCATACCCATTACCCTCCACAACCATTAGACTATAGCCATACTAATCCACCACATGACTTTAGTTATCCCCCTCCACCTCCTCACCCTTATCCTTATCCTTACCCCAATCCCTCCCCTCAGCCTGTTGTTGGCCACACTCATAGTTTTCAGTATGGTGGACAATCACATTATCCTCCCCAACGACCTGAAGAGGGGGGCCCGTATTTGCGGGCGAATAGCTTCTCTGGCTCCCCCCAGCATGAGAGAGTGAGCTCTGCTGGGGATGTGCCATTGCAAACTAATAATCATAGTTTCGGTCCTTCGCGGACTTCTGTGTATCCGTCGTTGGATGACATTATGGGCAAGGTTAGCTTGTCTGATAATCAACCAACTGCTCCGGCTTCGCCCCCTGCGCCTGCAGGACAGCGACCGGAGCATTCGGTTTCGTACCAGGATAGAAGAGAGGAATTGGGCAGTTATTCAAGTAACTCCTCTGGATGGGGATCTCCTCATGCTGGTCGGAATGACTCTTTTTCGGGCTCATTCAATGATTCAGTGCATAGTCAGAGTTTGCAGATTGTTCCATCACATAATAAAGGATCATTGAAAGTTTTGCTTCTTCATGGAAATTTAGATATATGGGTTCATGAAGCAAAGAATCTTCCAAATATGGACATGTTCCACAAAACTTTAGGGGATATGTTTGGTAGATTACCAGGAAATATGGGCAACAAAATTGAGGGATCCATGAGTAAGAAGATTACTAGTGATCCTTATGTGACAATTTCAGTATCCAATGCTGTAATTGCAAGGACTTTTGTGATTAGCAACAGTGAGAATCCTGTTTGGACTCAACATTTCCATGTTCCTGTTGCACATAATGCTGCTGAAGTGCACTTTGTTGTTAAAGACAGTGATGTAGTCGGTTCACAGCTCATTGGCGTTGTATCAATTCCTGTAGAACAAATGTACTCCGGGGGAAGAATAGAAGGGACCTATCCTGTGCTGAATAGTAATGGGAAGCCTTGTAAGCCAGGTGCTGCCTTGAGAATATCCATTCAGTACATCCCAATTGAGAAACTGAGCATATATCACCATGGAGTTGGAGCAGGACCGGATTACGCTGGAGTTCCTGGCACTTATTTTCCTTTACGTAAAGGTGGAACTGTTACTCTATATCAAGATGCTCATGTTCCAGTTGGTTGCCTCCCAAATGTGATTCTGGACCAAGGGATGCATTATGCACATGGACAATGTTGGCATGACATTTTCAATGCCATTCGTCAAGCTCGGCGTTTGATTTATATCACAGGGTGGTCAGTTTGGCACAAAGTTCAGTTGGTAAGGGATGCTGGTAATCCATCAGGTTCCATGCTGGGTGAACTTCTTAGGTCTAAGTCACAGGAAGGAGTCAGAGTGCTTCTCCTTATTTGGGATGATCCTACATCAAGGAACATTTTAGGTTACAAAACAGTGAGTAAAGCAATTTTCTGCATGTTCACAGTGTTACTGAATCTTGTTACATTAGATACTTAAATATTTTTGAGGATTTTATTTGACTAATTTTGGATTTGTTTCTTGTAGAAGCTCCCCATATTAAGCTTATGTTGTGTTACATTGGTTGAATTTGGCCCTGAAAGTTAATAACTGAGATAATAAATGATAAAGTGAATATTATTACAGTTATGTTCCATTTGAATTAGAGATGCTTAGTTTCATGTGTTCTAATATCCTCAAACCAGGATACTTTGCCTATATCTGCCATGAAACTGATACTTAGTTTCATTCCTTTTATCAAGCCAGTGATTCCTTCTGATCTAGAAATTAGAGATTACAAAAAAGATTCTTGTTGCCATTTGAACAAGAGATCATGTGGTTGTAAATAAAGCAAGTATCAGCCTGGTCATTTTTATTTACTAACTTGCATGCTGTATCAATATCTTCTTGTCCTTAAGTGAGATAAAATTTTTTTAATCGGTTATCAATTTTTTTTGGTTATATATTTTGCTTACAAGGATATGTTGCACATCTATTTAAAATTTTTCTGATTTGCATTAAGGATGGTGTTATGGCAACTCATGATGAAGAAACTCGGCGATTTTTCAAACACTCTTCTGTCCAAGTGCTGCTTTGTCCACGCATTGCAGGAAAACGGCATAGCTGGGTGAAGCAAAGGGTTAGCTTTATTGTCGGCTTTGCTTATTGATTAACTTATTTTGATATATCCAATTGAATTTATTTCGAAACTGCACCATTGGCATTTTAATGTTGATTTGTTTTTCGTAAATTGAACGATTTGTGCACGCACACTTGATTGCTGTTAATGTGGCCCCATCTGGAAGTTTTCCCAATTATTGAATATAACCCTGAGCAATGATGCTTACAAGGAAAACATATTGCTTTTATTTTGTGATTATTCCTGTAATATTTTGAACCTGAAACTGTTGGCTATCTCTGGCTTATATATACAAATAGAGAGAGAAAGAGACCCACTATTTTCTGGCCTTTTGTTCTATCAGAAAGTGAACCACCATCTTCCTTTAAATTGACTTCAAATCAAAATTTTATTTACATCCTTGCATTATTCATAATTTTCTTCAAAATTTGCCCTTTAAAGTTCAAAATAATAAGCAGGATTAATTATTATGATAAATACTGATACTTATAATAGTTATTATTTAAATAATAACTAGTGGTGGATGAGAATTATAATTCATGCTTCGAATGTCACTTTGTATACTATTTTAGATGGGGATTCTAATAGAAAGCAAGGTCGTCCTACTTATGTCCTCACTGTTTGATCTGTTTTTTACTTGAAAAATTTCGGTAATTGAATTGACTGTGTATTTATGTAGAATGTGTTCTCAAGTGAATTGTTACTGTTTGGTGGTTGTTATGTCATCTCTTGTTCTGTTAGTGTTATGGAGTAACATTCTTCTTCAGTAGAGGATTCATAGTTTTACATTGAACTTTGACAATCAGGAAACCAGTACTATATACACACATCACCAGAAAACTGTAATTGTCGATGCTGATGCTGGAAATAATAGAAGAAAAATTATAGCATTTGTTGGTGGACTTGATTTGTGTGATGGGCGATATGATACTCCCAATCATCCTCTTTTTAGGACGCTTAAGACACTGCACAAGGATGACTATCATAACCCTACCTTCACGGTAAGTCTCTTATTCACTAATTAGCAATAGCAATGTTTGCAAGGTCATGCCAAGGCTAACTAAAGTTTTTCATTAAAAGTACTTAACAGTTGTTCAGCAGTTGCAAACACTAGTTCCTCATACTCAAAGCATCATAGTGGAAATTCCCTTTCTTCTTCTTTTATGGTCAGGGAAGGCCTATGAGACTGTTTCCATTTATCATGTGGTTTTGAAGTGCAGCATGCTTTGAACTGCAAATTATTTCTATTAATGTTATTTGAAGTCGTCCCTGTATGTTATATCTTCAAAACCTTTCGATATTTTTTGGGGGTAAATGCATGACATCAATTAGACATGCATGTTATTTTCCTCCATGTCAAGTATGGATTTTGACAAAGGCAATCAAGCAATTTTGGGGGATCGAAGTTGAGTGTTATGTATGATTCTTGTTATTATTAACTTGAATTGAATAGAAGAATTCACTATTATATTGTGCCACAGTAGGACAAAACTAGCCGACCCCAGATAGTGGAGCTGACCCCACATAGTGGGATAAGGCTTTGTTGTTGTTGTAGGACAAAACTAGCAACACTCTGAGAAAGGAAATAATGCAGGAAATGAAAGGAAATTACTTCTTTAAGCTTACAAATTTAAACAAGGCAGGTAAATGGAACATAGCCACTAATAACCAAGAAAATATCAATATATGAAATGCAATGAATCTGAGGTGTTAATCACTTTGTTGGTACACACAATATTCCAGCAAATTTTAATCGTAGTGAAATTTGTAGCTTGAATTAAATAAGATATGGTACTAAAATAATACTGTTTGAATTATTCAGACCAATTTTTTCCCTCTTAATGGTTTTTTTTTTCAATAACAGGGTAATTTCGATGGCATTCCACGGGAGCCATGGCATGACTTGCATTCTAGAATTGATGGTCCAGCAGCATATGATGTTCTGACCAACTTTGAGGAGCGCTGGTTAAAAGCTTCAAAACCTCATGGGATAAAAAAGTTGAGAAGTTCATATGATGATGCCTTGCTTAGGCTGGAAAGAGTTCCTGACATTATTGGCATGTCTGGAGCTCTAATTGCTAATGATAATAACCCTGAAGCTTGGCATGTTCAGGTATTTTGTCTTTTATAAATGTTAAATAGATATATTTAGTTTTTTTCCAATAGCACTTGGTTGCTCAGTAGAATTACTTATAGAAAATGATTCTATTATGTATATCAGATATTTCGATCAATAGATTCAAATTCTGTAAAGGGGTTTCCAAAGGATCCTAAAGACGCGACAAGCAAGGTGAGTTAAGAGTCTCTTTGCAATGTTTAGAACCATCATCAATTAATCCATCAGATTCGAACCATCTTTGAGATGACCTTGTAAAGGTTCAAATTTGTTTTGTTTTTGCAGAACTTAGTTTGCGGGAAGAATGTGTTGATTGACATGAGCATACATACAGCATATGTGAAGGCCATTCGTGCTGCACAGCACTACATATATATAGAGAATCAATATTTTATTGGGTCTTCATTCAATTGGAGCCAACATAAAGACCTTGGTATGTAACTTTTGCATGAGTGTTGCTGCTACCTTACAAAATTCACCTGAACATCCAATAATATGCTGACTATTTTCGGAAACTACAAATGAACTTAACATAAGCTTCAGCATGATATACAGATTGGGAATCTGTTATAGAAATAACTATTTTTCTATGATGATTAAGCAATAATAGTAAAGAAGAATGATTTTAGAGGGTTGAAGACAAGAAATAGAGAATAGAGGGGTCAAAGAGGGAAGAGGCCATCGGCCATAAGAGACAAAGAGAGACACCGGCCGTCGGCCGTTAAACACAAACTCAACTCATATTTAAAGATAAGACTCTTACAATAAACCCTAATGTCAAGTTATATAATCTTGACCTAATTAGAATCGGGCTTCACTAAACCCTAAGCCCAACATATACTAGCAATAATAATTAAAATAACAAAACAACATAATAATAATAATCTCAAACCTAATTACCTAATCAATCTAATTAATTGACTCAATCAATTAATAATTGACTAAATCAATCAATTAAATCAACTATTTAATTCTAAATATTAATGACACAACAGAATCCAATCTAAATTGCCCCCCAAAAAAGGAAAAACAAGATACTTATTTTACCTCTGAAATCCTTTTTCTCTTGTAGTGAGACATATTATATGCACTGACAGCTTCCATAGTTTAATAGACCTCAGAAGATCCTTTTGAATAAAAAATTTCACATTCATTGCGAGCTTGCATGACATATTATACCTATTGCAACAATAGTGTCATTATTTGCGGTTTGCATCTCCCTCAATTTCTCTATATTCTTCCCTGCCTCCTTTTTCTGCTTTCCTTTACCGAATTCTACTCCTGGTGGTTAAGTAGGAATAGGGCTTTTAGGGTTGAAGGAGTTGGTTATACAGCCGCCCAGGAAATATGTTGGTTGATGTGGTCATATGGAGTCTAACAAGAAAATCTTAAAACTCTATTGTAGCTTGATGCACTTTTGACAAATTAATATGGATATTTTTGCCCCTTCCTGGTGGTTATATTATAATTATATTGTAATAATATAAATATATGATAATTATGTTATTCAACTAATTAAACAATAGATGTAATTTTATCATTCACTGTTGGAATTATGTTTTTATTATTAGTATTTTCTATTAGTAGAATCTTGATGAATGAGAGCTAATAGTAAGAGAAATGCATCAGACTTTTCCCATTCTCCTTTGTTTCCACATGGTACCAGAGCTAGGTGTTTAGGTTTAGTCTGATCCCTAGGTAACTTCATTCAAGTTACCTTTGTAGTTAAAACCCTAAAAGGATCGACCCAAATAGGAGTATGGTCCAGGCAGACTTGAAGGATCGATCCAACAAGGAGTACGGCCCAGGCAGACCTGAAAGACTAACTATGAAGGAGTACGACCCAAACATTGTTGAAGAGCATAGTACGATTGGATGGTCATTCACCACGTACATGCGTATGCGAATTGCGATGGGATGGTCATTCCCCACGCATAAGTGTTTTGTTAGTGAGATGGTCATTCCTCACATGTTGTTTACGATAGGACGGTCATTCCCCATGTAATTGAAAAAAAAAATTGTCTCTAGTTGAAGAATAAAGTTTTGTAACCAAGTTGGACCATAGTCCAACTTGAGGGGGAGTGTTGGAATTATGTTTTTATTATTAGTATTTTCTATTAGTAGAATCTTGATGAATGAGAGCTAATAGTAAGAGAAATGCATCAGACTTTTCCCATTCTCCTTTGTTCCCACATTAACCACTGTCCCCTTCTTTATAGAGGTAAACTTTGAAAAAATGAGGAATAAAATAATCGTATCTAGTGTCTAACTATCCAGCTAGTCTGGTTTTCTAAACATTGACTAGTGAGTACAAGGAAAATTAGCTTGGTTTTATGTGTCTTCCTCTGATTTTTATTGCAGTTCAATAGAAATACTGGATTCCATTACATGTCTTTGTTTCCTTTCTCACATGAAATAGAAATACTGCATCAATGAAGTTACCCATAAATTTATCATGTGGATCCCTTTGACATGTGAAATTGCCATGCATTTCTTGTTATTGCAGGTGCTAATAATTTGATTCCAATGGAAATTGCCCTAAAGATTGCTGAAAAGATCAGGGCCAACGAGCGATTTGCTGTGTATATTGTTATTCCAATGTGGCCTGAGGGTGTTCCCACTGGGGCTGCCACTCAAAGGATTCTATTTTGGCAGGTATGCTTTCCATTCACTACTTGAAAACCGCAAATTTTTTGCTTTAAAATTTGACATGAGAAACATCTTGAAGTAAGAAGTACTTCTACTTGTTCCTTTTTCCCTTAAACCTTAGGAAGCTTTCACACTACTAAATTGCAATGCTGATGGAGAAACATAGCAGCCCGTTCAAAACAGAGAATAAGCAGAAAATAACAAGGCCTCATTTGGGAATATATTAAATATTTTATAATTATTATCATATATATACAATTGTTAGGGGTATTATAGTCTTTTTGGAAATTTGTTCTTGTGTACAAAACTTGGTCTGAGAAGCATCCTCGTAGCTTTCAAATTTCAGATTAAACAAAACAACTCCTTTTTTCCTTCAATTATTAAGAAGATTATGTTGTAGCATCTTTTAGTGCTCCCTCTGGTACTAAATCTAAGACCTCTTTTCTTAATTTGATTAGATTAAAAATGTTAGTTTAATTATATATTATCACATGATATGACCAATTTGCCCTAATCATCTACTTTTATCCCCACCCTGTCTCTCTTGTTTATTATTGATATAAATTTTTAGGCGGGAAAAGTTGTGAACAATTAGAAAAAATGTCTTATATTTAGAACCAAACTCATTCCACAAGTAGGTCTTATATTTAGGACTCGAGGGGAGTATTTGGTTATTGATTTATTGCATCTATTTATAATCTAGAGCTATTGTTTGATTGTTTCAGCATAAAACAATGCAAATGATGTATGAGACAATTTACAAGGCTTTGGTTGAGGCTGGGCTTGAAAGTTCTTACTCACCAGAAGACTACTTGAACTTTTTCTGTCTTGGCAATCGGGAGGTCAATGACTCATATGGCACTAATGTAACGTCTGGAAATCCTCCTCCTGCAAATAGTCCACAGGTAAGAGTATTTTCCAGTTCTGCCCACTGTCAACACTTCCACATTTCTAGTACTTATTTTGTGCCAAATATTTGTAGGCTTACAGTATATTTTGATCTGTAAACTTTATTAGGCACTGGTAAAACGGGTGTAATTTTGTTCCTCTTTTAAATCTCTATTATTTTGACCATTGTTCAATGAAGTATAAAATTATAGACATCTATGCGTGTGCCTTTTACTTTTTATTTCTCGACTAATATGACCTGAGTATAACCAAACTTAGGCTTTTCATCTAGTTTTTATGTGGCATAGTTTTTACTTAGTATCAAATGCACTCCTAAATTCGTTCTATATTGGTGTTAATTCCCAGGCATTAAGTCAAAGTAGCCGACGTTTCATGATTTATGTTCATTCAAAAGGCATGATAGTTGATGATGAGTATGTGATATTGGGATCTGCAAACATCAACCAGCGGTCTATGGAAGGAACAAGGGACAGTGAAATTGCAATGGGAGCTTACCAACCTCATTATACCTGGGCAAGAAAACATTCCTATCCACGTGGACAGGTATATTTTTTACTATCATTTTCAGTACAAGCTATTTTTCATGCAACCAAATTCATTCTTCACCCTAGGGCCTAAGTATTCTAGCAAAAACGATTATCATCACTAACTATCTATAAGTGATGGTGAAATTCCCAAAGGTGTTCCCTAATAGTGAGGGACGTGGAGTTGGACCAATTTGTGATAGCTGGATAGCTCACTACCTCAAGAAGTAAATTAATGTAGTACTGTGATATATTCTGAACTATGCAGATAAATTTTTTAAATAGATATATTTTATTGCTTCATATCTCTGGACAAATTCTTCATGATAATGAAGCCACAAAGCTAAGGTGCTGGGTTATCTTGTGATTCCTTTATGACTAAGAGTGGAAATTTAATTTGTTTTAAATATATCATCCAATATCAATATCTATGGACCTATTGAACAATTCTTCAATTAGTTTAACTTTCTGGTATCTTCGAAAGGTGCCAACTAAATGTCCCACTCTCATTGTCATCTCTCGAAATAGCTCTAGAATCTAGATCTGTATTTCCATTATGGGATTACAACAGAGTCAGTGAGCTGGCATGTAGTATATAAACATTGTAATATGTTAACTTTAATTTGTTATGCTCAGTCAACTTATAGAGAGCTTTCCAACTTTTGGAGAATATGTTTTCTGTAATACCCAACTTCACCTATAAAGCTTTATTATATTGGTTTCCCTTCATATAATTTGGTTGCTGTAACAATTACTTTGACTTGACTGCCATTCTTCTTGAAACTGCACTGTGTAGATCCATGGATACAGGATGTCTCTCTGGGCAGAACACACAGGAACAATTGAAAACAGCTTTTTGCAACCGGAGAGCATCGAATGTGTAAGAAGAGTAAAAGCAATGGGAGAAATGAACTGGAAACTATTTGCAGCACCTGAAGTAACAGAGATGAAAGGGCACCTACTGAAATACCCAGTAGAGGTTGATAGAAAGGGGAAGGTTAGATCCCTCCCTGGCCATGAAAATTTTCCTGATGTTGGAGGCAAAATAACAGGGTCATTTCTTGCCATTCAGGAGAATCTTACCATTTAATTCACATTCATATCTTCCTCCAAGCCATTAGATTAAGATGAATGTAAATTGCAATATAGAGGGTGTTATTGTATTTTGGAAAAAAATTTACACCATAGAAGAGAGGACAATTTTTTGAGTGCACCATACTTGTTGAAGATACACATATAGTGTACAGTTTTGTATCATAGAAGTCAATTTGTTCATTTTTACGTATCTGGTGTCTGTTCATGTGAATATTGTAATTACTAGAACTATGGTTGATTTTCTCATCTAGAGGATTAGTAAACTTTCAAAGTCTGTAAATTTTTTATCTTTAAACATTATGAAACGTGGTTGGGCAAATAAACTATGATATGCTTTGTTATGATTGACTTTTTATTTACATATTGTAATTGATTTGTATGTAGAACAACCGCCCCCAGTGAATTAATATTAGTCAATATACTACGAGTACGAAGCCTTGGAGTATATATAACTTGATAATTTATTTTTTGTCGAACAAGGAAAGTATCTTTTTAACCTGTAAAAAAGGACAGCATCTGAGTTCCTATCATTACTGCATTTAACAAATTTAAACCTCATTTTTCGTTTTAAATGTTATTAATATTTGTAAGTACTGTTATTTCTGACTTTTAAGTAGAAACATTATTTTTCATATGATTTGTACTACTTAAACAAGAAAACCTCGTCATACTGCGACATATTTACTTTAATTTGATTGCAAATGTCAGCTAAATTATTTGAGATATTTTTTATTTTAAAACACTCCAACAAAATTCTTTGAGGATCAATATCAATCCGGGCAATTTAAGTAAAAATTGACAAATTAAGTATTGTGTGTGTGTGTGTGTTTGTGTGTGTGTGTGTGTGTGTGTAAGATGATGAAGGCAGTATTGTATAAAAAAAGGATGGATGTAGTATAGAGTATTATTTCCACATCGTATATAGTTCATCTAAGCAATTCACTATCCATCCTCTATGATCAAATAGTAATATCCATTCAACCATTACTGAAGTGAGGGTAGAAAAAAGACACAAAAAGAGGTCACGTTTATTCTCTACTCGCTTCAACAAAAATGCTACTTACAAATATGAGGTCTTTATTTTTCTAAGAAATCATTTTCTTCTCAAGACATCCCATCTAAGGTGAATTTTTCATGGGACATTTACAAGCTTTGCACGTCTAGTTTTCTGATCAACTTCCACTCTAAGCCCAAGTGCTGAAATTTCTGGCAAATCAACAGATCCCTGTACCTCCAACTCTGCAATTGCCCTTTGGTTCTCCTCATTTCCCTCCAACATATTCCTCACTGACCATATTCCCCACTCTCTGAGATATGGATTTTCCTCATCAGTAACACATTGTTGCAATAGGAGCATAATTCCATTTTTCTCCCTTAACTCATCTTGTGCATGCTTTCTTCTGTACACACAATTGCCAACAAGTGCAACAATGTCTCTCCGAAATCCCTTATATATGCAGGGTTTCCACGACCTAGATGACTCGGCTCCATCTCGGTTCTCAGATTGTTTCATTGCTTTACTGATTATTGCTGGAGGTTCAAGATCATGAAGCAAAGACAAAAGCAAATCAATGAGGCCGTGTGATAATAATGTGTCCGCAACATCCTCTGCATTCCCTTGGCTACTTCCTTTTTCCACATCATCTTGAGCACAAATATCTCTCAATATGCTAATAGAATATCCAAGAATGTCAATAGCTGCACAGCCCGTAGGTATACCAGACTTCGCTTTAGGGGCATGCTCGAGAGCTCCAACTGACTTCTTAAATATTTCATAAACAAACAAGACAACATCATTTACAACAGCAATATCAGTGATTCTTTCATTAACAATATCTGCCAGAATTTTTACAAGAAACGCTTGTTCAGACGACAACTGCTCAAATCTAAACTCAGAAACTTGATCCTCAGGAGCAGCCGCAGACCGCAACTTAAAAAACAATATAGGCAACTGAGATTCTTCCAAGCAGACTTTTGAAAGGAGTAACTTTAACCAATCCTCTCCAAAACCAACTGGATCATTAGAAACCAATGAATAAATAAAATAAAAGAAAAGGCATATAATCAGTACAACAAACTAATGAAACTCTCAGAACCTAACAGTATACAAACAAATATGTCTTAAAACTTACCAGAAGAAGCAGTCTGAACAATTTCTACCATTATAGGCCATCCACTTTCACTATATAGCTGTCTACCCAATTCATGATTTCCACCATAACAAGTATAGATTACCATACACAAAGGGTCACAAATCCCCTTGCTCTGGATTCTCGCCCGAGATACAAAACCAGTGGGATAAAATTCTTCCCATATAGCAAGCTGATGCTCTTTCCCTGCCAAGGAAACATTTGCCAAAACCTGCAAACACACACGTAGTAATCCCTGATCTGAGTCTGAACAACTCTCCACCGACCTTAAAACATTTGAGATGATAGCAGGCCCCTTAAGATCAACAAATGAGTTCTGGTTTGTAGCCTCTCCAGCACATAGATTTCTCAGAAGCTTCAACAACAATGAAAGAAAATGATGGTGTGGCACAGAATTAATTATGTCCAGCACTGCTGGGAGAAGTCCTTTGGATGCAAGGTGTGCACGGCCAGAGGCAGATTTGGCACTTTCTATGAGAATTTCTAAAGACTTTTCCAAGTCAGTGGAGTTTGAAGCAGCAAATAATAACTGAAGGGTTTGTTCTGATATGGAGTGCTTATCATCCATTACATACATATGAGAATGAAAATAAAGGCTGAATAATGTAAAACACAAGAACTATTGGTTGCAACTCAGTTACAATCCTGCAGAACCAAAAATGAAATTAATATTAATATACACACTCAAAGGCTAGAAACTACTCCCTCCGTTCTAATTCTAAATATAAGATCACTTTCACAGTTCAATTTGTTCATAAATATAAGATCACTTTCTAATTTTTCCAACTTTTGTCCAAATTAACCTCGTAATACTTATCAATAATAAACAAACAAGGGATATAGAATAAGGATGAAGGTACTCCCTCCGGTCCTAAATATAAGTCACGGTTGACTTTTTTTTTGGAGATGTTAAGGTTACCAAATATGTTATTAAATTATGACATATTTGATAAATTTTTAGATTAATCATTAGTTTATAGGTTAAACAAACTAGTTTAAGGGGAAAAATTAGTTAAATCAATTTATAATTGACTTATTTTGCTTCTTTAGGATTTTCCATAAAAGTCAACTGTGACTTATATTTAGGACAGGAGGGAGTATATGGTTTGGTCAAACTAGATAAAGGTACATAGAAGCAAAGCAAACAGTGTATGGTGTCAATTCATGATGCAATGAGCAATGGTAAAAAATCAAAGCTTGTGAATCACAAATGAAGTAATTTCGCAGTAAAACGAAAAAGACACCATAAATGCAACCAAATACACAATCAATTACACTATTTAGACCTGTTTGATACACAATTTTGGTCCTAAATACTACCTCCGGTCCTAAATATAGGACATAGATAACTTTTTTTTGGAGAAGTTAATGTTGCAAAATAGTCTATTAAATCATGACATATGTAATATATTTTTAGATTATCCATTAGTTTATAAGTAAAATAAACTACTTTAAGGGAAAAAATTAGGTAAATCAATTTATAATTCACTTATTTTGCTTTTTTCTAGGATTTTTCAAAAAAGTCATCTAGGTCCTATATTTAGGACCGGAGGGAGTATAATATAAGAGGTAATTACAAGTTTTATGACTTACTATTTCCTAAATTGAATTGACCTCCCTCTTCTTCCTCCTCACCACCGTAGCCGTACGCTGGTTTGGACGTTGCCGTGCCTGAATTTCTCTCTCTACAACTAGTTAACTTGGGATTTGGCTTCTCATATGGATACAAGAGCTTCACCTGAGCCGCCGCCGAGAATGATAATGAGGAAGAAGAAGGTGTTTACTGTTTAGCGTGTTAAGCATACTGAAATTACATTTTTGCCCCTTATTTTCACCCCTTTGCCACACATTCAAACCTGCTTTTGAATAAGGGCATACAAACACTCATAGTAAATATGCCTCATATATAATACTCCCTCCGGTCCCTAATGTAAGAGCTAGCCGTCAAAAAAACGCTTCTTAAGAAAACATGTGAATGTTAGTTGGGTGTCTGGAGTTAATGCTTCTTTTCCAAAATTGCCCATATTTATTATAGTACTTTTAAGAGAGAGAAATACATAAGCATTAATAAATATGAAAGAGAGTTGGGGGTAAAGTAGGAAAAAATGCATTAAATGAGGAGAGAATATGGGGTGAGCTCTTACATTAGGGACCAAAACCATTCAAATTTTGGGCTCTTACATTAGGGACCGGAGGTAGTATATATTATTATAAGGCTTTAAGAGTAAAACACAAAAATGTCCTTTCCTTTACTAATGAAGGTGATTTATCATTAAGGTAAACAGTCCTTTCCATTTTTTAATATCTTTTCAATGAAAGTAAGGATTTCCTTCTACTAAAATTTCCTTTTGAACTTCAAAGTAATTTCTATAATAAAGGTACCTCGTTATTTTTCTTCAATTTATATAGAAAATACATCTCAAGTACCTTCCTTTTAAGAAACATTATAGATGACATTAGACTACATCTAAATAGGGATTCACAGGTCATGCTCATAAATATAATAGAGATAAGGAATACATGTTTGAGGTGGACTACCTATCGATGTCTCATGCTTTATTTGAACCATTTTGCATCCTTGATCAATCTCCGACCTCAACCGGGGTGGATCTTGATTAAGGAGGTTAACTCTTGTACAAGTCTCTTTTTTCGTGTAATATATTAATATACATTCTTATTCCAAAAAATACTTCCCATTTTTACAATTTCTCAAAAATACTTTGAACTTTGTAAACTTATAGGTTTTGTATATACTCCTTGCAACTTTTAAATTTTTATATAACTCTTTATTGCCTATTTAAAAAATGGTTGTTGAATTCAAATTTAGGAACTGTTGGTTTCATCGACCAATTCAATTGAAGAGCTGAAAGGATTGAATCTTCTATGCATCTTCATCTGTAGGCAATTGAGGGGAAGTAGGTATTTGTCATCAATTTTTGTTCCTAGCTGAACGCCTGAACATACGCATTGATGGAATTATAGTCATGTTTTAGGATTTTTTAAGTTTTTTTGATAGAGCATAAAAATTCTTTAGTATATAAGAGACTATTTATGTGTGTGCGCTTGGATAATACTTATGTCATAATTCACTAGTAAAAGTGATAGTTTACCCAAAGTTCTTTGATATATAATAAACTATTTATTAATATATGTTGGGTGATACTTGAGACATAGTTGGTGAAGATGATCATTTACCCTTCTTTTAGTGATTGTAGAAGCTACATGAGTATACCTCGAGCAAGCAGCATCAAGAAGCATCACCTCCTAATCCCCATCTCGATTTCTTATTGGTTATGTATTTCAATGCTAATAATTTTTCTGATTCAGAATAGTTTCATACCTCCTTCTCTTATGATAAAAAAACTGGCAATTTTCAGTTTTAAAAATGATATTGAAAATTGCTGAATCTATGGCTGAGAGGTTCTTTTAAACTGGGTTAGTTATATTTTGGTGTGTTTTGCTAGGATTATCTTTTAACTTTTCATTTTGGTTGTTGATAGATTTGTGATTGTTTTTCTGGTTTTTTCTTTTTCTGGCTGCTATGGCTTTATTGACTCATTTGTTGATTTGTTATTGGATTAATGAAATAAATGGTCTTTTAGGAAAAGTGCAATGTCAATCCCTTGATTTGTATTATAAAAATAATGAAAAATATAAGTAGGTATGTAAGTCACTAAGCCCAAGGCTTAGCTAGGGAGAGTTTGATCAGTAAGCTTTAGTGCCTGAATTTTTTATTGGATGATTGCAATTTGCAAGCAGCAATATATAAATAGACAAAAGCAAGGAATTAGATTTTAGAACAATCTTTTTATAAGTTTAATACCTTTTCTAACGCAAGTTGCTGATTAGGTTTGAATTTTATACTGGGGCAAGAGCAAACCCTTTTTTCTCCCAGAAAGTGCAGATACTTGATTCTTTAACTTCAAGTACATTTTTTTTGTTTATTTATAGAGTATATTTTAAATATATCGTTTAACCATACTAACACTTACTTTCATTCAGAAAATAATATTTACATCAAAATTTTTGTAGATGAAACATTCACAAATGTTAGCTTATTGTTCATATTTTTTGAAACTGTTTAAATTACAAGGCAAAATGCTTTTTAACATTAAAAGCCCAAATTGAAATTGAAACTTTGTATAAAACTAGACTACTAACCTTTTTAAGAAAATTGAAGGCGATAAGAACCATATAAAAACAAACATAAGTTCAGGTGTTTTTCAAACTCTACGTATTATAGAGATAATAAAAGAGACATAAAATCATTCACATGAGAATTTTCACAATTGTTAATTTCCACAATTATTTTCCTATCAAATTATGTTAATCTATACACTGTGTTCAAAACCAAAGTTTAGAATTAAGTTCACTCTCGAATACTCCAAGAGACATTCCATCAAGGTGGGTTGTTAGTGAACAAAACTAACTAAACTAAGATCTATTGATAGCATGAAATTAATACTTACATGTCATTACATGGTTATAATTATAAGTCAAGCTAATTGGAGAATTCAATTCTGTTTACAATGTTCAATGGAGAAGATGGATAAGTAGATATATTTTTCATAATAATCTAGAATAGACAAAAGAAGATTGTATAACAAGCTTATATGACATGTGCAAAATTAGCTGGAACAAACCAGTAATAAATAATGAAAGAATGGCGAGGTTAATCTATTATAAAATTCTGCAAAAGTAATAAAATCAAGCATATATACATATCTATATAGAGAGAATTAATTGTATCTCTTTGCATGTCTAGCCTGATTGTAAACTAAAAGAATGTGAAAGTTTTGGAACTGCAGAACAATGGAATGTCAATATGTAGTTTTCACCGTTTGAGTCTCTCCAATGCTGCTTTAGCTTCACTTAACTGTTGCTTTAGTGCTAATATTTTACGCCGCAATCGTTCTGCTTCATCTTTACTAGCCATGGCTTGATATGGCGATAAAAAATGTCTAGAAAATGATTTCAGGGCTGCAACCCCTGTAACCTATCAAATTCAAATTTACACTTAGCTAAGTTAAAATGCTAGGGAAGTGTGAGTAGTGAATATGATGGTGCAAACTCAAGAAAGTAGGCACAAACATCGCAATGGATTGTAAGAAAAATGAAAACATCTTCATGGTGCAATTGAGAGGCACAAAGCCACAAACATTTCACAATTCACATAGACTTTTCATTATAGCCTTTACAATCATCTCTCATGTTGTGTGCGTGTGTGTTATTCCTCTCTGTTCTAACTATATATAATCCCATATAATACCAATAACACCCATCCCCATGTGTTATGCACCTACTAATGTAAACTCTGAGGGCCTCTTTCGTTTTGTGTGAGATTAGTCAACTAGAGGAATACTTAAAAGAAAGGAGTCTGATTCAAGAGGCTACAATGTGGTTTTTTGTAGCCTAATCCAACATAGTCCCAAGATAAAAATATAAACTTAGGGAGGCAAGTTGGGCAATACATTCTAATATTGGGCTGTAATCATTCAATAAAAAATGACACAAGAAGTTTTATCCCACTATGTGGGGTTTTATTTGATTTAACGGGAAGACAAAAATAGTTTGAAGGTAAAAGTGGTTTGAAGTTTGATCTTTATATTATCTAAAATATCAAAGTGCAGGTTTGAAGGGTTTGAGTGATAAACTTATAAAGTATTACCAAAATTTTTTTAACATACTTTCGAGTCCTTTGCAACGTAACATCACAAAGATTAAGTTAAGAACTTTAAGAAACATGAGTGGTGACTTCAAGAATTATAAGTGATATACTCCATTTACTCCTAAATATAAGTCACTTCGACTTTTTTGTGAGAGTTAAGAAAGCACATCAAACCACTAAATTAAATTATAGTTTATGTCTCATGTAATTATATTATATGTTAGTTAATAAGTAGAATAAATTGGTTTTAAGGAAAAAAGATCTTTATAAACAATAATTTAAAGTAATCAATTTTGCATTCCTAATTTATGGGAAATAAAGAAAGTAATTATATGATTAGGACAGCAAGAGTAACGTTATATATGATTTTTAACAAATTCAAGTTTCTAAGCACTTTATATTCTAAAATGTTCTACAAATTCTGATTTTAAGCATTTTAACTGTCTTCTTTTAAGAAAACAAAAACAAAAACATTTATCCCCACTAGCATCATTTACACAGACATATCTTGTAATTACTTAATTTCTACCCCGGTAAACAAAGAATTTGCTCAAGATTCCTCAAAACTAATCACAAGATATTTGTGAGCTCATCATAATCACAAGTTGTTATTTATGTGTGTGCATATATTCCTCTCTATAAATTAAATTACAGTGACTTACCTCTTCTGGTAGCAATGGCAGCTTTATGATGTTAAAGTCACCATACAATAGGTAAAACTGGTCTAGATACTTCTGTTGCATCTTCATTCTTGCCTTAAGTAATTTGGATTCAACATCTGTAAAGATTTCATATAAACAAGAAAATATAACTTAGCTAAGACAATGGAAAAACAAATCTGATATATAAACAAAATGTATGGCATGAGGCTACCTTCGTCATCAAAGATTAATTGATTTATTATGATATTGTACGAGTCAATCTCAAATTTTGTGAGTTCCTGAACCAATCTCTCTGTTTCATACAAAGAGAGGAACTCCGGAATGCAAACACAAACAAAAGTTGTCATGTCCTGTGAATAGAAAAAATGCAATTGAATTACATTTAATAACATATAGGGAATCATCAACTGAGCTATGTAAGGCATGAGTTCAAGTTATCAGAAGGCCGGTTGAGGTTCAAGCACATTGTTGTGATTCCCTTTGAAGAATAAGAAATAAACCAAGAAAATCTTTTAAGATGATCATATGAAGAAATTAGAAAGTGAATAAAATTTAAAATGCTAATGTTTGGACTCATGTTAATGCACGTTAGCATCTTTTGACCAATTTCTTCATAAAAAAGCTCTTGTTTGGACTGCTACATTTGATATAATTCATGAAAATGATCTGCTGCAAATTCTTTCAGACTTTCTGAGAGATCCAGAAGAATTGAAGGATGAATAATTAACAGAAAGTGAGAGTTTTTTAATAGAAGTTTCATATTCATTCACATCTTTTTGTGAGTTTCAGTGGATGAGGAAGCTCTTTTGATTTAACATTTCATTGTTTCATTTGTAAGAAGTAGATATTATGTCCTCTACATTAGTTTCATTCTATCTGCTCATTGATAACACAATTTAGTAAAAGGAAAATAGGAATATATATGAAATACAAAAATGAAGTCTTACTGGATCCTTGAACTGCTTATTAACTTTTTCAATGACCTCCTTCATGCCTTCAAGCCTCAAAAGAAGTGCATCCTCACCAAAATCATCCTCCAATCCAAACATACGGGTCACCTACAATAATTTTTTTTAAAAAAAAATGAAAAACTTTCAATCGAGTATTATGATTTATCATCCTCCAATCCAAACATAAATGATAGATTATATGATAAGGAATTTATAACATAATAGAGTATTAAAAATTGCATTGATTTTGAGGGATAATTTAACATAAAAATTGAATCAGGTTTACGTTTGATTAGATTATGATGCAAGTAAACACAACTATTATTCCAAAGTTCATACCTGATTAATCAAACCACCAAATTTGCTTTTCAATGACAATAATTTTGCAATACCCTTTTCCAAAACTACCGGGAACTGCAAAAGTCTGAGTGTATGCCCTGTGGGTGCAGTATCGAATACTATAACAGAATAATCCATTGATTGCACCAATCTGTAAATTTAAAAGTGTCATAAATATTCAAATCACAATTAGAGAAGTAGATAAAATGATAAGTGACAAAATATAAACAATATCTAGAAACATCAAACGCTTCCATATACTATATTCATAAACATGCAAATTTCTTTCAATGAAGACCTGAACAAGCAAATCTATGAAAACATATGCAAAATTTTAACTTTATGCTTTCCAAATATGAAGTTAAACTTGTTTTAGACCTTGCTAGATCCATCATTGAGTATGAGTAGCTCTAAATCATGCAATGAGAATGCATGCACGCTCAAATGATCCTTGTGCCTTCAGTTTGTTGAATATCAACTCAAATTTCATGAATCAAAAGCTCAATATTTAATATTTACAAATGTGTTTTATATTTGAACTTTAGATTTATTCCCGAGATATGAGCATGCAGCTCAAGTTCAATATGACATTCAAATCACTTTACAAACAAAATAATTTTACATCAAAGTGATAATAGATTTTGAAAGCAGCATTTGCCATAATGTGGATTTAAATGGTTGATATATTTCCTCTTATATATTCCAGAGCTAAGCATTATTCCCTACCAAACATATTCAAATGCATTTTCAGCCAAAAAAAACAGATTCAAATGATTTTGTTCAATACAATCAATCATTTAATGGATCACATGTATATTGTTTATTGTTTAAAATATACTTAACAAAACCATAGTTATATCCAAATATCATTGATATGATTTAATAATCCAAGGAATAAAGCAATAATCACTTGCAACAAAAGAACAATATAATCACGCCAAAGTAGTCATCATCAAATCAGCAACAAAGATATCTAAGATGACATCTTCTATATAGAGGCCTCTTGCAAGGATTATTCAAATTATTTAATTAATTTTCAAAACATAAAAACACACCAAACATGGTAATATTAAACACCTATACCTATATACTAAATCAAACAATCATCAAGCATTATATACTTAACCAATGAGTGTGTTACACGTAGAAGTCATTGTAATCTCTGTTCTGGCTTGGACAATTAAGGACTTTCATTCTCATATACGTTTACATTAATAAGTGTATACTGGCATAAGCACTGAAATGATAAGACAAAAACATATTTCTTACTTCAACATCTCAGCAAAGCTCATTGCCTCATCAATTCCAGGTATAGCGCTTGCAAGCTCTGAAAACAACGTGTCTGTTCCCTCATAACTCGTTTCCTCTGGTTCAACGGTAGGGTCTATCTCCTACAATGCAAGAATCATGATAAAGTATAAGATACTCTATTTGGTCCCTAATATAAGAGCTAGCCGCCAAAAAAACGTTTCATAAGAAAATATGTGAATGTTAGTTGAGTGTCTAAAATTAATGTTTATTTTCCAATATTGCATATTTATTATGATACTTTTAAGAGAGAGAAATACATAAACATTAATAAATATGAAAGAGAGTTAAGGGTAAAGTAGGAAAAAACACATTAAATGAGGAGAGAATGTGAGATGAGCTCTTATATTATGGACCAAAACCATTCAAATTTTGGGCTCTTATATTAGGGACCGGAGGAAGTACTTTGTGGAAAAAAAATTGAAGTCTATAATAAGGACCTTTATTACAGATCATGACAAGAGATGGAGGGAACAATATAAACCAAAATAGTTTCTAACAATTATGTAAGAAATAATCTTTTTTCAATACCTCTGAGGATATATATGCCACTAAAGCAGGAAAGGTTTCTCACTCATACGTGAAGCCAATTCTTCACAAAGTGGCCAAACAATATACTCCCTCCGTTCCTAAATATAAGATCACTTTGGGGAAGTAGATAAGTTCCTAAATATAAAATCACTTCCTATTTTATCTCAAATTTTGCCCAAACTACCCTTGTACTCCCTCTTTTCATTGAAAACCCCTCCTCCTTTTAAAGTTAAGTAATTGAGGGGATTTTGGGAAGATCATGTAAATTTATTGTCTTTCTTAATCTCCTCAAATTAACCAAAGTGATCTTATATTTAGGAACGGAGGGAGTATAATGAAATGAATTACTCGGGTATGTTCATAGTTATCAAAAAGGAAAATATAACTCGCTTGAACTAAATATTAGATATATTTACCCAATTTGATTAGTGTTAGAAATATTAGGATCTATCATTTAAATTTGTTAGATCTTGTAATTGATGGTTAGTGGCCCTATTGCCTATATAAAGGGTCATAGCCTAAATATTTTAGAGTGTGAGATTTATGAGAGTCTATATCAAGAGGGAGAGTTAACTTGGCCTCTCTCCTCATTACCTAGTGTTAGGGATTTGTTTTTGCAAATCCATTACCTCAAGGAGGAATGGTTATCACCTCATGTGAGGGATGTTTTTATCTAGTTCAAGAGGATTAGATATATTGTTATTGTTTTTGTATTGTTTTTCATCATCAATCAATAAAGATTTGATTCTTCTTCATTTTGTTCCCTTCATATATCAATTTGTCAACAAATACGAATATTAGTTAATTTATTTAAAATCACATGATATTACAAATACATTCTAACCATCAAGCTTTTATTCCCACCATCCCAATGTTGCTTGTACATTATATATAGAGGAGTGTCCACAAGGACACTTTTGAAAACAAGTTTAGAACAATTAAAAATTAAGAGGTCTTATTATACATAAAATCAAACTCATCTCATCAAATAAGTCTTATATTTAGAATAGAATGAAAGGAGTACTAATGAAACGAAAATCCACTAATTGAGGGGGTAAATCACAAGGATAAATCACAAAAACAACTAATGAAGAATTGGATGTTAGTTTATCAATAATAATGTATAATGACTGGTAAATCCATTAACCGAAGTTTCAAGGGAAAACATTAATACCAAACAAGTCCATGACTTGTTAATTAATGACAAGTGAAATAGCCATAATTGAAAGGGTAAATCACAAGGACAAAAGCGCATAAACAACCAACAAAGAAATGGATATGATTTAATTACGTACCAATGCATAAAGATTGGTAAAACCATTAACCAAAGTTGGGGTCTTCACAAACTGTTGTTGAAAAGCATCACTAAGGCTGTGAGCAGGATCAGTAGAGATAATCAAAACTGAGCTTCGAACTCTGGCGAGAAGGATCGAAAGAATTGAGCTACAAGTAGTTTTGCCAACACCACCTTTGCCTCCAACGAAAACCCATTTCAGACTCTCTTGGCTTAGTATGTTTCCTACCGTTCCCTCCAGATCCGCCATTCACACTGCTGCTTCTTTTTCTTCCAATGATTTGATCAAACATGCATGAATGAATCTGCAAATTGCCTTTGGTGAATGATAGAGAATATGAATCAATATAATGTTGATACAAAAAATTCATTACGTGAGATGTGGTTGATACTTGATCTTGCATGGCAACTTTTTCGGCATGAAATGTATCCGTTGATATTTGGTTTTATTTCATATACTTCAAACTACATCGTTTTGATTTAAAGAGGGTCATATATATATCACAATGTAAAATTTATTATTTAGAAAAAGGAATACAACCCAAGAGAGCATTCTTTTTTTCTTTTTCAAAAACCAATTGTATTAAAATGATTATATAGTAATGCCTCCTTAATTAATCAAGTAAATAAGGAGGCAAAGTCTGAAGCTAAGTACTTCAAAAATGAAATTATAGAAACCCATCATTGCACAAATGTAGGTCTTAAACTACCAAAATGTCACCAATGGGTAGTTGGTTGAGCTGGTAAGTGGGCTGCAACCCCGTAAGGATTAAAATGCGTGTTCAAATCTCGGGAAGCGCTCTCATTATGAAACTTGTCAATAAGTGTCAGATTATCGGGCGGTGATTAAAAAAATTCACTACCAAAAAGTCTACTAGACCTTAAATGCAATATTACAGGAGCCAAGCATGGTTGGATTGGGCATTTGGGCCATCCAAGTGTTAGAACATCTTCTATTTTGCGTCACTTTTGCCCCAAATGTTAAATTTATTACTCACTTCAATCCTAAATATAAGACATATTTGAGAAGATGAGTTCGATCCTAAATATGAGACCTATTTCTAATTCTTACCAATTTTCCCCAAATTCTTATCAATGCTCTCTAATAAAAGAATAGAAGAGAGGGAGGGTGGAAGGAAAAGTAGATGATTAGGGTATATTGATAATATCATGTTATTTTGACTAACTTAACTAACTTTCTTAATCTAATCAAATTAAGTAGGGAAAAAGCGCTAAGATGATAATAAACAATTTTAGTTTGGAAAAAACTAATAAATGACTATTTCGCGGTGCATAAATAATATCTAACTTTGTGACCCGGTGCAAAAATGATCAAACTGGTGCTGGATGTTAATTTGTAGTTATGTGGAACCTTTGTGATATTATTTTTAAATTGGAAAATACATTTTTTATTATTTTTGTACCGGGTCACAAAGTTAGTTATTATTTATACACCACGAAATAATCATTTATTATTTTTGCCCAAATTGAAATAATTAATTATTATATCAACGTTTTGCCCAATTAGGTAAATAGGTCATATATTTAGAACCAGATGGAGTATACTTTTCTGTTTGGGGTTATTTAATTTTGCTAATTATTTTTGTTAATTAGTTTTGACGAGAAATTATTAATAATCTATGTCACTGTTTAAAGTAGTACAGGCATGCCTTGTTTACAAAAAGAGATATGTTCATCTCTGTATTTTTGCTTATTTAAAGGATTCTGATCATCATTGTTTCCAAATTTCTGGTCAAAAGGTCCTTTCAATCTCACATGTATTTGAATTTAAAGTTTTGAAGATTCTCAATTCACATAATCTTGGTTATGGCTAGTAGTATTTTATATTCTTCTGTTGTGTAGATATATTATTCTGTGTTATTATGCTTATTTTTCAGATCTCCTATGCCTGATATTATTTATGCATGTGATGCATATATGTATATATATTTTAAATTTTTCTATTTAGAGAAAGAATTTTGAGAACTTTTTCGAAAAATCAGATATGTATCGCTGTTTTGATTCAATTATAAGTGTCAATGGCATATGTGTCCTCAGGTGCTAGGAGTATTTTCAAAGTAATCATTAATGAAGGCTTTTGTTTTTTTTTCGACTGAATATAATGAAGGATTACCTTCAGCAATTTTTAACACATTGGATGTTTTGCAGATCTTTCATGTGAGTTAGTATTCAATTTGCCTAGTTAACTTTTGGCAATTGTATATCTATTTTGAAAAATATAATTTTAGTTGAAATATGCTAAATTAATTTATCAAGCAATTTATTGATACATGAAATAGTAAATAAGGGAGAATTTCAGTTGATTATTATAGTCATTATAGTTGGTTAAATTAAATGCTTAAATTCATATTTATGTCTATCAAATGCACATGATATTTGTGGTTGACATGCAAATCTAGAGTAGAATAAAATTACCTTGTATTTCCTATGTTCCCTGGTCCTAAGTATTAGGAAATATGAACACATCCTATTTTCACCAATTTATATGATATTCTAACATCTTTGCCCGCATGTAAATGTTAGTGTTAATTGCAAGTATATGCTTGTGTACTTAGCCATGTTTTGATTATCATGACGATGAAGTAGAAGAATGCTACATGCTTTTATAAATATAATTGTATTTGGGTTTTCAGGTTTCTATAACTGGGAATAAAATTCACTAGATCAGAAGCCACGGATGAAGGGATCCGACACAGTTGTAGGAGGAGGATCAAGAGCAGAAAATGATTACTAACAATGAAATGAAATTAGTCTGTCGGATCCGACGCATTCTCTCCACCTATTATCTTTGTTCAATATCTGATTTAGGCATTAATTTTTAGTGTCACTTTTCATTTTTTTTTTCCTTAGATCTTCACAATATGGGACTACTTTCAAATCCTAAATCATTTCATTTAAGAAAACTCAATCCAAAAATTAATTTGTTCAGTTTCAGTAAGTTTGTTGTTCGTTCAACATGTTACTTGATTACAGAGTCCCTACATCTCTTTCTACCTTTCAAAACATTCGGATGAATGTAGTTCACAAATCCAGAATACAAAGAATCCATAACAACAGCAAAGACAAAAACAAAAAAACTTAAACTTAAAAAACCATTTATGCCGAAAATTAAATCTAAAACCATGGATATGCAAATCTTTGGCAGATAGTAACCTTAGATAAAGCATGATATATATATGATTTCCCCATGCCCCTATTAAATCTATTATGTTATAGTCTCCAAATTTTTATCAGATGTATAACTCATGATAGAAACATATATTAGATATGGCCTAAAGATCATTTATTGCTAAAAATCTCGTACCTGGAATTCCCTTGACTCGCTCGGTACCTACGTGAAATTAGATCACCAATTTAAAATTTGATCGATCACATATAATACTGCAAATGCACTGGGAGGATATGGAGGATATAGATTTCAGAGACAAAGGAAACAGCGATGAAAGTTATTTTCCAATTCTCTCTTCTCATAATTTTCTTTGTCCAAAACTACTCCGCATATAACTTATGGGAAATCAATTATATTTAAATTCTAAATTTTTAAGGGAAAATTATCACAATTCTCCCATAAATTTCTTTCTTTACACAATAACCATGCTTTAATAGTGTTTGTGCCCTAATCTATCAAGTGAGGAAAAAAATATTTCTCTACAATTTATTTTTCTTAAAAATTTGTATTTGTGTATATAAGAGGAGTCTTATCCATCATGATAGAACTTTCTAATACAAATGATTATAATTAAATGATGTGTTTTTAGCAAATCAACACATTAATTACAAATGATTACCATAATTCGTTCTCTCTATAATATACATATATGTGACTATGTGAGTGTGCACGTGCACTCATTAATATATGTACCAATAATTTTTTTTTGAACACATTTTTCGGACCCAACACAACAGCAAAGCCAACTAACGCGGTTGACAAACTGAAGTACCAATAATAATAAATTATTGGGTTCTTGTACTTTTTTAAAAAACACAAGTAGTATTTTCCTATAAAAAGCTAAATATGTCTAAAATGTAATCGGATCTAAATATATGTACTTTGACCCAAAAAAAGTAAGATCCTAAATATATGTACCTCTCAAGGAATACAAGCATTGGTTTGGAGTTTGTGAAATATATCTTATTCCATTATATATTAGCCTTATTAGCATCTCGGTCTGATTCCTACATGGAGCATTTTAAAAAAATATGTTTTGCCAACTGGAACACCAAATTACTAAAGGGAAAATTAAATATAAGTCCCTAGTAAGGGACATAATACTGGAAAAGTCTCAAAAACTTGAAAAATTAAAGTACAGTCCCTTTGGACCTTACTTTAATTATTTCTGAAAGTGCGGGCCCCACATTTAATATTAAAAAATTCCCCACACCCACCTCTCTCTCCTCTCTCCTCTCCCCACCTCATTTTTTAATATTAAATGTGGGCCCACACTTTCAGAAATAATTAAAGTGAGGTCCCAAGGGACTCTACTTTAATTTTTCAAGTTTTGGGGACTTTTCAATATTATGTCCCTTACCAGGGACTTGTATTTAATTTTCCTATTACTAAAAACATCACATTATTTACAAACTTTAAACCATGCATTGCACTCGTGCAATTTATACATAAAAAACAACCATATTATTCCATCTGTCTCGGGCCATTCGCTTACGAGGGTGGCCAACCCGTTTAGGACCACCTATTCTTTTACCCTTTTAATTATTTTATTTTATTATTATATTATTACTTAATATTTAAAAAATAAAAAATAGGAAAAAGATTTTATATTTTTACAATAAAGAAGAACATACTCATAGTGAATCATTTTGATATTGATCATAGTGATGATGATGATGATGAAGAAAACGACAATGACGCTAAATTGTTAACTGTTAATTGCTAATGTTTAGTTTAGTTTAGTTTGTGACTTTCACATTTCTAATATATTTCTTAATATTGTAGTTTATTTAATTGTAGAGTGTGCACCTTTTATGATACTCCCTTCGGTCTGTAATTAAGAATCTCAAATTTAAATGGTTTTGATCCAAAATACAAGTGTTTACCCTTACATTTTCTCTTCATTTTAATGTGTTTTTCCCTAATTTTTTCCTAATTCTCTTTCATATTTATTAATGCTTATTTATTTCTCTCTCTTAATTGTATCATAATAAAACATGACAATGTTGGAGAAAAGAATTAACTACAGACACTCAACTAACTTCTACATGTTTTTCATAAGAAGCGTGTTTTGGATGATGAACTCTTATATTATGGACCTAAGGGAGTAGTTTATTTTTTGTGGTGTTTGACTCTTGTGGAATAATTTATTTTGTGGTGTGTGGACAATGTACTACTATACTTATTATTTATTTATTTATAATTTGGTGTAGGTTTGATTTAAGCATATTTTGGACCATATTTTTTTTTAATCTTTTATTTTATTTTGTTTAGTAGCAAAAAGGTTTGGAAGTGGGAAAAAATATTTGGATAAAGCAAGCCCGCAGGAGAATGACAGTTATTTTGGACATAATCCTTGACGAACTAGCTCATTTTCCCGACTCTATCATGTGAGTAGTTGGGACAAAAAAATTGTGAATTTATGACTGGACGAAATGGATTATGTAGTAACTATCTCAATGAGTCATCCCGTTTGAATTACCTGCACCAATGTCATCTCTAGGTCAAAAGAATGGAAGTTGAAGCAATCTTCTTAATGTTGCGTTTCAACATGTCTTGATGAATCCCTTCTTCACATGACGGTGTACTCGTACACATATTCATTTGATTATCTATTTTTAAAAGTAAGTAATTATAATATACTTACTTATATTTATATTAAATGAAAACATTTATTTTTAATCATATATATACTCCCTCCTCTCCTAAATATAAGATCTAATTGACTTTTTTGAAGAATCCTAAAAAATGCAAAATAAGTTAATTATAAATTGATTTACCTAATTTTTTCCCTTAAACTAGTTTATTTTACTTATAAACTAATGGATAATCTAAAAATATATCAAATATGTCATGATTTAATAGACTATTTTGCAACCTTAACCTCTCCAAAAAAAGTCATCTAGGTCCTATATTTAGGACTGAAGGTAGTATAATAATTGGATAAGATGAAAACCATTAATTTTAACAACAATTTTACCAACAGGGAAATTCTTAGTTAAAACATGAAACATCATAGGTGCTTAATTTAAACTTTTATATAATAAATTGGATAAGATGAAAACCATTAACTTTAACAACAATTTTAACAATAGGGAAATTCTGAGTTAAAATATGAAACATCATATGTGCTTAATTTTAACTTTTAAAAGTGAGGCTAAAGTATACTTTCCAAACTAAAAGCGAGACTAAAATTATTAAGTTTACATTTTCCTTTAGGTAAAAATTAACGTTGTTAACAGAAAAGGATTAAAAGTGTACTTTTAAAATATAAATGACTAAATTGAAACTTGATGCAAACAAAATGGACTAAAAGTGTACTATTCAAATATAAATAACTAAATTGAAACTTGATGCAAATATAATGGACTACAAGTATACAGTGAGGAGTTGTGCTTAATTGAAACTTTTAAAAGTGAGGGGTTATACTTGGTTATGTATGTGCAACAATCCCAAAGTTAAGGAAATAATAAATAATACTCACTCTCATTCTAAATATAACACATATTTTCTTAATTAGATTAGATTAAAGGTGTTACTTATATTAGTTAAAATAAAATGATACTCTAACCATCTACCTCTACTTTCACTCTTTCTCTCTTATTTTTTAATATTGGGAAGCATTGAAAAGGATAATTTAGGAAAAATTTAGTAAAAATTAGAAATAAGTTTTAAATATAGTATCAAATCTATCTCCCTAAATAGATCTTATATTTAAGACGTAAGCAATGAGTAAATGCTATAGCCCAAAACCACTTTCCTCTTTTTTTTTTTTGTCTCTAAATCCACTTTCCTTTTTAATTCGGCACAAATTATTAAAAAAACATGAAAAGCCTTTGCGTGAAAAATCCTCCAAAGGCATCCCCGTGGGACCCACACCACATCCATAATGGATAAAGTCAAGAACCTCACAACAATAATCATTAATTATTATTACTCCCCTTACATTCATGACTCATGAGAATCCCCACTCTTCTCAACGATTCTTTTCCCCCTCTTATCCTACTCTCCCCCATACTGAATCCCAAGCCTCCCACCTCCAGGTGTCACCCATCCGCTGGTTCGGATTTTGGTTCGGTGATCACCATGCTCTCGCTTATTTAAGCCTTCCCGTTCACTACCGATACTACTGATGAGTACTTGGTTGAGCTGGTAAGTGGGTGACAATCCCCGTAAGGATGAGAACGCGTGTTTAAATCCCAGGAAGCGCTCTTATTGGGAGAGGTGACAACCTTGTCTATGTGGGCAACACTCCTGCCCCTCAAATCCGGATTAAATCGAACGGTAATTAACCAAAAAAAATAAGTCTTCTCGTTCACTAATCACTGCTCTCTATCGACCCAAGTATAAGAGTTCAATAAGTCACCAAAATATGCTTCTTAAGAAAACATGTCAAAGTTCGTTGGATATTTGAAGTTAATGGTTTTTTCCAATTAGCTCACATTTATTATGATACTCCCCTGGTTCTTATTATAAGTCACTAACTGCTCAAATCTCATATGCCAAAGAATGAAAGTTACATAATTAAACGAGTCATATTTTATTTGCCTTTATCATCTTTTCAATACTCTTTTAATCTTTTCAATGATCTTTTCATTTTTTCAATGCTCTTTTATATTGGAAACAAGAGTAGGAGGAAAAGTCAATGTAATTAAAGAGTTCTATTTTTCCCATGTATGCTGAGAGTATATTGGGAAAATTTAATAAATGAATCAGTTAATAACAGTTGGTAACTTTTATTAAAGATAAAAATTAGGGGCGATTGGTGACTTACTCTCTCTGGTCCTTATTATAAGTCACCAACTACCTCTAATTTTTTGTCCTTAATATAAGTCACTAACCGCCGCATTAAATGATGTTTCCCACTTTACTCTTGTTATTAATGGAGATCCAAAATCGAAAATGAGAAACACATCATTTAATGAAGGGTGAAGTTGGAAAAAGTGGAAAATTTAACATGAATTTTATAACCCCAATTACCATTCCTTAGTATGTGAGAAATGAATAGTTTGTGACTTATAATTAGGACCGGAGGGAGTATATTAAAAGAGAAAATACATATGTATTAATAAATACTCCCTCCGGTCCTAAATATAAGACCTAGATGAATTTTTTGGAAAATCCTAAAAAAAAAAAGTTAATTATGAATTGATTTACATAATTTTTCCCCTTAAACTAGTTTATTTTACCTATAAACTAATGAATTATCTAAAAATATATTAAATATGTCATCATTTAAAAACATATTTCGCAACCTTAACCTCTCCAAAAAACAGTTATCTAGTCCTATATTTAGAAGCGGAGGTAGTATGAAAGAGAGTTAAGGATAAAGTTTAAAAAAAACACATTAAATGAATAGAGAATGTGAGATGAGTTTATATTGCCGAGGATGATGAGTAATTATCTTTCTTCCTCTTATCCTAATTCTCCCCTGCACAAGAACCCAAGCCCCCCCCAACCTCCACGTGTCACCCATCCGTTGGTTCGGATCTCGGTTAGGTGATCACCATTCTTCCACTCTATTCAAGCCTTCCACTCTCTTCTTCTTCCTCACACAAAAATTTCAATTCTCACCAATCCTCTCTTTCTCTCTCTTCATTATTATGTCAAGGTTCACTTACTTTCTCTCAATTCCTTTCTTCTTCCGTTCTTTTATCACTTTCCTTTCCTTTTCCTCTTCGATTATCTCCTCTTTCTTTTTTTTTTTTGTGGAAATTGTAACTGCTATTTTTATTTTCTCTCGCTTTTTCATCACGTGTTCTTCTTCCTCATGTAAGTAGCTTCTGATGCCTTGTACATATCGTAATTTCTTAATACTATTATTATGTTTTGTTTATTGATTAAAGAATATCAGTGGAGTTTTGAACCTTGCGGTTTGATCATATAGCTTGTAATTATAGTAGTAGTTTATTTCGACGTGATTTTACTCTCTTTCTTTTTTATCTATCTTCGATTATGATCTGGTTTTTTTTTTTGGAAACTGTAACTCCGATTTTGTCGTGTTTTAATTTTGTTTTCATCGCTCTGTTTTAATTAATTTTCTCGTGTTCTTCATCCTTATTTAAGTAGCTGATGATGCCTTTTTCTTCATTATGTTCTTCGCTTAGGTGATGCTATGTATTTGTGTTTGTTGATTGAAGAATATCAGTTGAGTGTTTAGCCTTGTAGTTACAGTAATTTATTCTGACGTCGTTTGATTATGGTGTCATGTGAGAATTTTTGGCGTATTAGTTCTGACTTTAGAAGGAGTTTGTTGATTGTTACTATAAGCTATGAACAGTGGCATACCGGTAATATTATTTAGATTATGCGAGTTTTGAAGTGAAATTATGTTTATATTGCATGTATCTGGTGTTAAAATACGAAATCTATGTCCGAAATAAGAATTATAAATTTTAACTAGGGATAGTATTGGTACTTAGCTGGTAATGTTTTGTGAGGAAAAGATGTGCAGTTAGTTGTCTATGTTTATTGGAAAATTACTGGATTTTGCTTAGAAGTTTGGAAGGATAGTGTTGAGATGTTTGATTTTATACTATTTTGTCATCTGATGTTCATATTCTTCAACTGATTTAGCTGATGTATTCTCTGAGCTTAGGTAAATGGTGATTATGCTGTAAATAAAATTGTTCTTATTGTTTACAATTTTAGTGTCGTTGAGAATTGTCTTAAAGATGGTGATTCATGTTGATCAAGTCTGTTGAATACTTATTCAACTTCGCTCTTCCCTTTTTATTTTTACAGGGTGAAGTAGAGTTCGTATATTCATGTTTGGTTACTGAATGGATTACACTAGTGTTCTCCTGCAATTTTTATGACATGTATTGATTGCAAGATATTTTATCAATGGGGGGAGCTTGTTCTAGGAAGCGAGATCAGGACAACGAAGATTGTTCTAATAGAAGAATTTCACTAAGATATTGCAGAAGTGGGAGTTTGAAATGGTTGAATTCATCATTTTCTTATCCTTCTATAGATTATCATTCACAGAAAGGAGAATGCCCATCATTGTTGTACTTGTGTGTTCGAAAAATATGCGAGGTACTTCTGAAACAAAATACCATGCTCACTCCCGTTTTCTCTTCCTTTTATTTGGAGAAAAATTTATCATGCTTGGTCATATGTCTTTTTTGAAGAATTTATCTGAAAACCTTTTATGACCTTGGTCCTTTTTATGATGTGATCTGAAAATAATCTTGAACAGGAAATTCATAATTATAGCACATTTTCTTCTATACCACGAGACATCAGTCAGCAAATTCTGAATGAATTGGTTTATTCCCAACGCTTAACTGATGCTTCCTTCAAAGCTTTTCAATGTTGTTCTCTTCAGGTAAACCATTTTAAGCTACACAACCGATTAGAATTAATTCTTTGCTAATTTGTCAACTCAGTGAATCATGTGTTCTTGATCTAAGTGGTCAGATGTGTTATTCTGCATTTAAACAGGATTTCTACTTGGGAGAATATCCTGGTGTGATTGACAGTTGGATGCAAACTATTTCATCGCAAGGGACATCTGTACTATCAGTGGATCTTTCTGGGTCTGATGTCACTGATTATGGGATGACTTATCTCAAAGATTGCACAAATCTTTTAACCTTGAATCTTAATCACTGTGACCAGATTTCCGACCATGGTCTGGAGTATATCAATGGTACTCTATCATTTTGTCCCTCCCTTTAGGTAGTTTTTATTGATTTACATTTTATGCATCAGCCATGCTTCAGGAATGTCCATTATTTGTTTCTGAAGCGCTGGTCCCTTTGTGACTTTAATATATAATTTGTCAGGAGAAAAGAACAATACATCTCTAATAAATAACATAATACTGTATCTACACCTTACTGCTGCCATTTTATTAAAATACCTCTTACTCTTTCTAGATGGCCGCCACACACAGTTTTTCTGGTTTTTGTGTTTCCATATAGTGCCAATATTTATGTGGAGTTTTTATGGCTGAAGACTCTGTCTATTAATTTCTGTTTCCCCAAATATTTACGTTGATTGTAATTGAATTTTATAGGTCTGTCAAACTTAACAAGTCTGAGTTTTAGAAGAAACAATGCCATTTCTGCGCAAGGATTAAGTTCATTTTCTGCTCTTGTTAACTTGGCTAAATTGGATTTGGAGAGATGTCCTGGGATTCATGGGGGCCTTGTTCATCTACAAGGTTGGTTTTAATGCCATGATCTGCAAAAGTAATTATATCCACTGTTCTAGGTCTTTTGCACTTAAGTAATACACCATTTATTGTCTCCAAAATGGAGAAATTTATTAATTCAATTTTATATGATTTATTTCTCAGGTTTAACCAAACTGGAATCTCTAAATATGAAGTGGTGTAATTGCATAACAGATGCCGACATGAAGCCTTTAGCAGGTTATCACATTGTGTTTCCCTCTTATTACTATATTGACTTTGAAGCCTTTATTTTTCACTGTTGTAGTTCCTGTTGATTAGGAAATAGTACTTCAAGGTCTGACCTTATCAGTGGTACTAGCACTGAAAAGAATACATGGCTCAATAATTAACAGTACAACATGGTTTTCTTCCAGAGCTTACAAATTTGAAGAGTCTAGAGATTTCATGCAGTAAAGTGACAGATTTCGGCGTCACTTTCTTGAAAGGTATTTTGCTGTACCTTTTGTCTTGTGATGTTCAGAGTGTTATTGATATATAATTATGTGCCAGGCATTTTTCTTAGATTTTTGTGTTGGAGTGAGCTTTTGTTTTCACGATAGATTTCTTGTTATTGATATATTTTCTCTACAAAGTAAAGTTTGAAATTGCTAGCTTCAACTTGTTATTGTCATTTCTGTGTCTCTTCAACTTTCTGTAATGCCTTGGTTCATTTTCAGGATTACAAAAGCTTGCTCTGTTAAATCTGGAAGGATGCCTTGTTACAGCTGCATGCTTGGACTCTTTAGCAGGTTGCCTTTTTCACTGGTTCTTACACAGTTATCAATGTGATGATTATTTTTACTTGTTCCAAGCTGTGTTTAGAGTATTATCTTGGTTAATACTAATGTTGCATGCTTAATGCTGTGCCACGCTGTAGCTTCTTAGGATCGAGAAGAAAAGGAGTTTGTTATAAAGGGTGGTAGGGATGAGCTTAAGGGGACATTTTTGAAGGGTTATATATAAATATTCATTTTTAACCTTTTTTTTCACTTTTTGGGGCTCAGAAGGGGTAAGCACATATATAAATTATAAATCTTCAAAGCATATGGAGGGAACCTTTATTTTGTTTCCAATTTTTTGTCAGTTAATTGTTTGGTTTTGGTCTTAGTTTGTAGGTTTTAGGTACTGTTATTATTATATGCGCTTCAGTGAACTTTCTTTGTGGGTCTAAGAAGTTTTAACCGATTGCTTACAAATATGATAACATTGCTGCCCATTCAAATTTTGATTTTCCAATATTTCCTTCCAGAGCTTCCTGCCCTGTCAAACTTGAATCTCAATAGATGTAATCTTTCAGATGATGGATGTGAAAAGTTTTCAAGTAAGTTGTCTTTCTGTTTTTAATTTGATATGATAAACAATTAGTTACTTCTTTCAGGTTCAAGCATATTAAAATAAGCTTATGAATATTAAATTTTTGGCTCCACTAGGATTTTTTGAGCACTGAATTGTATCATTGCTCTGTACTGGCAGGGATGCAAAATTTGAAAGTGCTAAATTTGGGATTCAATGATATAACAGACGCTTGTTTAGCATACTTGAAAGGTGATTTTGAATATCTGTTCAATGCCCCACTTTCTCATCCCGTTTTACCTTGATGTATACTATATCCAACTTACTTTATTCATTCAAGACTATATTAAAGATACAAACCATTTATGAATCAATCCGTAGAAGATTGTATCGTTCACTATCTTAAGTGAGGATATTTCATCCCATAAGGTTGCTTGTAGCAATATTTAGCCTTGCCATGGTTAAAATGTGTGATTGTCTATTCATAACTTTATGAAACATGTCCCTCTCCAGCAATATATAGAAACATAAACCTGCTCTCTCCCATTTCTGGATAAGAGTATGCAACCATCTCTCTTCACAGTGACAATACAAGAGCCAGATATATGTAAGCTGGAGTTTTGCTTGTACCATAACATCTCGTGCACAGATGATTAAAAATATCATGGCTTTATTAGCTCATGATGGTAGGTATCAGTTGGCCACATTGACCATCAGGCTATTTGTGGGGGGTTTGCTAAGAGGCCCATGGTTCTGCTTTTGAAATATGCATTGTTTTAGGATGCCATGCACTATTATCTGGATGCTGTAGAAGGTTTTTTTTTTAAAAAAAAGTATACATGTATAAAAAAGATATTTAGCTTTAGTGCAACCTTGATTCCAGTTTTGAGTTTCAAGATTATATCTTGCATTTCTCATGCACATTCATTTTCAGCTGTCATTTTCCTTCTAGGTAACATTTCACAGAATGAAGTTATGGTTTCTTGCTGAAGAAGAATGACAATAATCAGAATACTTTAGAAAATGATAGTTCTATCTAACTGGTTTTTATATTTCTTCAAGCAGGATTGATAAAATTAGAGAGTTTGAATCTAGATTCATGCAGGATTGGTGACGATGGATTGATTAATCTGGCAGGTAAGTGGTTGTTAATCTTCAATTTCCTTATCTTTTTTAATCATGTCACGGGTATTATTTTTCAAAACATTTTGGAAAAAAGAATATGCTGGAAGACATCTGCAATATGCAATATATGGCTTCATCTTCTTTAAATAATTGGTTGCAAATTTTCAATCAAAAAAGTTTTGTATGATTTATCATTTATCATATGCACATTCCTTAATGTAAGGTATGCTTTACATTTGCTTGTCTTTCATTTTAGGCCTTCGGCTGTTGAAATGCTTGGAATTGTCTGATACGGAAGTTGGTAGCAGCGGGCTGCACCATATATCAGGTAAGACACTCTCCTCATGCTTCTGATTTTACTAAATGCATCAATTGCTATGGTTTCTGCTATTTGTTCTTTCTAAAAGCAAGCTTCCATGAAATGTTGAAAACTCCTAAAAGAAATTCATATATCCAGTCAATGACGAATCTGCTTTCAGTTAAGGATATTGGAATGGTCTATTAAGTTATCCTATGTTTTGAGTTTTTCAAATTCCCTCCCTGAAAACGCCATTGGGTTCAATTTGTTGGTAGCAGTAATAAAACTATCAGAGGGCCCTTCTCTAAAGAGCTAGCTTTAGAGTTGAAGTGATTTTAGCATGTTATTAAAGCTTCATACCCATGTGGGTATTAGTACGCTTGTTACGTGTCAATCTGAATTGTAAACTGTACTTGTATATCAGGGAGACTTAGTTCAGTGAGTGGTTAGCTAGTAATATTACAAGTGGTAGTAACCACTGCTGTTATGTAACAGTCAAGTAGTTATCGGGGGATCAATTATAAATACCCGACTGTGACAGCACATGGTGATTAGTGAATTGAATACACATGTGTTCCTCTTTTCTTTGCATGAAAGTTCTTTGCCTATTTCCATTTCTCTTAAATAAAAAGATTTGAGATGTGATCTCAAGGTTTGCTAAGTTTTTGCGATATATTTCAAGCCCTATGGACATTTGTATGCAGAAAACCTGTCTGGTAAAGTTCATGATGTAATCTCTCATAAGTCTTCACTTTGCATCTGAAGCTTGAAACAAGGAAATGTTCCGTCACAAAATATATTGCTTCTTAAAGATTAAAGATTAACTTATATTGTTGGGCTTTTAATGTGAACTGCAGTCTGGGTTATCAATGTTATTTTGAGATATCTTGAATGCTACAATTGTATATGGTGATTATTCTTGTCTCAGTTGTCTTGGATTTCCAGTGCTACTTTAATTAAATTACTTGAGGAATTTGAACTGTACGCCTTCTTTCATTTCAAAAAAAAAAAAAAAAACTGTATGTCTTGTTGACATATATACCAAGGCTCTATTGACGTATAATTGTTTTAATTCATGGCTTAACTAAAAAATTGCCGTTTTTTCTCCTCTGTAATCATAATTGAAATGATTGACTGATGATATGGAACCTGACTTGTCACAGAAATTCTTTGGGTGTAAAGATGTTGGATGTTTCCTTCATATGCAATTGTTATTGTAATATGAACCTGTCTCATGCTGATATCTTCTTTATTTGGTTTTCATAGGATTATCTAGTCTGGAGAAGATAAACTTGTCATTCACCATGATTAGTGATGGTGGTTTAAGGAAATTGTCTGGACTCTCATCTCTGAAGTCACTTAATTTGGATGCTCGCCAAATTACTGATTTGGGACTACAAGCCCTTACAAGTATTTATCCCTAACCATACAATTGAAGAATGGTTTTTCTTTTTTGCATAGTATATAGGCTCTAAATCCACATCGCTCTGAAATTTGGTGGTAAATGTTTTTTCCCCTTTGGTAATGAAAAACAGGTTTTAAATTTTACACTTATTGCTTTGTTATTTTACCAGATCCTGGAACAGAAGGAATTTTCGCATGACTTGTTCTGTTATGGCTCTATTTCTTCTTTTCAAGATGAAACCTTAATGTAACAGGATTTATAGCTTGAGTTCACTGATGCAGGTTTGACTGGGCTTACTGACCTGGATTTGTTTGGTGCACGAATTACTGATTCTGGAACAAACTACTTGAAAAGTATGTGATATCAAACCGATGGTTAAATTTCCTAAAATTACTCCAAAGATATTTCAGACAAACATGATATGATTAGAAGATGGATTTCACTTAATACACATTTTAGTCTTTCTCTCTCCTGCTATTTGGCTCGTTCTCTTAATTTCTTCATTTTCCTACATATTTATGTAATTTTTTCAATCAGATGCCTAATTTGTTTTTTAATCATAATAAAGAACAGATTAGTTTCTGACTTGAGCCTGATTTAATCTCCAAAAGAATCACTGGATTGCATGTACAAACCTGTTAGGTAACTTTTTTTTGTGGAAATTTGACTTGCATGTGCTTGCAAGTTTAATCTGACTTTTAAGTTTGATTGATTCAGCAACTATATAGTATGTAGCACACTAGCACATCCTTTTTACCTCCCACTTTCGAAGTCAAGGTTCAATGGTCATTAATTTTAAGTGAATATTTTGCACTCATGGTACTGATATAGATAATGTTTCTAGGACATTTTTTGTGGATTGTAATTATGGAATAGACTTCATAAACTTTTGCGCAATTTCATCTGTGGATTAGCTGTGTTTTGGAGAATTTAATTAATAACTAGATTTATGTTTCAGGAGTGTGCTACTTAGCCTGAGCTCATATCATTTTTTATTTTTGTCCAATATTTCTTACAATTTTCGCGTGTGGAACAGACTTAAAGAATCTGAGGTCACTGGAAATATGTGGTGGAGTATTGACTGATGATGGTGTCAAGAATATTAAAGAGCTTACATCTCTTATGTGCTTAAATCTTTCACAGAACTGCAGTCTCACGGACAAATCTCTGGAATTAATCTCTGGTATATTATTCACAGACCTTTGCTTTGTATGAGAAACATGGGCTCATTTTTTATTTTCTATGGGAATATGAAATTAATGAGGTGCAGTGTATAACTCCTAAACACGTATTATGTTTTTCCCCCAAAAGATTTTGTTTTTTGGATTTTTGTTGCTTGATATAATAATGCTGGTCGGTCGGTTCCAAGTCAAGCTTGTGCATGTAATTGCAAAAAGTCATCTATAGACATTTTTGCAAATTATATCTATACATCACCCGTGGTTCCCCCTATATTCCCTCTGACCAGTGTTTCATAAAAATGAAAATTATTTTGTTTGTTGATGGATCTAAGTCTGATGGGAGAACCAATCCACTTAAAGACCTATTGAGCATCTCATTCCACTTAATGTGAGTCTTGGTATCCCATTTTTCTGAGTCTTCATTAATTGGCTCTTCATGGAAAGCCAACGTCTGGAGCTACACTATCCGCTGGCTGCAATGCTAAGTGATGATACCCAAGTGGGATGGGGCACCCTACCCTAAAAGATAAACTTTTGTTTGGGAAAATCAACCCACTAAAATACTCCATCGACTGTATCTTATTCTACTCAATGTGAACTTTGCATACCATACTGCTAAGTCTATCATCTGCATTATAATTAATGCCTACCTTGAAGCTGGTAATGATCATCTCTAGTTATATTTCAGGGCTCCCGAAGTTGATTTCTTTGAACCTTTCCAATTCTAATATCACCAAAGCGGGTCTGCAGCATCTCAAAACGCTCAAAAATTTGAGATCTTTGACATTGGAGTCCTGCAAGGTGACAACAAATGACATTAGGAAACTTAAAGCAGACCTCCCTAATCTGGTCAACTTTCGGCCAGAATAGCTTGTGAGGTTTCTTTTCTACTCTATTTGTGTATATATGTTCTTTCTAGAGATGTAAATATCTTTGTTAGTATGACATAATAATGTAGAAAAACTTGTGTTGGCCCGGTTTGGCCATTGTCGTAAGTATCTGATGTATTTATATATCAAATATGGAGAAAAACAAGTTAGAATTGTACATAAAACTGGTTGGTGGGTTGATGGGATGTACATGAATTGCCTCACTGAATCTGTGCGGTTTGCTTTTATGTTATTACTCTGTTTTTTATAAAATGCACATGGTTTACTATAATAGGCAAAAATTGTTGGGAAAATGACAAATAAATACATTCGAATATCCAAAAGGACAAGTAAGGAACTCAAACTTCTAAATGACAAGTAAGGAACTCCGAATTTCAAAAGGACAATTGAGGAACCAATCAATTGCTAATTGTTATGTTCCAAATGTTAATAATTATGTTCCAATTGTTAATTTTTAGTGAAGTTTCATACTTATCCTTTTGGAAGTTTGAGTTCCTTATTTATCCTTTTGAACATTTGGAGGTATTTATTTGTCATTTTCCTAATATTGTTCTTTTGCCTTGTCAGCAAATTGAAACAAGTCGATATGAGTGGGTTTTTATTCTGTCAATATATTATGCATTGTCATTAGATTCAATCAATTTTTGATAAAAGAACTAGATTATTTATAGATAAGAAAAGGAAAAAACATACATTTCCTTATACCTCCAGTTCTAGCATTAAAATTTGACACATGTACGAATAACAACATTAGGTTCTATTTCTTTTCTCCCTCCTTCATCTCATCTCTGGCCCATCATTCCCAAACCCTAGAACCTAATTTCTCCTTACACCTAAACACTTCTTCCTTAGTGAAACTCCTTCCTTAGTGAAACTCGTCGCCCCCTCATACACCATCCCCATCTTCGTTATCTCTTCCAAACATACACCCTTCATTTTTCTCTCTTCTACCTGTGATTCCTCACTGCCTCTCATTTCCAACCATCGTGTCTCTCCTCTCCCTAGCGATGAATGACAGCAGCGTGGTGGATGATAGCGACACATTTTTGGCGGAGGTAGCTTCATACTAGACGTGCAAGACCATTTCGGCGGGCGGCGGCGGAGCCATTTGATCGCAACTCTAGCAACCGATTGCTTTGGGAGGAGGGAGGATAATTTTTTTATTTGGGAATAGGGTTTGGAAATAATGGGCTAGAAATGAGATGGAGGGAGAAAAGAGAGAGAAACTGATGTGGTTAATTGTACATGTGTCAAATATTAACTGTAAATGATTGCATCTGTCACACTGATTGCATCTGTCACACTGTCATGTTTCTGTTTTCCTACATTGGTTCACAGAATTAATAGTTGGATTTAACATGCATGAAAATACATGGAATGGTTATTTTTTTGAAATGTGTTAATAGTTAATAATATGAAATACAATATTAGTGCTTTATCTAATTTTTAAAGATTAGAGACATAATCATATTACTAAGTGATTTTTCGATATTTTGAAAAATCTCCCTATATACCATGTTGGTGGTTACATAAATTACATAGATTACACTAAATATTGTACTCTTTCAACAATCAATTCTTTCTCTCTAGAATTCAACAAAATATCTTAATTTTTCAGATTAATTTCAAAATATATTATATATAATATAGTAGTTTTTTTTTTGCATATAAGTGTTAGCCCAAGACAGAGGTTTTGATCTCAACTATGATGTAAAACTTCTAATTAAAAGAGAATTCATATCACTGATATAAAATGTCCATAAATGTCAATTATTTTTTTTCTACACTTGATGTGTTGTTATTAGACAATGTGTATGCAATCGATTTTTATGTTGGTATAAATACCTGACAAATTGATCAATTCCCATTCTTATACATTATTTAATGCCAATTTAGGGATTTTTATGTCAGAAATTGTGATATAATCCAAAGGTTTATTAGGAAAATATGATAAATACAATCAAGCAAAATAAAGATTGAAAATTACTTCCTTATGTATAAAAAAAATAAAGATTGAAAATGGTTACATGATCATATTTTTATTTTCTTAAATTGGTTTGCAAAGGTTTACTACTGCATGGAATTTGATAACTTGACGAAAAGATAATTGGACCCAAGGAGATGATGGAAAAATCTTAAAGATGCAATCTCACATGGAAAGGAAAAAATCTGAGATTTAGAGACTTTGTATAAGATTAATTTAGAGCTACCTTTTATTATTGTATAGGTATAACTACATCATACTATCATTTAACTATCAAATCCGTCGTCCCTTTACCCCTAGAAATTGATAGCAAACGTAGCATTATTTCCTTCTCACTATGGCGAGCCTCATTGAAACTTTATAAACTTAATTTACTGCCAGTTTGCTAGAGAGAAACGAGTATTCTATAACTAAGCACCTATAAAATCTAACCTACTAATACATTTTAATTGTCAATAATCAGTCACACAAACAAAGATTGCTGCTGACTTCAAAAAATTTTGGCATTTAATTTTCTCATGCACACATTTAAATATTTTGTATTTGTGTAGGTGTTTATTAATACTCCCTCCGGTCCCTAATGTAAGAGTCAGCCGCCAAAAAAACGCTTCTTAAGAAAACATGTGAATGTTAGTTGGGTGTCTGGAGTTAATGCTTCTTTTCCAAAATTGCTCATATTTATTATGGTACTTTTAAGAGAGAGAAATACATAAGCATTAATAAATATGAAAGAGAGTTAGGGGTAAAGTAGGAAAAAATGCATTAAATGAGGAGAGAATGTGGGGTGAGCTCTTACATTAGGGACTAAATTCATTCAAATTTTGGGCTCTTACATTAGGGACCGGAGGGAGTATATTGAGTTTGACTTCCATGGATGCAATTTGTGTTTGTATGTGATGTGAAAGGAGGAGAATGGACCAATCAAATTACAACAAGTGGAACAATGAACTTGTTGTCACCACATTTTAACAAGATAATAGATTCCATCTTGATGAGAACTTTCTTGTTATATTTATAAGTCTCAATAGGGATTGGTGGGGTCAGATAAAATATTATAAATTTGAAAGATATAGAGTATTGATGTCTTATATTTAAAAGTGAAAAATATTTCAGTAGCTCTCCTTTAGGGCCGGTTGTCATCTCTTCCCCCACTTCTCTAAGGGTTCATTTGCTTTGCAAAACTTTTGTCAATAAAATAGAAGAGGAAAATCACCATTTCCCCTTCCTCGTTTGTTCGGCAGAATCTTGAAAATCCCCAATCCTTAAACCCTCTCCGACAACTAAGACATTGAAAAATATAACATCCTACACAATTCTCAATTTCAACTCCAAATTGCCATTGATTACTTCACCAAGACTTTAAGAACCATTTCCTATTTGTCTCTTTGTACACGGTCAAATTCCCTATAACGGTCAAAACCCCTTCCACCCAGAAATTAAGAACATTAATAACATTGTCCTTAAATTGAAGACATGAATGCTCCAATCCAATGTTGTAAAAGCCGGACCGGAAGGCAAACCGGAAAGGGCAACGGTTCACGGTTCGTATGGTTGGATCGGTCGGACCGATGACGTAATAATTAAAGGAAAATATGATATTTTTAATCTATCTTACAAATATACATAATCAAAAGTAGTTTTAATACACTATAAAAATACTATATAGGATGAAAATCTACTCTCAAATCAAAATATACTCTACAGTTAAGTCTCACCATACATTAATAATGAAGATTAGGAAGTACTCCCTCCGGTCCCTAATGTAAGAGCCCAAAATTTGAATGGTTTTGGTCCCTAATGTAAGAGCTCACCCCACATTCCCTCCTCATTTAATGCATTTTTTCCTACTTTACCCCTAACTCTCTTTCATATTTATTAATGTTTATGTATTTCTCTATCTTAAAAGTACCATAATAAATATGGGCAATTTTGGAAAAGAAGCATTAACTCCAGACACCCAACTAACATTCACATGTTTTCTTAAGAAGCGTTTTTTTTACGGCTAGCTCTTACATTAGGGACCGGAGGGAGTAATAATTATAGAAAAATAAAAAAGAAGATAATCAAAATTTTCCAAACTACTTGCAAGATAATAATATTGTACTCCAAAAGGTATGGTGAAATAGAAAAGGTCGGACCGTCCGGCTCGGTCCGGCTTTCACATCATTGCTCCAATCTAAACTAACATTCAAAAAAAAATTAAATGAATTTATTTATTTATTTATACGTCTAAAGTTATTAGTTAAATAAATATGTTTCTCCTCCACTATTGAAATGGATAAATGTAAACATGTCATTTACTGATGGTGGAGCTCACGTCTGGAAAATGCCTGTTTAACTCGGCCTAACAGAGAGGTTACTTTTGCCTCATTTTGGTTTACAATGTATGGTTTTGCCCCATTTTAGTTTACAGTGTACAGTTTTGCCCCCTTCAATTTACCAGAGTTATAGTTGCCCATTTTTAAATTTACGGTGGCCATTTTTGCACCTTTGCCCAATTTTTTTCCATTAGGAATTGAAAATTGATATGTTGGGAAATCCTTTACAAGTGTATAGATTTTCATTCCAATCATAATGACTTCCAATTTTGAATTAACAATTCACGATTCTAACTATTAAGGACATTTGTGACTTATGATAATATATGAAAATATCATATTCTTCCTTAGTGTATGATTTGGGATATTATATTAATACGACCATTTGTCCTTTTCTATTTTTTATGTAATTTTCCCTTTTTGAATTTTCCTTTGCATCCTTATTAATACGTCACTTCAAATTCATTAAAAAAACATGTGTTGTCCATTTACACAATCTTCTAGTTAATTTGTTCGGGCCTACATAAAAATGGTGGGGAACTCTCACACAAATTTAAGATTTAAGACATTGTTATCTAATGCCCCACCCAAAATAAAACTCGTTAACCATCCCTATCCCCAAATGCTTTTCAACATTATCCTAGTCTAGGGATTGAAGTGAAATAGGTCCATGAAACTCTCTACTCCACACCAACAAAAAAAATAAAATAAAAATAATTTAAATTTCTTTTTTATTTTTAATATCACAATGATGAGGAGCGGACTTTAACTTTTTAATCTAACCACTCCCTCTAGACGTTATTATAATGCACCAACTATCAACTTTTTTTGTCCTTTTTTTAAGGCACTTGTTGGTTTTCAAATTGCATAAACTTTTTTGCATGAGTGACCATATTTAGTAAGGGTAGTAGGAGAGAGTAATAGTAAAATTTTTTTTGAAAATTATTGTAATTAGTGGGGCAGTATTGAAAATTACATGAGGTTTAGGATAAAATTAATGCATTTAAACAATTTTATTGGTATGGGAGAAATGTTAGTTAGTTCTCTTATTAGTCCACAAGGAATATTTGGATGAGATTCAAACCCGCCCTGCCAATTTTGTTTAGTCCATGAAACATTCATTGATTAATGATAATGACTACAAAAAGTCAAAAACAATAGGTACAATGTGGTGTACTATCTTTGTCTCCAGAGCTTTGGTATAAGGAGTTTCATTATTTTATAACAATAACAGGCTTTATCCACTAGATAGGGTTTGCTTTAGGGATCATACAGTGTTAGTGCTCTATCGACAAAATACTGATAAATTATTATGGGTTGAAAGTTCTTTTTAAATTTTAATTTTCATCTATCTCTTTTCAAATGGTGTTTAATCTACATTTTTTTGTTCAAATGTTTAATCTAATTTTTTTATTAGCCAATCCAATGGTCTTCTTTATACATGATCAAATGACTTCAAACAATTTTCTACCATTTTCTTATTAATATATGTAAATGGCTGACTTAGCTCAACGTTAAGCTCGCTTGCCGTGAAGTCTGAGGTCATTGGTTCGAATCAACCTCTTTGCATAAAGTATGGGTAAAACTACCTAGTATATTTTCTTCCTCAATACCCTCATCGAGTAAAGATTAGAACTGAGTTGACCCTTTTCTCATTAATAAATGCCATAAGATCGTAATTTTTCTTGTGTGACATTTTATCCAACTCAACATTTTCATCTCAATGGCCCATACTGTATGGTTTTTTGCCTCCTTAAAGCTCAACATTCGCTACCATATATATCATTATATCATTGTGCTCCTCTTATAGTAGAGACCAAATTATTTTACCTTCTTAAATAATGAATTCTTTTATGACACGTAAATATAAAATTAAAGGGTTAAAGATCATTCTGACCACCAAACAATTTCCAATGTATCAATTTGGCCTATAAACAATTTTCGGTCTCAATATGGCCTATAAACAATATAAAAGGTCCATTTTGGCCACTACTCTACTGGAAAATACTAAAATACCCTTGAAACCCATTTAATATAATTTCTGAAGATATGAGTCTCACATTTAAAAATAAAAAAAATTATCACCCTACCCTACCCCCTCTCTCTCCTCCCTCCTTCACCCACCTCACCACCACACTCCTCTCTCTCCTTGCAACCGCCATTTTCTGATTCACGTAAACATTGAAATATAACTCGTTTAGGCTTTTCGATGTAATGTCACAGAAATGTAATCTTATAAGGTAGCTAAATGAGTTGTCCACGTTGAATTTCTATGAGATGTTTAAATTTGCATTGTGTTCATAGCACTTTCTGCCATTTAAGAGGCTGAGGCATATACAGTTTTTGATGCAATCAATGGTGAAATTGATAGATCATTTGGGAACTGAATGGCGTTTGTTGATATCGATATGCTCTTGGCCATGTTAACATTGGTGAGGAAATCTTTGTCAGGTATCCAAACCGTAGAGAGCGTGTCATTCATGGAGGTGATTAAATTTTCGCCATTGTTTAATCTGTATAATGGTTGGAATGCATAGAAGGATAGGCCATTAAATTGGGGAATAGGTTTGAGCCTTTGTCAGCGATTAAGATATCTGGAGCTGAAATGAGCTCAATGGCAGACGGTGGGTGAGGTTGGGAGAGAGAGAGAGGAGTGTGGTGGTGAGGTGAGTGAAGAGAGAGGGAGAGAGGGGGTGGGGTAGGGTGATAATTCTTTTTATTTTTAAATGTGGGACTCACATCTTCAGAAATTATATTAAATAGGTTTCAAGGGAACTTTAGTATTTTCCAGTAGAGTAGTGGTCAAAATGGACCTTTTATATTGTTTATAGGTCATACTGAGACCGAAAATTGTTTATAGGCCAAATTGATACATTGGAAATTGTTTGGTGGCCAGAATGATCTTTAACCCAAAATTAAATGGCACTAGAAATCAGCATTATATATTAAGACAACAGATAAATACACCAATGAAGTTTCAAGAAACTATGCTATTTGAGCCTCCTAAAGCAAATAACTTTCTGACCTAGACAAATCCTATACCAACTTTGTCAAAATGCACATCTTTGTCGTTCATACTTCTGAGTACATTACAAGTTCTGTCACTCCGAGAGTTACATTACAAGTCATAAACTTAAAAACTGCACAATATAAATACTTTACTATATTCATGAAATGACAATAAGACTAGGAGGCATAAGAGGAGAATAACTTAGTAAGTTACTTGCAGACTGCATGATGCAAAGAATTTGAGATCTAAATAAAGCCTGAAATCTTGATTATAGCAGAAAGAATTTACCCAATTCTGCAGGGTGATTCAACTTGAAATGGCCAGAAAATGCAGTGGATCTCCTAGAAAGTGGTTGGATGGTACGTTGGATTAGTCTGCATAAACTAAGATGCATATGCCCAGTTCTTGAAAGTAGCCAGAAAGCCAAGTATGAAAAATAAACTTGTCTTGCTCACACAGATTATCTTTGGGCTTGATCTGAAGAAACTCCTACAGAAGTGACAACCGCATTACTTGCTGATCCATTCTCAATGGGAGGAGGCACACCCCACTTGCCTTCAGACTCAAGGGGCTCAAACACATTGACTCCTCCATCTGACAATCCTAAAGCAAACTGATTTGGTTCTTGTGGATGTGCTGCGACCACAAGTGGTTGTACATTGGAACTGCTGCATTATGAACCAGGGACAGGATGAAACAGTTAGAACTTAATAAAAGATCATTTAAAAAATTATTGTAATTATAGAACAAACTTGATAAAAAAAAGTCACTCATTCAGTCTTACTTATAAATCACTTCTAACAGATTTCACCAAAACCAAGAAAAATCTTAAATCTCAGTAACCTTGTCTTGAAATCTAATAATTTTTTAACTTCACCTTATTTATTATATTGTATACCTTGAAGTACAAATCATGTATAATACTCTAGTCTAATTATAAGTTGACTTTGACTTTTTTGGAGAAATTAATTTTTCTTCAAAATTAATCTATTCTACTTATAACCAAACTGTAATCTAATTACATAAGGCATATGTAATATTTAGTGGTCTAATTTGCTTACTTTAATTTCCACAAAAAAGTAAAAGCGATGTTATATTTAGGATATGAGGGAGTAATAGAAATGAAGCATGAAATTGTACATTTAAGAGGAAAATGTAATGATATAAGATCAAAGCAAACCTTGTCTTCAGGACAAAGTTTACAGCAGCTATGGGATGAAATAACTCTTAATTGCTCTGAAACTAAAGATAAAATTAAATCCTAAACTTAAGTGAAATAATGGAGCTAATGACTAAATTTTAGAGAAAAAAATGTATTAGTTCCTAATTCTATCATCAGTGAAATATTATAATTTCCTCCACCAAGTGAGTCTTTATAGGATTTCCACCAAAATTCAGCGGAAAACTCTTCTACAAATACAGGCAGTGGTTTCTGCAAGCATACCACTACCTTAAAACATAAAGGGTGAATTTAAATTACTTGTGGAAAAACAAAGATAGGCACAGCAGGGAGAAACTGAGGAGGGAAGACAGAAGAATATAAACTCAATTTTATTGATAACAACTAGTCGATTTAGAGGCTTATACACATGAATTAAATTACATTTAATAAATATAACAAATAACAAATAAGGAGATAAAATTGAAATGACTTATTCAAAATAATAGACCTAGAAAACACAATAAATAATAATAATAATAATAATAATAATAATAATAAAATAATCTATGGCAGCTTAGTAACACACGTTCAACACTCCCTATGCTTCAAAGCTGCACATTTGCCTTCAAAAATTGTTGGCCTTTTCCAGCAATAGAAGCAAGGATATCATCAACAATTCTGAATAGTAACCATTGATTTAAGAGACTAAATGATGGTTGAATAAAGCTCCCTAATAGTGCAAAATCCAAGAACAATGGAAATGCAACTAGGAGAAACAACCTTTTAACACCTCCACGAAGAGTATCACCCTCAATATTTTCTCCCATCATTACACACAAAAATTTCTCTCAATCGTTAAAGAAGAATCTTTATAAGATTTATGCCTTCACACCCTAATTTTATGAGAAATTCTTAGGTGAACCTGGTGCACCACCTCATTTGTGGTCTGACCACTAAAAACTTGACATGTCATTTAAAATGGATCTAATCATCCCGCTGATGTATTAAATTAAAAACTTCCCTAAAATAAATTTATAATTGCCCCATCTTCTCCAACTTCATCCCACTTCATCGGAAAAAATAAACTGAATCCCATGTTCATCATGTTCATCAAAAAAGAAAACCCAGTCTCCCCCCCAAATCGGATTGGGGAAAATCTTAGACGTGGCTTCTCCTTCAATAGCAAAGAAGTATCATTTCTCTTCCAATTCCTCACGCAGTCTCCTCCCAAATCATCACTAAAACGACCCAAAAACCTCAAAAGACTCAAACTTTAAGCCAAAAACAAGTCATCAAAAGCTGAAGAGTGAAATTCAGTAACGACCCAGGTGGCATCTTCAAAAAAGATGTTATTTTGGATTGGGAATGAGAAGAAAGAGGGAATTTTGGATACCCTTTGGGGAAAAGTTTGAGAGTTTGGATGGAGAAAGATGTAATTTTGATGGAGGGAGGGTGGGAAGATTTGTGATGTGTTATGGAATTAGTGGGTGGAGTGGAGGGAGACACAGTAGTGGCTTGTGAGCCATACCATGTTGAAAAAAAAATGTGAACTTGAGTACACTGGCGGCCAGCCGTTTCTGGAGTTTCAGAGACACCATTTTCTTCTGCTTCTCCCGTCAGAGTGCTATATCAACCGTAGGATTAGGGAGGAGACTGCATGAGGAAGCCGAAGAAATTTCTAGAAAAGGGATGAAGTTGGAGAAGATGGGGATTCAGTTTATTTTATCATCAATAGATGATTTCTGGGTTCTCTTTGATGATTTTGATGAACATCTACGCACGTAGGGATTCAGTTTAGGGGATTCAGTTTTTTTTCCAATGAAGTGGGATGAAGTTGGAGAAGATGGGGCAATTATAAATTTATTTTAGGGAAGTTTTTAATTTAATAGTAAGCCACATCAGCAGGATGATTAGGATCCATTTTAAATGACATGTCAAGTTTTTAGTGGTCAGACCACAAATGAGGTGGTGCACCCAGGTTCACCTAACAATTTCTCTAATTTTAGAGCCCGATGCTTTGATATCATGTGGACAAACAAAGAGAAGCACAACAGGGAGAAAAGGAGGAGGGAAGCCAGAATAATACTTGCTCAATTTCATTGATAACAACTAGCCTATTCTTATATATATAAATTAAATTACATTTAACAAATAAAACAAATAACAAACAAAGAGATAAAACTAGAGACTTATTCATAAAATAATATAGGGCAGCCTTGTACCGATTTGAAAGCTTATCCATCCAAATGAATGGTCCAAAAATCCAACATGTGCCTGACTTAATCCCAGAAGGAACTGATTTCATGTGGTAAAAAATTATATAAAGGTAAACGTTTTCTGGCAGAGTTTTGACAGACTTCAAAGGAAATTATCGTATCTATCCGGTAATTCTAGGAACGCAGACATTTATCGAAAAAACAGAAATGGAGATATTTGATTGTTGACATCCAGGCACAAGTATCATGCTAGTGAGAAAAACTGACTGCTAAAAGATGGCATTACCTGACACCAGCAGGAAGATAAGCAGAAGGATTGATACGACAACGTAATCTGAGATTTGATGCACTGAAGACATAAACTGTTGCATCTAAAAAGCTGGCATATATCAGCTGGCTATCACATGAGAAAGTTGCAGCAGATATAGGTGCCGTAGAGTCTCTTGGAAACCACTGCAGTTCAAGCTTTTTTATCAGATCAAGGGAGAGAGGGAAAGATCATACAAACACATCAAATTGGAACTTATTAACTTACCTGCTTTAGACATTCTAGTTTTGTTGTTTCATATATGGCAAGCTGAGTTTCATGTACAACCAAGAAGTGTATCTGATCCTGGTGAAACTGTACACGGGTTTCTGCCTGTGCCGATGGAGTTCTCCCCGCAGGAATCTGCAAGAATTTACTCTTCTGCTTTTCCCATCCATCAGTATTCCACACACAAAGCTGAACAATCAATAAGAACTTGTGAGGACAAATTAAATGGCTTGCTAAAAAGGAATGAAAGCTCACTTAAAGACACAGTCAAAGAAGTTCCAGCACAGACATTTTTTGTAAACTCAGTAAATACCAATTTCCCCAGAAAAACATACTTCTGAAGACATGTGAACAAAAAGCAATATTAACAATAACCTGAGCATCTGCGCCAGATGACACTAACACATTCAGTGCATGAGAAAAAGCAAGGCCAGTTATTCTTTTGGTGTGACCTTTAAGTTTACTTTTAACCTGCACAAAGAACTCAGTGTAAACAATAAATATGTTGCATCTTAAACCATAAGTGAGGAAGAAAACCTTAAAAGACAGCATTGCTACCTCATCCACACGGACATTATAAATCTGAATGGTGGAATCATCCATCCCAATAGCTATAATATTGTTATCCTGAGGGTGGAAAGCAAGAAAGGTTGCTGCGGGTGGTGGAGGCATGAAAGTTGTCATTGTCTGCATGGCCAAGAACAAGGTTAGTTAATTACATCACAAAAATAATTCATACTTATTAGGGCCAAAAGTCACCTTAAAAGTCATCATATTGAACAACGAAATCTTCCCTCCTGATGCTGACATCACATAAGAATCATTTTTGGAGAGAGCAAAGCAAGGCACAGCATCCTCAGGACTGCCGTCAGATATGTCATTGGTCATCAGGATGCCACTTGATGGTTGCCACAAGTGTGGTGAGACACTGGCAGTAGCCTACAGGATGAAGGACCAAAATGCATAAACAATATCACTGTAGTTCCAAATTTTGAGTCAAGGACATTCTGAAAAAAGAACCTCCACACTTTCTCACCTTGCCAGATGAATTTCGGTCACTTCGCTGCCATTTCCAGAGCAGATGAATTGCATCTGACGATAATGCCAGTATGGCATTACCTGAATTTGTATATATCAACCTTGATATCTGTTGGGGCAAGAGAATCAGAACAATGATTATTGAAGAGGGCTGAGAAACATTATAAAAAGCAAAAATCAAGTAAGGATTGATACAGTACCCAATTGAAGTTAGCATAAATGAATACACACATTTATACATGTATATATTAAAAATAAGAACAAAACTAACCAGGAAAAGCAGTATGTATTATGATAATTTATGTTTCATTTTTCATGCACTAGTGCCCAACTATACAATGTTTTGAGCAATAATTCAAATAACATAATGAACTTATTGCCTTTAAAATTTTCTATTGGACAGTTTATAATTTTTTTTTGGCATTAAAAGAAAAATTCTGAGATTGATACTTGATGTACAGAAGTAAAAGGTAATTGATTCGATTAAAATTTTGAAGGTCTAATACTGAATACAAATACTAAGAACTTAAGCAATTCATGTACCTTGGTTACTCTCATATTCTCGGGTAACTTCAAGGATCTACATTGAGAAGGTTCATTGATTTCAGTGAGCTTCCATATCTTTGACTTGTCATTGGATTCTTCGACTAGTCTAGGCTTAACATCACCCATATTCCGAGCATCCCCATTCTGGTGAAATAAGATTCACTTATAGTTATTGACATTGATAACAACTATTTGCTAAAATTAAAAGGATAATCTTTATTTATCAGTTAAGGAGTAGAAAAGATTGTATTAATGAGCCAACAAAAAGAAACAAGAATTGCATATTAGACTATTCTAAAGCAAAAGGTAGATGACAGGTCATATTGATAAGAAGACAAGATTGACAGACCATTCCAGCAATAGCCACTACAGATGAGCCCCTCTCTGCTAGTGCAGCGCTACTTGCAGCCGCAGCAGCAGCTGAAATTGGATTTAATGTGGGCTGCCACACATTGCATGTTAATCTAAGTTTAACCAGAGAAAATGAAACCTTGCATCTACAATTTTACCTTTATGGCTTCAGATGCTCTCGATGCCTCGTATGCAGAATTCTCTAATGTTCGTAACAATCTGATTCCATCTGCATTAGCTAAGATTTTAATTCCATTCTCATTTGCAGAAACAGCCAAGAGGGTTCCATCCTTGTTGAAACGGATGCGTGGGCTTGCCTAGAAATGAAGAAGGTAGCAACAATTCAGTTTACTACTATTTTCAGAGAGCAATGCTCCAATTTTTAAGAGCCAAAGAAACTTACAGGTAGACCTCCATCAGCATCAATAGTTGTCAAAAGTTGAACGTTGTCCATATCCCAGAATTTAATGGAGAAATCATCACCAGCAGCCAAAAAACGATTTTTGGTCGTATCGAATTGCACAACGCCCAATGATCTTTTACGAAATCCTTGATAAGTCCTTCTGACAGCACCTTCACTTTCATTCCATTCAACAATTGAGGATTCGCCATCCTTGCTTGTCCCACATGAAAAGAGCCTAGAACACACATTTACCCGAAGGATATTTTACACAAGTAATGAAACTGATTGTTGTAATTTATCCATAAAGCAAAAAATAGAACAAAACAAGTAGCCATAGTTTAGAATCTAAACCTTGTGCCATCAGCACTATAAGCCATGGTTGTGCACCAACGACCAGGAGCATCATAATCAACACGAGAACCCAAATTGTCATACAACCATGCTTTTATTTTTCCATCTAGTGCCGTAGAAAATATAAACTACACCAACAAAGCATTAAACATCAGAAAAGTAAACCAACTGGGGAAATAAGATGGCTAAAGGGATCATATTAGCTCTAATTAAGTGCTCAGCAGAGGTTCTGAAGTTGATTTTCAACCTGAATGTTTTCTTTGTAATGAGGACAAACAGAATAGACTGGAGCCTCATGACCTTCAAAAGTAAACTGCTTTGTGCCAGTAGCAGCATCCCAAACCTTAAGTATAAACACAAGATTATAAAATGTATCAACTTCTCCGTTTATGAAAACCAAACTCATTTTGGACAACCACAAACTTACCTTAATGGTCTTATCATCACCACAAGTAATCACACACAATTGCTTATTTGGGTGGGAAAATGCAAGATCATTCACTCCACCAACATGAGCATCGATCTACATTAGACGCTCACAATTGAATAAACACAGAAGAAATGTGCATCAGTAAAAACAGAAAGTGAGCTAGGAGAAAACATTCTCCTCAATATACCTCCAGGTGTTGGCGCACTTCATCCCCTCCATGGTATGAGTATATCTGAACAATATGCCTTGAGTAAGCAACTCCTGTTATTTGAATATACAGAGACTTTAGCAATGATCCCCGTTGACTTTTGAAAAAACTCATAAATCACTTGATAAAATCCAATATTGAAGTGTCCAAAGGCTATCAACTTACCAAATAAAGTGCCATCAGGACTCCAAATCACACGGTTGACAGAAACACTGGGATCTTTGACAAGAGCAGCCTGATTTTAATCATGAATAGTTTTCAATTCAATAATTGAAATATTAACAATATAGGAGTTTGGCGCATATATATATATATATATATATATATATATATATATATATATATATATATATATATATCAAGGACCTCAATAAAAAAGAAGAGAGAACCTGAAGCGGCATTGAACAGGCACTTAGATCCCAAACTTTAAAGTTCCTTGAGACCAATTTCTCACGTGAGCCCACTTCCCACAAAGATATGTCCCCCACATTGGTACCAACTGACATATTGCATAAATGCATAAAATAAATTATAGCCAATTGGTAATATGAGCAGCAACTACATGTATATATTAACCATGTTGGAGAAAGTATCTAAAGGCCATGGAATAGAAGCAAACCAAGAAGTAAAGTCTGTTGAACTGGATGAAAGTCCATGCTCATCGGAGATGAACCCTGATTCAGAGTTCGTGTGACAGTCTTCGGTAAGTCATCAGGTGCATTGAAAGATTGACCATGCACATGACCTGGTAATGCAGCTGGCAACACATTTACAGGTAGATTCACCTGCACAAAATGATTGAACATTGATTGTATGAATGCGAGGGGTCAAAACTTTCTTACAACTAATCGATAAAATAGCAAATGCAGATCAGTCTTTTAGAGATACTTATATTAAAACGCACGGTTCTCATGTATGTTTTAAAATTGTAAAATCCTTTCAGATGAAATCTAAAATCTGCATTATATTCCTTGAACAAAAAATAAGCTGCAAATAGATCTACACTATAAGCATTTGATAAAATCAAGAGCAAATATATTAATAAAAAGGGAAATATCTAAAATATTAACTCATAATACAAAATAATTGAATGGTAATTAATATAAATTTAATAATTTGATTTCAAGAGTAACATTTGTACTAAACAACTTTACTAGTAACATTTGCAATGGTATATCAAATTCTTATACTAGATAGTGATTTTGACGAAAAATAAAATAGAAGATTATGAGCTTATTTCAAACGGGCAAACAAAAGTAGTATTGTTAATATTATTTCAGTCACCTGATGGTCTCAAGGAAATTAGTGAATGTCTACAACATAAAAGAGATAAATACGATTTTGACACCTCTTGGAGAAGAGAACAGGTATCCAGTAATAAATGCCTAGAATGGGAAGACAGGCATAAATAACTGATATCAATTTACCTCATCTGGCATTCCCATCGGCCTTGGTCTCTTAGATACGTGGTCAGAATCTCCAGATGGGTAGTCAACAGACGGGTTAGTAGGAGGGGTCCTAGGGTGCTTCAAAGCAGCTTATAAAGAAGAAGAAAAAACACATTCAGGTTTAAAGATCAAATGAAATATTGCATTCAATAATTAATCACCACCACAAATTAAAACTAATAGATAAACAGAAAGCAAAACAATGCATTACCAGAGATTGAAGGAGCACCAAGACCTATAGCTGCTCCTCCAGAAACCGCAGCATGAGCTACAGTGGTGGGATTTGACATCCAGCCTGCCAGGGGTGCTGGCACTGGTGCTGTCGTAGGCTGAAATGGCTGTACACCAATTAAGCCCAACACAATGATCAGGACCAAAGTAAGAAATCACAGTGAAAACACGGAAGAATTACACAATGCCTATAAAACCAGAGGAATGTAGATGATCAGTTAGTAGCCTACCCCATGAGCACCGAGGGGAGGAAACCCTCCAGCTTTTGGTAAAGATCCAAGTAGTGGATTATTAGCAGGCGATGGAGCCCGTGCACCATTTGGCTGACCACATGAGTGATCCACAAAAAGAGTTTTAATATCTGGATTTGGCCTGGGATTCTTACAAAGTTGATGTTGCCAATTCAAGCTGCAATTATAGAAGATTAGAAAGTTAGAAAGGACTTCGAAAAAGATATTCTATGCAAAAGCTTAAACAGTAGCGCCACTTTCTAGCCAATTAACACTCCCCTGATTCATAGAAGAACACAATTCTCAGCCAAATCATACATTACAGTGTACAGCAGATAAATTCTATTCAAATAAGACTTCAACGGCTGGATTACATAGTGCATGTATACACCAATGGTCACAGAATATTTTCAGGACGTACTGAGAAGTAATTTAACAGACATTGCAAAACTTTTAACTTTAGTGTTATAACAAGATATTGGGTTTTGTACTTATTGAGTAATTTACCTTTGGTTGATGAGAGTTCGTAATCTTGAGTTTTTAAGGTTGGGAAACTGCAACTTGTCACGGAATAAAGGATTTGCTTCAATCAGCTTTTTAAGTTCAATCAACATGATTGCCCTTGCAGACTTTGTATCTCCGTACTTCGACAATTGTTCATTTTCCCTGTAGAATGAAAATTTCATTGTCAGCCTAGAGAAGTTTCACAGTAAAACTGGAAAAAAGTATATAATGGGTATATATATATACACACCTGAAATTCTCCAATGTCAAGAGCTGTGTGATTTCCTTGAATAGGTCTTCATTGAATGTGGAAAAAACTTTCAAATCCTTCACCAAAATTTCTACAGCCTTGGACCTATCATGCCTATAAAAATTCCAAACAATTCAAACCAATGTCTAATTTTTCTAACATTAACATCCAACCAAGTCTAAACAGGACTTGTAAGCTTACTTATCTAATGCTTCCAGATATTTTTGCTTCCTGATCTCAAAAAATATCTTCATCGAATACCGGTTATCATCAACTTTTGTGAAACCTGATAGATACCTCTCAACCTCATCCCAATTTCCATTTTGCACTTCATCCTCAAAATACTTCATATTAAAGTAAAATCCAGACTCTTGTTCAAGCCTAAGCAGTCCAAAATCTCATTAATATCATCAAAAAATAAACAAACACTAAAAAATAACCATAACCAAAAAAACAAAACTCAAATAACATAAAGCCTCACTTGTGAACAGTCTCTTTAAACTTTTCCTCTTCAAGAAACTGTAAAATCAAGAACACCAATTCCCTACTAAGAGATGACATCGTAGCAAACTAGATCTGCAAATCTCACATGAAAAAAACAACAAACTTAAACAGAAATTCAACAACACTACAAATCACAGATTAAATCATTAAATAATTAAACAATTCAAACTTAAATCCACAACATAAAAATAAAATCATTAACTACACAAATCATACATAGCATCTAAGAAAAACAAAAAAAGACTAACAGAATTGAAAAAAAAAATTTAACAAAAATAAAAACAAGTTGACTCTATAACAGAACAAGATCAACGAACAATACAAAAGTAACTTTAATCTAAATTAAAAAAGCTAGTACTACACAAAATTAAAGGTTAAAATTAAAAAATTAAGAGATTCGAAAAATTAGGTTATGATTGTTGAAGAAATTGTACCTTCAGACAAGAAAGTAGAGAGAGAGACAAGCTTTCTCTCTCTAGAATAGACTAATACACTCGCTTTCTCTCTCCTCGCGGAGAAATTTTCTCTCTCTATAGATATATATATACATACAGGACATTTAGACATGGAGATATGTGCTTTTTTATATGGTAAGATTTGCAAGTGATGATAAGTGAGTGTTCTTATCAGTGATAAGGTATTTGATAGGGTATTGGGATTATTTGATAAGTGCAGTTTTGTGGGGCCTACAGAACCGGGTTTGATTTGTCTAAATGCGAGTCGTGGAGCTGACAGCTGTCCTTCAGCTTGGAGTAAAACTTGGGACAGTAGGAATGCTTTTATTACGCAACTTTGTTATTTTTTGATTAGATCTTTAATTAGGAAATTAATACTCCTATTTAACATGTATGTATGATGGGTTTTTGTACCATCATGCTACAACAAAAAAACAATATTACCAAAATACTACACAAAAAAAAATAAATACTAATATACTACATACCTTAGAAGTAGTTCTTGGCAAGAACGACTTCTAAAGTCGTTCTTGCCAAGAACGACTTTAGATTATGCACGCTTTCATATGCAATATGTTTCGCACTACAACGTAAGCATATTATATGTTCTGATCCTAAATATAAGACTTAGTTAACTATTTTTAGAGAGATTAAGAAAGCAAAATAGGTCACTTAACTATGATATATTTTATATATTTCTAATTACCTATTGGTTTATAAGTATTTTTTGAACTAAAATATTAGTTTATAAATGAAATAAACTAATTGAAGAGCAAAAAATTAGGTAAACCAATTTATAAGAGACTTACTTTGCTCTCTTAGAATTTTCAAAGAATTCAATTAACTCTTATATTTAGTACGAGAAGTAGTATTATCTAACCTCAAACTATCTCATCATCTTTATGTAGCTTAATTAGAATTAATACTATTAAACATATATCTTCTTGAATTTACTCCATTAGAAAAACTAATGTCATATAAAACAAAATAATGACACATAAATTTATTAAAGTGCATATTGGTTTAAATTTAAATAGTATATAAATGGGTAAAGGTGCAAAAATGGGTCCAAAGAATTACGCCAGGAGCACATAGGGGTAACAAGTATTTTCGGGTTCAATTCTGAGTCTGAAGAATAAATATTGGTGCAATATATGGTACGCCGTTAATGTTGACCGACGTTGACTGTTAAACGCTGACATGGCGGGGAAAATAAGATTTTTTGCTGACGTAGCATACTTATGTGACAATATTTTTCTGAGTGTGTGGGGCCCACATTATTTAAATTAAAAAATATATAAAAAACACCCCCACACACTCAGAAAAATATTTCCACATAAGTATGTCACGTAAGCAAAAAATCTTATTTCCCCCGCCACGCCAGCGTTTAACGGTCAACGTCGGTCAACATTAACGGCGTACCCTATATTGCACCAATATTTATTCTTCAGACCCATAATTGAACCCGAAAATACTTGTTACCCCTATGTGCTCCTGGCGTAATTCTTTGGACCCATTTTTGCACCTTTACCCTATATAAATTCATGTGTCACTATTTAATAAAGTGCATATTGGTTTAAACAAAAACTAATAAATTTATATACTATTTAAATTTAAACCAATATGCATTTTATTAAATTTATGCGTCATTATTTTTGTTTTAAATGACATTAGTTTTTCTAAAAGTAGTAATAAAAATGGACAAAATTCAAGAAGATATATGTTTAATACTACCTCCGGTTCTAAATATAGGGCCTAATTGACTTTTTTTTAGAGATTAAGGTTGCGAAATAGGTTATTAAGTGATGACATATTTGATATACTTTTAGATTATCCATTAATTTATAGGTAAAATAAACTAGTTTAAGGAAAAAAATTAGGTAAATCAATTTATAATTAACTTATTTTGCTTTTTAAGAATTTTCCAGAAAAAGTCAATTAGGTCTTATATTTAACACCAAAGGGAGTAGTATTAATTCTAATTAAGGTACATAAAGATGATGAAATAGTTTGAGTTTAAAAAATATTACTTCTGGTACTAAATATAAGAGTTAATTGAATTCTTTGAAAATTCTAAGAGAGCAAAGTAAGTCTCTTATAAATTGGTTTACCAATTTTTTTGCTCTTCAATTAGTTTATTTCATTTATAAACTAATATTTCAGTTCAAAAAATATTTAAAAACCAATAGGTAATTTAGAAATATATAAAATATGTCATACTTAAATGACCTATTTTGCTTCCTTAATCTCTCTAAAAATAGTTAACTAGGTCTTATATTTAGAATCAGAACATATAATATGCTTACGTTGCAGTGCGAAACATATTGCATATGAAAGCGTGCCTAATCGAAAGTCGTTCTTGGCAAGAACGACTTTAGAAGTCGTTCTTGTCAAGAACGACTTCTAAGTATGTAGTATATTAGTATTTATTTTTTTATGTGTAGTATATTGGTAATATTGTATTTTTGTTGTAGTATGATGGTACAAAAACCATGTATGATGTCTTTCCTATTTTTTTTTTATACATAGTCTTTCCTATTTTTATTTGGACAATTATACGATATCTTTCCTAAATTATTGTTTGTCAGTTAAGACCATTTTCCCCTTCGTTGATTAATGTCGTGCTGGCAATAAAGAGAGGAGATACTTATTTGACTCCATTAAATTTATTTTCTCACTTAAATTAGTTGATATAATATACTCCCTTTATTTCTAAATATAAAATATAAAATCACTTTCAAATTTTAATTTTTTCCTAAATATATAATAAACTTTCTAATTTTTCTCAACTTTTTTCCCAAATAAACCCTAATAATATTCATATATATCTATAATAAATAAGTAAGAGTGGGAGAGTGAGGAAAAAAGTATATATTCTCTCCGGTTCTAAATATAAGAACTAATTGATTTTTTTGAAAAATCCTAAAAAGAAACAAAATAAGTTAATTATAAATTGATTTACCTAATTTTTCCCTGAAACTAGTTTATTTTACTTATAAACTAATGGATAATCTAAAAATATATCAAATATGTCATGATTTAATAGACTATTTTGTAACCTTAACCTCTCCAAAGAAAAGTCATCTAGGTCCTATATTTAGGACCGGAGGTAGTAGTTAGGATAAATTGGTAATATCATGTGTTAATAATTATCTTAACTTGCATCCATAATCTAAATAACTTGGGAAAATAATCTAAAATCAAGGTAGTGTTTTTCTTGAGATGTTTCAACCATATTCCTTGACTCTCCCTTTCTTTCTCTTGCTACTTGACTATATTTTTTTTGAGACCATTAGTGGAGGTAATTGGAGAAAATTTTGATAAAAATTAAAAATAGATCTTATATTTATAAGAAAAAATAATTGAAATATCATAATGAATATTGTGATATATCATTTTGGTTTAGTGAACTTATATATATAGGTATTATGTATATAGGTTTGCATGTGTGTATGTCTATATCTTCCTACCTAGGCGAGACACGCATATTATTTTATTCATATATTAATAATCTGTAACCAACTCGTTTTCAATTCAATAAAAAAATGAGTATGAATAAAATATATAAACTCAAGTATATAAATTTTATTCTGGCCAAAAAAAAAAGTATATAAATTTTATACCTTTTAAATTATTCAAAGTTACATCAACTTGCTATGATTCAAGGAGTTGTGGATAGAGATGAAGAGTTTCATGATGTAACCAACAAAATAAATAGACTTGTCCCAGTTTGGTTGTAAGAAATAAATTATAAAACTTGCCTTGTTAACTTTTTAAAGCTTGTGGAACAAAAGTAAAATTGACCAAAAGCTTAAAAACAAAATCACCAATTTGTTTTTCGACCAGAACCAATTTCAAACATCAAGGATAAGAATACAAATTATATTAACCCTCCTTTTTTATATGTCAAATAGCAATCAGCGCCAAATATGTCACATATTAATAAGTAACTGATTACTCTAATCTTGTATATGTAATTTCCTCTTTTTACACAAGTAGGGGTGCACAAAAGCCCGGCGGCCCGGTTGGCCCGTCATGACCCGATCCGGTCCTATGCCAAAAATGGTCTGTCACGAAGTGGCCCGAGACCAGCCCGATTAGGACATGACCGACCCGGCTATCGGGTAGGACAGGACCAGGGCATATGCTCCATGACCAACAGGACGGCCCGGCCCGATAATTTTATTATTTTTAGTAAAAATATTTTGATTAATTAACACAATTATCAAACTATTTCATAATTAATTAATTACTTATTTAATTTAAAAATAGTTGATTACAATTCTTTATTTTTCCTACATAATACATCAATTTATTTAATGGTTGAAAAGTGGAAGTTTTTTATTTAATTGTACAAAAAAAAATTGGGACCAACATGGTCCGTCATGTGGCCCGGTGGTCATGTCCGGCCCGATCTCGGTGTCGGACCAAACAGGACATGACCAAAATTCAGGCCCGACAATTATTTAGGACATGACTAGGGCATATAGGTGGCCTTGTTATGTCCGTCATTTGTGCACCCCTATACACAAGTGCCTATTCACAAAAGAAATAATTCTTATTTTTCTTGTTTGGTCTACTGAGTTTCTTAGTACCTTTGCTTATCGCATAGTAGTACGTTCACTATTTTGTTAATGAAGAAAGACAGTATGGTGATAGATCGGACGGATGACAAGTGAGGAAGAGATGAAAGAGAAGGAATAGATCTCATGGGTAACGACAAACTACGTGGGAGTGAAGGTGTCAAATGTTTCCCCCTCCATATGGAACAATATTACATGACCTGCCATTGTGATTTCGTGACAATCAAGTTCAAGAGATATGCGCACTTTAATCGTATCACGTGATAGACGAGCTTTACTTTATGATTGTGATACGAGATGATATATTGGGGTTTATGTTTTCTTTGTCTCTTGAAACTTGAAAGTTGCTTTCCCTCTTTTTACGAATCTTAAAAGGTGATACTATTTTCCCCCGTTCATAAATAATGTTAGGGAAGGAAGTGCGATGCTGCTTGACTTTATTTTTTAGCTTGTATAAAAATTAATACATTTTTAAGCATTCATTGCCTTTACTAAAGTTTAATAAAGGAGATAAAGGTCAAAATACAAAGTACACATGGTTTTTTTTATAGCAAAGTACACATGGTTTTGTCAAAAGGTTACACAACATTAAATATTTTTTGGACCAAAAATACATATAAACTTTCATATTTAGTTTAAAGTACACATATTTTTCATATTGGGTTCAAAATTCACATAGTTCATTAAAAGCATGTATAATTTTTTAACCTTTTTCAAAAAATATTGGTGCTAGGTGATCTTTAAGTAAAAACATATATTTTTTACCCTTTCCTATAACAAACTATTCAAATCATCTATATTTATCTTTTTTCATAAATAAAATTTATTCTACTTACAAATTAACTTATAATATAATCACAAGTGACATATGCTATATATAATTTGGTGGTCTGATTTAATTCCTTAATTTTAAAAAAGTAAAAAAAATCTTATATACTTTCTAGATTTTTCTATCAGTATTCGAAGCTATTAGTAATCGAATTATCTTATTTACAGAAATGTAGGCTTATAATAGATAAACATAACTACCTCCAAATAATTGTCCTAAATGGTTCAAACTCGAGATTACTTAGGGCCTGTTTGGATAACATGGAAAAGCTATTTTGGGCAACAAAACCTAGGTTTCAACAAAAGTTTACTAAACACTCAAAAAAAATTGGATAAGCTATTTTGGAAACCAAACCTAGGTTTGGGGTCCAAAACCTAGGTTTGAGAAAAAGCTATCTTTTTCTCCTTTTTCCAACTTTCTCTCTTTGCCTACCCCTCTCTTTCCTCTCCACTCTTCCTTCACTCGTCTCCTCCATCATTCTGCACAGCACCAATTCTTCTCACCACAATCTTCTCCATCCCTCCACGTCCTTTTGTTGCTCTTCTTCCTCATTTCATTTTCTACGCCCAACATCAAATAAAGTGTATGCCTCACCTACTTGATGTCTTTATTCAGATCTTCTGCTTTGTAATTAGCCTGAAGTTGCCTCGTTTCTCTCTCTGTATAAGACCTCACTCAATTTCAAGTGACTTTCAGAGACTTGCAAGGCTTCACTTGGTGTCCACTATCCCCCCTTCACTTAGAAGTATTGATATTAGTTCTTTTTTTTCCGGTGTAAGGTATTGATGTTAATTAATGGATCGGGAGGATGATTGTGAATTTAGGGGTGGGCAAAACAAACCGAAAACCAAACCAAACCAAATGGTTATCAGTTTGTCGGTTTCGGTTTTTCGGTTATCGATTTTGATTTCGGTTTTCATTTGGTTCTCATTTCAGTTATCGTTTCGGCTTCGGTTTCTTGAAAAAAATAATTGGTTAACCGAAAAAACCGAAAAATTCGATATGCTTTAAAAAAACCCAATAAATCAATATCAATAATAAAATCAATTTGGTTAAAACAAAAAAAATACCCATATATTTCAGAAGAGGGATTCGTTGCTTTTTCGGCTCATTCAACATGTTCCTTTTCCTTTTTCACCCTCTCCATATTCCATTTTTTCCTCTTATTATTTTTCTGCTCATTCAATGTCTAAGATTATACTCTAAGCTTACCTCAAATGTCTTTTACTGAGTTCAATAGATAGTTCCATATTAAGAGGAAATTACTAATGTTGGACGACTTTTAACATTTTGTAGTTTTCATTTGTTCAGTCTAAACTTGTAAATGATAAAATTATTGCTTTGGTTGAAGGAAAAAATTACATGCTGACTATGTGCTTTTGGAGGATCTTTAGTAAACAATGAATTTAATGTTTATGTTGAGTTTGCTATCCTCTATCCAAGATTAGGACAAATTGGGTGGCTCTGTTATTTTTGTTGGTTGTTGTCCTAAAAATGCTTGCTATTTGAATGTAATTTTTGGTTTGGTTGATACTTTGAATTTTAGTCTCTCTTATTTTCTGAGAAAAAATTGTATAGATTGTGTTGAAAGTATAACTAGGTGTGGAGGAAACTTTAAATGCATGACTAATCTTAAAAAAATTTGTTTGGGCCATAAAACAAAAAAAGCCTAAGAAAGACAAAAAATAACCGAAAAATAACCATAACCGAACCGAAATTAATTCGGTTTTTCGGTTATGGTTATTGGTTATTCGGTTTCAGATTCGTTTACGATTTGTAGACAATTCGATTATCAGTTATTTTCGGTTTCGGTTTGGTTATGAACCGAAAAACCGAATGCCCACCCCTAATTGTGATGATAAATAGATGATTTTTCTACGTGGAAAAATGTATTTTGGTTATTAGTAGAGTCTTCTCTTATTATGCGGGAAAACTACTAAACGGTGTTGATATGAATGGCATTCGAATACAAGACAGATGTAAAAGATGGCAACCCCCTCCCATAGGCTGGTCAAAGTTGAATGTTGATGGAGCATATTCCATTAATCGAGGCGCCGGATGTGGAGGAGTCTTGCGGAATGATCAGGGTGGTTTTATTGAAGGTTTTCTATTTAAACCACTTGATGGAGATTGCTTAACGGCTGAATTATGGGCTCTTTATCTTGGTTTGAAAATGGCATGGGAGAGAGGAATTAGTTGTATTTGTGTTGAAACAAATTCACTTGAAGTTATTCAGTTGATTGAGCAACTACCTATTTCCCAACACCAAGACTTTGGTCTTATTCAAGAAGCTAAAGATTTGGTTAGTAGATCTTGGGATATCAGATTAGTTCACATTCCTAGGTCTATGAACAATGTTGCTGATTATTTAGCAAAGCAAGCATTGGAGCTAATGTATGGGTATCATCCTTTTATTGTTCCCCCAGATGACATTCTTTCAATTCTTAGGAGTGATAGTTTTAATATATCTAATCCTGACTAGTTAGTCAGTGTTTTCTTATGTATTATCAAAAAAAAAAGAGTCTTCTCTTATTAAATGGTATTAATAAAAATTTTAACAATTAAATGATTATAAATACTTTAACTAAAAATATGACACCACTTTATTTTTTTTAAATGAACCCCCAATTTGTTTTACCAATTCAACATTTATTTATTACTTTGATTGCATTTTTTGCTTAGTAGGTCATTATAAATAATCGAGGGAATTAAATACAATTTTAGCAATATGTAGTGTCTTCTCTTAAATGGTATTAAGTACAATTTTAGCAATTAAATGATTATAAAACCTTTATTTAACCTTGAATTTATTTTAAAAATTAAAATTTTATTTATTGAGTTGATCATATTTTTTTTATGTTTTTATTGTAATTTTTGTAGTATTTTTTAATATTTTTACTAACAATGATAAAATTTGATCATTTAAATCAACACCAAGACTTTGGTCTTATTCAAGAAGCTAAAGATTTGGTTAGTAGATCTTGGGATATCAGATTAGTTAAAATTCTAGGTCTATGAACAATGTTGCTGATTATTTAGCAAAGCAAGCATTGGAGCTAATGTATGGGTATCATCCTTTTATTGTTCCCCCAGATGACATTCTTTCAATTCTTAGGAGTGATAGTTTTAATATATCTAATCCTGACTAGTTAGTCAGTGTTTTCTTATGTATTATCAAAAAAAAAAGAGTCTTCTCTTATTAAATGGTATTAATAAAAATTTTAACAATTAAATGATTATAAATACTTTAACTAAAAATATGACACCACTTTATTTTTTTTAAATGAACCCCCAATTTGTTTTACCAATTCAACATTTATTTATTACTTTGATTGCATTTTTTGCTTAGTAGGTCATTATAAATAATCGAGGGAATTAAATACAATTTTAGCAATATGTAGTGTCTTCTCTTAAATGGTATTAAGTACAATTTTAGCAATTAAATGATTATAAAACCTTTATTTAACCTTGAATTTATTTTAAAAATTAAAATTTTATTTATTGAGTTGATCATATTTTTTTTATGTTTTTATTGTAATTTTTGTAGTATTTTTTAATATTTTTACTAACAATGATAAAATTTGATCATTTAAATCCTTGAATTAAATTTTTGGGCAAAATTGTACTTTTTGGTAATTTTGCATTCGAAAAGCTATTCTACTGACACTTTATCCAAACACTCTCATTTTACCAAAAGCTGTTTTTCAGAAAAGCTATTATACTCAAAAACTATTCTCAAAAAGCTATTTTCCCATAAGCTATTCTCTAAAAACTAAATCCAAACAGACCCTTAGTAAACCAGGACCATCAATTGATCTGAATAAACAATAAACACTATAGATGGACTACCAAATATATATGGAGTAAACAAAAAGGACATAGGAGGCCAACAAATGTGAAAAGTTATAGAAATGGAAACATTCACGCGCGGGGGGAGCATGTGGCTCCACAACCCACTTATAGTAAGTCATCAACTCATCATCACCAATTTATCGGTACATTTTTGTTGGGTCCCCCAACCTAATACTCAACTTGAATTTTGATTAATTGGTTTTCCAGGCTATCAAATGGTCTTATCTACAATTTATGTTCACATAAATCTGTGGGTCCTTGGATTCAAAAGGAAAATTATAGAGTATTATTGATTACATACGAACAGTGATAATTCTGTTATGAATAATGAAATATAAGACATTCTTCCATAGTATGAGCACCTTTATATGATGAATTGGTTGACCTGTTAGCTTTTATATAAATTAATACTCCATCTCTTAAATATAAGATATATCTTATATTAAATTATGCTCGCGGTAATGATTGTTTTAAACATCCTATCATAAAGTAGTAATCAACCAATTAATTGATATATCAATTAATTGGTTGAGCTGATAACTGGGCTATAACCCCATAAGGATGAGAACGTGTGTTCGAATCCCAGAAAGCGCTCTCCTTGGGAGAAAGAAAACCTTACATATGTGGACAAAACCTCCTACTCCTCGAGTCCGGATTAAACCGGACAGTGATTAAAAAAAAAATAAAGGAGAGATTAGAGTTTGATTCCCCACTACAACAAGAAGCATTCTTGCTGATACAAGATATATAACTTAGGTTTATGCTTGAATGTATTATATTGGACGTTTTCTTGTCCAATATAAGAAATGCTTAAGAAGAGCCATTCAAGAGCGTTTTGTATGTGCTCGACTTTGGGTCCCAAACTTGTATAAAAAAAAAGTGTGTACGTGTGTGTGTATTATATTGTTCATAGAGACTGATAAAAAAAATTATTGTTCATAGAGAAGGGACGGCTTACATATGCTGAATTGCATGGAATTAATCAATGGGAGTATATTGAATTGTGTGGATTCTGAATTATTGTCTCGTGTCACTTTCAAGGCATTGCTATTCTACTTGCATAAAATGACTTTTCTAAGATCAAATCAAAGACAATTTCTACATTAAAAACAATAAATAGAAGAATTTTAAAAGTATGGATATGAAAATTTGTAAAATTAGCCATATAATAAATGCAACATTCGAGAAGCACTAATTAAGAAGGATTTGTTCATTAAGGAGTACAAGTAGTACAAATTCAAGTAACGTAGGATCCTTTGAAATCCAAGAAATTAAAGATTGTGAGATATACAAAACCTCTTGCAATTTTTAAAATAAAGATTATAATATATGTCTGTTTTTATTGATCCACCTATATTAACTGCTATTAATAATTGAATAATCTTATAAAATGGAATATACGCTCACAATAGGAAAATTTCTCTACCTCTAAAGTAATTATTGCGGCTACATAGCGAGAGCTTGAACTCGAAGTCATTGGTTAAAATAGAATTACCTATAATTAGGTTATCTAAGCTTTTATAGTCAAAATATATATGTCTTTCATCTTATCTTTATAAGAAAAGTTTTTATTTTCTTTGGTTAAATAAATGGATTATTTTAATTAATAAATGCGTGTGTTGTTCAATTTGATTCAACATTTAAAAATTTTTAAAAAACATTAACTCCACATAGGTCCTCTTGCCCGCACCACCAACCCCCACTTTTATTGTGTTTTTTTTGTTATTCACCGCCCGGTTTAATCCGAACTCGGGGGGTAGGAGTGTTGTCCACATAGGCAAGGTTGTCCCCTCTCCCAATGAGAGTACTTCCCGGGATTCGAACACGCATTCTCATTCTTACGGGGGTTATAGCCCACTTTTATTGTGTTTTTCACTCTCATTAGTGGCCATTTCCTTGGATATCAGCATTAATTATGAAAAGCATAAAAAAGAGTAGTCTTGTTCTTTTTTTTTATAAAATACAAAATGGTATTACTAATTAAAGAAATGTTACATAGGTTGAACAATGTCCACAAATGTCTCAAAATGGGGAATCTCGGAGGCGACTTCGGATTAGTTGGTTCCCTGAAGGGGACTGGATACCGAAGGCTCTAAGCAAAAAAAAAAAATAATGTCCACAAATGTAAAATTAAAAGCTAATGTAGTCTTGTTCTTAACTCTGTGACAACTGGATTCATTATTATTGTAATTATTCTAATATGATTAGAGAATGACATTATATTTGAGTATTGTCTTATTCAATTTGTATACTTCTCTTGATTGTATTATCCGTATTCACATTAACGCACAATAACGATCCCAAAAAGGACGTTAGATTACGAGATATTCGGTTGGTAAAATATAGTTGTTTATAAACTAGTCCTTCCGGTCCTATTTGTAAGTCGTCAACCACCTAAATTGTACTCCCTCCGGTCCCTAATGTAAGAGCCCAAAATTTGAATGGTTTTGGTCCCTAATGTAAGAGCTCACCCCACATTCTCTCCTCATTTAATGCATTTTTTCCTACTTTACCCCTAACTCTCTTTCATATTTATTAATGTTTATGTATTTCTCTCTCTTAAAAGTACCATAATAAATATGGGCAATTCTGGAAAAGAAGCATTAACTCCAGACATCCAACTAACATTCACATGTTTTCTTAAGAAGCGTTTTTTTTGGCGGCTAGCTCTTACATTAGGGACCGGAGGGAGTACATACTAAGGAATGGAGGTTAATGGAAGTTGCATCATTAAATGGTCTTATTTTTTTGTCTTTTCCATTTTTGCCCCTTCCACCTTTATCACTATGACTCACTACCTTATCTCTCTCTTCATTAATCCTCTATCTATAAAAGTGCATTTTTCATCTTCTCTCTCTTCTCATCTTCCAATGTTCATTTTCCAATGTAAGGGTATATTAGGGAAATTTTAATGAATGAGTTAGTAGTGGTAGTTGGTGACTTATATTAAGGACCAAAATTTAGAGGCGGTTGGCGACTTATAAATAGGACCGGAGGGAGTACATACACTCCCTCCTAACTTAATTAATTATAACATCATTTTGATTTTTTAGAGAAATTAATCATGTAAAATTAATCACTTTAAAATGTCTACAATTATTTTTTTCAAAATTAATTTACTTTACTTATAAATTATGGTATAATGCAATCACATGTAAGGTAGATTAAAATCAAGTAATTTATTTGGCTTCCTTAATCTTCACAAAGAAATCAAAGTAATCTTATATTTAGGACTCTAGTGAGTACTCCCTCCGGTCCTATTTATAAGTCGTCAACCGCCCAAATTGTACATACCAAGAAATGGAGGTTAATGGAAGTTGAGTCATTAAATTGGTCTTATTTTTTTAGTCTTTTCCATTTTTGCCCCTCTTGCTTTTATTACTATGACCCACTACATCTTTCATCTTTATAAGCATACATGTGCCTTTTTCATCTTCTCTCTCTTCTCATTTTCCAATGTTCATTTTCCAATGCTAAGGGTATATTGGGAAAATTTTAATAAATGAGTTAGTTAATGTTAGTTGGTGACTTATATTAAGGACCAAAATTTAGTGGCGGTTGGCGACTTATAAATAGGACCGGAGGGAGTATCAATTATTTATGGGTAAGATATACATTTTAGCCGATGAAATGAAATATTGGCTACAATTATGTTTTGAAATTTTTTGTACCAATAAAATTTTAAAATAGAGCTAATTGGCAAACGACGTTATAACAACTTTTGTTACTGTTGATGTCACGTCATGTAATATCTCAGCGTCTCGCTCTCAAAATTGTCCCCTTTGAGGAATATTCACCCCTCACGGCTTTAAAACGCGTTGAGAATGAGAGGTATTTAGGACCTTATAAGGAGACGTTTATGGTTCTCCTCCCCAACCAATGTGAGACTTCACACTCCACATATGCACATCAGTTAGCACATGTCTTGCCACAACATCATATAAAATTACATATGTCTTTCCACGTCAACACACAAGCTGATATGTGTCTTGGCACGGTAACAAACAAGATGACATGTGTCATGCAACGTCACCATACAAGATGACGTACACATGTATTGAAATGTACCACATGAGCTAACATGTGGCATGCCATGTAAGCATAAATAGATCCATGTTAAATGTTTTTAAGCCATGTTGATTAAAACCAGTTTTAAGATTTTTTTTTACATATAAGAACATTTCAAAATAGGATTGTACCAGATACCCCTGCATTATTGATCAAAATGCACCGTAACCCATTATTAATTGTTAATCTAATTGAAAGCACATGCCAGCAATACGTGAGTGCATAGAATATGAATGGTCTCGTGTCTCTTTCAGAAAACTGCTCTAGTGGCACAAAAAGGGTTATTTTAATATAGAAAATGATTTATTGGTTTATTTAATAAACTAATTTATTGTGGCTCCCCTCATAATGGATATTCTAGCCCCACCTTCGTTCATTGTGTTTCCATTACTCTTTTATTAGTGGCCATTTGAGTCAATGTCAACATTCTGTTTCATTTATCATATTTTACATAACAAGAAGTAATAATTTAAAAGCACATAAAATTGGTAAACTATAGTCTAGCTAAGTGATTTGGATTGTATATTAATTATCATTGATTTTCTAGTAGGTATGAACAATATAGAACTTAAAGTCTTAGTAGGACAGTTAAGTTAAGAGGGCCTGAATTTAGTAGAAAAAGGTTAATCCCTTATTCTATGACGACTAAAGAGTTGAATTTTAATTAGGACGAGATATATTTAATTTAATGTTGTTAAACTTAAGAAGATTGGCTAAATGAAAAAGGAATGTGTATACAAAATGAAGCAGGGTACAGTGGTACACTAACCACCTCTGATGTTATCTACAAATACTTTTAGCATATGAATAGTAAGATGGTTTAACAATTTTATATTAGATGTTTATTATAGTCGATATTGGAAATTTATAAGAGTCCACATAAGTGTCCAAAAGTAATAATACCCATTCTAAGTATTTTTATCAATGTTGATTAAATTAATCAAAAGCACGTCAACTTTTATATTTTTTAAAGCCATGATTAGTCCCCTAGGGACAAACTAAAGTGATAGAAAGGGCGACAAAGTAATAATTTGAGTGAAGAATTGCCTATTTTTATGAAAATATTAAATTATCATCTGTGGTTTATTATTGAAGAGCTGTACTAAATTACTAATAAAAATTAATTTCATAGCATCGAGGCACATTCAAATAAATCTAGTGCGGTGCATGTGTCCAAACTCGAAATAGTGTCCAAACTCGAAATAGTGTCACTTTCCTATATTTGCTTCACAATCACATTATTTTTTTTATTTCATTCAATCTCTCTATCTCTCACTATCACCCCACATTAAAATCGTTGCTTTATATATGGACTAGTTGTCAAAGGAATTGTCCACAATCAGTTGATATTTTAATATGTGCCCTATATCGGTACATGCCCCAAAACAAAAAGAAACATTGTGTGACTAATAAGTAGTAGGGTTAAGTATCATTTTGGCATACAAACTATTTCCAATGGTTCAATTTGGCATATAAACAATAAAACGGGTCAACTTGGCATACAAACAAAATAAAAGGCTCATTTTGGCATATGAGCTGATGGAAAATACTAGAATACCCTTTGAGACTTAATTAATAAAAATTTCTGAATATGTGGGTATCACCTTTAGAAATTGAAAATTACTCACACACCACACAACCCCACCCCTGCCTCTCTCCTCCCTCCTTCCCTCTCCTCCCTCCTCCCCACCCCACCCCACCGGAGTCCAAACAGTCCAAACAGCCTTATGTTCGTACCTTAATCTCCAACCTCACTTCCCCTTCCTACCAAACCCACCTTTGCCCTCCAACAGCTCCACCTCATCACAAAGCAAGACCACACACTTATCCCATCATCACCGACACTCCCAATGCCATCCCTTTCTTAGTTCTCTTCATCTATTCCCCCTCCCACGTTGCTCAGCCTGCTCATCCTCGACCTCTTCCACCGCCCCGTCATCAGCTCCAAGCTCCAAAAATGATATCCGCCTTTCCCTCACAGTCAAACCTCTCTTGTAAAAAAGTTACAATTTCTTGAACCACATTTAAACAAAAAAACTTCAATGTTGTCGCTGGTGGGTGGGGAGGGAAGGAGGGAGGAGAGAGGGAGGGGTGGGGTTGCGGGGGTGTGTGAGTAATTTTCAATTTTTAAATGGTGGGACCTACATATTCAGAATTTTTATTAATTAAGTCCCAAAGGGTATTTTAGTATTTTCCATTAGCTCATATGTCAAAATGACCCTTTTATTTTGTTTGTATGCCAGATTGACCCATTTTATTGTTTGTATGCCAAATTGAACCACTGGAAATAGTTTGTATGCCAAAATGATACTTAACCCTAAATAGTATGTTCATCTTTCTTATTTGTTCTGTGTATTAAATTTACATTTTTCTTCTAAAATATTTATTTTAACTGATATGTATTGCTTTATATATATTTTTTTTTCATCTCTTCTCCTCAATATTAGTTAATAGATAGATGCTATATTAGAAAAAAGATAGAGAAGGACAAATAATAATTGATCAAAATCGGCGAGTTTCATTTTTTTTGAAGAATGTCAAAGGCTGAAACATTCTTTTTTCAAAGAGAAGAGAGAGAATTCATACTTGGTGAATAAAAGAAAGTATACTTGGAGAGCTACGATTAATTAATTAAATTTATAATGTATGAATCTCTAATATGATGTCCAGTAAAAAAATCTCGAATCAGTGATATTAAATACTCCTCTCTTTCTAAAATATAAGATCAAACTAAGTTTTGTTATGAAGATCGATAAATGAAGTTAAAAAACCACTTAAGTTTTACATATGTTATATACTAACATGTGATCATATTATATATTAGTTTATAAATAAAAATGAATTATTTTTGGAAAAAATTATAAAATTAAATATTTTAAAATAATTTATTTTTCATCACATTCGTTCATTCCCAAAAAATCTAACTTGATCTTATATTTTAAACAGTACTTCACCTTATCCTAATTATATGATCAAATTATGTTTTTATGAATTTATTAAGGAGATAAATTATACCACTAAATCATAACTTATGTTACATATAATTAAACTCTAGGCTAGTTTTTGAAAAAAACGTAATGGGCTAGTTTATAAGTAAAAATAAATTTTCTTTATAAAGACAATATAGATATAATTAATTGAATTATACTGCCTGCTACCAATAGTTAGCACGACATTCAGATTGAATTATACTTTTTTCAATCCATAATTTTTAAAAAAAACAAGAGAAAATGACAAATAAATCTCTCTGAATGTCAAAAGAACAAGTAAGAAAATCAAACTTCCAAAATAACAATTAAGGAACCAGGTACTTAATTGACATTTGTAATTGTTGTGAAAAAGACTTAAATACCCTATCCCAAGTTGATTAGAATGACTCATTTGTTAATGGGTATACTCCAGTTGTAAATTGTTAGTTGCAATTATTAATAGGCACGGTGCAATTGTTAATAGGGAATGCAGATTTATTAACAGAGAAATTAATTCAAATGACTCAATTGTTAATGTATATATTCCAGTTGTTAATTGGGAAATTGCAATTGTTAATAGGTTTGCTGCAATTGCTAATATGGAATGCGCCTTTGTTAGCATGAAACTTAATTCCAATGGTCTAATTTTTATTGACTATGCTCCAATTGTTAATTGGTAAATTGCACTTGTTAATAGGGGTGACGCATTTACGTCTTTTACAACAATTATAAATGTCAAGTAAGTACCTAATTTTTTAATTGTCCTTTTGAAAGTTTGAGTTCCTTACTTGTCCTTTTGGACATTCGGAGGGATTTATTTGCCATTTTCCCAGAAAACAACTTAATTCTAGGGGGTGGGAGAACACAACAGAAGAAGAGAGAGGTGGGTAAGAGCCCGTGTATTGAAGAACTAAGAGCCCGTTTAGTTGTGTGAAAGAAAGTTAAGAATTAGAAATGGAAAGGGTAAGAGATGGAAAGTAGGAGTAATGATTAAAGAGTAAAGTTTGGGGGCCCCAAGATAAGTGTGAGATGGAGAGAGAAAACTTGTGGGCACCGGGATATATATAAATGTCCATATTACCCATTAACTTTTCAATTATTTTCACCCAACTTTCTTTGATTGCTTGCAACCAAACAAGCCCTATGTAGCGTGATGTATGAATATGGTGGAGAATGTACATGTTGCGTCAGTGTCAATATTAAAAAAGGAAATGAGATGCTAAAATATAATTTTATAATATGGAAGAATTAATTAGAGTTTCCGTGGAAAAAATAAAATTTAGAAGAAGTCCCATAGTTACTATTATCAGTCAACTATTGTTATTGTAAGTCCCAAAAATTATAATTTGCTACTCGTTGAACCTCTTCTTAATTATTATTTTTTTCCAATGAATCTCTAATCAATTCTTTCTAAATTAGATTATTGTCTCACTCCTATAAGATTGAATTGATTTTTGTACAATTATAATAGAAATAAATAAATATCTTTAAATTTATTTAACTGAATTTTATGAACAAGTTTATTTATCTACAAATTAGTATATAATCTAACAATACATGTAATGATTAAAATACTCATTTTATTTGCTAATCTTAATAAAATCTACAGGACATTATGGTGTAAAATTAAGGAAGCAATAATAATTAGTATCACTTCTTTTGATACTAATTATGAGAGCCAATTAATTTTTTAAAAAGAATAAGTAATTAGAAGTTAAATCTTTATATATGAGATATGTAATTATATTATACTAGTAAATAACTTAGTTTTGAGAAAAAAACAAACATAAACAATTTAAAAATAGTATATTTTGTAATTTATTTTTTCCAAAAACATGACGGACTTTTATAATCACTTCATGAGGAGAGTATTATAATTATGTTAAATATGTTAAGGCCAAAAAGAGTCAATCTTCCTATTTTGGACCACATGTTACCATCGTTCAAACTTCAATGGGGGATAAGGCCCCTATGGCTCTCTCTCTCTCTCTCTATATATATATATATATATATATATATATATATATATATATATATATATATATATATATATTCTCAAATCTTATTACCCTGCGATAAATTCAGCCACACCTCCATCCACTTAGGCTTAGCTTTGTCGATCATGAAATGTTCTTAAATATATTAAGGAAATAAAATAAACTACTTAGTCATAACATCTTTTATTTTTATAAGTCAAATAAATCAATTTAAAAAAAAATTTGAGTCAGACCAATTTATAAGTAGTTCATTAAACTTTTTTTATGATCTTAAAAGAAAAAAGTTAACTAAATTTTATATTTGATAATAAAAATAATATAGGTTCTCATCTATCTTATCAAATGTTCTCATAGAGACTCTAAGGGTTAAACTAACTTTTGGTCCCTATAGTTTGGTGTGATTTGAGTTTTGGTCCCTAGAGTTTAAAAGTGGAGGTTTTAGTCGTTATAGTTTTAATTAAGTTTGATTTTAGTCCCTAAACTTTTATAGAAGATGTTTTGGTCTTTAAAGTTTTATTTTGTTTAAAGAGATGGTCCCTAAAGTTTGATAAGGATTTAATGTATGTAAAAATAAATTATAAATTGTTGTAAAATTACCAAAAGGTCCTTCCCCAAATCCATCTTCTTCCCCAAACATACATATTTCATATTTGAGACCCACAGTCCCACCCCAACCTTTCTAACACCCAAACACATCCTCACCACAAGTCCACCACCACCTCCAGATTCGATTTCTTCTTCTCCCCCACCATCCACAACCATTGAGACATCAACCTTTATTCCTCTTCCTTGACTACCATTCACGTCACTGTGTGCTTTCGTTTGGCCACCACCGTCAACCTTTAAGAAAAAAAATTGGTCGAGCCTTTCTCGTTGTGAGAAGGGGGCGGAGGAGTTTCTGGCTCCGGCGGGCGAGGGGCTTGGGTGGTGGTGGCGAACTCGACTGTGGTGGGGGTGATGGTGTGTGCGATGGTGAGAGTGGGTCTGTGAGGATGTGTTGTGATGTGTTTGGGTGTGTGCGATGGTGAAGTGGTGGTGGACTTGTAGAGATGGTGAGGATGTGTTTGGGTGTTCAAAAGGTAGGAGTGGGACGGTGGGTCTCAAATATGTATGTTTGGGGAAGAAGATGGATTTGGGGAAGGACCTTTTGGTAATTTTATAACAATTTATAATTTATTTTTACATACATTAAATCCTTATCAAACTTTAGGGACCATCTCTTTAAACAAAATAAAACTTTAAAGACCAAAACATCTTCTATAAAAGTTTAGGGACTAAAATCAAACTTAATTAAAATTATAACGACTAAAACCTCCACTTTTAAACTCTAGGGACCAAAACTCAAATCACACCAAACTATAGGGACCAAAAGTTAGTTTAACCCGGACTCTAATCTATCTTAATAAATTAGTCCCTCCCTTATACATTAAAAAAAGATAATCAACCAATTTACACAAATAAAAAATAGGGTGAGACATTTAGTATGTGTAAAATTAACATAATTTTCTAATTTTGCCCCTATATATTCACTCTCAAGTCTTAACCCTCTTTAGATTTCATTTGCATGGACATCAACATTTAATTTCTTGACATTTCTCATTTATATAATTATATAATGTAAAGAAAAAATAATTGTAATTCTTATACTCTATCCACTCCGTAATATAAGATCTTGATCACCAAAGCACGCTTCTTAAAAAATTATGTAAAAATTAGTTAAGTGTCTGGAGTTATCATTTGTTATAATACTATTAAGAGAGAAATATATAAGCACTATTAAATATGAAAGAGAATTATGAACAAAATAGAAAAACATATCGATATGATGAGAGATTGAAAACCGATGACTTGGACAAACATAATACTACCTCTGGTCCTAAATATAAGACTTAATTGACTTTTTTTTTTGAGAGATTAAGGTTGCAAAATTGGTTATTAAATCATGACATATTTGATATCTTTTTAGATCATCCATTAGCTTATAGATAAAATAAACTAGTGTGATAGAAAAAATTAGGTAAATCAATTTATAATTAACTTATTTTGTTTTTTTAAGAATTTTTCGAAAAAATTAACTAGATCCTATATTTAGGACTGGAGGAAGTATCAGTTTTGGAGTAGTTCCAATTCCAATTCCAAGTATAATAACACGAGGTACCACCAAGGCTATCACATATTGAATGCCCAAGACAAAAATATTCTCATAACATGCTATGAGAATTTTCCATTTTCCCACCAATAATAAAAATCACCTCTGCCTATGATTGGGACCACCAAGGCTATTGAATGCAGCGAGGAGCCACACATTTCAATTTTCCGTACACAATACTGATATTGCCGATAAGGTCCTCGTATCATTCAAAGTCTATCCTCAGTCTAGTCTATCCTCCCCAGCATCTTTTTACCCTTTAGTTCCATTACTTAATTCTTTTTTTAATTTTTTATACAGCCAATCAATTTCCACGTAAGGTAAGAAAAAATCAATTTCCACGTCAATGCATTTTTCGTCAAATAGCCACCACTTATCTCTTACAAAACCGCCACTCTTTCATTTTCACCTGATAAATTCACCATCCCAACTAGCTTGATATATTCATATTATAGTGTTCGACGGTTCACGATATATTGACGTTGATGCCCTGTCCTTCTCATCCATGCTTTCACTAATTCTAATTTCTCATTTTAACGAGTTGTAAGGTTTTCTGCTCGAAAATTTTCTTTTGAAAGGCGTGCCCACTGCGAAATACTCAAAGCCTTTTAACTATTTGTGAAATGTCAGAGAAAGTGACAGAGTCATTAAAACTTGAACTGTAAATCTTACAAAATTCAGAATAAATATGTATCCACTCTTGTACTAATTATAGGACTATATTAATCTCTCATATCCATGATAAAATAATCCAAAATTTAAATCTTTTTTTATAAAATACTCCCTCCAGTCCTTATTATAAGTCGTCAACTACCTCTAATTTTTTGTCCTTAATATAAGTTACTAACCACCACATTAAATGTTTTTTCCCACTTTACCCCTGTCATTAATGAAGATTCAAAATTGAAAATGTGAAACACTTCATTTAATGAAGGGTAAAGTTGAAAAAAGTGCAAAAACAAACATGAAATTTAAGAGCCAACTATCATTCCTTGATATGTGAGAAATGGAGAGTTGATGACTTATAATTAGGACCGGGGGGAGTAGCAAAAGACTTATATTCTCTCTTTATTTAATGTATTTTCTTTATTTTACTTCCTAACTCTCTTTCATATTTATTAATGCTTTTATTTCTCTCTGTTAATAGTATCATATAAAAAGTTATACTATTAGACATCTAACTAACTTTTAAAAGTTTTCTTAAAAAGCGTGTTTTTGCGGCTGAATCCTTATATTGTGGACTATACTATAGGAAGTATTATTAGAGGGAAAATCATAAATAAATGACAGTAGAATTTCAAAATCGCAGAAAAAGAATTTCGGGTAGTAAATATTGCTACTTCATTAGTTAATCTTGTTGTCAACTCTTTAAAATGATTTTTAAATTCAATCGTCCCTTATCTCGAATTTATCCATTTTTATAAGACACTGGCTAATGGTTTTATTTTGTTTCTTTAAGGCATTTGTTAAATTTTAAGAAGCATTAAATATTTCTTTCATCAATGCCTGTATTCAATGAGGGTAGTAAAGAAGTAGACTAATATGACTGTCTCTTATCGTATCACAAGAGTTTGAAATTTTAATTGATTTGGTTTAAAATGTAAAAGTTTAACTTACATTGTGTCAAATGTATTTTTATTTTGCCACTAACTCTCTTTTATATTCATTAATGCTCATATATTTATCTCTTTTACCAAAGTTATCATTAATAAGTTAATATTGGAAAAAGATATAATCTTGACACATTTAATAATGTTTTGCATGAATTCCTAAGGAGTGTATTTGACGGCTAAGCTCTTATAAAATGGACCCGATGGAGTATTTGCATTTAATTTAGTTATTAGCTAGTATGGACAATTTTGTTAATCATTTCTATTTTTAAACAAATTTAGTACTTTAAACCAAATTTATTAGTATGCGAAATTTGTTAGTTGTTGTCTTATAATAAGAAATAGAAAGAGTAAGTCATATTTGATCGAAAGAGTAAGTCATAGAGTCTAATCCCTTCAATCCATTTTTTAAGAGGTAGTCAACATCTTTACACACATACACACACGAATAAAGCATCTTTGAATAATTTATTGTAGGTAAATTTACTATATAAAATACTCTTTATTATGGCCGCACAAAAGCACGACGACCCGATTGGCCCGTCATGACCCGATCCGGCTGTATGCCAAAAAAGGTCCGTCACAATGTGGTCCGGGACCAGCCCGATTAGGACATGATTGACCCAACTATCGGGTAGGACATATGCTCTATAACCAATAGGACGACTCGACATGATTAATTTATTATTTTTAGTAAAATTATTTTAATCAATTAACACAATTATCACACTGTTTCATAATTAATTAATTAGCTATTCAATTTAAAATAATTTTATTACATTTTTTTATTTTCCCAGATAACTCATATTTTATTTAGTGGTTGAAAAGTCGAATTTATATTTTATTTTATTGTTTAAAAAATTTTTGGACCAACATAGTTCATCATGTAACCTGTGGTTATGTCCGGCCCGATCTCAGTGTCGGATCAAACATGCATTGGGCCAAAAATTCAAACCCAACAATTATTTAAAACAGGACGAGGAGATATAGTTGGTTCGGTTCTGTCCGTCATTTGTACACCTCTAATAATATACAATAAGACAAAATTACATCAAACCCACGTCATGGGGTTGTAAATTGTTTTAAATTAGGTTTTGAAAGTCAAAGAAGGAAATGCCAAAATATCCCTTGATCAACGTTGATCAAGGGATATTTTGGCATTTCCTCTGACGTTCAAATGTTAAAACTCTAGACATTTTAATACCTAATTAAAAAATGCCTGGTTTTATAAGCGGAACGCCTTTAAAAGACTTGGGAATCACATAAAACCGTTGAATTAATAGTACTTAATTAGTGAACATGTTCGTAACTTAATTTTAACAAAATGTTGGAAGTTCCTTGAAAAGTTGTGGGAGATGTAGGCCATAATCTTCATCAACAAGGATGGCACATTTTACTGCACAAATACAAATATATAAGGACCTGATCAAGGAAGCAACATTGCACTGGATTTGTTATCACGGTGAAGCAATACAATCCATAGGAGACAAAATTCAAATCATATTATTCTTCATTATCGTCTTACGCGACTTCGTGCCAGTTTATATTGGATTAAAAACTAGGGGTAATTAATTAGAGGTCCCCCACAAGGGAGTTAATACTGGAAAAGTCCCAAAAGTTGAAAATATTAATGTAGGTCCCAAGGGACCTCACATTAATATATTTGAAAAGTGAAAAGACAGTTTTGCCCCTAGCCTTAATAAAAAATTACCCCCCACCCCACCCTCCTCTCTCACCCAACCCCCCCCCACCCTCCTCCCTCCTCTCCCCCACCCTCCGCCCCCCCACCCTCCTCCCTCCCCTCCAGCTGCCCCCCCCACCCTCCCCATTCCCCTCCAGCCGCCCCCCACCCTCCCCCCACCCTCCCCCCTCCCCTCCAGTCCCCCCTCGAGCCCGCCCCCCCACCCCTAACCTCCTCCCTCCACGCCCCCCACCCCCACTCCAGCTCGCGAGCTGGAGTGGGGGTGGGGGGCGTGGAGGGAGGAGGTTAGGGGTGGGGGGGCGGGCTCGAGGGGGGGCTTGAGGGTGAGGGGGCGGCTGGAGGGGAGGGGGGAGGGTGGGGGGGGGGGTGGGGGGCGGCTGGAGGGGAATGGGGAGGGTTGGGACCCTACATTAATATTTTCAACTTTTGGGATTTTTCCAGTATTAACTCCCATGTGAGGGACTTCTAATTAAATTTCCCTAAAAACTAGTCTTGCTTTTAAGCTTAAGGAAGGGATCGGACGATTATTGAAAGCCTTCTATATGTGCAAAAACAGTTTCTTTCGCCAAAAAAATGACAAAAAAAAAGATTCAACGAATAATGCTTTTAACAAGCGGATATATACATTTCACACTTTGTAAGAATTTCCTTTCCCTCAAGTCCAAGTGATACCTTGTAAAGACCTTAGTTCGTTCTTTCAATGTTCTAAATTTAAATTTGTGTCTCTCTAAAAAAATCCTAATAATATTCTCCCTAAGTTCCTAAATATAAGATCACTTTGGGGAAGTGGATAACTTCCTATATATAAGATTACTTTATATTTTGTCTCAATTTTGGTCCAAATTACCCCTATATTTCTTAGCTCCCTCACTTCTCTCTCAAATCCCTATTTGTCTTTCAAATTTAAGTGAGGGGTATTCTGGAAAGATCATGTAATCCTAATTCATTGGAAAGTCTTTCTTAATCTCTCCAAATTAGCCAAAGTGATCTTATATTTAGGAACGGAGGGAGTATGTCTTTATAGTTTAATCCCATTAATTAAGGGAAAATACCAAATAAATCTCTCTCAATACCCAAAAAGACAAGTGAGGAACCTAAACTTCCAAAAGGACCATGAAGGAATCAGCACCTACCTGTCATTTTAAAATTTTGCGAAAAGACAAAATTGCCCTCATCCTAAAACACAAATTGCGAGAAGAGGGTTGATGTTAGGGTAGGTTTAGGGTGGGGTAGTAATTTGTGTTTTAGGATGAGGACAAATTTGTCTTTTCGTAAAATTTTAAAATGACAAGTAGGTGCTAGTTTCTTCATAATACTTTTGTAAGTTTAGATTCCTCACTTGTCCTTTTGGATATTGGGAGAGATTTATTTGGGATTTTCCCATTAATTAATGATAAGTGAAAAGACCACTATTAACAAGTAAAAAAGGCACTACATAACAAGTCATTGGATCACAATTTGTTTGATATTAATTGTCTTATCTAGACTTAATGCAATTCTTTGAAGAAAATATGTTCCCTCCAATCCCATCCCAAAGTATAACAATAAGAGGCATGCAAATATTTTGGTACAAAATGTAAGAGGTAATATATGTTAAAGCCATTCTGAAAAAAAATATATGTAAAAGTTATATATATAATAAATGCATGTTTTCTATGGATAAAAAAACTAGTGTATATAATAAATGCATAAGATTACAAATAAAAAACTTAATCAAATTTACCTAAAATAAATTATTCAAATATATGTCTGCTTTATGCGCAAAAAGGTTTATTACCTCTCATTATCAATAAAAATTGTAAAATATATAAATGGGAAAAAACAAAGATGAGACTAAAAGTCGTTGGCTTAGTCAAAGGAACTTAAACGTATGGATAGGATAGATTATGAAAGTGATTTACAATTTACAACCGGAAGTCGCATCATATGTTCATATTCAATACTTGCATGGAAATTTGAAATGGACAAACAAAAAGTAAAATGATAATAAAAAAGTTCTGACAAAAAAAGTAAGTGCGCGCACATTCCGCCCCAATAATTGATTAATTTAAAAAAGAAAGTGATATTTAGAGGAGAAAACGATAAATTGAGGAGAAATCATGATGCGAGAAAACGAGGACACGAATCCCAGGGCAGAAGGTGGGGCCCACTGGGAGTAAGTGAGAAGAAGCAGAGTGTGGTGTGTGATGTGACTTGCTGCATCTGAAACATTCAAAGCTTTTTAGTTTTTATTCATTTTTTATTTTTTATTTTATGTTTTTTTTTTTTTGCTTTCTCTTCTATTTTGCTTTTTCTATAAGGCACATACTTCCACATCACATTCCCTCTCCACGCGCTTCACCATCCATGCGCTCCAAAGATTTCTTCAATTTAGGTTTTCTTTCATCACCAAAGCGTTGGCCTGTTTGAGATCCCTTCATTTTTTATTTTCATTTCTGTTTGGTTTAATATAATTTTTGTCCCTCAAATTTGGCTTCATTTTAGTTTTAGTCTCTTAAATTGTATACAAAAGATTTCGATCGCATAAATTTTATTTAGCTTAAAACATTTTAAAGTTTAAACTTTTTAGAAATATGCACTCTTTAGAAGGACTATAACTTCTTGTTTAAAATCTAAAGGGAATAAAACCAAAATAAAGTTAAATTTAATAAACTAAAAGTTTTCAAAACTTTTTTTGCTAAAATATTTTATTTTAGTTTAAACTTGAGAGTAATCTGCTATTTTTTTTGTCAAATAGAGTAATATGCTTGAGTAACACTATTATAAGAGTAGATTTTTTCATGGTTTAAATGATAAATTTGTTTTGAAAATGTTAGCCCCCAACAAGATTTTGTATTCTTAATTTTTAACTAGCATACAATTCCTCCGAAAGTTTCAAAAGGTTGGTGTAGTGTTGCCCTACACATATATAGTAACATTTGGTGACCATTGACGGCTAGTTGAACAACTGATCTGATTAGAATTAAAGGAAAATTTTGTCTTAGACAGCCGTTTAAAAGGAGCGAGCAAGAAGTATTCCAAACTTTTGACTTGGGCAATATTTTTGAGTCTTTAATACTCAAATCAAAAGAAAGATCTAATAACAAGGTATCAAACTATATATAAATGTTAGGAAATTATTTTTTTGGCTGAATTAGGAAATTATTTATATCCTTAGACTTTGACCGAATACTTCGTTCAAGGTTGTTATGTCACAAATCCAACTTTATTCAAACGCTCCATGAATTACTTGCACGTAGTTTGCTTGTAAGTAACTTAAGACACGTTCATGAGTAGGTGTTGCCTTTGGTAGGTTTAATAGTCATGTATGAACTTTGCCCTAATTTAACTCAAGGACAACATGAACTGAGACAAGGTTAGGGAAATTGAACTGAATTATAATGATTTGTGGTCATTTACAATTACAATTAATATTGTAAATTTCACCAAGGAATTTCACTAATTAAACACATTCCTTGGGTTGTTGAATTCCTTTTTCTTATAATATCTAATAAATTCTCCATGGCTTCATTTGTGTGACTTTGTTTCCACCCGAGTGTTGGGGATGAATTTAGACAAAAATAGGGTTAACCTAGTTCGATCCTCACTTGGTAGAGGTTCTTAGGAAGAGAATATATTAGGCAGTTTTACCCATATTTTTATGTAGAGAAGTTAATTTGAACTTACGAATTAGGCCTCAAGGCAAATAAGCTTATCACTGAGCTAAACCGTTTCTTCCTAAATATAAAATTTATAGCAATGTTAATTATGAATTATAATATACTCGCTCAATTTCTAAATATAAGATCTAATTGGGATGTGAGTTTGTTCTAATATATAAGATCTTTTTTATTTTTTTCACATTTTTCCTAGATCATCCCATCAATATTCATTAATATAATAAACAAGTAAAAGATGAAAAATGTGAAATAAAGAAATGTGTTCAGGGCATTTTAGTAATGCTACGTGTTTTTAATTAATTTAACTAACATTCTTAATTTTATTACATTACATAAATAAATCTTATGTTTTGGAAGAGAGAGATCATTTATTTATCAACCTCATGTTTTATGTAGTATAACCGAAGGGAAAAATTAAAGTTGATGACGAAATTCGATATTTTTAAAAATAAGTCTGCATAACGAGGGCGTAACAATAATTAATTTGCACATACTCACATACATAATAAAGTGTGACCCATGTGCCTTTTCCTATAAAGTTTTGAAAGATGAATACTCCCTCCGGTCCCTAATGTAAGAGTTAGCCGTCAAAAAAACGCATCTTAAGAAAACATGTGAATGTTATTTGAGTGTCTGGAGTTAATGCTTCTTTTCCAAAATTGCCCATATTTATTATGGTACTTTTAAGAGAGAGAAATACATAAGCATTAATAAATATGAAAGAGAGTTAGAGGTAAAGTAGGGAAAAATGCATTAAATGAGGAGAGAATATGGGGTGAGCTCTTACATTAGGGACCAAAACCATTCAAATTTTGGGCTCTTATATTAGGGACCAGAGGGAGTAGTATTTTATTTCCAAATGAGAAAGACGAATAACATTTCTACTTGTTCATAATTAATATAATTAATCACGGGCTATGGAACCGACCATTATATCCAGTAATTCAACTTTCTCACTTGCATAAATTGTATCAATACTTAAACATGATATTATCAAATAATCATATTCTCTTGATCAAAAAAAAAAAAATCATATTCAGTCTAACAAAAACCGTATGAAAACCAATGAGTAGTTTGATTGAGTTGGTAAATGAACTTTAATTCCCCCATAAAAATGACAATATGTGTTTAAATCCCTGGAAGTGTTTCATTGGGAGAAGGACAATCTTACTTATGTGGGAAACACTCCCACTCTTCGAGTTTGGATTAGTTGGTTACCGATAAGTGCCGAATCACCGAGGGGTGTTTAATAAAAAAACATATAAAAAAACAAGAGCAAGGAAACAAATATAGCTGAAAGACAAGAAAGATTTGTATATTATTATTATGTGGTTTCATAGAATACGTTAAATTAAGTATTAACTGGACATCTCACCAAACGAACAGGTATTATATGAAGAAACAAGGAATATGGTATAAGTATTTTTAGTACTCTCTTCAGTGCTAGATATAAGACCTATTTACCGAATTTGATTAGATCAAATATGTTGGTTTAGTTAATTAAAATAATGTGATATTACTAATATAACTTAACCATCTAACTTTATCTCCACTCTTTCTCTCTTATTGTCTAATATATGTGGAGCATTGAGAAGGGAAAATTCGGTAAGAATTAGAAATAAGTCTTATATTTAGGACTAAATCTATCTCCTTAAATAAGTCTTATATTTAATAACGGAAGGAGTACTATCCTATTTTTCCAAGGCACAATAAGCCTCGCCTGATATTAGAGGTAATCTTATTCGAGCCAGTATCGGGCCATTGCATAGACAATACTCTCTCGATCAAATTGTATTAGAATTATTAGATCACAAACAAAATGGGCTGAAGAGGCCCACACTCTGGGCTGGAAGACCTTAATCTTTCTTTAACGGTTTTCTCAAATTGGGCCGCATTAGCCCAAATATTGCATTCTGATGATGCCCAACTACAGAAACTATTGTTTACAGCCTTCACAGAGAGAGCAGAAGATATTGAACAAAAAAAAAAAAACAGAGAGAGCAGAAGATAGGCCTTTTTTTTTTATAATATATATCATACTTAGGGTTGTTTGAACATTTAACTTGTTTTTACCGTTTTTTCTCTAATGGATTTTGGAGACTGTATTTCCCGCCACATATGTCGCTTTTTGTTCTCTCTACTTATATATATATATATTTTCTCTCCTCAATTTCTCATACCAATTCTCCTTCACATTTTCTCTCATTATTAATTTATTTCTCTTTCTTATTTACTTCTTTAAAAATAAATTCATGGTTTTAAAAAATTCAGTTCTTTCATATTTATGACCTTTAATGAATACTAAATGAGATTTTAAAATGTGTAATTGATGAACCCCATTTTTCATAGAATTAAAGCACATATATTTGATAGGAAATTATCCAAATACATCATGTTAGTTTAATTCCTTTTTGTTGTTATGCTTTCATATTTGTTGTTATGTTAGTTTAATTCTGAGTATTATTATGAAAAATATGATAATTTATTAGAAAAATGAAGCAAAAACGATTTTCACACACAGATGCTTGTTTTTTGACAAGTAAGCCTGCATATTCTAATTTCTAAAAAAGGAAGGGAAAAATTATGGTACGTTTGGTTTCAGTAAAAAGAAATCTTAGAAATTTCCATATTCACTACTTTCACTTTCCATTTCTCCACTTTTCTTTTTTACAACTAAACGAACCCTTTAAAAATGGTAAGTTGAGAAGATAGACAGACAATTTCTGTAGTAAAAAACCGTTGCCATTAGTGCCATAATGACTCATAGCGTTTGACAACTTGGGAAGGAATGATTGAAGAGAGTCAAGCCTTCATGTAGATGTTTTCTGAGCTATCCTTTCTCTTTTTGGTTTGTTGATTTGGATTTGAGAACTTGTTGGATTTCTTGTTTTTGTCCAAACATGAGTAGCTAAACCATTGTTCTAACTTCTAAGATTATTTAGAACATTTGTGAGGATTGATATTTGATTTTTCTCCTTCCTTTATACATTAATGACAACTTTGCGTGGATTTCATCTTATGCTAAGGCTTCTATGTGATTGACTACTACTTAGATTGTTTTGTTCATTCAAAATTTAAAATGATGCCTGAAAAAAAATAGTTACGGGTAGAGTTCAGATAGATAGATTATGTTAAACTTGAAAATTGATGATTAAATGGATGGTTTGGTAGTAAAATATATAAAGTTATAAACACGGTAGCTTCACATACATTGTCAAATTAAGGCTGATACCAAATATTAATTATTATTGATTAATTGTAATGAGAGATAGATTCTGCATATCATCGATAGTATAAGTTTGATTCCAACTTGAGAATATATATATATATATATATATATATATATATATATATATATATATATATATATATATATATATATATCAAATGTTTTAAAACTTGAGACTGACACAAGTTATCATTTAAATGTTAATTAAAAGGGAAGTAATTAAATATCATAAAATACAAATTAAATGGGAGAATTAAGTCTAAGATCTATTTGATAGCATTTATCAATTTTTAGTTCTGAAAAAATTTCTTAAACCTCTCTCTCCATATAAAAAAATTGGATAGTTCAAGTTATAAATTCAGTTAGCCTTGTGCAACTATTTACATGCGAACCTCTATGGGCATGATATTTTTTTATACTTTCTATAACCCGTATTCTTTTTTTTATAACCTACAAGGCTACAATCCCCATTTTTATTTTGATATATGCTACAACCCCCATTTTTACAGTCAAACTGATTTGCAAATAGTAATTTGGTTATGATTATGGTATTATAAAAGGGATTAGAAAAGTATATATTCTTTAGCTATTTTTTTTTAAAAAAAGATTAATGATTTAGTCAGTCAACGCTTTATAACTAGACCCTCGGCTATAAGAATTGTTGAGATTAAAACCCTAACGTTTAACCAACTTATAATTCATAAAGGAGTTGAACGTTTTAGGACTGTAAAATAAATTTTTCCTTTTCCTCTCCATAGTGTTTTAATTGGATATTCATTTGATTCTATTTATGGGTTACTTCTACTACATTTCACACAAAGTCACAAACAAAAGAAAACTTAAAACATCATTAATTATACCCTAGAAGTTGATAGTTTTTCAACTTTACTCATATTTAATATACATAACATTGGATAACAATAAAAACACTTAATAAACAAAGAAAAAATTGGATATTTACATGAAAAAATTAATAATGTCCTTTATAAATAGGATTAAACAAAGTCCTTTCTTTGCCCCATAAATAGGACTAGAGGAGTATATTTCTTAAATTGCTTTGCTGTTATGCATGTTTAGGTGACTTAGATGACTATTAATTGTGCAATGATAACGTGGAGTTAAAAATAATCATTTCCTAAAACAAGTGTGTGGGGTTTTGCACTTTTGTGTGAAATAAATTAATATGGATTTTAATCAGGCTCGCAAAATTAATGTTCAAATGAATACACATAAACTCAATTATTTTTTTGATCATCACATAAACTCAATTATGATGTCCACAAACAAACACACCTTTACCAACCAAAAAAGCCACCAACTAATTATTGTTTTCATTCTTGATAAAAAAAATCAAATGCAGCCACGGAAACTCACTGTTAATTCTCGTAAATAGTCCCACCTTATTATGTTAATGCATTATATATATATATAGTTCCACCTTCAATCACATACGTTGACAATTTTCTCTTTTTCCTCATTTCATTTTTCTCAAATTTAAAATTAATATAACATTGGATAACTTTCTCATAATCAAATTTACTCTCATAGCAGTCTTTAAAACTTCAAGACGACAATTGCTGCCAGATTTTGAACTGGGGTGTACAGATTTAGCAACTACTGATCAGAGTCTTTCTTTCCTGTTAAAATTTAAAAACAATAATTTCAATTTTTTTCACTATATTTCACCTTCATGCAATTCAAAATTTAATCTGCAGATAATAGCGTGAACAAAGTTAGGATTCAATAATCTGTTACCTTGTATAAATTTAGAAATTTAAAAATATTTAATTTCAGAATTTGCTACTCGATCATTATGTGTATTTATTTTATTTCGGCCAAATTAAACATCACATGTATTTATAATTCATTCAAAATGATTTATATGCTACCTATATATAAAAAATAATTTTACATGCTGTTATTATTATTCAAAATAGTTTTCTGATAAAAAAGTATTTTTAAAAATATTTTTAAATCTGTCCTACCTTAAAATTACTGCTTTTGGTGTCATTAATCAGCTCTAAATAAATAACTAACTTAACAATTCAAAAGGTTGGCTAAAATTAGTTAAAGACAACAAATATGTAAAAACTGCATATTTTTCCAAAAACATCTTTGTTTATAGATATGTGAGAGTCAGACAAATTAGTATGAAAAGAGATGAAAGAAAATAAATCAAAGAAATCGATTTGAGAGAGACATATAATTAATTAGAAATAAAAATATAATAATATAAATATACAGATATTTACAAAATGAAGTTTAAAAAAGGACGAAACTCATTAAAGAAAAATGACGATATGAACAGTGTCGGAGGGAGTGTTATAATTATTGAAATATTATGCAGATGAAAATGAGGTAGATGAAAATGACTATTGACTCAATTATTAATACTTTTAATAGTGAAGCACACAGCTTGTCTCTTTTTTTTTTTGTTTTCTTCCCATATTAAAAACGAATTTCTCACAAAAAAATGAAATTTGATTTTTTTTTCCCCACAAAAAAATGCGAATGAAGTTTAATTTGTACTCGTAAAACTTGCGTCCAATTTTCTTAGTGTAAACACGCCCACACACATATATATATACTCTACATATTCTCAGTCAAATGGCGATTATGATCTAAAAACATCATAATCACTTTAATTCAAAGGATTACACTTGCTGCTGTCATGTTTTAGGGCTTACCATAATTCAAAAAATTACGACCAAATTTAATAAATACATCAATATCAAAATAAGTATGTGCTTTTTATATATAAATCACCAAAGTTAGTATGTATGCGTGTATATATCTGTGTTTATATGTGCAGTAGAATTTATGAAAGGTAATAATAACATTTCAAGTAAGAAATAATCTATGACATTTTTTCAACACTGTGCAATATAGCTAGATCATAATGTAACTAGTTAAAATGTGGCAATATCATATTAAGAACTACCAATTAAAATATAAGATCCTAAAAAACGCAGGATTTACAAGAAAAGGAGTCATTTGCAAAACAAATACAGAAATTTCCAAGACAAGAATGTTTATTTCCAAATTCCAACACACGCGAAGGTATTTTCATGGCAAACGTGTGTCATCTTCTCTTGTACTGTGTTGTTTGGAAATCACTTGTTATCTTTGAAATACATAATTGATTTGTGTTGGAGATTGCAACTTACTAATCTTAAAAATTCTCATATTTATATTGCAATTAATACATGTTTTAAAAAAGAGACAAGGGCGCGGCAATTTAAAGTTTTGACCTTTAAAATTTTATTTAATTTTCTCCTTTGGGGTGCAATGATGTTTTAAAGTTTTACGTGGATTGTTTGACATTAAATTGTTAGAGTGAGGGTTAAGTGAAATCTTTAATTTGTTAATGATAGTAGATATTTAAAAATGTAAACATAGTTTTTGCCAAATTTAAATTTTTTTTCCTGATATTATACCACTAATATTTAACATAAAAGTGAAAATATTAAGAAAATTATTAGTTAAGATTGTTATCGATCAATAACAAATGGGAACTATTTTCTCTATATATAGGAGAAATTCCAATTCATTACCTTTTGAATTTTAGTTTTTCTGTCATTTACCCTTTTCCCTAAGATACTCGTTAGTAGGAAAATATTTGTGGCAAAAATTGTAAATTTAAAAGGCAAAATTAATTTGAATCTATTCATTAGAATCAAAATAAAACTTTAATCCAACTCATATATTAGGGACTAGAAAGAAAATTGCTTTTGTGAGTATCAAATCATTGGTACACAAGTAACAAGGATATGTTTAACTTAAATGATGTAACTTTTGATTATTTTATCTAGGGTTTTCAAATTACAACCACCCCTAGGTAATTTTCAAATTAGTTTAAATGAGTTCATTAACAGTTTCAAGGTGAGCCTTGTTTAGCCTTAAGTTGTTGGTCCTTTCCAACTAACAAATGTTGGTCTAATTGCTTAAGAGATTAGCTCACATGGTTGGAATTTAAATATCACTGATATAAGAATTTTAACGGATATGTAAATGCTTATAAAAACACTTTTGTGTTTGGAGGCATGCTTTAATCTTAGTCATCAAACTTTTCATTGTAAAAAATAAATTATTTCTATCCATTGGACCTATTTTTATCGGTAATCATTTTTCACTCTTGTTCGAATAAAAAACTTTAAATACAACACCAATAAACATAATCAAGTTAGCTAAACCACACACACGCACACACGCACATATATAAATATATATAAAAGAACACACTTAATACTTCACTTATAATGATAAAGTGATGTTGTTATGTTGTCCTGTTATCACATGGCTACAGTACCCTCTTATCTTCAAATATGATCCCGTGAACCTCATCACCTACGTTCAAATATGTGATGATAGGAGCATGTGAATGGGACACAGCAAAACCTATTATATATTATGTAGATTTATTTATTTTGTGTGTGTGAGAGAGACATTTATTAAGCATTGTGACAAACTCCTCTGATTTGGAATAAAAGTGATTTGTCATAGAGCTATTGGTCTTGCTTTGGTTTTTCTTTCACTCACGCAGTTCACTTTTTAGATGCATGCATTAGGTTTTGGAAGTTTATGTTATTGATTATGTTTGGCAATAAAAATAATTTAGTTAGGGTATAACTCTTATCTTAGTGTAGGAAACACACACACACATAGAGAGAGAGATACTAATGGCTCCCTAAGATAGATTCGGTGGTTAAAAGATACCACCATTTATGATTATTTCATTGACCAATCCATTATTTCAAAATGTAGGAATTATAACTAGATGAATAGTTAATGGTGATTAAAATAATTAATAAATTATTTATTAGTAAGAAATTAGTGTTGGTTTCTTATACCCCGTTAAAAATAATCTGCCTTAGAAAATACTTTGATTGAAATCCTCTCAAAGTATAATAAATAATTATTTTCCTTCTTAAGTATAAGTTCAAGTTGATATATAAATATGTGGAGATCATTCAAGAAGCATAACAAACCACAATTCAAAAGAAAATATTATATGTAATTTATAAGTAAAATAATAAATTAGTTCTGAGAGATTAAACTAATGTACAAGTAATTAGATTAAGGGAGTAAAATAACCATAGAGGTATAATGCTATGGATGGGTTTATGTTTAAGATAGGTGGTTGCATCACGCGGAGATGTTTGGGCGGTACGATATGGGGTTTTAAATGAGCAAGAGAAATGCTTTGGAAGAGAGTTGTTATAGAAATAGATTGTATGATGATTGTAGATCCCTTAATGTGGGGTGAGGGAGGTCTTCTTGAGGAAAATAGATATGGCTTGGGGTACATCTAAAACGATGGGTTAATTTTTTTGAAACCTCTTAAAAGACTTGCACTACTCTAACCAACTAATTAGTAGAGGTATAAATTTTAGCACCCGATTGACTGAAAACGTTGCATAGATTATATTCTTGCATAATAAGAGGTAGGAGAAAGGATTATCCAACCTCCTCAATAAGAGGGTAGGTTGTCGTTGAAGCTAAGGAAATTCATCGATACTTTTTATTTAAGATGATTAATATCTATAACTCTTTAATTATTTCATTTTATTTCGGACTAAAAAGATTTTGTTAGGCACAAGTTGTGCCCAATTTTTCTAGATCTGTCTTGTTAGAAACAAGACATATACGTTTATTCAAAACAAATGTAGATCCAATAAGCGAGCATACTTGTTAATTAGTTGTTACATCACATGCATGCAAGTCCCCTAAGTGGCTAAGTTTACACATGCAGAAAATCCATATCGTATGCTAACCATGGTGAAAACTTCCAATGCAAGTCACAATTAATTATAATTGCAAAACATTTCCTCTATTCTTAAATATAAGACCTATTTAGAGAGATATATGCTTGTTCCTAAACATAATACATCTTTATTTTTTTTCTCGCATCTTGCCTTAATAATTGTACCTATCAATTTTCCTCAATAATAAACAAGTACGAGAGATGGAGAAAAGAATTATATGTAAGTGGTTAGAGTAGTGTTTTGATAATATCATCACAGTAAGTTCATTTATATGAAAACTCCCATATAGTTGACATTGACCTGAAATTTGCAATACAAGTTGTTCAAGCCACGTCAAGAATTTAGTACTAATTCCGGTCCTAAATATAAGACCTAATTGACCTTTTTTTGGAAAAGGTTAAGGTTGCGAAATAGGTTATTAAATCATGACATATTTAATATATTTTTAGATTATACATTAGTTTATAGGTAAAATAAACTAGTTTAAGGGAAAAATTAGGTAAATCAATTTATAATTAACTTATTTTGCTTTTTTATAGGATTTTCTAAAAAAGTCAATTAGGTCTTATATTTAGGACCGGAGGGAGTAATTCACACTGTTGCCAATAAGTTAATTTATTCGCGCATACTCATTAGGTCATAAGATTGCCTTGATTATGCAGTCTTTGTAATTCAAGTTGTCTAAACTTCTCTTTGTATAAGCATATATAGATATACATATAGAAGGAATAATAATATATACTCAAAATTTAATCAAATTTTGCCCACACTCTTGAGCTTAATTAATTGAAATCACGAGAGGAAGTATGATGCATGTCCTCTTCATTTTTCCAATAAGAAAGAAGTGAAGAAGACTTATGATATATGGGAGGTCCAATAATGTGCAACGAACAATAATTCATGGTGTGTGGTAAAGCGGCCTTTCAGTTTAATCAATGGCATATAAATGTATTACACAAGGCATGGTTTAATATGAATAAATTAAAATACCAAAATTTGGAAGACAAATGTCACAAGTTTGCTTCTTTTCACTTCATGAATTTTCAATCAACACTATATATAAGCAACAAATACTACTGATGCCCCACCACCTTAAAGATGCCATTATGTACTCATTTATTCACTACTTTTTTTAATGTTAAGATGCATTGAAGATAGTCATGTTTGTTATTAATTTATCACTTTACGCAATTGTTTAGGCTACAATAACACTCTAACTCAAGAATCAGTACAAGCCGTATCAAATACTACCTCCGGTCCCTAATGTAAGAGCCAGCCGCCAAAAAAACGCTTCTTAAGAAAACATGTGAATGTTAGTTGGATGTCTGGAGTTAATGCTTCTTTTCCAAAATTGCCCATATTTATTATGGTACTTTTAAGAGAGAGAAATACATAACCATTAATAAATATGAAAGAGAGTTAGGGGTAAAGTAGGAAAAAATGCATTAAATGAGGAGAGAATGTAGGGTGAACTCATTCAAATTTTGGGCTCTTACATTAGGGACCGGAGGGAGTAATAAAAAAGAGTGAATAAATATATCTTTCTCACGTGGGTGAACTTAGTACCAATAACTAAATTGAGGATTAATTTTACACTAAAGGCTTAGTTTGAGTAAGGCACAAAGGAAACAATTATCAAATGAAAATTAAATTCTAACTTAAAAAAACAAATATAAGCTAAGATTAAAGACAAAATTGATGGCGGATTGGATCAATTACCATAATTTTGATTACTTTTTAGTGTCTAATTTCTTACTTTAATTACATTTAACATTATATTTACTAATCTATGACTCTTCATTACCTAAGAGTGTCCGTCGATCACTAAAGGGCATTCTAATTAAATCAATTCCTAATGTGTCTAAGGTGATTACTTAATTAGACTAAAATAAGTACAAGCCTAATATGACGTGGGTAGGTATATATCTTATCAACCAGATATAAGTTTATTAACTTAATCCTACACCATTCAATTGAATGTCTAATCTAAGTTTCTGACGTCTAGACTCCTTAAGCACACGGCTACATCCGTGAATATAACATCAAAACAAATAAAAAATTTAAATTACCATCCAGTAATCCATAATCAAACTACACTAATAATCCAAAACAAAGGCTAATTAGCTACACAAGCTTTTACTAAAATACAACGAAGCACACTGCGTCAATGATAGAGAAGATCGAATGCTTGGCGCTTTCTTTTTTCTATTAATTAAAGATAATTGTCGCCTCCTCCAATGATAAATAGTGCTTGATAATATAATGATCAAATAGGGGGTGTCTTTAATTTTTTTTCCTGCAGCGAGATCTCCTTCGTTATGGGTGATGGATATGATTGATTAATTGATGTCTTTCCTAATGCATGTGGGTTGTAGTGACTGCCAAGAAATCAAAATAGGAAACAATAATCAAATCTACTAGTAATAATAACAATTATAGTAATAGTAGATGGACTTTTTTAACTTTCCTATTTTAAAATAAATTCTCAAATAATTTCTCAAATCAATATCTTTCCAAATTGCAACCATTCTTTTAATTTTTGAATTGATGACTCTATGTCTAGAAAACTACTAAATATGGGGAGTCATCACTCCCATAATTTTTTTTTCTACATTTAGTTTTTTTTATCAAAACTAGTAATTTGGAGAAATATGTAGAAATCTAGAATAAAAGGAATTTCATATAATTTTAGTAAAATGGAAAATTAATTTACCTCAATTTAAAAATATCATGATGTATTATCTTTTTTTTGGCCAAAGTGATGTATTATCACTTGACATTGGACTCACACCATAAGAATTGGTCACATCACAGACTCACGGTCACACTAGCTTAGTTTTTGGAGGGAACCAGGAACGTGGTAACATGTGCCCCTACACACTCCCATCTTTTTATTTTCCCCTTTAGTCACTCTCAAGATTGCAATACCCAATTTTACAAAAGCATATATACTATATATAAATATTTCCTTTTTATATATATTTGACCACCCCACATAATGTCTCTTCACACTTAACCACTTTCCCTACCTCTTTCTGAAACTCTCTCTAGTAGCTAACCATGGATTGGTTCTCATGGCTTTCAAAAACAAGCCTTGACCCATCTCTAATGTATGAGTATGGCCTAGTTTTTGCACAGAATGAGCTTGAACAAGAAGACATAGTTTACTTCAACCATGAGTTTCTTCAAAGCATGGGAATCTCCATAGGCAAGCACAGGCTTGAAATTCTCAAGCTTGCAAAGAACAAGAAGAAAAAGGCCACAACAAACTCAGTGTCAAGCCTCATTAATGGTGCAATCAAGAAGACCAAGAAGGGTTTCTCCAATTACATTCATTCTCTTATTCATCACAAAGAAAAATCAGCACTTGTTGTGGTTCCCACTAGGCCAAGTGATCAGGAAACAAAGTGGAAGAGTTGTATGGTGAAGAGAAGCAGAAGCAGTAATAATAGGAAGCTACTAGTAAATAGTAGTAATAATTATTGTTATAAGCAAGAGAGGCTTCTTCTCACAGATGGGAGTTCTGCAATTGTTCCTACTAATGTGTCTGTTCTTGATGATGGGTTTTCAGTTTCTAGCCCAAAGTTGAAGAATTTGCAGAAGGAGATGATGAAGATAGCTGAAGAAGGAGAAGGAGAAGGAGATGATGATGGGTATTGGTCAGCTGCACTTGAGGAGATCAGGTGGGATACTATGTTTCAAGATCTAAAGCCAAACTGAAATTGATTATTAAGTTTCTTGTATATCTTTGGAATTGATTTTTCCATATCAGCAGAGAGATTTGAGATTCTCTTTTTTACATTTTAGTGGTCAGATAGGTAACTTTAGCACCTGTGTGATTCTGTAACTATACTATATATGGTGTCTCTTTTGCTTTTGTATTGTTCAATTTCAATAGTGGGATAGTTTGCTTCAGATTTGGGATTTCCAAAGTATATAGTTTCAGGAACAAATGAAAAAGCTTTTCCTTGAATCACTCGGGATGATTATTGCAGACATATTTGCAGAGCATATTTCTTGTCCTTGAAGTTCCGGGCTTTGGTCGTATACTCGTATTTCTGAAAATGCTTTTCAACCGTTTTTGAGCTTGTATTGCTATGATAAAAAAATAGGTAAATATGATTATACGATTAGAAACATAAATATGATCTAATTTATAATTAAATACTGATTCGTATATTTAGGACCTAGACATAAGAACCAGAAGCCACATGATAATTAGATATAGAACGTTCTCACATGACAACACAACATTTGAATAAAAGACAATGACCTTATTTTGCCCTTTAATTAATCATCATAGACTATTTGACCACCTTAAATTAACACTAGGTACAATTTCATCTTTAAGTAATGGTCCAATTTTCCCTTGACTAAACAAACTCCTTAATGAGTGTAGTCCACGTGTCAGCATTACATTTGTCAGATGGTAAAATTAGATCACTTTGGTTAGTTCAAGGTAAAATTGTACATGGTATTGATTTAAGGTGTCCATTGGTCAAATGTGGTTACTTGGAGGGTAAATTAGGGTCATTGCCTTTGAATAAATTTGTTTACACACTATAATTAAATAAATAAACAACTACATAATAATGACACATTTACTTAGAGTGGTGAGAACTTTTGATGAAGTTATTCAAAGAGATATGTTAGTGAAAATTTATCTCCAGGAATGACTAGGGACAGTGCAAAATGGCTTCGTGTGATCCATGTAGCCGAACTCACTTAAGTGGGATAAGGTTTATGTTGTTATTATTATTTTTTCAATTGAGGATTTGTCTATTTGATTATAAAAGAAAAGAAAAAAGTTTAAATAAGTAGGTAATTCACAAACCAGCCCATCAAAACTCATGACATGGGCTAGCTGGTTTAGATTCGATTCCTTTTTGGGAACCCAAAATCAAAGCCCAACCACCTTGGGGTCACAGCCGAATTGAGTTGACATGAATTCTCATCTCTAAGCATTTACATCTTAAAATTATGGAATGGTCAATTGAAAAATTCAGATAAAGTTCCAAAATTTGCATCCCAGGTCTCTTCCTTTCTAAGACCAGACATTTATTTTGATACAATTCTAGTACTCCCTCCGGTCCCTAATGTAAGAGCTAGCCGTCAGAAAAACGCTTCTTAAGAAAACATGTGAATGTTAGTTGGGTGTCTGGAGTTAATGCTTCTTTTCCAAAATTGCCCATATTTATTATGGTACTTTTAAGAGAGAGAAATACATAAGCATTAATAAATATGAAAGAGAGTTAGGGGTAAAGTAGGAAAAAATGCATTAAATGAGGAGAGAATATGGGGTGGGTTCTTACATTAGGGACCAAAATCATTCAAATTTTGGGCTCTTACATTAGGGACCGGAGGGAGTACTTTTCAATTTGCTGACACAGAATTTTTATAGTTTGAGAGTAACTTAAAAGCATAATTTCTCAATCCTAGTTAAATAAAAATCTAATTGATAAGATGATATAATCTCGCAATGAAAAATCCAAAAGCAGAAGATGGGGCTTGTTTAGCAAAATCAGATGCATTAAACAAATTGTTTGTGAATGAGTTGAAAATGCATTAAGCTTTAGAAATAGGCTTTAGTTTCAGACTAAAATTATACAATAATAGAAATTGCATGCTAAATTAATTATCCAGTTAGTCAACAAAGAAAAATTACGCGACATACTTTTGTTCTTTTACATTTTAACTAATACATATTGTGATTGTCTATTGTATCTGCGTTTGTTACGCAACAAATAAACCTCATAGTTTTGCACATTTCATTCATTACTTGTGTATATTGCGTATGATCACTTGGGTTGAGATACACCAACCACTTGTTCTTTATTACTGGGTTCAATTAAAGGCCCATTGGATATATAAGAATATATGTATGCATTTGCATCCCAAATTATTCAATAGATGACCCTTACTTAATGGGCCACTACAAGAAAATTACTAAAGTCGCACTCTAAATGTCGCGCCATAATGAAATATGACCCATCGTCCGTGGGTTTAGTGGCGAAGGGATTGAACAATGAGCATCGGGTTGACTACCACGTCACGAGTTCGATCCTGGGGAATGACACTTTGTTGTGTCTTCATCGCGGCGCTTGGGGAGGCATCTCCGTAGCTAAGTGAAGCTGAGAGTAACCTACCTGTGTGGACAGAAAAAAGGGCTTGCTGGTCATGCTCCAGAGCCCACAGGGACAGGCCCCAGTGGATCATGAGTTAGGTGCCCTGCCCTTGGATTGGGTTGAGCCCAAACCCCTTCCTAAAATTTTTGTATAAAAAAAAAGAAAGAAATATGACTTAAAGAAGTCTAAAGTCACAATTTTTCACCAAACCACGACATAAGACACCACTTATTTAAAATATGCATCATGTTGTGGAGAAAATTATTACAAATTCAAATAGTTTGAAAAATGGAAAATCCCAAATAAGTCCCTCCGAATACCCAAAAGGACAAGTAGGGAATCTAAACTTTTAAAAGGACCATGAAGGAACCAGCACCTATCTATCATTTTAAAATTTTGTGAAAAGACAAAATTGCCCCCATTCTAAAACACAAATTGCGAGAAGAGGGTAGGTGTTAGTGTGGAATTAGGGTGGGGTAGGAATTTGTGTTTTAGGATGAGGGCAATTTTGTCTTTTCGCAAAATTTTAAAATGACATATAGGTGCTGGTTCCTTCACGGTCCTTTTGAAAGTTTAGGTTCCTCACTTGTCCTTTTAGGTATTCGGAGGGATTTATTTGGGATTTTCCCTTTGAAAAATGACAATAATCAATATCTATTTGTTATAAATAATAGGCTAAAGTATACTTTTAGTCCCTCATGTTTGTATCAAGTTTCAATTTAGTCCTTTATGTTTGGAAAGTACACTTTTAGTCCTTTTTTGCTAACACCGTTAGTTTAACTTAACTGAATATGCTAACTTAACAATTTTAAATGGTTATTAAATACTGAAAATATGTTCAGAATAAAATATTTGAGTGTAAATAATCTTATATTTTCAAAATTTATCATTTTTGGTCCAATTTCATCATAAAATAATCATTTAAAATTGTTAAATTAGCATATTCCGTTAAGTTAAACTAACGGTGTTAGCAAAAAAGGACTAAAAGTGTACTTTCCAAACATAAAGGACTAAATTGAAACTTGATGCAAACATAAGGGACTAAAAATATACTTTAGCCTAAATAATATTTGACTGAATACTTTTTGTCCCTTATGTTTGTATTAATCTCTTTTGATTGTAATCATGTAGATATTCTTTGGCTAAAGTATATCCTCTATATGGGACTTCAGAATAACGAACGATTATTCCTATTTGTCACGCGGGTGGGGATACCTTGGGAAACAGAAAGAAAAAGTATACTTTTGAAAAGTATACCTTGAAGGAGGGGAGATTGCAATCATGTATGCTTTTCTAGTGCATTCTCACCTGCATGTCATATAAAGTGAGACTAATCCCTCTTTATTTTAAAGTCCCATATAGAGGTAGACAATTGACTCGTAGTAAACTTATTTATATTCAAATTATGAAGAAGTCAAAAGATAATTAAACAAACCATATGCCTAGTTTACATTTAAATTTAAACAGAAAACGATGTGACTTGATTAAGCTTGTTGGATATGCCTCAAAATTTCTATAAAAATAGAGAAAATTTCATTTTAAGAATCCCCTAATTTACAAATAATTAGTTTTTATTCCTAGTTAGAAAATAATTTTATTTTAAAATCTGCAAATTATTCCACCATATTCATCACTGCCGAAATTCTTACGAAAATGTTAGCATTGATCTGTGAGTAATGCATAAATTAAGATGACAATTCACAAAATTATCACCCTATCAATTTCCAACAATTAATTTGCCAGCGGTGCAATGTTTTGATTAACTACAAAAGATTATGTGGAACTTAAAAGATCGCCAAGGAACACCTTTTGTACGCGCAAGTCGCAATCACTTCTTTTCTTCTAGCACAAGCAACTAACGTTAATTAATTAATCTTTTTTTTTGGGCCGAAACGTTATTAATTAATCTTGTTGCAATCACATTCATCATTTACGGGCTGTTTGGATTAGATTCTGGAGAATAGCTTTTGTGAAAATAGCTTTTTAAAAATAGCTTTTGAGTAGAATAACTTTTCTGGAAAATAGATTTTGGTAAAATGAGAGTGTTTGGATAAAGTATCAGTAGAATAACTTTTTGAATGTCAAATTACCAAAAAGGACAATTTTGCCCAAAGAGAAGCCTATGGAAGATCAAAGAGAAGGGGTACTTTTGGGAAGATGTTTTGGGATGAGTAGATGTTTTTGACTCTACCCATTTTTAGGTGTGAAAAGTAACAAATGGTAGATTTCCCCCAAAATGTGGTTTTGGATCCAAAATGAGGTTTATGGAGATAAAATTGTTTTTCCAAATTTTTTTAGTGTTTGGCAACATCGTAGTGAAACCAAGGTTTTGTTTCTAAAATCTATTTTTGGTGGCTATCCAAACAATTACTTTTTCAAAATTCAAAGTTATATGAAAATTACTAATAAATATCACAACAACATCTTTTTTATAGCAAAATCACAACAACATTAGTAACCACGGGATTGTTCAATTAAAAAAAAGTATAATGATGGGGTTTACATAATTCAAAATCGTTTCTGAACATCTCAACGTTACATACTTACATCTATATGGGACTTTCTCCTTTCTTATTTCTAAATTTTTTTCCCTCACAAATTTTAATAATTCTATCATGTTCCATAATTGTGACGCTTGGATTAAATCAAGAGCAAATAAACTGCATTAAAATCATCAATTCAGAATGATCAGCTGCTTCAGATGAAGGATCTAAAACTAAAAAGCAACGGTCTTTAATTTGATCAATTACTTCCAAACTCTTCAATTATGCCAAATTTTATTCTCATCATCTTCCCAAATTTCTAAAAACCTTCAAGTGTCATTATTAAACTACTCTCCACTTCTCACTTAAAATCCTTAAAGTCTTCTAACCATATAATTAATGTGACTATCAAGATTATTATCTATACTTTTTTTTATGAAAGGATATTTATAATCAAACCATAAATAAAGAAGACATTCCTTTTAAAAACATCTAAGAGGAAAGAGCATATATATAAACTATTTGCTCATGTCAGTATATTGGTGTCTTTACAAATCATTCTAATATAGTATTAACCACTACAAAAATTGTTACCTAAGTCAGTACTCAGTAATATTGTGTCCAGTTTGCTTAAAAGGAAATATTGTTACCAAAAGCTTTCCTGATTTCTTTTAATCTTTTTCTCCCTTTCACTTTTAATAACCCTTCCTTGCTGCAAACAATCATTTAATTCCAGAATCTTCAAATGTTAATAAACACAGTACTTTCAAAACTTCTTTAATTCTGATAAAAAAAAACTTCTATATTCCATGTTTACACTTCTTCAAAATTAATACTCCCCTCATCAGTCCATAATATTATAATTTAACATTCAACATTTAACAAATAAATTTAAAACAATACAGAAAAGGCCAAAGAGATCAATTATTAGGAAAAATAAATTCTCATATATCAGTACCAGTCAGACAAACTCAAACATGAAATAGCATGAGCAAGTTGCTCATACAATCACATATATACCATCCTAAATTAACTACCAAAAGGGAAAAATAAAATATATACCCTCACAAAAACTGTCTCACATTTACAAATAATCCTACCATACATTCATTCACCACCAGTACCACCAAAAAATCTAACATACTAATATACCAAAAATAAAATCCTCACTAATAATCCTAACTCTAACATACTAATATAGTAATATTATCAGAAACCACTGTCACTGTTTCTCTTCACCATTATCATTCTTCACCATCATCATCATCCAAAATCTACTTCGCTTAGGTTGAAAAACCTCACGAGGCTTAAGCAAAAACGCCGAAGATCTCATCAACGCAGTATTCAACGTCCTCTTCGCAATCTCTCCTTCCACGCCTCCCATTCTCACCAGCGAATTCTTCATCGCCGATTTCCGCAGATTCAGCCTCGCTGACGTGGCGGACGCTGACGTGGACGGTGCTGCTGACGTGGCGCGATCCTTGGTTTTCTCGGCGAGGCGCTTGTGGTAGGCGCAACGGAAGGAGCCTGGATGCGATGTCGGCGCGCACATACAGAACGACTTTTTGTTAGATGAAACTGTATTGCTTTTGTTCGTTGATTTTGGTGCTGTGATCGGAGAATTTGGTGTGTTGACGGAGAATTTTGTGAATGGCGGCGGCGACGGCGGAGATTGGCGGCGGAAGAGGTTGAATTGTGGCCGTGAAGCGTAATTGGAGGATTTCGCCGTCTCGTTTCGCGGCGGAGGAGAGATTACGCAGGTGGAGGCCATGGATTTGAGGAGAGAGAAAGTGAACGTTGGAGTGGTTTTTAGAGAGAGAAAGTGAGAATCGGAGAATTTACTTTTTCAGGAATGAATGAATGAATGAATTTCGCGAACCTTGGGCGGAGGGAAGGGTGAAATCGTAATTTCAGGGGATGAGATGAAAATCGATTTCCAGGAATGAAATTTCGTAAAGCTTTTTTGAGTTTTTGCAGTGGAGTGGAGGAGGGTTTATATAAGAGAGGGAAGGGTAGAATCGTGATTTCAGACAATGGAATGGTTTCGCCTGAATGAATGAAATTTCGGAAAGCTTTTTTAGTTTTTCCAGTGGAGGCGGGGTTTTATAAGGGAGGGATACAAGGGTAGAATCGTAATTTCAGGGAGCGGACGAGTTGATTGGAGATATAAATTGCGCAAACCTTGTCCCAGTGAATGGGAGTTTATATGAAGAAGGGGAGGGTAGAATGGTATTTTCAATTGGTTTCCGAGGTCTGTGAGGAGTTTTTTTGTTAGTGATGAAACAGAGTGTAGGCATAGTTTCGCTTTTGAATCTATGGGTGGGAAATAGGAAATAGGAAAGTTTCGTTATTGAACGCGCTTGGTTGAGGTGCGTGTGTTTCACGCTCGAATTGTTTCAGGGTTTTGTTTGAGGGCGTGGGGTACACGCGTGTTGTGAGATTGGGGGAAGCGTAACTGGCAAGAAATTGTTTTGGTGTTTTTTTGTTGATTCAGTTTGGGAATAATGATGTTTATGTTGATTGATGATTAATTTAGAAATTTGAGTTTGGATTGTTAGATTCTGTAGGAAATCAAATTGAATATACACCTATTTCAGTTTGAATTTTTTTAATCTAACAAGATAAATAAGAGAGATGATAAATTAGTTTATAGTTGAAGATGAGTTTCCTATTTAAATAAAGAAATATGGTAAAAAATTAAATTAAGAAATAGTTATATACTCTTTTTTTATAATGTTTTATGTTTATACTCTTTAAGTTCATGAGAAACAACTCAAATATTATCTTATTTTCTTAAAATAAACCTCTCATTAGTATTGTAAATATTTTTATGCTTATTTCCATTAAATTAAATAATATATATTGTGAATAGTTTAAGATGTAAGCTGAATTTTTCTTTTTTGATTGGTTTAAGCTTAAACGATATAATATTCCAAAAACATGTTGGTATTTCTCAAAATATGTATATTCTATTACTACGTGCAAAGAAATGAAGAATATTTTGATTAATGCAGGTAAAAAATAAGAAAATTTGATTAAAATTCAATAACTTAGAATGTTAATTTATTTTAATGCAGAAAATAAATTGAATATATTTTAATTTATATTTTTTATGCTAAAATAAACTTTTTTTCCCTTATATTTGAATGAATTTTCAATCTAGTCTTTTATATTTAGAAAGTACAAGTTTAGTCATTTTTTGTTAACACTGTTAGTTTCACTTAAAGGAAAATGTTAACTTAAAAAATTTAAATGGTTAATCCAGATTATATATCGATAGAATATGCAACAACAACAAAGTCATATCTCAACTAGGTGGATAGGGTACATGGACCACATGACGCTATTTTGTTCGATCAATAGTCATATTTGGAAATAAATCATTGATCAAAAGATCTCGTTGAATGATTTCGTGAAGAGTTCTCTTCGCTCTCTTTCTCCCTCTTTTGTACGGACACCATACCATTTAATAATAAACTATTCTTACTAGTTCATCTAATTCTTTCATTTGAACATGCTGAAACCACCTTAACCGACTTTCTACAGTTATCTCCGCAACTAATGCTATCTCAACTAATGTTAAGATGGATGTATGACTACACATCCATCTTAACATTCTCATCTCTAACACCTTTGGACCATCTTATGTTCATGTTGTCTTTTAAAATCCAACATTCACTACCATATAACATTGTTAGTCTAATGGTTGTCCAGTAAAACTTCCCTTTTACCTTATCTTAAACCTTACTATAACACTTCAGTTAAAAAAAAACCTTACTATAACACCAATAGTTTTCTCTCCATTTAAATCAACCAGCCTGAATTATATGATTAACATCGCCATCAACCTCACAATCTCCTTGTATAATTGATCCCAAATATTTAAACTTGTCCATCAGTTGTATAACATGGTCTCCCAATGTAGTTTCTATATCCTCATGAGTTTGTCTATTACCAAAACCATAGTGCATATATTTTGTCTTGAGCCTACTTAGTCAAAAACTTTTGAACTTTAGTGTCATCCTCTATAACTCAAGTTTCCGATTAATGTTGTCTTTTGAGTTCCTACAATGACTATATCTTCCGCGAAAAACATGCATTTAAGAATTTATTCTTGGATACTTGCAGTTAGGACATTCAAAACTAGGTTGAACAAATATGACAATCCAATTCTTATTGGGAATTCATTTGTTTCTCCTCCATGTGTTGTAACGATAGTCATTACCCCCTCATCATACATATCTTGAATGACTCTAATATACTCAACTTGAATCTTTTTATTTTTTAAAACTTTCCAAAGTAATTCTCTTGGTACACAATCATATGCTTTTCTCATATCGATAAAAATCATATGTAGATCCTTTCTTTTGCTTCGATATTTTCGATTAAAACCTTAAGTCGATAAATTTCTTCTGTAGTTGGCCTATCTTACATGAAACCAAATTGATTTTTCGATATGCTAGTCTCAGTTCGTAACCTTCACTCCACTTTTCCCCACAACTTCATTGTATGACTCATAAGTTTTATTTCTCTATAATTTGCAAAATTTTGAAGATCTCATTTATTCTTATAAATAGGGATAATTTACTTTTCCTCCAATCATCTAACATTTTCTCTCAAACATAATTTAGTAAGTCACAGAATCTCATTAAATAGTTTAGTAAGTCACACCACATAATTTTCTCTCAAACATTTCTAAACTTCAATAGGAATGTCATCAGGTCCAATAGCTTTGTGACTTGCCATATTTTAGTGTAATTATTCATATATTGTTTAAATTGGTCATTTGAACCTCAGTTTACTTATGAAATAATCATTTAAATTTAATAACTCATTGTTGCCATTAAGTAAAACTAACCGTGTTAATAAAAAAGGACTAAAAATGATCTGTCCAAGTATAAAAGATTAAATTGAAATTTGATAGAAACATAAAAGACTAAAAATATACTTAGTTTATTTTTGACATATTCTTACAAGATAAACATCAGCTGAATAATTCCGTTTACATTAAAATAAGTACAATTTTTTAATATAAAATATATACGTGGATGCTATGTCTAAAAGATATTTTGATTGCTTTAACAGAAAAAGATATTTCGATTTAAAAAATATAATAATTGAAACAATATATACAAACTAAGTAAATGCCTAAATGGTAAAAGCAAACAAAGAAGAAGGCACGCTGTATTTCCCAAACATTGGGCAGGAGACGGCCCATTGTTTGGATTTATTGTGGGCTGTCATACTCATCTCATTCTTTTTAATTAGTAATATTATTTTTTTTATATGTGAATATTTTAAAACAATTAGTAAAAAATGGACAATTTTTAGTTCAATATGATGAGCCATTTAATTGAGTCCATACTCCATACACGTGACATCCCGTGCCGTCTCAACTCTCAAGATTATTCTGAAGCATTCTGCATTTGGTGCCACGTGTACCATTTGTTTGGGTACAGCTGGACTATCTCCCCATTTGGCTCTATCCTCTCACATTTACTACATACAGTATTTTTCATGATGGAGCATATTCTACTATAAGCCAAACACTTGCTTTTGAATCATCATCATGTTACCCTCCCGGAAAAAGGTAACAGCCATACCTTTTTAAGAAATTCAAGTCAATTTAATTGGATAAGAAATTTTAATTATTTTAAAACTGTAACTATTATAAATATATAGGATTAACATAAGTATCAGTCACTCAAATGTGCCCAATTTAGTTTTAGTCACATAGATTTTTTAAAAAAGGTTTTAATACTACATAGGGCTAATATATACTTTGGTTCCCTTAGTTAACCCTATTTGAGTTTTGATTACTTTTTTTTATCAGCGAGTTTTGATTACTTCAAATTTAAACAATTGGTTTTAATTCTTTAAGGGATAAAATTCTCCATATTTTTATTAAATTATACGGACTAATCTTTTAAGAGGAACTAAAACATTTTGTTTGAAACTTGAAGAACCAAAACTAAAATGAGAGAAAATTTAAGAGGTCAAAAGATTGTATTGGTCTTGTAGGGCTAGAAATCATACCAGGTCCAAAAGTACAAACAAATTAGCCCAAATATAAACATAAGCTTAGCGAGAAAAATGCTTACTACGAGGGCAATAGATTCATTGATAACCATTCTCCCATAATGACAGTCAGTCTCTCCATAATAACCCATAAATCCAGCAGCTCATCAATTACATACTCCCTCCGTTCCCTAATGTAAGAGCCCAAAATTTGAATGGTTTTGGTCCCTAATATAAGAACTCACCCCATATTCTCTCCTCATTTAATGCATTTTTTCCTACTTTACCCATAACTCTCTTTCATATTTATTAATGCTTATGTATTTCTCTCTCTTAAAAGTACCATAATAAATATGGGCAATTTTGGAAAAGAAGCATTAACTCCAGACACCCAACTAACATTCACATGTTTTCTTAAGAAGCGTTTTTTTGACGGCTAGCTCTTACATTAGGGACCGGAGGGAGTACTATATAGCGCTATACAACATTAACTACGACATTAAAGTCTGTAGCTATAAAAGGAGCTTACTTATACTTAGAAGGAAAGGGCATTGCAATATTATTCTTTTACACTCTTATACTCAGAAATATTCTCCACATCGACCAGGAATGTGTGTGTGTGAGTATATAAGTATGACATTCGTACTTCAACTTGCCAACCGCGTTAGTTGGTTTTGCTGTTGTGTATGGTCCGAAAAATGTGTTAAAAAAAAAGAAATATATGTATTTAAACATTCTCTCGGTGTTTCCTACTATATGATTGTATCTTGACGTAATGAACTTTCGTAACTTTCATAATTAAAGTTCATCTTTCCTGTCTTAGTCTTTGCTAACCACACACACATTAAAATATTAAAATGTAAAAAGCTATTACTTCCTTTAAATATTTTTGTTATAGTCAATGCAATAGTACTAGGAGTGGATAATTTTCATCCTGATCTAACAATTGTTGATGAAATTCGAGAGATAATAGTCAATGCAACAGTGTGTGTGTGTGTACATACACACATACGCGCGCTCGCGGGGATGTGATAGTGAAGTTTGCTAGAGCACATACTTCTTGATATTTGTGAATTTGCGTAAACAAAATGTAGAATGTGCAAAGTAGACAAGTGTTTGTTATTTTGATTCATTTCATCATAACAAAATATTATAATAATTGTGATTTTAAAATATAATTATAAATTTCAGTATTTACTAATCTGAATTTTAATCCTTCATGTCCAAGATACCACTCATTGAATTATAAATTTCCTAAACACTTCAAGACAACAAAGTGCTCTAACGGGGCATTGACAGCTTTAAATTTTAATATTAATGGTGCAGAATCAGGTTTTTAAATAATGACGTGCCCAATGAAGAGATGAGGTTGATGACTTTTAGTATTAAAATAACGATGACCTGTTAAATAGGTTAAGTTTATGCAATTTAAGTTAAACATTTTATCAAACGAATATTTTAATATAACTTAAACATGTCCGGTTTTGGGTTACATAGTTGCTATGAAGATAAAATATGATATTCTGTTTTGAAATTTTGACATGATGTGTGTTGGCTGGCAGTGAGAATGCACAAGCGTCCTGCACTAAATAAAAAAAGAAAAATGGGATAAGGATTGCAAGGATTACAATGAAGCTTGAAATAATATAGGGGAATGAACACTGAAAAGGTAACATAAGCTTTTGGCCTTTCAAATAAAATCCACTGCCTACGTGGCCAATCTACCACGTTAATATTGTCAAAAACAAATAACAGAGTTAATAATGCGTCAAGGCAATTATCACCTTTAACATCATAGGACTAACGATTTTAATAAAGTAAATTTGAGGAACTAAAAACCTAATAAAAACAAATTATAAGTATTTAAAGTGCGTTCAAGTTTAAAATTTCTTAAACATGTGTTTTGATTCTTTCTTCAAGGGAAAAATGGTCCGTGTCATTAAAACTTGTAATTTAAAAATCTAGAAACCAATAACAAAATAATGACCAACTATAAGGACCAACATTGAATCTACCCTATAGAACATCAAACATTTAAATATCCATCCATGCAATCATATTAAAATCCAAGTTGATAAGGAAACTAAACAAATCACACAATTTTACCCAATATATAATGACCAACTTAGAGCCTGTTTAGATAGCCACCAAAAATAGATTTTAGAAACAAAACCTTGGTTTCACTAAGATGTTGCCAAACACTAAAAAAATTTGGAAAAACAATTTTATCCCCAAAACCTCATTTTGGATCCAAAACCACATTTTGGGGGAAATCTACCATTTATTACTTTTCACACCTAAAAATGGGTAGAGTCAAAAACATCTACTCATCCCAAAACATCTTCCCAAAAGTACCCTTCTCTTTGATCTTCTATAGTCTTCTTTTTGGGCAAAATTGTCCTTTTTGGTAATTTGACATTCAAAAAACTATTCTACTGACACTTTATCCAAACACTCTCATTTTATCAAAATCTATTTTCCAGAAAAGCTATTCTACTCAAAAGCTATTTTCAAAAAGTTATTTTCAGAAAAGCTATTCTCCATAATCTAATCCAAACAGATTGAATTTACCCTATAGAACATCAAACATTTAAATTCCATCCATAGTCATGTTAAAGTCCACGTTGATAAGAAAACTAAACAAATTACACAATTCTATATCCAATATATAATACTATAACTTGATTTTCTCAAAACATTATTATAAAACCAATTATAAACCACCATATAAGTTGGATAAATCATTTTTCTGGATAAGATTTTACTTGTATGAACAAATAACCCTTTCTAGGTCCAAAATTTAAAAAAAAAAGGAAAGGAAAGGAAGAACAATTAGCTAATCCTAATGCAACAATAATCACCCTCGCAAACGATAGTTAAAATACCACGTTGGCTAATAGATATTATGCTAGGCTAAATTAAGACATTGATATAAATCAAACAATATCATACAAATGAAATTGCCAAAACCCAGTTAACAAACAAGACACCTCAACTACATCTAAAAACTAGAAACATTTTCTCCATAAATGATAAAGAAAACATTCTATGCTATTCACTCAACTTCCTTTTTCTACATATTTTAAGAGCTTTCCTGCTTATTCCAACAAAAAGCTTTGGCTATTTCTATAGCAATAAAAACCAAAATCGTCTGCATGTCTATCAAGGACAATACTTATTAAATGCACATAAATATGGACTAGGTGGGCAATGAGCTTATAAATATAAAAGCAAACATTTACAAGTCTACTTTTGGTAATGTTTTATTTGCTCCATGCCCCATCTTAACTGTACAGGTAAGGAATGTGCTTCAAGAACTTCTCATTGCTCTGAATTGATCATTGTGCAGTGCTCAAGCAACTCTCCCAGGTCCCATACTTAGAACTGAAGCTCCCTCCACCACTTTTCTGTGCATACTCTGAAATAGCAGTACGAGCACAAACATCCCAGGTCCTTGCTATGTCACCAAGTGACATGGGTTGTGTTAGGCTTCGCAGCGATATGCTAAACTTTGACTTCACTTTCGCCGGCAAATCTTCACTTTCCCTGCTGTTGAAATAGAATGACAAGTGATATCACTTCATACTTTCAACATATTTTCATTTTGGTTTCTAATTTTCTATACTTGAATTTAGACCAACTCCTCGTGAAACTATAAGGATTGATACTAAACTCTCTGGATTAATATCAACAAATTGCAAAACAAATTTGTGCTAAACAAGAGATGACAGAATGAATACGTTCTTACCAGGATTCAACTGGAAACTTGTCTAGGAGTATGGGGGAGCAGTTGGGATAATTTGTAGGAACAAGCAACCATAGGGGTTGAATCTGTGACTGCATGATGGAAAAACATGAGTGAAGACAGTTTCATCTTCATTAGGGAAAAATAAAAAAATTAATATGTGCAATTCTAGCAATTAGAAGGTTTTAAAAGCCTTACCATCTGCACTGAAGCATATTGAGATTTCAAGCGGGGACTGAGTGCGATGGCGCAGTACGAACACTTGACAACAGTTCCTTCTGCCCCTACAGAAACAACAGCGGAAGCGGCAGTTGGATCAACATCCTCATCACTGACTTCTACAACTGTATCTATAAGTCGTTCATTAATCTCCCTTATCTCTTCCAGCAGGGCATGATTAGCCTGCAGCATACAACACATAATATCCTTATATCTAAGGACGTTGAGACCAGCAAGCAAGGAAAATAGCTATAAAAACTACTTCTAAATCTTATAGTTTTATACTGTCTTTAGAAACAACTTTGAATCAAGAATTCAGGCCATCTACAAATCATATTATTGGTGATATTTGAAGATTTGTACTTGCGTTCAGTTGATTTTTTAAATAGTTAGTTTTCCAAACAGTGTCATCCAGCATGAAGTCATCTGAAGATCTTACATACGACATGTGTTTCAGACTCATGCAATCTTAATTATTGTTCTTGAATGAGGTAAATAAGGATTACTGGTAAACAGGAGTTATCAACAAAAAGCATTAATCAATAACACATCTGCCTAACCACCATATGCTAATACAGCTGCCGTAACCAACTACTTCTGCAGCTATTATTAGTAATTGTCTGCTGTATTACCGTTTTGTTACATCATTAAATTACATATAAATCCTTGAGATCAAGAATTCTTTGAAAATAAGTCGCATTTTAAAATTGGTGATACTTATAATTATAATCTCACATCTTTAACTAAACGCATTAACCACTGCACCAAAGTCTCAATTAATTTAGTAATAATGTTTTAGAACCAAGCACCAATATGTGAAACTTAAATCCTACAGCTGCAGTACGAGGTTCTGCATTAGAGCTTATTCGGGAGGTGGTTCCCAAAAAAGTTCCAATCAAAATACTTATGTTCCCCTCCTTTAACTTAGTTGCTTGTTCAATAAAATGAAAAGTGTGCATCAATTAATAAGACCAACTTTGTCACTCCTTCCTCCTTTTTCCTCTCTCCCCGTTTTAAACGTCAGTACTAACAATGAAATGAGAGAAGTAATGCAATTGTCATCTGAATACAAAATATAACCCCTTGCTTAGGTCCCCGTTTTAATAACCTAACGTTCAGCCAAAAGGAAAGCTCTGAAAATTAAATAGATAGAACACAAGTTAGTACCTCAATCCTTGATTTCTTGATACTTGATGTTGCAGTTGACTCCGAATCAGAAGCCTCTGCAGTAATAAACTGCTTGATGCCATCATTCAAGCTACCCCCGCATGATGCAACATTCAAAGGCAAGGCAGTGATGCATCGTCTCATCCTCTTGGTTCCATTGGTTCCATCATGATTAACAACATTTCTAGCCTGAAGACGACATTTAGTCATGGCAACCAAATCCTCACCAACTGCAGCTCTGGATCCATTTCCTGGGGCTGATCCTGCTATTCTGTCAACCATGCTGAAAACTGATCTAATATCACCGACAGCAGTGTCTAATGCTTTAGGTGACATTGTGGTTACCTGAAATCATGCTTTAGACATGAGTTTTTCTTATGTAACTAAAATACAAGTAGAATAATAAAAGAAAACTTTCTATTTGAATGCAGACCAATATTGCTGGTTTTTTCAGCCCTAACATTTGTTCTGTCCAAAATAATTGAATCGATCAAAAGTCAACAAAGCTATAGGTTGTTTGAATAACCTTCAAGAACCAGCCCATACCATGGGTTGGATGACCTATGTATTTAATAACTCAATGGTTGACCATAGTCAAATCACACTAGACTGCCTGCTGGCTTTTCCATAGTTGAACTCCAAATTATAATGAAGTGGGACCATTCTTTTGGTCTCACTTCAATAATGTGGGATCAATAACAAAGATATGCTCCTTTTTTGTTTTTTACTTTTACTTAAATTCTCAGTACACATAGATATTTTGGGACACAGGGAGGGCATTTAATGCAATAACTAGTTTGTCCACTACTATATATTTCATCTCAATTTCTGTTTACAGTTAACAAATAAATCACATACTTATGCTCATATATCTTACTATATATGTAATATATGTAACTGAAATAAACGTAAATTAATACATCATATATTAATATATGATTTAAAATTATAGAACTGTTTTACTTAAAGATGTCCATATAACATTATACTTAAATTTAAAATTTATAAATTAATCTGAATAAATTTGAACTAGTTAGATTACTTGAATTAGTATCCAAACAGTTGAACCAATGACCTCTATTCATTGGTTCTGGTTCCAATAACTATGATATTCCACACTCCATAGAAAGTTTCCAATGGATTAGACAAAAATAAATAAGCTGAACTAACCGCTTTCATTAAACGTTCGATTGGCTGCTCTGTTACTGTTGACTTTCCAGTAGTGGGAGCTAAAACATTGCCATGAGCACCATCTGGACTACTAAACTCTGCCAGCAAAGGAGAAGCTGATATACCAGGAGTCCCAATGGCAAGGGATTGAGCTGGTACTGCTGCACCTGCTGTTTGTTGATGCCCGAGATTTGTAGTTGTTATTGAAGTAACACCAGAAATAGGTTTCTCAGAATCAACTGGCATAGGAGACGGAGCCAAAGGAGGTGAAGGAGTGGGAACCACAAACGGTGAGTTAGCAGATTGCAGAGGGGTCCCGGTTTTAGTTATAGGTGGAAGAAGATTTTGTTGATCGACCTGAGGGGATGAATGTTGTGAAATCTGAGGAGATGCAGTCTGCATGAGTTGGGGTGAAGAAACAGAAAATGGACTTCCTTGTTTCAACTGTTGGTGGGGATAAGCTTGGCGTTGACCTGAGGAGAGATGTTGAGGATAGATCCCTGGCTTAACACCAATTCCTTGTCTCATCTTTATATCATTCACATCATTCATTTGATGAGGCTGTGGCGTTTGATGCGCTTGCAAGTGCGCGTGCAGCTGTTGCTTTGCCGGTTGGTGTAATTGTTGTTGTTGCTGCTGCTGCTGCTGCTGTTGTTGTTGCAGCATCTGCTGCCTATGCAACAATTGCCTCTGCTGAATCTGTTGTTTGAAATGCTGACTCTGCAACATCTGCTGTTCCTGCTGCTGTTTCAGTTGTGGATGCTGTAGCATACCGGAACTTGGCTGAAGAGAATTCATATTAGGTTGGATCACATTTACTCCACCTTGTGATGATATAGGATTCATGCTAGTCTGTTGAGGGGCACTGACAGGGTTTTGTTGAAGGGAACTTGCTGGAACCTTCTGAAGAGAGTTCAAATGATTTGCTTGTCCTGAATCTAAACTGGCACCAGGTTGCATTGGATTCATCATATTCTGCTGTGCTGTTGACAAACCAGGCATTGAATTGTGCTGCAAACCTGACATACTGTTCTGAGGCATTGCAATATTTGTTGGTTGCAATTGAGAGTTCATTTGATTTTCATGAGATTGAACTTGTTGTGGATGCGGCATAGAATTCATAGAAGGAGGGGGGAGTTGTCCTGGCTGTAGAGGTTTCTTGGGCCTATTCGTACTTATGAAGTTAACAATCTGCTTCTCATAGGAACCCAGTTTTTCCTTGAAACCAGGCGTAATGTTGGTTTTAGGAACCTGCAGAAATGCTATAAGACGCTCCAACATTGATTTAAACATCTTCAACTTTTGAAGTTGTTGCTCTGACTTTGGTGGTTGTGGAAGGGAGTCGTGCTGGTATCAAAATGCAAACACATATTATGTTACAAAAGGATACAATGGGAATTTCAGAAAAGCATATGGATTGAGCTTATAACAGAAGATGTGCTAGATGTAAAGCCATGATTTACAACAAAGGACAGATATTCATACATGGCGTTGACAACTTCATGTTCAAAAAATCAATACTCAACATACCTGCTGAAGCTTAGCAGCAATTTTCTGGTACATTTCATTCAATTCTGGCAAGTATGTTTCTTTCATGATTTTGATCTGAGAATTGAAAATGACAGAAGCATATAATCAAACATTAGAACCCTGAAGATCATCCATGCAAGCAAATTGGTTTCACTGTTGCATTCATAATATGCACAGGAGGGAAATATTCTTTTTCATTTAGCAGAAGACCATAAATTGCAGGTTTTACATTAAACAGAATGTTGAAGGTATTCCTGTGTTCCTAACTACTAACAAAGTCACTTTAACCAACTAATAACATTAGCTTGTACAGAAAAATATAATTCATATCAATATCATCAGCTTAATAATTACAAAGAGCATTTCTGGTGGGACTAATAGACGATAATATGGGCATGATAAACAACAATTCACTCCAGTTGTGTGCGTCAATTCCCCTCTTATGCAATGCAGATATTTTCATAGGTCAAATATGCAACCATTCAATCCAATTATAGTATGAATAAAATAATTTCTATTTTTCAAGCCAACTTTAATGAAACAATAAAATAAAGAAAATGGCATATTTACCTTTTGGAACACTTCTTCTTGCCAATCAATGCCACCTGGTTGTCCTGTCTGTGCTGTTGAATCCAGGGAAGCTACAACAGAGATTTACACACATGAGCATTAAGATTCAAATCAATTAAGCAAATTAATAAGTAACGTTTCAAATATTCATATTTAACGAAAATGAATGTATCACCATCAATCACAATATTAACATTCATGACATATGCAATCATGACGTTATCCACAATGGAAACATAACTTCACAAGCTTCAAGGCTTCTCTACTTCTCTTTTGGAATAAGATAGTTCTCATAATTTGAAGAAAAGAAGTAGAAAAACAGTTCAAGTACAGCAAAGAAGACAAATATAGAAACCTAGCTCAAAAATAGACATTGATATAAAGACATAACAACAAAATAGGTATGAATATACCAACATTTTTTTCGCCCAAAAAAATAGATATACAAATATAAGCAACATAAAGAAATGCATAGATGGAAATAATTACTTGATGATGTTTCTGGAAGGGCTCGTTGTGATGGATACATCTGTTTTTGTTGATCAAGTACATTTTGCTGTTGATGCAAAGTGCCAGACGCTTGAAGCCTTTGTTGTATATCTCGTTGCAAGGAATTTGGCGGCTGCTGCTGCAGACCGAATTGCTGTTGCATCTGTGCAGGCTGAGATTGAATCTGGGACATCATTTGCTGCTGTGAAGCCTGTGGCTGTTGTTGTTGAGATGATAACAAAGTTGATGTATTTTGTTGTGACTGTTGCTGCATTGGAACCTTTGGTTGTTGCTGTTGCATCACGTGAGCAGAATGCTGGGTGGTTTGCAAGCCAGAGTTTCCAGAATGAGGTCCAAGCAATTGCTGCTGCTGCTGCTGCTGCTGCTGCAGCCCAGTGACATTGCTTCCCAACTGTTGTTGATGCACATTAGAGAGATTGTTTTGCTGATTTATTAACTGTTGCTGTTGCTGGTGCTGCTGCAGATTCGTAAGATTATTTTGCTGTCCAATCAACCTCTGATGTTGCTGCTGCATATCACCAACACCACCCTGTTGCCCAATTAGCTGACTGTGTTGCAGGCTTGTTGCATTTGACTGTTGCCCCATTGGCTGCTGCTGCTGCTGCTGCTGTGAAGGCAAGATTGACTGTTGGGTCATTGGTGTTTGTTGCTGATGAATCATAGAATTCTGTTGCTGCCTGATAACTGACTGAGGATGTTGCTGAAGCATGGACTGTGTTGATGATTGAACATTATTAGATTGTTGATTCTGCTGAAGACCAGAGAGAGGATTTTGTATCATGGAAGGCTGCATGACAGATGATGTTTGCACAACAGATTGCTGATTAGATTGTAACTGATTTGGTTGCAGAAGGTTCTGCTGTGACTGTGGCTGCTGCTGCTGCTGTGGTTGCTGCTGCATTTGCATGAGTGAGTGTGGCTGCTGGAACTTCCTAAGCTGCTGCTGCTGGTAAAGATACTGCTGGGTATTCTGTGGTTGCTGTTGTTGCTGTTGGCCGACAACCTGCTGCCTCACTGGCATTTGTCTCTGTGAATTAGTATACATATTTTGCATGTTGGAATTCTGGCTAATAGTGGTCCCCACTAAATTCTGTCCAGGCATGTTCTGCATATTGGAATTCTGTCCAGCCATGTTCTGCATATTGGAATTCTGTCCAGCCATGTTCTGCATATTGCCATTCTGTCCAAGGTTCTGCATATTGGGGTTTTGTACAAGATTCTGCATATTGGGGTTTTGAACAAGGTTCTGCATATTGGAATTCTGTACAAGGTTCTGCATATTGGGATTCTGTCCAAGGTTCTGCATATTGGGATTCTGGCCAAGGTTCTGCATAGGAGTCTGGCCTATATTGGCTGCAGATGAGAGATTAGATTGAGGTGTGATGTTATTTTGCATATTTTGAGACAGAATCTGCTGACGTGATTGGGGTTGATTAGGCAACGACATTGGATGTGACTGCCCTGGATTTTGAACTTGAGCCTGCATCATTCCTGTTAAAAAATGTAACCACCTAAGTCCTCTGCATGTTGTGCAGTTAAAGAGGAATACAGAGAGAAGACATAATGGTCGTAAAGAGAGAAAGTTAATCCCACATAACCTCCCACCATTTATGTCACTCTCTCTCTCTACAACTATATGATTTCATGCATGTAGATGATTTGATTTTTTTAAAAAAACTACCTAAATATAGAATGAATATGAATCACAATCAATATAGATAAGCAATTACCCAAAAACGGAAAGCATTTAAATTTCAACAACGCTTAAAGTAATTCAATGTCGACTTTGTTAGCTTTAAATTTCAACAATGGAAAGTTTTATGTATAAAATAGAAAAATAATGAAAGAAAAAGAACAATGATTTGATGCAGAACCAACAAAAACAACACAATTTTATTAATATCTTGAGCAATAGTACAATAGATTATTCACATATGAACTATAGAGCTAATAGAAATTTGTGTCTTTGTGTGCAAGTTCTTAATGATAGAGAACAATGACACTGTCTAATTCATATAGCCAAACCCACCTAGTGGGATAAGGCTTTGTTGTTGTCATTGTTGTCAGCATGTTATCATTGATCACATCCACTAGTTTTACTTAAGGTCTAGAATTGCACATGCACAAAGGATTTATAACTTGATAACAATGACAATCTCAAATGCCTCACGATATGTGCACATGTGTGTGAGAGCGTGCTTGATCATGCCCAAGCCAAAGAACTAGAATCTAACCTGTATCAGGAGGTTGATTACTAGGGCCACCTGTTGGTGGCATATTGTTGTTCTGGGATTTAGTCTCCATTGTAAGCATCTTCAAAGATATTTTCCGTAGATAATCAGGCTGCAATAAGTGAGCACCACATGATATCATCAATCTTATTTCTATGCATGTTTGCAAAGATAAAATTGATGCAAAAATATCAGTGATCCTCCTGATCATTGTAAATTTACCTGACTTGTTGCAGCAGTGAAAATCTTCTCTTCAAACCTTTGAGCAATCTTTCGAAGCTCATGTAATCCCTCTTGACCAGAAAATGGAAGATGCCTTTTCAATGTTTCCATTCTACAAATGGAAGGAAATGAAATCTTCTAATTAATTTTTAATGAGTATGCAGATTTCATCAATTATGTTATATTATGAGCATTTTAGAATCGTGAACTGCATGAAAATGCTCTCACAATGTCGGGGGTTTCGCAATACATCATTTTGAAACACTTGGACTACATGAGTGACAATATCAATAACAGTTTACCATGAGAAAAAAAGGAAAAACCTAATTCAATTCAACTTAGAAATAGAATATTAAAACTGAAACATACATTTTGTTGACTATTCTTTGGCGTGAATCAGGCGGTAGTTGAGTTCTCCAATCACTTGTATCCCTGGGTGGTTCAGCGCCTTGAGTAGGCCTCCAATTATTGGTATCCATCAAATTCAAACTAACTGAATACACAGAAAACAATATAAAAGAAAACAAATTTAAGGGAGCAGAAAAGTACAAGAGACATAAGATAACTGGTAAAATTATTCATTTGTCATAGACCCAATTGGTCATCAACTATTTTGTTGTCAAGCAACAATTCTATATTTACTTCAGATACACGCACACACAACTTCTTGACATTGACCACTATTGACTAATCCAAATTCAACCACTGTCGAGGTAACGCGTAACACTTTTCTTCCTTTCCCCACTCCACAACCTAACCCTAGGGACCTAGCTCTGGTACTATTTGTTCCAACACGTTGTTCTCCAAATTGTCTGTTGTGCCCCCCATTACCCTTATATGGGATCTTGTATCCCTCTCCCCAACTGATGTGTGACTTCACAATCTACCCTAGTGCCCAATATTCTCACTAGTGCACGCCTGAAACTGTTTCAGTTACTCGCACTCGAAACTGTCCGTTTTGAAACAAATACACTCAGTTATCTAGACCCTATAATGAGGTCCCTAACGATGCAATCAATTCTAGACTGTTCTCAATTATTCTTTTTAACATCACAATGAAATTACATCAACTTTCAACTATTTCAACATTTCATAACTCTATAATTCCATGATCATTACCATTCAACGATCTGAACTTTATTTCCTGCTCTACCTCTGGATCCTTACTCTCCCTCCTGCTCTTCAATCAATCCACAAACCCTTTCACAAGCCTACACAATTTCAAACAGCCCATCAAATAACAGTAAACAAACTCAACACACACAAACCAATCCTCACACACTAAAAACATCCACAAATTACACAAAAAACCAATCTTTATTGAAAAAAACGCATCCATTCAATGAAAAAACCAAAACCCAGAAACAATATCAATGAAAAAAAATCAAAACTCTTTCACAAACCTACACAATTCTCAACAACAAAGCAAATAACAGTAAACAAACTCAACACACACACACAAAAAAAAAACTCAAACACCAAAAAATTACACAAAAACCAATCTTTTTTCAAAAAAACACATCCATTCAATACAAAAATCAAAACCCAGAAAGCAAAAAACAAAAACAAGCTAAAAAAAACACGAGCAACAAAAAAAGTGTACCAAACAATTGACCGCCGTCGCCGTGGTCAACGGTGGCGGCGAAAGTGAATAAGAAGGACGGAGAAATGCACGGGTGGGGCCCACGATGACGTGGCGGAGATTGAGATAGTAACGACCTTAGCCTATGACGGAGGAGAAGAAGAAGAAGCTAAGGAAGGATTGAAAAGATTGTGTTGCGGGGAAATTAAGGAATGAGCTTATGTTATGTTCTGTTGTGTTGTGGTGGTAAACTAGAAGCTTATTGCGTTATTTATAGAGAGATTCACCTATGTGTGGGCCCCACCTATATAAAAACATGTCTTCCCATCTTAATCTTAATTCTTACTATGCATTCTTCTTGTCAAAATCCATACATGACTCCCCTAATTTCGTTGTTTTGTTTTTATTCTATGTTAATTTTCCATATTTAAATTATTTATTTATTTAATTATGTATTTTTAAAATATATTTATCTGATTATGATAACGTCTTTTCACTATGTGTTATAAAATACATATTATAACCTAGTTTGGTTTTAAAAATATACTACCTCATGTCCTACATATAAGACCTAATTGACTTTTTTTAGAGAGATTAAGGTTGCGAAATAGACTATTAAATCATGACATATTTGATATATTTTTTTATTATACATTAGTTTATAGGTAACATAAACTAATCTAAGGGGGAAAAATTAGGTAAATCAATTTATAATTAACTTATTTTAGTTTTTTATAGGATTTTCTAAAAAAGTCAATTAGGTCTTATATTTAGGACCAGTGAGAGTATTTATTAGTAAAAGTAAGGTCTTGTATATTTTATATTAGGGTTAAGGTGTAAATGAAAAAAAGTAAGCTATTAGATGTTGTAGCTATAAAGGGTGAATGAAAAAAGGTAGTTAGTAAATGAGTTTTAAATGATAGTAAATAGTGGCAATGAATTTACTTTGATTTATCGTATGTAATTTATTTGTATTTATGGATAATACTCATTCATTGCATGATAATATTAGTGAGTAGTAGTGACTATAGGTTCATGAACATTCATCATTCAGTAATGAATCTTGGAGGTCAATACAATGTTAGGTTAGAAAAATTTAAGAACAATAAATTCTATCAATATAAGCAATATAATATCGTATAAAGTTATTTTTTTACATAGGCAAGCTGTGATTTGACTTTGCTAAAAAAATTAAATACATTTTTCATTTTATTCCTGATTAATTACATCTTTCTCTTTAATCTTATATATTTATTGTCGTTGATTAATTTTAATCATTACAATTCATTGTAGATCGCTTGATAAGTTGCTTGCTGCGTATGGAAAATCATCCTCATATACATTATCATGTCTGCCTACGTGCACAGAGCATTCTAATTTCTAATTTATTTGGCCACATTTGTATCATAAATGGCGTACTTTTTTTAGACAGTTAAAAGATAAACATATCATAACTTATTACCAGAAAAAAACTGTATAATTTGGTAATATTTTTTGTACCATGCATCACTTAGCTAGGAACAACTGTGTTAGTCCCAAAAAACCAAGATCAATTGAATTCGTATGGATTGCAAGGCCTAAATTCATTCACATAAAAAGTTCATGTATCTCATTATTAAATAGTTAATTATTCAAAGCGAAATAAACAAATTGCCTAATCTAATGCTATTTGTGCACTTCTATTCTTTTCTTGATATAAAAAGAAAATAAGACAAAAAAAATACTAAGAACCAACTACATCTTTGAGAAGATGCACCACATCAGCTTTGGATACGGGTTTGCCAGTCTCGATTGTTCATAATTCTATTTTGCGTTTTGATAAAAGTTTGATTCAAACTCATGTGGACTTTTTTTTGAACTGAACATGCGGACTTTAATATTGTAAAACTTAATGGCAAAAGCAAAACACTAACTATGGTGTAAAAAACTTATTGTAGCATACGCAGGCTACAATTTGAAGTTAAATATACAAGAAATATTGTGACAAGAAAAAGATACAATAAATATAGACTTAAAAAGTTTACAAAAAGTAGAGACAGTCATTTATTGGTTAACACTAATATTATTATAAATAAATGATGGGAGTTGATGAAGTTATTTATTATTGTACACCCATTATCTCATCAATTCATCAGAAATTCAACTACATATCGTTTACCGTTAATTAATTAAATAAGAAAAGATTATGAATGTGTTTGGGAGAAGCAAGGGTGTGCTAATGAAATGTGGAATGAAATGACTATGATGGTTCGAAAAGCGGCCAAAGAATTTTTGGGTGAATCAAAGGGTATTATAAGACGTGATAAGGAGAGCTGGTGGTGGAATGATAACGTCCAAGAGAAAACTCAATTCAAGAAACATTGTTTCAAGGCTATACATATAAGTGATAATGAGGAAAATTGGGAGAAATATCGCTTAACAAAAAAGGAAGCAAAATACGCTGTGAGTGTAGCTCGTTTTACAGCATTCGAGAAGTTTTATAAAGAGTTAGGGACAAAGTCTGGGGAACAACAAATTTTTCGGATAGCAAAGATCAAGGAGCAAAAATCGAGGGATTTAGATTAAGTGCGGCGCATAAAGGATGAAGGAGATAAAGTTTTGGTAACAGATGACGATATTAAGGATCGATGGAAAACTTACTTTTACACGTTGTTTAACGACAAAGATGAAACTTTGAATTATGAGTTAGATGATTTGGAGAATAATGAAAGGAACATCAACTACACATTTCACCGTCGAATTAGAGTTAGAGAGGTTACGGAAGCTCTTAGGAGAATGACAAGTGGCAAAACTATTGGTCCTGATGACATTCCTATTGAGGTCTGGCAATGTTTGGGAGAAAAGAGTGTATTGTGGCTTATTAAGGTCTTTAATGAGATTCTCAGGTCTAAGAAAATGCCAGATGATTGGAGGAGAAGTATATTAGTTCCCATTTATAAGAATAAAGAAGATAATCAAAACTGTGCAAATTATAGGGGAATAAAACTTATGAGTCATACAATGAAGCTGTAGGAAAAGGTGATTGAGCGTAGGTTATGAGCCGAGACTAACATATCAAAGAATCAATTTGGTTTCATGCCAGAAAGGTCAACCACCGAAGCAATTTACCTACTTAGGGGTTTAATGGAAAAATATTGAAGTAAAAGAAAAGATCTACATATGATTTTTATTGATCTGGAAAAAGCATATGACTGTGTGCCAAGAGAATTACTTTGGAAAGCATTGGAAAAGAAAGGAGTTCGAGTTGGTTATATTAGAGTCATTCAAGATATGTATGAGGGGGTATTGACCAGTGTTAGAACACCTGGAGGAGAAACAACTGACTTCCCGATTAGAATTGGATTACATCAAGGTTCTGCGTTAAGCCCATATTTGTTCAACATCATTTTAGATGTCCTAACTGCAAGTATTCAAGAAGAAATTCCTAAATGCATGCTTTTCGCGGATGACATAGTACTTTTAGGGGACTCAATAGAAGAAATTAATCAGAAACTTGAGTTATGGAGGGTGACTTTAGAGTCTAAAGGTTTTCGCCTAAGTAGGGGTAAGACATAATACATGCATTGTTGCTTTGATGATACCCAAACTCATGAGATTACCGAAATTAAATTGGGAAACCAGACTATACAACAGGTGGACAAGTTCAAGTATTTGGGATCAATTATACAAAAAGATTGTGAAGTTGACAGCGATGTTACTAATAGAATTCAGGCTAGTTAATTAGGTTAAATGGAAAAAAGCTACTGGGATCATATGTGATCGTAAGGTTGAAGATATGATAAAAGGGAAGTTTTACCGGACAACCATTAGACCTGCAATGTTGTATGGTAGTGAATGTTGGGCACTTAAAAGGAAGCATGAACATAAGATGAAGGTGACAGAGATGAGAATGTTGAGATGGATGTGTGGCCATACAATAAAAGATAGAATTTACAATGATCATATTCGACACAGAGTTGGGGTCGCATCAATTGCGGAGAAAATGGTAGAAAGTCGCTTCAGATGATTTGGGTAAGTTCAAAGAAGAGAATTAGATGAACCAGTAAGAATAGTTGATCAATTGGTTTGGAGTCCTTACAAGAGAGGGAGAGAGGGAGGCCAAAACGAACTCTTGCCGACATTATTCAACGAGACCTTTTGGCCAATCATTTATCACCAAGCATGGCAGTTGACCGAACACATTGGCGTCGTGTAATCCATGTAGCCGACCCCACCTAGTTGGGATAAGGCTTTGTTGTTATTGTAATTAAATAAGAAAAGATTCACCTGTCTAAATTAAGATGATTTATTTTAAATTTCTTTAATATTTTAATAATTTCTTATGTTACGGGTTTCACTCACTTCATCCATCTTATAGTACTCATATGAACTGAAAAGTATAAACATTGATTTCAAAGTCAACCAACAAATTAAATGGACAAAGGAATTTTTCAGGGCGAAAACTTAATTGGAGATGTTATTTTTCTCACTTTAAAAAAATAAGTTTATATTGTGATCCTTTTAATTTCATCAGACATTTTGACCCAAAACTAAATTCACATCCGCAGAAAAAGGTCAGTTAGGCTCCATTGACCAATCACCAATAATTTCAAACCAAATAAGGATAGATTCTAGATATAGAACTTCAAGTGATCGATTACCTTTGGGAAAATTTGAATCCACAAATGTATCATAGATTTCTCACCATGAGGCAAGAGAGTAAGACATTAAACAAACAAGTAGTTTATAGCAGATTCCACTTGCTCTGGTTTTATTTCTTGAGCATCCAATATCTTATAATTATTAGTTCAAAATAGCAACATCACATTACTGAGCTGCTTTGCTGCCAGATTGTGCAATTACATGACCTTTGTAGCTGACAGGAATACGCTTTCCCAGATCATTAACATGCATGATCTGCTTCTCATGCGTACCTAATTTTTCCAACAAGGTTGAAGACATGTCACTCTTGGAAGTATGTAAGAATGCTATATTATTCTCCAATATTTCTTTAAACCTTTTCATCGCACTAATGGAGCCTATCCTTGCCAGCTTTGGATTAGACTTGACCTGGTCGAGGTAAAAGTTAAAGGTTAGCTATCACACCAAGATACTTGACTAATTTGAGTAAATTAAAATAAAGAGAGATAAGTAATTTTGATAAATAAGAGAGATAATTGATTATAACAAATGTGATTTTTTTTAAGAATATTACTAATATCATTATATTATACTCTCTCTGTTTCTAAATATAAATACTAGTTGACTTTTTTAGAGGATTCTATAAATGTCAAATAGAATACTTAAAAATTGATTTTCACGAATTTTTTCTCCGAACTAGATTATTTAACTTAGAGTTAAGGGTAAAATCTAACACTCTATTATTGCCAAAAATTCACCGACATAAACAAGAATTTGATGGCTCAAATGTAGCACACATCTATTAAAAAATGACTCAAATCTAGCATTTCCGTCAATTTTAATGGGTTTGACCATTAAGTTTGACCCTGTGACACTTTGTTACTAATTCCCTAATTAATTCAATAATACCCTGACTAACTATGATAGAAAAATGATTTCCATAATATTAATAAATCTATCATAGTTAGAAAAAGGATTTCCTAATAATGATCATTATCCATGATAGAAAAGAATAAACTAATACAACCTGAACACTATCATGGATAATTAATGGCTAACCATGTTAGAAAAGAATCACCTAACATGGTTAGAAAAATAAGCAACCTAATGTTCAATAATATCAAATACATATAGATATATGTGGAAACGAATGCAGGCCTATACAAATTGGCAATATACAATTCTAAATAAACTATATAACTTCTACTACCTAATTCCCTTTCCTGATGCTCGTGTCTGTGCATGAATACCTGCAAAAATATCAGTAATCGTGGGATGAGACAAATTTGTCCCAGTAATCACCGCTTAACTCACTATAACAGTTAGATGTGCGGTAGCGAGGGCGTCTAAAGGGTACCACAGTTTAAAAATTAATAATACATATATTCCAGATTTTCTCTCCATAATCATTCACATTTCTCTATCACTTTCCAAACAATAACGTCAACATCTCTATCTCCAATCCATCAGTACTACTACGCCAACTCTCACACTCACCTATAGATGCATTGTGCCATCAAGGGTCATTCATCTCCAGCATCCAATCTTCACTATATGATTTGACACTGTGCCCTTCTCTATAATGAGGGGGCAATTTCCCTCTCTGGCAATCCCCAGAGAGAGAACCCCAATTCTGCTTCCATTGCAGAACGGGAACGGTTGGACTCTTCAATGCCAAACAACCGTAGGTCACTTTCTCTCAATAAGTTGACCTATGATCCTCGATCCAATCAATCTGAAAAGGATCTTCAGTACAAATAACTGTCGATTGGCCAATCGACAGTTATCATCGCGCGATGGTACCTATATATCAGTGTCATGCAAATTCTCCCAATATCCATATCCATCAATTTCAATTTCATCATCAATATCATGCACTATTATCATTCTCTTCACTATCTCAATCTCAACTATTCAACTTATTCCCTCAACCTAACTATCAACATTTCTCACATAATACCATCTGAACCTCTCACATCATACCAGAACAAATACCAGCCAGGATAATATATATAATGTTTCAAATTCCTTTTATACGAAATTAATCGTGTTTGAAAGGCACCCGATAGCCTGTTTTGTATAAAAATACCTTTTTAAAGATAATATATATATATAGAGGGTGAGAAAGGATTTTAATAATCCACACTAACATCACCCTCAATGTTATAGTAAGGTTAAGTGTGATTACCTGTCGCCCTTTAGCACTCTGACGTTCTTCCTTACCATTTCTTGTAGATTTTCTCCAAATACTTTAGTTCCTCCTATGATAATAGGATACAAATGATAAATTAATATCATTTCCACTTTATAATACTTTGACGTCTCACTCGTTCTTATATGTTACTACCCAATCCCTTATTTCACATGATCTTATTCATTATGTTCCTCAATATTTAACTAATTAATGACTTAGACTAAACACAATTACAAATCAACATCACCCATTAACATTCACATACCAGCAAGTGAAATAGCACAAAAGGAGACAAAATCGTCAAATAATATACCATATACTCAACTAAAACATTCACAACCTTAATAAATTCTTTAAACATCAAACACTGATTCCTTTAGAAATCTAAAACTCTTACATTCTCAGTGTCTTTGAATTCTAACCTTACTAGCAAGGATCCTACACCCATATACACACCACTTTAATATTCCAACCTCAATTGATCAAAGACTCCATATTCAAGATTCTAAACAATTTCAAGTTTAGATTCCTCAATCTCCATACCCTTACTTGATCCTAATTCAATCCATTTCAATAACATCATAACCATAAATTATCACCTATTCCAAATCTTAATTAATTTATTGGCTCTCAGCTCTCCTTTTTCACCAATTACTTAATATGAGTCGTTAAACACTTCAACCATGTAATCCCTCAAGTCATGAGAGTCTAATCTCACTATTTCTTTATAAAAATTAACCTTGTTTGGTCATTCTTGCTTACCTTTCCCACCTATTTAACTATACACTCAGCTCGGCCAAACAAAATAAGATAAAGGGAATTCATTTTCATAACCTTCCAAGTCATTAAGCTATTTACTTAACTAACACAATAAAAATGTCAATATCACATAAACAACAAATCCAATTCAGTTTTCTAAGTTTAATCAACAAAATTACAGTAAGTATCATCTTACTTCCCTACACACCTAAACCACTTAAAATTCATATTTGTATAAAAACCAAGGAGAATTAAAAGAATTCACTATTATATTCTCTATACTTCAGGTCAAGATCACAACACAAGGGTTCTAAATTAGTCAACCTTTTTAACAACTTAAGCTTTTCTTCAAGTGAATAGAAACATTGCAACAATGTATATAAACAACCACAAACTTTCAGTTCAAAATGCTCCGAATTCTAATCCCAAGGCCTACATATATTCCTCTTTTCTTCATTTAACAACAACATGGTCCCTTATAGTTACTATAACCAGTTAAAGCTATTAAGGAGTTTTTATCCCAACTCCCAATCTTACTCTTACACTTCAAATTCCTAAATCCTTTCTTTTGTTTACTGATCAACCCCCTTCAAATCAACCAAGACACAAAGCACAATAATCCAAATTAAAGGAATTACCCTTTATCATGACACACAAAAGAGAAAAGAGATTCCAAAACCTATATCTCATACTTCGTCTTATGCAATATGACTTATTAGCAATTAACAACCATATAAATCACCACCAATCATAGCTAAAATAATACTACCCATAGCATAAGACAAAACTTCCACTCATTCCTTAGCACAAATCACTTTCAGCCAAGGGGATTAAAGGAACAAAAGGAATTAAAACTCTGCCAAGTTATCCCATTTGTTCCCAGCAAGATTAACAAGGTCTATTCACACAATTCAATAAAAATTTGACACAGAAAAGCCAAAAATCAATTCATCCATAGTAAAAAGAAGCACAACCCTTTGAAAACTCACATGGACATACTTCTACTATATTCACCCATTTCAAAATGATAAAATATCCAGCTCACAAATCAAACATGCATAGGTTAAATTAGGCCCAAATAAAGATTTTATGCAAGAACAACAATCCATCATACAACTCAAATAAATGTTCCAAACCATGTAGCATTTTCGGCCAAAGGAGCACAAATCCTAATATCAGTTCAGCACTGCAGAGAATCATTAATCTCATTTACAAATTGCATTTTATTCCTTTCTTCCCCAAAACCAATCGGCCAAGACAAAGAAGGGGCCTATTCCAGAACAATTTATCTCGCCTTAGTTATGATTAAATCCCAAAACCAAGCCCAAACAACACACTGCTAGCAATAGAGAAAACTATAAATCTTAACTCTACTTTTCATTTAATTAGTTGAAAACACCCAAATTACAAAACCCAATCGGAAATCCCTCACAACTCGCACAGAAATCAAAGAACAGAGTATAAATCGCATGAAAAAGCTCACCAAGGCTCGTTCTACGCTTCCGCCGGTCTGAACTCAGCTTACCGTCGCCGGAAAATGGCCGGAAATCGGCCACCAAGGTGGCTGGCCGAACTGAATAGCAAAAAGGAAGGAAGAATAAGGAAAACGAAGTTGGAAAGGAAAAATAACTCGAAGAACCAAAAGAACTAGCAGCACCCACCTCACATCGAAGCCGTCCACCGCCGTCCGCCAGAAAACGAAGAAAACGAAGGTGAAGAAGATGATGAGCGTTGAGCAGGGCGGACGACACCGATCTCCGCCGTGTTGGCGCCGGCGAACTCATGAGGCTGCGGAGGAAGGAGAGGGAGGAGGGAGGTCGGTGAGAGAGAAGTGCGGGAGTCGGTTTTTATTGATAAGGAAGGAGGGAGGCGTGTTTGGTTAGGGAGAAATAAGGGTGATTTTTGATAATTAAAGCCTAAACTTGTCATAGTGTACTCATTTTGATTTAAAACCACTTAAACCAGCCTCCAATCTTTTTAAACTTCAAAATATTTTTAGCTTTACCATTCCCTCATATTTCAAACTCTTCATTTCTTAATTAATTATATGTACATTAATTACTCAAAATTTCCAAAATATCTCAAAAATTCCTAAAAAAAATTCCAAAATTCCTAATTTCTCCATTTATCATTTCCCAAAACACTTTTTAATCCTGTATTAAATTTTCAGGATGTTACAGACCCGATCATGTCACGTCACTCAGTTAAACCACGTCACCCAATGGGCCCACTTACTATCCATGATTGGGTGACGTGGCAGACGACATTACCTAACTGGGTGACGTGGCATGATCGGGTCAAACTTAACGGTCAAACCCGTTAAAATTGATGGAAATGCTAGATTTAAGCATTTTTGAATGGATGTGTGCTACATTTGAGCCATCAAATTCTTGTTTATATTCAGTGAACTTTTAGCAATAGTAGAGTGCTAAATTTGCCCTTTAACCCTTTAAGTTATAAGTTAACATATGATCTAAAAATAAACAAAATATGTTATGATTAAATGATTCATTTCGCTTCATAAATTTCTCAAAAAAAAATCCACTTGGCCCTTCCTCCATAGAAGAGTTTCACCAAAAGTCTATAGCCTAATGGCATGACATCTTGATAAAATGGGAGGTTGCGGCTTCGATTCTGCTTGTAACTTCAAGTTGTTAGTGTTTGCTTGTGCGGAAAGCTAAATGGGCCAACCTGTATCAGGAGGTTGATTACTAGGGCCACCTGAGTTTGGTGGCATATTGTTGTTCTGGGATTTAGTCTCCATTGTAAGCATCTTCAAAGATATTTTCCGTTGATAATCAGGCTGCAATAAGTGAGCACCACATGATATCATCAATCTTATTTCTATGCAAGTTTGCAAAGATAAAATTTATGTAAAAATATCAGTGATCCTCCCGATCATTGTAAATTTACCTGACTTATTGCAGCAGTGAAAATCTTCTCTTCAAACCTTTGAGCAATCTTTCGAAGCTCATGTAATCCCTCTTGACCAGAAAATGGAAGATGCCTTTTCAATGTTTCCATTCTACAAATGGAAGGAAATGAAATCTTCTAATTAATTTTTAATGAGTAAGCAGATTTCATCAATTATGTTATATTATGAGCATTTTAGAATCGTGAACTGCATGAAAATTCCCTCACAATGTCGTGGGTTTCGCAATACATCATTTTGGAACACTTGGGCTACATGAGTGACAATATCAATAACAGTTTACCATGTGAAAAAAAGGAAAAAACTAATTCAATTCAACTTAGAAATAGAATATTAAAACTGAAACATACATTTCGTTGACTATTCTTTGGCGTGAATCAGGTGGTAGTTGAGTTCTTCAATCACTTGTATCCCTGGGTGGTTCAGCGCCTTGAGTAGGCCTCCAATTATTGCTATCCATCAAATTCAAACTAACTGAATACACAGAAAACAAATTCCAAGAAAATCAGATTATAAAAAAAAACAAATTTAAGGGAGCAGAAGTGTACATGAGACACACACACTTAAAACATAGACCAAATAGAACAAGACTCAACTTAAACAAATAACTTCATGCCTTTACTAACATTCAAAGCTCCACACAATAATCTTAAATTACTGCCCACTATGAAAATCTTTCACATATAAGATGAATTGAGTATTCATCGTCATTCTTCTTAAATTTACTAACCTATCACAAATCTTTTAACATCACATCAAGTCTCTTAAAACAACTTTACTTTCACCTCCAATTAAACCGTATTTCATTAACCTATCCTTCCACCTAAAGTCTTCAAAACAACTCTCATAAAGTAAGACACAAATTTCAAGAAGCACTTCTTTTCCTTAAAACTAACACTCCCTATATCTCAAATCCTTAAACTAATTTCATTAATTCATTCCTATTAGTCAACCCAACATCACAATTGCATTCTTGCAAAACACAACTATCTCTCACTTCCTAGTTCCTTCAAATCTATTTCCACATCCTTTAACCATTTGTAAAGTCTCATCCATGTCTAAAATTAAGCCATGAGTCTCATATCACTCAACATAGAACCAATTATAATTGAGTTAACTAAAGGCTTCCCAATGTCTTAGAAATTCCCTATACCTCATATAGTTGGAATGTTCATTCCGTAATCTCAATCTTCAATCATTCATGAAACCAACAGATTCTCTTTGCAATCACAGTCACAACAATCTCAGCCGCCTAAGTAACCTATAAATCCATACACTTGGTCTAACCTCTTTCAATTAACATTTAATTTACTCAAAGCCCCTTTTATTTCCTTGAACTCAAACTAAACAGAGGGAGCATAGAAAATTCTAAAACTTCCCCAAACACAGAAAATTCATGACAGTACATAGCAAAAGCAAAGGAAAATTTAAGGGAACAAAGGTCAGAGAACCATTCAAACAACACATCAAGTAATCAGCCTCCATAATCAACTTTAATCCATGTTGAAAACCAATAATAAATACTCCCTCCCTTCCTAAATATAAGATCACTTTGGCTAATTTGGGGAGATTAAGGAAGACAATAAAATTACATGATCTTCCCAAAATACCCCTCAATTGCTTAACTTTAAAATGAGGAGGGGTGTCAATGAAAAGAGGGGGTATAAGGGTAGTTTGAGAAAAACTTGAGATAAAATAGGAAGTGATCTTATATTTAGGAACTTATCCACTTCCCCAAAGTGATCTTAGGAACGGAGGGAGTACTTCATTCTCCCTGCCTGCCTAACCAAACAGAATTAAAGTACGCATCCTAGGTAAGTGAAGACAATTTTATAAAATCAACTAAACAGAGCACCAAAGCATACATCATCAAGAACTAACTCTATTACACTTCTCTTATACTTAGAATCAAAATAATCAGAGTAAAATCTAAACACAACTTCAATCTTCTCAAAAAATCGTTTTAATCAAAGAATAGGAGGTGAAAACCGAAATGGAAGGCTCACCTTAGCTTCACCCTCGCTGGCTGAAACGAAGTTGCAGAGAAGGAAGAAGAGGAAGAGAGAGATTGAAGTGCGGAGAGAGTAGTGAAGATAATGGGGAAGTGAACAAATTGACAGTGATGGTTTGAGGATGAGTTGAAGTTGAAAAGTGAAGAGAGAGAAGTGAAAAATGAGTGTCGGTGAGGAAAGAGTATAGCAATTAGTATATTAGTGGATGGGGGTTAATTGGGAAAAATAAAATAAATTAAAAAGAGAAGATATAAGATATTTATAAAATGAATGGGTAGTATTGCACCAAAGATTGATCCAGTTGGTAAAGGGGTCTGAGTGTCTGACTCATAACTATGTGTGTGTTTGGGAGTATTTTGGATAAAAAAAGTTGGTTTGTACTGGATAAATTGTTTTTAGCTTTTAGTGTATGTTTGGGTCTTACTTATTTTTTACCTAACTTTTGTGCTAAATCAGCTTATTGTAAGAAGCTACAATTTGGAGCTTTTAGCGTCCATGACTACTAGCTTTTCTAATGGAGCGTTGATGCATTTATGATAATTATATTCATCACATCTCTCATATTTTTTTTTATCCATGATCAAGGTATCCCTCACTCGACAAGTGAGACACTAATCCCCGCTGATTTGTAGGCATATTGCACACTAGTAAACTAGTAAATTTCCTTTCTCAACATCTCACCTTTCTCACCTCTTTTTTTTTGAACTGACTTTCTCACCTCCTTCACACAGCAGCATATATAGAAGAATTTGGACCAAATGACTCTCACATTTCTCATCTCACCTTTCCTTGTGGCCTCTCACCTTTCTCACCCTTCAATAGCTTGTCACCTCTCTCATCTCCTTTGTCGCCTCACGGCCGCCTCGTTCACCTCAAATTTATATGCACTTTAATCCATTAAATTTTTCTTATTTTTGATTATTGAAAATTTCATGCAATTTAATCTATTAAATTTTTTTGATTTTAAATTATTGAAAATATATTAATATTGTGATTTTGTATTATTCAGTAAAAATCATGTTTCTATGTAAACTGACTTATTAAAATAATCATCCAAACATGTTTGTAAAAGCCAACTTGAAAAAAGCTACTTCTTATACTAGAGATACAAATATAAACCAGTTCACACAAACTGACTTTTATCCAAACTACATATGAAAAAGTCAAGTTGAAAAAAAGTCACTTCTCCACCACTTCTCCCAAACACACACTGTGGTTGTGAGTTCGAATCCCACCGATGTGAGACTTTGTTGTGATTAAATGGTTCATTTCGCTTCATTAATTTCTCTAAAAAAATCCGCTTGGCTCTTCCTCCGTAGAAGAAGGGTTTCACCAAAATTCTATAGCCTAATAGTATGACATCTCAATAAAATGGGAGGTTGCGGTTTCGATTCTGCTTGTAATTTCAAGTTGTTAGTGTTTGCTTGTGCAAAAAGCTAAATGGGCCAACCTACGGATTCTTGTAGCTTTTACCAGCACAGCTCAAAATAGACTTCTTTATCTATTGGTGTTAAAATTGTTCAGTCCTAAAACCAAGTACTTAACATACCTGTCCCGGTATAGAAGCTATTCTCTGATAAAGTTCATACAATTCCAGCAAGTGCATCTCCCTCAGCATTTGGATCTGTAAGTTGAAATGAACAGTAAGAGATATCAAAACCATTTTAAACCTTGAGAATTCCAGTACAATCAGAACTCATCACTAGCTTAGCTTAATATTAATACATATGGATTGAAGATGACATATTTGTGGTATTGTACAAGAGAATACGAATATTTTAAGGAAGATGTTCATTTTCATATTATTATGTAAATAAGATTACAAGTAAAAAAAATCAAGGTATGGTCTTAAGTACTTCATTTGTAGAGTTCATTTGAACTTTTCTTTTGTTCCTGCCAACTTTGTTGAGGAGATAGAAAAAAAGGGTCAACCTAGTTCTACTTCTCACTTGGTGAGGGTGCTGGGGAAGGGAATATACTAGACAGTTTAATATCTGCTTTTTGCAAAGTGGCTGATTCGAACCTGTGACCTCAGACCTCACGGCAAGCGAGCTTACGTTGAACCAAACCGGAGATAAAAGTGATAAAAAATGGCATATTTACCCTTTGGTATGCTTCTTGGGATTGCCCTTCAGGATTGTTCATTTGGTTTCCATTGGACTCCATTTGAGCCGGTTGGGGCAAGGAGTTCATGATGGGCTAAGGAACCTGTAGCTGCCGTGACAATATCCAGGCTTTATGTATAAGCATAATATTCATCACTTTCCTCTCAAAGAAAATGACTGATTCCTTGATGGCCGGAGCAATCTGGCTCCTAGAAGTCAGCAGAAATGTTATACAATCCTCAAGCATTACTTGAAACATCGTCAGTTTATCAAGGTGTTCATACTTTGCTTGTTGGGGATGAGAGTCAAACTGATTGAGTGAAGAAGCCACCATGAAAAAGACAAATATGGCCATATGAACAAGTTATAAGCAAACTCATTGGCATATAAATAATCATCAACTTTGTGAAGCAAGTCAAACTGGTAGACTGACATGCAAAAACAACACACTCACACAGCCACTAATGCAAACATAGTAGATTATGGGGAAAGTTATAGACATAGAGAGGAGAAAGGGGTTTGAGCAATGGAGTAATATTTAAATCCTCCAAAAAGAGCACCCTTACATGTGCAATAGAAGCTATATTAGTTTAAGATTTAGGACTAGTACGGCTTATGAAACCATGGTTTGAAGCCTTAAAGCAACTGTAACTTTTACTAAAATAGTACTCCCTCTGGTCGTAAATATAAGACCTAATTCACTTTCTTAGAAATTCCGATAAAAAAGCAAAATAAGTTAATTATAAATTGATTTACCTAATTTTTTCCCTTAGATTAGTTTATTTTACCTATAAACTAATGTATAATATAAAAATATATCAAATATGTCATGATTTAATAACTTATTTCGCAACTTTAACCTCTCCAAAAAAAAAAGTCAATTAGGTCTTATATTTAGGACCGGAGGTAGTAGTATTTAGTCATTTACCAAAATAAAATGAAAGAGAAGCATGGAAACATAAAATGTTTATTGTTCTACAACAAATATTTCCAAATATTCTATCATGTGGTTTTATGGAGTTTGGTGTTAATTAATATGGCTCAACAGAAATTGTACTACTCAAGACTCGAAATCATAATTATCATCATAAAAGGAAAAACTTGGAAAAGACAGCTTTATTCATGGAAGTATTAAATGCCCAACGTACCTGATGAAAGATCAAATGAAAGTATGAAACTCTTATGTACATCATGCTCAAGTCTGTCAAGTAAGTTTCCCTCAATATTTGTATCTGTATGTTGAAATAAACACAATTATAAAATCAAGACATTTGAACCCAGAAACTAGATCTCTTTCAATACAGGGTGTGTCAATATAGCAAATGATTGGACTTGGCGTCATAATTGAACATTTTCCTCAACAACATAGAAACTAAGAGGGGCTCCAAACTACTTACTTCTGGGTTTATTACATATTTTCTATTATTCTGCCAATTTTAATGAGGAAATAAAAGTGATAAAAAGGGAGATACTTACCTTTTGGTATACTTCTTCTTGCATTTTCCCTATAACAGATAATATATTAAACATACATGAGTACAATACCCTCAAATAAATAAAGTAAACCAGTATTCATTGAATGCTTATTTATAAGGAAAAAGAACATATAAGGTAAATTTAAGGGGCTGATAAAGAAAATATTATTCCACTATTTGCCAAAGCTACATTTACAAATTATGACATAAGGCAATATCAAATATTCACAATATAGACCTGCAGGAAATGCAAGTTGCCCACAGAAATACAGGATAAACAGCAAATCTCTGTTTTATTTAGGGATTTGAAATCACCAGCTCAACTTACCAACTTACTCATCTGATCCTATTTTTAGGGCATTTCATATATGTTTCATATGACCAATAAAACCTTAAACATCATTAATTTCCCATTAAAACCCAACAAATTTCCTATTCTACCCATATCTAATATCCACTATACCACATGAAAACAAAGTCAACATATAATAAATGAAGGGTGAACTTGTACATTCATAATGAAGTGGTTTATATAAAGAACCAAAAAAGACCTTCTCTCTCTACCCTATAAATAGGACTAGAGGAGTATTGCACAAGCATAGGTACATGTTAAATGAATTACATAGCACACATAATTGATATTTCCTACAGTAAATGGGAAAAATGACAAAATGAATCCTCAAACAAAAGTTCAATCAACACCAAGAACTCATCATTTATCATGAAATGCAATGATTGCAAGAAAAAGGGCTTATATAATTTTAAAACTCTCACTAACATAAAAAAGTTCAAGATAAATCACAACAACGAGCTTTATGCTTTCACGAGGTCATTGTACACTATTAACAACCAAATATTTAAATATAGTGTTCACCAAAAGGTCTTTTAGATTCCCTTACAAATAAAGAATAATCTAATCAACAAAATCTGAAACAGGCTAATAACCGAATTTGATACCATATGCATGAACATCAAATTAGAGACTTACTCTCCATTGAAATTGCCTCTGTTGTAATTTTCTGAAGATAATCCAACTAAAATCAGAACATATAGGAAATGAGTACAAGGCAGTCCATTGAGCAGGGGAAAAAATTAAATGACAAAATGTCAAAAACATTAAAAAAGGGATGCCTTATTAGATTATCATTTTTCTAAATTAAAATTTTCCTACATAGTAACATAAATGATAATGATATTTCAAGAATTGAACTATGAGCATACCATGCTTGTTGCAACAGCAAAAGCCTTCTTCTCAAGACATCGTGCACATTTTTCCAGTTCATGAAGTTCATCATCATCAAAATGGCGATATTGCTTTGCCTTATTCATTCTACAAAATCAAAAGAAAAATAATAGTTCCCTTATAATTCATCAAGATTGCAGTGTGTGTACCACTAAGAAATAGCAATGCAGAATCTCACAACAATATAATAATCATGCATAAATTAAAACATTAAGTCCTTGACTCATAAAATATCAATGTTCAGTATGGACTATAATTCCATGATTATATATGAAGTAAACCAGGACATCAAAACGAGTTGAATAGATATTAATCTAATTGTAGTTCTGAATTCCAATCCATCATATTCAAACAGAGAATTGAAAAATGGTGTTACATGTTGGTCCATTACGCACAATTGCACCATGAGCACATCACAACTCCTTCACTAACAATAAACATTTTACATTTAGATTAATTATATATGAACAATGACAGTTTGATGGCAACATTTTTAATTCACAGCAGCTAAAGCACCAAACAAAAGGTCTCCAGATTATTAAAGTAAAACAAAAAGGGATTTCTTTAGGCCTACATTTGTTCCACACATGCTTTGCGTTCATTAGGCATAAAATCATCCCTCCAGTCAGTTGTATCCATAGCTGAAGCTCCTGCTAGTGTAAGCCTCCGATTTGCTGCCTATCAAATCAAAATTAACTAAGATTCCAAGACAAGATTATCTGAACCAAAACTTTTTTTTGCCAGATATTTGAAAAAAAAAACTAAATGTCTAAATAAATGCAAAGGCAATCATGGAAATTATTGTTTTGCCTCCTCCATTGCCATATAACAAACCAGCCCCTCATGCATGAATATGCTTTTCTTTTTTTGTTAAAAACCTCCTGGTAATTTGACGCTTATAGGTCAACCGACTAATTCGAATTCAAGCGGTATAAGAATACTCTCTATATAGGTAAAGTTGTCCTCAATTCCAACAAAAACATTTCTTGAAATTTGAACACACGTTCTCACCCACGGACTACTTCTTGGTGAATCATCGTACATTTTTTCTTCACATTATAAAATCACAAGTGCATTTTCAAATGCAATAAAAAGAATCATAAAATCATTTGTTACTTATATTCAATACATGTAGGGGCCAGAATTCCATTGGATTAACCTCAACGTCATGATACTGATACGAAACATCTCTATCAAAAACACACCAGCATGCATTCAACAGGTAACATTTTCACAAAGCCAACAACTTTATCCCCTTCCTCTGTTCACATCAATCATACAATCAAAACCCAGATTTCAAAATCACGTCTTTGTTCATGAAACAAGAAAATAAATAAAAGTGACAAATATTTCAATGAAAATCAACGAGATCACTGAAAATAACGAAAAAGTAATAAAAAGTAGTAGGAGTGTTGCCTTTGTGGGGAAGGAAGACAAAGGAGTATATGAAACAGAGAGCAACGAAAGTGAGGGCGAGAGAATGAGAGTGAAGGGTGTATCATGTATGAGTAGGTATATATTCACAGACAAACATATACATGCAAAGTCACGAAAATGGTACGTCCTTTAATGTTTTCAGTTCGGCCGAGTAAAGTCGCCGCCAAAATATTTGATTTACAAAATCTTTAATTACGAGACTAATAAACAATAAATTTAGTAATTTACTGTAGTTTTGACTAAATACTCCAATAATAGATATTAATAAATATTCATTAGTACGAAAAATAAAAAAATAATTATGTTTTAATAACATATATATATATATATATATATATATATATATATATATATATATATATTAAAATATAGAATTAAAGTACTAAATATACTGTGAAGAATTTATATATATAATTAATATAGAAATAATGTAAATATCAATAAATACAGTATATATTAATAATTAACAAATATTTAATAATATATTAAGCTAAATAATGTAAATTATATATATGATGAAATATAATTACAATTGTGGGAGTTTAAATACTACCTCCGGTCCTAAATATAGGACCTAATTGACTTTTTTTTTAGAGATTAAGGTTGCGTAATAAGTTATTAAATGATGATATATTTGATATATTTTTAGATTATCCATTAGTTTATAAGTAAAATAAACTAGTTTAAGGGGAAAAATTAGGTAAATCAATTCATAATTAACTTATTTTGTTTTTTAAGGATTTTCCATAAAAAGTCAATTAGGTCTTATATTTAAGACCGGAGGGAGTATTAAAAATATAATAGTCTGTAAATAATATCATATGGTCATGGTTAATTGGTTATGGCATAAGCAGTTTGGTTCAAACCCATCCAATTTGAACGTGTTTTAAATCTATATTAGTTAAATTCTATTGGTGTTTTTTTTCTAGTGTATCCTCACTTGTGTGTTAAATGAGACTAATATTTAGTTGTTCTGAAGTTCTATATTATGGGTAGACAGCTGGATAACCTATGAATTTACTTCATACATCAGAGTTAGAGATCAACCTCTCAATTACTCATTTAAGGAAATAAAGTACTTACCACTCACGCCAGATATATTAATTATAATAGTGTTCTTTCTAAAGAAAAGAACGCACTTTGAAAAGTGAAATGGATAGATGAATGAATATTCAAATGAAACGGATTTTTTTAATGAGCTAATTTTACCAAATGAAAATTGTTGTATCCAAGATTTAAAGTTATTATCGATTAACATGTCAAATTCATTGATATTTTACAAGAAATTTTTTTAAATTCAACTAATATTGGTTTAGATGTTGACTAATAAGTGGCAATGAAATTTACTTATTGTGATCATATAATTATTAGTGTGTCTTATAATATTCTATTTTTTGTGATTATTACAAAACGATATAACATAACAGTTTATTCGTTTATAAGAGATAGTAATGTCACCTTGCCGAGTTGATTGAGTTGGCTTGCGACTTAAACATTTTAGTTGTGTTAAAACAAGAGCATTTATGAAATATTATATGTTGTTCTAATTATAAGAGCTCAATTTTTTTTGTCAGGAGTTAATTGGAAGCCGATTAAACTGTGCAAAAATGGACCACCCATATCTCACTTGTTCTTTGCAGATGATATTATTCTCTTTGCAGAAGCTTCCTTGTGTCAGGCTGAGGAGATTAATAATTGCTTAGAGGAATTTTGCCGCAGTTCCGGGCTAAAAGTTAATACTTCCAAAACTAGAGTCTTCTTTTTGAAGAATGTTAACCACAACCGTAGAAAAGAGCTAAGTGGATCCCTGGGATTTCAAACTGCTGCAGACTTGGGGAAATATTTAGGAGTCGCCCTCCATCACAATAAAGTCAAAACTGAGAGCTTTCGCACTTTGATAGATAAAGTCAAGTCTAGACTCCAAGGGTGGAAGATGAACTCTCTTGCTTTGACTGGTAAAACTACTCTAATATCTGCTGTAACTTCTGCTATGCCGGAGTATATGATGCAGACTTCCTACCTTCCTCAAGAAGCATGTAACAGGATGGAGAAATGCAATCGTGATTTTCTTTGGGGCTCCTCACAAGATAAGAGGAAACCTCATCTAGTGGCTTGGGATTCAGTTTGTAAACCCAAATCAGAGGGCGGTCTCGGCCTGGGGAAAATGAAAGTGCAGAATAAAGCGTACATGATGAAACTTGGTTGGAAACAGATGAATAGAAGAGATGATCTTTGGGTGAAGGTGATCAGGTCGAAATACATAGCGGGAATGACTTGGTCCCGATCATTGATCACAAAAAACCAGGGTCTAATACCTGGATTGACATTCGTAATAACTGGAATGAGGTTATGAATGACACCTCTATTGATTATGTTAATCAAACAGTTTCTTGGAATCATGAGAATTCTGGAGAGCTCACAGTTAAATCAACATATGGGATTTTAACGAAGAACCTGTAACATCCCAAATTTTGATTTAAGGATAATGAGAAATTAAGGGGGGTGTTACTAAGAAAATTTAAAATGTTAGGGTAGAATTTATAATATTTGGAATGAGTTATTGATATTAAATCTTAATTATTTTAGGTTTCAAAGAAAATTATAGTCAAAGGAGTCATTTGTAATTAGAAACATACATGGAAAGTATTTTTAAAATCTAAATAATATTTGATGGAAAGAAAGGGGTACAATAATATATATATACTTTTGGGTTAGGAATATGATTAAGAATAAACAGTAGGGTAATTAAATGTAATTTTTCCTAAAGGATATATATAAATAACATCCTCTTCTCCTTCCCTCAAAAACCTAGCCGCGTCCGCCCCCCCCTTTCTTCTTCTTCATCGGCCTCTTCATCATCTTCACTCACGGACCCTCACCATCATCAAACTACTCCCTCCCTCTCCAAATCGGTGCTCTCCCTCCTCCTTTCTGTCTTCTTCTTCTTCGTTTCTTCTCTTTCCGGCGACGACGGGCGGCCACGACGGCGGCCAAGGCTGGACAAACCACCGTGCTCTCCTCCCTTTTCTCTCTCCCTCGCGTTCTTCACTCCTCATCTTCATGTTGTTTCTTCGTTCGCCATCGTCTTCCTTCATGTTTTCCGGCGAGCTCGACGACGTTCGGCAGTGGGGTAAGAGTAAGCTTCGGCCTTGACTTGTTTTCGTGTGTTGTTCTTCTTTCCCATGTTGATTTCTTACTTTTCCTTTTCCTTTTGGTTTTCCTGTTCGGCCAGCCACCTAAATGGCCGATTTCCGGCGACAGCAAGTTGACTGATGTAGGAACTTATGAGCTGAAGTTGGGTGAGCCTTTCTTTTCGTTTTACCCTTCTTTCTTATGATTTCTGGGCGATTTTGAGAGGGTAATCCGAAATTGAGTTGGGGTTTCTAGGTTCCATAATCATTCAATACTCATCAGTAGGCTTCATGTTTTGGTGCCTTGAAAAACTTGAGTATTTGTTTAAACGTTTGGTTGATTTATCTCGAAAGCCCTAAAACCATTCTCTGATTTAGCATGTGTTTGGGTGGTTTTGGGCTGAAGATTTATACATAGTTCGATTAAGTTAAGATTTAAGTAAAATAGAGTTATAAAAGTTCATTGTGTGTTCAGTATTGAAGATTTTCGAAATTTCATATTATTGCCTTTGTTTTGTTTGGTTTTTCTGCCTTGGATGATTTTTGGTAGATATATTGTCCTGCAAGTTGGGAATGAGCTTGGAATTGAATAATTAGAGAAGATAAGCATTAAATAAATCTAATTGAAGAATTAATTCTTTATGCTCTAAGATTGAAATGAAGTAATTTTTGGTTTGATTAGGATATGTATGAGAGGTTGGAGGTTCTTGAACTTGGTGCTCTGTTTGGTTCAATTTTTTTTGGGACTTAAGGGAAGCCTTCAGGAATGATTATTTAATCATAAAGTTAATAAAAAAAAGGACATTTAGGTTGCATGTTAATTTTCATTGAATGTGAAGTTGATAGTTGCTGTTTTGGCTTTTGTGCAGTGACATTAATGATGTTTTGGGCTTGTATGTAAACCTGATTACTTTTGCTTGGTGGCTTTGAAGTTCAGATTTATTTATTGTGCTTTGTTGTTTGATTTGGACTAACTATGGCTGAACTGATTCTTGGTTTCTCTATTTCAAATCTTTGCTAAAAGAGTGATTTGAGTTGGAGTGCTATTTTGAGTTACTGCTTGTTTATGATTTAAAGCTTTGATAACTAAAGGTACTAAATGTAATCAGAAATTTGGTTGTTTTGAATGGAAGATAATTGTGAAGGTAAATTGTGATTTTTATGAAGAATATGATGTATAAAGCAAATGTTTAAGATATGTTGTTTTAGACTTTATTTAGATTTGGTGAAGAAGGACTAAAATCTGTTCTCTTTGTTTGAATGAGGATTGGAAAGAAATTTTGATGCTTCAAGGTGTGCCTTATTTAAAGGTCTGAAATCAAGCTTTAACCCTGCAGGATGATTAATAAAGATAGTTGTATTGATGAATAAGCATGTTTTGGCTGAATCACATTGTTTATTACTGGCATTGTTTTGCTTGGCTGTATCTTGTGATTTAAATTATAGGAAGTGTAAAAGGTTGGAAAACTTTGAATTCCTTGTTGTTGATCATGTTGTTTTGTTAATGAGCATGTAGTAATGACTTGGCTTCTTTGATATTATATTGAATTGTTGTTGTGGATTGTGAAGTAGTGTAAGTTGGCAATAACATGTGAATGTGTGATATTAGTCTAAAGGAACTATTAAATGCTTGGATTATGAGTACTTCAATCTTTGATTAAAAGTGTTGTAGGAAGGCTTAAAACTGATTTCACATGCTGTTAAACTAAGATTTTAGGTGAATGTTTATGTGGTGTGTGAAACTATTTTTGATTTCTACACTGTTGGGAATGTGTTGTTTTGACTATTGATGCTTGTTTGCAAAATTACTCTAGAAGTCGATGATTGAATCTACCTGTAAATAGTGATGGAAGGGTGTTAAGAGTTCAAGAATATTTGGAAAGAGTAATTTTAACTATGATTTGTCATTGGAGTTATTACTATGTTATGGTTATGATGTTGTTGATTAATTCTAACCTTATTACATATTACAATTACAATGCTCTTAGGAAAATGTGTATGTGTGTAATGGTTGATGATTATCGTTACTGGTTGTTTGATTCCTAAAGTGAAATAACCTGTGGTTGCAAAAAGGTTAATATATGAGTATAGAATATAGTATTGTAAGTAAGTGCTTATTTGTTTATGTGATTTCTTTTAATGAAAGTGGCTTGCATTGATTGAATTCAAATAACTTTGAGAAAAGTAAATGTAAGGGGAATGCATGGGTAGTAATATAGAATACGCGAGAGACGTTTAAATAATATGAAGTGAGAATGATATTAATTTATCATTGCATATCATATCATTATAGGAATATACATAGTGGTGATGATACTTGAAGGAAAAGCTATAAGGAAACGGTAAGGAAGAGCAACAAAGTGCTAAGGGCGACAGGTAATCACACTTAACCTTACTATAACATTGAGGGTGACGTTAGTTAGGGATTTTGTAAAATCCCTTTTCACCCTCTATATATATATATTGTTAGAATCTTAAGTTTTGATGGTGACTAAGGTATGATATGGTCTAGTACTTAAGAGAACATAATCAGCACTTAGGAAGGATTAGATGACATGGTTAGAATCCTGAGTTAGATCACTTGAGAATGTAAGATCACTTCCGGATAGATTAGGACTTGCGCATGCGGATGAATGCTTTCATCCCCCAGCGTCAGCAAGTAAATAACTAGGGATTTAACTTAATCCATGAACTTTAGGTGCACAAACCCTAAGACTAAGCTATGGTTCAATCGGAAGCGAAGTTGCTTCCTGTTAGACTTAGACTGGCGCAGAGCGATAGAATAGATATTACTCCAAGCAACAGTGAGTCTACTTCCCCAAGTGAAAGCGCTTCCTGTTAGAATTAGACTGGCGCAGAGCGACAGAATAGATATTACCCCAAGCGTCAGTGAGTCTACTTTCCCAAGTGAAAGCGCTTCCTGTTAGACTTAGACTGGCGCAGAGCAATAGAATAGTTATTACCCCAAGCGTCAGTAAGTCTACTTCGCCGAGTGAAAGCACTTCCTATTAGATTTAGACTGGCGCAGGTTGATAGACTAGATATAACCCCGAGCGTCAGCGGAAATGCAACATCAAGTGAAGTTGCTTCCTGTTGGATCTTGACTGGCGCAGACTGATAGAATAGATTTCACCCTAAGCGTCAGTGAGTTCACTACGTCAAGTAAAAGTGCTTCCGATAGCTTAGTGACTAGCGCTGAGTGTTGGAATGAAATACACTAAGTGAGAGTGAGTTATAGTGAACCAAGATCCTTCATCTAGTAGTTTTACTTCCGGATGTAAAAATGCTTCCGGATACATCATAGACCAGATCAGAACATAGTCTAAGTAAGACTACTTCCCATAGCAAATTTCCCACAACATGTATAGTTTTTACTATATCTGATTATATATATTGCTATGTTGGACTAACCAGTATGTGCAGAACTTAGTTACACTTGCGGATGCAAATGAGCTTCCGGATGGAAAGACTCTTGGCATTGGATTTCAGAGACTAACCCTTGCAGAGCAAGATTGCCACTTCCGGATGAACGATGATCATCCGTCAGCAAGAGTACAAGAGTAAATGTCACATACTCGGAAGTCAGAATGCTTTGTCAGAGCAGAGGTGTCAGGACTACTTTTCAGAGATAAAGCAAGTCAACCCTGCTGAGCATTTAAGAAGATGTTCCTTCCAACGGTAACAAGAGGATAACAGACACATTCAAACAACATTGTTACCTACCAAGCATGAGGAGTATGAGAACATAATCTGAAGATTCACTCAAGGTGTCAAAGCTCATACTGCCCACAAAAGTCAGAGTCCATAAGAGAGCTTCTGATAGCAAGAGAGGATCCAATAGCAAAGCACTCTTATCATTCATGGACAAGTGCTTGGAAGACAAAGTTCCTCTATGTGATAGCAAGCAAAATGTTAGAGTCCACGAGCTTCAGATAGCAAGAGAGCTTCCGATAATGAGTCTCTTAACATCCTGGACTTATGCTTGAGGAACGAAGTCCTCTCTGACAGCAAGCAAGAGTCGGACCGTACAAAATGTTCAGATGTCAGAACGACTTTTGTCAGAATAGTATTGCCAGAACAGTGTTGACAGAACAGCTTGGTCAGAGCACCTTTTTAGATAAAGCAAAGTCAACCCTGCTGTGCACTAATGAGGACAACGTAAACAAGGTCCCAACGTCTATAATCAAACGGTCTTATTGCCTCTCCAACGGTTAGATATTCAGAGGCTGGTATAAAAGGGATGTTCTTCATTTCTGAAGATGTGGGCTTGAAAAAGACAGAGAGAACGGAGCTTATTATCTGAAACACTATTCAACATTCCTCTCATCTTCTACTCTCGGACTTTGATATGTAATATTCTTAGAGAGTGATTCATTTGTACTTAAGTGAGTAACATCATCCACTCTTAGAGAGAGTTAGTTTTGAGCCTAAGTGTTTAGCACAATCAGTTCATAGAGTGAACATAGTGTAAACTTACAATTTGTAAGGGGGAGCATTTAGAGGTTGTCTAAATCTCCATAGGTTGCAAGTTAGCCCGTAAAACTTGCATTTGTAAGGTTTGCAGGTGAACCCGGTGTAAAACCTGTGGGTTGTTAGGTGAACCCGTGCTCGTAAAACCTAAAGTGTAAAGGCTTCTCTTGTGCCCGGTTTAAACAAGAATAGTGGATTGGAAATCTCAGGTGTAGCCTGGGGACTGGATGTAGGTCTGGGTGACCGAACCAGGATAAATTTATGTGTGCATATATTTATACTTGATCATTCTATTTTGCATCACATAGCATACTGACTTGTGCATAGCATTATTTATTATCATCATCACCGAGCACAAGCAGTCTTCCGAAAAGAGTTTAAGTTTTATTCCCTCACCCAATTCACCCCCCCCCTCTTGGGTGACAGCCACGTTTATCATTTGGTATCAGAGCAGGTCACTTGTTTAAAGGATCAAACGATCTCAAGTGCAAAGACCTTGGCTGATTTGGGTTAAAATGTTTTCCAAAGGCTTTGATCATACCATTCCACCTGTGTTAGAAAATATTGATTTTTGTTGGTGGAAAGCAAGAATGGAAAGTTTTATAAAATCCACTAGTTTGAAAATGTGGGATATTTTTGAAAATGATTTTGATTTCAAACCAAGAGGAAACTGGACTGAAAAGGAGAAAAATTTGTTTTCCTTAAACATTCGAGCAATGCAAATTTTATACAAAGGCTTAACTGAAAATGATTTCCAGAAAATCAAACATTGCTCTAGTGCTAGAGATATTTGGAATACTCTTGATATGATATATGCTTCTAACCCATCTCTTGAAAGCACAGCTGTCCAAAGCTCAACTCGTGCTCTTTGTGGATCATCTACTGATGAGCTTCTGGAAGCTGATATTGAGGAAGCAGGCTTCAGTGAAGAGAGTATCCATTTCTGCCTAGAAGATTCAGAAAGTGAGGTATCTGAATCTGAACTTGAACTCTCTGAATTGCAAGATGCATACAATGAGTTATATACCGAATATTGTAAACTTGCAAAAGAACTTCTAGGCTTAAAAGAAAAAGATAGGAAACTTGAAAAACTAATTTCTTCTTCTACGTCTAAAGTTTCCGAGGTTTCTTTTAAAGAACTAGTGGTTCCGATAGCTAGCCCACTATCGGCAGAGAAAACTTCAACATGTCTTGAAAAATGTTTTGATTGTAAACACGTGTTGAAGGAACAAGAAAAGTCTTCAAAAGAAACTGAGATTTCAAAGGAACAAAAAGCTTTTCTAAAGAAAACTAATCATGATAATGATAGAAAATCTCATTTTGATTATCATTCCATTATCTGTCATTATTGTGGTAGATTAGGACATATTTCTCACACATGCAGTCTTAGAAGAAATACAAATGTGAGAAATAAGTTTGTATGGATTCCTAAAGGACAAGTAAGGTCCAGTGCTAACCATGTAGGACCCAAGTACAAATGGGTACCAAAACATCCTCCTAGTGCCTTACTTGTGCAGGAAAGATCAAGAGTTCCTCTTATCCCAAAGAAGAGAACTCGTGGTGATGCAACTGCTGAAATCCACTGGTACAATCATAAGAAGCTGTCGGCCACCACAAGAGCCAATGGTTTTGTCTCAAGGATGAGCTATCACAAAGTTCCATTCAACTATCCTGAGAAGAACAAGAGAGAGTGGATTCCTCGATCAACATTGAAAAGGCTCTTGAATCCTACCTCTCAGAAGAAAGTGCTTCGAACCAAGGATAAGTATAGAAGATCTCCTTGGGTAAGCAAGGGATCACTTAGCAACGAAGCATTTGATAGTAAAATCTCCTATGCTAATATTAGATGGACTTATTGAGATTTTACATTAAGCTTCCTAAGATGTGAACATTATATTCATCATTGAAGAAAGCTTAAAGAAATAAGTAATGTTCATAATCTACATGAGATCCATGACTATCTTGATCAAAAACCTTGTATATCCTTGTGCATATAGTCATGATAGATTCACCATGCCATACACATAGCAAGTAATCTCTAAGTGCATGTGAATTACATATAGCCTACAAACTGACCTTCAGATCCAGACTTGGATACAAAAGGAAGGAACTATCTGATATTTTGTAGGAAAGGCAATCCGGAGGTTCAGCAAGACAAGGGTGAAGATGAGTTATGGGCTAAAATGAACAAGGAACATGAACAAAATCAGAGAGAGATAGGCTAAGATAGCCACCCCTCGAACTTGACCAGGATGTCACTGCTGCCCTCAGAAGGGAAATTGAAATGAAGCGGATTGCCCAAGCAGGAAGGCTCGCCCTTGGGGAAGCCATCTGTTTCATGTGCCCCCAACAGTCTGCTGGCACAGAGGCAAGCTTGAGATAGCACTGAGTGATCAACCTGCGGAGATACCCTCTGCTGAACCTGTGTCTCTCTCTGCGCCAGCACCTAATCTGAGTGAAGAGCTGTGTAAGAAGTATGGGTTCAAGAGGCGAGAGATGCGAGTAGTAGTGATCACCAAGTGAATTCATCCCTCTGCACCAGCTCCAATTCATCCTATTAGCCTCAACAGGACTCAGGACTGTACCTCATCTGAACAATTAGTCAAGTCTTGATAAGCATTCGTCACGCATAGATTTTGGTGCTGCTCTGAAAATAGAATCCTTGCATTGTCAACCAAAATCAAGCGAGCTACTGCTTGATGCGAATGGAGCTATGGTGATATCATTCTTACCCTCCTCTTTACTTGAATAATCTTTTGGGTAGTAAATGCATGATGAGCTTAACAGATTTTATTTCTCTGAAATTGATATGATTTCCCTTATCTGTGATAACCTTATTTTCTGTAAAAATGATCCTATCATATCAAATTCATTTTCTGATATAATGCATACTGATTTTACAGATTCAAGAAGTCTGACACTTTGAAACTGAACCTTCTTCAAAACCTACTAAATTTGTGCATGCTGAATCATTGTGTTCCAAGATTTCTGACATTGTTAAGAAGATTCAGAACTAGTTTCAGAATTTTGACACAAACAAAAAAAAAAAAAAAAAAAACCTTCTTCAGAGTTTTTCATATGGTGTCTAAATCGTTTTACTCATATATGCTTAGCAATTTTTTTTTGGGCGCCGCTCAGAAAAGAAAACAGTTTATACATTCACCTTGATTTTTGAAAGATCCTTTTTGAAATGCAAACTTTCAAAACAGATTCCGATCCTCTTTAAACTTACATGACAACCGTACCTCATGATAGCACTCAAAAGCTATTTCTGATTTTCCATTTCATGTGGTATCTCTTGCATCAACTTTTTCAATGCATAAGCAGCTATGGTTTCGAGAACAATACATCCCTCTTAATTACATCTTTAAGTTCTCAATCTACTAATGATCTCAGTTCAAGTTTGTGGTTTAAGAATGTTGACACAGATCATTGAAGCTTGAACAATGAATATAACCAAGAGAGAATGGCAACGAAAATGTCTCTTATCAAGATGTGTGGAATGGCTATACCAAACCTGAGAAACTCTCGCCAATACACATGAGCATTTCTATCCCTTACATATTCTGTTGTGAAATTAAATGGATAGTCTCTCTCTTGTCTGACATGCATTAGAAATCTTAGGAAATGCCTTGAATTAAACTCTGCTAGATCTGTAAAACATGGCATAGTATCACAAGCATGCTATAATCTGTATTAATTTCAAGCTTGTTGATGTCCTAAGAACAATGAGATCACACTGAGCATATCTAGAAGAACTTGGGCTAAAATTTGGAAATTATTCTCGTAATCATATGCTGAAATTTGGTTGTTTTTGTAAAACGAATTCAATCCTAATCAAATTATTTTGTGAGGATGAAGATTCTCTTTTTCAAAATCTCATTATGTTATTAATTCACATGTCTTCATGATCTAACATGAACATCCTTGAGGCATATGTATTGAACTATACTTGCTTATGAAACTCTGAAAATATGCCACCTGTTTAATATTCTCTGTACTATCACATTGATATTTATCCATGAGAGTATAAATAAAGTTCATGTCTTGATAGTGAAACTATGTGAATGTATAGATAATTTCAAAATTAGTTTTCACATAATCATTGCTCATATCTTCTTAAACCAATTAGCAAGCATGATTTCTTAAAATTATTAGCTTGTGCTGATTAACACAGATTGACTTGAATGTCCTGAGGATGGTCTTCAATGTTAAATCTTAAGTTCTTTCACTGACCATCAGAAAGCATTTGTTTCCTCAAGCATATGCAGGACCAATCATCAAGTTTGAGCAAGGTTGCTTTCACAACAATCAGCGCCTTCGATAGCAGGCCAACTATTGAACCATGGGAAGAGTAGAGTGACTGCCCAGTCATGTCTACTTGTGGTTGTAGCTCAGCTTGCCGAAGCGAATCATCAAAGCACTTGCGCTAGGGGTTTCCACTTGAGATAGCACACCTCTTGAAGATGTCAGGAAGCATGCTTATCTGCGTATGATTCAGATTCCTGAGTCTAATAGAGTATGAGTACCCCTCATCTGTGGTAACATCTACACCTTACCATCTCTTACATATGATGCATACATGGCATTGGTAAGGGTGTCAACTTAGGATGTTTCTCTCAATCTGCATTGACTTCAAAATCATTCACTGTCTTAGAAAATCATCCTAGCTCACACATCTGTATCCTCTAAATGACATGCTGGAAAGTAATTGATAACATACCTCTCTTATATGCTTCCTTTCTTGATTTAATGATGATTAATCTTAATATAGAAGAGAAGTAAGTGGACATTACCTGTTAATGATCCCTTGAAAATAGAGAGTCACATGCTGTCATCGATAATAAACTCTTAAGATGCTGTGATGCAATTTGTTTGGAAAATATTTTTGGCACTTTTAAAAACACAAATTTCATTTGATTTGATTTCATTTCATATGGTATCACAAATTTCATTTGGCATTCAATCATTTCCTTTGATACCACAGGTTCAAACTCACAGATCTCATTTGATTACATTTGGTATCAGATTTCATCTCATTTGAATTTAAAATCACATATTTCATTTGATATCATAATCACCATTTTTAAACATATCAAAAGTAATTTTGATCCTCTCGATTTGATGATTAGGGCGAATACAATCAATCACCATTTTGTATGCTTTGCTCTTGACTTAATCCTTGAAAAACATGTTTAGCTATCCCACATAATGATTAGGGCGAATACAATCATTTAGAATCATGAATCATTATTGTTTTTCTTGATAATTCTCGTACGTTGTATTGAATAAGTCTAGAACAAATCCTTATTAACGATACATAGGGAGAAATATTAGGTAGAAAGCCCATTCCGAGGAGAACGATAAAAGTATCCCCATCCCTAAGGCTAGCTTGCACCTGTTGGAATTTGATGAAGCCAAAAGGGGGAGAGAGATAGAGATGAGATGTCTAGAGATGAGATATAAGATGTCTAGCGAGAGATGAGACATGAGATGTCTAGAGCTGAGAGATAGATAAGATATCTAAGTTTAATTATAGCTCTGGGAGTGCTCTGGGAGTGATCTAAGTTTAATTATGTTCTCTAGTCATCTATGGGTTTGTCATCATCAAAAAGGGGGAGAATGTTAGAATCTTAAGTTTTGATGGTGACTAAGGTATGATATGGTCTAGTACTTAAGAGAACATAATCAGCACTTAGGAAGGATTAGATGACATGGTTAGAATCCTGAGTTAGATCACTTGAGAATGTAAGATCACTTCCGGATAGATTAGGACTTGCGCATGCGGATGAATGCTTTCATCCCCCAGCGTCAGCAAGTAAATAACTAGGGATTTAACTTAATCCATGAACTTTAGGTGCACAAACCCTAAGACTAAGCTATGGTTCAATCGGAAGCGAAGTTGCTTCCTGTTAGACTTAGACTGGCGCAGAGCGATAGAATAGATATTACTCCAAGCAACAGTGAGTCTACTTCCCCAAGTGAAAGCGCTTCCTGTTAGAATTAGACTGGCGCAGAGCGACAGAATAGATATTACCCCAAGCGTCAGTGAGTCTACTTTCCCAAGTGAAAGCGCTTCCTGTTAGACTTAGACTGGCGCAGAGCAATAGAATAGTTATTACCCCAAGCGTCAGTAAGTCTACTTCGCCGAGTGAAAGCACTTCCTATTAGATTTAGACTGGCGCAGGTTGATAGACTAGATATAACCCCGAGCGTCAGCGGAAATGCAACATCAAGTGAAGTTGCTTCCTGTTGGATCTTGACTGGCGCAGACTGATAGAATAGATTTCACCCTAAGCGTCAGTGAGTTCACTACGTCAAGTAAAAGTGCTTCCGATAGCTTAGTGACTAGCGCTGAGTGTTGGAATGAAATACACTAAGTGAGAGTGAGTTATAGTGAACCAAGATCCTTCATCTAGTAGTTTTACTTCCGGATGTAAAAATGCTTCCGGATACATCATAGACCAGATCAGAACATAGTCTAAGTAAGACTACTTCCCATAGCAAATTTCCCACAACATGTATAGTTTTTACTATATCTGATTATATATATTGCTATGTTGGACTAACCAGTATGTGCAGAACTTAGTTACACTTGCGGATGCAAATGAGCTTCCGGATGGAAAGACTCTTGGCATTGGATTTCAGAGACTAACCCTTGCAGAGCAAGATTGCCACTTCCGGATGAACGATGATCATCCGTCAGCAAGAGTACAAGAGTAAATGTCACATACTCGGAAGTCAGAATGCTTTGTCAGAGCAGAGGTGTCAGGACTACTTTTCAGAGATAAAGCAAGTCAACCCTGCTGAGCATTTAAGAAGATGTTCCTTCCAACGGTAACAAGAGGATAACAGACACATTCAAACAACATTGTTACCTACCAAGCATGAGGAGTATGAGAACATAATCTGAAGATTCACTCAAGGTGTCAAAGCTCATACTGCCCACAAAAGTCAGAGTCCATAAGAGAGCTTCTGATAGCAAGAGAGGATCCAATAGCAAAGCACTCTTATCATTCATGGACAAGTGCTTGGAAGACAAAGTTCCTCTATGTGATAGCAAGCAAAATGTTAGAGTCCACGAGCTTCAGATAGCAAGAGAGCTTCCGATAATGAGTCTCTTAACATCCTGGACTTATGCTTGAGGAACGAAGTCCTCTCTGACAGCAAGCAAGAGTCGGACCGTACAAAATGTTCAGATGTCAGAACGACTTTTGTCAGAATAGTATTGCCAGAACAGTGTTGACAGAACAGCTTGGTCAGAGCACCTTTTTAGATAAAGCAAAGTCAACCCTGCTGTGCACTAATGAGGACAACGTAAACAAGGTCCCAACGTCTATAATCAAACGGTCTTATTGCCTCTCCAACGGTTAGATATTCAGAGGCTGGTATAAAAGGGATGTTCTTCATTTCTGAAGATGTGGGCTTGAAAAAGACAGAGAGAACGGAGCTTATTATCTGAAACACTATTCAACATTCCTCTCATCTTCTACTCTCGGACTTTGATATGTAATATTCTTAGAGAGTGATTCATTTGTACTTAAGTGAGTAACATCATCCACTCTTAGAGAGAGTTAGTTTTGAGCCTAAGTGTTTAGCACAATCAGTTCATAGAGTGAACATAGTGTAAACTTACAATTTGTAAGGGGGAGCATTTAGAGGTTGTCTAAATCTCCATAGGTTGCAAGTTAGCCCGTAAAACTTGCATTTGTAAGGTTTGCAGGTGAACCCGGTGTAAAACCTGTGGGTTGTTAGGTGAACCCGTGCTCGTAAAACCTAAAGTGTAAAGGCTTCTCTTGTGCCCGGTTTAAACAAGAATAGTGGATTGGAAATCTCAGGTGTAGCCTGGGGACTGGATGTAGGTCTGGGTGACCGAACCAGGATAAATTTATGTGTGCATATATTTATACTTGATCATTCTATTTTGCATCACATAGCATACTGACTTGTGCATAGCATTATTTATTATCATCATCACCGAGCACAAGCAGTCTTCCGAAAAGAGTTTAAGTTTTATTCCCTCACCCAATTCACCCCCCCCCTCTTGGGTGACAGCCACGTTTATCATATATTATCTTTAAAATGGTATTTTTATACAAAACAGGCTATCGGGTGCCTTTCAAACACGATTATTTTCATATAAAAGGAATTTGAAACATTATACATATTATCCTGGCTGATGTTTATTCTGGTATGATGTGTGAGGTTCAGATGGTATTATGTGGGAGATGTTGATAGTTAGGTTGAGGGAATAAGTCGAATAGTTGAGATAGAGATAGTGAAGGGATTGATAATGGTTCATGATATTGATGATGAGATTGAAATTGATGGATATGAATACTGTGAGGTTTGCATGACACTGATATACATACGTACCATCGCGCGATGATAACTGTCGATTGGCCAATCGACAGTTATTTGTACTGATGATCCTTTTCGGATTGATTAGACCGGGGATCATAGGTCAACTTATTGAGAGAAAGTGACCTACGGTTGTTTGGCACTGGAGAGCCCAACCGTTCCCGTTCTGTAATAGAATCAGAATTAGGGTTCCCTCTCTGGAGATTGCCAGAGAGGGAAATTATCCCCTCATTATGGAGAGGGACACAGTGTCAAATCATATAGTGAAGATTAGATGCTTGAATGCTCCAGGATAGCACAATGCATCTATAGGTGAGTGTGAGAGTTGTGGTGGTAGTAACATTAAATTGGAGACTGAGGAGGTGATATTTAGCTATGTGGAATTGACTGAGGGATTTGAGTGATATGTGGAAAGTAGAGATGATGAATTTGAATTGGTTTGGATGGAGGGACTTGAACGATGAATGAAAGACTTGACATGTATATATATATATTATTGGTTTTAAATGTGGTACCCTTTAGACGTCCTCGCTACCGCACATCTCACTGTTATAGTGAGTTAAGCGGTGATTACTGGGACAAATTGTCTCATTCCACGATTACTGACATTTTCGCAGGTATTCATGCACAGGCGCGAGCATTAGGAAAGGGAATTAGGTAGAAGTTATATAGTTTTATTTGGAATTGTATATTGCCAATTTGTATAGGCCTGCATTCGTTTCCGCATGTACATATACATATATTTATGGTTTAATATCGATTAGTTTTGTTTATTAACCATGTTAGACAAATCCTTTCTAACATGGTCAGCAATGAATTATCCATGATAGCAGCTGTGTGTATTAGTTTATTTCGTTCTATCATGGATAATATTTTAATCATTAGGATATTCTTTTTCTAACTATGATAGACATATTGATATTATTGAAATTCCTTTTTTCTATCATAGTTAGTAAAGAAATTATTGAATTAAAAGAGATGTCACAGGTTAATTAGGGAATTAGTAACACTATGTTACAGAACCAGTCCAGAAATGACCCTATTTGGCAGAGAATATGGAAGCTGAATATAATGCAAAGGTGTAAAACATTTGCTTGGCTTGCTATTCAGGAGAAGTTATTAACAAATGCTGAGAGGAAGCGCAGAAACTTATGCCTTGAAGATCACTGCCACTGTTGTTTAGATCAGATACTACTGAGGACTTACTTCATGTTCTTAGGGATTGCAAGGACTCTAAACTGCTGTGGACAAGTCTTATCGATAGGAATGGACAGAATAATTTTTTCTGTATTAACCTGCCCCAATGGCTAAGAACTAATATTTTTAATTCGGGCACTTGGAAGAGAGATGGATGGAGTGAGCTATTCATAACCATATGTTGGTTACTTTGGAAGAGAAGGAACCTCAAGATATTTGAACAATAGGAAGAAACTAATGAGAGTCTCCTCATTAGAGTTAGAGCAATCTTGAACAATATGGATTGAGTGAATATTATGATTAAAGGAACTTGTATGAATGCAGTGTGCGTCCAATCACAGAATGAGGCTTGGAAGAATCCATCGCAAGGATACCTTAAACTTAATGTGGATGGAGCTTTTAGCTTAAAATTTGGTGGTGGCTGTCGTGGAGTTCTTAGGGATGAGTTAGGACGATTTATTATGGGTTTCAAGCAAAGATTAATTGATGGTAACAGCCTAATTGCAGAAATCTGGGCTATCCTTTCAGGATTGAAATTGTGTTGGAACTGGGGAGTTCGTAAACTCCAAGTTGAATCTGATACGGTTGAAGCTATTGAGCTTATTAAAGGAATTGATGTTTGTTTCTCTCCATGTATGAATTTGCTTTTAGAAATCAGGGATTTATTGGCGCAGGACTGGGAAATTGAGTTGCTGAATATTCCTAGGAGTGCAAATAAAGTTGCTGATTTTCTGGCTAAAGACTCCCTTAACTTATCTACTGGTTTTTATATTGTAATGTCTCCTTCAATAGAATTAGCATATCTAGTTGAGAAGGATTGTAATAAGCCTACTGATGTAGGCTAGTAGCTGTTTAAGGGTTTCCCTTCTTTTATCATAAAAAAAAGCTTTTTCACCCATACCCTTGGCTTAATAATGGCGCTAGTAAAAATGAGAAATAGAGTAATAACAAGGGGAAATGTTAATGAGATGTAGCAATAAAAAACACAAGAGAGATATATGATTATTTAGAGGCAAAAACTGGTAAAAAATGCTTTAAAATAATGCTTAGATTTGGATAACTCTGAAAATGCTCTCACTAAAAAAGGTCAGAGCAAAATAGCTATAAAAAAGTTGGCCATGCAAAATTATTAATTTTCTACATATTCTGCATATACTCCCTCTTGCTCTATTATAAGAGTCCAATAATTGAGTGATTGTGGTTCCTAATATAAGAGCTCATCTCACATTCTCTCCTCATTTAATGCATTTTTTTTACTTAACTCATACCTCTCTTTCATATTTATTAATGTTTATGTATTTCTCTCTCTTAAAAATATCATACTCCCTTCGGTCCTAAATATAAGATCTATTTCAAACTTTTACCAACTATTTCTTAAAATATCTTTATCAAAACCCCTAATAATAGACAAGAAGAGAGTTGGTGTGGTCAATGCTCCCTAACGATAGACAAAAGAAGAGGAGGGTGAAGTTAATGTTTCCTAATGGTAGACAAGAAGAGATGGAGGGTGGGGGTGAAAATGAATAGTTAGGGTAGGTGTATATTGGTAATATCACGTCATTTTAACTAATTAACTAACATCTTTAATATAATAATCAGATTAGATAAATAACTCTTATACTACCTCCGGTCCTAAATATAAGACCTAATTGACTTTTTTAAGAGATTAAGGTTGCGAAATAGTTTATTAAATGATGACATATTTGATATAATTTTAGATTATCCATTAGTTTATAGGTAAAATAAACTAGTTTAAAGGAAAAAATTAGGTAAATCAATTTATAATTAACTTATTTTGCTTTATTAAGGATTTTCCAGAAAAAGTCAATTAAGTCTTATATTTAGGACCAAGGGAGTATTTAGGATCAGAAAGAGTAATAAATATGAGCAATATTAAAAAAAAAGCATTAACTCCAAACACCCAATTAACATTAACAAGTTTTCTCAAGAAACTTTTTTTTGGCTTCTGACTCTTAACTTAGCGACCAGAAGAGTATATTAAATTTCTTTTCTTTTGGGTTACAATATATAGGAGTATCTTTTGATAAAAAAAAAAATATATAGGAGTATCAAATTTCTACTTACGTTGACATGGTTGGAAATTGGAATTATTAAATTCCACCATATTCTCTAAAATAAGCTTATATGGTGAACTTTCGTTGACGCAGTAAAATAAAGAGCTTGCCGCCGCCGCCGCCGTTAGGTTGAACGTACCCTTTTGCAATTCTTCCGGTTTCTCTTGGGTAAACTTCCTCCCTTTCATTTTTTTTATCTATATGAATAAAAAAAATCAGAATTTCCCAAACCAAAATTTCCCTAATTTTACTCATAAACTAACCTTAACCTATCATCTAATTACGTTTGTCATATGTTAAATCTTAGTCGTCTAATTCACTTCCTTAACCGTAACCTTCACGAAAAATAATCTAAGGTGTACACTGAAATGGGAATTTGTGTGAAACACTGGAGTAAGCAATGATAGTATCTAGGGTGAATATATATATATATATATATATATATATATATATATATATATATATATATATATATTCACTCCCTCCGTTCCTATTATAAGACCATTTTTCCTAATTTGAGTAGATTAAGGAAGTTAGTTAAGTTAATTATTTACACATGATATTACCAATTTATCCCAACTAATATAGATAAACATTGTAGGGTTAATTTGGGAAAAAGTTGGGAAAAGTTAGAGAGTGATATTATAATTAAGAACAAGTTGAATTTCAAAAGTGATCTTATATTTAGGAACGGACGGAGTATTTTGATTTTGATACTGAAATGGGAATGTATGTATGTATCAGGTAATTGATTGATATAGTATAATGTCGTTGAGGCGTTTCTTTGGCTATTCTGATGGGGAGCTAATGAGGTCTGATTGTAAACCTTGTTCTAGACTCATGAGACAAACAGCTGGCATTTTTTCTGTTGGGGGAGGATTAGCTTTTTGGGTTCTCTGCCGTCTGCATTATGGTTTGTTCTATATGCTTGTTTCATTATATTTCAATTTGTATTTTCTTGCTGAATTTTAATTTCTGTTCAGTATCTTGTATTCTAAGCTTAATTCATGCCTTTCATTTTACTGTTTTCTTTTCCTAATTACATTCCTGAAGTTCTTACCTTTTTTAACCCTGAAAGTACAAATTTTCTTGCTCTTTATCACTTAACCAGAGCTACTTCAGTTTTTTTATTATGACAATGGGTTGATTGGCCTTGAGATGTGATATATAATTGTCACAAAGATCAGAAGTTGGTTAGGGTAGTTGCAAAATAGCGTTAGGAGGTTTTAGCGTTTGTTTACATCTGAACTCTATAAATAGGTAGCCTATTCAATCGTAAGCAGAAACTGGTTAGACACAAAGATCTGAATTTTTCCTGTTGGGGGAGGATTAACATTTTGAAATCCCTGCTGTTTGCTTTATGGTTTATTCTATATGCTTGTTTTTTCATCTAATTCATTAAACTTCAAGTTACATTTTCCTGCTGAATTTTAACTACTATGTATTCAAAGTAAATCCATACCCTTTTCATTTCACTTCTTTCTTTTCCTAATTCCATTTCTGAAGGTCTTACCTTTTCCCACCTTGAAAGTGTGCATATTCTCGAGCTCTGACCTTTAACCCGAGCGATTTTAGTTCTTTCACATTGATTATGACTTAATTGGCTTTGAAATTTGATATATAATTGTCATAAAGATTGGAAGTCAGTTAGGTTGTTAGCAAATAGAGTTAGGAGGATATAGAGTTAGTTTACACACAAACTCTATAAATAGGTAGCCTATTCAATTGCAAGGAGAGACTGGTTTAACATTAAGTCCCTCTCGTTCCTGTCTCATGTCTCTTCCCTTTCCTCCCTGTCTATCCTTTATTGACCATTTCTCCTTATCTTCCCTCTTATATCTTATTCCAGACTACATTTAAGTATCTATTAGAGGATTGTTAGGAAATATTTAAGATTTGATATGTTGCTTTTCAGTCAATTAGAACCCCTTTTAATTAGGAATATTAGGTTTGAAATTTATGGTTTAGCATATGAAAGATTAAACCCTTTTGTGATAATTATTAATATGTTGCTAACATGGCGGTCTGATCAGTTTTCGTCGGCACGTGACCAGCTGTTTTTTCTTATTTTCTTTGGTTTGTTTGGTGTCACACATCTTCCGACGGGTCCCTAGTGTTTCATTCAAATCTGATGTTTTTCAAATTTCCAGTGTGTTTTTCAGCGCGTCTTCTGTTTTCCTGGCGAGTTTCCTCCACTTTACTTGGTGTTTATCTTGGCAGATTTTGGCACTTTGTGGTTTAGTTCATGTTTCAGTAGGAGTAGGCACTTTTGTCACGATTTGTGGTTTCAAATGGTGTTTATTTTGCCACTTGAATTCTGGATATGGAGTTTGGATTTGTTCTTTGAGAAGTTCCTGGTGTGGCTGTTTGGATTATTAGTTTGGAGATGTCATCCCATTTATAGCAATATCTTGTGTGATTGCATTTGGGTTTAGTGTCGGGTGTCGGCGAGCTCTAGTTTGGTGCATCTGTGGCATGGTTGCTCTTTATGTTAAGCGTTTCGAATTCAGATTTCAGTTCTAGTTGTTGATTCAAGTGCACGGATTTGTTGATCAAGGGGAGTGTTAAATGATTTTTAGGAAACCAATAATTATTAGGAAATATTTAAGATTTGATATGTTGCTTTTCAGTCAATTATAATCCCTTTTAATTAGGAATACTATGTTTAAAAATTAGTCTCATATCTTCTACTTTCATGTATAAAAATATGGTTTAGCATATGAACGATTGAACCTTTTGTGAGAGTTCTTCCTTTGTTGCTAACAGTATCAAAATGTTTCTTCTCTTGATGACTGTTTTACCATTATAGTGATTAGAACGTTCAGAGAGGCATTTAGTCACCCTATAATCTGTCAATTCACTTTGGTTAAGTGACTTGATGTGTCCCTTTCCCATCTCCCAAGTACTTGATGTGTCCCTTTTCCATCTCCCAAGTTCCAGATAGATTCATAAGGCTGAAGTGAAGCAGCCTTCAATGTGACATTTGTGTTTCATTATATGCATGCTTCCTGTGAAGTTTCTAAATGTTCAGTTTTTTTTTGGAAGTAGGTGTTTGTAGATGTTCTTATATGTTGAAGTTGGATGCAGGTCCTCGAATTACAATTCCCAGGAGTCTTCGTTGGGCGGCTTGCGGAGCGGTAACTGTTAGTTCAAGTACAGCTTTGTTGGTTCGGTTGTTTAGTCCTGAATGTGAGCCCCAAAATATAGATGTTTATGACAAGAAGAAGCAGGGCTGAGATTACATTTGCTTGTATAACATCCCTTAGATTCACAGACTGTGATTAGCTGCTAAACTTAGGTCACTGCTGTGCCTAGAGAAATTGAATAGGGTAAAGATGCAATTTTGGTAAAGAACAATTATGTTAGAATCAGATTTGAGGAAATTGTTTTCTAGATCCAGAATCTGTAATTCTAGAGAAAGATAAGGGAAAGGGGTAGTTACACACAAAACAATACTTTTATTCATAACCAACAACAGTACAATAAGTCTATATATATACTAGACCTGCACAATAAGACATGACTCTCTGCACAATAAGACATGACTCTCTCCCTAATTTAAATTTAAACACAATACAATAACTGACACAAAAATTGAAATACATAAACTAAATAAGAAAATGTTAAACTATGTGTCTAAATCTATTTAACATGTCTCCTCCTAGAATACACCAGTAAAGGAGGCTGCTGACTCCTAACATTACTCCCCTCTAGGAAAACAGCCTTGTCCTTAAGGCAAAAGGTTGGAAATTGTGTAGCAATCAAATCAGCCTCCTTTACTGGTGTATTCTAGGAGGAGGCATGTTAATTAGATTTAGGCACATAGTTTAACATTTTGCCATGTGGTAGTTTCTCTTATTTGGTTTTTGTATTTGAATTTGTGTGTCAATTATTGTATTGTGTTTAAATTTAAATTAGGGAGAGAGTCATGTCTTATTGTGCAAAGAGTCATGTCTCATTGTGCAGATCTAGTATATATAGACTTATTGCACTGTTGTTGGTTATGAATAAAAGTATTGTTTTGTGTGTAACTACCCCTTTCCCTTATCTTTCTCTAGACTTACAGAATCTGGTTCTAGAAAACAATTATCTCAATTCTGATTTTAACAAATTACGCTATGAGCACTAGGCAACATAAAGTATTTTTGGGTGCAATTTTAAGCATGAAGAATATAATTTGGTGCAATTTTAGCAACCCAGTTAAGTTTGACCCACATTGACCGCTAGAAGGTGACGTGTTAGAAGTGATAAATGAGTTGGGGAAAATAAATTTCAAGTGGCATTTACATTGGCTGACTGGATAATGATTTTTTTAGTTTCTTTTAAAATTAAGATCACCCCCTCTCCCACATCACCAACACACCACTCTCTTCCCCCATCAACTCAACTTCATATTTGTCATCTCTCCGTCCATCAACATCGATATTTTCTTTCTCATTGTCATCTTCATTCCTATAGACATTTAGATCATTTTATTCTCTTAAATTATAAATTTAAGACATATTAATAAATATAAGATATCTTATGGTGTATTTAAGAACCAATTCACCCGCTCATGTAAGTCCCATATTTATAAATAGAGAATTCATACCTACATTTTTCATTGATTTTTATTCTACTTCTAGAAAAAAAACTTTTCCATCTTTTTTCCTAAAATATATTCTCTAAAAGTTACACCAAACATTCTCTAAATGATGATACAATTGCCTATCACAATCTAATCCATTGTTGTAAAACTCAGACTTAGATTGGATGGGTGAACTGGTTGGACTATCATCCAAAGCGTTATATTATTTGGCTCGTGCAAACTGGTTCAACTGCTTTAAGGTTGAGCCATGTTGGAGCACTTTAGACTACTTAATTAATGTGGAAATTGAGGTTCAACAATGAACTAGAGTGGTTTTCAAAATACAACAAAACGCGTATAATTCACCCAAAAATTACTTTGAAAAGAACACATATATATGCAAAAGCTCACTTTTGTCCAGAAATACCTTGTTTTTAACAAAAAAATATCTCTTTCTCCCTTAATCTCTTAATCAAATCACACTCTTTAAATGATTTCAGCATATATAACTTGGTATTTTAAAAAATATTTGTAGTAGTTTCGTAAAAAATGTTATATTAGAGCTCTTCAATATTTTTATTTTTAAGTTATATTTAAACTTATTATTCATTTCATAGGGTTATGTTATTTATATACACACATAATATTAGTTTTAATCAATTATTACATCATCAATTCGATCGTTGATTCGACCAGACGTGTGAAGCTTGACTTGCAAGCCTTTCCCATTCACCTTCCTATTTGCTTTTACAACATTTGTTTAATGTTAAATCGTCTCATATTTTTCAGATCTTCATGGCAAAATTCTTTATTCAAAGGATTCAAACTGAATTAGATATTCATTTTATTTTCCACCTTGGCTTACATATTATCTATATAAAAGTAGAGGTCACTACTAGGAAATGCCATTTGATTATACTACCCTTTTGTAACATGGTAATAATCAACGCAATAATTTTTTATATAAAACAAAAGTTTGGATGGGTTAGAGATTTAAAATCAAAATTTCATAGTTTATGAGTGAGCCAATAATAAGTAACATTCAACTACTTATTTGCATGTTTCAGAGGAAGATAAGCCATCATTTTTCTTCTTTGGAAAGCTTGAGAATTGTTTTTGATGGTGGCGATGAAGACCTGTTTCAAAAACAAAGTCTGGAGCTACATGAATATAAATTGACTAAACTTTAAGACGTTTAGCCTTTTCTTTCTCAAAGATATATTTCAGAAATAATTTAGGGGTTAGAAGTACATTGTTTTGTTATGCTTTTGGATTTTTTCCAAGCAACCACAATATTTATTTTAATTATCCATGTATAAAGGATTCTCTATGCAATAAATTTTTTATCCTTTACCCTTAATACAAGTCTTTTCAACCCTCTTTAATGTATCATGATAGAGGGCATTAAAATCTAAGGCTAAGGTGGAAATCACAGCAAACTGCACAACAGCATAACTTTCTTCAGAGTTCAAAGATGCTGCTAATGCCCTTATATTTTAATATTGTGAAAGCTCCCTATAAGTGTGAAGCTGCAGGTTAGATCCATTCAAGCCATTCCAAATCCTATGCAAGAATTCTTTCAAATTAAAATAGCGAGTGCAAAGACAGAAAACATTATAATTGAAATAGTGGTTTCGACTTTCTGTCTGAAAAAAAAAGAAACAACAACATCAACAAAGTTTTATCTAACTAAGTGAAATTTGGTTCACTTCATTTGCATTTTGCAATGATTTGAGGAAACAAGTGTAAAAAAAAACAGCAATCTAACGATAGGTGAAGAAGTCATATAGCCGTTATGGTTGCTTCCTATCTGTAATCTTCTTCCTGTATTATTTCATGAATATTCTTGAACTTCATTTAAAATATACTCTAAATCCTTCCTGCAAACAATCTTAAGGCATACACCATGCAGAAAAAATAAAAATAAAATACCAACATCCACCAGCTTAGGTCTTGTGAACTTTAATCCACTGAGATTATCCTCAAAATTGAGACACTTTAATTTAATGATGTCAGAGAGGAGTAGCAAACTTATTTTTGAAACAAATACTAGAGTTGAATTATAACCCCTCCCTCGACACCGTTAACCATAGATTGAGGCTTAACTGAGAGAGCTCAATTGAGAAGATCCAAATCTTTACTCACACACCAAAGTATCATACTGCTCTGCCACGAAATCAAAGACATTCTAAAAGTACAAGTTTTTTATATTTAACTGAAATGGAAGTACAAGTTTTACAACCTTACATAGGTTTCTTATTGCATGCACATCAAACCACGATGCATTTGGATGCCAATACCTGCATTTGGAGGTCCATCCCTATTGTCGCCAAGGTTTGATGCCATAGAGTTTGCTATGGTTTGTACTGTCTTTTATTTTCCATTGTCAACATTCTCAAGGATATTTTCCGAAGATAATCAGACTGAAATAAGGAAATGTAAGAGTTATAAGAAATCTTGACAATCTGTGATCATGTACAAGACAAAGTACAATTACTTCTCAAAGTCCTATCATCAATAATTATCTACTCAGATGATAATGATCCATCATGAGGGCTGTCAGAATCAGATCTATGAAGACTCTACCTGGGTTGTTGCTGAGTTATAAATTTTATCCTCAAATCGTGCAGCGATTTTATGGAGTTCATCTAATCCCTCTTGGCCAGAGTAAGGAATATGCCTTTTCAATGTTTCTATTCTAAAAGATGAAACACAAGAGTTTAAATTACTGCTAGTCATTCAAAAGCATATAGCATTAAAAGTTATCCAAATACCAAGCATGATCATGTCCTATTCAAGTCCTTAACATTTTCCAAAAGTGCAAAGAATTTAGATTTTGATAAGAAATATAAATGATGATAGTATCAGAAATTATTTTTCCTTCCTAGAAAATAGAAAAATAACTATTCCTGAGCATTCTTAGACCAAAATATTAAAACACTAGCATGGACTTATCATGTTGAGCTCAGAGTTCTGCATACCATTAAGGGAATTTCCTAACTAATCTTGGGCTGATTATCAATCGTTTTCAATGTGACAAATGAGAAAGCTCAAACAATGCATGATATATGATTTCACCCGTCATGAAATATATGACCAAAGTATAATAACAAAAAATTCATACATTTTGTTGACGATTCTTTGGCGATTCTCAGGTAGCAGGAAAGACCTCCAATATTCTGTAAAGGATCATCAAACTTAAACATGTCTTTCCAATTTATCATACTCTCAATTTAGACTAAGGTTGAGATCAATAACAGATTACTGAAATCATATCTGACTGTAGATGGTAAAACATTATCTTTTTTCTTTTATAAGAGAAGGAAAACCATTATTAGTAGCATAGTTACAAGTTCATAAGACTAAAATAATACCACCGATAGATTTATCAAATCAAAACTGTCATAAATTATTATAAAATAAAAGCACTTTCATAAAAGACAATTACAAAACAACTGTGCAAAATTTGGATGGTATTCAGATTAAATACAAAATTTATTTATTTGAGATCAAAATTAATGGCAAGTATAAATAAAACTCGGCAAATATTCCATGTATGATATCAAATAAAACAACTGCTACAAATTAAATATTTAGTTCGTGGAAGACTATGGCTGAATTTGTAAGAACAATGTCAGAGTAGACCCTAAACTCAATACAATGAGTGCAGAAGTTTTAGGATTAAAAACTACCAAAATTGAAAATTGGATAATAACTGAATCTGATGGCAGTGTGGTGAATTTGATGTTCTGGGACTTACTTTCATCTATTAAATTCTTCATTGAAGAAATCTTCTGTAAATAATCCTCCTGAAAATAGGAAATGCCAAAATGTAATAAAATTAGCACAATACCATCCACTGGATAATTATTAGCACTGCATAATCAAAGCCAAGATTGATGCCATCGAGTTTGCTATGGTTAGACAAACAGATCAAATCTTCTAGTGCGAGATGAACAGGGCTAGATGTTAGATGGTAATACAAAAATAATCAAAGCTCAATCAGCTTTAGAAGCAGAATGCCATGCCATGGATGCTGCAATCAAGTTTGCAACAGAAAGTGACATTGAAAATGTAATTTTTGAATCAGACAACCAACAACTAATTAACATGCTAACTAAATACAATACCATTCCTGATTGGAGATGTGACTTCATTTTGGATCATATCTTTACATCAGGATCTTTGATAAGGAACCATCAATTTTTATGGATTCCTAGGAAGGCTAATGAAACTGCAGATTGGATTTCAAAGTTCATTCTAAAGAGATCTTGCCCTCAGGATTGGAGCACTAGACCTCCTCCTCAATTGGAATTGTTGTTGATTAGAGATATGGATGGTGCCAATTTTGATGGTGGCGGATAGGAACTTTCAACTGATGTACTAGTGTTATCATTGCGTAATGAACGTTATTTGCGAAAAAAAATAAAAAGTAAAACTAGCATCACAGCAATCACAGCAGGGTGAGAAAAAGTGGACCCTGGGCTTACTATTTAGGTCCTTCCAAAATACCCCTCGTCCCCAACTAGGCATCATGATTCAACTTCAACCATATACACAGATGACCACAAATTATTTATTGGGCGAAGGCCCAAAAATGATACATAACTATTGGCCAAGGAACAAAAATGATACATAACTATTTCAAGGTACAGTAATGATACATAACTTTTACTATGGATAAAAATGATATTTTCACTAATATGAAAATAAGATTACACATAAAAAGTCTAAAATGCCCTTATAAATTAATTAAATTTTCTTCATCACCCTCTCCTTTCTTCTTCCTTCTACCAAATCTAAAATCCTAATTCTTATTCACTTTAAGCCCCATCCTTATATCACCCAATAAAGGATTTTCACCATCATGCTTAACTGATACATAAAGTACAGTTTTTTACGGTCCCTTCTCGTTATAAACAAAGAATTGAGTAATGGATTGTGATAATTTTCATAAATTTAACTTTTTGTAGCTTTACCAATAACCCTGTTCATACTGTTCACCGTTTTTGGCCGATTAGGAGCATAAAGGTGCAAACTTTGTGCAGCTTAGTGTGCATATTTTTGTGGGGTCGTGTCTGATGATCATGACTTCAGGATGGCGAAAATCCTTTATTGGGTGATATAAGGATGGGGCTTAAAGTGAATAAGAATTAGGATTTGAGATTTGGTAGAAGGAAGAAGAAAGGAGAGGGTGAGAAAGAAAATTTAATTAATTTATAAGGGCATTTTAGACTTTTTATGTGTAATCTTATTTTCATATTAGTGAAAATATCATTTTTATCCATGGTAAAAGTTATGTTTCATTACTGTACCTTGAAATAGTTATGTATCATTTTTGTTCCTTGGTCAATAGTTATGTATCATTTTTGGGACTTCGCCCTTATTTATTAAACAGGGACTACATATTAATATTGTACCTGGCTAGCTGCACCAACGTAAGTCTTCTGCTCAAAACTTTGTGCAGTTTTCTGAACTTCAAGTAATTCATCATCATCGCCACTACCACCAGACTGATATGGTTTTAGTTTATTTGTTCTACAAAATGAAGAGTTGATTTAGAATAGTATGCCATCAAGAAGTTGAGAAAAATAAACACTGATCGACAGAAAAACCATGACCATTATCTAAAAGTTCATCAGCTTTAAGTTTTTGGTTGGTATTTTGCTTCATTGAAAAGAAAGCCTATGGAAACAGATTAATTATCATGTGGACTAGACTTCAGGAGACTTGTGCCATTATTTTAGCAACTGGTAGTCACAAATTTCATCCATCTCAATTAAAAATACACAATAAAGCAGAATAGCAATTAATTCATCTTCTTACCCAAGATAGTCCTTTATCAAACCTTGTATTCTAAATATTTTGAGCTTGAGTGTGTAACAACAAATATCAGAGGCTTTCAAGGTCATAACAACAACATACAACACATAAATTGTTCCTCCACCCACAGCCTAGGCTATGGATAAACATTACATAACACTGCCTGCTAAAACTCTTAAATGGAGCTCATAAACAATGTTGAAAGGCTGAAATAAGAATGTTTGGCAATATTTATAAATCGAGAACACTAGCATGGCAAGAGAAATTGAATGCATAAACTGATATGGTTCCTGAACCGGCCAATAGAAGAATCAATAGTTGAATGACTCAGTCAATGATATACAATGTCTGCTATGGCTACTTTACCATGAAAACAATTATACATGTTTTCTTATCAAATTGATATATGTGTAGTGACTAGGTTAAAAAAATTTGATCCTTCATGAGAAATAGTTTACAGAACTAATAATGTGTTGAAGGTGATATTGCTTAGATTATCTTATGTCTTAATTAGAGAATTCAGACCAACATTTCCTCCACTTGAATTTGGCGAAAATAAGGAAGTAATTCAGCCCTCCAATCATGTGCATCAATAGTACTAGTAGGCCTAGTCTGCACCTTGCAGAGTTCTGCAATGATTGTACCTGTTCAATTTATATCAGCTAAGGCGTAAACAATTGACCAATTAAGTACCACCAAAATTCAAAAGCAACCATAGAAATTGAGCAAGCACTTGAAAACAAGTAAAGAGAAACTACTTTCTTTTATGAAATACTATCTCATGTAAACCAAAAGTGCAATTTCAGCTCATGTTCATAATTATGAGAATTCCTCAAGACCATCATTGAATTACTAAGATACCTTCTCTATTCCTAAGTATTAGACATAGGTTACCTTTTTTCTTTAGAAATTAAAGTAGCTAAATGAACTATCTCACAGAAAAAAGATAATATTCTAGCCTTTAAGTTAATTAAACTAGTTAAGAGAAAAGAATTTAAAACAAAACAATTTATTAGCAACATTTTTGGGATTCTTCGTATTTTCCAAAAAATCACCTAGGTCCTATATTAAACAAGGGTGGAGTATGAAATACTTATGAAATTTGCCTTTCCACTATGTTTGTGAGGGTTCACATTTTATGCTCATCACGACCACAATAATCTTAGATCATGCAAATTTATTTTAACGATCCAAGTTCATTTTAATATTTATAGTAAATTTTGATAGGAACAATTGCACCTAGGTCCCAAATAAGAGACTTAATTTCAAACAAGTCCCAAGGAGTTGTTACCACTTGTTAATGAAGACTATTGCAGTCGTTAATGGTAGTTAGTGTGTTTGGCTCGGCTAAGCCAGCTTATTTTGGATTTTCAAAGCCAAAAACCCAAAATAAGCCGAGTCAAACACACACATTAACAATTCCTTGAGACTTATTTGAAATTAAGTCTCCTATTTGGGGCCTAGGTGCAATTGTCCCATTTTCATATCGATAGACACAAATAGGAGACTTAATTTCAAAGAAGTGAGTTGTTAATGATTACCATTAATAACAGCAATAGCTTTCATTAATAAGTGGTAACAATTCTTTGGGACCTGTTTGAAATTAAGTCTCTTATTTGGAACCTAATTGCAATTGTCCCCAAAATCAAAGTTAAATCTGAATCATCATATCAAATTTTAAACTGTCCAGATTTCATTTAAGGGACAGACATTAGTGAATTGTCTAGGGAACTGAGATAAGACAATAGTATTTTCAAATTCTTTAAAAGGCCGTAATGAATCAGATAGATATGATTACCTAAAAAACTATAGCTAAAATATCGACACAAATAAAGAAAGAAAGAGAGAGAGAAAGATAGAGGTATGATTACGGGAAGTCAAGGACCGTTGCCTTCACAGATGGTGCGAATTTGATGATGGACCGATGGAGTATATTGTTAACAAAATAGGTTTTTGTACTGATATGCTATACTAAAAAACATATATTACCAATATGCTATAGGAAGAAAAATAAATATCAATATGCTACACCACACGTAAGTCGTTCTTGCCAACAACGACTTTAGAAGTCGTTCTTGGGAAGAACGACTTTCACTCTTCACGCTTCCCAAGGTCACATTCAGATGAATTACATCGCATATACACTCACATACCATACTATTCTCTCTGGACTTAAATATAAGACCTAATTGATTTTCTTTTGGAAAAATTAAGGAAGCAAAATAGGTCATTTAACTATGATATATTTTTATCATACCTATTAATTTATAAGTCAAATAAACTAGTTTAATAAGAAAAAATAGGCAAATCGACTCATATGAAAATTATATTGCTTTTTTAGGATTTTCCAAAAAATGAAATAGGTCTTATATTTAGAGTAAGATGTAGTATCATTTAACCTTAAATTATCTCATATATTTAAGTAGCTTAAATAGAATTAAACATATTAAACCTAAATCGTCTTTAATTTCTCTAATATTATTATTATCTTTACAAAAACTAATGTCATATAAAACAATAATGATACATAAATTTAATAAACTGCATTTTGGTTTCAATTTAAATAGCATATAAATAAAAAGTAAAATCAAATTGATAGAAATAAATTAGTATACCCTATTAACATAGACTATCTGTACGACATCTAGTTCTCCTCTTTCTACGTTGTGGACGTGGTCCTTGTATGTCATTTTGTTAATGTTCAACTATATCATTTAGGTGAGAACTTTATTAAATTCTAAAGATATTAATAAAATTAAAGAAATTAAAGACGATATAGGTTTAATATGCTTAATTCTAATTAAGCTACTTAAATATATGAGATAGTTTAAGGTTAAATGATACTACCTCTTGCTCTAAATATAAGACCTATTTCACTTTTTTGGAAAATCCTAAAAAAGCAATATAAGTTTCTTATCAGTCGATTTACCTATTTTTTCTTATTAAAATAGTTTATTTAACCTATAAATTAATAGGTATGATAAAAATATATCATAGTTAAATGACCTATTTTGCTTCCTTAATTTTTCCAAAAGAAAATCAATTAGGTCTTATATTTAAGTCCGGAGAGAATAGTATGGTATGTGAGTGTATATGCGATGTAATTCATCTGAATGTGGCCTTGGGAAGCGTGAAGAGTGAAAGTCGTTCTTGCCAAGAACGACTTTAGAAGTCGTTCTTGGCAAGAACGACTTCTGTGTGGTATAGTATATTGGTATTTATTTTTCTTCCTATAGCATATTGGTAATATATTTTTTATAGTATAGCATAGTAGTACAAAAACCTAACAAAATGTGTTGTTATTGTAAGATCGATTTTTTGGTCTGAAATTGTAAGGTCGATTAATATCTATACATAACTTACAAAATGTTTTGGGAAAATTAATATGAGATACGTTAAGAATTTAATAATAGAAAGGTCTCATAAATTCTCCATATTAAAGTAAGGTTTCTAGGGACCTTACTTTAATATATTCTAAATACCTGAATACCATTTTGCCCCTCATAGTATAAACATACAAAAGTAACAAATAACAAGTTGATGAGCAACAAATAACGAGGTAATGAGCTAGTGTGACAACGTAATGAGCCGCCAATAACAAACTTATGAGCAGGTTTAACAAGTTCATGATTAACTTTCTAACGAGTTATTGGGCAACAAATAACGACGTAATGGGCTAGTGTGATAATTTAATGGGCCACGAGTAACAAGCTCATGAGCAGGGAAGGAAGGAAATTAGGGGCAAAATGGTCTTTAGGTATTTGGAATTTATTAAAGTAAGGTCCCTGGGGACCCTACTTTAACATGGGAAGTTTATGGGACTTTTCTAGTATTAAATCCCTTGTGAGGGACCTCATATTAATTTTCCCAAATATTTTGAGGGTTTCCTTTTGATTACACGTCTTTAAGTTTAGAAGTTTAGAGAAATTTTTGCTTTAACCCAGTGAATCTTGTTATTTGAAAAAAAAATTTTAAATCATGTTTTCAATGTTTTTTATTTTTCAGTTAAAAAAATGTTTTTTATTTTACAGTGTAAATAAAAAAAATTTCAAATTTAGTTGAGTAATTTAGGTGCAAATTAAAAATTACACTTCAGACTGTATGTGTCTACTTAAGAATTAGTTAGATCGCAAATGATGTAGTGCAGTGGTTCACGTAAAAATTTCTCTTAAGTTTATCTCATCCCAATCCCGAGCCGAGCATTTTTGGATGAGAGCTAAAAAAATTCGTAATTGAAGAACATGGAAACCAAGAAGGTGAAGGTTTCATATTCCGGAATGGAAATACTCCTCCAATATGTAATATAAGAGAAAAATATTTGAATGAATTTAGTCCAAAATATAATAGTTCATCTCAAATTCTCTCCTCATTTAACTCGTTTTTTTCTTACTTTATTACCCCAACTCCTTTTTATATCTATCAATGCTTTATGTATTTCTCTCTCTTAAAAGTATATTAGAGAAAACATTAACTACAGACACTCAATTAAATTTCACATGTTTTGCCTAGCACGGCCTCTAGATTGGTGAATGACTTGATTCTTAATTTAAACTTGGGCTACTCTATCACTCAATGGACTAGCCTCATAGGCTAGCAGGGCATTTAGGCTACTCTATCACTCAATAGAGTGGTTTCTAAACAAAAAAAAATTTCACATGTTTTCTTAAGTAATGGACTCTTATATTACGGAAGAGAGAGAGGGAGTAATTTATTTTTCTTTTGGTAATAAGAGACGTTATATGGATGGGCAAAGTTTTTTGTTCATATTTTCCAAGAAAAGCAAAGGAATTATCAGCACCATCAACAACAAATGGTGAAGATTATTTAGGAGATTGACTAAGTCATAGTGATTCCTTTACAATAATCATATGAACGTTGCTTTCAAGTTCATGATAATATTTCCGAAAGGAGAACTAATGCTCGGGAGGGCCCACTTTAAATTAGGCAAGATAATGGGTGTATTTGGCTCGACTTGTGGAAAAGTGACTTATTTTTAAACTGACTTATTTTTAAGTCAGTTGGAAAATAAGCTCAAGGTTGACTTATTTTTATGTTTGGATGAACTTTGAAAAAAGTGGCTTATTTTCCCATTTGACTTATAAACATGTTTGAATGATTTTTTGTTTAAAGGGTTAAGGTGCATTTCTAGTACTCCACAATATGGCAAAGTGCACTTACAGTAATACACAATTTCGGGGTGCATTTGTGGTAAGCAAGAATAAATATCGTTGCCCCTATAATAACTCCGTTAAATAAGTCATCTTTGACCGTTAGGAGTAACATTTGACTGTTAAAAGGTGACATGGGGAGGAATTATTAATGACGTGGCAATGACTCGACGGACATGTGGCAATGCATGCTGACTGGATTAAGTTGTCAGGCCAAATTAAATTAATACTGGAAAATTAATTAGAGGTCCCCCACAAGGGAGTTAATAATGGAAAAGTCCCAAAAGTTGAAAATATTAATGTAGGGTCCCAAGGGACCTCACATTAATATATATTTGAAAAGTGAAAAGACAGTTTTGCCCCTAGCCTTAAAAAAATTTACCCCTCCTCCCCCCCACCCCCACCCTCCTCCCCCACCCTCCCCCACCCTCCTCCCTCACCCGCCACCCCCTCCCCCTCCAGCCTCCCCCTCCAGCGCCCCCCCACCCCCACCCTCCCCCTCCAGCGCCCCCCCACCACCCACACCCTCCCCCTCCAGCGCCCCCCCCACCGCCTCCCTTCCCCTCCAGCTCGCCCCCCACCCCCACCCTCTCCCCTCCAGCTCGCCCCCACCCCACCCTCCTCCCTCCACGCCCCCACCCCCACTCCTGGAGGTGGGGGGGCGCTGGAGGGGGAGGGTGTGGGTGGTGGGGGGCGCTGGAGGGGGAGGGAGGGGGTGGGGGCGAGCTGGAGGGGAAGGGAGGCGGTGGGGGGGGGCGCTGGAGGGGGAGGGTGTGGGTGGTGGGGGGGCGCTGGAGGGGGACGTTGGGGGTGGGGGGGCGCTGGAGGGGGAGGGGCGCTGGAGGGGCCGCTGGAAGGGGAGGCTGGAGGGGGAGGGGCGCTGGAGGGGGAGGGTGGCTGGAGGGGGAGGGTGGGGGAGGGGGAGGGGCGCTGGAGAGGGTGGGGGTGGGGGGGAGGAGGAGGGGGGTGGGTGGTGGGTGAGGGAGGAGGATGTGGGGTAATTTTTTATTAAGGCTAGGGGCAAAACTTTCCAGTATTAACTCCCTTGTGGGGGACCTCTAATTATTTTTCCCTTTTTTATCCACTCAAGTAATGCACAACTAAATATCTTACCTGCCACTGTGGAGCATTAGATAAGGGCCACCTATCAACAATTAATGTCAAATCAGCATTAAATTGACGGAAGTGAGCTCCTCTTAACGGGTTATAATCGATGCAACGATATTTATTCTTGCTTACCACAAATGCACCCCGAAATTGTAGAGCTGGGATTTCGGGCCAGCCCGCATTAAACGGGCTGGCCCAGCCCGACCCGAATTGAATCGGTCTGAGCCCGCTTCCAACCCGCCACAATTCGGGTTGGGATTTTCCAACCCAACCCGAATTTGGGGTTAATCGGGCCAGCCCGCCAGCCCGAATTCAAACTGTTTTTTTCATGAAACAAAGTAAAAAACCAAAATTTCCATGAAACAAAGATCAAACAAAAATTAAACACATTTTTAAATTAAACAAATACTTATACAGTATTTCTCCATGAAGCGAATCCTACATTTTGAAACATAAACCAACAGTCACAACAAACAAAGACAAACAAAAACATTTAACAACCCAACCACAACAACTTTCATCATCTTCATTTCAATTTACCGATTTGCCCTTGGGATCTTTTATGTCAGCTTTGAATACTATAAGACCCAGAACATCATCATTCTGAGAAGGGTTCACAGAAAGCACCAACCCTGGATCTATGAGAAGGAACAAGAAAAACAAGTAGCAAAAAGCTCTCATATTCAAAACCTCACACATTATCAAAACATTACACACCCATGTGAAATTAAACTTAGCAATCTAATTAAAAACACAAAAAGTCACTGCTTTTGACCTTCAAGAGGCCTAAAAATACAAGCTTTCTCCAACGGCTAGAAAGAAAACCAGAAGAGAAACATTAAGTAAATGAAAGAGAAGACTGAAGAGTGAAAAGGGAAGACTCACATTAGCAAAAGCTCCACGAGATGGCGGTGGGGCGTGGCCGTGAAGGAGGTTGACGATGGCGGTGAAAGGGAAGAAGAGAAGGAGCGGTACGGTTGAAAAGAAGGAGAGTGAAAACTGAAAAGAAGGAGATGGTTGATGGGTGTGGCTGAAGCACCGTGGGTCGACGGCGGTGGTGACTAGTGAGGACGGCGGTGCGTGTGGCCATGGGTGGCCGTGAGTTGTATAGAGTGAAGAGTGAAGAGAAGGAGATGGTGATGGGTGGTAGCTGTAGGTGTAGCTCGAATGCTCGATGCCTCCATGGTTTTAGCTTTAGGTTTATCAGTTTATTTATGAGTATTTTGTTCCTTTTTTAAAAAAAATATTCGGGCCAGCCCGTTTTAAAATCGGGCTGGCTCTAATATAGCCCATATATTAGGGCTCTCAGCCCGTTTTCAGCCCGCACTATACGGGCTCAATATTTCCAACCCGACTCTGTTTTTTAAGGGCGGGTTCGGGTTGAGCCCGCCGGGCCGGGCTGAAAGTCCCAGCTCTACGAAATTGTGTATTACTGTAAGTGCACTTTGCCATATTGTGGAGTACTAGAAATGCACCTTAACCCTTGTTTAAAAGGGGCTTATTTTTAAGCTAGCTTATTTTTAAGTCATGTAGAAAAATAAGTTGGCTTATTTTCTGAAATAAGCTACCTTGAGTGAGCTAAAAACAGGAATCTCAAGTCGCCACGTCATCACAATCTCTGTCCCTTTTTAAAAAAAGGCTAAAATATGTTTTTGGTCCCTTAAATTTGAAGAAAATCATGTTTTGGTCTCTTAACTTTGAAAAGTGTGTTTTTGGTCCCTTAATTTTGGACAATAGCATGTTTTTGGTTCTTTAACTTTGAAAAGTGTGTTTTTAGTCCTTTTAAATTCGATTTAAGTATGTTTTCGATCCCTTAAGTTTGTAAAAAGTCATGTTTTAGTCCCTTAATTTTGAAAAGGAATGGACTAATAACATTTTTATCCTTTTTTCAAAGGACTAAAAATATTACTTTATCCAAAGTTAAAGGACAAAAAACACACTTTTCAAAGCTAAGGGACCAAAAAGCACACTTTCTCCAAAATTAAGGGACCAAAAACACACTTTTTAAAGTTAAGGGACCAAAACATGACTTTGTGCAATATAGTTTGATACTTTGAAAATAGTTTGGTGGCCAAATTGACCTTTAAACCAATAAAATATAACTACTCATTTTTCCTCCCTTACTCATTCTTTAATTTCCTCTAATAAATATTAAATTTTAACTCTTTCTTATTTCTAGTGGAGTTCCTTCAATGACCAATCTACATTAAAAAAAATCAATATTTCCTCTTTAACTACTCCTTTTTTTTCTCTCTTCCTCTATAACTACTCTTTTTTTCTCTTTCTCTTACTCATTCTATAGTTACTTTTCCCCTCATCCTCTATAACTAATTGCTCCTTTTGTTGAACGAAATATAACTGACTACTCCTTTTTCACATAAATGTATAGTTTCCTTTTTTTTTATGAAATAAATGTATAGTTTCCTATTTTTATGTGAATTCATATATTATGTTACTAGATTTATTTTTCAGCATTCAATCCGTAACCACTCCCCTAAAATAATGTAGATTACCCTATATTTAATTTATTTATTCATTCTTTCAATTTATTTATATTAAATATTTCTTAATTTCTATTTGTTCTTCATACGAACGCATTGTACGGATACAAATACAATACTTGATATAAAATAATATATCATATACCCCTCTCTTTCTTTCTTTTTTTTGATAACATATACCCCTCTCTTTCTTTATTCACTGTTACTTATTTATTTCTGATATTATATTTTTTTAAGTAATGTTTCATAAAATCCCCTTTTAGGGAAAAACTTACATCAAGTTCATTTCTCCAGGTTCTCAAGTTCTTTTAATATAGGTGTAATATGTGTCCTTTTATAACAATCATCCATTCAATCTAACGGCCAGTAATTGGAGAAATGGAGAACCTGGATGAACTTGACCTAAGTAAGGTCCCCCTTTTTTATCTCTCATCTGTTTTTATACGATAATTAAAATGACTAATAATATAATATATTCTTATTAATTCAAATCAGCCTAGAATAATGCCTAAATTGTAGGGATAATGTGAAATATTAAATATAAAATTATTGACTTTATTAGGAGCATTTATAAACTAATATTTCATCTAAATATATTAAAAAACCACAAATTAACCTATAAAATTATATAAATATTAAGATCCGTCAGTTATAAAATGGGATGAGTGACATTCCAAGATATTACTCACTCCATTCTTGAATATAGGAGCTAGCTAGCAGAAATTTTTTAGATTATAGCAAGAAAATTAAATAGGTCACTTGAAAATTTATTTTAAATTATATACACAATTAGCCTAATAAAAATATCTGAGGTGAAGCAACAACACATGTAGTTTTCCTCTGATCTAGTCGTCTAAGAGACCAGGAGGCAGAAGATCCTTAAATTTGCTCCAATCATTTTCATCTAAAATAGTATGTGTCTCCATCATTTGACTAATTTGCTCTCTTGCCGTTACATTTGGTATAATATCATCTGCAAGGATATTAGCTCTCCCACAAACACAAGCGGATTCGGAGATAATGTAGTCCCGGATACCTGAGGAAAGTTTTGAATGAAATTAGCATAAGCTAATCAAATTGATGTTCAACTAGAAACATAAGATAACTCATGTACAACAACACTTACATTTGTCACAAAAAGTTAGAAAACAACAGTTTTTTAGTTGTACAGCATCTTTCACCACATCCTTGCAAATGGGACATCGGGGAACGAACATATTAGTATCACTGAAAATGCTTGTTGTTGGTAAGCCTCCCATCTCTTTTTCAATAGCAACCCTTTTACAAAGAAGGATCACAATTAATTCCACGCTTACAAATTAATGAAATAATAGATATTTAAGTGTCAAACCACTCACTCCTTTGGCTTCAAGATGACTACATCATCAGTTGGTAAACCTTTTGAACTGTTGGCGGTTGCCATGGGCATTGATATAGAATTGTCAATGGGTGGCTTCTCCCTTTTAAAGTCATAATTAGGATTGCCAAGTGAAGGACAATTGTAATAGAAATGTCCTGTATAAGAGAAAGGAAGCATTTTAAGCCCATTGATATTGCTACCCTTCATTTTACACTAGAAAATATAACCAACCACTTTAGCTCCATACCAGTTTTTTTGCATATATGACACATACGTTTCCGGGGAGGTGTTTCCTTTTGCAGCCCTACTCAAATAAAAAAGAGTAAGAAAATATCACATAATTCAAAGTCGGGCGAAAGCCCAAAAATATACATAACTATTAGTCAAGAAACAAAAATGGTACATAACAATTCCAAGGTACACAAATGATACCTAACTTTTATCATGCGATCAAGAATGATATTTTCACTAATACGACAATAAGATTAGAAATGAAAAGTCCAAAATGCCCTTATAAATTATTGGCGAAGGCCCAAAAATGATAGTTAATTATTTAATTTATAAGGACATTTTGGACTTTTCATGTCTAATCTTATTGTCATATCAGTGCAAAAATCATTATTGATCACATGGTAAAAATTGAATATCATTTGTTTACCTTGGAATAGTTATGTATTATTTTTTATCATTTTTAGGTCTTCGCCCTTCAAAGTATGTCACAAAGAGGGGGAAAATCCATCATGACTAAAATAATAATTACAAAAATCACCTCGGCCCGCCCTTCTACATTCCATGCACCTTCCACAACCTCTACCATAGCGATTTGGACGATATCTACATAGCCCAGAAAAATCAACAATCAACAATATCATAAAAGCAAAAGTATGATCTGAAGTACAATAAAAAGAGACTTTTTTAATATTCCTTTCATAGTTTGTTACTAAATCTGCTCCTCAACCCTTTTTTAATATTCCTTTCATTTCTAAAAATTTATAAAATCGCTGCATCCCACATGTATTGACATGTCATATCATACAAATATACTGATATTGTTCAGGCGTCAAAGCACTAAATTTATATTTTTCACAACATACTCATACAAGTAACCTCATAAAAATACCTTGGAAGTGGAACAGGACCAAAGGGAACATGAGGGATAGCAGTTTGAACATGCATTCCTAAGTGCCTTGCATTAAAATCCATCGGTTGCATTACACCTGTATATGGTGCCTCAAATCGTTTCTTTCTATGTGGCATCATATTCCAATTTGGAATATAACTTGGAGGAGAGGCCATAGGCATCATATTGTTATAAGCTCTGAAGTTTTGTGGAATATACCACAGTTCGCCTGCGAGATGTATAGAAGAAAATTTAATTTAGCACACATGCAATATGAATAAGAAGTTTAAGCTTCCATATTTTCCCATGAAAGTTTCAGAATTACTTCAAAAATTTAACTCATCATATTCATTTCACCTGCATATGGTGCCCTATATCCTTGCATGCCAGGTAGCACATAATTCCAGTTTGGATTATAACATGGAAGAGAGGCGGCCCTAGGCATTACATTTCTAACAGCTCCAAAGTCTGGTGGAATATAATATACCATTGAACGTCAGCAAGATATATCCAAAATTTATTTTTAAGAAATACATGTCATAATAGGTACAAGCTTCCATATTTTCCATTGAAAGTTACAGAATAACATGCATAAGAATGACTAAAACAATAATTACTAAAACCACCTGGGCCCGCCCTTCTACATTCCATGCACCTTCCACAACCTCTACCATAGCGATTTGGACGATATCTACATAGACCAGTAAAATCAACAATATCATAAAAGCAAAAGTATGATCTGAAGTACAATAAAAAGAGACTTTTTAGAACTTATACCAAAAAGGAGAGACAGAGACACTATAAAACACTGCATACATAATGCACAAAACCATAGTAAAATCCCACATCACTGGAGGCATGCAATTCCTATCAGTAGCGTGCAGCCTAATTATATTTGAACACACTGACCAACAACCGATGCTACTTAACTCTGTAATTTTCCTTTTCTTCTTATTTAAGGATGGTACAGGAATTTTAACTTTGTATTGTGAAAATAAATGCATTTTCACATTTTGAGATTTCCATTTTCTCCTTATAACTTCCGTTTTCTCCCTAAACCCTAAAGCATACTCTTTAATTTCCCTTTTCTTTTTATTAATGCTTTGAAATTAAAAATAGTGTGTTTAAATTCAAAACCGACATGCTACATATTAGCATTCAAAATTTATGTAAAGCATTTTGTAATCTAATATTCATATCCCTATCCCGTTTTTCCTGCATGTTTCACAACAATTTGAAACTTGAAATACATTCATAGTTTGTTACTAAATCTGCTCCTCAACCCTTTTTTAATATTCCTTTCATTTCTAAAAATTTATAAAATCACTGCATCCCACATGTATTGACATGTCATATCATACAAATATACTGATATTGTTCAGGCGTCAAAGCACTAAATTTATATTTTTCACAACATACTCATACAAGTAACCTCATAAAATACCTTGGAAGTGGAACAGGACCAAAGGGAACATGAGGGATAGCAGTTTGAACATGCATTCCTAAGTGCCTTGCATTAAAATCCATCGGTTGCATTACACCTGTATATGGTGCCTCAAATCGTTTCTTTCTATGTGGCATCATATTCCAATTTGGAATATAACTTGGAGGAGAGGCCATAGGCATCATATTGTTATAAGCTCCGAAGTTTTGTGGAATATACCACAGTTCGCCTGCGAGATGTATAGAAGAAAATTTAATTTAGCACACATGCAATATGAATAAGAAGTTTAAGCTTCCATATTTTCCCCTGAAAGTTTCAGAATTACTTCAAAAATTTAACTCATCATATTCATTTCACCTGCATATGGTGCACTATATCCTTGCATGCCAGGTAGCACATAATTCCAGTTTGGATTATAACATGGAAGAGAGGCGGCCCTAGGCATTACATTTCTAACAGCTCCAAAGTCTGGTGGAATATAATATACCATTGAACGTCAGCAGAATATATCCAAAATTTATTTTTAAGAAATACATGTCATAATAGGTACAAGCTTCCATATTTTCCATTGAAAGTTACAGAATAACATGCATAAGAACTCAAAAGTAGTATTACAGAAACATGTAGAACATTACTAAAGAAAGAGAGCAGCAGATACCATTTGGGTGAACATGAACTTTCTTCTTTTTACCCACCTCCGCTGTAAAACAAAATTGAGACACCAATGAAACGGGCCTAAAACAAGTAAAAGAGAATAGACTTGTCTGTTCTAATCATGTGTATTCTTTATTATTGTCATCACATTCTTTCTCTCTTCTATATTCTAAGAAAAACTATAAATACAACTTGGCACCAAATTGTATTTACCTGCCTCAGTAAGAGCCAACCTTTGTTGCATTTCTTCCTCAATCAGCTTAGCAATAGCTTGCAAAGCTGGCACTTGTACGGTCACTGACGCATGAGTAGTTTCATCAGCAGTTCTTGTGGCCTTTTCTTCTGGCATTTTCCCTACATCTTTCTTGGAAGAGGCACCAACATTTGTTATGCTGCAGAAGAAAAACAAATAGTAACTCAGGAACAAATACAAAATAGCAGCAGACATTGTACCAAAAGAGGTATTTGGTGCAATTTGTTCCAATTATGATATGAACAAATACAAAGAGAGGTTTTTGGGTATTTAAACTGAATAATAAAACAAATTATTATATAGTATCTAACAATTGAGGTTTCAGGTTTGAGGTAGTACTCTTGTAATTTATCAAATATTGGTGAACGTGGCTGTACAGAAACATGATCAACTATCACTGAAGTGTTTACTGGAATCAACTCTGTTTCATCAAGATAATCTGAAATTCCAAGAAGACATAGAGAACACTATAAAACATGCAAATATAGACAATGCACAAAACCATAATAAAGTCTCATAACGTTGGCCATGGAATTGCTATGAGTAGCTTGTAGCCTAACAAACAATTCCATGTTTTATGCAAAGATTAGAACAAAACATGGTTTAAACATAATCTTTAACCATAAAAAATCATGTTGAGAACCATATTACAAGGTCAAGAGTATAATAAAAGTACAAGTAAATAAAATTTTAAATTTAAAGAATTCTCATGAGATTCATTAAATTCAAAATCAAACATTAACCAACCTGCATTGGTCTTGGCATTGGTCACAAGGTCGAAATCAGTACCCCTATTTGAATGCATTGATTCAAGAATTTTTATTTTCAATGTAGCAACAGAGAACTGAAACAAAATATGTTGTACTCTTAAATTTATAATACAACGCCATGGTATTCTTATATTTCAATTTCAATCAAAAAATAGATGTAATGAATACAAGAAAATTGTAACCAAAGGCCTATAAAACAAAATGGGTCCTTATACATTCATCAATCAATACAAACAATATTTAAATTCTCCCCTCTTATTCTTTTATTTTCTCCTCTGCTAAAAGATTGCTCTGGGGTGAGAATAATTTGACTTCTTCTAATCCTTATTATTTAAATAAGGAAGATCTAACAAATAGGAAACTGTTACATGAACAAGTCTCACGATTTTAACTTGGTAAATAACAAATAAATTATTGAAATAAATAAAATAAAATCTCATCTTGAGTCTTGACTGAGTTTGCACTAATTTTTGACAAATAATATTTCAGAGAAGAAGTTACGAGAAATAAGAAACTCTAATCCTGTCAAATTCTAATTTGCCTTTCTATTAGGCACACACTCTCTAACCTCAATCCTCTCGAATTCTAATTTGTCTTTCGGTTAGGCACACCCTCTAATATATTTATATATAGATGAGTCAAGCATTAAAAAAATGTATCTTTTGAATAATTCAATTTTATATTATTTAAATGTTTTTCTTATAATATTTGTAAAAATACCTATTTTATAAATTATTTTTATTTTATTATTTTATTGAAACTAAACTTTTTTTTTTCAAGTTCAACATGAGTGAGTCCAATCTCTTCCTAAAATAATGCATAAAATTATGCATTCAGTTTTTTTTTTGACTAGTTCTAACTCTATTTCAAAGATACTCTATTTAAATTTAAATTTAAATTTAAATATTAACAATAACAATATTGCTACAAAATCTCAACTACTTAATAACATTATAATTTTCTATATTTTATAGGCTAAAGTATTCATTTGGTCCCTTATGTTTGCATCAAGTTTCAATTTAGTCCTTTATGTTTGGAAAGTACACTTTTAGTCCTTTTTGTTAACACCGTTAGTTTAACTTAACGGAAAATGCTAACTTAACAATTTTAAATGATTATTTTATAATGAAATTGGATAAAAAATGATAAATTTTGAAAATATAAGAATATTTACACTCAAATATTTTAATCTGAACATTTTTTCAGTATTTAATAATCATTTAAAATTGTTAATTTAACATTTTCCGTTAAGTTAAACTAACGGTGTTAACAAAAAAGGACTAAAAGTGTACTTTCCAAACATAAAGGACTAAATTGAAACTTGATGCAAACATAAGGGACCAAATGAATACTTTAGCCATATTTTATATTTTAACCATAAATATTATATATTAATTATTTAATTATTAAATTAAAATTTCAGGATGTTACAATTGTTCCCACCTAAAAAGGAATTTTGTCCCCAAATTCAGGAATGTGCTACTCTATACATACATGTTAAGATAATTTTTAGATCTAAACTTTATTTATCATTTCTCTCCCCACCTAAGAAGGAAACTCGCCCAATAAAGGACTGAACTTTTAGACAATATAACTATTTAAATAAATAGTCAGAAGGGAAGGTATGTGCACAAATTAATTATATTACCACTTTACCACTATATGCAATGCAACACGGAAAACATGGTCACTAAGAACCAACCGCTGTGATACCGAACTGTAACATCCCATTTTCAAAACATATTTTCCTCAAAAAACAAGAAAATAAGACGCTGCCCAAGGCATAAACACATAATGGGACAAATCCCAACCCACAGGCCCGTCACAAGTTTCATAAAAGGAGACGAAATTCAGTTGAAAAAAAAATCTAATAAATGAAATAAATTTCGTAGTCTCAAGACCAACATAAAAATAAATCAATTTCTAAACATTAAATAATCAATCCAAAAATTTGATGAAAACATCAGGTTTTATAATAGAAAACACGATAAGATACTTCGCAGTTCATTGGAGTTTCATACAATCAAAATAGAATTTCATAAATCAAATTTTATACTATCAAAACATATATAGTTAGAAAATCTTATACTTCATAACATACATATAACGTAAATCAATTTGATCAAAAAAATATAACGTAAATCAACACTGGTTACCTCAATTCCACGTGTCTACTCCGAAGAAGCTACGAGAAATAAGAAACTCTAATCCTCTCGAATTCTAATTTGTCTTTCTGTTAGGCACACCCTCTAACCCTAATCCTCTCGAATTCTAATTTGCCTTTCTGTTAGGCACACCCTTTAATATATTTATATATAGATGAGTCAATCCCTAAAAAAAATGTATCTTTTGACTAATTCAATTTTATATTATTTAAATGTTTTTCTTATAATATTTGTAAAAATACCTATTTTATAATTAATCCTACAATCATGTATTTAGTTATTTTTATTTTATTATTTTATTGAAACTAAACTTTTTTTTTTCAAGTTCAACATGAGTGAGTCCAATCTAACCCTAAAATAATGCATAAAATCATGCATTCAGTTTTTTTTGACTAATTCTAACTCTACTTCAACGATACTCTATTTAAATTTAAATTTAAATATTAACAATAACAATATTGCTACAAAATCTCAACTACCTAATAACATTATAATTTTCTATATTTTATACCATAAATATTATATATTAATTATTTAGTTATTAAATTAAAATTTCATGATGTTACAATTCTCCCCACCTAAAAAGGAATTTTATCCCCAAAATTCAGGAATATGCTACTCTATACATACATATTAAAGATAAATTTTAGATCTAAACTCTATTTATCATCTCTCTCCCCACCTAAGAAGGAAACCCACCAAATAAAGGACTAAACTTTTAGACAATATAACTATTTAAATAAATAGTCGGAAGGGAATGTATGTGCACAAATTAATTATATTACCACTTTACCACTATATGCAATGCAACACGGAAAACATGGTCACCAAGAACCGACAGCTGTGATACCAAATTGTAACATCCCATTTTTCAAAACATATTTTGCTCACAAAACAAGAAAACAAGATGCTCCCCAGGGCACAAACACACAATGGGACAAATCCCAACCCACAGGCCCGTCACAAGTTTCATAAAAAGGCGACGGAATTCAGTTGAAAAAAAAAATTCTAATAAATGAAAAAAATTTAGTATTCTGAATACCAACATAAAAATAAATCAATTTCTAAAGAGGAAATAATCAATCCAAAAATTTGACGAAAACATCATTTAAATGTTTTATAATAGAAAACAGGATAAGATTCTTCGCACTTCATTGCAGTTTCATACAATAAAAATAGAATTTCATAAATCAAATTTTATACTATCAAAACAAAACATATATAGTTAGAAAATCTTATACTCCATAACATGCATATAACATAAATCAACACTGGTTACCTCAATTCCACGTGTATATACTCCGAAGAAGCTACGAGAAATAAGAAACTCTAATCCTCTCGAATTCTAATTTGTCTTTCTGTTAGGCACACCCTCTAACCCCAATCCTCTCGAATTTTAATTTGTCTTTCTATATGACACACCCTCTAATATATTTATATATAGATGAGTCAAGCCCTAAAAAAATGTATTGTTTGACTAATTCAATTTTATATTTGTTTTTCTTATAATATTTGTAAAAATACCTATTTTATGATTAATCCTACAATCATGCATTTAGTTATTTTTATTTTATTATTTTATTGAAACTAAACTCTTTCTTCAAGTTCGACATGAGTGAGTCCAATCTCATCCTAAAATGATGCATAAAATCATGCATTCAGTTTTTTTTTGACTAAATCTAACTCTACTTCAAAGATACTCTATTTAAATTTAAATTTAAATATTAACAATAACAATATTGCTACAAAATCTCAACTACCTAATAACATTATAATTTTCTATATTTTATATTTTATAACATAAATATTATATATTAATTATTTAATTATTAAAATAAAATTTCACGATGTTACAATGGCCAATTTGCCCACAAGCGTAAATTTGATTGCCTTGCATTTAATATTTTCTACTTCTTTGCCATGTTATTAAAATCGGACTGAGCTAGATGGTCCAACCAATCAGACGGTCACCCGTCCCCCACAATGGTTCGGCTCATATGGAATAACTCCCAATTGAGTATTTTGATTGAATGAAGCGACATGAAGAGTTAGCTGAGGAACATTCATTTACCTTGCACTGTCTCGAAAGCGAGAATAAAGGTATCCATTCTCAAATAAATTAGATGTCAATTAATCGCGAAAATTTAACATGGCGAATGTATTGTGATGCATGCCATCATTTTCATCCCTGAGAGATTAATCCTTCTTGGGGATTCAGATAAGAAGTATGTTATATCGTGAAACTAATGACAATGATTCTGATGTAGGTACTTACATCAAGGTTGCAGAATAGCCTCATAGTTCAAATGAGCCTAGTGACAACCAAGATTGCAAATGGTGTACCCGGCAAGCAAACAATTCCTAAGTAGAATTCGCCAAGCAGAAAAGGCCACGACAAGTGCTGAGTTAGTGGAAGGTGCTAAACTACAGTGAGAGCTCAAAGGACTCAAATAGGTTATACTATGAATGTATGAGCCCATAACTAATACTCCCATTTGGTCCAAAATCTAAGACCTATATGGGGAGGTGATTTTGGTCATAACTATATAAGAACTATTTTTTATTTTTGTCCATTTTTTTTTCAAAAATTACCCTCATGGATGCCCCCTCAATATTAATCAAGTAAGAGAGGGAGATGGAGAGGCTGAGTAAATATATATAATTGGGGTGTTTTGAGAAAAATATGTCCAATCAACCAATTTTAACTAATATTCTTATTCTACGCGCTCAAATTAGATAAATAGATTATATCTTTAGGATATGAAGGAGTATGACCGATTTTCATTAATAGGAACAACTGGTGGCATAAAAGGTAAGCATCACCTCTTTTGTGTCAAGGGGTTTTAGGGGTCCAAGGAAGAGCTCAAAGGAGGCTAGCAGGCTGCTTGTGGTTAGGGTTGTGATTCTAGCTCAATTTTTTTGCCATGTGATTATAGCTCAATTTGCTAGTGAGGTGTATTAGTTTTTCTTAAAAAATTACATTACGACCAATATGCTCATCTTTCCCGTAAAATATAATATCACTATATGCCTTAAAAATGAAGTGAAGGTTTTGATGAAGTTTTCTTAAAAAAAGTACTCCCTCCGGTTCTAAATATAAGATCTATTTACCTAATTTGATTAAATTAAGAATATTAGTTAAGTTAGTTAAAATGACATTATATTACTAATATTCTCCAACTCTCCACCTTCACCTCCACCCTCTCTTTTATTATCTATGATTTGGGAGCATTAACTCCACTCCCCCTCTCTTATTGTCTATCATTAGGGAGCATTGATTTCACCTTTCCTCTCTTCTTGTCTTTTATTAGGAAGCATTAATAAGGATATTTTGGGGAAAGTTGGTAAAAGTCGAAATAGATCTTATATTTAGGACTAAACTCATCTCCTCAAATGGGCCTTATATTTAGAACCGGAGGGAGTTTTATAGATAAAAACGGTCAAACTTGTAAACTTGTTATAATAACTCAAGAGAAATAAAAAACTACTACATAGACTGTTTTCATGAATTTTCTAAAACTTTATCTATTCCAAAAATATAGGTTTGAAACATTTTGGGCATTTAGTGATTTATTATTATCTTCCCAATATAATCTTTCATCTTGTTTTGAACTAAGATCCTGTCTTTAAAATTGAAATATTAAATAAAAGGTTCTTAAAGTTTTCACATTCCAAGATATTATTCACTCTCTGAACATAGGAGTTTGTAAAAATTTCTAGAGAATTGTGTAACCACTAGATTTTCATACCTCTATTATAACAATTTAGTAAATTTATAACCACTTACTAATGTCAAAAACAAAAAAAATACTTAATTTCTATTTAAAATTTCAAGTGGTTTATAAATTTATTAAACAAACAAATTAGTAATTAGTACTTAATTTCTATTTATCTATACTTAAATAAGCTGACTTATTTTAAATAAGCTAGGTGAAAAATAAGTCCAGCCAAACATAGAAAAAAGTCACACACCCAAAATAAACCGAGTCAAACACACTCAATATGTCTATTGTGCTTCAAGCTTATTGATAGATAAGTGATTCTTGGAATCTCATAAAGTGTTCAAGCTGTAAAAAATATTGAAGATGATCAAGGAATTCAAGCCCACCATGATGTGCTTTGAATAGGCATTCTCATGCACTCAATTGAAGCAATTGTAGAGCAAAAGTTTCAGAAGATTGGTGGTGAATTAATGTAGCTATCTATGCATATTTCCTCAACAGCTAGTAAATACTCCCTCTGTTCCTAAATAGAAAATCATTTTCCCTAATTTGAGTAGACTAAAAAGTTAGTTAAGTTAGTTATTTACACATAATATTACCAATTTATCCCAACTATATATCTGTATCCTCACTCTCCCTCTTTTGCTTGTTATTATGGATAAACATTGTAGGGTTAATTTGGGAAAAAATTGGGAAGAGTTAGAAAGTGATCTTATAATTAGGAACAAATTGAATTTCGAAAGTGATTTTATATTTAAAAACGGAGGGAGTAGAATCTTGCCGGATACTTCACAAGATGGAAGTTCTATGCCTGTTGCTCTTTCATTTCAATATCTATCAGATGGTAGTGATGACATAGACGAGCAAATGAAGTATAAAGTGACAATGATATGGTTTGTATTATACCAAAGGAGGGCCAACTACCATGATAAGTGCCAAAGAAGCAAAGCTGAATCAAAGAGAAAGATGGTGAAGATCAAGATTACAAAAGACATAGATGTCTCCTTGAAGATGAAAGGGAAAGATAATTAAATAAACTAGATCTTGTAAATGTTGGTTACTAACTCTAATCTATATAAAACGTCCTATCCTAATGATAAAGGGTGTGAGATTAAGAAAATTTATACCATAAGGCAGAGGTTAACTTATGTTTCTCATCTCAATTTCCCAAAGTTAAAGAGGTATACTCATAACCACACTCATGTGAGGGATGATTGATCTAAACCAAATTGTTGAATGTTGAATGATCTTCAATAATATTCTGATGAGATTGGCCCATCATATACATATTATAGGAAGAGGAAGAATGACATGATGATTAAGTAGGGAGTCAGGGGTAATTTTGGTATTCTGTCAATAATTCTGTTAGGGGGTATTTTCGGTATTTCACTAGTAGTATGTTAGTAATATGTGTAAGCATCAATAGAAAAGTGTATAAATAGAAAGAGAGAGACAGAGAGGGGGGTTATGTGAGAATAGGAGTCTTTTGGAGGGTGGTGTTCTCTAATACACCATTGGGAGGGTGGTGTTCTCTAATACACCAATTGTAGCTTTTGTTGATACTTTGTTGAAATTCAATAATACAGCAGTGTTGTTTTCCTCATATTCATCCATGATCTTCTTGTTTTTCTCTGTTCAATTTTCTTAACAATCCTGTCTATGGCTTTCAACATGGAACGGTACTCTTTTATAACAATAACAACTCTTTTACAACACTAACAGGCTGTGAAGGGTATAGTACCTGTATTCTATTTTAGTCAAGGTTATGGCATGATGTACTAGGCATTTAAAAAAAGTTTCACAACCATCACTGCAACATGCAAAGCTAATAAAATCTATACCTTTTACTTGCATAATATAAGTACTTCAAATACATTGTTTTCTGCAAGAATTAACCTGCTTAACTTACAATCCAAATTCAAAACCCACATTGTTTGGCATCATCCTTCATATACCTACCCAATATAATACATCTTATCCACAACTTTTGGAACTTAACAAAGAAGACACAAACCATATGATACAGTGTCCTCCCAATCCTAACATTGATATGGCCATATGGGGCTCAACCAAAAGGGAAAATAACCAACCTGAAATCAGATAAGAAAATACTGCTTTAAACCAACTCATAAATCTTGCATTACTTTTGAATTCCCTGTTGAAAGGACCTCTGAGTTGTTTGTTGTTTTTTTGCAGGATGGCTTAAAGGGTCAACAGCGGAGGAATCCATAGGTGATGGTGGAAGCACTGTCCAAACATTGGAGGAATCCATGGGTGATGGTGGAAGCACTGTCCTAACATTGGAGGAATCCATGGGTGATGGTGGAAGCACTGTCCTAACATTGGAGGAATCCATGGGGGATGGTGGAAGCACTGTCCTAATATTGGAGGAATCCATGGGTGATAGTGGAAGCACTGTCCTTACATTAAGCGATTCTGTGCCCGCATTTGTTGTAACCACCCACGATAGAGGTAGAGGGTTTGCTGCATGATATATTTATGTCAATGATACCATAATATTGCATTTGTAAATTCACAACATTAAAGCCCATCTTTATATTCAAAAGGTTTGGTTTTGCCACAAGAAAATGTATATTTGTCAATACCTATCTCAAATTGAGCAGGTCCATTGCCTTTATATGTTGTAGTTAGAGCAGGGCGTTTCCTCACATAGTTTTCTTGCAATGGCTTTGGTGTTAGAAATGAAAATCGTGAAAGAGTTAATCCATCTATTGCATACTCCGGATGTTTCAACAAGTACCTGCAAAAGAAAAGGCAACATGGACAGGTTATAAAAACACAAATGCCCCTGAATATTAACAGAGAATCAACTAATAACAACAAAAGTGATATGGAAGTCCAAAAAAAATGTGGTTGAAAATAATTTTATATCACACTGAAAAGATAAACTAGTTTTGAGCATACTTTTGAATCTCTACCGTCGAGCGGAGTTTCTTTCCTGATGGTGCCGTGTAATATCTGAAATATTGAAAAACGACACTTATTGTCAATGAAGAAAGCTAAAGAAATAGTATGCATACAACATAATGTCTAAACGCTTATTGTAAAGATTTAATAACATGTAATGATGCAGGGTTCATAACCATACTGAGCTTTGTTTTGATCATGAGCAAGATTTTGTGATAAATCATGTCCATGCCTAACAATTCATATACTTTCACCCACCAGTATACCGCTTTTGTTCAGAAGAACAAATCTGACATGATTTTCTTAACATCAAACCAATACTACTAAAGCATCCACGATTTAGATTCTCAAACATGCAGATAACAAGGGACACAGTGCAAATGACACAACCATGTATAAGGCACTCGTATAGAAAAGAAATGTCTAGTGTAAGTCAAAGATGAAAAGCTTAGTAAAAATAAAAACAAGTATTACATTATAGCACAAGAGAATTTTTTATAAAATTACAAAAAACAAATGACGGAATATATGCACGCATACATGTCTGCAAATTTGTAGCTTCCTTCTCCTCTGATCCTTACTTCTCGTTTCCATCCAGGAGGAGGCTGTGCAATACTAGGCTTATCAATAGCCCAAAGCCTGCTGCCGTCCTGAGAAATATCCTCCGGATCATCACAGGATACATTGGGTCGCCATTCACGGGCAGTTTCACAACTAAAAGGCCACTCAAGAATATGTTCACGTATTTCTTCATATTTTTCCTGTGTTGGTATCAACCTCCATTTAAAACAGTTTGCACACTGTACAGTGAAAGCCCCCACTGATGGCAGAACCCTAGGAATTAATTCTTGAGATTTTCTTATAGGATCTAATGGAGATTCATAATGAAGACGATTAGGGAGAAGTCCAATAGCCTTAGAACCATCAGTCATGGGATCATAGAGGACTAATTGATTGGATGCATTTTCAGTAGACAGGTCATTTTCTTTGTCTGTGTCATCATCTGAAGAAGAAGATGATGACGATGACGATGAAGAAATATCTATGGGAACATGAGGACTGCTATATTTTCCAAAGGGAAAACTTGGACCAGTATTGTTCTTGGCTTCCATAGGCACAAGGGAAAAATCTTCAGTTTGACCACATAAAAATTATCCAAGCACCTGGAATAATTATAAACTGAATCAGGCGGCATCAGCCAAGAGATAAGATTATAAACTGTTCAATTGGTTTCACAGTTTGAAACACAATTATTGAATATACACCTTAATGATCCTTAAAGAAAGAACTTTCCATGTCAACGTTCATTCCCTTTATTATTATGCATTTCTTCCAATTGAATCATCTCAAATTAATGAGGAAAATAAATAGGCTAGAACATGCAACAGGAAAAACACTTGTTTAGAGCATAGCACAAGGGGACAAGCTATAAAATAAACAAACATATTATCAAACAAGGGCAAAATTGAAACAATAGTTACAAATGTCAACTGCAATTATGCTAACCGTGTTGCTAGTTAATTGGTTATATCACAAAGGTCAAGATTTATGGAATAGTTACCAACTTACCATAGCTCAGCAGCAGAACATATGAAGCATCATAACCTATAAAGTAATTCACATAGGATCAATAGTAAGCCATATGTGAGCTTACCATTGAGCCAAGCGTCTCTTTTCCTTTATATAACCCATATGTAAAATTATTAAGCAAAAACAATCTTTAGAAAGTATTAAAAGCAAAAGTTATGCCAGATCCGGTTAGCAATTTAAACGGTATAGCATAATAAATAATCATACAACTTTTACAAAATTTTAAGGCTGTCAAAAGGTTCTAAAACTTGTATATTACAGTATTTTTACAATTTGCAACACAATAAATAACAATGGTAGAGGAAAAGAAAACATATTTTTGCACTTGAAATGAAAACAATGTAGAAGCTCAGAACAAGTGAATCTACAAAGAAAGAAAGAAAATGGGTTGAGTCATAACAAGTACCGGATTCTGTAGGACTAAGCAGAAGGCAATATATGGAAGAAACTACTGTTGGGTCCCACAGGAGATCTGGGAAGAAAAAGAATACTCCATAATAGTTTAAGAACAAATAAAAGAGAAACAAAAGAAGCTTCCTTTTTTTTTTGTTTTTACTGCAGTTTTGGGTGGACTCAGTTACCCCAGAAAACAAAAATGGATTTGGAGAAAGAGAAAAGAGGGAAAGGCAAGAGGAAGCTTCATCTTCATTAAATAGCGTTTGTTGCACATTTATTTAGATATGATGATCCGAAAGAAGGAAGGTAATTAAGAAATGAGAGAGAGAGAGAGAGAGAAAAGACATGAGATGAGATCTTACACGACCGGGTTTGGCGGAGCTGAATGAGTACACGACAGGAGAGGACAGGACAATAATGTTATTTGTGAACTTCTACTGTTCTCCTCGTCCTTCCCGCAACATGCAACCGTGCAACAAATGTTGTTCATGAAGCGAAATATTTGTACCAACTAACAAGTGGGATAACGTAAATATAAGAGTTAATGCTTCTTTTTCAATATTACTCATATTTATTATGATATAATACATAAACTTTAATAAATATGAAAGAGTTTTGGGGGCAAAGTAGGAAAAATGCATTATATGAGGAGAGAATGTGAAATGAACTCTTATATTAGGGACTAAAACCAATCAAATTTTGAGCTCTTATATTAGGGACAGGAGGGAGTATAAGGTCATTTTTCCTAATTTTAGTAGATTAAGGAAGTTAATTAGTTATTTACACATAATATTATCAATTTATCCCAACTATATACCTCTACATCCACTTGCTCTTTTTTGTTTGTTACTATAGATAAGCATTGTAGGGTTAATTTGGGAAAAAAATGGGAAAAGTTAGAAAGTGATCTTATAATTAGGAACAAGTTGAATTTCAAAAGTAATCTTATATCTAGGAACGGGGGGAGTATCTTCTAACCCCTTCAACTATTCCGGTAACAAATGAAGGTTGTGAAAAACTTGTGAGTTTAAGTAAACTCGTGTAAAGAAGGTAAAATCGGATGTAGACTCAAATGGTAAGCTCCCAAGAGTCTATATCTATATTTATTAATAAAATTTGTTTATAGCTAAAAGTTAACAATAATTTAACTCAATATATTTTAAATATAAATAGTTGATATTAAATATATCAACACTTATGCTTTATGAATTTAAATAGCAAATTTTTTGCTCAAATAAAAATAATTAAAATTAGTTTATGAGCAATTTAACACAATTTTCTGTAAGGTGGGAATAGAAAACAGTGAATTTAGTATGCAAACATGTAAGTGTTTTAACCGAATTTATTCACACTTATAATTTAAGAGACTCGTGACACGTTTTGGTTAGGGAGAGACCTAAAAATGTTAAAATCGCGAGCTTGACAATAATGAAAAGAACCTTCAATCTATTCTTTATAAAGGAGAGTTGTTGACGGATTATGTGTTTACCTGTGAAAAAGGCTGCTAACAAAAAGGGAGGGGGGAGGCTAAGATGAAAACAGGTTTAGGGAAGAAGGGCAAGGGCTAATGTTTCATGTACATGGTGAGAGTTTTTTTGTAACTTACTAATGAACTGGAGGGATAGGAGTACTATCCACTTGGGTAGGATTATATGTAGTGTTGTCCTTTCTCCTAATAAAAGTATTTTCTAGGATTTGAACACACGTCTTCATCCTTACGGAGGTTGAAACCCATTTACCGTTCAACAAACTACCCCTTGGTACAGAGAAAATTTTATTTAAGGGTATTTTGGTATATAATTAAAATATTGAAGGTTCCACTTGAAAATAAAAAATAACCTTGTTAGTTTATATTTAACGACTTTAGTATTTTTTTTCCCTTATTTTGATTGTTCATGGGTATTTTTACCAAAAAAAAAAAGCATATTGTATTGGGCTCACTTTCCATCCTTTCCTTTGCATAAGTGATGGTCCTATTTTGCCCTTCAAGTAATCACCCTGAACCACTAGGCACCCTAAACTAACACCAGGTACAATTTTACCCTTGAAGTAATCAAAGTGGAATTTTAAACTCTGGCGAATGTAATGTTGACACGTGGACACGTGTCAACATTACATTCGCTAGAGGGTAAAATTGGATAACTTTAGTTACTTCAAGGGTAATATTATACCTAGTGTTAGTTTATGGTGCCCATGGTCCAGGGTGGTTACTTGAAGGGCGAAATAGAGTTATTGCCCTTTTAGAAATGATTAAAGTATACTTTTAGTGTTTTATTTTTGCATTAAATTTCTATTTAGTCCTTTATATTTGGAAAGAACACTTTTAGTCATTTTTTTGTTAACAAGTTTCGCTTAACGGAAAATGCTAATTGAGCAATTTTAAATGGTTAATATAGGATTAAATATAAAAAATACTTAAATTAAAATATTTTAATGTAATTTTTCTTATATTTTCGAAATTTAACATTTTATAACCTCATTTAATTATGAAATAATATTTTTCCGTTAAGTGAAACTTCTGGTGTTAACCAAAAAGGAATAAAAGTGTACTTTTCAAACATAAAAGATTAAATTGAAACTTGATATGAACATAAGAAACCAAAAATATACTTTAACCTTTAGAAATTTAGCAATGTCATGGATATAATTACCATTGAAACCGAAAAAAAAAAGTAAAATGCACCTTTTACTACACAGACCTCCCTCTATTGTGAAAGTATATACTTTAGTCTGATCCAAACACTGACATGAATATTCTAAATTAATTCTAATATCTTCAAAATTAAATTTATATTTTATTCACCATTTTACCCTACATTCTAACAAATTTTTAAACTATACTATAAATAAAAATATGTTTGAAATATGTTTCGAATAACATAAAGAAAATGAAAACAAATAATTTTAAGGAATATATCAAAAAAATAAAATTTCAAAAGTTCAGTATTTTAATAAAAATAAAAAAAATTTACTATACATACAAGTTTTCAAATATATATTTGCATGCATTTGAAAAATAATATATGATGATTTTTTTATTAATGTCGGTAAGGCGCGTTAAGCATTAAATTTTTTGTTTGCTAGATATACGGATAGTATGATATTAAATTATAAACAACTATATAGTGTCCAACATATGAAACTATCTACATAATACATCAAAAGAAATAAGAAAAACAAGCAAAGACATAAGTTATTTGCATCAGCTAGCCATAATCATGAATATGAACAGAGTAGTCCTTTTCCAAAATCCGCATTAGAGACTGTAGAGGTCTAAGAGCTTAGTCCGTTGAACATGACCTTTTTGGAAACATATGAGCAACCCAATTAGCTCCACTATTCGCCTCCCTTGAAATTATTTGCTTACTCATATTTTTTAAACTTTTGATTCGATTAATGATATATTTAGGTTAGTAATTACCTATATCAAGATTTTTTTACAACATTTTGATAATATTTTCTCTCCCTTATTATTTTGTCTTTGATTATTATTGTGGAAGCATCAAAATTAATTATAAATATATTATAAATATATTATGTGGCCTAATAAGCGCTACATTATTAGTGGGAGTATGTATCCAATGATGAATTAAATTCTTCTGATAAAAAAAAATTGATGAATTGAATTCAATCCTCCATGACAATCTTAGGAGTGTTATGACAGCATTGATGGCTCAATGAATATCTTGTTTAGGCGGTTTTAATCTCTTAGTTCCTTTCCGTACAAAAAAATCTTCCTAAATATAATTTATATTTATAAAATTTAATTAGATTAAGGATATTAATATATTTAGTTGAAATTATATGATATCATCAAGACAACATAGCTACAAGCCTACAATCCGTCTTGCTACTTTCATGTCCGTGCGGTTGGAATAGAAAGTGGGGAAAGAAAATAGAGTACAGAAAAGTTGTGGGTTTTTTGGTCATTTAGACATTTACCTATATCTCAGGCCTAGGGGTGGAAATGAGTCTAACCAAGTTAGACTTTGCCTAAATAAGCCTAAGCCCGTAATGCATATGAAAAACTTAAGCCTAGGCCTAGGTTTGGTTGTAGGCTTTTTTTTTAGAAAAAATCTTAGGCCTGCGAAAAATAGTAAAGGCCTGAAAGTTTTTTTAAAAGTCTACTTACAATGTAGGACTTTAAAAGGCTTCGAGCCTTTTAAAAGCCTACTTCGAATTTAGGCTTTCAAAAGGCTTAAAGTCTTTTAAAGGCCCTCATATCAAACTTAAAAGGATCATAAATATGACACATCAGTCACAAATTTTATACCACCATCAATCTATCATTAACATCATCCTTACTGTACCAGAAAATGAGGATTAAAACTAAATTCACTATTAGAACCAAAAGAGGCTAGGGTACAGATTGAGTAAATGAATGTTGTAGCTTTTATTAATATTATTATTTTATTATTAGTAGTAATTAGTAGTAATATTAAATGGGTCAGGCCCGAAGGCTTTCAAATCAGACTTTACTAAAATAGGTCCGCCATTTTTAAGTAAAAATGCTTGTAAATAAGCCTGAGCCTGACCATTTTAATAAAAAGGTCAGGCCGAACCAGACCCTAAATATGCCGAGTCGTTGGCCGTCTGTTTACGGCCTGACTCATTTCCAACTCTACTCGGGCCTACAAGTTTTCCCTCTCTATCTCACATTTTTCTTGAGCCCACAAACTTTACCTTTATCATTACATCTACTTTCCATTTTTACCCTTTCAATTTCCATTTCTCTACTCTCCCTTCTTACAAAACCAAAGGGGGGGATTTGCAGTTTAGTCCCTGGTAAGGGAAATTAATACTGGAAGGTCCCAATACATTCCAAAATAATTATAAAGTCCCAGGGGTCCTTTCCTGCAATTGTATGCTTAACTTCAATGACCATTTTGCCCTCATTAAAGATGGTTGTCATCTCACTGGTCCCTACAGGGGACTATGCTTTCATCTTATGAGGGCAAAATAGTAATTGAAGATAAGCAAACAATTGCAGGAAAGGGCCCCTGGGACTTTATAATTATTTTGGAATGTATTGGGACCTTCCAGTATTAATTTCCCTTACCAGGACTAAACTGCAAATTTCCCAAAGGGGCCATAAATTTAGTTGAAATTAATACAAGTAAAATATGGAGTACTACCTTAACATTCAAGCATGAGGCTTGAAAATGACGCCAGACATCACTTCAGAACAGAGCTTCTCATAATATAGTCAATAGACAATAGGCTTGTCAAATTAGTTCATTCTAAATTGATGCAGATAATTCCGGAACATTGATTTCTCATTTCATTTCCACAATTACCCCTTGCCCTATCTTCTTTCATTCTCCTCTTCGATCATCTCTGATCATACCCTTTTGTAAGGTATATTTTCGTAGGAGCATATATTTTAAGCTATTTTCTCATCACTTTTCGCTCAACATTTTTATTTCATTCATTTCTTGTCATGAAAGGAGCAATTTTGAAAGAAGGGTAGTACTGGGATTTTAGTTTTTTTAACTTTACATGTAGGTTGATTGTCGATAGAGCACAATGCGAGTGATAATGACTGTACGTACGTAGTGAGATAAGACTTAAATGTTGTTGTATATTGGTGTCTTTCTATAGGTATAATGTTCTTCAATTCTAATCCTAATTAATCCCTCTTAAGATCACTTTTAAATCCATTTGTTCCTAAAATATAAGACCAAATTTTTCTCAAATTAACCCTAATAATGCTTATCTGTACTAACAAGCAAGAGGGAGAGTGGGATAAAGGTAATGGTTAGGGTAAATTGATAATATTATGTGTTAGTGACTAACATAATTAACATCCTTAATCTAATCAAATGAGGAGAAGTGATAATTTATATTTAGGAATGGAGGGAGTATAAGATAAGTTTACTGTTATGAGGAAATGAAAGATACAAAATATGTAATTTTAATTCTTTCTCTCGAAACTAGTTTATTTTAGGTATAAATTAACTTATAATATAATCACAAGTAGAGTGTGTTGAAATTCTGTGGCTAACTTCGCTTCTTCAATTATAAAAAAAGTCAACTTTATGTTATAATTAGTACTGATGGAGTATTTTGAAGGAAATTCCTGAGCATGTTGAAATCATAAGAGGCTTATAAACCAGTTGACTACCTGAATGAACTGAAAAGGGTTGCCATGAGATCTTCATTGAGCTTGATTAGAATACCACTCAAGTCAGTCCTTACTATAAGTCTAAGAAATTTTTGATTGAAGATTAAGTCGACTTAGAGGTGTTATTAGCGCTTTCTTTGTGATTTTAACTCTATTTGATTCTGATTGGAAAAGAGAAAAATTTTTATATTTAAAACTTTTAGGGCAATTTTGAATTCACAAATACTTCCAGGACAAAATAGCTCTTGAGCAAAAACTTCCTAGACAAGTTTGCACCTTAACCCTTTAAAAGAGGGTAAACTTGGAAGAAGTTATCAATTTTAGACATTCAATAGCTTAACTGTCATTAATTTACATTTAAGAATGAGTTAAAATGAAGTTGTGATTAGGACTTAAGTCGTACTTTTATGATGAAATATCTTGCTAGAATGAAAAAAAGGGCCTACTGTTATTGTCTGTCTTAGCTTGCTTAACCTTTTCTAGTTTTTTTTTCTGTGTTTTTATTCATTTCTATTTTGTATTGTTGAGGTTAATTTCTTATGAAGTCCCCTTTTTGTAAGGTCATTTACTTTTAGTTAGTTTCTTCATGTGGTGTCTACGTTTTTGGTGTCATTAGAAATGAAGACATGGGAGTCATTATAATTTGAAATAGCTGGTTTGGATCTGTGGCAACGGGCAAAACCATAATTCCATTTATTGCTTTTGCATTGGCTTTTATGCATGTACTATCCCCTTTGATATGTTTCCTTATAAAGTCTAATTTGATCTTACTGCTCTATTCTTTGTGACCTGAGTTAGATCTGATAAGCACCTAAAATTTGAGAACAGCAGTTGGGATACCAATTATGGAAATTGATTGGAGAGATGAACTGCAGCCTCACACTCGCATAAGAGTTGTCAAAAAAATGTAGGTCTAAATCTTTTCTCTGCACTACTTTTGTTTTTGCTTTGATGCTGCAGCAGACTCATGGTGCCATTTTGTGTGGTTGGCCAACTTCTAATGCTAACTTTCATTGCAGTATATGAATGACGGTTTAGAATTGAGACTATAATCAGATCTTTTCAACTTATTTTGATGGGCCTGTATTTTTCATTTTATGTAAATTTTTAGGCCCTGATGATCACTGGTATTATGTTGTTGAAGAGCATAATGACATCTTGCCATCCATCTAGCCGAATGAAATAAGGCTTGTTTGTTTGTTCTTGTTGCTGAACTTCAACATTATAAATTGCAGTTGAGTTCCATGCCAAAACCTTGGCAAGCTAGTATTGAATGTACTTTATTGACAGGGTGAACATGCACATAAGAAGCCTCTATTTCATAAGTTTGGTATTATTGCCATCTTAGTATTCTTTATTTAACTAGGACGAGTATCGCTTTGGAGTTACGAATCACATGCATCAGAAGAAAATTGTTTTGTATAAATAATTGATAAATGTGTGCAGGCTTTGGCTTGTGAGGTTTTTTCTTGGTGTTTTTTTTGGTAGCCCAATATTTTAATTATTTGTAGGGTCAGTTTGACTTAATGATAAACTTGTTTGCCATGGAGGCTGAGGTCGTGGATTTGAATCAGCCTCTCTACATAAAGTAGAGGTAAGGCTGCCTAGTATATTCCTTTCCCTAACACTCACCAAGTGGGACTAGAATTGGGTTGACCATTTTAATAGTTTAATTATTTGATATAGTTTACCAGGTGCACAATTTTACTAGGAATTCTGTTGCTAAACTTTTGTTATTTAGTTCAATCTCATTATATTCAGCTACCCACCGTGAGCCACATCAAGAATATCAGTCTTGTTTTTCTTTCATTTATCTGCTTTTAAGATCTTCTTATGACTATTTCAATGATGTAGTTCTGTTCTTTTAACTTTGTAGAATGAATTATATAAATGAATATCATGATATTGATGATGAGGATGAACTGCAAGAATTTGAAAAACTTTGTCGAACTTTTGAGCAGAAGACTTTTGCTAGTGCAACTAGTAAGGTATGCTCGTGTTTTGAACCTTGAAGCCATAATCATCTTCTAAAATACTTATGCATAGAGAGATTAGATCAAGAAGGCTGAAGTTGTAATATGTCAGCCTGTTTTGTTTTTGGTTTCCACTCATTGGTTTTCCCTATAGCTATGCTAATTTCATTTATATTCTAATTTTCAGAGTGACTATAAGAATAGATTATATACAAAGAAGGTTGAAATGGAAAGTAAGTCTCTAAACTCATGTTCATCTCTATGACATCAAATTTGTTATCTGCCTGTTTTATATTTTAATCATTGCGCCGCTTCCCCCCAACAAAAAAAAGGCTTTTGAACTTCTGGTTTTGAACTTATGGTTTTGTAGGTGTGAAATAGTCCATAAATAGGTCAAAAACTGCTTGTTCATGCATTGATATGTTCTTGTAGACAAAATGTTTATACTAATTTGACTTTCATATGTGCAAACCTTTAAAAATTTCAATTAATCTAAGGGAAAACTAGTTTTGACCTCAATAGTAATTGTTTCATATGTGCATTAGTGATTAATATTTCTTACAGTAAAGCTGGGGCATCGCTTCTCAGCCAGGTACTTGAAGGTAACCTCATAATTCATATAAATCGAAAGTTTTGTGAGAATTCGTTATACTGCTGCATGTCAAATGCGTTTTTGTGATGATATATAGCCACATTTTTTCCCTTTTTATTAGTTTATTTCAATTATTCAGTGATAATTACTTATGTGAACATTATTGAATATCTATGTTAGGAAAATTGCACGAAGAAATGTGCCAGAAGGTAAGCAAACAATTTTTCATCACTTCTATTTTTTTGTTTAAAATACTCAAATGAACCCAAAAGTAATTAGTATTTAAGATCCCATTGAGGAATATTATGAACATTCTTGTTCAATCTCAACTTTAAGCCCAAAGTTTCAAATGTTTTGAATGTCTCTGATTGTGTTTATCTCAAGTTACAGATTAAAATGTTCAAGGAAGTGTACTTGCCAGAGTTGATTGAAATGTACCAGAAAATTGCTAATAGACATCAGCAGGTGTGTTAGGAACTTGCTTTTTATAGCTCGCAAGATGCTTAATTATTTCCTACATCTGAATGCTCCTCATAGCCTCCTTCATTTCTTATTGTGTAATCAAATTCAAAACCCATTCCTTATCTCCATTTCACATGTTTTTTCTGATTGTTTGTTTCAACTTACAGATCCAAATGTTGAGGGAAGTAAACCTTCCAGAATTAACTGAAATGTTCAAATTTACTAGTAGTGTTCAGCAGGTATGTTGTAGTCTTCTTTCTTTTTAAAGTTCATTGTTAACAATACTGTTGACTAATGGTCGTTTTTGTGTTTTCCTCTCGCTATTATGATGGGAATTGTGACTTTTGAATCTGATGCAATACAATTTTTTTAAAGAAAGTCTGTTGTTGCCTATGAGAATGATTAGAAATTGATTGATTTATTCATATTTATCCTTATTTCTACATATTGATGAGCATGACTCGCTTTCCAAACTGAGGTGTTTATATGCCATCTAGTTTGAGTGAAAGTTATATCAATTTTTAATCTTGTATCTGTATCACTCAATCAGCAACACTCCCTTCCACAACAAGCAGAGTTGGAGAATCATGAAGCTCTGAGTTTCTTTAAAGAGGTCTTCAAGTCGATTCCATCGTCCTTAGCTGTTCCTAGTCAGATTTGGCTTATTCTGTACTACAGGAATGGCATGATTGGATTTGAGAAGAAGATCCTAGATTTTATAAATTCAAATAGGCACCGGAAAATTTATAATGTGCAGCCAGGAGAGGTTTCCTCACATGCTATGCTCTCCTTGTCTCAGCAACAAGAAGTGTATGTAAAGGTATATATGACCTTTTTTATCATTTATACTTCTCAATGAAATTAGATGGAGCAGCAGAAAGCATTAAAATAAACCTAAAATTTAGCATTGATGATCCACTTGACTGCTCTAATTGTGAGCAATTTACATCATGATTCAACAGCACAACCATCTTGAATGGGAAAAAGTTAATATTTGGTTGTGTAAAACAGATCTGATTATTTTGGAGATATCAACTCTCAAGGTTTCAAATGTTTTAGTTACCTGGTTCTGATGATGGGGAGTGTAGGTGTTCAAAGACCAAAATAAAAATAATCACCTGATTCTGTTTATTTGAGCTTGCAGATCCAAATGCTTGAGGAAATGTACCTGCCAGAGTTGAATGAGATGCACCAGAAAATAACTCACAAAGTTTGTCAGGTATGTTGGGTATTTGGTTTTTGGACTAGACAATCTTACCATCAGACATGGCTTAGCAAGTCTTTTTATAGTTCAATCAATATATCAATTTAAGTTATAACTTCTGTAACAAGCTAGTCCCTTTGGTTCATATTATAAGAGCTTTCTAACTAATCTTCATATACCTCTAAAAGTAGTTGAAAGCATTAATTTATTTTAAGATAAGTCAAGTGCTTTGTAAAATCAATGACCTTTATTAACTATACAAAATTCTAACACCATATTTCTACACTCACACTGCCTATATTAAATATGGGGTAATGCTTGTTGAAACTATTAAAGGCTCCGGTCATATGTATAAAAAAATCTTCTAGAATAGGTCCTACAGCATGGACCAGAGGGAGTATTTACTGCCAATTCCAGTCATTAAAATTTGACATTTGAAGAGTTCATTTTGGTCCTAAATTACTCTGATTTATGTCAATATTTCTCAAATTGCCTCTATTGATTCTCCTTCAACAATAATCAAGTAATAATGATAGAAGAAATTGAGAAAGATGATGTAGGGAAAAACATACAATAATAATTAACTGAATTAGTACTCTTAATCTAATTAAATTAGGTTAATATGTGATATATTTAGGACCGGAGGCAGTACTATTTACAAATTAAGAGCACTGCCAAATGTGAAATTGCCTGAACAACTTCTAGGAGGGTACTGGAATAACTCTGAAGCTCGTGAATCAAACTAAAGCCATATATTTTCCATGAATTTTCTCATTATTAATTGATGATTGATATTTTCTTATTTTAACCTTGAATCCTTATCTCTCGTATCAGATTGACTCTAATACCCAGTCATACAATCTTACATTTCCGCAGCCTAAGCCAAATGAGCATGAGAGGCCAAAGTTACTGAAAATCAAAGTGACATTGGAAAGGAACATAGCATTCCTAAAGGTTTCCAAGAGTGACATATCTTATGCCCTGAAGGAAGAATTACCTTTAATGGAAGATCAGATCATAACTTTTGTTAAAGTAAATAGGTCCTTGGATCATCATCTTCGTTATAAACTATATCTACTATCTATGAGGGGAAATTTGGAAGAATTTATTTTAAGCAAAACTGACTTTGATTAAATATACTGAATGCTTTTTTTTTGTATATATATTTCTTGGCTTTATGTTGTTTCCTTTATCTTGTGTTTTCGGCAACTTGTAAAAAGTTTTAGGTTTTTGTCATGTTAACTTGTGCGAATTAATACTATTTGGGAGATTCCTACACACTAACCAGGATCATTTCAGTCATTGAGTACACGATTATTCCAGGTCTGAAGGCCTTGCCTATATTGATGTCATAAACTGTACAAAAAAATAGCAGTTTGTACATGAGTCCTCTGTTTTATTACACATACTCACATTCTTTGCACCAACACTATGTCATTTTGGGGTAAAACTTTTTTACGTTTTTATGATTTTATTTGAAGGGCCCATTTAGTTTGGTAAATTCATTTATCGTAGACTCTGAAGTTGTGAGTTTAAACCTGTCTCTTCAAGGGTAAGACGATGTAGTATATTTCATTCCCAATACTCCCACTAAATAAGGACTCGAATTGAGTTGACTCTTTTTTTATCCTTTTGTTTATTTACGTTAAAACATTTAATCTTTTAAGAATTACATAAAATTGAAGTCTTTACCATTTTTTGCTCATAATTTATCAAAATGTCAATGACCAAAATAAGTATTAAAATAGTTTACCCTAAAATGATAGTTTTGGGGCGGAGGATGGGAACAGATGCAAATGGAAAAGGAGAGATGCAAATACTAAGCATGACCATAAATATTTTTCATTCCCTTATTATTGCCCAAAAGATGTGCAAAGAATTTGGATTTTTCAATTAGAGATGTGAATGATGATAGTATCAACTACCAAATGCAATTATTGATAGGTTATGAACAATCAATTTATTTATTTAAGTTATAAATCATATATAGCTATATACTTTTGGCAAATCATCAACTATGCCCAGTATATCAAAAGAATTGAAAGAATTTCTTTCTTAATTTCTTCTAAGAAAGAATTTCTTTCTTAATTTCTTCTTAAAGCGTTGAAAGTAGGATTGTTATTTTTTTTTCAAAATATGAAGTTGTCATCAAGTTCTCAAACAGATCATCATGAACACTATAAGAAATCATTATATTGTTACTTTGAATTGGCGCAACAATCTCTGTTACAGTGATTTTATTAGTGGTTTTAGTGTCAAATCAATCTGATGGAATATGGGATCAAATATGTTTTAAGGATGATTTTATTGCTTTATGTTTTCTTTAGTTACTTTGTATTGGCAAGTTGCTATTTGCTATTGTGTTTTTAGTTAATTTTTCCACTTTTTCCAACTTTACCCTTCATTAAATGGTGTGTTTCACATTTTCAATTTTGAATCTCCATTAATTAGGGGTAAAATGGGAAAAAAACGTTTAACGCGGTGGTTAGTAACTTATATTAAGGACAAAAAATTAGTGGTAACTAGTGACTTATAATAAGGACCGGAGGGAGTAGTAGTGTGTGTGTGTGTTTTACATCAAAGTCCACGATTAGTAAATGTGTACTCGACAGACGACAATGATCTTATTGGTAGAGCTAGTAACATGAGCCAATTATGTTGTGTTTGGTTATTGAATAATACTCATTATGCTGATATGACTCCTGTTCATTTAAACGTTGTTGTTCCGTTCTGCAAAGCTCAAAATGCTTGTTTATCAACATTTGATTACCTGATTTGTATCAAGTTTTTTCTTGCCTTTCATGGGTTCAGAAAAAAGAGCTTCCCTTGTTTTGTTTGCAGGACGAAAATCGGTATATGGATATGGTTCAAAATGTTTCCAAGCCAAAAGACAAGCAATGTTAATATATGAAATTAAAAAGTAAAACTCAGTTTCTGACATTGAGAGAAATTACAAATACATATAAGAACAATTCAAAACGAAGAGAAATCATAACAAACTTGTAACAAAAATAATAAGAAATTCATCCACTAAGTTTGTGGAAAGTTAACACATTGACCACAACAGGAATAGCTCCATTAAGAGTTCACATTTTTAAGGACTTAATATCAAATGAAAGGATCAAGAAGAAGAATTATCAGTGATAGCAATTTGAAAGTAACGATTGCAAGCATAGACAGAGCAAAAGGCTTGCAAGGTCATCAAAAGCAAGAGACAAATTGTTGCCAGAAACGTCAACAACTGCCATGACCCAAATATATAACTCCTCATGAATTTATATGCTCTCACCTTCAATCTTCCATTATAATACTTGTTCACATCTTCAACCACCCCATCCAATAATGCCACTTTTGTCAACTTTATAGACTTGCTCATCCCATTCCACAAGTTAGCCACTTCTGTATCACTCTTCAAGTGATTCAAAATCACCCCTTTTTCTCTTAGCACTTTAGCATCCTTATCAGAATCCACAATGCCATTCATTAATTCTGTGTATCTTGTCAAAACCAAGGGACCAGATGCTACTGAAGCTTCATATGCTACTAGATTTCTCAAGAACACTTCAGTGTTGACATCTAGGGACACTTTTAGGAGGTGAAAAGTTCTTGTTTTTGAGTCAAATTTGATGTTTGATATAGATCCATCAGTTGGTACAAAACAAACACCTGCATTCATGAGTTCTGTAACTGAAGGGACTGTGATTTCCTCTATCAATGGTGGCTTCTCAATGAGACTACTCTTTGAAGTAGAACCCTCATTTTCTGGCTTTTCTTCTTTGGTGAAGTTAAAGAAATATTCAACAGGTTGTTTTATGAGTTTAACACCAGGTAGGCTTGAGACTATTGTCCATGGTAGCTTAACAAACACTTTCATTAGTCTAGAAAACAATACCTTCTTGATTAATCTAACAGGCCCTCTATTTAGCTTTGAGAGAATCTTCCATACCTCACTGAGGAATGTTTTTAAATATGTTGAGTCAGTGATTGATTCTTCTTTTTCTTTCCCTTCTTTGGATCCATTAACCTCATCAATATCAATTGCAAGATCATCAGGCTCTTGATCTTTAGTCCTTGGAACAATCATGTCATAGAAGAAATCTAGCAAATGAGCACACTCAGATATCTGAACATTTGGACTATCTTGCATCATTTTGAAAGGAGAAAGTTCATTAAATAATCCAATTAGTATGAGGGACAGGACTTGATCAGCATCATCAAGTGATGAGAATTTGAATTCAAGCATCTTCCTTAAAACACGTAATGGGATTTGATTCTCAAGCATTACTATGTCCCTTAGAATTGCATTGTGGGCTGATTTGTTTCCTGCATAATCCACTAAATGTGACATTCTTGAGGAAATCCCAGGTACTTTGTTCCCTTCTTGTATTGCATAAACTTGAAGGAACTCTAGCAAAAATGAGGCATCCATGATCATCATCCATACCAATGTGTCTCCATTGAAATCCAAGTACTTGTGGTAGCTTGCTCGAATCCTGTTGATGCATCACAATATATAGGAAAGAATTAAAGGAAATGAAACAAAGTTTTAGATTCACCTTCAATCAAGAGGATCACTGAGTCTAACAGGAGATAACTTGGTGACATAGAGCTCATAATTAAAATAAAATAATTGAATTAACAATATCTATGTTAGATAAATGATAACTTTTCAGAAGTAAATAATAATTTCAAAATAAATTACTCCATCAAAATAATGTTTTCGAAGATTAGAAAATTATATTTATGAAATGATTATCATTATTGATTCTATTTACACTTGCATTCTAGCCTTATAATTATCTTTTTTTTTTCTCAAAGTTAATTTACTTTACTTTCATACTAACGAATATTGTAATTACATGTGATATTTCTTAGAATGAAATAGTCTATTTGACTTTTTTAAACTCTAGAAAGCAAACGTTAGCTTGAACTAATTATGGGTTGGGTCACATTGGTTTGAAAGTGACCAATATTATATTAATAAGCACAAGAAGGACTATGGGAGTAGTAACTTGCAAAACAATGTTAAATTTTCAAGTTACTCTCATATTATTAGATTTTTATTTGTCCCCCAAAAGATATAGTATATTTATATACTTCTCTTAGAATTTATTTTTATGTAAAATGTAGTCCTCGAAAAATCAATTCTAACCAATTCATGTGTTAATTTTAATTTTCAAGAAAACGTATTGACTTAAATAAATTATATAGTCTAAAAAATAAGAGAACTTTTTTTAACAATAATATTGGTTAAAACTAATTTAGTACAATGAATTGGTAAGACATGATCTTAATTAAATATGTGCCTAAGGGGATAAATAATAGAGAGAAATAATGTGAGAAAGATAATAAGAGATAGTGGTAAGAAAAAAAACGATAAGAATGTATGAGAAAAAGATAGGAGATAATGTATGAGAAAATATGAAGAGAGATAATCTGTTTCGTCAAAATAAAATTGGTGAAAATGCATTTAATAACTAGAAAAAATCAAACTAGATTTTTATAAAAATACCGAACCAAATTAAAAATTGAAATCTCATAAAAAAAATTCAAGGAAGTAGCTCATGGATACTTTTGCTGTAACACTTTTTAAGAGAACATTATAGTAAGGCCCTGTAGCAGCAATTTAATAAATAAACATCAGTATACCACTTAAAAAGAAAATGAAATGAAATCTCGAGGGTCAAAAGATTTTATTGCCTTTTTATTAAGGAGAAATGTTTCATTTTTAAGAAAAATGAGAATATTCAATACAATTTGTGCATATTCAACAAAAATGAATGTATTTCCTAGGCAACAAATAAATTTGATACAATGTTTAAAAGAAAAAAACATTTACAAGAAAATTGTAATTTGGCGATAGGACGTGGTATGATCAATGATGAGGAGCTGCAACATGTGCAGGACTTAGCTAGGGTCATGTCCTAGCAAGTATTATCACTCTCAAGCAAAAGCTTGCATTTCACATCCAATAAGAATGTTTCTATGACAAGCTATACTTATTTCTAACACACATAAGAATTTATTTTCAAGATATGTGTGTCTTGACATACGTACGTGTATATAATGATTATATTGAAAATACCTTCATATGTGATAGATGAAAATAAGTATATTTGCATGTCTTAAAAATTCTAATATTTGTCTTTTATATGTAACATATTCTTGTGATTACTATTGTATTGGATTTCCTTTTTTTTTTCAGAACTACCTTCATTTATATTGGTAATTTATATTACATGCATGTCTTGGAAATTCTTATTTATCTTGCAAATGATAGGAGGGTAATTAAGTCGTTTGACCACAAAATTTTATTTCATTTTCTTTAGGGGATGCAGTGATATTTCAGAATTTTTGTGGGCTCTTTAACTTAATATCAAATTGCTTTATGAGAACTACCTGAATATTTTCCCCTTTTTATCACCAAATTCACGGCCGAAATGTAAAGTGTATTCTGTGTATAAAACAATCAAGTTAATTGCATTAATTTATAAATTAAGTAATCAAATTTGGGACTGAATTAGGTTTATAAATTAAGATATATAGACAGACGTTCCTAAAATATCACCCACTCACATATATACACACAAACATATCTACACATATAAGTCAAATAAATTAGTATGAGGGAGTATATAATACTATTCTATTCAGATAATTCAATTTAGAACCAAAACAAACATTATAACACTTCTTGAAGTAGGGTCTTTCATGACAAAAAAAGGGTCTTCAACTATAAAGAACTTTGGTGGTTAATAAGGGTGTCATTGAAAATAAAGTTTTTTAATGAGCAAAATTTGTTGTCGTTAAAAAAGGCCACTTACTTTCAACGACCCAAATATGTCAAAACAACGATCAAATTAATCTATAATTTTTTTGGTTAAACGAGGACCAAAATTATAAATTGCTTGGTCTTCGTTTATCTAATGTGTTCCTCTTTATTTACAAGTATGTCACTGCGGTTTCTTTCAACGTCCAATATATTTTTTTGTCGTTAGGCATGGTTGTTAAAAGCATTCTCTCTATTATTGGTATGACCAACTCTCATAATGATTATCAAGGAGTAATAATATACTATTCAGCTAATTCAATTTTGGTTAAGTTTCACTATATATATGGTTTTTTAAATAAATTTAGTATAAAGGGTTTGGCCCATTTTTATTTTATTCCATCAAATTTCTTCTAGTCTAAATCAACATTCATCACTTTGATTTAATAAAGAAATTGGACTATTTTACCATTTGGAGACCGAAACTCATAGCTTAGAAGTTAGATCTCAAGGGGATCAGACTAAAATAAGAGCACCCTTGAAGGAATCGAAAATTTATATTAACCCTATACTACATATTTAATGCTTTATACTCCACCCTATCTCAAAATATAGGATAGACATATTTATATATATAAGTCAATTAAATTAAGGATGTCAAATAATATAAATTTTTCTTTTTGAAACTCCCTAATCATCTTCCTTAATTATCAAAACTCTCTTATTTTCATTATTGCTAAAATATAGTATAATTAAAGGTAATTTAGAAAAACATTGACAAAATTAAGAAACAAGTCTTACATTTAAGTTAAGAACAACTTTTCAAATGCATCATATATTAAGTATAGAAACTAGATGAAAATAAAGTAACCAAAATAATGATTTATGATTAATTATTCTTTTCGATAATTGGGAGTCAACAAGCAACTACAAAGAAAAAAACGCGAGCATGTGTGTGTATGTGCCTGTGTATTGATTGCATTAAATTAAGGGTAATGGACCTAATTTGCCCCCAAGTAACCACCAAGGAGCGCTGAGCACCCTGAACTAACAACAGGCCCGTATCTAGACTCCAAGTAACCAAGGTGTTTAAAAACTACCCCGGTTGGACGGTCAACAACGTTTGACCGTTACTATACCTATGTGGCTGCTACGCGAGCACGTGCTTTGCCACCTCTGCTTGCCACGTGTGTATTTTAAATGGACCTAATCTGCCCTCCAAGTAACCACCCAGGAGCACTGAGCACCCTGAACTAACAACAGGCCCGTATCTGGACTCAAAGTAACCAATGTGTTTAAAAACTACCCCGGGTGGACGGTCAATGACATTTGACCGTTACTATGCCTATGTGGCCGCCACGTGAAGGTCTTGTTTGTCACCCGGCGCCTTGTCATCGCCACGTAAGATATGTTCATGTGGGTCCCACCTATAATAATAAACAATTTCTCTCTCCCTCTTCATCATCATCACCATAGCCCCCCCAACACCCACCACTTCCACCCACGCTATCCCCACAAACGTGGCAAGCAGAGGTGGCGTGGGTGGGGGGCTGTGGAGGTCAGGCAGTGGGGGTTGGGGAGGTGAGGGGGTGGCGTGGGTGGAAGTGGTGGGTGTTGGGAGGGCTGTGGTGATGGTGATGAAGAGGGAGAGAGAAATTGCTTATTATTATAGGTGTGATCCACATGAACATATCTTACGTGGCAATGACAAGGCGCCGGGTGACAAACAAGGCCTTCACGTGGCGGCTACATAGGCATAGTAACGGTCAAACGTCATTGACCGTCCACCCGGGGTAGTTTTTAAACACATTGGTTACTTTGAGTCCAGATACGGGCCTGTTGTTAGTTCAGGGTGCTCAGTGCTCCTGGGTGGTTACTTGGAGGGCAGATTAGGTCCATTTAAAATACACACGTGGCAAGCAGAGGTGGCAAAGCACGTGCTCGCGTGGCAGCCACATAGGTATAGTGACGGTCAAACGTTGTTGACCGTCCAACCGGGGTAGTTTTTAAACACCTTGGTTACTTGGAGTCCAGATACGGGCCTGTTGTTAGTTCAGGGTGCTCAGCGCTCCTTGGTGGTTACTTGGGGGGTAGATTAGGTTCATTACCCTTAAATTAATTACCTGTTCTCCAACTTAGTGAACTCATGTACGAGGTCTTCCAACCTATGATGATTCTGAAGAGTTTTTCGAAATCTTCTGGCTGCAGCAAGCTTATATCTTTGCATCTCATAAAGCTCTGGTCTCCAATAGTGGTATGGTCCTATGGCCACTTGTTGAGGAACATATGAATCTGGATCACATACCATTAAAAGCTTTGGAACGTTGAAGATGGATACATTGAACTCATAACCTTCCTCTTCCATCATTTCTTCAACGTTTTTCCTAATCTCCATCACCCATCGAAGTTCATCAAAGTTTAACCTAAAGTTTTTATCTGAAATTGAACTAGATCTTAATGAAGAAGACAACATCATAGCAGTATATGACCAAGAAAGAAGAAGAAGAATAAGAAACAAGAAGAGGAAGAAGAAGAAGAATCTGGTGCAAGCTAAGTAAATTAAGGATCAAACTAAAATTTTATTGGTGTGAGTTTATTATCAGTGTTTATATATTAAAAAATATGGGGAATTTTTGTCGTGCGCAAAATATAAAGTTATGCGCAATAATGATAGGATGTAATAATGTCATTGTTTTGAATATATTATTGCCAATTGGGTATCATGACACGTGAATATATCATCTAGTCTTGAACGTTGTGTGTTTTACTACCTCCATTATAATATAAAAGTTCAACATTTGAATATTTTTATTTAATGAGAGGTATGAGAGTCTTTTCAGAAGTAAATTTTATTTCTCTCAAGTGAAAATACTATATTTGCACCTGCATTTTGCACCTCACGAAAAATTTAATATTAGAATTCAATTTTGGGTGAAGTTTAGTATCATTTTTTCACTTTCACCCTATTTTTTACTAACAAATTATATTAAAATAACTGTTATAGCTGTTTTCTATTTTTTTTTACAATTTTCGAATTTTTACATTATTTCAGGGAAGTAATATCACTTTCTTTATTCTTTGGTTTGATGAAGAAAGTCATATCACTTTATCGACTCAACCTTTCTTTTCTTTTGTTTTTCTTTTATACAGATCTACTCAACCTTTCTTAACCTAATTTCAACTCAATCTGATTTTATTATATTTTGTGAAATGTTTAATATGCATGAGCTCATATGAGATGAGAAGGTGGAAAGGTCTAATAAAAAAGAAAAAGAGAAGCTGGAAAGGGAAAACGTGGTATACTATTCATTTATGACTGTTCAACATTGTCCTTTTTCGGCCAACAATTATGGCCGTTCGGACTGGTTGGCCAATCTTGATTTATGCTGGAATTGGAAGGTAGTGATAGTTGCTTTAAAGACGATGAAGTTGATCATCAATCAGTTAATTGTTGCACTTTACGTAAAAGTATGCTCTACAATAGTAATAATAACACCAAATATTATCTTTCTGTATTTTATCATGAAGTGCACGTTATTGCTGTGTTCAAACACATTTATCTATTCAATAAAATGTCTTTTTGAAAGGGATTTTAATCCTTTTTTATAAGATACTCTATCAAGCTTCAATAAGCATAAAATATCTTCTCGTTTATACCCAAATTTAATAATGATGCTGAGAGGAGGGGGGGGGGGGGGGGGGGGGGGGGGGGGGTAAGTATACCTTGATATGTTGTTAGAGTTTGACTTGATTCATAATGATAAAATTAAATATCAATTGAATTGTTTACTGCTTTACAAATTTAACAATTTTAGGTCATTTTACACACATATATGACCAATAACTAACACATTTACAGGTAGTAGTAGTAATTATTTTATTAGAATCCAAAAATAGTTTTAGGGGAATAAATAAATCCTCTTTTAGCGTTAGTAAATGTACGTGTTTCTATTAGTTGGTATTAGAATCTTTAATTCATTATGTTGATTAAACTTGTCAATTTTCGTCTGTGGTCGTCCCAAAAATGGAAGAAAAACTTCATATTTTATCACAATTTTAATAAGACAATATATAATAAAGGTAAATAGCTGCCAACTTGCTTTTACTACTACAATTAACTGCCAACCAGCATTAATAGTTAAGTTCACACACAGAAAAATATACACACTCACACGAAAAAGAGGGCACGTGGATAGTTGTTTTTCACTAGCTACTCTTCTTTAAAAAAATATCTTACCTTAATTAATTCAATATAAATGGGAACAAAACAAACTAAACTAAATTATATCGTTAAAGCATTCAGACAAAAAAACTCAAATTATTACATATACTTGTATTGTTTTTTTTAATTTCCTGACCAGCTGAACTAAGCTGGCCTGCCGCATTAGCAAACATTAATGTTTACATCATGATCACACACGCGTATGCAAGTGGTAATTTTTTTTATAACAAATATAAGTAATTAGTACTCCCTCCGGTCCCTAATATAAGAGCTAGCCGCCAAAAAAACGTCTAATAAGAAAACATGTGAATATTAGTTGGGTGTCTAGAGTTAATGCTTCTTTTCCAATATTGTCCATATTTATTGTAATATTTTTAAGAAAGAGAAATACATAAGCATCAACAAATATGAAAGAGAATTAGGGGTAAAGTTAAAAAAAACACATTAATGATGAGAGAATGTGAGATGAGCTATTATATTAGGGACCCCAACCATTCAAATTTTGGGCTCTTATATTAGGAACCGGAGGGAGTAGTTTCTAATTCTTTCAATTAGTATATATCATGTGATAAATCATATTACCAAGTTCCTAAATACAGGGCATATCTAGTGAGTTGAACTATTTCCAATTATTAGACATCTTTCTATTTCTTCAATTTTTAAAGCATCCTATTAATGGTCGTCAACTATAAAAGAGTGAGAGATTGAAGGTATAAATTAATGGATGGATTTATAGGGTGTTTTGGTAATATCATAATGATTTTAACTAATTTAACATTCTTAATTCAATAAAGCTTAACAAATATGTCTTACATTTAAGAATGAAGGGAGTAATATTTATATGCAATAATTTGCATAAAAATAATATAGTTTATCTTATAAGACTATTACAAAGCAGTTAACAAAATAAAGTCATGAAAACAACATGGAGAAGCTTCTTTGTGCTTGGAGTCAATGGGCTTAATTGATTTTTTTTTATTTTCATGTTGTAAAGTAATTGAGATTAATTTTTTGGGTTAATCCTATTTTTATTTCACAAAATGACTAACAAAATAGTAAATTAGCTAATGAATTAAGCCATGGAGTTTCATAATTAAAGTCAAACTTTTGTGGCTAAATGAGAAATTTCGTGGCTAATGCATTGGTTTTTTTATAGTGAATAATGTACTATAGTTTAGGTTTTGATCCCTAAAATATAAATCAAGTGTACTTCATCTAAATATGTCAGTCCTGCACTTTCAAAATTAAAGGATTTAGAATGGAAGTTGATAATCTTGATATATAATCATGATTACTACATTTGTTGATTAAATTTTGTGAGAAATTATTACATGAAATATTCCTAATCTATTATGTCACTATCTAATCAAACAATTTAAACACATTAAGAATGTTTTTGTTTAATATGTAAAATTTTGATATAATGTGGCATTTATAATATGAGGGAAAATCAATATCCCATCTATTCCCTTTTATTTTTTCTATATGAAAAAAAGATTAGAGTTGAACGGTACATCATCATATTAAAGTTGTTTAGATTGAAATACTGATGTTTGTTTGTAATTGGTCAAACTATAAATGATATAACATATTCATGTTCATACAAGATATTCTCTAATTTTACTTAAATAGCGTGATGATAGGATCAGATGACTTGAATATAAGCTGGATGTATAATTTAAAAAGTAAAAAAAATCAGAATCTATAGGACTAAGTTCCATATTATGACATTCCAAATTTTTATTGAGGATTCATATTAATTTAAGTGGTGATTTTGAGGTTGATATATGAGATTTGGGAATTTTATAGATAAATTCATGCACTATAAGTATTTTGGGGATTTTTAAAAGTATAATTTCTACCTTAATTTGAGAACATCATATCTAAAGAAATAATTTTGGACTCAAAAGAGATTGTAAGTGGATAACTAAAATAATTTTTTGTATGAAAAAAGGGAATTCAGTCGTAAAGGAATCTATCTTATATTGAGGATCCAAGGGCCTAGTAGTAATTAAACAACAGTCAAACATGTTATCATTGATGAAATTACTACATATGTACCACTTCGCAATAAAGTGGTACTACATTTGCACCACTTTGCACTAAATTGATACTACATTTGTGCTCGAAATTATTAAATATTTTCAATAATACACTTAAACAAATTTTTTGATATTATATTTGCACCTTAATCCTTTTGAATTTTGAAAGGATTTATATATGCTTTCAAAGTAGATAGGAATAAATTTCTATAAATTAAATATCTTTGACTAAACATTGGTATTTTACTCCTTTTGTTTAGCTCCCTCTGTACTCAATATCATGAGACACAACCATCTCTCACAAACAAAAAAAAAGTATATATAAATCATGGGCAAAAGCGCTGATCTAACAATTAACTATTTCAGTTTGGACAAAAATAATAAATTACTATTTCGTGGTACAGAAATAATATCAAACTTTTTGAATCGGTGCAAAAATAATAAAAATGGTATTAGATGTTAATTTGCAGTTTTGTGGAACCTCACTGATATTATTTTTCAATGCGAAAATACACATTTACCCCTAAAATTAAAATAATCCCTTCTTCCTCATCCATCCCTCTTTCCCCTTCACTGATGAAAACAATTCCTATTTTCTTCTTCAAAGAACTTTTTTTTTGGACAGATCAGACTTCCTTAAAGAGATTCAAAACATACTAATTTCACTGCCTTGAGATTGTCCTTATCTAAGACTTGGAAAAATCGACTAGAAATTTCTTCCTGGTGATGGATTTGAATGTAGAATCGAAGAATGAAGGAGGAATAGAAAGGTAAATCAAAGGGAGGGAGGATTAATGAGGCTTTGCACGGAAGTTGAAGGAGACGATGGATGGGAAGACTAGGATGTTGGGTTTTGATAGTAGTTGAGGCCGCTCTCGTATTTAAACTCATATCTTGTACCACCTCCGGCTGCTTCCGACTCCCTCCTCCCTCGTCGACTCTGACCACCCCGCCGCCTACTCCGCCATCGCCTACTTCTTCTCTTTCCCCATTTCGGCTCCGCAATGACCCCCTCTGCCACCATTACTGGTGTTTATTATTCTGAGGTGAATAATATTGGAGGATGTGCTCAAAAGATTTATCTCTCTTCATAGTATCTCCAATTGCTTTCTATTGAATTGGCTGGGAGTTTTTGTCATTTTTGTTGCTTGGGGTGATGTTTCTGAAACGGCAAACATCTTTTATTTTCTTTACTTTCTTTACAATATGGTTATTTCTGATATTTGCTTTTGCAGCAGCTTTGTTTGCTGGTTTTAGTGTGTTTCTTATGGCTTGTTTTTGCTAGTATGAAACTTTATTGTTCATGTAAACGCAATTTACAGATTTGATGCAACAAATTTTGTTCCTCTGTGCCTTGATCTTATTGGAAAATTCTGGCGCATTGCTCAATAGGGAAAGGAAGAGGAAGTAGGAGGAAGGGGCTGAGTTTAGTTGACAGGGATAAAAGCGTACTTTTACTTTGAAAAATAATGTCTGTAATATCCCATGTAATCTCAAAATAACTTTAGTCACCGGTTTTGTCATATTTGCACTGGGTCACAAAGTTAGTTATTATTTTTGCACCTCGAAACAGTCATTATTTTTGCCCAAAATGAAATAGTTAATTATCATATTAGCACTTTTGCCCATAAATCATTGTTACTGCTAAGATTGATGTAATTTTCGATATTATCCCTAAATTATTTATTATATGCTCCCTTATCTTTCCATATTTGCATTCAAAACTCTTCGAAGGAAAACATAAAAATAAGTAGTACTTATTATTTTGACTATTTAATTCTGCCTGTTATTATGTGGACCAAAAAAATTTTCATATTACCGCACCTCTTAAAGTTAGACAGAGGGAGTGGAGGGAGACATAACTATAAGGGGTAAGGCCTCCTTTCCCACACTCATCTTACTCTCCTTCATTGGTTCATTTATAAAATGAGTTAAGGTTATTAATTATATAAAATGACTTATTTCAAAGATATAGTATTGTAAATATTTTTTTCAAATATAAATGTGTAATAAGGCATATATAGATAGATAAAGGGCATGAGAAAATACTTCTTATCATCAAAGCCCAATCTGAAGTATTATAATAACATTTTTCTTCAATGCACTTGTATTTGTATATGTAAGAGGGAATAGGTTATATCTAGCTTGACCATAAAAAACATGGCCTTTTTTGCGATTGGATTAGACTGAGCTTGGCATAAAACTTGTAAAAGGCATTTTATTTTAGGCGTGAACATGACTTGAAGTTTATTAAAAGGACGTTATGATAAACAGCTCAACATGCCTACAAACAAACAGGCTCACTCGTAAACAAGCTAAGCCTAAAACATGTATATGAATTCTAATTAAAAAGTGTACTGCTTGGCAACACTTTGATTTATAGTAACAACGAATCACAAGAACACAAATTTGATACAAAACAATAAGAATATAAAAGATAAGGCAAATAAGTTGAGATGACAATTGAGGAGTGGAAACAATTTAGATACATGTGTAATTTTATTTTAAATTCACCCTACATATGTAATCTTAGTAAAAAAAATGTTTTTAATATATAATAGGCCTAAGTCTGCTTGTTAGGCCTAATAGGCTATTTATGAGACTTGAGCCTGACCTATTTAATTAATTAGACTTTAACAAAGCACGGATCTATGATTAAGCACAAAGTAGTGCAAACCTAAGACCACGTTTAAAGGTCTAGTCTTCCATGCACTGGGCATTAATCCACTTAAAACTGAAGTTCTATGATCAAATAGTTTTATAAAAGCAACGTGAGTTGTTGTAAATTAGTATTTGTTTAGACCTGACTCGTTGTGAATTAATCATTTACCAATTATTTTTTCGGCCTTTTGATTAAGCAAGGTTCCAGTATGATAAAGTTTAATTGATCATGATTCTTTCAAAAACATTTTTCTTTTGCAATCACACATTTGCAGACTTTTTTTTTGAACTGAACACATATTCAGACTTAAGATTGTGTTTAAGTGGTCAAAACTAATTATGCATATTACTACCTAATCTAGACTATCAAATTAAAGAAGTTATACTTTCAACTGCCTGCTTGTCTAGTATTATAAATGAGTGTTTCAGAACACCAATTGGCACTTTAGAATACCGCCATTGAGTGTGTATGAAAGCTCACGATACCCATGTGAGAATATAATAGTTAAGGATGGGATCAAAGTCGTTTACATAGTATCATTTTTTACTTGCAAAATGATACACGTGAATATGATTCACATTGACCAGGCTGGGCAAAATTCTTAAAAATGGGAAAATACAAAAATCGATTCCTTAATTTCACATGACCATGCTACTATTACAAGTTTTATTTTTAAAAAAATTGCTTTTATCATGTATTCTGAAAAAATGTTAAAAGTCAAAATTTGTGTAAAAGCGAAAAAAATTTGAAATATATATAATGTGTTCTGTTACATTTTGAAAAAACGAAAACATATATTGTTTTCTATTTTTCTTAATTGTTATTTATGTTAATATTGTAAATCATTCTTTCATCATTAACTTAAATATTTTATATGGTTATTCAAAATAACGAGTCAAATATATTTTGTTTTTATTTATTTAAACTTGTTACGTTCTTAAAATTACTCTGCATGATGGTTTTATCAACTACACATGCTTCTTTGACATGGATCATATTTACCTGACTTCCATTTAGTAATTGCTTTCTCATTATTTACAATAATCCGAAAAAAAGACTATATTACGTTTATACAGCTAATTGCTTATAAGTAGTACCGTGATATATTATTATTAGACTCTGTATGTAGTACTAATATATAGTGATAATTATAATGTATCAATATATACATTTATTAGTTAGAACTACTTGCGTATGCGCGTATAAAATTTTTCATGATGTAATCAATAATGTTTGCAAATTATCACTGAATAATTTGACTCGCATTGCGAATATTCTGTAATGGATACTAAATGGAATCTGTGATAGATTTCCATTTTTGTATTTAATTTGAGATTTAAGAAGAGTATATCTACTTATAACAAGTAAAAAAAAAACCTTCATACACGCAATTTTCCGAGTTCGTATAAAATTGGAAGAGTTTCTTTTTAGCCCTGACGTATGTATAGAAAATGTTAAGTTAGAAATTCAAATAATTATCATCAATGATAATGATCGGACATATGCAACCACCATAATTTAATAATGGTCGAGAGACTAATTGATTCCCATGAAAACATTTTAGAATTCTATAATGAAATAATACTTCTACTAATATAACAAATAATTGATGAAATTAGCATGATTATGAATGAATATATATATATATATATATATATATATATATATATAAAGTGTGTGATGATGGATGTTAACATGTACCAGTGTCTACAATTTTTTTCAAGCATAGCAAATTCTAAGAGTATAATACTCCTTCAATCATATTATATGCGACATATTTTAGATTTTTCCGTATTGTAAATTATTTGGAGAGTTATTAGTTCTGATATTTGTCAATTATTTCGTCATTATTTTTATATTTTTTTTATAATTTTCTAATAATGGGTAAAGTTTAAAAATAATACTAATTTAAGACATACTTAACGAGTTGGTTATTACTTCTTTATGATCAGTGTAAATTAGTTGTAACTGTCTATAGTACTCCCAGTTTTATCAATTAATGAATAGATTACCTTTGTTATGATTAAAGGAACTATCACCATCTCCCATTTCCAACATAAACCATGATTACTACTGGATATCAATGGTCATATTTGCTGGCCAAAAACAAATATATATGAACATCCCAGGTTTATCAATGTACCGTGTTTTCCTTTTCACTTCACGTTATATGACTCAATGATCATATTACTTATTTCATGAAATATAAAACAAAATCAGGATGAATAGAACTAAGGTAAATCAGAAAAAATTCAGTATGTAGAGGTAGAGTTATAACTTCCCTAAAATAGGAGTATTAAGAATTTGAACTTTCTAATAAATGAAAACCCTAAATTAAAGCTAGTTAGGTAAAAGAAATTCATTACAGTGACTTAAATTCAGAATAGTACCAAAATTTCCGAGCAATAAAGACTAATTGTAAGCAGAAGGGAGGGGGGGGGGGTGGTTATGTAGCTAGAAATAAAGCATCATAAATTGACCTACCTTGATAGCTTTCATAGTTATCTTCACCAACAAACACAAGTTAATGTTTAAATATAAGCAACTTGCACTATATATGAAATTATATGTGGATACGTATTACTTTTTTATGGTCTTTGGTCCTCTCTAATAAAATATTATTATTGTTATTATGACTATAACACACCACGTTCGAGTTAATTTATATATTCACCTGGTATGTTACCCCACTCCATTTGACTATAATATACTCGTTCCAATGGCATTGTTACCTATCATTATACAATTTTATTCTTTAATTAAGCACGACAAAAACATTATACATTGTTTAATATAAACACTGATTTATATATACGTACAACCAAGACATTCAAGCACTGATTAATTCACCTTCATTATACTTGCATTTGATTATTCCTCTTCTTTTTTCTTGATCTCTATCTTCTTTCTTCCTCGTATTGCAATTATGTCGTCTACTTCCTTAAGATATGCTTCAGTTTCAGATAACAACTTTAGGTTAAACTTTGATGAGTTTAGATGGGTGATGGAGATTAAGAAAACCCTAGAAGAAGTGATGGAAGAAGAAGGTCATGAGATCAATGTGTCAATCTTCAACGTACCAAAACTTCTAATGATATGTGATCCAGAGTCTTATATACCTCAACAAGTAGCCTTAGGACCATACCATTATTGGAGACCAGAGCTTTATGAGATGCAACGTTATAAGCTTGCTGCTGCCAGAAGATTTCGAAACCATCTTCAGAATCATAAATTGGAAGACCTCGTACATGAGTTGACCAAGTTTGAGCCCAGGTAGTTCATAATACTTTTGATGTTTATATAAGGCCCAATAATTAAAGACTGATTTAAGGAGATTAAAGAAGTTGAATAAACTTCTTTTAAATATACAATATATGTTACATATTTCTATTCTTTAAAAAAAGACCTAAAAGTGTCATTTATAGTTATATATAAGTTTGGATTTCTTGCAAATTAGTTTGGGGAAAAATGATAAATATATGGTAAAAAACGAAAAAGACCTTAAATTGATGACAAAATGTCAACCATGACCAACTCTTATACAAGTTAAATTGAAAATAATATATTACATTAGTACTTCATGTAAAATTTAGTTAGTAATGCAATTTGCTTAAAAAACAAAATCATATTGTTAATCACAGAGATAATACAAATAGTGACATGTTTTACGTCCTTATTCCTTACTTGTGGCATTTTCTAAAATTTAAACGAGGATCATCCTTATTATAAATTACTAGGTGGCTATTTTTAGGACAAAAGTAGCCATTAATTATATATATATCAATATATTTTCAATTACTTTGTTTAATGCAATTTTATGTCTCCAGGATATACAAAAATATAGCTAACTTTTATTTCATTCATTTTTTCAAAGAAATATAATTATTTAACTACCTTTATTTACTATTGTAACATAAAGGGAGAAAACACTACATCTCCGTGCATTCAGGTTGCTTTTGGATAAAATGCTTCTATTTTTTTTCATTAATTATATATGACGAGATCAAAATTTTGAGCGATATCATAGTCATCTGATGACAACTCTTCTTTCAAATACGTGTTTGTCTTCATTTACGTGCTTTCAACTTCGAAACCTCGCGTTAAAAAGATTAGAACGAACCCCTTATTTTAGGAAAAAGCATTGTTAGTTTCGGAGTATAAAAAAACTCAAAATATAGACTTGATCCATCATGTATAATATTCACAGCCCTAAATACTTATTTACTAAATTTGATTAGATTATGAAAGTTAGTTAAAATAACATAATATTATCAATATACCCTAATTATTTACTTTTTGACCACCCTCCCTCTTTTCTTGTCTTTTATAAATTTGATTAGATTATGAAAGTTAGTTAAGTTAGTTAAAATAATGTATTATCAATATACCCAAATTATTTACTTTTTGACCACCCTCCCTCTCTTCTTATCTTTTATAAATTTGATTAGATTATGAAAGTTAGTTAAGTTAGTTAAAATAACGTAATATTATCAATATACCCTAATTATTTACTTTTTGACCACCCTCCTTCTCTTCCTTGTCTTTTATTAGAGAACATTATTGATAAGGATAATTTAGAGGAAAGTTGATAAGAATTAGAAATGTGTCTTTTTTTTTTGTTAATTACCGCCCGGTTTAATCCGGACTCGAGGGGTAGGAGTGTTGCCCACATAGGCAAGGTTGTCTCCTCTTTCAATGAGTGCGCTTCCCGGGAATCGAACACACGTTCTCATCTTTACGGGGGTTGCAGCCCACTTACCAGCTTAACCAACTACCCATTGGTTAGAAATGTGTCTTTTATTTAGGATAAAACTCATCTTCTCTAAAAGGTCTAATATTTAGAACTGGAGGAGTGGTAAATTAGTTTTTTTATCTTAATCTATAATAAATTAGTCAAAGTACTGTTTTTGCAAGAATTTGTAATCCGCCGCTACTCACTCGTGTATAAGATGTGGGTGCTGCTCGGTGTGCTTTTCAACTACCTAGCTTTTTTTTAACTACCTAGCTTCTTTATTTGCCTCTATATACTTCATAATAGAGGGGCAAAAAATAACATAGATCAAAAGATCAAAAAAGAAAATTAATAGAAGCAATTTTTATGACAGCTTTAGCCTCTAAGAGGTAAAATTAAATAAATCACCGGATGAACATTGATATAAACGATAAAAAGTACTTTATAAAAAAACTAGAAAAAATAAAAAATTAAAAGAACGGTTTATATATGCTGCCAACTCTAGCATAATATACTGCAATGCATAAACAGGATACGTGCAAGCTACCACAAATACTTGGATTTCAATGGCGAAACATTGGTATGGATGATGATCATGGACGCCTCATTCCTACTTGAGTTCCTTCAAGTGTATGCCATCCAAGAAGGAAACAAAATCCCAGGCATTTCCTCAAGAATGTCTCACCTAGTGGATTATGCAGGAAACAAATCAGCCCACAATGCAATCCTAAGAGACATAGTGATGCTTGAGAATCAAATTCCATTATGTGTTTTAAGGAAGATGCTGGAATTCAAATTCTCATCACTTGATGATGCAGATCAAGTCCTGTCTCTCATCCTACTTGGCTTGTTTAATGAACTCTCTCCTTTCAAAATGATTCAAGACAATCCAAATGTTAAGATATCAGAATGTGCTCATTTGCTATATTTCTTCTATGACATGATTGTTCCAAGAACTAAAGATGAAGAGCGTGATGATTTTATTATTCATCTAGGGGAGTGTAATGAATCCAAAGAAGGGAAAGAAGAAGAAGAGGAAGCAGATAGGAACACAAACTATGTGAAGAAGTTTCTTGGAGAGGTATGGAGGATTCTCTCAAAGCTAAATGGAGGGCCTGTGATATACATGAAGAAGGTATTGCTTTCTAGACCACTTAAATTGTTTACTAAGTTACCATGGACAATAGTCTCAAACCTACCTGGTGTTAAACTCTTGAAACAACCTGTTGAATCTATATTTAACTTCACAAAAGAAGAAGAAAAGCCAGAAAATGGTGGTTCCACTTGTAAGAGTAGTCTCATTGAGAAGCCACCATTAATAGAGGAAATCACAATCCCTTCTGTCACAGAGCTATTAAATTCTGGGGTTCATTTTGTACCCACTAAAGGGAGTATATCAAGTATCAAATTTAACTCAAAAACAAGAATTTTTCAGCTTCCACAAGTTTCCCTAGATGTGAACACTGAAGTGTTTTTGAGAAATCTAGTTGCATATGAAGCTTCAGTAGCATCTGGGCCCTTGGTTTTGACAAGATATACAGAATTGATGAATGGGATTGTGGATTCTGATGAGGATGCTAAAGTGCTAAGAGAAAGAGGGGTGATTTTGAATCACTTGAAAAGTGATTCAGAAGTGGCTAACTTGTGGAATGGGATGAGCAAGTCTATAAAGTTGACTAAAGTGGCATTATTGGATGGGGTGGTTGACGATGTGAACAAGTATTATAATGGAAGAATGAAGGTGAAAGCATACAAATTCATGAAGAGTTATATATTTGGGTCTTGGCAGTTCTTGACGTTTTTGGCTGCTATTTGTCTCTTGCTTTTGATGTTCTTGCAATCCTTTTGTTCTGTTTATGCTTGCAATCGTTACTTTCGGGCTATCTCTAGCTAACTGATTCATCTTGATCCTCTCATTTGTCAGAAGTTCTTAGATCTTTGTGTGCTTCTTGTGTGGAGTAGTTCTTATCGTAGTCAATATGTCAACTGTCCATAAACTTAGTGGAAGATTTTCCATTTTTTATGTCTATAATTTCTCTTCGTTTTGAATTGTCACTAAATGTATTTATAGTTTATTTGACCAATAATTACTGATTTTTCTTAATAATTTCAAATGGATCAACATTATGTTATTTTGTATTTTTCTTTAATTATGAATTTATGAATACTTATAGCCATAGGTCCCTGATTTGTGAAGCATCAATTAACAGCAATATTCCGTGTTGAAAACTAATTTGCGTCATTGCCTTTTCTGAAGATGTGATCTCATTTGCTTTCTATTTCCAGATGTATCCCTCATAGAATTACTTTGACTACCCTTTTAATTTAAAATTGCACTCTTTTCTTTGCCATTTAATTGAGAGTTAACATTTTGAAAACAAAATTTAAAATAACAAATGTCTTGTATTTTCCAAAGTGTATATAGGGTCAAAAGGGGGCAGGTTGTTACGAGATGAGGGAGGGAAACTAATTTTTTTCTGAACAAAATTTACAAGAATGTAAGCTGTGATGGATTTTCAGGGAAAAAAGAAACCCTATCCAAACATTAAGGCCCATTTGGTTGGACTGAGAGTGTATAATGAAAATGGAAATAAAATGGAATGTAAGGGTAAAGAAAAGTAGAAGTAAATTAGGTAACGATGAGGCGTAAAAGTTTGTGGGCCCAATAAATGTGTGAGATGGAAAGAGAAAGTTTGTAGGTCTCATGATATATGTAAATTACTATTTTAAAATTTCATTTCCAATTCCTTTTCACAATTTCTGCCCAACCAAACTGACTCTAAGGGCCCATTTGCTTGAACAGAAAATGAATGATGGAAATGGAAATAGAAATGAGTGTAAGGGGTTAAAATGGAAAGTAGAGGTAAATTAGGTAATGATGAGAAAGTAAAGTTTGTGGGGCCAGAAATAGAATGAGTTGGAGAGAGAAAACTTGTGGGCCTCTGTATATATGTAAATGTAAATTACAATATTACTTTCCAATTTCATTTCTCATTTCTCAATTCTCAATTCAATCAAACCTAGAGCTGGGATTTCGGGGCAGCCCGATTTAAACGGGTTAGCCCAACCCGACCCGAAGTATAAGTAGGCTGGCCCGCTTCCAACCCGAAACAATTCAGGTTGAGCTTTCTCAACCCAACCCGAATTGGGGCGAAATCGGGCCAGCCCACGAGCTGGCCAGCCCGCTTTTAAAACAAACTGCGCTCTCATTCTCTATCTTCTCCAATTGCCCTTTCATCTCAAGACCTCCCCCATTCATCTCCTTCCGACCCATTAAAAACAAATCCCTCCCAATCCCTCCCCAACTCACCCCACAAACAAAACGATGTGTCATCCACACATTCACACACGTATCATCAAGTGATTGCCTTTATTACTTACTGTCCAACAATCTCACTCCCTACTAAACTCCATTTTTTAATCCCACCAATACTGTTCACCCATCATCACCCTCGCAAAATGGCACACCCAACAACAAAAATGGCGGAGTCACAAAATAGGGTTCGAGAAGAAAGAAACAGCACCAATCGCTTGAATATTTTGTTCATTTATTTTTTTAAAAAATATATTCGGGCCAGCTCGTTTTAAAATCGGGCTAGCCCGAATATTCGGGCTCTCAGCCCGTTTTCAGCTCGAATTATACGGGCTCAACATTTCCAACTCAACTCTTTTTTTTAAGGGCAGGTTCGGGTTGAGCCCGTCGGGCCGGGTTGAAAGTCCCAGCTTTAATCAAACCAAATGTACCTGGTGTGTTTCCAAACCAATCCAAGTTTCACCTGGTCATTCTAGGTTCCAGGCTAGAATGGCCGGGTTGGCAAGTTCTAGGCTAACTAGGACAGGTTAGGTTAAATAATTATGGTTTAAAATATATAATTAAATAAGAAAAAAATAGGGACAATTGCACCTAAGTCCTAAATAAGAGACTTAATTTCAAAGAGGTCTCATTGTGTTGTTACCACTTGTTAATGAATACTATTGTAGTTGTTAATGGTAGTCATTAACAACTTGTTGGGATGACATTGAAATTAAGTCTCATATTTGGGACCTAGGTGCAATTGTCCCATAAAAATATAACAATAAATTGACTTAAATATATTTGTAATATAAATATTTTATATTGAATATATCATCATTTTTCTTAGGGAAAATTAATTTGTAGTCGCTCACAAAGGACTTAAGAGTAGAAAAGTCTCATAAATTCCACATACTACCTCCGGTCCTAAATATAGGACCTAATTGGCTTTTTTTGGAGAGATTAAGGTTGCGAAATACGTTATTAAATGATGACATATTTGATATTTTTTTAGATTATCCATTAGTTTATAGGTAAAATAAACTAGTTAAAGGGAAAAATTAGGTAAATCAATTTATAATTAACCTATTTTGCTTTTTTAAGGATTTTCCAAAGAAAGTGAATTAGGTCTTATATTTAGGACCGGAGGGACCTTACTTTAATATACTTTAAATACAAAAAGACAAGATTGCCCCTCCATGTGACAAGGTCATGGGCAGGGAATGGTGAGGTCTTGCACACGTATAACAAGATCATGAGCAACTCTAACAAGGTCATGACTCACCCTGTGATAAGTTAATGGGCAAGCATTGACGAGGTCATGGGCAGGAATGACAAGGTCATGCGCACTTAAAACAAGTTCTTTGGCAAGGAAGAAGAGGCAATCTGATAATCTTTTATTTGAAGTATATTAAGGTAAGGTCCCTAGGGACCCTACTTTAATATGTGGAGTTTATGGAACTTTTCTACTATTAAGTTCCTTGTGTGGGACTTGAAATTAATTTTCCCTTTTTCTTACCAATTATACATAAGCATCCATACTTTATCAAATAATAAAGAAATTCTTATAAAACTTATATTGACAATTCATTAAAAATGATCAAACAAAAATAATGAACATAAAATTTAGAGTAAGTGGACACAATTATTTCATCAAGGTAAAAAAATGTAAAAACAAAGTGAGTGGTTAGTAACAAAGTGGCTGATAAAAAATGTAAAAAGTTAGTCATTTTTTTTATCAAATTTTATTTTAGAAAAGGGTTGGAGCTCAACCCAATCCAAGGACATTGCACCTATAGACCAAGTGAAAATAGTGTCGTCCCTCTCTAGTTACAGATATGTCTCTCCAAGCAACACTATAAAGATATAACTAAATGTCATTTCAAGGGATCCAACCTGTGCCAAAGTGAACAACTAGACACTTTAAGGGTCTGTTTGGTACGGGGGATTTGGAGGGGAGGGGAGGGGAAGGAAAATTTTTGTAAGATGAATTTTTAAATATTGAAGAAGTGGGGTTGTGATATTTTAATAAAGATGAGATGTTAAATATAAGAGTTATATATATTAGTTTAGAATTTCCGACCCCACTTCTCAAATTTTTGTAAATTCATGTCAGAAAAATTTTCCCTCCGCCCATTTTCCCTCCCCTCCCCTCGTACCAAACAGACCCTAATTCGTAACCCAGTATAAAGTGGGTTAGTAACTTTAATATTGGTATTTTCACTTGTTTTATTGACAAGATAGAGGAGATTTTAGTCATTTGACTTACAAGGATTAATTCTAAACCGCCTTATCATATCTATATAAAACCCTTCAGTTCAAAAATATCTATATAAGACCCCAAATCAAATCCAAATTCCCTTCAACTTCGACAAAAACGAGGATGCTGACGTCAGAGATGGCGGGACCTTCGTCGGAGGAGAATCTCCGGCCACCGGCGACGGCGGTTGCCGGCGGCGAGAGAAGCGAGCCATCATCCTCGTCCTTCTCTATCTCCAATCTAACTCAAGCCTTCCCTTTCTCCTCCGGAAACCCTAGAATCGAAGAAACCAGAGGCGTCATGCATCTCTTTCGCGACGATCCTACTCCCTCCTCGCCTTCTCATCATCTTCCTGTAAGCTCATTATTCACTTTATCACGTTTGTGAAATTTAATTTAATGTTTCACTTTTTTTTTTTTTAGAATCCTAGAAAAGTCAAGAAAAGTTACTTTTGAATTGATGTAGCTGCATTTTTTACTCCGTCCTAAGTATAAGACCATAACTTTTGACTTTTTTTTTTTTAGAGATTAAGGTTGCAAAATAGGTTGTTAAATCATGACATACTCCCTCCTGTCCTAAATATAAGGCCTGGTTGACCTTTTTTTTTTAGAGATTAAGGTTGCGAAATGCAGTAGGTTATTAAATTATGACATATTTGATATATTTTTAGATTATCCATTAGTTTATGTGTAAAATAAACTAGTTTAAGTGAAAAAAATAGCTAAATCAATTTATAATTAACTTATTTTTCAGGATTTTTCAAAAAAGAAAGTCAACTAGGTTTTATATTTAGGACCGGAGGGGAGTTGCTGCATTTTTTTTACTCTCTTGGTCCTAAATATAAAACCATACCTTAGTTGACTTTTTTTTAGAGAGATTAAGGTTACAAAATAGGTTGTTAAATTATGACATATTTGATATATTTTTAGATTGAAAGACCTATCTGGCTCAACGGTAAGCTCGCTTGCCATGTCTAGGCTAGGCTGACTAGTATACTCCCTTCTACCACAGTACAGTTACCAAGTGTGACTAGAACTGAGTTGACCCTTTGATATATTTTTAGATTATCCATTAGTTTATAGGTCAAATAAACTAGTTTAAGTAAAAAATTAGCTAAACCAATTTATAATTGACTTATTTTGTTTTTTTAGGATTTTCCAAGAAAGTCAACTAGGTCTTATGTTTAGGACTGGAGGAAGTATAATCTAATAATGTACGAACTATGTTATAGTAAAGTGGTATATTTAGCTTATTTATTCTCTAAAATAGTGGACTGGTTCTTACTTTTAGAAACGGAGGAATAAGTTCTATTGTATGTCATTTAAATTCATTTCTTTATTGGAGAGTTTGATTAGTTGGTTAGCGACAAAGTGGGGTTACTCACTTTGTGATTCTATATAAAGGGGTTCTAGTTATAGTTTTGAGTGTGCATATTGTGTAATCTAGAGGGAGAGGATTGGTAGTTTATCAACTTGAGTGAGTTATGATTAATCTAAACCCGAATAGGTTTGATTGTTTGTGTGAACATGGTATGTTTTTCCATCAATAATGATATTCTTCAAGTTTTGATTATATGGTTAATTTAGACTTAGAAACTGTGATTTAGTCTTTTTAATGTTGTTCATGTGATGCATTTCAAGCTGAGATACCTTTTTAAAGATATTGATCAGTGTGCATGCTTTATCATTTAATTAGTTATTGTGTCATTTTATATATTTATTTTTCGATTAATTTTATAAAAGCAAATTTAAAACTTGTGGGTCTAGTGGTTTTGGGAGGTGCTAAATTTGTTGATGTCTTGGGTCTAGCTATAGTATCTCAAGTTTAAACTTCTTGTCATTCTTGTCAATTGAGGGATGATTTCAATGTTAAACCAAGCCCATAAGTTTCATTGTAGATAGGCTTCTTATTATTTTTGTTCAAAGAGCTTTGTTAATTGGTAATTGACTTGGAAGACTAGATGATAAGACTTGTAATTTCCGTTTGTTGAAGGTTGGGCGGAAACCACTTGTATGTGTGCTTGGAGTGCCAAATCACATGACATATGCAGATTTTTGCCAGTTCTGTGGCTCATTTATTCAGCATATCTTGGAGATGCGGATTGTCAGGTTCATATATGTGCTGGGGAATCTCTGTTTATTTTGAGTTCCTTCCACTGTTCTGACTTATTTAATTTGGTTGTTTGTTGGGTCTGGTTTAGAAATGATGGGATGGAGGATCAGTACAGTGTTTTAATTCGTTTTGATGACCAAGATTTTACAGATGGGTTCTACAAGCATTATAATAGGCGTCGTTTCTCATCTATGGAGGTTTGTTCATGTTTGATAATTATTTTCTTTCTTTTTTCCTGTACAAGGGTACTCAATATTTCCATGAAATGTAAATGAATGAATCATTAGGGACATGTTTGTATAATCTTGTTATTGCTTTATGATTTTCTTTCCTATGGATAGGTGGAAGTTTGCTGTGTTCTGTTCACTTTGGATGTGCAGTACACTGGCCTGATTGAACATGCACAGGCATCTAATGCTAGCTCAACTGAACAGCCGACATGTCCAGTGTGCTTAGGCATGTTCTCTTTTCTATGCCTAATATTTACTTGTCTATCTGTTATGACATGCTAGCAATTATTAATTCTTCGCTTACTCTGTAATGTCACAGATAATGAAGATTATTGACATCTTTGTGTCACTGACTAATGCTTTACCTGCAGAGCGATTGGATCAGGACACAAGTGGAATTCTTACAACCATTTGCAATCATTCTTTCCACTGTTCCTGCATTTCAAAATGGGCAGATTCATCTTGTCCTGTAATTTTCTCTACTGTCTTGTTTCCATACATGCATTTGGATTTAGGACTGCTAAAAGTTCATTCAGGCTGCTTTGGGGTTGGGATGTTTTAGGTTTCTATTTATCTTCAATTTTACTATTGCTTTCTTTCATAGTTTCTCTATTAGTTTGACAGTAAGTGTTAGTTTAGCCAGTTTTGCTGTGTATCAGTCCATTAACTATTTACTGGCCTCCTACATTTCATCTCAGGTATGCCGGTATTGTCAGCAGCAGGCTGAAAAATCTATATGTTTTATTTGTCAAACAACTGAAAACCTCAGCATTTGTGTTATTTGTGGGTTTGTTGGCTGTGGAAAGTAAGAACTCTTTCTCCTTAATTCTTTCCTTTTCATTCTCTAATTCTTTAACTTGGTCCGATATGGTTCTATTGGAATTCCTAAGAAAGTTTTGCTTTAGATACAAAGCAGGACATGCCAAAATACACTGGAAAGAGACACAGCATTGCTACTTCCAAGAAGTTGAAACACAGAGAGTATGGGATTATGTGAAAGACAACTATGTTCATAGATTAATCCTGTCCAAAACTGATGGAAAGTTGGTTGAGTTAAACTCTCACTGTGAGCATACAGGCAATGGATGTGGAAGTTGCAGCTGTGAGGATAATGCTATGAGTGAGGCCATACTTAACAGTAAAGTCGAAGCTGTAATGTTGCAGACTTGTTTTATGTCTTAAGCTTAGTTATGTATATCTGCTGAGTTTTAATTCTCATTTTCTTTGACAGATTGTCAACGAGTACAATGAATTGCTTGCTACACAACTTGAAAACCAAAAATTAGTAAGTTCACTTTCATTTATTTTAAGTGACTTTGTCAATGCTGCTATGCTAGTCTTGGATAAATGACTTAGATAAACACAATTTTTCTTATTTTCTTATTTTTATTGTAGTACTTTGAGTCCTTACTACAAGAAGTAAAAGAAGAAACTGAAAGGGAAATTTCTAAAGCTGTTGAGAAGGCCATTGCTGTTAAACTGCAGAAGCTGCAGTCCAAGCTTGACAGATGTTATAAGGAGAAGAAATTTTTGGATGATGTAAGTTGAAGTCGTTGAAAAGTCTGGATTTATTGGAAGACGTGACATGTAATCATGTCACAAGGTTTGTTGTCTCAGTAATCCGTAAGGATTAAGAACTTCTGTTGCTAATGTAATGTTAATTTGTTGTCTCTGTTTACAGCTAAATGAGAATCTGCTGAAAAATCAGGAGATCTGGAAAACCAAGATACTTGAGATTGAAGAAAGGTTTGCTTTTACCATTTTCTCCAATGTTTTCATTTCTCTTGAATATCACTTGCTCATGAGTTAAATTACAGAAAACTGATTACTGAATTTGCTTAATGTATATAGAAAGTGATATATTCTTGTATCTGTGCTAAAGAAAATTCAAACTATTGGCATTTCTCATAACATAATAATTGCTGATTTCCCATGATTTCCCTACTAATATGTATTTATTACATTTATATATTTTGGTCAAATTAATCTTTTAGTCTTGCAACTTTTAGCTCATGTGTAATTATGTCCCTCATCTATGAGTCTATGACTCAGTCATTGAACTTTTGGACCGCTTATGATTCAATCCTATAATTCACTTGCTTCCATGACTGAATGGGTCAAAGAAGGCTTTCCCTATCATTTTTGCCTTGGGGTTTCCCAAAGAACCTGGGGGCATCATTAATGAGAGTGGGGATCAACTCCAGTGGGACGCCAAATTCCTGTCAGGCCTTCACTACGAGTGACTTGGTGTCTGGGCCAGAGAGTGACTACTTGATTGTCTTTTACAAGGTTGCGAGCATGCAAGTTTTGGAAAGAAATATGTTATTGTTTAAGAAGAGCGAGACACAATGACATTAACAGAGAGGAAGAGGGTGAAGGTGAGATGAGGAGTTGGGGTTGCTAACTATTTTCTTAGTTTATAAAAAACCCATGTGGAGCTTATTTCCGGGTATTATGAATCACTTTTTCCACATAGGATGATTAACAAGTGAGTTATTGAAAATAAGGATACTGGACCATTAGTTAGTCAAAAGTTGATGAAGTGAGTCATAAGCAAATCAAAAGTTGATAAAGTGAGTCATAAGAAATTAAAAAGTTCAAGGATAGAGGTGTACTGAGTTACAATTATTAGACTGAGTTAAAATTTAAAGATTTTAATAAAATAATGTTTGCTGTTTTATTTGTCATTACTTTGTTCAATTGTTTGTAAATTTTGTTTGAAGATGCTTTCATACTGGCATACATTTTATATTTATTTATCTGTTATTTCTTGTCATTTTTCTTCTGATTCTTCAGTTATTGTGAATGGAAATTACATGTCCATTACTGCACCATTGCAGTCAGCATTACAGGTGTCGTTGAGTTGAATTCGATGTTGGCATTACAGTTCTAATATTGATTGCTTTCCTTGGAACTTAATTTTAGATAAACTTCTTTTCTTACTTTTCTATTTGCGGGCTCATGAATGCCATTAACACCTACCATACCACTTGCTTTAGAAAGATATAAAGTAGGACAAACTGGGCAATGATCAAATGATTTTTTGTTCAGGGAGAAAAAAGACATAAAACTCAAGGATGATAAAATAAGGGCCCTGGAAGAGCAGGTGAAATATATCATTCTCTTATTTATTTAGTTTTAATTTTAATGTTTGGCATATGTTCTAAATTTGCACCCATCACACAAAATCTAATCAAACTGGTACTATACACACTTAAATTTTGCAGTTAAGAGATCGCATGATTTGTCTTGAAGAAGGGAAGTCACCCGAACAGCTATCTGTGTCAACAGATGAAACAAAAGATGGAACTGCCGTCCCCACTTATGTAGAATCCTCATCTCGTGGCTCTGAGCTGCGGCAGGAAAGGTAACAAGGGAAGAAGCTAGAAGAATAGTTCATCCATTTATAGCTCTGGTCTCTCTTGGTTTGTAGATCTGGTATGACTTAGGTGATGTGATGCTCAGAGCAACAGATTACTCCCAGGACCTCAAACTTGCAATTGGTGTCATACAAGGGGAGATTTTTCTTGCCTGATTTTTGTACTTTCCAAGCTTAGGTGATCTCATAATTCATGTATAGATTGTTCCATATGAATATTGTTGTTTTCAGTTTCAGCTAAAAAAAAGACTATCTCATACTTTTTAAGTTCTCATCACACACGCCCACACACGCCCACACACGCACACTCACACTCACACACACGTCCGCACGCGCGGGCACAGGCACGGACACGCGCACATGCCCACGCGCACGCACGATGACTGAGAACTCGATATCAATAGTAAACCATGTTGGTAAATTTTCTTGGTTTTCCTTCCCTTTATTTTTATCAGTTCTTTCCATCCAAACAATGCAACAAGAGAGAATAGTTTCTATCTTAATTTTCTTTTTTAGTACTCTCTTTGTTCCTAAATATAAGATCACTTTGAAATTTCAATTTGTTCTTAAACATAATATCACTTTCTGATTTTTTCCAACCTTTTTCCAAAGTCACCTTGATAATGTTGATATATAATAAACAAGCAAGAGAGGGAAAATGGAGATAAATATATATAGTTAGGGTGAATTGATAATATTATATTTTAATAACTAATTGAATTAACATCTTTATTTTAATCTAATTAGGGAAAGTGATCTTATATTTAAGAACGGAGGAAGAACGATAATTCTAGTCAAACCGAGGTGAAGGGCTTAAAAAGAATCTTTTTTATTCTCTCTTAGAATGAGGGGCAAGGGTTTGATAATGAGAGATTTACTGTTCGTATTAGAATATTGTAATTAGATCCACATGAGAACGTCACAAAAAGGCAAGAGTTCAGTTGGAACATTGAAATGCTTCTGAATTGGTACCCATGTTATGATGTCTCCCTAAAGGATGTAATGGTGATATAAAACCCTCCTCCTTATTGTGAGAAGACATGATTTCTTACCACTAAACCCACAGATAATGAGTAGAACAAGGTTTCAATTATCGTTTTAATTAGATACGTCAATATTCGGTTCGCTTTTCACTGACAAGCAAAATAATAGAAAAGTCAAAAGTGACAATTTTGAATATGGGACTTAGCCCAATTCACCAATTAGCCAAACTTACAATTTATTATTTATTTCAGTTACGCTTAGTCAATAATTAAATGAATAATAAATTAAATGAATTTATCATAAAGATATACGTAAATGTTGTTGAAAACATAAATATCTTGATTGATATATACCTTTAAGCAAACAAGATTTATGTGTTAATTTTTTAAAGCAATAAACTCCAAAGGAAATCAAATAATTTTTTGTGGAGATGATAGCTTGATCGACAAGTGGTCTGAATTTAGTCATGAGACTTAAAAGAGGCTTTCACCATTGGCTTTCCAACTCATGCTTAACAAAATTAAAGCAAATGCTCTAGAAAAAAAAGACACGTTTTCATAATTGTCGGCTCCACTTGTATCAATTATCAGACATAAAGAAGTTCTAATAATCATGAATGAAGGATCAAATTATATATAATCTCTTAGTACAATTATTTGCTTTCCAAATCTGAATAAATCTCAATTTTTCACTACTCCTATGAATGATGCATGTTACTTTCCCTTCATCTCTATTGTAAGTGAAATATTTGAAGCTAAAGCACTTCCTCTTATCTCTAATGGAGAATTCCTACCTTCCTTATCTGGTAATATTAATTGATACACAAGCAAGATCAGCTTTGTTACTTATTTGATTATTGATAATTTGATGTTGTGTAATTGTCCAATGTTTATTTTGCAGGGAATAGATGAAGATGATGAACAACTTGGCTGCCATCATCTACCAAGTACTTCACATAATTGTGATGACTTAACATTCCCTCACACCAAATCCTATAATCTTCTTCTGTCTTTTGATAACTCTGATGTAGAGAGAGTGCCAAATTTCACTATACAACAACCTTGTAGGAAACAGGAATATGGTCATGATGTTTCTGGGAAGCAATTTGAGAGTAGAAGGGACCCTAAATCATTAGATCATGTTATGGCTGAGAGAAAAAGAAGACATGAATTGGCTGAGAAATTCATTGCTCTTTCAGCTGTTGTTCCTGGCTTGAAAAAGGTCAGTATAATCTCTATTATAGTTTATCTCATCAATAATCAACATGATTTTCTTCGAACAAAAAAATCAATATGGTTTTTTGAAATAACTTTAATTTTGAGACATCTCACACTAGATAAAATCATCAATAGATCATTATGTGTATGTACTTTATAAAATAAAGCCATTTATTACCAGACCTAATTGATATTTTTGTAGAGATTAAAAAATAAATGAATCCCTTTACAATATTTATGTTTACCATTTTTAATGTTAATATTCCTGACTTATTACCATATATAAAATCGATTGTATCATATATTATAATTCAGTAATTCAATAGTCAATTTCACTTCTTTGAGGATTGGAGTACTCTAACAATATATATAATAACTAAATGTTTAAATGGTTTTGCATAAACACACTTAAGAATATATAAAAAAGGTGTGTATGTGTAGCTCCATACATATGTAGCTAGCTCCTGCTAAGGTTGTATTCAGTTTGGATCTAATGTTGGGGAATGACAGTTAAGGACTCTATAATGGGATTAATGCAAAATGAGTACATATTTTGTCTAAACTTTTAAAATTTATAAGTTAAACGTCTATATTTACAATTTGAAAGTCTTTGATCTGCACCTCCAAAATTATATGTAACTTTATCTTAGATTATTGCCAAAAAAATTGGTTTCCAAGAAGACTCAAAATCATCAACATAGCTCACACTGCAACAAATTTTCTATTGATCTTAGTGCACCAAACTCTTTAATTTGCTGCCAAACCCACTTATTTACTTAGCTTCTTGGGTGTAAAAACAGATCAAATAAACTTTACTTTTAACACGGAAGGCGTGTCTTGTAACTAGTTGGTTTGAGCCTGATTTGTGGATACTGGATTGTCACAGTTTTTTTTCCTAACCAAAGTCGACCATGTACAATGACTAGGCCTGTTGTGAAGCCGAAAAAGTATGCATTTTAAAATTTTAACAATTTGAAAGAGGCTAACAGGATAGAATACTAAACAAGCTAGCCAAAATAGCAAACGTAGGCCTTCAAAATTGATGCTTTTATAACCAGGACAAAAAATGGTTATAATTACATAAATAAATCCAAAATAACAATAACTGAATGAGAATTATTCAAAAATACACCATGATATATAATTTTGGCTAAAGTATGTTTTTGATCCTTAACTTTGAAAAGTGTGTTTTTAGTCACAAAGTCATGTTTTAGTCTCTTAACTTTGAAAAGTGTATCTTTGGTGCCTTAACCTAGGATGAAGTTATGTTTTACTCTTAACTCTTAAAAGTGTGTTTTAGTCCCCTATCACATCAACAAAATAAGTAACACCGAAATGCATAGTGTAGTGGTGAAATTCTTATATTTTTCACCCAAAAGTATGAAGTTCAACCCCTACTTTATTTTTTTTTACCTACTTTATATTTATTGTTATACGTAATATTGCATAATACTACCTCCGGTCCTAAATATAAGACCTAGATGACATTTTTTTAGAGATTAAGGTTGCTAAATAGGTTATTAAATTATGACATATTTAATATATTTTTAGATTATCCATTAGTTTATAGGTAAAATATACTAGTCTAAAGGAAAAATTAGGTAAATCATCAATTTATAATTAACTTATTTTGCTTTTTAAGGATTTTCCAAAAAAAGTCAATTGGATCTTATATTTAGGACCGGAGGGAGTAGTATAAATCTATAATTAGGCTTAGGCTGACTTGATGTGCTTAATAAACTGAATTCCAACAAAATATAAATAAGAATTATTTTCTTTTTTCATGTTGATTTCAATTCAATGCCACACTATTTTGAATATTTATTACTTCCATCTAAAAGGAATTATTACCGGAAACAAGTACTCCTATTGTGCATTTCATAAGATGTTTCTTTTTAACTTTTCATCTTTAACCAATTAAGGACCTGTGTCATATTAAAAACAGTAATAATAGGCGTTAAATTTGTCAGTGATTCTGAATATCTCTATCATTGACAACAGTAGTATACTACAAACAACTATATTACTTTCTATTATTTCTTACTGAATGTGAGAGTATATAAAGAATAATCAAGGGAAAACACAATTAAGTCCCACATATGGGAAATAATTACAACCAAGTCTTAAACCGTCATCAAATTACATTAAACTACAAAATGACCCGTGTTATATTAATAATTTTACATCGTCAATTAAGGATGCTAGATAATTTAGTATGAGCTTTAATAAAATACTGGAATTTTTTCTTATTCCCGCCATTATTTCTTGATTCATTATTGTCAGAAGATCAATAATAGGGTTAATTTGGGAAATTTGACAAAAATTAAAATTAGACCTTATATTTGGGACCAAAATCAACTCACAAAATAATATTAAAAACAAGAGAGAGTAATGTGTGTGTGTGTGTGATTTAACAAATTTAGCAAAATTAAACCCTTTTTACTATATATAACTTATAGGACAGAAAAAATAACAAATTTGTGAGACAAAGTGGATTAAAATTTTATATTTCACAACCAAAGTCAAAACATCTCCACAATACCTTCCACATTTAGAATATCATGGAGTAAATTTTAGGAAACTTCATTATCACTGGCTTCATGTTCAAATAATGAATAACATATATATGTATGTTTAGTTGCAAGTTGTAAATTTATTATTTACAAAAAATATGAAATTTGATTTCAAAACTTCATTAATTATATGTAGTATTAAGCACTTAATTTGTGGGGAACATTAATTATTGATCTAACGTTAAAAAACATTAATCAAGAGAATTCCTACAAAATTGTATAATGAATAAAATGAGGTCCCCATTAAAAATTAAGTTGTGAATGTATGGTCAAAAGCTGTTATCGTGAAGGCCACCGGACAATGTCTTATGAGAATAACTTTTGGCCTAATGATTACAACTTTTGGCATGACAACTAGATTTTTAAAATTGTTACTGGTCAATAATAACTCTTGGTTTGACAATAACAACTTTTGACCGAGTAATAACAATTTCATGAGATCTCTCAATTCAATTAGAGGATTTCGTAGGATCTCATCTTAATTAAGTTTCTTCTATGTTACATGTACATGTAATTAGTTTTACCAAATTTAAATTAAACCTGGCATCAGTTTATTGTAAGTGGTGCATAATTAATTACTAACAGTCGGTTTATGACGACTATACGAAAATAGATGAACAAGGCATCAATACTTGGTGGAACCATCAATTACTTGAAGCAGCTTCAAGAGCATATCAAAGAGTTAGAGGAGAAAGCCAACAATAATAAGAAAAGCGAAGATAAACCATATACTTGTGGAAACAACAACTGCCACAATATTTATGATGACAATGATGATGACATGTTTCCTGACGTGGAAGCAAGAGTACTTGAGGGAGAAATACTAATAAGAATTCATTGTAAGAAACACAATGAAATTATGCTCAAGATTGCGTCTATCCTTGAAAATTCTCATCTCACTATAACTCATAGCAGCGTATTGCCATCGAGAAAATTCTGCACTCTCAGTATTACCATTATCACCAAGGTATGTATACCAACACAACAACTTATATATATTTACCCTTTATTTATTGTGATATTATTTTCTTCAAGTAAGTCTGAGTGATTGTTTTTAAGCAGGCTATGAGACTTTCAGCTTCTTTAAGATTTAGAGTTATTATTGCAATATCATCACATTCATCGAATTATTAGTACTTATTACTTGATTAATTTATAGTTCCTGTCTCTAATATTAGATTTAGTTTGTAGTAGTACAGCTTTTAATGCACACAGATCAAGCTTAAATTTTGTGCAGATGCGTGATGAATGCGTCATGACCGTGAATGATATAGTGATGAATTTGAGACGAGAGATCTCTTCAAGTTACGTGAAAGTGCATGCTACATAGAGTTCGTTGGAGAATGAAATTAAAAAACTACTAAAATCTTTGTTTGTTTTTTTGTGTAAGAAAGAAGCTTTATGTTTGTTATGTGAGGGGATGGACTTTACTGGTCTTGGTGGCGACATACCGGTATTGGCTACTGAAAAACTTTTCAGACTTTTCTTGCCAATTTGAACATTTTCTGATTATCCAGTAAGGATTGTATGTCAAATCAGATCTTTTGTGAAGAGGTACCAAAATTAATTATTTGTTTCTTTGGATGTATCCACATGCGCCCAAAATTAAAAGAACAAACTTTTTGGACATAATTATGTTGCCTGCTGCTATTGTGCTGGCGCTAACTTCGGTTTGTGTTCAAAGATTAGAAATGGAGTTCGCGGCCAATATTGGAGTGTATATATATAAATACTTTTTTTCAGGGTTGAGGTTCAAATATAGCACTCTACTATTGCCAAAAGTTCACCGAACATAAACAAGAATTTGATGGCTCAAATGTAGCACACATCTATTCAAAAATGACTCAAATCTAGCATTTCCGTCAATTCTAACGGGTTTGATCGTTAAGTTTGACCCGATCATGCCACGTCACCCAGTTAGGTCACTTCGTCTGCCACGTCACCCAATGGGGCCCACTTACTATCTATGATTGGGTGACGTGGCAGACAACGTGGCCTAACTGGGTGACGTGACATAATCGGGTCAAAATTGATGGAAATGCTATATTTGAGCTATTTTTGAGTACATGTGTATTACAATTGAGCCATCAAATTCTTGTTTATGTTCGGTGAACTTTTTGCTATAGTAGAGTGTTAGATTTGACCTTTAACTCTTTCCCTTTATATCTCCGCAACTCATTCGATGTGTTGTAGGCTTTAGTTAGTAATAAGAATCACTTTAAAAACAGAATAGAACATTTTCATACAATTTCTCCAAACAAACATGTACAGAACAAAATATGTAGCCCAAACGAAATGTGATGTTAGTTCTTGCCACTAATGAAACAAAATTGCTAATGATAGAGTTTTTTTGGCCAAAGCTAAATAATAGAGTTCAGTTGTATATTTTTATTGCTAAAGTAATAAGGGAAAATTAGTAACCTGTCAATATTAATAATCCATCATCTTAAAGATGAAGGTGGTGCATTGTCACTCTTTAAAGTCCTGGAACCGGAAGAGTGTTGTCCCTATATTATTATATATAGGACCACAAAGCGTTCAATCAAAGTGGTAATTTGGTTTTTTACGTACATAAGAAACGACCCTAATTGCGTATATAAAGAAGAAGAAACGACCCTAATCCCTTAGAATTTATTTGTATTTTTGGTACTAAAATAACCAGTATTAATTAATTTCTATAAGGGGTTTATTTTTAATTTTGAGGGAAATTATGAATAATTTTCTATTTAAAAATATGCCACAGAATTTTTTGATTAATAAAATAGTACCAAGTAATTCGGATAAATGACAGTGTAAAAGTTTATTTAACATTGTTAGATGAGATCTAATGGTATTGTTGAGTTTAACCCTTTTAAAAAATTTGTTGGCATATGGGCTCATGTATTAATATATTTGATGAGTGATACTTGACCCATATTTAATAGGAGAAAATGATATTTGACCCTTATAAAAATCCATTTAGTCAAATTTTATAATACATTTACAAATTTTATAGGTGATGAATATTTAATTTAAGAACATAATTCATTTCAAAAACTAAGTTGAAAAGTAATAATTGTATATATATGAAAACTCACAAATTTAAAATTACATTACTACACTACGATCTTTGTAAAAAAAATTAGATTGTAAAAATTTAAACAAAAAATTATAAGCGTTACTTTGTTTGGCCAATTATTTACAAGTGTTACTTGGTGATGATTTTGTAAATGCATATTTACATTTCAAAAATTAATAATAACTAAGTAGCTATAAACAATTGTTATAGTAGATCTTGACCCAAGTTTTATAAAAGAATATTGTTACAATAATGCATATCGCATTTTAGCGATCAACGGCACAAATATATGTTGAAGTTATACTCCCTCTGTTTTTAAATATAGAAGTTAATTTATAGAAGTTAATTTAAGTGGTGGATTTGATCCTAAATATAAAACTATTTTCTAATTTCTATTAGTTTTTTTCCAAAATTACCCCTCATTAGGGGTGCGAATGGTCCAGGCCTGGTCTGGCCTGATCACAAAATGGTCTGGCCTGTGGTATAGTTGATCGGCCTGAGCCTGGCCTGTGGCCTATTACAGACAATTTTTTTAAGCCTGAGTCTGGTCTGTGACTTAGACTGACCTGACTATTAGCATGTTAGGAGACCTGATTAATTAAACATACTCAATAAGAGGTTTAGAAATATGAATGGTGGGTAACATCATCATTTGAATGAATGCTTAGAGAATGTGCGACAATAAACACACTAGAATAGAAGATGATGTAATTGTAATTTTATATTAAGAATTAATAAAAATAGCATCAATTAATATAATAACATAATTTTTTATTTAAATAAATATTATTTAACTTCTTAATAGGCCAGCCTGATAGGCTAATTGACTTTTTTCTCAAGCCTGAGACTGGCCTGTTAAGCAAAATAGCTCAAAAGAAAAAGTCTGGGCCTGGGCCTGGCCTGAATATAAGGAGGTCGGTCCAAGGCCTTAACGGTCCAAGTCATAGGCTCTGATAGCCGACCTGGGCTATTCCCACCCCTCATATAAAAATGACGGTGGAGCTCATGTATTCCCAAAAGCTGACCGACAGAGAGCAATTCAAGAGAGTACATATGAGAGACTAAAGTTTATGGAAAATCTAATTTTCAATCCTCTCACAAGCCCAGTCTTACTCCTCTAGTCCTATTTATAGGACATTTCATATATGTTTCACACAGAGCAAAGGAAACCTTAAACATAATTAACTTCACACTAAAATCAAACAAATTTCCAATTCTACTCATATTTAATATTCACTATATCACATGAAAAAAAGTAGTCAACATATAATAAATTGTCTATACTTGTACTTTTATGTGGAGAGGGGTATAATTGACACATAACTTTAGATCCCATGGCAAAAGATCTTACCGCTGAGTCAAACCCTGTCTTCTGTATCATGCAATATAGATCACTAGAATTAAATATCCACACTAACTAATAATTATATTGTAGGATAAAATTGTGATTATTTGCAAAATTTTATGATGTGATGGAAGAATAAGACGAAAAACTTCTGTGTGCCTTATAAGTAGAATAAGAAGAATATTAGTAGTCAACATTACCATTTTAAGAATAAAAATATATGAAATTGAAAACTTATAAAATCTTATGTTATTTTGTCCATTCATGGTAAAATTTGACCAAGGAGAAAAAAAAAACGACAGGCAAAAAATCTGTTTATGATCCTTTTAATGAAGTAATCAATACGTAACAAATCATTTGTCATTATCAACTCATCTTATATTTTCCAAGTTGAGAACAAATTGGCGCTTATTCCAAGTTTACCCTTCCGTAAATATGCGATAAAGAATATTTAAAAAATCATTTAAATGAAGTATCATTCGTATATAATCTTGAGGAAATATTAATTTAATTATTCCACGATCATCATACTCATATCAATTCAAGACTGACTACCTTTAACTTTATTTGTTGATTTTCGCTCCCAAAAAAAGACACTGTTTGTGGATGTACAGTTATATAAGAAAATTTTAGTGGTGAAATCCATTATTGAAAGGCATGCAAAGAGGTGTGACAACATGACAGTGAAGAGAGGCAGCATGCATGTGTGTGTATTAAAAATTTGTAATTTGAGGGATTTAGAGGGCCCAATTAATTCAATTTCACTTCTTTTGTTACCGCGCAATAATGATAAAGACGAGAGGTTCTTGTCCAGAATGGATGGAACTAGAAGTGTTCTAATCAATCCTATTACTTAATTAAAAATTAACAACAGTATAACTTTTCAGACTTTAGCTACAATTATGATGAGACACTATATTTTCACATAAATAAATTTTTCTTTTGCGTTCTTCTCTGGGTCGTTTATTACTTTCACTCACATTCATGTATTCTTCTGAATTACACACACACACACCCCACTCTCCTCTCTTTTGTCTCATGAGTGATTAGTTTTTTAATATTTAATCATTGGTTTCAGCAGGTTTTATTATATAAGGTGTGAAAATTTCAGCAATCACGTTATTTATTGATTTATATATATATATATATATATATATATATATATATATATATATATAAATCAAAATAACTGTCGGTCAATGTTTGTTTTCTCCACTATCTGTATGTACATGGGGTAAAGAAAACTTTTTCACATGCAGGTTGTAGTCTGCGTTGTTCCTTTTAAATCAGAAAAAGAAAACTTTCTCACATGTGTATGGTTGTTCCTTTTGTATCAAAAAAGAGAACTTTTTCCCTTGCCATCCTAAGCAACGATGAAGTTCTGTATGTTATTTCCTTAAATGGTCTTCGATTTTCTATATTAGTGGAAAAATGGAAATCCAAAAAAACGGCTCTTATATATATTTGTGGTATACATATTACTGAAAGCATAACATGACATTAAGTCAAATTAAATGAATTCAATGGGATGTCCAAGAGTGAATTTTTTTTTATCATAAAGAGTGAATGGACCAAATAAGTTTATGTAAAAAGCCTCATATTCAATTTAAGTTAGACTTATATAAACAACTACACAATCTTATCCATTAATTAAGTAGTCCACAATGCCATTGTACTCCATCAACAACAAAATCTTTAGGTAGATTATACTTTACAAAAGGATTTTGCTTAATAACATTTATTGATCGTTTTTCTTAGTTTTCCTTAATAATTTTTCGAATGATTTCATCTAGTTTGATCAATATATTCCTCCTCATCACAACACGTATCCAATAACATTCTTTAACTTGGACTTAATATATTCTGTCCAAAAAAAACTTGGACTTAATTTATATAATAAAAAATTACCTTTAAACTCTAGTTTTGAGATTTTAGTAATTTAACATATCCCCCTGCGGCTTTGCCCCCTCCACATCTCTTAGTTGTTCTTTTCCTTCTTGACAGATTTTGTTCTGTTCTTAACAGACATTATTTCAATGTTTTGTTCTGAAGGTGATTTATGTACGACTCCTCGAACGTACATTTACAGAAACTTTAGGGAAGATATCTAGAAAATTTGTCCCAAGGTCGGAATTGCCAAAAATCTAACGTCACTATATATGGTTGTTAGAGTTTTCATAGACGTTTTTACATTACATCTTTCAAGGAGAGCTTTCATAGAGACCTTTTTCTATCTATTTTTTTCACGCTCAAAATCCAAGACCAGTTTGCCATAGGCTGAATTTAATGATGATGAGGAAAATATCCAAAATACTGCGATACACATTCACACTTATCATTCAATTAGACTATATGTCGCATATATGATTGTGTTTGGTTTTGATGAAAGTTACATTTTGTAATTCATATAAAATGGTTTGAAATAAATTTTCTATTATATATGTAAATAAAATAAGGAACTTAGTATTAATTTAATGAGAATCAACTTTGGTTTGATGTCCACATTAAAATTGAAGTCATTTATTATCATGGTTATAATTAACTTCCATTGAAGTCATTTAAATTGATCCATCTATCTCTTTTATGGGGTGACTTACTCTCACAATTCAAGGCGTACAATGACTCATACATTGAGTTATAATGTGTTTACAAGAGTAAATCAAATTATATTTGTGTGTGTGTGTGTATTACATATTAACATATTGATTGATGACAATTAAGAGCAATGATTTATACGTGGATTTTTAAGCACCCATGTGTCTTGAATAAATACGAGACAACATAGGTTAGAAATTCAGATTTGCAGTAGTGGTTCTGGGGAGAGGGTTTGATGTTTGGTTGTTAGAATACGAAAATTAGGTACCTTTGACAGAACCCGAGGGAACTTGACTGATGGTCACAAAACGATAAAGAAGAAATGATTGTTAAGTCTAAAGAGCTTTTCCATATCACATGAATCGGTCAAGAAGAAACAAACTTTAACTTATATCACTATTGTTCGTATATGTTGGATAAAGTATAAACGTGTGGTATCATCACATTTTTATCTTTTGTTTAAACTCAATTTTAAATTTTACCCAACATTTGTGTTCTAGTTTCACCTTATCTTAAATTATTGACGTGTAGTAAAACAAATATGCAAATGTTCTTGTCACGCGAAAAAACTATTAGGTCGTTGTCATTAATCGATACTAATATATAGTGTCTCTTTGGATACATTTCCAAAAGCTACTCTAACTCCCTAACCTAGGTTTCACACAAAGGCACCCAAACACTCAATTTTTTTGATAAACTATTTTGAGAAGAAAAGTTAAGTTAGGGTTCCAAAAGTTATTTTGAGAAAAAACTACATTTTTCTCTTTTTCCAACTGAAAATTTTGATCTCTCATTTAGGAAAAAACACTTATTTCAAAATAAAATAAATATGAAAAGCTATTCATTAAAATTATTTTTCAAGAAAAAAAACTATTCTACTCTAAAGTTATTCTAAAAAAGTTTAATTCAAACACTCTTATTTCATCAAAAGTTATTTTTCATAAAAGCTATTCTACATCAAAAGCTATTCTCAAAAAAGTTATTTTCCCAAAAGTTATTCTCTAGAAGTTGAATCCAAATAGGCCCATAGTCAATTAGGGTTAAGGGTTTTGATAAAAAAAAATTAGGGTTAAGGGAACTTGAGGAATAGAAGCGGTTTAAAAAATCAATAGGTTTATTTGATAGTATCTGTATTTCAAAATTAAAATTCACTGGAAACAAAATATAGTTGTTTCATCAGTTTTAATCACGATTCTTTGGGGTTGGATTTCTATAAAAGTAAAATAAAAAAATATATATGGTTTGAAACAATTTAAAAGAAAAACTCAACGGCAACGCATCGAATAATACATAATATATTTTTATACATATTTAAGAACAAATATAATAATAATAATATCATTTTATATAAAATATAATATTTATGGTTAGTTATGCTATATATATATATATATATATATATATTCTTATTTGTTTTATCGATGCTACTTCTTCTTTTTCTTTAGAACTTTTATTTAATTACGTATTTCATATAATTGATAAGAACAAATAATGTCAATTTTTCTCTGGACTCAACATCATTTTTGCTCTAATAGTTTTTACGAAAAAGCTCGGTCGAAATTTTTTTCTAAAGAGCAATGTTAACGCAATCTATATTTTTTTGGATTAACATGTTATGGTTGTTTTCATTGTAGTTGTCCGAATTTCTTTTCTAATGTTGTTATCTGTTTAATATTATCCCCTAAATTATATTTATGTATCAATTTTCTAAATTGTTAAGTTTCTTATTGTAGATGATTCTATTCTATCTTTATTTTTATTGTCACCATGGTTGCTTATATCTCTTTTCATTTTTGATCATTTTTCGTCCTGGTTTTAAACAATCAGGACGAATTTTTTTTTAATTATTAAAAACACTTACCGGCGTTTTCAAAAATGCCGGTTAATTTAATAATATTTAAATAACACGTCGGCGTTTTGCAAAAACGCCGGTGTGCTATATTTAAATAATATTTAAATAACATGTTTCCGGCGTTTTTACCTTTTGTCGGCGTTTTGCAAAACGCCGATGTGTAACTTTCCCACGTTGAATTTATTGGCGTTTTGCAAAACGCCATAGCGTCATTTCGCCGAAAAGTAACGCCGAAAAGAGCCCTTTTTTTGTAGTGTTAAGGTTTTTAAAAGCTTATTTAGGTAAATAGGTCAAACCTTTACTTTAAAGCATAGCCTATTTATTTTTTATTTGTGTCTAAATAAAGTATCATAATCTTAATAATGAAAATAGTTAATCACAATTTCTATGATAAAAGCAAGAGATATGTTCTAGGTTACGTTTAATCACAAAGACTTTTTGAGAAACACAACCTTTTAAATATAACACTTTTTGAGACAACACACTGTTTAAATGAATATATATAAAATTGGACACATAGGCTTTAAAGTATATAAACATTTTAAGGAGACTTAAAAAAATTATCAATGCTCTGAACTTAAGAAATTGACCTACATATATAAGCTCAGATGTAAGCTCAGATTTTATATTTCTGTTGCAGGACCAAATATATTTTAAAAGTAAGGCTTAACTAGAGTTAACTTATTTCTACTCCTAATGAAAAACCCCTCGAATTATTCTCATCGTGTTTGTTTTCGGTTTTATGGATCTGTTAGGAAAAGTGGACGTCCACTTTTATGGATCTGTTAGCAATGTCGACATTGCTACATTCAACCACTTTACATGTGACATAATTGCTGCAAATGAGATTTCTGGTCCCCGGCCACAGCTCTTTTGCATAAAGGTTCCAGCAAAAATGACCTTTAACTTATTGTCTTTTACTCTTTGTAATTTACTCTGACTTTAATTTAATTAACTGAAGTTAGTGAATTGGTTTCAATTTCTTCACTAATAGAATTAGATCGTTATGTAGAACAAACAGTGGCCAATGTTTAAGAATAAATAGAAAAAAATCGTCAAATTTAATTGTTTTAAGAAAGTGGGTGTAGATTAAAAACATCGACTATTTGCTCATATTGATTTTTGTCACAATATGGTCATTACGTACAATTTTATCCTATATTACAAATTAATATAATTTCCTCTTCTTACAAATCAATATATGCTAGAAAACAATTGTTATAAAAGTAGTACTGTAGTACACTTGCAATTGCACTTCCTAATTCATTAATTTTTAAAATAATTTTTTAAAAAAATTAAAGTATCGTTATAAAACCGTACAAATGAAATCTATGTGGTAGACGTTATGGATATACTTATTTCTCTTCTCAGTTTCTTAATGAATAGAAAACCAGTTTAAATATGTATAAAATCAATTTCCACGACTCGCAAATTTGTAATATTGTTTGTTTTGTGCGCATGTTTGTGTGATAGGCGTATGATACTCATGACTAATAACTTGAGTTGTCGGATAACATTCGTACGGTCTCCAAAAGAATTCAAGTGTAAACATGACCATTCAAATTATATCAAAAGCACACTTATCATTATCTGCAAATTCATCAATTGAACAGAAGCTCCGTTGTACTCTAAGAAAGCATCAAACCATAATAACAAACATCTTTGATACACTAGTACGGATCAACTTCTTCTTGCGACTTTGACAAAACCTGTTGTAGGTTTTTCATCACTTCATTCACTGTCATGCTGTATTCCTCGCCCATCTACATTCAAATCATGAATATAATTCAAGACTTCCAACTTTCTAAACACATCATTATGAATATATATATATATATATATATATATATATATATATATATATATATATATATATATATAGAGTTTCAGAATATAGAGTGGCTAGCTTTTAGAAAAATTCTACTTTCACAAAGTTAATTAGATAATCATTAATTTTTAAATCCTCTACTTTTTCCGAGATATTCCATCCTCTCTTATTTATGACTTTTAAAGAATTAGATTATATATGTTATACATCAACTCAAACGTAGTTTAAAATGATTAAATTTAATGAATATGGAAAAAACTTATTTTATTAAAACTCCTATATTTATAGAGAGAGGGCGAATGAGATAATGAGTAGAGAAAAATATGAGACAATCATTAACAAAAAGACATCAGAAACATATAATTGATTAAGACGAACATGTGAAAAAAATGTAACAAATGTTCAAACTGAAACTTTTAATAAAGATCAAATAAACTCAATAAAAAACATTGAACCTTATAAATAGGATTGGAGGGAGAGTAAAACATTTTATTTCGCGCACATTTATTAGTGATGTATTTTGAGATAAAAAAGGCGAAAAATTAATTAAGATAAATTTGGACAAGGGAAAAATTCATATTTTTCCAATTGACGACATTTAATAAAAAGGTAATCTCATTTTTTGGCCCACTAATGATATGTTAATCTATCTTTCTTTCATTTTATTGAAATGATTGAATTTTTCTTGTATTTTCAACTGTAAACATTGTATTACTACTATTATATTCATAAACTAACCATAAAGATGACTGGACACAAAATTAAAGTACTCTTATTACCTGGGCAATGATGGTGATGCCAAGAGTGGAATTCCCAAATGGCAAAACGCTGCTACTAGTAACATAAAGATGAAAACTCTCTAGCAAAGTCAATATTTTAAACTCAATTCCCTTTTGCTTCTCACAATAGATCCCAAACAACACTTGATTTTCCAACACTTTCGCATCAATCTGTGGCAACACTTCATTCTTGGCTTCACACATAATATTGTCATCATCATTTATTCTGTGTAGCTCACAATATTTCTTCATCGATCTCATTGATAATGACTCTGATAATGATGTGTTGTTTATGCTACTATTTTGTTTTTCTAGCTCTGTTACACGTTCTTGAAGCTGCTTCACATATTTCGTTGCTTCTTGAAGAATTGTGGCTTTGTCCATCTATGTCAAAAATAGTATACAATAACGCAACATCATTATGGCTTCAAAATGATTACTACTCTTGCTCGTAACACAGTTTCAATTATTGAATCCCACTTTATCTTTATAGAAGTGGTGGAATCATCAACAAGTTTGAATGTAGTTCAAGTCGGTCATATAACCTCCTAAAAGACATAGCCTCCCCACCTCCTACTTTCATCTTTTTGGCATTATTCTTATTTTAAACATGAAAAATCTGGGCCAGGGTCCCTAATGCCCTGACCACCCGATTTTTGTTTTTTGACCACCTTATTATTACTATTACTATTACTACTACTACCACTACTACTACCACTATCATCATCATCATCATCATCATCATGATTATTATTATTATTATTATTATTATTAATATTATTATTATTATTGATTTCTATTATAATTAACTAAATTTTGCATACAAAACTGATTTTCATGAGTATGAATTTTATTTTTTTAAAAAAATCTCAAACTACTCCATATAGTTTTGATTTTTTTTCCAAAGATATTGTAGGAAATTCAAAACTGTTACTTCAGAACCATACTATTGAAATGTCACTCATTTTATATGAAATGCAATGATCAATGAAAAGTAATTAAACACAGCATTTGAGAAAGTTATTACAAGGTGCATTAGAAGCTTCTAGCTACTACAATATAGCATTAGAAGCTCCTAACCCCTATAAACATACAATTGATCTCAATTGAAAATTTGAAAAACAATGGACGAATTTTAATTTGTTTTTACAGAAGAAAAAAAACTGACCTTCTTCAAGCCGGGAATAGTGGCAGAAAGTGCAATGAATCTCTCAGTGAGCTGCTGCCTCCTCCTCCTCTCAGCCATGATGTGATTTGCACTCTCTAAACAGTTTCTAGTCTTCTTCCTGGACTCAACATTATTATTACATATCTCTGAAGATCTCATTCTTTTTGTTGAACAAAGTTCAGGGGTGGTACTCGATTCTTCATGCTTTGGTATTGCTTCTGTTGATGCTGGTATCACATTGGATTTATCAAATGACAAAATGTATGATTTATTAGAAGACATCACACCGGTTTTACCGTGTTCTATCGAAGCACCACAGCCCCGGTTTCCGGAGATGTTAGTAGAGAAATTGAGGGCTGGAAAGGATAATTTATCCTCACTTATAGAAGAAGAAGACAAGTGGTTATTCTTCCTCTTGTTATTATTGTTACTACTACTTCCACCAGCTGCTACAGGCTGCTGCTGAAGAATGTTTCTTAGAAACTCTTCATCTTCCTCTTCAAATGACATCATCATATGACAAAATTGGGTATGAAAGTCTTCAGCACCACCCATGTCCTACAACATCAATTTCAGAAACATAAATCAAAACCAAGGTTTGAAATGATATGCTCAAACTGAAATAATAAAATTATGATATATATGTATATATAGTAAGAGATCTTTGTCTTACAATATGTGTGTGTGTGTGGACTAACTAGAAATAGTAGAGGTGTTGTATGGAGAGACAATATAATAACAATATTGAAGGGTTTGAGAGATATGTGGAGATTGTTGTCTAATTTGAGAACTGAAAAGCACATATAAATACAATGACGGAGAGCATCTACTTTTGGGAAAAGAGAAGACATGATTTGAAGGGTATCACAAAAACTCTCAACGTAACAACCAAAATTGCCTTTACACACATGCTCTATAGCAGGAGATCAAAGTATCTGGGGAAGGGGAAAATACTGTTGCTCTTTACTTTAAAAACTGTAATTTTATTTTAAGGATGATCAATTACAAGTGATAATGAACCACACACATTTTATGCCTCGTGCTCCATGAAATAATGTTTCAAAACAACCAGTTTCCCAAATTTGTTAGATTCGACCATTTATATCTAATTGGGACGGTTAAAACTTATTCTCTTTTTTTTAAAAAAAAACACATTATTTTTTAAAAATATTTTATTGGTTAATATATATATATATATATATATATATATATATATATATATATATATATAGGCACAAGCGCTGATCTAATAATTAAATATTTCAATTTGGGCAAAAATAATAAATGACTATTTCGCTGTGCATAAATAATAAATAACTTTGTGACCTGGTGCAAAAATAATAAAACCGGTACTAAATGTTAATTTGTAGTTTTGTGGAACCTTTCTGATATTATTTTCTAAAGTAAAAATACATTTTTACCCCTTCACAATTAAAACTCAACCCTTCTTCCTTCTGCCCTTCATCTTCTTATGCTAATTAATATCAGCAAGGTTTTAATTGAGAAGGGCGAAAATGTATTTTTCACTTTAAAAATAATATCAGAAAGGTTTCTTATAACTATAGATTAATATCCAGCACCGGTTTTATTATTTTTGCATCGGGTCACAAAGTTATATATTATTTATACACCGCGAAATAGTCATTTATTTGTTTTGCCCAAACTTAAATAGTTAATTATCAGTTCAGCAATATATATATATATATATATATATATATAATGTTAGGACTAAATACATTATCTTTAATATCATTTTCCCAAAACCAAATATATTGAAAAATCTTCATTTTAAAACCAATCAAATTAGGACCATCCTGATAAAATCTTTAAATCAAAATCTAATTAGCTCTCACACTAAGTTTTGTGTTTATTGTTTAGTGAAAAGCAAGTCCAGTGTTATCTGAAACAAAGTATTTTTTAAGCACGAGGGAATTTAAAAGCGGAAACGTATATGCTATCCTTTAAGCTCCACACACACACACACACTCACACTCGCACTCGCACTCGCACTCGCACTCACACACTCACATATATTATCCCTCTTTAATCATTGGAGGGTCGACGTCATGTATTGAGAGATAAACGAAGGGTCGGCTGAATCACCTGGAAGATTATATAATAAGACTTCGGATCATTTCAATAATAATAGGGAATTGGAAGAAAAGTTGGAGATGGGACAAAAATACTTACTTATGTGGTTCAATGTGTAGATTGGTTTAGCAATGGGCAAAATTATAATTAATTATTTTTTATGGTACCTAGCTAGTTGTAATTTTCTATGGTTTTTATAAAAAAGTTTGCTTCAACTTTAATTTCGCTTTTGTCCGCGAAGTCTTTCTGGCCAAAACAATCACAAACATACATTTTTGCATCCAACGGTGTTACTTTTTCAACTGATTTTTGAGGCTTCATAACACTATACCAAAGATGTGCTTACATTTGTTCTAGCCGCTAATGGAAATTCCTTCAGGCTTTAATTTAATTTGTACTCCCTCAATTCCGTAATATAAGAGGTCAGTTGTCAAAATACGCTTTTTTTTCTCAGAAAAACAAGCTTTTTATGAAACATATAAAAGTTAGTTGGATATATGAAATTAATTCTTTTCAAAGTTTACCCATATATATATTTATTATGATATTAATAAATATGAAAGAGAGTTAGTGACAATAGAAGAAAAATTGCATTAAATGATGAGAGAGTGTAAGGGGTAAGCTCTTATATTTTGGATTGAAATGATTCACATTTTGGTCCTTTATATTACTGATAAGAGAGACTGAGAAAGTAAATAACTAAGAACACTTCTAAGGCCGAAGCTGACCATGTTTGTGTTTGAGGGTGTTAATAAATTTATAACTATCCAATCAGATGATACATTTATAGTGGTGTTGATTTAAACTTTACTTATCATTTGCATAATGTTGATTTATATTATTGTAAAATTAAAATATTCATTCAAAATTTCTCTTAAAAATAAACAATTACTAACATATTACTGTATATCATATTTAATAATAACTCTAAGAGAAAGTGCGTGTGATTATTCACACTGTAGAAACTTCTTTTGCATCTTCCTCTGTTTTCTCTTATTGTAGAGAAAAACGGACTATCCTTCAGTAAGCTAAGTATTGGTTTTCTTTTCTTTTTCTTTTTGCCAACATTGGTTTTCTTAATTAAACTGGCTAGTTAAGAGAATATATATATGAAATCTTAGCTAGCATAAACTTGAGGAGTTCAGGTGAAAAGACAGTACTAATTAAGGAGAAAAATATAGAACACAATTTTCTTTTATTTTATTTTTTATTAACATGAATTTTTATGATATCATGTATGAACCGGTATATAGTGGGTGATATTTTAATTCTCAATTGGTATATTTAAATTTTTGTTTAAAAAAGTAGCTCTAGTATACTCAAAATCCCTTACATGCATCAGTTAAAAAAAAACTGACACATGCACTCTAATCTTCGGGTTCAGATTCTCTCGAAATTCTTTTCCTCCTATTCCATCAGAATCCCCTCTTTGGGGATTATTTTGCCCATTGACATTCATCTAAGAGCTCATAATTTGCCACTTGTACCATTAAAAATTAAAAAATGTATTAACATATAAAATAAATGAAGAACTTTTATTTTTTTTTATTTTAAAACACTTTTGGGTATAAAAAAATTCAACTATCTAGACCTATTTCATTTCAATATAAGAATCTATAAGAGATACAGACTAGTCCAGTTAACTGTGAAATATTTTTGTGTCGTTCTTGTGTTGTTCACTAAACAACGTCTTTGACCTTTGCTTTTATCCCCGTCACTATTTCCCCTTTTTCTTCCCTTACCTTCAACGTTTTTGTCAATGCTTTATATATAAACCTATGATACCACCAAGATGCGACAATGATCCAGAAGATGTTTTCCAAAACTAGGATGAGACGAATATTAATTAAGTCTACCATTTTCTGACAATCTAGAACTGGAAATTGGCTAAAACTTTCTTCCCAAGTGAAAGTGTTACGTTGTGTGACTAGGATTAACATCTGGCAAAAAAAAAAAAAGACTAGGATTAACAAGTGATACCATTCTACACCCAAAAAGGGAAGGTGAAAGAATTTTAAGCAATAACTTTGAGAACTGGCAAGATATTGGTAGAATCTTCTTTGCCAATTGAGAAAATCTAACTGGTTCAAGTTCCCAAGATAGTTGAAATTAATGTGATGAAGAAGTCGGTGGACAAATTGTGGTTGTTGATACAAATAAGAAGATAGTTGAAGAGAGCGGCTTAGAAGAAGTGATCAGAGATAAAGATGGGAAAAAGACAAACAAAGTCTTCCCAATTGATAAAAGGATAATTGAGTTTACTAAATTGTAAAAAGGATAAATTGAGTCATAAGCACCATACACATGAACAAAATTGGGCAAATGATTCAAATACCCTTAAAAACACACACTTGCTCCACCCTCACAAAACACACCATTTGATTCTCATTCCACCCCAATCTCAAATTTGTTAAAGACTTATGACCAAACTTGTCCTTTTTACAATTTAACAACCTCAATTGTCCTTTTACCAATTGAGAAAATTTTATTTGTCTTTTTGCCATCAAAGATTCCAAGGAGCCCAAAGCCAAGATGAAGATATTTTTGTAATACTTAAAGAAGAATAGATCGAATTAGAAGACAAATATGGCAATTAGGAAATTAGTTGTACGGCTACTCCCTTAAAACAATGTCGAAGGTTAGTACTTAATAACCACTTAAGTTTAATAGTATAAACTTTAAGGTTAGCCTTGACACTCATTACATTACAAAAGACGTACTCTTCAATTAAATATATATATATTCTAAAAGACATTTTTTTATACTAATGTGAGACTTTTTGCTGATTTTCCGTAATGAAGCATACACTAACAATATGGAGTTTTAAACTGGATTAAAAAGCTTCGTAAATGACATGCCATAAATCTTTTAAAGCCATGTTCTTTATCTGATGTTTTCTCCAACGCCTTTTTTGTTATCACACGGTCTTCTGTGCTTTCTTTGACCTGCCACGGGTTCTAAGTTTAGGAATTTTTTTATCTGCAGGATCTAAGTTTAGGTTTTTTTCACATCTTTAGTTTTGCTTATATGTTTCTTATATAATCTTCATCGTATTTTAATCCTCATCATTTCCTCTGATTTTTTCATAGCGCACCTTTCTTAACTTTAGATAGTTTGTCTATGGATTTTGGGACTTTTTGATATCGCCGGGGGACATTCTTCTGATCCACTATTTCTTTTGTAATGTGCACACAAATATCAATCTGTTCATATGTCTTTGTGATAAATGTGTGTGAGAGAGAGACCTGGGTTTTCGTGTTTGTTTGGTATTTCCCCCTTTATTCTTAGCATTTTGTATTGGGAAAATGACAGAAAAATGCCACTTGAATTTCATTTGGACAAATAGGGGTCTCCAATTTCAACTTGGACAAATATGGGACAGTCCAATTTCAACTTGGACAAATATGGGACAGTCCCCTATTTGTCCAAAATGAAATGTTGGTAAAATGTCTTTTTTGCCCTTCACTAAAACACCCATCCACTCCTTATACAACAAAAGAAAAATTCACTCTCACTAACAAAAAAACTGTTCATCTTCTTCTTCTAACCAACCCAGTCTACTCATCCCATCTTCATCTTCTTCATCGAACTGTCTCCGCCATCTTTTGCGTACGGGACCACGTCTGCCTTGGTCCTTTTGCCGTCGTTATCTGAAGACGAGGTAAACCTTCTCATTGTATGTTCAAATGCCTTATTCTTTGTATGTTCAAATGCCCTAAAAACCATCTCATCAATGAAAATAACTATCTATCAACGGAGACAGAGAAACTTCCCGTAAAAATCAAAAGTGAACCTTATTTTTTATTTTTTGCTCACAATTTTAAGTTAGCATGCTTCCGTTGACATGTTTGGTGGGATGAAGGGATTTCTGTTATTATAAATCATATCTCCCATCTTTGTAATGATTTCTAAACATGCTTGGTGTTGTGTTGTTGACTGTGATGCTCATTATTTGTGATTTTTATTTTTTGATGTTTAACCTTAACTTGCAATCAGATTCTATTTGTGATGTTTAGAATTATGATTTTTGGTGCCTTTGAAGTGAGTTTTAATGAAAATTTAGTGAATTCATATTTACTATTTCATTGGTTTGACTTTTCTGTCGTACAACCTTCAGATTGAGGGAGCATGTCCAGGTCTCATATTTCCTGAAGGAACTTGTGTAAATAATCACTACACTGTCATGTTCAAGAAAGTACATGAATCTGTGATGATTGCTGTTGTGTGCATATATGCACCGATTTCTGCTTTACATTGATTCTTTATCTATCATAAAAAAAATTAACTTTCTGTTGACGTTCAGGATGCATTTGAACTTGGCTGCACAATTTGCCCAGTGGCAATTAAGTATAATAAAATATTTGTGGATGCTTTTTGGAATAGTCGAAAGTAAGGCCATGTTTTGACAATGTTTATTACTTATATACTTACACTGTTCCACTACTGTATTAGTCGTGTAATGGTTGGATTTCATTCATTTTCAGGCAATCAAATTCTTGGTGCCTTTCAGCATAGTCCTGGGGTCTATGCCGACTACCATGTAAGTCCATTAATAGATTTAATTCCATTTTTCTATACATGTATTACATGCCCCTACTAATGCATTTGTTTATCTTCTGTAAGCAATAGACCATATCAATTCTGGTACGATCCCTTGGATTATCCTATGTAAGGCTTTTTCTTTGATAACTTCTAACATTTCCTTCTATTGCAAAGCCATATTTTTATTATATCATGTCAAATTATTACTTCTTGATGCCAAATATTATATTTTCTCATTATATTACAAATAAACCACTTGGGATGCTGAGATGATAATTTTACTTGTGCTGATCTGCAGGTGTGGCAAACCTCACAATATCTGGCAGGTGTGGTTTTGATGGACAAGAGCTTGCATCCCTGAAAGAAAATGTACATTCTTAAATTAGTTCATGGATAGTGCAGTGTTTTGTGTTCATATTAGTACCAAATATTATTGTGGGTTCTTACCTTTTCTGGTTAAAGTCTTTTTTTACTTGTGTCATACTATTGAGGATTTGTTCTGGTCATTTCAGATGGAAAATCAAATTCACAATGACTACTTATTATTCAAAAAAGAACAAGCCACTGATTTAGAGGAAGAAGGAATTAAAGTGACAAGCTTAGAAGAGCACAACTTGGAAATGTCAAAAGCATGGAATGCACTCAATGAGGAACAACAAAAGTCTTATGCTAAGAGGGCAAAGGTGGTGAGACCTGAGAAGGGGAAAATAAACAAGAAAGCTCCTTTTGAGACCCATTTTTCATTTAGTCAATTTACCTCATTGATGTGTTACATAGGTGTTTTGGATGTTTTTCACTCCTCTTTGTTGTATTTAAGAATGATTGAATTGGTTGATAACTTCTTATTTATGTAAAGCAAACACGTACATTAGAAATACATAGCAATTTATAACATACATTTGAGTAACTACTTGGCTGAAAAATTAAAAAGTTATTCACTGTTCAAGAATCGCAATTTACTACGCAAGTATTGCAATTTACTACCGTAATATCGCAATTTACTACATCGTTTTGCACGGTGCTTGTATTTGATTGACTACTTGGCTGAAAAACCAAAAGGTTATTCACTGCCCAAGAATCGCAATTTACTACGCAAGTATCACCATTTACTATCATAGTATCGCAATTTACTACGCAACCCTTATATATATTTTTTTTAACAAGGGTCAATATATATGCTTCTTATCCCTTTTTGTAAGTAATGTAACGTGAAAGCATTATGCTTGGAGGTAGCCATGACAAGAAAACATTAGGAGGCTTGAAGAATCCTAATGTTCACTTGTCAAGAAAAATGCTACTATTATGTTGGTGACATATATATGTAATGTATTGAAGTTGTGTGAATGTCATATCAAGTTCTTAATGTTGATAACCTGTCATACCTTATTTTTTATTGTTGTTGATAACTACTGTTGTTACAATAACAGGTTTGTTATTCAGGTTTTAAAAAGGTGCTAACCCAGGGAAAACGTGACAGTTAATTGCGATACTTTGGTAGTAAATAGCGATATGCAGGATAGTGAATTGCGATTCTTGGGCAGTGAATAACCCTTTTGTTTTTCAGGCAAGTAGTTAATCAAAGGGGCACCCTTGGGAAAACGTGGCAGTTAATTGCGATACTTTGGTAGTAAATAGCGATATGCATGATAGGGAATTGCGATTCTTGGGCAGTGAATAACCCTTTTGTTTTTCAGGCAAGTAGTTAATCAAAGATGCTAACCAAAGGGAAAACGTGTCAGTTAATTGCGATACTTTGGTAGTAAATAGCGATATGCAGGATAGTGAATTGCGATTCTTGGGCAGTGAATAACCCTTTTGTTTTTCAGGCAAGTAGTTAATCAAAGATGCTATCCAAAGGGAAAACATGGCAGTTAATTGCGATACTTTGGTAGTAAATAGCGATATGCAGGATAGTGAATTGCGATTCTTGGGCAGTGAATAACCCTTTTGTTTTTCACGCAAGTAGTTAATCAAAGGTGCTAACCAAAGGGAAAATGTGGCTGTTAATTGCGATACTTTGATAGTAAATAACGATATATAAGATAGTGAAAACTGGTAGTGAATAACTATTTTTTTATCGGAATCCAATACTCCTATATCGCAATTAACTACTATCTTATTGTTGTTAACTACTTTCATATCACTAGTAACTACTATCTTATTTTTTATCGCCGTTAACTGTCGTGTTTTCCACTATTAGCGCAACCATTTTAAAACTGAGTAACTACCCATGTATCAATCGCTGTTAACTACTTTTTTGGAGTGAAAAGGGAATTTATTCCATAAAGTATTTACAATGTTTGAGTACAAGACCAATTGCTGCTACACTTACAGCAAGGGAAGAAAATAAAAGAAGCATTAACCATCACTGATGGCTTGCATGGGATTTTGAGCTTGGGATATATGAGAACAAAAGGCAATGCACTCATTGACTAATCTGTGAGGGTGAGGAGCATGATGACAGAAAATATGCTTCTTGCGTGCATCCCACAACTTCCAACAACATGGTACACCATAGTGGGTTGGATGCTGCTGAATTTAAGTTTTTTAGCAGCCAATCAGCATCACCAATATTGCAGAATGTGTCACGCATAGGTTCAGGGATTATGAAGTTCCAGCACTCAGCCGCCAGCTTACATGTTCTGAGGATATGAAGTACAATTTCTGGTTCTTTGCCACAAATTGTGCATGTGTCACAGTCAATCATATGTCTCTTAGCCCGCACTTGATCAAGTGCATTCATCATTGGCCTTTGAGAGCCTCTTCCACAGAATGTGCTGCACAATATCAGAAGGGAGGAGGTGTTGAAATTCCTCATCCAGCCTATACCATTCAAGTAGTATTGCTCAACTGACATCCTCTTATCATTGTCATTGATTGGAGCAAATGTGAGGTTACATAAAGGCCCAAGTTCACCTAGATGTCATCAGCAAAAACATTATTTCAGCACATCCACCCTCAACATAAATGTCATCAGCATAAACATTATTTTAGCACATCCAAACTAGAAATCAAGAGATATACATAAAAAGGTCCCAATAGCAGATGCAAATACTAAACCACTTGGATCAGTGACTTACCAAATATCAAAATACAGTAAGTAATAGGACAGAAGGAACTAGATAAGGATGACTGCACATTGAAATATAATATTCAATATCAATAAACTTGTGCTGCACAATATCAAGGAAATCTTGCTGATATGGGTTCAAGCTGATATAAAGGCCTTCTTGCTGATATGAGTGACTTGTGCTCCACCAAGAGAATGAGTTGATATAAAAAACAATTAAATTTTTGATTTCCAAATCTATTTGGTGTAATTCTTTATGCATTGATTCAGACATGCAAGTCTGACCCTACCTAAAAACTGATGAATTCATTCCAATTTGAATAGTCATACATTTGATTCAAATATACAAGGAATCTCTACTGATATACAACAAATTATATTGTATACTATATACATTTGATTCAGATATGCAAAGGAATTTGCTGGTATGCAAGAAATCTCTACTGATATGCTGTCAAAATATGCACTTTTCCAATAGGCATAGGAATTAGGATATTTGGTGTGGATACACTTTCTACTACTTAAATGAAGTTAGCTTATTACACATTGCGATAGCACACAAATTTATCATCAGAAAACAGATTGTGCTAGAATGAAAGATTCCATTAGCAATTCAGTTCAGTTCATACACAGAGAAGATACCAAATGAAGAAATTCACCATCTTTTATAACCAGGATAGTGCAAATGCTTGGGCAAAACCAAATGAAGAAATTCACCCTCTTACATGGAGAACAAATTGACCTTGAAGAGCAGATTAAGAAATAGAAGAGAAAATCAAGGTTTCAAAAAGCAGAATAAATGAAGTGGTGAAACAAACTAGAACAGAGACAACCATCTCACATTACAACAATTCCCACTTGACAAAACTAGAACAAAACATTGAAATAAAGTCCACCATAGCCAAAGCCGAAGTATGAGAAAAGTAAATCAGAAGACTTACCTCATCCTCAAAGATAATGGCGGCAGATGGTGGACTCGAGCTCCATGAAGAGATAGTGATGATTTGGTTGACAAGAGGATGAAGATTAGGGCTCGAGCACGACGAAGATCTTAGCGTTGATAAGAAATAGAAGAAGATTTGTTTCGTTTATTGGTTGATGAAGAAGGAAAGATGTTAGGGTTCATGAGTTTTTTTTTTTAACTCAAGGGTTCATGAGTTCAAGGAAGAAGATGAATGGGTTTTGTGTAGGCTGTGTTTGGTTGAAGAAGAATGGGAAGCCTGGGGACCAAGTTGATGGTGGGTTTCATTAAGGGCATAAAGGGAATTTGGCCAACATTTCATTTGGACAAATAGGGGACTGTGCCTTATTTGTCCAAGTTATAATTGGAGACCCCATTGTGTCCAAATGAAATTCAAGTGGCATTTTTATGTCATTTTCCCTTTTGTATTCACACTGTATATATTGTTTGATTAAAGGAGCGATTTGGACTGGCCCTATCCAGCTGATTGTCCCTAGCTATTGCAGTTGGGATTTGTATTTTGAATATTCTTTTCTGTTTTAAATGCTTTCTGTGTGTTGAAGTGACATTTCATAGTCTACTATTTTGCCCTTCATAATTGTTTCTTCATTTATTTTCTACATCTTCGATCTACTGTCGCAATGCCACACGCTTTTCACTTGATTATTTTCTAGTGATGTTAAATTAATAATGGGTACCAAAATGTATATTTATTTGCTTTTTTGCAACTTATTGTACCAAAATGCATGTTTTCATTAGAAGTGTGCTGTATATTTGATTTTCATAACGAAACAATGTTTGATGTCTTGGTAGTTTCATTCAATTTTTAATTTGATAGTAGTCTCCTTATAAAACTTAGTACAATCATGTTTTGTATAAGAGCTTATAATGCTCACATAGAAAAAGTTACGAGTGCTAATGCTGTTTTGAAAAGCCTGCAAAAGTAATTTTTCAAAAATAATTAATAATAAAGCTACATAAATAAATAGTAAATGAAACTAATTAACAAGCATCTCAACAATGATTTTTCCAAGTTCCAACAAGTCAAAAGTAGTGAACAGATAAAACACAGTCTAGCCAATTAAGCGGTGGTGTTACCACGTATGAAGTGCTGCCTGTTCCATCAAAAAGAGAAAATAAAATTTAAAATTTAACTACAACATGTTAATATCTTAAAATTCATGCTTTTTAGTGTAATTTCACTTGGCTTATATACACTTTTTAGAACATTTGTATACATTTTGGAGGTTTAAATATAGGAAATATGCATAATACTTTTGGTTGGACATTTTTTGTTGGACATTTGTGACTCATTTGTGCATATATTGGGGCCTTTCATTGATTAAAATATGAGCTTATCAAATTTGTTTTTTTGCTAGGTAAGTTTGGACAAGGAAATTATACCCAATCTATTTAAGAAGGCAAAGATGATTAAATTGGCCTTAAAGCATATGAGTGGAACGTTCTAATTGCATAGGAAGAATCAAATTTTCAAGAAAGAAACATGAGCTGCAGCTCATTTTCTGAGTCACAGCTCAATTTCTGGGTAGAGAAGAATTGGGTTGCGGTCCAGTTTTTCACATCACCTGGAAGATGCGGTCCAGTTTTCTGCCCAAACGTGTGAAAATTTTGCCAGCTACATATTAGACTCGAAAAATTAGCGTTTAAAAGGGAAAAATAGAGAGAGCTCAACACTCTGAACTGATTGGAGCATTTGGGAGTGTTTGACTATGCTAGGACTTGTTTTTTTTTTGTGGGGATTGAACTAGGTTTTGAAGTTTCAAAGAGATTTGGGCATCTATTCTTGGTTTACCTCTTCATCTTCATTCTCTACTCTTGTTCATGTTGTTGTTGATGTATTATATATATGTTCTTATGGATTTATTGAACATGAGTGGTTAAAATACTTTTATTCTATGATTATTTTGAACCATTTTATTAATTAACTCTTGATTTCTCCTCTTATTTTGTGATATTTGTATTTATTTTACTTTTTACCTAAAACTTCTAAGTGCTTGATCACCACTTAGATTTTAAGTTCACTAATTGATTGATGCTCGAGATGGCTAGATTGAGTGTTGAAGTTGGGTAAAATTGTGTAAGAACTTGAAGTTTACTTGATGAATGGATCAATAGTTTCGTTGGTATGATAGAGACATACTTTCCAACCTTACTTAGTCACATTAGGATTGAAACCTTATAGGAATTTTATTAGTTGTAACAAGAGATTGAACAATTAATGAAATTAAAACCTTGTTATTAACTTGAGAGATCTTTTACAAGTACCTTTTGATGAATTCTAGTCTAGCACATGTGTTAATTAATAATATATATAAGAGGAGGTTAATCAAATGTTATTAAATACAAAGGAGAAAGATAATCTTAGAACTCACATTTCATCCTTGAAGTCAATGAATTACTTCTTTATAGTTTTTTCTTATTTTAACATAGTTATTCTTCACTCTTGATATTTGGATCAGTCCAACTGGGTGAAAGTGTGATAATCTCTTACCTTCTCCATCTCTTCCACCAACTAACCCACTCTCATTTTCCTCACATTTTCCTTTCACCTTCCACCTTCCACCTTCCTTCCTCCTTCCATGCCTCAATAAAGTTCCTCCTTACTCTTGGAGTTGATGGGAAGTGACTTGAGCTTTGGTTCTACAAAGGGGAGTCCCAATTCCTTTACTTTCTCTTTATATTTTTTATTTCCTAGGTTTAGGTTGTCATTTATGTTTTGATATTGGACTGGATTTGGTTGTTATTGTGGGTATTTGTGATTTTGATTTGTAATGAGGGATTTAAACTCATCATTATACATGGTTATGTGTATGTTCTTTATAGTTTATTTGACATCATTCTATTTATTCATGATATTGATAGATAGTTTGATTGAATTAAATTATAATTGAACCTAATGCATTACAAAGCGCTAATCACACTCTAGGGTAATTAATAATGCCTATTTGAATGGGTTCATGAGACTAGGCATTAGACTCACCGGTTGGTGAGGTTTGGTACTTTAGGAAACCTAGAGAAAACTCAAAGGTGCTAAAGGGCTTAACAATTTCTAGTTAGTTGGGGTTCCACTAATTAGTTAATTGGACTCATGGGTTCATGAGGTTTGGTAAATTAGAAAATTAGCATCCTAATTAACTCCCCAAAATATTTAGAAAACTATAATAGCCATTGAAATTCATTTCCAAGAGCAATTCACTTTCACTTCATCCCTTTTACTAAAAATACCAAAAATATTTATTTATTTTGCACCATTCATTCTCATATTTAAAAATCAACAAAAATATATTTTCTTTATCCAAATTTAATATTGCATTGCATTTAATTTACTAGGATAGTTGAATTAAACAAGGCTCCTTGAGAACGATACCCGGGGTAACTTTCGCTTACCTTGAGATCCTAAAATTTCTTGGAGGACTAGGCCCAAGGCACACTACACCGACGGCTAAATCGGTGTCCTTCAGAAATAAAGAAAAGAAGAGTTTGTCTTCACTTCGCCGCGGCAAAGTTGCGACAAATGAAAAACTTTCTGCCGATTTTGTTGTTTGTCATGGGTTGGCCACTGAAAAGGCACGGTGAAGGCAAAAGTTTATGTTTATAGAAGTTTATTTTCCAAAACCAATTTTTCAGAAAATCCATTTCGACAAGAAAAAGTTTCAATTTATTCAGATTTTCAGCCTTCTGAAATTTGAAAAGTAGTTATAAATTGATTAAAATGCTATAATATATTAATAACAATTTTAGGTGTTACACATTGAATGTGCATGTGAGCTAAGTATAACATATTGATTATGAGATTTTCCAATGGTTGTAGTTTTCGAAATTCAAAAGAATTCCTCTAATAATCTGTTGTTTGTATTGTGAAAAAATGAATGTAGAGATATATATGGATTTATTTATCATTTTTATATGATTTTAGTATATGACATACTTCTGATAAAAAAATATATATGACATATATACTGAGTATTCAATTGTTTGATAATCTTTAAACGGCCACAATGAGTATCAATGTGATTGTTCATTTATTCACATACGTACCACAATGAACTTCTATAAATTTTACACTCAACGTCCCCATGTATACAACCATATTAAGACGTGATAATGGAGAGAGAGAGAAGTGCAGTATCGGCTAGCGAGTGCTTATAGTAGGGGCTTTAAGTGAGATTTTGAATTAGTTACTCTTGAGCTTTTGAGCACTTCTCCTCATCTTTAGTTTTCTGCCTAACTATGTTTAGTACCTTCTGTAATTCTAGGCGCCCTTGTATATTTATAGGAAGAGTTTGTTAAATCATAGGGGATACCGCAAAAAATAAGTTACATTGCAGAGTAACTCTTAAAGATATTATCCTCTGACACAACTTCAATTGTATATGTTTATTTTATTGTTTGTAGGATCGGAGCTGTTAAATATCTAGCACTCAAGAGGTGTTGGAAGATCCAGTGAATTATTTGATGATTTCGTAGCTACGGCGCGCGAACACTTTTTGATACACATGGCTTAGTTATTTGTTAAAGTAAATGTTTGATTCGTTGTCCAGTAATACTATCTTAGGTCCTAAATATAAGATCTAGTTGACTTTTTTTTAGAGGTTAAGGTTGCAAAATAAACTATTAAATCATGACACATTTGATATATTTTTATATTATCCATTAGTTTATAGGTAAAATAAACTAGTCTAAGAGAAAAAAATTAGGTAAATCAATTTATAATTAACTTATTTTACTTTTTTAGGATTTTCCAAAAAAGTCCCTACTTTTGATCTCTCAAATCCTCCCTTCACAATAAGCCCTCAACGATCTATCTGTTCAAGGATTGATAATTTAGTCTAACAAATCCCTTTTTGATAAAAAGGTAATCATGTGTAAGCGAATGATGAAGGTGATCGATGACAATTATTCAGATGATGGCCTGGGAGGGTGCAAATGGGGGGGAGAAGATGGCGATGGGTCCCTGGAAGTATGTTAAAGCAACAAAGGTGCTCGAATACAATTTTGAGGTTAGGAACTGTGGCGGTGGCCCTCTATGCTGGGAACTAGCCTTGGTGATCAAGATGCATTCCCACGTAGAGTGGTTTTTGCATTTTTTTTGTAATATATACTTTAAAAATTAAATATTTTATGATCAAACCATGTGTTTGATTAATCAACGTTATCTAACGATGTTAAAATTGAAGGACCGAATTCTAAACGATCAACTATATGTTTTAGCCTTAGCTATTTGATGCTTATATTAAGGATAGAAGGGTGAATTGATTTACAGCTAATAAAATTATGAAACTAGCTTAAAGCGTTTTCCCCCCATAAGTTTCCAGGATGTCAACCTATTTTGGTCAAAAAAAGGTTGTTACTTTTTTACCGGTCAAACAGTAAACAAAGGTAACTACTTTTCGGTACCTATATATATTTTCTTACTTCATTTAGTATTGTATTTATTCAAAATAGTATATGTACAAATTTTTAATTGTGCATAGCAAATGAATAAGGTTTGTGTTCAATGATTGAAGAATTTAATTTTTTTTAGAAAATTAATCTTTTGGTCCTCTAATTACTGACTCATTTGTGATTCAGTCCTCCAACTACAACTCATTGAGACTTAGTGCCAAAATTTTTGGATCACCTATGATTTAGTCCCTCATCATTTAACATTTCTATAATTTAATGGCAAAATTTGTTACCACTTCAGCTCAGAAATTCTTCAAACTAAGCTCAATATCAGCCGGCTACACCCTTAACTAACTCGCCTCAAGTCTTTTCAATCCATTCCTGATCCTATCATCTCTTCACCTCTTCATACCTTCTCTTTCACATTATGAACACTCTAATTGTAAGTGATATTGCTTTGTTTAGTTACACCAAGATCAAGAACCTCACTAAGATTAGAATTTGATTCGTCCATTGAATGGTGAATGGCGTCAAAAAGATTGTGGAGGTGAAAAGAGTCATTTCTGTGGGAAAGATGTGCACTCTTTCATGGATTTATATCCATGTAAATGTTTTTTGGAGCAAAGTTCAACAAAGAAGGAGGAGGCAGAATCTATAAACATGATGGATAGAAGGAAGGCAGATGAGTTTAATTTAAGAGAGGAAACGAGCTGTACCAATATATTTTGATTGAGATTAAGGGATGAAAGAGTACTATAAGGGAAAACTCCCCAAAATAGTTAATTTTCTTACTATATTTGGAAGTTTTTTTTCCTACTATTATTACTTCCCTTATATTTTCCCTCCACTTTTCTCTTCGTCCAAACAAAGCTGAGATGTGGAAATTAATAATAATAAATAGAAGGCAAGTGGGTGGTCATGCAAGAAACAAAGAAATAAAGAGAGAGCGTGTTTTGTAAATGTAGAGCTCTAGATGGAGAAACTGTGGTTACATGAGTATGGAGATGTAAGAGAAAGATATATCTGGAAAATGGAATAGTAGGAAAATGATGAGGGAGGGTTAGGGTTAAATTTAGGCTAGGTGTGAGTGGGATGAATTTTCTGCCTTGAAATGGAAGCAAGTATTGCCGCCACATATGATGATTTAAAATGAAGTTATAAATTCAAAGATGAGTGACTGAATTATAAATATGTCAAGAGTGTAGGGACGGAGTCGCGATGAGTCTAGTTGAGAGGTTGAATTATAAATGAGGTAATAATTGGAGGGAAAATGGGTACAAGTGCGAAAATGTATATGGTAAATTGTAAAAGAGGCACCCAACAATCATGATAATTTTGAGGGTGCAAAAATATACATGATAAATCAAAATGAGGCATCTTACCATATATGTTATTCACTCCCATGGTGTAGGGTACGGTGCCCTTTTACGATTTACCATGTATACTTTTGCCCCATTTTGATTTACCATGTATGTTTTTGCACCCTCAAAATTACCATGATACTGGTGGCTAGGTGGGTGCCCATTTAATTTTAAAATTTACGATGTCTATATTTACATTTTCACCCTAATTTTCCTTAATATTTTTCACTTCTCGTGCATGTTAGAATCATGGTTCGTAGTTCATTGGCATGATCGTTAAAAGATACCCAAAAGTAGGACCCTTTTATCTCTTTTTTCTCGGGACTCTTTGAATAAAGTGCATTTTCAGTATACCTTAATTGCATATTATTTTTTAAGAAAAGCGAAATGGAGAAGTTTCTTGCATTGATCTATCTTCATTGGCCCATTGAATATTGATTATGGGCAAAGATGGAAATTAACTAGTTTTAAAACAGTTATATATAGTTATTGATAATATGACTGCCTTTTATTTATGAAAATTTTGATGAAAAACAATTTCGGAATCGAAGAAAGCTAAAACGTAAGTGACTTTTTTAAAAAATACAAGTGACTTGTATCACGAATTAATTAGAAGAATTATTATCTTTGAGATTATTCTCGAGCGTTAAAACTTTAAAGGCTTACATATATCTGACAAAATCCATATATTATGATCTGTTAATACTTGTCACTGATATTAGGAGTTGAGGGAATGTGAAGATTTTTACAAAGATTCTTCAAACTCACGTGTTTGTTCATTCATGATAAATATGTAAATTTCAATCATTAAACTGTAAGAGTTTCACTTTTACTAATAATAACACAACTATTCAATAATAAAATATAAAAGTGACAATAATTTGGTTAAAATATATTTCAAATCCAAATTATTAAACTAATATCCTTGAACATTTAAGATCTTACTCGATCAATATACATTTTTTAAGAAATTAATTCTTATATAATGTCATCACACATAATCAAAATTTAAAATGTTAGCGTGAGTTCAAGAGGAAGGAGATAAGATTTTACAGGTTAATTAGAAACACAAAAATAGTAATTTCATGAGTCATTTCACAAGTTTAACAATAATGTTATAACTCTTAATTTGACTAAACCTTAGTACCATAAGTTTGTTAGTGTCTATTAAACAACTAGTGCAATTAAAATTATTGTAGAATAGAAGACTTTTAGATTACCAATAAATAGTGGGGCAGTAGGTAATGATTTTGGTTAGTTTAGATTAACTCTAAGGAAAGTAAATTTTCTCCATATTAACTTTTGGAAATTTTTTTAAGGATAAAATCAAGTTGGGTGTGCAATTGTCGTTTAAATATGTTTTCACTGAAATGCTAGTTCGACATAAATTTTTAATATTATATATAAAAAATTTGTTTCATAAAGTTCAAATATGAAATGAAGTTAAACATATCGATCAAGTGAGAACATGTTATTTCATAAACACACTTTACCCTTAATTTTTTAAAAGTGCAACTCTACCTATGAACAATTGTTGAAAGTGTGTCTAAGTACAAGTAATATTTGGAAGATACAACAAACTTTATAACGGGTGCGGATTGACAAACATTATCTACTTTGTGCAAGTTTTTTTTTTTAAATTGAAATTTTGACATTCAACATGCACAAAATTGGCAGTCAACATCTGTGTTAAAATTTCATTGGTATAAGTGTTCCTTCCAATTGTTATTAGTACTTGACGCGCCTTTGAGAAGCAAGATCCATTGATAGAATTGCGGTTTAACCCTATTTTTCGAGAGTTATCTCATTCATATACACCACTGGTTTTATTTTCCAAATGATTTTGTGTGTATGTGTGTTTGGACAATTCATATAGTAACCATATTATATATATATATATATATATATATATATATATATATATATATACACACACACGAGAGATGAAGTCTCTTATCAAACTATATATATTGAAAGATTAATTGCACCTATATATAGAAATGAGGGGGAGTACATCTAAAATTAATTAATGAATGATGCAATAACTCTAACATACTCAAACGTTCGTGAGCGCACATCATAATTCATATTCCATAATATATAATAAATAGCCAGATACACTTTTAGGCTCAATCCTGCATATACAATATACTCTCTTATTATTTTTTTCTTTTATTGTTACGTTGAGACAAACAACACCAAATGATAATTGTCCAAAAGTTCGTTGAATCATTTTTAAAACACATCAGATTCAATCATTTCACTTGGGTTGCGGCTGGTAGTTGATATAATTGATACTCTAGCATGGTTCATTGCCTCTTGGTTCTCACTCAACTGATGACTTCTTCAACAGAGTCATTCTTAGCTTTTCCACAAGTTCCTTCACTGGTATGTTATGTTCCTTATCAACCTATACGTACAAACAGATACCATATCACTACAAAAGCATACCATATTTTTTATCGTATAGCTGATTGTGAAGTAACTCTCAATGGGGTAGGGTTTTCTTTGTTCAAAAATTATATATAGATCCACACACAGAGGCTAATTATTTGTTTTATTTAGAGTTATTGCCTATATTTATTAAAGTACTACTAAACGAAATCATAGTAATATGTGTTGGATTTGTAATTTTTCCTCAAAGTTATTAATGATATATAGTATTGAGAAACACAAGGGATGACTTAATTAAGTTATAGAAAAAGGATTAACTATTGTTTAATTAATACTTCTTTCTTTCATATATGATATATATCATTAGGTTATAATTAAGAACTTTACTATATGGATGTTCTCCCTTCTCTATGATATGATTCATAATTAAGGATTTGAAAATATTCTTATCAGATATATATGGTGAGGAACAACGACCATTATCTGGAATAATTCTGGATTTTTCCTACTAATTTTTCTCAACCAAGGATATATTGATACTAATAAGTACTCTTTGGTTCTAAACTCAAGAGCTAATAAAATGGTTTGCTTTCGTTCTAAATACATACATAAGATCTCAATCTTCTCTATCACACAAAAATTTATAATTTTTGCTAAACTCTTCAAATGAAGAATGTAGAATATTTGAGAAAATCTTGCACGTTTTTTTCTTACTCAATAACTGACTTAGTAATTTCTTAATAAATTTAAATTAGTTATCACATTTATAACTGAATGTGTGTGTGTGTGTGTGTGTGTGTGTGTGTTCGTGTGTGGATTGACGCGTACCTCAGCAATGATGGTAATATCAAGAGTGGAGTTTCCAAATGGCAACACACTATGAGTGACTATGGAGAAATGAAGAGTGTGAAGCTGACCCAACAAGTTAAGAATAACGCCTCTTTGTTTCTCACAGTGGATTCTGATGAGAATTTCGCTTTGTATAACTCTAGCTTCAACTTCAGGAAGTGCTTCATTAATTCTGAAATAATAATCATCATTAGAGGTCGTCGTGTTTTGATAATCAATATTTTGACCATTACTATTATATGATGATGATGACTTCTTGTTCTTAATCATGTAAGACACTGAAGACTCCACGCTACTATTCATCATCTTCTTGTTCTGTTCCTCTAACTCTTTCACTCGCTCTTGAAGTTGCTTCACGTGAATTATCGCTTCACTTAGTATAGAAGCCTTGTCAATCTGTTTCATCCAAACCATGAATTAATTGATCATCGTCTGCTCGGCACATATAGAACAAAACTATATATATATATACTCCCTCCGGTCCTAAATATAAGACCTAATTGATTTTTCCTAAAAAATCCTTAAAAAGCAAAATAGGTTAATTATAAATTGATTTACCTAATTTTTTCCCTTAAACTAGTTTATTTTACCTATAAACTAATGAATAATCTAAAAATATATCAAATATGTCATCATTTAATTACTTATTTCGCAACCTTAATCTTTCAAAAAAAAGTCAATTAGGTCCTATATTTAGGACCAGAGGCAGTGTGTGTAGTGTTTGACTACTAATAACTAGCTTAGTTGGCGCGAAAACCAGTTTAATTTCCTCAACAACAAAATTTTGTTGATTTCTTCTGCATAATGTAGCTAGGTTTTGGTGCAAAATATAGTTTTGAATCACCTAAATAAACAAACATACACGTCAAAACCAGGTTAGTGCTAGTAGGAAATGATTTTAATCCTTGAATTAGTTAGCCAAGATGATGGAAGGATTCACCAATGGCTTAGTAGATTTCTTATAACTTTAATATTTATGAATTCAATCCCACTTATAATTATAATTATAATTATAATTTACAAAAATATCCTGTTCGTATCTGACCATCTAGTTAAAGGATTGCAACCCAAATTTTGCGTAGGCCTGAAGAATTAATGAGTATGAAAAATATGGAACATAACAATATTAATGAATCAGACTAACCTTCTTTAGGCCAGGAATTGTAGCTGAAAGTGCAATAAACTTCTCAGTGAGTTCTTGTCTCCTTTTTCTCTCAGCCATTATATGATCCAATGTCTCAGATGAATTTCTAGTCTTCTTTGTCCCTTGATTAGGTTTTGGTTGATGATGATCACACTTATGGTTTTCTAGGGTTCTTTTTTGAGAAGCGCGTGTCGTGCCACCACCACCACCTCCTCCTCCTATTGTACCACTCTCCAAATTCTCTTTATTACCACTACTCTTTGAGGTAGTTTCATGTTTTCGGTATCCGTTATCAGAGGTAGCTGGTAGAACCGTTGAGTTATCAAAAGAGAGAATATAAGTTGATGGAGATGATGAAGCCATAGGTTTGTTATCTGAGAAGCTACCAAGTTTTGAGAGGATTGAGCTCGAGCCGGTAGGTTTCAGGCGGCCACCAGTTGCACTGGAGTCCCGAGATAAACTACTAACACCGGTGGGGGTTGTGGCGGCTCTGGCGGAGCCAACACCGTCCGATATGCCCGTGGTGATAGCTATGTTATGAATAGAGGAAGAGTGATGAGTACTATCACTCTCGGAAGAAAAAGAAGGTTGGTGAAATATCTCTTTAAGAAACTCATCATCATCATCAAAAGAGCAAGTTTTGTGTGCATGATTGAAGAATTCCGTTTCATCCATATCCTAAAAGGCAAAAAAATAAACCATAAAAGAGAGGAACAAATTAGAGAGATCTGTGGAGAATTAAACAAGCTTAAACATATGTATAGATGTTCATCATGAAACCCTAAAATATAAAATTAGGTTAATTAGATATATATGTTCACCAGATCAGAGAACCAGTTTTGCCATGGGACATCCATCAAAGTATGGAATTCTGATGAAGATAGAAAGAATACTTTGATAGTGAGGTTTATGGATCAGTGGTTAATATTGGTACGATGAACAAAAGAATTGAGTTTTATAATCCAAGGGTTTTGGAATGGCAACATGTAACAGCTCATTCATTTTGGTGCCAATGGAGATAAACAAAAAGAAAATGACTCGTTTAGCATGCAACTTGTTTTTCCGCCGTTGATGAATTTCAACTTTATTAGTGTAGGTCCTACGAATTAAAGGCCACAAAGCTTTGTTATTATTTTGTCCCACCCTAATGTCGATGGATAGAATTGTGTCTCTTGCACAAATTTAAATAAATCACTCATTAGAAAGACTTTTTTTTTTGTAAAGTTCTAAATCTGTTTAGTTTTCTTTGGGACTTGTGTACCATTATTCCGACCTCAGATTTTATGGCCACGAGTGTTTAGACATGTGAATTAAAAATTAAAACATGTCTTCATCAAAGTGTACGAATGTTTCATGTAAGGTAAATTAGTGATTCATATATTACTACTACGTGATATATATATATATATATATATATATATATATATATATATATATATATATTTAGCACTATTATATTGAAGGAAAGTAATTAACATCGGTAAAATTGAGATTCTAATAACGTCAATTTTGTGAAGGAAGTGTTCAGTTGGTGTTACTTATCACCTTTCTTTTTACCGCTTTTCGTTTATCATTTGCTTAAACGATAATGACCTTATTTTGCCCTTCAAGTAATCACTCTGAACTACTGACACCCTAAACTAACACCGGGTACAATTTTACCCTTGAAATAATCAAATTGGTCTAATTTTACTCTCTAGTGAATGTAATGTATGTTGACACGTGGAATATAATGTTGAGTGGCGTGAATGACACGTGTCAACATACATTACATTCACTAGAGAGTAAAATTAGACAAATTTGATTATTTAAAGGGTAAAATTGTACCCGGTGTTAGTTTAGAATGCTCAGTAGTTCAGAGTGATTACTTGAAGGGCAAAATAGAGTCATTGCTCGTACTTAAAACATCACTTATCCATTTAACCGATGGTAAAGTGTTCATATAGTACGTAGTGTAGTATATATGTTTGATTCAATCAAGGTAAAGATAGCAATTTTATGTACGTGAACTTGTTGGCCAAAAAAATGTACTTGAACTTTATTTTTATATGATTATGTTGGCGGGTCTAAAATTGTTTTAATATTCACATATTTAAATTGGAATATAAACCTTAGCTTTTTTTTTTGGCCAAGAATATAAACCTTAGCTTGTCAGTCAAATTTGCTTATAATATTATATCTGTCCCTTGCTTGATTTCTCGTCACATTTCCCTATATTCCCATTGTTTAATATTTGTCTAAAAGCGATATAAAAGAGGATCTAGCAGATCATCACGAGGTCGTATAGGGAGGGTCTCAGTAATAAAAAAGGTCCACATAATAAACAGTAATTTATGACAAATTCTTCAGTCATATTTTTTAAAGTACTTTTAACATGTTTAATATTTTGCACAGTAAAATAAAAAAGTTTTCTTGTTATTAACTATACTTTTAATTTTACCCTACTAAACCAAAGTCCATGAACGTGAATAAATAAAGGGTAAAGTATGCATCTGTATTAAAAATGAGGGAGAATTACTCCACAAGACCTGTAGGAAAAAAAAATTTAGTAATATGGACAATAAAATTATTGTCTTCATTCCTAATAAATATAAAAGCAATTTGAAGAGGGGAGTTTGTTCCTAAATATAAGACCTCAATATATTTTTTCCCAATGTTTTTGTAAAGTATCCCAATTGATGCTCGATAATCTTCAATTATAAATAAGTAGAGAAGGAGAGTGTAGAAAGACTGGTAGATTTATTATATAAACCAATAATAATATTGTCTGCACCCTCAATCTTTTAGAGTAATTTTACTAAAAATTAGTGAATGTTACTTATAAATAAAATGATAAATAGAGCATTATTTATTTTACTAAAAAAAAGCAAAAGTTAGGATTGCAAAACCAAATGCCACCCTAATAATAGAGCATTATTCATTTAACTTTGAAGAAAAATGATAAATTTAAATACTTTAAATTATTTATATGACTTCCTTAATTTTTTTGGAAAACTCAGTTAAATTTTATTCCTCTTAAATGTAGGACTTATTTTTAAATTTGACTAAATTTAGGATGTTCTTCCCAAAAACGTATCAGAGAAGAAACCAAGGGTAGTATGAGGCCTGCTTCTGTCAAAAATCGACCTTCGTAAATGTGAGTTACTATTTCTATTCACATTATTCTTATTATGTTTGGACGTGCAGTGAGTATAAGTTACTTTTTTTCCATTTGACTTTTAAATTTATGTTTGGATAATTACTTTAAAAAAATAAGATTAGATTAAAGCATTAATTTTATTAGAAGTACATATGACATCAAAATATTGTTTATATCTAGAGAGAAAATATGAATTAAAATTTAAAACTTGAAATAGTAATTTAAAGGGAAAATGACAAATAAATACCTCCGAATATCCAAAAGGACAAGTAAGGAACTCAAACTTTCAAAAGGACATGTAAGGAACTCAAATTCCCAAATAGAAAAAATAACAACTGAAACATAGCTATTAACAACTGGAACATAAGGATTAACAATTGTCAGGTTCCTTAATTGTCCTTTTGAAATTCGGAGTTCCTTACTTGTACTTTTGGAAGTTTGAGTTCCTTACTTGTCCTTTTGCATATTCAGAGGTATTTATTTGTCATTTTCCCTAATTTAAAATGCATATAAAATTTAATACTCCCTCCGTTCCTAAATATAAGATCATTTTGGTTAATTTGGGGAGATTAAGGAAGTCAATAAAATTATATGATCTTCCCAAAATCCCCTCAATGACTTAACTTTAAAAGGAGGAGGAGTTTTCAATGAAAAGAGGGAGTATAAGGGTAGTTTGGGCAAAACTTGAGATAAAATAGGAAGTGATCTTATACTCCCTCCGGTCCTAAATATAAGACCTAATTGACTTTTTCTGGAAAATCCTTAAAAAGAAAAATAAGTTAATTATAAATTGATTTACCTAATTTTTTCTCTTAAACTAGTTTATTTTACTTATAAACTAATTGATAATTTAAAAATATATCAAACATGTCATCATTTAGTAACCTATTTCGCAACTTTAATCTCTCAAAAAAAGTCAATTAGGTCATATATTTAGGACCAGAGGTAGTATTTAGGAACTTATCCATTTTCCCAAAGTGGTCTTATATTTAGGAACGAGGGAGTATGAATTAACTGAATTTGGTGAATGGGATAATACCAAGAAGAAAAATTAAGCAAGAAGCAAAAGTAAAAAAAAGCTACTACCAAGATACTTTTGTTCCACCTTGCTTTTCATGTATAAGCAATTTACTTTTCCCTTCATGCCAAACATGTCCAAAAGAAAAAATAAGTAAAAAGTAAAAATAAATCCAAAAGTGTCTATGCCAACTTGCTTTTAGGTGTTGCCAAACACACCCTTCCCTTGCCCAACCAGTCACTCTCCGTCTCACACTCTATTTTCACTTATTTATATTTTAAAACTTTCCTTATGCTTTGGGCTCTATACAAGATTATCACATAAGCTTTTTTCCTTGGCCCAAATCAAAATCAGATGCTTTTCCTTAAGTCTCGTATAGAACATTCTTTTTTCCATATATTCGGCTTTATATTAAGGCCCAAATTCTTTTTGGGCTAAGAGAGTGAATTCAGAATTTTACAGCCTTTTAATCGGTGCTGAAATTCTCACATAAGTTTTAAAATTTAATCTGATGACACTACTTATGACACTTTTCTTGCCTTGCTACAAGGTTTTGTTAAACTATTTTTTGTATTTTGATTTTGATTTCCTCTGTTATCCTTCATAAATTTATATGATGCGCCTGCATTTCCTCTATAACTCAGTTTGTTTAAACCTTTACTATTGCGGTCAAGAAATAATGTCGGAATATGAAGAAGCCTACTTGTGATCCAACCTACACATGATGATTTCAAGGACACTATCAAGATTGATCTTTTTTTTTCTTCAAGGAGGTTAGTCGTATGTTAGCCAAGTTGTTGAAACCTTTTCTATATTGGATGTTGAAAACTCACTCTTCACCTCTATAATTTATATGTGTATCCATATGTTAACCAAATTAACATTGGAGGAAACAAAAGCTCGATTCATGTGAATGGTACATACTTACTAGAGCGATGTATGAGATGATTTGTCCAGCGGTCAATGTTGGTCGTCGTGAAAGGTGTGCATGACAAGCACCATCTCTGGCTCTACCACAACACTCAATTACATGATGCCATCAATAGTTCGCTTAACTTGAACCTTGTTTTCAAGGTCCCCTGGAATTTTTTGCAAAGGTCCAATTTTACCCTAGAAGTAACTCCATAGGATCATCTAGTGCTCTAATCTAACAGATGGAGTATATTTGTCCTAGAAGTAACACGTGTGTAGTCATTTCACTCTCACCAGGCCAGATAAAGTCATCATTGTGTCGCATCAGCATTACGTTCATCAAGGAGAATAGTTACACATGTATTACTTCTAGTGTAAATATGTTCAGTTTAGGACACTAGATGGTTTTACAAGTTCCTTTTGGATCTTTACTATTTATTTTTTAACTAAAGGTTCCTTGGTCTTATGAGCCGAATGAGGGATTCTTTTTGTATGCTTTCCTCTCCGCAATTACATGCATGAATATATCTATCTTAAAATTTAGGTTATTCCATTGTGCATATGTGTTGGGTTTCGTGAAATATTATGATCCGGTCAGAATGTATAATTCCACATGATACTAATAGAACAGATTTGCGCCAACTCTTGAAAGCTGCAAGAACAGTTGTGGATTGTAAACATTTTCAACATAGGCGAGTCCCATTAAAGTGTAAGATCATGGAAGGTTTGAAACTAGTATTGAGTGGACAACACCCACATGACGGTAACGGATAACTAATGTTGTATAACAAGATGTTTTCATCAATCACTACCACAGATTACCCCGTTTACATGCGCTTATTTTGGGCTCTACATACGCTTTATAAGCGCATGAAGAGGGGGGCGCTGGTAAAGGGTTTACATGCGCTTTTAAAAAGCGCATGTACAGTGGTTCCTTTACATGCGCTTTTCAAAAGCGCATGTATAGAATCCTATACATGCGCTTAAAGCGCATGTAAAGGGACTACTGTACATGCGCTTAAAGCGCATGTAGAGGATATACCTGTACAAGCGCTTAAAGCGCATGTAGATGTTGCCCCTTTACATGCGCTTTAAACGCATGTAAAGGTATTTTTTTTTATATATAATATTCATTACATTTGCCACCTTCATGATATTATATATGTTCCTAATTTTCTTTCTTTTCTAAATTAACACATACAAGTAACATACGAAATGTTCAAGTGAGAATAATCATCAAGTATCCTTTGGTCAAACTAAATAACAACCGTGATGGCACACACTAATTGGATTCTGCTTAAACCAAGATCAAAGAGCATACAATAGCAATAAAGCATGGGCTGAGTCAGTATTTACCTATAAATGGACTGTCAACAATTGTAAGAAGCTTGGTATTATTGTGGAATCCGTGTACTTGAGCCTTAACGTCCCGCTTGGAGGTAGGAGTCACTGCAATTAAAGACATAAAAATACCCATTCACCAAGTTTCACTGGACTGAATAAATAGCCATCCATATAGAAGACTGAAATTGAAGTCAGTCCCCAAACGATCACAAGTAATGCTCCATTAATTGTGACAATTAATTATAGTTAGATTAAAATATGGTACATGAAATACGCAAAGAAAACTAACAAGGACCAAGTTACCTCGTAAAGCAATTACCTCTCCTTTCTAAGCCTCTTTAACTTCCCTTCTCTGATTTCTTTGAACTTCAAAAGCACAAGCTTCAAAAGCAGAAGCAGCCACCAACAAATTAAGCAAAAAATCATGCATTAAAAATAAACCTGAAAAAGACAATAATAAACAAATGAAGCACTAAAATATATTCAATTTACCTCTTCCACATTTTCGCAAAGAGTTATCTTGGGTCCAAGACATCAACTGCCCATCCAATTGAGTCATTCCCCTTTAGATTATCAAATAATTCTTCCCTCTTCTCTTCTTTCAGTGTCTTCAAATCTACACCAGAAAAATGGCAAATGATAACACTTTAAGCCCAGTAAAACTAAAAGCAACATCACATAATTGCCTCGATTTGCCCAGTGAAACTAAAAGCAACCTCATTAAGAGAATTAAAAACCACTCCTAAAACAAAGATAAACAAAGCTTAGTACTTTCACTTTGACAACTAAACCAACTCATTTTCTTAAAATTTTACTACCCAAGTAAAGGAAGCAATTTAGAGAAAGAAAATATAATTTTCATGCCTCCCATTCATGCCAAACATAATCATATTATGGCAGTTTCATCCCATAATATATTCAAACCCAATAAAGCCACCAGAAAGGAAAACCAATTTCATAGTCACTTAGCATTTTCCCATTCATTCCCAATGTGTATAACCATAATAATAATAATATAAAGTCTATATTTGTGTAGGAATAATAAACCTTTTTAATTATAATTAATCAAACATTTTGCATTTGTCAAGCTTTAATTTCAGTTAATTCATCAACCTAACTCAATCTGAAAATACACTTCCTAAATACCACACAAGCAGGAAAGTATACTCAACCACCATAATACATCATAAACCAGAGACTTGCTCCACCCATCAAACCTGCACTACTATCAACCCATTCTTTGCAATACACTTATGCACAGAGTCAAAAGCTAAAGAGCAAAAGTAACAAGAACATCAACTTCACTTTCTATGCCAAACTAACCACATAGCAACCAAAAGAGTTTCATATTCTTCTAATTGATTTTAAAACACCTCCAGCCCTATGACAATTAGACTTCTCAGAATAAAGGACATGAATATTTTAAAATACACATACCTGAATAATACTCTAGCTATACTCACTCTTTAAACATGCATACATCACAATTAATTATGACAAGGTACACCAATGACATATAAAATCAAATAGGAGAGAAATTTCCTAAAAGTCAATAAAGTCCATTACTCATACATGCGCATACAAAACAGTATACATTTACTAAATCCATCACCCAAACAAAATTAACATGAATATTAAAGTTCAACCACAACAGATTCCTAAACTAACAAATTAGAAATATTGGACCTAAAGTCCTCTTACAAATGGACAGATTAGGGCTGTCCAATCTTATGGTTTTCATAGAAACCATCAAATCCTTAATCCACTCACGAATCCTTGCTCAAAACACAAAGAATATAAAGTTCAACATTATTCTAGCTTATTATTTGATCCAAATGTCAAAACCCAAACATATTTAACACACAAAAGTCAAGGGTTTTGTGTAACACAATCTCAAACAACAACAAGCACTACTAGAAAATAGGTTTTTCACGACCATAATTAAAGACTAAAAAGCCAATGTTGGTCGTTGATATTTTTTTTATTTGCTTTGCTTTTCAAGCTTTATAATATAGTTTGTGCGCACTGTGTATATAAGACATTAAGCATTGAAATTGTTTGACTGATTTTATAAGCTCAATGGAATTACTGATTTTATTGTTATGATTTAAATTTATTTAAATGTTACATTGGAAGAGTTTGACTATTTATTATACATATGCATTTTGATTCACAGTGAATGTGCCTATACTAACCGAATTGAATTGTGGAATAATATTCATTTGAGTGTGCCTTGATATATATTAACTGAATTGGATTGTGGAGTTTCATGAGTTTGTGGAGCGGGGCTTTGCGAATGAATTAAGGGTAATAAATTGTTAGTGCTTAGATTATTGTTAAGTAACCAAAGCTTGTAGCCAAATATGGTTAGCTCATTGGTTCAATTGTCTTCTATTCTTTGTAATGAAGGCAAGTGTATATACATATTATACATATTACTACAATGGATTGTGCTTGGATGGATGCTTTGCGAACTAGTGAAGAGTATCAAAAGGCAAGTCTTTAAGTTTTAATCAATTTCGCCATGTCTAATAGGTACTGCCACAGCTTATGCCAAAAAACCCCAAAGGAAAAGTTTTGCCGATTTCTATGCCCATCTAGACTGGCTTATGATGAAAACGCTTTGAAAATGAGTAAGAAGAGTAAGAAAACTCATTTTTGGGAAATGCAATGTTACGTCGAGCTGCAGATGGGCCTTGATTGCGACACTCTTTATTTCGCCCCCGTATTGAATTGGTAATGAGCTATCTTTTACACAATATTAAATGTTATGTCTTAGTTTAATTAACACTTATTTTCACTTATTTCTTTCAGTGGACATTGGACTCTGGCTATAATTTGCCCGAAAGAGTTCAAGATTTTTTGGTTTGACTCTTTACAGCGATTTATTAGCGACGATCACAGACAAATATTCCAAAAGTAAGTTTCTCTTTTTTTTTTACTTTTATAGTTGATAATAATATATCTTTATACTATATATAACATTATTGTTATGATTTTATCTCTTTTTAAGACGAATATTAAAATGGCATGATGCGCAAGACACTGATTATTACACAGCTACTCAGACTTCGATTCATGTTATAAACGTAAAGGTAAAAGCAAGTTTTATATTCATTTTCATTTATATTGCTTTTAGCCATACCCGAACTACTATGATATTGCTGATATTATCTGTGATTTATCAGTGTCCAAGCCAGCGGGGCTCTACAGAGTGCGGATATTATGTCTGCAAATACATGCTGGATATTGTATATCAAGATCAAATTAAACAAGGGAGGAAATTCCAAAAGGTATGCACGCTTCTAACATATATCTCCAAGAAAATAGTGATTTCTAATTGTAAGTGGTACTTTCCTTGTCTTTTTTAATATTGTTTAATTATGTTGCAGCTTTTGGAGGGACTGTATGGACTTAGTACCGACCCGTTTAAACAAGATGAGGATATTGACTTGGTACGAAACGGACTTGCAGAATTTTTAATCACTATGTGAGGCAGAAATTGTATAGGCTTGTTATACTTGTTTAAGCAGTCATCTTAGTATAGACATGTGGTTGTCTTGGCTTAGATTGTTGTAGCTGAATTTTGAACTTATTACTAGTAAGACAAAGATATAAAACTTAGATTATGCCTTTTGTATTTTGTTGTCTAAGTAAGGTAATATTTATGGGATACGTTTTTGCAATTGCTCTGGTATTCTGTATTTGTGCAGTAGTATATGATTTATGGTCGCTGAATTGAAAGTGGTTTGTAAATGATCTGCAAAAATGCAGATGGCTATAAAATGCATTCACAAAATTAAAAAAAAAAAAAACCTTTCACGTCCACATTTTTGTAAATGTGGTCGTGATAGGGGTTACCTTTCACGACCACATTTAACAAACTGTGGTCGGGAAAGGTTTTCACGTCCACCATTTTTGGACTTGTGGTCGTGAAAGGGGGTACCTTTCACGACTGCCACATTGTGGACGTGAAAGCCTCTTAGGAGGCACCTAATTAGGTGCCTCCTATACACCTATCACGACCACAGTTATGTAACTATGGTCGTGATAGGTGCTACCTATCACGACCACAAATGTGTGGTCGTGAAAATACACTTTTTTACGACGCGCGATTCCACGACCACCTATGTGTGGTCGTGAAAAGCCCAATATTGTGGTCGTGAAAGACCTTATTTCCAGTAGTGAAGCACGCAATAAAATAATCTAACTATACTAGAGCTTGTATGTTGGTTACATTCAGGTGGATTATTGAACCTAAAGCCCCATAATCAAATCAGTCCCCCCTCATATGCCTCCCAAAACGCAGAGAAAACTGAAGATAACTAAAAGAAGCTCACCTAAACTTGTTTTTGGTCTTCCACGCCTCATCGGAGCTCGCCATCACTGAAAACCGCCGTGGGTCGCCGGATTTTGAAAAGAAAACGAAGTAAGGAGTGGTGAAATCGAAAGAAATAGAAAGAAGTTTGAAGAAATGGATAGTTACACCAACCACGAGTCAACCACCATGTGCTTCCACCGCCACCGAACGCCGTTGGCTCGCCGGCGATGAGGAAGAACAAAGACGATGGAGAGGGCAGAGAGGGTGAAAACGGTGAGGAAAGGGAATTAGAAACATGTTTGGGAAAGAGAAGGACGATGGCATCGTCCCGATGTTGCCGCCGGCCGCCGTCGTTGACCGGCCATGGTGGAGAAACGATGGAGAGCATGGAGGACGAAAATGGAGAAGGGAGGGAGAGGGGTGTCGGCGGCTTAGGGTTTAGAGAAGGGAGTGGATGGTGTTATATGTGTATACATATATAATTGAGGGAAAAGTCACAATTGTCTACCAATTTGTTTATTCTTAATTATATTTCTAACCCAAAAGTTTGTATATATATTACTTTATATCTTTATTTTAATCACAACATGATTTAGATTCCAATTTAATTTTCATGAAAATTTCAATTTCCAAATGACTCATTCAATTAAATTTCTTTTAATTCTAAAGTAGATAAGATTTAATATGCATAAATCATCTAAAATTATCATAATTTTATTCCTAAAAATTTAGATTTCCTAAATTACACCTCAAAACCTGAATAAATTCTTTATTATATCTAATTTAAAATTCAGGATGTTACATCTGAGGATGAACTCTTATGCATGACTTCAAGTTTTTCACTCCAATACTGCCTTTACATGCGCTTAAAGCGCATGTAGAGCCCTCTAAATGCGCTTAAAGCCCATGTAGAGCCTCTACATGCGCTTTAAGCGCATGTATATGTAGTATTACCACATGCAAAACACCACAATGTGGTTCTCTAGCTTTTAAACACCTAGACCACAAGCATGAGTAGCTTATGACATATGAGGATGAACTCTTATGCATGACTTCAAGTTTTTCACTCCAATACTGCCTGTACATGCGCTTAAAGCGCATGTAGAGCCTGTACATGCGCTTTAAGCGCATGTATATGTGGCTCTACATGCGCTTTAAGCGCATGTATATGTAGTATAACCAAAGCATAACACCCCAATGGGGTGCTCTAGCTTATAAACACTTGCATGAGTAGCTTATGACATCTGAGGATGAGCTCTCAGCATCACTTCATGTTCAACACTCTACTACTGCCTGTACATGCGCTTAAAGCGCATGTAGATGTAGTATATCCAAAGCATAACATCCCAATGGGGTGCTCTAGCTTATAAACACTTGCATTAGTAGCTTTTGCCATTTGAGGAGGAACTATTATGCATGACTTCATGTTTTTCACTCTACTGCCTGTACATGCGCTTAAAGCGCATGTATCTAGTCGGCGATATTCATGCGCTTAAAGCGCATGTAAAGGTGACTTACTACATGCGCTTAAAACACATGTAAAGAGTGATATATGTACATGCGCTTAAAGCGCATGTAAACGTTATCTTTACATGCGTTTTTTACCGTCCTTTTTTAAGCGCATGTAAAGTTGCGCTGGTATAGGTGTAATTTGTAGTAGTGAATGTGGATAGAGCAAGTAAGGAATACCAAGGAATGGAATAGTAGTTGCATTTGTAATTATCTTTTTTGTTCATATATATATATTTTGTTCTTCACTATATATATATATATATATATATATATATATATATATATATATATATATATATATATATATATATTTAGGATACAAGTAACATACGTTCAAACAATAAAACATTAGTACTTCCTCCTCCGATCGTTAATATAAGACCTAATTGACTTTTTTGGAAAATCCTAAAAAAGCAAAATAAGTTAATTATAAACTTATTTACCTGATTGTTCGGGCAAATGTGCAAATATGATATTAAACTTTGCTCCTAGGAGCGTTTCTAATACCCAAGTTTCATCAGGTGCACCAATGATAAACATTAATTGAACATGGAGCAAATGTAATACTATCGTTAAATTTGGATGGTTTCCGTTAAAATTTTATTACGATGAAGTCCTTAAAAATCATCTAATAATTACCATGTTCCAAAATACTTGAGGGTAGTAAAATTTAACTAAGAAAAGACTACAACACCCTTAATTTCTAGTCTGGTGTAGGAGTTACGTGTTTCAACAAGGGCATTGTAGTCATTTCTCAATTAAATTTGATTGTCCTCAAGTCTCTTGAGACATGATAATGATTAGATGATTTCTAGGGACCTCATGGTAATAAAATTTTAACAAAACTCGTCCAAATTTAATAGCAGAATTACATTTACTCTAATGTCCAATAGATGGGTATCATTGGTGCACCTTGCAAAACTTGTGTACTAGAATCGCTCTTATAGATAAAGTTTAGTATCAGATTTGCACAATTTTTTCCTTAAACTAGTTTATTTAACCTATAAATTAATGGATAATCTAAACAAATATCAAATATGTCATAATTTAATAACCTATTTGGCAACCTTAATCCCTAAAAAAATCAATCAGGTCTTATATTTAGAATCGAAGGAAGTACTAATTTATTTTTGTAAGAAAAAGGTCCACAAGAAATAATAATAAAAATAATCCACCATCTCATCATGTTTTACTAATTAGCTTATCTCTCTCCTTTGGAATATTACATATATTTAGCACATAACTGTGTGGAAGAAAGGAAGAAGAAACCTCGAGTTACAATGGATGAGACGTGAACATCCCGAAATTTTTTTTAAATTTTTTTATTAAAAATATTTACTTGTAAAAAAAAGATAACACTTTGTGTTTGTAATAAACAAATAAATTAGTTTAATATTATTTTTACAATACATACATCTTATACAATATAATAAGGAAAAATTTTATTATGATCATATTATTCATAAAAAATGTCATGTATATTCATACATAGTATAAATGGCGTATGCATTTTTTTTTTAAAAAAATAGAGACATTGACAAATCCTTGTATTTGCATGGTTTTATTTGCTAAATTTGAGGCAATTAAGATGATAGAGATGTAATTTTTATCCAATTGTGTTTGATTAATATCTAAAGCTCTTATATGTAATGACTCTCATTTTTAATTATATTTGATAAATATTTTGGTTATATTTGGGAAGTCGTTGATAAGGAATTGAATGAATTTGATCTCGAAAATAATATCTTGAGTTTGATTGAAAAGGATAAAAGTCTATGGATTTAAGGGTCAATTAGTTCTTCATATATTTACATGTGTTTTGACTTGGATTTGAAAGTTTTCCTTTCCTCTTAGACCAGCCCATGTTTTATATGAATGGCCAAAATAGGAACACAAAGTTTGTAATTGAAGCTAAGTGGGTCAGCAATATCTTGGAAGAAAGACTAAAAGAAAAATGGGCCATACATTGCTCTTCATTTGCCTAAATGGGTCCAGAAAAAAGAAGAAAGGAAGGAATGGATCAAAGGGAGGAAACAAGTGGGCTGATGACAAATCCCAAGATTTGTATGATATTATTAAGATAAAATGAGGTTTTTAACAATTTGAGATACATTATAAGTAATATAAAGAGGTATGAGTTTGTTTTGATTATTAATATTATTATCACACACTCCTTTCACGTCAATTTCACCATATCTTATTCTATGATAATGCCTTTACTATGTGTTATAATATACATATCATAACCTAGTTTGGCTCACCATATCTTATTCTAATATATGCATGAGGTGAATATTTTCAAGTCGAGAATGATCAATTTCAATTAAAGAAGAGATAATGTCCATAAAGGTCAAAATGTGGCAGCACAAGCCCGTGAGCTACTGGAGGAAATGAGAGGAATAATTAAAGTGGGCCATGGGTTCAAAAAGAGAGAAAGAAGGCCGAACTGGGGGAGTATTTTCTTTGGGCTGGACTTGTTGAGATTAAAGGGAAGAAAGAAAAGAAAAGAAGAGGAGTGAGCTGCTGACGGGGAAAAGGCACGAAAGAAAAAGAAAAGGAATGGAATAGAAAGAAAAAAAAGGGGCGTTCAGTGGAAGCAGAGAGCAGACGCGAAGAAGAAAAGAAAATGAAGTGAGAAACGCGTATAGTGGACGAGGGCGTCAAACTTCCTTCTCACCTCCTCTCCTTCCACCTTCATTTTCTCTTCCTTTTCCTCCTATTTCCACCATGATTTGTCTCAACTCTCTCCTTAACTCTCTCCTTATTAGTGCTTCTCATATGAGAGGTAACTAAATCTTTTTGCTCTTGGGAATGATTTGTTATGACTTGAGCTCTCATGCTTAATAGAGGAGTTTTTTGTTATTTTCCCTTTCTTTTGTATTTATGATTTTCCTAGGTTTAGGATTGTCATTTATACTTAGATTTGGATTATTGTGTTTATTTGAGTTTATTTGTGGTTTTGATTTGTAATGAGGGATAAACTCAACAATATGTATGGTCATGCATATGTTTTTTATAATTCATTAGATATTTCTATTTACTCATGATATTGGTAGATAGTATGTTGAATTGAATTGTAATTGAACCTAATGCATTGCAATCACTAATCACACTCTATGGTACATAATAATGCCTAGTTGAATGTGTTCATGAGATTAGGTATTAGACTTGCCGGTTGGTGAGGTTTGGTATTTTAGGAAACTTAGAGAAAACTCAAGGTGCTAAAGGCTTAACAATGTCTAATTGGATGGGCTCCAACAATTAGGTATTGGACTCATGGGTCCATGAGGCTTGGTAAATTAGTACATTAGCATCCTAATTGACTCCCTAAATATATTAATTGAGATAGGATAGTTATTCATAATCATTTCTCAAGAGCAATTCCATTTTATTTTACCAAATCTTTACTTTTTCCCAATTCTTGTTTTCTCTTTTCAATATTACACCTTTTACTAATTTTCATTATTAATCCATAACAACATTTTCCATATTTCAAACAAGTTTAACATTTAGTTACTAGGTAATTATTTGCTTTTATAGGCTCCTTTGAGAACGATACCCGAGGTAACTTCCGCTTACCTTGTAGTCCTAATATTTCTTGAAGGACTAGACCCATGACACACTAGACCGACCGTTAATTCGGTGTCCTTCAGCTGAACTGCTGAAATGAAGTAAAATGGATTAAACAAAGGAAAGAGAGTGCACACGTAGCAGGAGCTGGAGGAAGCAATTAAGGCTTCGTTTGGTTGTTAGAAACCAAAGAAAGTGGTTGGAAAATAATTGAAAAGTTAAGGGGTGATATGGTCATTTACATATATCTGGGTCCACAAGTTTTCTCTCTCTATCTCACAGTTTTCCTGGGGCTCTCAAACTTTACTTTCCCATCATTACCTCTACTTTCCATCTCTTACCCTTTCCATTTCTATTTCTTTACTCTTTTTTTTTGCAACCAAACATACTCTAAAAGTGAAGAAGCTACGTGCTGACGTTGTGAGGGGGGCTGGACGAAGGAAGGAATTGAAGAGGGAGCTGCTGGGGGAAGAGGCGGACATGAGAGAGAGCAGAGGGAGGCGCCGAAAAACAAACTCATTCTTCCCTCTTTATTCTTATCCCATTTCCCATAAATTCCTCCCTCCACCCACTATGCTCACTCATAAACTAGAGTTTGGAGCTTCTAAGCTCTTCTTTATGAGTGACTAAAACACGGTCCTTGCTCTTGGGAATGATTTGAAAATAGCTTGAGCTCATGGTCTTCAAAAGGGAGTTCTCTTTCTCTTTCTTTCTCTTTATATTTATGATTTTCCTAGGTTTAGGTTTATCATGTATATTTTGAGATTTGGATTGTTATGTTTATTTGTGATTTTGGTTTGTAATGAGAGATTTGGACTCATTAATATACATAGTCATGCATATGTTCTTTATGGTTCATGGCGATTCGGGGTTCCAGTCGTAGGATTAATAGTTCCTTGCAAGCAATAGATCCACAAGTACTAAAGAGCTTAACAATGCCTAATTGGATGATGTTTCAACATTTAGGTATTGGACTCATGGGTCCATGTGGTTTGGGAAATTAGGAATTAGTGCATTAAATTCCCCAAAAATCCTTAGAAACCTATGTTAGCCATTGAAAGTTATTTCCAAGAGGAATTCACTTCTATTCCACCCTTTTATCCAAAAATATTTAATTGTTTTGCATCCTTCATTCCCTCTTTAAAAAATCAACAAAATATATTTTCTTTACCCAAATTCATCTTGCATTGCATTAATTTTATTAGGGTAGTTTAATTAAATAAGACTCCTCTGAGAACGATACTCGGGGTAACTTCCGCTTACCTTGAAATCCTAAAATTTCTTGAAGGACTAGACCCAGGACACACTACACCGACTGTAAAATCGGTGTCCTTTAGACACAAACACACACACAATTATGTGTATGTGTGAATTAATCTAAACCGATTATATACATGATATACATAACTTCTAAATAATCGATAAATTATTGGACACATTCTATATCATCACTTAAGTAAAGTAGTGAGATGAGTTTTGTTCCACTATGACTAAGTTATAAGCATATTCATTGAATGCATTATAATCTAAATTATCTTTAGGTAAAAATCAAGTGACTGGATTAAACTTAACTAACTTACATCGCAATAAAAACAAGAAAATACACTTTTAAAATTTGATTTAAACAATGGGGAAAACCTATGTTTATTTATCCGCTATATACTTCATAATACTTGGTTTACCCCCCTCTAATGATAATTAATGAGTATTTAGTTGTTTTTGAAGTCCTAATCATTTAAGTAACTCTCTCAAGCTTAATCAAACTTTAATTAACACTAATATGCATAATCTCTTACTACATAATGTGTTAATTAGTCTTTTTAATCATCCCACATCAATTTTACAAAGCTTGGTCTATTAATATCTCTATCTCATTAACAACTTCTCTATCTCAACTTAGAATTTTGGGACAAGCTTAAATTTAACTTAGTTTTCTACTTAATTTTTATGCTCTCTCAAGCCACAATCGGGTAAACAAGGTTAGTGTTAGCCACCACTTAGGAAAAATATAGCTCAAGTTAAAATCTAACTTGGTTCTCTACTTAATTATTACACTATCTCAAGTCACCAATTAGGTAAACATGCTAAAAGTTAGCACTACTTAGAAAAATAAAGCTCAAGTTAAACTCATAACATCATACTCATTAATAATCAAAAGAAAAAAAGTTTCAAGCATCTATCAATCAATACAAATACAAAGTTTCAAAATAAACCTAAAAAATGGAGTTTAGCCACACAAACTAATAGGAAGATTAAAAATCTCAAAGCTAAACATCTTCATGGCAAAGTAATATAATGCAAGCTAAGAAAAAGAAAGAAAGGAAAGATAGATTACAAAGAGGGATCCATAGGAAATTTGGTCTAATTATTTAAAATCAATTATCGTTTGAGGTATTTTATTTATCTAGGTAATATTTTAATTCACTTTTCATAAAACAAATTAATAATGAGGAATTGATCTAAATAATCCATAAATTATCGGGCCTACACTACGAAAAATTCGGCACTTACCCGCGCAAGCATTCCGACGTTTTTACAAAAAACGCGGGTAATAAACAACATACCGCCGTTTTTTAACCAAACGCAGGAACGCAGATACCAAAAACGAGGATAAAAAAGGCGTGTAATTCGCGCCACTTTTCCCGCGTTTATTTATCGGCTTTTATAGCATGAAAAACGCCGTTTATTTTTTTTAACAAAAAAATATGCATACCGGCGTTTCCAAAAACGCCGATATGTTATGAAAATTAAAATATAATAAAATTCCCAGCATATTGGCATTTTCGAAACGCCGAAATGCGGGTTGAATTAAAAAAATTTAAAAAAATACGCATACCGGCGTTTCCACAACGCCATCATGCATTTTTATTTTTTTTAAAAAATAAAAAACTGTTTTCATTAGTTTTTTTATTTTTTTAAAAAATAAAAATACATACCGGCGTTTTTGTAAAACGCCAGTATGTATTTTTGTTTTTCTTTTTGAAATAAAAAATTGTTTTCAATTTTTTTTAAAAAAATAATTACATAGCGGCGCTTTTAGAAGCGCCCAAAACGCTTCTAAAAGCCCCGCAATGCTTTTGCGGCACTTCGCGCGCTTCTAAAAGCGCCGATATATAGAAAATTTAATTTTTAAAAAACACATTGCGGCACTTTTAGAAGCGCCAGAAACGCTTCTAAAAGTGTCGCAATGTTTTTGCGGCGTTTCACGCGTTTCTAAAAGCGCCGATATGTATAATGTTCAAATTTTAAAAAAATAAAGACATAGCGGCACTTTTAGAAGCGCTTAAAACGCTTCTAAACATTGCGGCGCTTCACGCGCTTCTAAAAGCGCTGATATGTGGAAAATTTAATTTTTTAAAAAAACAAAAACCACATAGCGGCGCTTTAAGAAGCGCCTAAAACGCTTCTAAAATCACGCGCTTATAAAAGCGCCGATATGTGGAAAATTTAATTTTTTTTAAAAAACAAAAACCACATAGTGGCGCTTTAAGAAGCGCCTAAAACGTTTCTAAAAGCGCCGATATGTGGAAAATTTAATTTTTAAAATAATTTACCGGCGTGCTAAAAACGCCGGTAAGGTTCATCTTCTCCTATAAATACCTCTTCCCCCCATTTTATCCCGCTCCAACTTTATTCTTTCCTTCATCTCTCTTCTTCCCTTCTCTTTCTTCTTACTTTCTCTAATTCTCTCTATATCAACCTTTATATATTTTTTGGGACCATATTTTGTTTATCTATTTATGTATAACAATTTTGTTTAATTTGTATGTAATTATTTTGTTATCATTTATTTCGTTTGCCTATTTACATATATTATATTAGTAGTTGATGTGTCCATTATTCTTAATATTATCATTTGTCTAGTTTGTGTTTTATTATTACCCTCTATTTTCCGCCTTAATTTTTATAAGTTATGGCGGAAAATAGATTTTTTTTTATAATTTCAGAAACGCTTATCGGAATTTCTAAAACGCCGGTAAGTAGTTTTTTTTTTAAAAAATACAACTAGCGTTTGTTTAAACGCCGGTTTGTATTATTTTAATAAAAATACATAGCAGCGTTTTTAAAAACGCCGGTATGTGTGAATATGATATTATTTTCTGCAGCCCGCGTTTCGGCGTTTTGGGTTACCTTCGGCGTTTGTAAAAACGCCGATGTGCTGCTTTTCCATGGTTTTTTTGGCGTTTTGAAAAAACGTCGTAGCGTCGTTTCGCCGGGAAAAAAACGCCAAAAAGAGGCAAAAATAAACGCCGGTAAGTGACACGTGTTTTGTAGTGCCAATCTATATCCACACACAAATGAATTATTTAGAACTAATTATATCGCTTGAGGAATTATACGTAGATATTGGTTTAACTTATTTTTTATGAAAACAAATTATAAATGAGAAAAAATTAATTTAAAGTACAAATTCAATTTCATAGGTAACTGAACATCCTCTCAGCATACGCTAATGATCACTTTTTGTTATCAAATGACCTCAATAAGGCTATTCTCAGCTTTTTCACCACTTCCTTCACAGGAATTTTGCATTGATCACCAACCTGCAAATAAAAGACAATTAAAAGTATAACAAACTATGATGGTGAATTTGCAATATAATTTCAAACTCCATATATTTATACATCCTCATAAATTAGACTTAGGATATTTGGGGTGTCAACTCCCCATAGGTTTACCCCACTTCTTAAATGTTTTAATCTTTTAAATAATAAGATTCTATGTAAAATGAATGTATTTTGATATATTATGATAAAACAATGCTGCAGTAATTTCCAATTTTATATGTCCTTTGAAAAATTATTAAAAAAAGAAAATTACACCATTTTAGTCTATATAAATCAACTCCCCATATGAAAACTACACAAAGATGCCGTTTTCAATTTTCTATAATCTTTGAGAAAATCATTACAAAAGAAAATCACATTTTTGTTTAGCACATGTTAAATAACGACGCTTCTCATTTTATAAGGGATTATTGCACTTAGTTCTCAAATAAGAGACTTAATTTCATATAGGTCACGAGGAGTTGTTACCACTCGTTAATGAAGACTATTACAGTTGTTAATAGTAATCATACACAATTCCTTGGAACCTCTTTGAAATTAAGTCTCTTATTTGAGATTTAGGTGCAATGGTCCCTAAACAAAAATAACATAAGGAAAGTGGGGGAAAACCAAGGAGATCGGTATCAGTGAGGTTCAAAAGGTATACGGGTATTGTGCTCCTACAAAAGGAATAAAACACTTAATATTTAAATGAAAAATAAAGTCTAATGTACCTCAGCGATAATGGTAATGTCAAGAGAGGAGGTCCCAAATGGTAAGACACTATTACTGATTATGGAGAAGTGAAGATTTGTGAGAAGGGCGAACACGTTAAGCATGATGCTTGTTTGCCTCTTGCATTGGATCCTAATGAGAATCTCCTTGTTTAGCAATCTTGCTTCCACTTGAGAGATTGCTTCGTTATTATTATTACTACTAATTCTGAAGCAATATTCATCAGTATGATCAGGGCTAATCATTTCACAAGTAGAAGCTAATGTATTGTCTTGATGAAAATTATCATTTCCCTTAAGATGGAACGATTTCTTTCCACATGACACTGATGATTCTTCACATATCTTTGGGTTCTGCTGCTCTAACTCTCTCACTCGTTCTTGAAGTTTCTTCACGTATATGGTAGCTTCACTTAGTACAGATGCCTTGTCAATCTGCTAGAAGAAACGGATCCAAACTCTTAATGCTCCATTGAAAATATGAATAGGAGGAGATGAAGCAGAGAGAAGAGAGATAAATGGAAAAAATAATAGAGGTAAAGGTAGCTAAAAAAAAGTATATTTCCATGCTTGTATATTTAAAAATCAAATAATAAATGGAAAGAAAGGAATCACATGATATATTTACAAAAGTTTACGTTTTATATATGTATATGTTTGAAAAGATTTGAAAAAAGCATAAGTCATCAATGATGAAGATTATCATCTTACGTGATAAGGCTGGTTATTAGAATGAGAAGCCGGAGTGGTGAGCGCCGGTGAGACAGTAATTTTTAATGAATAAATTTCTTTCTCGAAAATATTTCCATATTTTTTACCAGAAAATATTTTCATATATACTTTTATAGAGAAGCATGTTTTTTTGGCGGGACCCTAATTTGCCCACCTCTTTTTTCTTCTTTTCACTCTTCCCATTACCCGAACATTAGGCTCCTTTGGTTGGACGGAAAATGGATGATGGAAATGGAAATGGAAATGGAAATGAAAATGAGTGTAAGAGGATAAACTGAAATTAAGAGTCCGTTTGGTTGGACGGAAAGTGTGTAATGAAGATGGAAATTGAATTAAATGTGAGAGGGTAAAGATGGAAAGTAGAGATAAATTAGGTAATGATAAGATGTAAAAGTTTGTGGGACCCAGGAAAAGTGTGAGATGAAGAGAGAAAGCATGTGGGCCCGGGATATATGGAAATGACATTTTTCATTTCCTTTTTTTCAATTCCCTTTTCTCCTTCTTGCTATCCAAACTGACCCTTAGAGGTAAATTAGGTAATGATGAGAAAGTAAAGTTTGCGGGCCCAGAAAAAATGAGATTGAAAAAGAAAACTTGTTGGCCCATGATATATGTAAAATACCATTTTCATTTCCCATGTTCATTTTTCTTTCTCAATTCATGCACACCAAACGGGCCCTAAGGCTTGTTTGGCGTTATGGATTTGAAGATATACAAGGGAATTTTTGTGAGTTTAATTTATAAAATTAAAAAATGCAATTATAAACTCTAGATAAATAATATGTGTAAGACAAACAGTGAAAAAACTAGTTAAAAACTTTTAATCACATTTACCAGGTTTTTTCAATTAAATCAAATTCAAACAAAAATATTTTCCCTCCTCTCCGAGCTTGTTTGTCATGAGGGGGAGGGGGTATGTGTGTGGGGGCAAAATTGTAGTCTTTTATTTTATACTCACTCTGTTACTAAATATAAATCACTTTCCTAATTTCATTAGATTAAGGATGCAAGTTAAATTGGTTATTAATAATGATATTACTAATCTACCCTAATCATATATCTTTATTTTTACTCTCCAACTCTTGCTTCCTTATTATATATAAGTATTATTGGGGTTTATTTTGAAAAAAATTGAGAACAATTAGAAAATTGCTTATATTTAGGAACAAATTGAAATTTAAAAGTAATATTATATTTAGCAATGGAAGGAGAATGTTATTATTATTGTTGAAATTTTGGAAACCCACTTTTTCAATATAATTTTAACTAAAAAATTTGCTCTCCCTTCCATCCAGACTAAAAAAAGCCACCCTCCCCCTCCAGCGCCCCCACCACCCACATCCTCCCCCTCCAGCGCCCCCCCCACCGCCTCCCTTCCCCTCCAGCTCGCCCCCCACCCCACCCTCCCCCCTCCAGCTCGCCCCCCACCCCCACCCTCCTCCCTCCACGCTGGAGGGGGTGGCGGGTGAGGGAGGAGGGTGGGGGAGGGTGGGGGAGGAGGGTGGGGGTGGGGGCGGGTGAGGGAGGAGGGTGGGGGTGGGGGGGAGGAGGAGGGGGGTGGGTGGTGGGTGAGGGAGGAGGATGTGGGGTAATTTTTTATTAAGGCTAGGGGCAAAACTTTCCAGTATTAACTCCCTTGTGGGGGACCTCTAATTATTTTTCCCTTTTTTTTTCCACTCAAGTAATGCACAACTAAATATCTTACCTGCCACTGTGGAGCATTAGATAAGGGCCACCTATCAATAATTAATGCCAGATCAGCATTAAATTGACGGAAGTGAGCTCCAATTAACGGGTTATAATCGATGCAACGATATTTATTCTTGCTTACCACAAATGCACCCCGAAATTGTGTATTACTGTAAGTGCACTTTGCCATATTGTGGAGTACTAGAAATGCACCTTAACCCTAGTAATTATTAAAATGAAAACTTTATTTTTTTTAATAAATTATAGCTAAGACTTAAGAGATAAACAAACTTCAAAAATTATATCTCAACCATTATGATAAGCATATAATTTGGGGAGTAATAAAAGAAAGAGAGAAAAGTAGGGGTGTGTGGTGGGTCCCATCCCTCCTTTTTTTTTCTTTCAGTTCACTTCTCTTGTTCAGTTTTTTTTTGGACTGAACTTCTCTTGTTCAGTTTTGGACCATCCAAATAACACGAAAATTTTCCGTCCTTCCATAATTTTTCCCTCTCAATTTTTGAGTAATCCATTATCTGCATACATATATGGTAATAATGCTAAATAAGTGACTTAAATAATAAAGTAAATGAATGAAACGGACCTTCTTCAAACCAGGAATTGTTGAAGCTAGTGCAATAAACTTTTCAGCAAGTTCTTGTCTCCTTCTTCTCTCAGCCATTATGTGATCCATTGTCTCAGACAAATCTCGAGTCCTCTTTGTGCCTACTCGCTTTGGAGGTGTGTCGCCATTAGGGCCTTCTAGGGTTCGTTTAAGCGAAGCACGTCGTGTGCCTCCTCGTACAGTAAAACTCTCTGAATAACGTTCTTTATTATTATTGTTACCACTCTTTATTGCTGCAGATTCATGTCTTGTATTATCACTATCCATAGAGACAGCTGGTAGTACCGTTGAGTTGTTGAAGGAGAGAATATAAGACGTTTGTTGAGAAGGTAAGGTCGTCCCAGGTTTGTCGGGTAAACTGTTGGCAAGTTCTGAGAGGCTTGAGCTTGAGCTGTTATAAGCAAAGGTAGGGGTTGTATCGGTGACTGCATTATTGTGTTGGAATGTGGAACTTTCAATCTCATTAGAAGAGAAACAAGGTTGGTGAAGAAGGATCTCCTCAAGGAACTTTTCATGATCATCATCATCATCATCATCATCAAATGAACAATTATTATTGTTAATGCTGGATTCATTGATGAAATCGGCCTCATTCACATCCTCAAAACACAAACACACCAAAATAAATCATATTATTATTGCTCAGAAATAATAATAATACTGACTAAATTAGTATAACTATGAAAATATATGAACGTGCATAGATGAGTGATTTCGTACTAAATCAGAGAACCAAGTGTGCCATGACATCTCCTTGTACAATTAATTGAAAGGCTAATAATAAGATTTGATATAAGAGGAAGAAGAGGATGCTCGTTATATATAGTCCATAGAATTTGAGAGACAACATGCCATTTATTTTTCAATCTTACTCTCTCTCTCTCTCCGATCCTAATTATAAAGGTTAAAGTATACTTTTAGTCCCTTATGTTTATATCAAGTTTCAATTTAGTAATTTATGGTTTTAAAATGTACTTTTAATTGTTAACAACATTAATTTCATTTAACGGCAACCATGAGTTATTAAATCTAAAGGATTATTTCATAATTAAATGGGGGTAAAAAAGGACAAATTTCAAAATATAAGAATAATTACACTAAAATATTTTAATTTATGCATATTTTACCGATATTTAATCTTAAATTAACCATTTAAAATTTTTAAGTTAGCATTTTCCGTTAAGTAAAACTAACAGTGTTAACAAAAAAAGACTTAAAGTGTACTTTGCAAATATAAATGAATAAATTGAAATTTGATGCAAAATAGAAGACTAAAAGTATACTTTAGCCAAATATAAGAGTTAGTTGACATTTCATTTTTTAAAAAATTGAGAATGCAAAGTATAACACTTAAGATTGTTTATATATATGTTTTTCTATCTTAAAACTACGTTATTTTACTTATAAATTATCATATAATCTAATTTCATGTGGCATATATTAACATTTATTGGTCTAAATCGCTTCCTTAATCTAAAAAATTTAACTAACTCTCATAATTAGGACTTGAAAAGGTATATAACTAATAATGCCAAAGGAACATGCCTAATAATGAAAACCTCGATTTGATTAAGTTTGGCTTCTTGTACATAAATATATGTGTATTTATATGTCACACTACCTGCAGTTTCCATACTATAAAGTTTGGCTTTTTCATGATACTGACCTACTATAAAGGTCATGTTAGAAATAATGAATGTTTCCTGGCAAAAAAAAAAAAACAAAAGAAAAGAAATAATGAATGACATTTTCCATATTGCCCTTAATTTTTTCTCTCACATTATTTATCCTACATATTCTCTTTCCGATCTCTTTATCATTACTTTCTATCACAATCTCTCATAAATAATGAAATTTTTCGAAACAAAATTTTGTCTCCTACATTTTTGTTGCTTGTTTAACAAATTTGAACGGATTTTTGAGAACCTATGATTCAATTAAAATCATACTCCCTCCGTTCCTAAATATAAGATCACTTTGGGGAAATGGATAAGTTTCTAAATATAAGATCACTTTCTATTTTGTCTCAATTTTGGTCCAAATTACCCTTATACTTCTTAGCTCTCTCACTTCTCTCTCAAATCCCTATTTGTATTTTAAATTTAAGCGAGGGGTATTTTGGAAAGATCATGTAATCCTAATTCATTGGAAAGTCTTCCTTAATCTCTCCAAATTAGCCAAAGTGATCTTATATTTACGAACGGAGGTAGTATTATAATATGGGATATGGAAGAGTATTTGATAAAACTCAATGTGCCTTGTTTATTTTATAGTGTGTGTGTCTATACACACATATTGAATAGTTGATTCTTTCTAAAATATAAGTCATCATCTGACAAAAAAAACTTCATCATATATTTTCTCTTCATTTAATGTGTTTTCCCTACTTTGCCTCTATTTCACATTAATTAATATTGATGTATTTCTCTCTCTTAATGGTATTATAATAAATATAGACAATATTGAGAAAAAATGAGTTAAAAGATTTATTTGATGGTAATTATCTCCCAGAAGGTGCAATATGTTTTAGAATTGTGTTCGGAAAGGGGGATGACAGTTAAAGTATTAAAAGATTTATTTGATGCTAATTTGATTTTATATTTTCTTGTTGAAAGACGAGTTATAGTAACTATAAATTCATCGGACATCTGGTCAAAAAAAGTTCATCGCGCACAGTACACATGTATGCAATTAGGAGAGTGAGTGTTGATGCATGTTGCCACTTGCCAACGTTGATTAAATTTGTAAGTTTCAATGTCATAAAAGAGCTTGTCTTTATTGGTAATACACAGGGTTCCTCAACTTTTCATGTGATCAATTTAAGTATATAATTAAATACGGTAAAATTATAAAATTTCAAAAGGCTAAAGCATCCTATCTCCCTTGTCTCATTTGTAATAGATACAAAATACGCTTCTTAATGTGTTTGCATGGATTTATTTTGCTTAAATAAGCTACTCCCTCCGGTCCCTAATATAAGAGTTAGCCGCCAAACGAACGCTTCTTAAGAAAACATATGAATGTTAGTTGATGTCTGAAGTTAAATCAGTTAATGCTTTTTTTCCAATATTGCCCATATTTATTAAGATACTTGTAAGAGTGAGAAATACATAAGCATTAATAAATATGAAAGAGAGTTAGGGGCAAAGTAGGAAAAAACGCATTAAATGAGGAGAGAATGTAAGATGAGTTCTTATATTAGTGACCAAAACCATTAAAATTTTGGGCTCTTATATTAGGGACTGGAGGGAGTACTTATTTGAAAAAGTAGTTTATTTTAGGGCAAAGGTGCAAAAATAGTCATCGTAAATTTAAAAATGTGCAACTATAACTTTGGTGAATTGAAGGAGGCGAAACTGTACACTGTAAATCAAAATGGGGCATAATTGGGCAAATGTGCAAAAATAGTCATCGTAAATTTAAACGTACGTTTTCCAGACGTGGCCCCACCATCAGTAAATGATGTGTCATACATTTAAGGGTGCAATATGTTGATGAGACTTTAATTTTTTGAGACTTTATTTTTTCACATGATTACGTAGAAGTAAGGTGAATTTCACATGATTTGGGGTTGTATTTGGTTTCTTATCGAAATGATTTGGGGGTTTAAAGTTCGTTTTTAGTGATTTAGGGTTCAACTGGATGCATTTTAGCTTTCACGTTAGATTTTGGAATTGACATGTCATTTACTGATGGTGGAACCCACGTCTGGAAAATGTCTGTTTAACTCGGCCTAACAGAGAGTTTACTTTTGCCTCATTTTGGTTTACAATGTATGGTTTTGCCCCATTTTAGTTTACAGTGTACAATTTTGCCCCATTCGATTTACCAGAGTCATAGTTGCCCAATTTTAAATTTTCGGTGGCTATTTTTGCACCTTTGCCCTTTATTTTAAGCAGATCGTGTTTTTAGTATGTTTGACTGGACTTATTTCTCAACTGACTTATTTGAGATAAGTATTTTATTTCATAAGTAGAAAAAAGTAGCTTATCTTTAGCTTATAAGTAACTTATGATATGTACTCCACAAATTCTTACCCATTTTACACATTTAACCACAACTAATCCAAGCACACACAATTTTCGCTTATGAAAAATAAGTCACTTATAAGTTACTTTTTTTCATAGTTGATTCAACACATATTAAAACTCATTACACAATCTAACTTATATTCAAAATGACTTAAAAATAAGTCAACTTAAAAATAAGTCACTTCCCCATAAGTCTAGCCAAACAAAATCAATGAGTCTCTTAAGAAGAGAAATAAATGAGCATTTATGATTTGTATGGTTTTTACATGACTAAATAAGGCTTGTAACATATTTAAAATCCAATATTAGTCCTTCATAACTCCTCATTTTCTTTATATTTGATATATATATTTCGATATATTCAGAGAGTCATTTTTGCAAAATTGAAGGGGTTTGTTTGAAATTGTGATAAGATATCAACTTGCGGAATGATTTGGGGTTTTCATTTTAAACTAGGGCATTACCCGTGCGATGCATAGATCATAAAACAAAATATAGTTTCTTCCAATACGATTGTTAATAAGAAGCATGAATTCAAATATGTATAATTCCCAATTACATAAATACAAAGGTACATTATTTCTAAAACTATGTAATGTAGACGTGGTGGTGGTAATTCACCGTTAATGATTGCATCTGTCACTTTGTCATTTTTATATCTGTCTACATGGGTTCACCGAGATAGTTGTTTGATTTAACCTGCATCAAAATAAATGGAATGATCATATTTTCGAAATGTGTAATATGCAAATAGTTAGCATTATGAAATGCTCCCTCTAGTCTTTAATATAAGAGTCAGTCGCAAAAAAAAACGCTTCTTAAAAAAACATGTGAATGTTAGTTGGGTGTCTTGAGTTAATGCTTCTTTTCCAATATTGCCCATATTTATTATGATACTTTTAAGAGAGAGAAATATATAAGCATTAATAAATATGAAAGAGAGTTAGAGGCAAAGTTGGAAAAAACGCATTAAATGAGGAAAGAATGTGAGATGAACTCTTATATTATAGGGACCAAAGTCATTCAAATTTTGAGCTCTTATAGTAGGGACTAGAGGGAGTACAATATTAGTTATTTCTCCAATTTAATACTCCCTCCGGTCCCTAATGTAAGGGCCTAAAATTTGAATGGTTTTGGTCCCTAATGTAAGAGCTCACCCCATATTCTCTCCTCATTTAATGCATTTTTTCCTACTTTACCCATAACTCTCTTTCATATTTATTAATGCTTATGTATTTCTCTCTCTTAAAAGTACCATAATAAATATGGGCAATTTTGGAAAAGAAGCATTAACTCCAGACACCCAACTAACATTCACATGTTTTCTTAAGAAGCGTTTTTTTGACGGCTAACTCTTACAGTAGGGATCAGAGGGAGTATATAAGAGACATAACCATATTACCTAAGTCTGAGTTTCAATGTTTTTTTTATCAGCTGAGTTTCAATGTTTTAGTATAGAGTTCAGTTGTACTTGTAAAAGCTCTCTAAAATCAAGAACAAGTGTTTAATTCCATTAATCATGTCATCCTTTGCCAAAATTAATAAAATCCACTTATAAAACGCCAACTCTAATATAGATATGTAGGGTTAATTAATATATTTCTATATTATTAACAAAATCATTCATTTGTCATGCAAACTTCCAGTTCTTAACTACTTTACTCAAGTTCTACACTTAATGTAGCTCTGTCAAGCATTAGTCAAATGAACAAATCAATTAAATGGTGATGAAACACTTAGAGGTATTAGAGCTAATATAAAATAAACACATATACATACATTGATCACAAAAGGAGAGGATTTGTAAAGAGTTACTCAATACAAGGGTTCAAAATAATCCTAAAAATTTTAGCTACTCATAATCAATATAGAGTAACAAATACAATTAAAGTATAGCCATACATAACCATTGAGAAAGGAAAGGAAGATGAAGGAGAAAAACCAAGGAAATCAAGCTCTAAATCTCTTCCAAGCTTCAATCCTCTTCAAAAACCAAACTCTAGCTCACCCATATGCTCCAAGTATATATCTTCGAGGTCAAGAGGCTTTTTTGAGTGTGTTTTTGATCTAGTTACTCTCTGACTTGCGTTGGCTGCATCCAACCATTTTGTTTTAAATTCTTGGCTGTAGCCACATTCTTTCTGACCTATATGTTGGTAGCCAAACCGTTTTGCCTTAAATTCTTCGCTATAATCACTTTCTTTTTGAGCTTCCTTTAACTTCTTTTGCACTTTTTATACCTTAAATTTTCTCCAAATGTAAATCAGATGTGGCAATCTTGATTAGCTTCAACAACTTACATAACAATAAAGTCTATACCAAGCCAAAGTTGACAAATAGATGGTCGAATATTCTCATTTAAATCAAGAATTTCATGATTTTAATTTATGTCAACTTGACACATTTTTCTATCATATATACTTCAAAACAAGTATGAGTTCATTCAAAATATGTAGGAAGTATAGGAAAATGTGCTAAAATACTATGAATTTCATGAGGTTAACACCATCACCAACATCTAATAGCCAAAGAGAGAATTGTTGTAAATCTGCGTTGACAACATGATCATTTGATTGCACAAGCCTCATATTTTGCTACAACTTGAAGATTTTAACAAAAAATCCCATAGTCTTAATGAACTTAATCCTTTTGGAATAATAGGTTGTATTTGTCTAAAATCACCGCTTATGACAAGATACTTTCCACCAAAAATCTGTTTAGAGCACATAACATCTTGAAGGTTACAATTAAATACTTCAAAACAAAATCGTTGCATTATTGGAACTTCATACCATATGATAAGAGAAGTTACTTTAATCAATTCAGCTAAAGATGAATATTGCAAACTGAAAATTTAGTAAATTGAATAGGTATGACAAACCTTGAATATGTTGTATGACCACCCTGTAACGAATTACCTACAATATCGTTTGCTCCCATGGTTAGAACTATCTCACTTGTTGATGGTATCGTTGATGCTAAGGCTTTTCATAAAAAGGTTTTGCTTGTGCCACCAAATCTACTGACAAAGAAATAATCTTCATTTATTGTTGATAGCTTTTATGATAGGGCGAAAGCCCAAAAATGATAAATAACTATTGGACAAGGAACAAAAATAGTATATAATTATTCTAAGGTACACAAATGATACTCAACTTTTACCATGTGATCAAGAATGATATTTTCCCTAATATGACAATAAGATTAGACATAAAAATTCGAAAATGCCCTTATAAAATAAATAACAATAATAAAAACACACCCAACCCCACCTTTCTCTCTCCTCTCGACCGCCGACAGTGAACCGCTGGAGAAGGAAGAAGGAAGGAGAGGGTGAGGAAGAAGGAGAAAGAAAATTTATTTAATTTATATGGGCATTTTGGAGTTTTCATGTCTAATGTTTTTGTCATATTAGTGAAAATATCATTTTTTATAACATGCCCAAAAGTTAGAATCAATTGTGTACCTTGGAATAATTATGTACTATTTTTGTTCATTGACCAATAATTATGTATCATTTTTGGGTCTTCGCCCTTCATGATATCATTGTAGGCAAGCATCTCTTCAGGGTTGAATTTAGAGAAGGATATTTGAGATTATTTCTTAAGTGAGTGATAAACTCCATAATTTCACACATTTCATCTCTATTTCCTTCTAGTTCACACTCTTTTTGATGATACATAGATAACAAAACACACAAATATTACTAGAAAGTGATTCAAATAGAAAAACCATTCATTTGTGTGAAATTTGGAGTTTAATGCTTGTATATTTGAGAAATGGAAACTCTTCAACCCTCTTTCTAGCTTGTGTAGGAAGAGGTGGACAGGTGTTAGAAGCTTGATGAAGCCCAAGTGATGCAACAAAGGAGAAAAAGGAGCAAATGAGAGCTAAACTTAAAATCAAAAGCTGTTTGCCAGCGGCACGCCAACTGGCGAGCCACTGGCGAGCCACTGCATCATCATAAAGCCAACTGGCATGCAACTGGCATGCCGTCTCTGGAATCTCGCCAGTGGCTCGCCAACCGGCGAGCAACTGGCGAGAGCACTTCGCTGCTGCACGTTTTAGTCAGATTCTCAGCATATAAAAAGGGCAAATGGGGGCATTTCAAAGGGAGGCTGGAAAAACACGACTTGGGGCACTTCTAGGGCACTTCTTGGAGGCTTGAAGAGCTTGAAGAACCTTGGGATCTCTTGGGAATCAAGTGGGGAAGCTTGGAGAGATTTGGGTATTCCTCATTTGTGGTTGTATCTTTCTCCCTATTCTTCATCACTCTTCAATGCACTCTTTCATAGTTTTAGGGTTTGTTTTATTTGCATTTATGTGTAACTAAAACACTAATCTAGGGTTGTTATGAACCTACTTATGGATTGAACCATCTACTCTCTCTTTCTTTAAGTAATCAAGCATATGTGTAGTTTTTATCTTGCTTTCTATTTGTTTTAAGTGCTTGATCACCACTTAATTAGTTAAATGAAATATGACTTGAGAAAGTGTATTATGTTTTAGAACTTGGATAAGAACATGTTAGACTTGAAGTTTATGGTTTTAAATGGAAGGTTTGTTGATAACATAGAGATATAGTTATTGACCTAACATAGTCATAATTAGGGTGGTTAAGGAAAAAAGCTAGCATTTATTGTGACAAGAGATTGTGCAATAAATGCTAGCATAAATTTGATCTTGACTTGGGAAAGCTTTTTCAAATGATTTTGAACCATAGACTTGCACATATTTTCATTTAATCACTTAAATAGGAGAGAGAAATCTTGGTTCATGAAGTAAATAGGGGATTAGCAACCCTAGGCCTTAATTATCATTGTTGAATCGTGTTTGAACTCCAACTCTTTTTACACTTATTTTCCAAACTCTTTTCTTAATTGAACAACAACTCTCAATATGTTTTTACTTAAGGTAATTGGGCATGCAATTAGTGCTAATCACTTTGTTTAAACTATAATCTCTGCGGAACGACACTTTTTCTATACTACACTTGACGACCCGTATGCTTACGGAAGCGCAAAAATCCGCGTTAAGTCAATGGCGCCGTTGCCGGGGACTAATGACAAAAGTTTGTGTGATTAATTATTTCAATTGTGCAATCATTTACGCTTGAGTTTTTTTTTTCTTTCTTTTGTTTTGGTTTGTGTGTCTTAGGGAGTTTAGTAGTTTTTTCCCCCTTTTATATTGTGTGTTAGTTGCTTGATTTGACACTTTGTCATGGATTATTCTTGGTGGTCTAATGAGACAAATGGTGGATTTGAGCATGAAAATTATTATACCAATTCATTTTATGACCTTTATGCTTATAATGCTCCATGTGAGTACATTTGTTGCAATCATTGTGGATATAATCATTTTGGTGAACAATGCCCCATTGTCTCAACCTTGGATTATATGGAGGGTGATTTTTCTAGGCCTCAATCTCATTTGTGTGATGATAACCTTAGGCTTAGCTTGCATCAAGAACCATCACAGTTTTGGGATTCTACTTGTTCTCTTTCTCCATGCATGTGCATCACATTTTGAGTTATCACCCCCTTTTCATGATCATGAATATAAGCACATCCATAGGGAGAAGCCTACAATCATTGATATGCTCCAGCAAATTCTTGATAATCAAAAGGACTTAAATGAGCATAGTATTCGGAAGGGTGAAAGATTGAGTGCACAGACATTAGCCCTCGAAAATATAGCTGTTAAAGTTGGTGAGATAGTTTCTCATTTAGAGTCTTTACGACAAAAAGATGTATTAAGTGATATATCAAGTGACTCTAATGTAGATGTGGTCTCAAGTGCACAAATAACTATAGCAAATGATGATGTGTTACCAATAGCATGTGATAGTTTTGGAGGTGATTGTGAGTTGGAAATGCATGATGGAGAGAGCAATATTGAATGCTTAGTTGAGATTCCAATTTTGGAACCTAATGCTTGTTGCCTTGAACAAGAGAATATAGAGGAAATTCCCATATTTTATGATCTTGATCCTCCTAGTGATATTTTGACTCTTACTTATGAGAGTCAAGTGAATTTTATGGGCTTTTCAAACTATTTAGGGGCTTTGGCTAACAATTGTGAAAAAGTTAAATTAGAGTCTTTTATTAGTTTGTCTAAGCTATGCATTGTTTTGATTGAGGAGGTACATATGTCTTGTTTTCATGAGCTTTCATGTTTGAACTACTTATGTCTCAAGAGAAATGAGGACAATATGATTATGATTTTTGACACTTATGATTAGTGATTGTTCTTTCAAAGTCTGGCTGAAGACTATAAACTTAGCGCTTCTTGGGAGACAACCCAAGTATTTGATATTATCTTTTATTTTTGCTTTTGTAGGACTTTTGTACCCTAGATAATGCTTCAACTTGGTAGAAAGGAATTAGAGCGAAAAGAACAAATCAAGAAGAGGAAGGAGAGTATTCTTCTACTTTTCTTTGATTTTCTTTCATCTGAATTGTACTGTTGGAAATGTCTGCTGACTCTGGTTGATATTTGCATTGGATTGATATAATTAACTGTCATGACATTTGTTTGTGCTGCATGGATGGTAATTGTTGAGTTTAAGAAGTTTTTGCCATCTCTACACTTGTGGGTGCTTTCTCATTTTCCACTACTCTTCATGTCTCATGTTCACATTGAGGACAATGTGAAATTTAAGTGTGGGGGTGAGGGTACCATTGGATTTTCATGACTTGTTCTTAAGATGTTGAATTCTAACAAAATCATGAAAAAAAAATTTGAAAATAATTAGAACTTCAATTTGAATTTGAAAAAAATTGTGTTTGATCAAAATTCAATTCCATTTTATTAGAATGTATGTGATATGCAAGTGATTTGGCTAAGGTTATTGACTTTAGCATGTCATAAGCCCGGTGAGGAATTTGAGCCTTAATATTTATTCTTTCAAGAGGGAGTACATCTATTGTGATTTTATCTCTAGAACTTGTCTTGAATCTCTTTCAAAACTTGAAAATCTTCTTTGCATGCACAAAAATGATCTAGGCATTCATTTCATAGCCATTTTAGCCAAATGACCAACCTTATTGCTTTTATCCTTTGTTTTACCCCATTGAGCCTTAACCACTTAAATTCATAGCCATTTTAGCCAAATGACCAACCTTATTGTTTTTCTTTGCTTTACCCCTTTGAACCTTATCCATCTTAAAGGAAAATTTGCATTGATTAAATACCCCTTTGTTTGAGTTGCAAATTTTTCCTCTTACACATTCAATCACCACTTCAAGAAGTGCAAGTTATTCATTTTAAGAGAAGGGTGAAGAGTTTTATTTTTGGAAACAAAAGTAGTTAGAAAAACACAAAAAGAAAAGGGTGTATGTATGAAAAAGAAAAGAGTTACAAAAGAAAGAGGTAAATGTGAAAAAGAAAACAGAGAAAGAAAGAAGAAAAAGAAGTGAAAAAAAAAGGGAAAGAAGAAAAAGAAAAGTAAAGAAAGAGGGATATGTGAAGAAAAGAGAGAGGAGTTTAAAGCAATAAGAACAAAGTTGGCTATTATGCATAAAGAATGTGCATTGTTTTTCCTTTTCCTTTTGTTTTTCTTCACTCTTCATATTTATCATTTGAGATTGCTTGCACTAATTGAAGTATCACCCCATTTTCATGTTCATTCCATTATCCTTCCTTATTTATCATAACCCTTCCAAAGTCCTTTTGATTTGTGTATGCATTGAAATTAAAAGGTGGAGATTGAGATGATTGACAAGCTTATGGTAGGTGAATTTCAATAGGTGGAATAGAGTGAAACACAAACCCATAATTATTATGAGAGAAAAGTGCAAACACTTGACTTGTGAGGGGCATGTTATTCTCATTATCTTTGTCAAGTTACTTGCCATTTCACTTGCATTTTTTGGAAGATGGAAAAGATATTTGTAATCTTGAAAGCTTGAATTGGTTCTAACTTTGTAATGCTTGCAAAAAAAAAAAAGTGGTTCCATGTTTTTCTTTGGTGTTTTAGAATTCAAAATCTTGAGGACAAGATTTGACTCAAGTGTGGGGGTGTGATGACTCCCCAATTTAAATAGATTATATATATATTTTTGGTATGATTGGGGAGTCATTGTGACAAAATTAAAGGTATTTATTGATATTTTGATGGGATAACAAATAGTTGCATTACCTAGAGATTTTATATAGTATTTTCAATTAAATAGATTAGAATTTTATTAAGCAATTAAATAAATTCAGAATATTACAAAAAGAAAAAAAAAGGAAGTAGATTTGGTGAAAGTCAGTAGTGTTTTGTTTTTATATTATTAATTAATAATTAATCTATCTATTAGTTTATTTTCATTTTCTCTCATGTGTGCAGTTAAGGCAAAAACGTGGTGTTTGGCTTGGAAGGAAAAAAAAAAGCCCATGACCTAAGAAATAAAAGAACAGAACGCGTGAAGGAAAGGGGAGGCTGGCCACTGTTCATCATCTTCATCACTTCACCCTTAACCTTCACACTTCCTCCATTTTTGAATAAGGCTACACAAGCCAACATACACCTACCTCACAAACTTCAGCTTCATCATATCAACGCCAGATCTTCCTTCATAGGCGAGAAACATCAGAGGCAGAGGAAAAGAAAAATGTTGGCGGAGATTTGAGGCTTGGAGAAGATATGCTTTGGGACTTCAAATTGTTTGGTGGTTTCTTCTCTTTACCCTCATTTCCTTCCAATTTATCATGTGTAAACTCTGAATTTGTGGCTGCTTGTGGAATGATTTTGGTGTTGTTAGACCATTTTAAGTGTTAGTTATGAGTAGCTAGTAGTATTTGGTTTAGGATTATTTTGACCCATTCCATGGATCGAGATTTGTTTAAGACCTCTTTTAGTTGTTAATGACAAGCTTATGTGTGGTTTTTATCTTGCTCTTCATTGGTTTTAAGTGCTTGATTACCACTTACTTAGTTAAATAAAATATGACTTGAGAAAGTATATTTTGTTTTAGAACTTGGATAAAAACATGTTAGACTTGAAGTTTATGGTTTTAAATGGATGGTTTGTTGGTAACATAAAGATATAGTTATCGACCTAACATTGTCACTAAAAGGTTGGCTTTGGAGTAGAGCTTGTATTAATTGTAGCAAGAGATTGCACAATTAATATAAGCATAAATTTGAACTTGACTTGAGAAAGTTTTTTCAAATGTTTATGAACCTTAGGCAAACACATTGTTTCATTAACAAGCTAATTGAGAGGGTTTTAATTATGTCTCATGCAATGGAATGGTGATAAATAATCCTAGACCTTTATTTTTCTTGATTTTAAGTGTTAGTTTAGTTTTAATTAAATTATTTTCAATTTAGTTAGTTTAGAAACTCAAAACCCCAAATATTTCGACTCAACCTAATTGATAACATAATTGTAATAATTAATCCGTTTTGCCTTAGTCTCCGTGGGAACGATAACTTTTATACTACTTATTTTGACGACCCGTACGCTTACGGTAAGACCGGAAACGGCCGATAAGTCAATGGCGTCTCTGTCATAATTTAACTCTTGGAGAATTAAACGGTTGGTGCAATCCGTTATGAAAATTTTCTCTAGGGAAGAGAGCTAAAATCAAGAAAAGTTTGCCATTCAAACGAATTGGTCGATCTCTTTGAGGTAGGCATTCTTTTCAAGTTTCTGTAAAAATAATTCCTAGAGCATAAAAAAAATGAGAAAAAGACAAATAAAGTACTCTGAATATGTAAAAGGACAATTAAGGTCGCAAAATTTCCAAAAGGACAACCAAGGTCATAGACACTAAATTAACCACTGCAACATCCAAATTAACAACATGCATATTCAACCATTGCATCATCCATATTAACAACTAAAGTGTAGCAACTAATCGCAACAACATCCTCCTTAACCACAGCAACATCCCCATTCCCATTAACAACTAGAGTGTTGTTAATTGACCTTGTTTGTCCTTTTGAAAATTTAGTGACCTTGATTGTCCTTTTACATATTTAGAGGACTTTATTTGTCTTTGCTCCTAAAAACAATTAGCATAGGTATCCCTCAAATTTACAATTTTAAATGAAAAAAATAATTCTTCAAATAAAGTGCATCAGCTGCAGCTTTTTATTTCGCCTTCGGCACATGAAATATGTCTTCTGATGAGAGAGTTGATGTTTGTGCCCACACAACTTTTGGTTGCTTGATAGAACCACAAAGTAGCATTGTAACAAACAGTTTCCTCAATCTATTTTCAGATGCCTAAGATGAGGCTTCCTTTATAGCAGTAATATATTCACTGTCATCTAGAAGTCCTCGAGCAAAATATGCTTCTTTAAAAGTTTTATGAATAACACCAACTATTGTTTCGAATATCCTAGAGCAAATTTGGACCTCAAACTTTTATTAAAAGGATATGAAGATAATATAATTCTTCTGATGAATGTGAAGCACTGAATCAAACATCATCATATATCGCTCTTGGGTCAAACTTTTATTAAAAGGATCTTCCATTTCTCAGCTATTCTATAAAACACTTCAACTTACTTATTAGATTAATAAATGAAAGTTAAATAACTCATTTAATCCTATAAAGTAACTTTATTCTGATTTCACCCCTAATCAATGGTGTTTTGAACAAAAGAGAAAACAATAAGGAGTCTTATGCATGTCGTATTAATCATCAAGACTTAGCTTCTAATCTCCTTTTCCCTTTTCATTTGGTCCGTCATTTTCCCTCGAATTATGCCTTTTTTGGGGTCAAATAGCATAATAATCCTATTAAATTAGAAAACTGGGATACAAGATAGGTATGATGAAAAAAGAAAATTCAAAAGACAATAAATAAAAACAAAAAAAACAAAAAGTAGGCAGGAGATAGTCATTGTTGCCGCAAGAACTCTATTGGTTTCACCATCCCTTCATGAGAATTCGTCGGTAGGAAAAAGTCGTCGCCAATAAAAAAGTCATTGAGTAGTTGTTGTTCGACGAACCATTGCAAAGCATTCACACCTATTATCAGCAATAAACCAATCAATTTGATTTTTTGAAAAATCTCCATGAACAGATCTTATAGAAACAAATTAAACAAAGCAAATTCACAAAACCAACACATAATAAGATGAACATTGGGTAGAAGAAATTATCGTTGTCGTTCGAACTGATAAACCGATATATTTTGACAAGCCACCAAACCATATAAAAACGAAAGAAATGTAAAAGTAGAGTGATGAAAAATGGGGATGCCTCCTTCCTCGGCTGGAATCAAGGAAGAAGACGGTGATCGATGAACAACTCAGCTCGTACAAGCGAGAAAAAATCTCACTGAGGGGGAGAGGATTTGAATTGTGTCATTTTAGTGTCAAACTTTTTGTAATTGCTTTTATTATTAGATTTAAAATAAAAATTGGTGACATTTCGATATATTGTGGACAAAAATTGGTTTAGGTTTCAATTTTATATGATTTTAGAAATAATTAACTTTTTTAATTGAAAAAACCTCATAATGTAGAGGATTATATCTTTGAAAAATCATATAAAATATAAAATTGAAAAAATAGCCAATTTTATCCTATAATATATAAAAATTAAACTAATTTTATATAGGATCTAATGATCAAAACATCTACAAAAAATTTGACCCTTGAGTAGCACAATTTGAGGTAAAAGGGCAGAGTAGATGACACTACAAATATAGGCAATTACCAACGGAATTATCGGCGGAAGGCAGAATTACAGACGGAATTCATTTGTCACTAATATATTTAGCAACAATATTGGTTCCGACAGCAATTTACAGTCGAATTCCATCGGTTAATTTTTATGAAAATATATATATATTAGGGACGAAATTCCATAAGTTATTATTGACGCCAAATGGAGTTCTAAACTCCCAATCTTTTAGGATGTGTTGATGCCTTAACTAGTTGTGCCATGAACACCATGTGATACTATTTGTAAACTATTATATGTATATTATTTAAACTCCCACTAATAAAATTATATTGCACATTACATATACTTAAAATTATGAAATATTTGTTAATTATTAATATTATATAATTTATATATTAAAAGTTGTATATTATATGAACATTCTTTTATACTCATATACTTTACAATATGTGTGTGTGCACCATGTGGGACTCATGGGCACACAATATATTAAAAAAATACCATGCTTCCATCATGGCTCATCCTTTTTAAAATAAAAATGTGTGTATATATACACCCATCCAAACTCATGATCCATCCATTTTCCCACTTTTGGAGATTTGATAAGTGTAGAGAATTGTAAGAAAATTATTGTTGTTGTGTGTATCACTTGATTAGTATTTATCATGTGTACATGAATTGTAGACACTAGTAAATTGAGCTAAGAATAGAGATTGATATTGTGGTATTTCATTTGAATTTGGCTACAAGTGGTAGCCACTCTAACTTTGCTATCAAGTGTGTGTGATGTTAGTCGGGATTTTCTGAATCATTTTTTATATATTTATGTACCCTTTTGTTTACAATATTGATTTCAGTGTTATTTTTCTAGTAAATAGCCTATTGGGTGCCTTTGAAAGTACCACTATTTTCACATGAAGAAGTTTTTATATTATATGTACTATACTGAAATTGTGGTGGTGATTTTTCTGATATATAGATGTTGATTTAATTTTTCTTGTTGCATGACACTAAATTGTACCGTCACATGATGTAATCCTCGGTTGGCCGATCGGGCGGTTATTTGTACCATTGGTCATCCTGAATATAGATAGGGACTACCGGTCATTTTGATTATAGATAGAGGCCGCCTCCTTGATTTTAGACAGAGAGGATGATGTCATCGTGATTACAAACAGGAACATAATGTCACCTCACAATTACTTTTCTTTGATGCACTTGGGAACTATGATTTTAGTGGTGGTATGACCTTGTTGAAGATTGATATGGTGGTGATGATATGAATATGTATGTATAAAACTCTTGATTATATTTTTTAAAAGTAGTACCCTTTAGACGTTTTATATATGCACTCTTACTCTTATGATGAGTTGAGTTGTAATTATCGAGACATATTTGTCTCACCCTATACATTTTTTCGGGTAATCATGCGCAAACCAAGGCGAAAGAGAATGTGACGGGGCTTACGGATTCACATAATATTGGCGAGTAAGCATTTTATTGTATTTTGAAGTGCATTATTGCCAACTAATAGACATACATTTGCTTCTCATTTTTATGTTTGACTTATTATGAAATTTTATTATTGTACGGCTATATTTACTTGAGGTTAACTTCTAGATTTGTTGTGATATACAGAATTATGGATCCAATCCCTATGAATATAGTCATTGTTTATTTAGGCAGCTTTGCTTGAAATTACTGTTAAACCATTTCTTTCAGACATGGTTAAACTGAATAGCTTGGTTGATCAAAATGCTTTTAGGTATATGCGATTTTTAATGACCATGTTAGGGTATTCTTTTTCTAACATGGTTAGTGTCTTTATTATCCATTGTAGTCTGAATTGTAGTAAGGTCTGACTTTTCTATCATTAGTATTACCTTAAAGGATTAGGAAGATGTTTTTGTAACTATGATAGAGTTTCTTAATTTCAATGAAAATTTCTTTTTCTTTTATAGTTAGCATTAACCTGTGTCTAACAGATTGATTATTGTAATTGCAATTTATTAATACGTTGGATTTATAGTAGTGGAAAAGAAAAAAAATAGAAACTAAGTGAAGGAAAAATAAATCCATTTAAAGGCTATTTATACTTTGGAGTAAAAGGAGTATTTTATTTTTAGTCTCCCCCACTCCGCTTTGTGACATAACGTAACAGATCTTTTGATCTCAGGAAAAACAAGTTGTTCTCAGGCGGAGACCCTTACACATAAAAGTTCAATTAATAAAAAAGCGGTTGACAATGATTTATAGGTTTTAAACAATATTTAATCAATTTTACCCATATTCATGATTGGATTATATCAGTCTATAAGTGTTATAAATGTGATATGATTGATAGAAATCAGTATAAAGAGAGACTGTGAATAGAGACAAGTTTAATTAAAATAATAACTTATTAAGTCTTTTCACAATAACCCAAACAACAATAAAAAAACATCCCACCAATCGGTGCTATATCATCATCATCAATATATACTAGAAATTTCTTCCACCCAAACACTGTTCATAGCACTGTTCATAAACAGTGATATGTGAGTGCATGAACAGTGTTTTGGGTGGAATATAATAATATTATTATTTTTTAAAAAAAAAAAAATTTAAAAAAAAATTTTTAGTTATAATATGATTATTTCACCACATATTTTAGCTAAAAAAATTGTCATATATTTTTTTAGTGCAAATTTGTTAAAAAGGAAGGTAAAACAAAGTTAAGAGAAAATTTGTCATATATTTTTTTAGTGCAAATTTGTTAAAATAAAAAGTTAAAAAAAAATTGTTCATGAGTAAATTATTTAATATTTATATTTATTATTATATTTATTATTTATTATTATTATTTATATTTAATATTGGGCAAATTTTTAATTATTTAATTATTAATTATTTAATATATTTATTATGTTATTATATTTATTATTGATTTTTTCATTTATATTTAATTATTGATTATTTATATTTATTATTATATTTATTATTTATTATATTTATTATTTATTTATTTGGCCCACGTATTATTTACTTTCTTGGGCGAATTTATTTGGGTCACATATTTTTTTTTTTTTGTGGATTTGCCTTAAAGATTTATATCTTTAGTGTCACCATTATGATGATCTTTTTGGCCTAATATATATCTGCAAATGTTTTCTTGTGTCTTTTTATTTGCCTATTTATTTGAGCTACGTATTCTTTACTTTCGTGGGCGAATTTATTTGTGTCACATATTTTTTTTATATGAATTTGATTTAAAGATTTATTTCTTTAGTGTCACCATTATGATGATCTTTTTGACCTAATGTATATCTGCAAATGTTTTGTTGTATCTTTTTATTTGCCTATCTTTCACGTTCAAACTAGAAGTTGTTCCATGTAGATGTAGAACACAAAAAGAAGAGTTGTTTCTTCACATAGGGAAAATGTGTTCAGTTAGATTTAATTTCGATTTTCATTACGACTTACAGAAAAATGGTCATTTGGTAATGTAAACTAGAAGTTGTGATTGAAATTTTCTTCCTTCTAAGGTTAAAGTTAGATGATAGTTTTTTTTGGTTAATGCTAATTTTTAAGCAAAACCGCTCAGTGCGCGGGAAACCCCCGTGCAATATGCAAAAATATGCTTGATTAAAAAAAGGTGAAATATGCTTTTGGGAAATCTAGACAAAAATATAATAGCTTTAATTATATTTTTTTGTTACCTTTTTTTTTCTTTTTTACGTTTTTTTTTCAAAAAAAAATTCAGTTATTATATGATTTCTTTCACCCGATATTTTAGTTAAAAAAATTTGTCATATATTTTTTTAGTGCAAATTTGTTAAAAAAAAGTAAAAAAAGGTTAATTGGGTCACATATTTTTTTTTTTGAGTTTGCCTTAAAGATTTATTTCTTTAGTGTCACCATTATGATGATTTTTTTGACCTATGTAAAAGTGATCCACCAAATCACTTTATAATATTTTATTTTTTTTTAATTTTTTTTTAAATAAAAAAAGAATTGGTTATTATATGATTTTTTTCACCCGATATTTTAATTAAAAAAATTTGTCATATATTTTTTTAGTGCAATTTGTTAAAAAAATGTTAAAAAAGGGTTAAAAAATTTGTTCCCCGTGCAAAGCACGGGAAATACCGCTAGTATATACATATAAAACTTATCCACCAAATCACTGTTCATAGCACTGTTCATTAACAGTGATTTGGTGGAATATAATATATTATTATTTTTTATTATTTTAAAATTTTTTTAAAATTTTTTTTTAAAAAAAAATTTAAATTTTATTTTTATTATATGATTTTTTTCACCCGATATTTTAGTTAAAAAAATTTGTCATATATTTTTTTAGTGCAAATTTGTTAAAAAAATTAAAAAAAGGTTAAAAAATTTGTTCATGAACAAATTTTTAGTGCAGTGATTGACATTCTCTATTACTATTGTATGTGATTGCTTTCTTGTGCGAATTTATTTGGGCTACGTATTCTTTAATTTCTTGGGCTGATTTATTTTGGGTCACATATTTTTTTTGTGTGAATTTGCCTTAAAGATTTATATCTTTAGTGTCACCATTATGATTATCTTTTTGACCTAATTAATATATATCTTCAAATGTTTTATTGTGTCTTTTTATTTGTCTATCTTTCCCGTGCAAACTAGAAGTTGTTCCATGTAGATTTAGAACACAAAAAGAAGAGTTGTTTCTTCATTACTATTGTATGTGATTGCTTTCTTGTGCGAATTTATTTGAGCTACGTATTATTTACTTTCTTGGGCTAATTTATTTGGGTCACATATTTTTTTTGTCTGAATTTGCCTTAAATATTTATATCTTTAATGTCACTATTATGATAATCTTTTTGACCTAATATATATCTGCAAATGTTTTATTGTGTCTTTTTATTTGCCTATTTATTTGGGCTACGTATTCTTTACTTTCTTGGACTAATTTATTTGGGTCACATATTTTTTTGGTGTGAATTTGCCTTAAAGATTTATATCTTTAGTGTCACCATTATGATGATCTTTTTGACCTAATATATATCTGCAAATGTTTTATTGTGTCTTTTTATTTGCCTATCTTTCTCGTGCAAACTAGAAGTTGTTCCATGTAAATATAAAACACAAGAAGAGGAGTTGTTTCTTCACATAGGGAAGATGTGTTCAGTTAGATTTAAATGTTAGAATCTTAAGTTTTGATGAAGACTAAAATATGAAAGAATGAATCAAGTACTTAGAAAGCAATAGGTTAACATAGAATCCCAAGTAAGAGTGCAACCGGATGTGGATTTACTTCCGGATAGACTAGGACTAGCTCTCGCGGATGAATGACTCATCCCCCAGCGACAGCAAGTAATTCACTAGGGAAATAACTTAGTCCAGAAGCACTAGATATACAAAACCTTAAGACTAAGCCAGGATTCAACCGGAAGTGAAATTGCTTCCTGTTATATTTAGACTAGCGCTGGCTGTTGGAATAGATGACACTAAGCGTCAGTGAACATAAGCCACATCTAGTAGAATTGCTTCCGATAGCTTAGTGACTAGCGCTGGCTGTTGGAATAGGTAACACTGAGTGTCAGTGAACATAAGCCACGTCTAGTAGAATTGCTTCCGATTGCTTAGTGACTAGCACTGACTGTTGGATTGAAGGACACTGAGCGAGAGTAAGTAAAAGTGAATATAACCCTTCATCCAGTAGTAGTGCTTCCGGATGTAGAAGTGCTTCCGGATCCAAGGAAGTCATCTTAGACTAAGTAAACACCCACTGCATGTGACTATGTGCTTATATTGTTAAACTAACATTCAAAGTGCAGCACACTAAGTAGAGTTGCTTCCGGATGTGAACCTGCTTCCGCAAGCAATCAGAATGTCAGAATGTTTAGAAGTGCAGTGTCAGAATGCTTTTGTCAGAGCAGAGTTGTCAGGACTACTTTTCAGAGATAAAGCAAGTCAACCCTGCTATGCATTGATGAAGCATTAATTGGGCAAACGGTAACATGGGAAAAACGGCCATATTCAAACGGCTAACCCACCTACCAAGAGTCAGAATGTTTGAAGACTATATAAAGGAGCTCAACTTCATTTATGAAGCTAATCAATTATCTTTGACATTCTTGAAAGAAGCTAGAGAGAGAAACCGAGAAAATCTTCAAGCATTCAAAGCTGCCCAGAAAAGAGAAAGAGCATTTAACTCATTGAGTGATCTTTTCATCTACATATCTTGTACTCTTTGTAGTTAAGTCTCTTCGTGTTATAAGAGCATTAATTGTACTTAAGTGTGTAACATTATCTGTTCTTAAAGAGAACTTAGTTAGAAAAATCCTTTATTTGTAAAGGTTGAACCCTTGCTGGAAGTAAGAGGGAGCTAGATAGAAAGGTTGCAAGTGAGTCTTGAGTAAAACTTGTGGTTGTAAGGTTGCAAGTGATCCAGTTCAAAACTTGCGGTTGTAAAGGTTCCAGGTGAACCCGTTCTAAAACCTGGGGATAGTGGAACTCGGCCTGGGTGGTTGAGAACTGGACGTAGGTCAGGAAGACCGAACCAGTATAAATTCTTGTGTCGTTTTATTTGAGCATTTGTTTTGAAGCACAATTCACCCCCCCTCTTGTGCATCCATTACTTTCAAGATTTAATTTCGATTTTCATTATCACTTACAGAAAAATGGTCATTTGATAATGTAAACTAGAAGTTGTCATTGAAATTTTCTTCCTTATAAGGTTAAAGTTAGATAATAGTTTTTTTGGTTAATGCTAATTTTTAAACAAAACCGCGCGGAGAGCGGGAAACCCCCGTGCAACGCACGGGAGATACCGCTAGTTTACTTAATAATACAGTCTATATATAAGTGTACAAAAAATATCAATGATGCCAATAATACAAAAAAAAACATCCATTGAATACAATTTCAGATAGCCCTTTAATTTTTACTACATTCTTAGATTCATTATTCTCATGCAATAGCCTTCTTAACTACATTCTTCTCATGATTCATAAGGAAACAAACTAAATCCTGCCTTATCTCTTCTTGTATTGAAGAGTGGGACCTATCTATTCTCCCCATATGTACTTTAAAATTTATCCAAAAACAAATAAATTGGTGCATCATATGTAATACTCCCTCTTGTTTATAACATAAGAGTTCAAAATTTGAATAATTTTGATCCAAAATATAAGAATGATTTGATCTTGCCTTAGGCACCTTGGGGTCAAATGCAAGAATAATTTGTAAACTGTAACACCCCAAATTTTAAAATAGAATAAATAAGGCAATATTTAGAATCTTGATGTATTATTTAGTATTTTAAAAAATTTTAGAAATAAATTTGGGAACTAAAATATATCTAGAGAAATCATATTGGGACTCAAAATATCTTACCTAACCTTATATTTATCTTAACTCCACTATCCCTATCCTCTTTTAACCACACTCTTTCATTTTAATAAATATCTTTTTTTTTTTAACTCATTTTTATTTTCCCTATTAACCTCATCCACTTATAATATATATATATATATATACTCCTTCCTCCTTATCCTCACCATCACCGATCATCTTCACCATCACCCTTCACTCTCTTTTCACTTTCTCACCTCACCAACAAAAAAAAAATCATCACTCTCATTTCTTCATCACCACCACACCATCTCACCTCACTTTGTTCTCAATTTCTCATTTCCCCATCAACATATCACTCTCCATTTCTCTCGTCACCTTCACTTCTCACTCTTCTTTCTACTTTCTTCCAATTTTTTTTCTGGTTTCTCGCGGTCAGCCACCACCTGTGACGGTGGAGATAAAGCCATCGACGGCAACGGTGACAGTGGGGGCAACTGGAGTGAGTTCCACGCGTGGCATACTTTAGGTGAGCTTTCCCTTTCTCTATCCGAATTGAGAAGGTTTGGGGGAGGGGAAATCACTTTGAGTTTGGAATTGAGAGTCTTGAATAGATTAAATTGACAGAGACTAAGATTAGATTCATAAAGTTGAAAGCTTTTATGAGTATATTGAAAATGATTGTTTGTGCTTGGGTTGCCCTGTTTATGATTGTTTGGGTTATATTGGTGGCGATTTCTTGTACTGTTTTAATTGATTTCAATGCTTGGGAAAGCTGAGATTGATGACAGCATGGATAAAACAATAAGATAAGAAAAGTATAATATGCATGGGATTTTACTAAGATTTGGGTGTTTTGAAGATAAGGATTTGAAGAATTTCTGTTCTTGTTTCTTTGGCTGCTGTTCAGTTTGGTTAAGTACTTGGAGGGAGGTATTTGTTTGTCTTAAACATGAATTAGAGCTTTACTTTAAAGATTTCATTTGTTAGATTTTGTTATTTTACATATTTTCAATTCTTCCTCTTTCGTTGGGCTGATTGTACAGTGCTTGGGTGTTCTGTTCTTGTTTTGATAAATTTGATGAAATCATGGTAATGTTTGTTTCAGTTCTGTTTCGTTGTGATAAAGCTTGCAAAGTCCCTATTTTTGTTTTGTTATTTCTTTGTGAATTGGTTGGTTTATATTTCAATTACCTTTCTTTTCTTGTTCTGTTTGATTTCTGGATTATGATGTTCTATCTTGTGATTAAGGATAGTGAAGGGAAGATTGTTAATATTATCAAGCTTATATGTTAAATATTTGGGAAGTGGTAATTATTTTGTTGAAGTGGTTGATTTTGAAATGTTATTTCAGCTTTATGTGGATGTTTTACCAGATTAAGTAATATGTATGCTTATGTACTAAATCTGGTATTCTCTTGATTCTTTTCTGCAGTAGGTAAACTAAATTGGTAATAAGGATGATTGATAATGTGAATTAATTATAGAAAGGGGAGAAAATGAAAAGTTTCATACAAGCATGACTGAATTCAAACCAAACATGTACACTTATATATGATTTTCATGTTCTTCTTACTTTGTGAATCAATATACTGTTTTGGCCAAAGGGTTATTAGTATTTTGGAAGTATGATTTGTTATTATTTTTAATGTTGAGGCTTGAACATGTGAAAGGAATCTATGATAATAACTTTAGAACCTACTTGTTAAATATTGCATTAAAGTCACATATTTCTTGGCTTTGCATTTTGGTTTGCATGTTAGTCTATTGGATGTTTTCAAATCAGTATGATGTCATTTGTTTTGTGTTCTGCAGTGGCCAAATGACTATGGTTTATGGTGTAAGTTTGTATTGACTTTGATGGAGCATATAAATGTAATTGTTGCATGTGCAAGGTTGTGTATGTGATGAATTAATGTTAGAAACAATGATTGTATAGGCATGAAGTTTTGTTTTTCCTTGCTGAATTTAGACAATGTGATTAGTGATGTTTTGCATTTTCTTTTACTGCTATAGCTGAATGGAATTAGGAAGAGATTGATGTGCTTGTTTTGCTGAATGTAGTAATGCTCAATTCTGATTTTCAAGTATATTAATGTATGTTTCGGTGTTTTAATGTTGATTTGGGATGTTCTGTGTTCATTTTCTATACTGGCTGAATAGATGTCTGTTATGAGTGTTTGAATTTGATATTTAGTTGATTAAAATGGTGACTAGTATGTATTATGTGAATAAGTGGGGCTGTTCCTGTTAATGCATGTGTATGTTAAAGTCTTTTGTTCATTATATGTTAATGGCTGGACTAATTTAGTTTAAAACTGTTACTCCTACTCTTGAGATGCTGCTGGTATGAATTGGTAATCTCAATAAATTGTGTATATGTGTATGTGGAAAACTTAATATAATTGTTATGCAATTTCTTGGTATTTTCCATTTGTTCAGGGTATAAAAGTGTTTAAATTAGACATGGCTAGGGTGGTATGGCTGCATGCTTTTGTATAAATTTCTGTATTTTACTGTTATTGTTGAATACATGTTTTGACCACTTATAAATTCTGTTTAAAAGAATCATTTAAGTTGTATTGAAAAGGGAAGATAATGGTTGCTTCAATGTCTGTCTGATTATTGTGTTTGATTGACATGCTTTATAAAGGAACTATTGATGATGCATGTATGCTTATATGAGAACCTAATTGAACATGATGGTTATTGAAGTTGCAGATTTGGTAAGTGATTTTGTTTGTTTGTTCTTTGATAAAGAATGATTTAATTATCGATTGATTGCTAAGTGCCTATTCTGGATTTGTGCTAGTAAGAATTCTAAACATCATCAAGACATACTAGACCTTACTCAGTCAACTATTGTGGAATTGAATAAATAAAATCAAGTGAAAAAGGGGGATTGGGTAGCAATACATTTTTTATTATTGAGAGAGACGTTAATTATTATGTCAATGAGTAATTACTTATCTCCATTATTACATGGTGTACTAATAGGAGAAATAAGTTATCACCAAACACTTGGAAGCATTGAAAAGGAAGTGGAGAAGTCAGCGTGCATTATTGAGAAAATATTGACGAAAGCCCAGGTAGCGGGTTATTTCAGTCATATAAATAGCATGCTATGAATTTTGATATTTACTGCATTAAATATGAGTATTGAATTCTTATACCTTATATGCTTATGTGATATTATTTATGATTTATGGATTTTGGAGTACTCCAGAGGGTCGCACCCTCTTTGTCAATTTTATCATTCTGTATTGGTGAATTTGAAATTCCTGCAGGTAAAGATCAACATTAAATATAATGAGTGGTATCATTATATGAAATGTTGGTCGGTGCATGTCGCACCTTGTGTGTCAGAAGCTACATAGCAGTGAAGCTATTGCTGCTATGGAGTGGAGGCGTTATATACGCGAAAAGGATATAAGAATCATATCACTCATATGAATGCAGTCTTATAAAACAAATGATAATGAATGAAATAAATTGCTATTGAGATTCTTTGAATCTCACCGCTTTTAAAAAAAAAAAACTGCAGGTAACAAGGAGAAGAATAGAGAACAAAGAATTTTATCATATAAATTGGAGATGCCTGCTAGGCCCGTATGTGCTTAGAAGTTGCCGGAGTCTAGGTTTGGATCTTTTGAGATCAATTCTTGTAACAAGCTATTAGCTTGTATTGAATACAAGTAGGAAAGCTATCATCTGAGATAGCTGGTTTGTATTTAGATCAAATTGTAAGATTCAACCCTTTAAAGTATAATTCAAATGTAGATATATTAAATTGTCCAGGTGGTAGATGCTCAGTTTACAAAGGAAAATGTTTTATCTAATTTTTTAAAGAAAAAGTTTTAATTTATTCTCATTTTTGGACTTCTAATATTAAAACAGTGGTTATAAATTTTATTAAGTTGCTATAAATATGGTAGGAAAAGCTAGGATGTTACATTTGGTATCAGAGCAATGATTCTGGCACAGATTAGCTAGAATACTTTGCTCGCACATCACATATTTATGGATACCATTAGAACACCTTTGGTGAATTCTAGGAAAAACCATGTTAGCATTAAGATAGAGAGGGAAAATAAAAGTGCACTAGGGAATAAGTAAATAATAGAAAACATTAGAGCCAAAAGAGGAATATCTTAAATGACAAAGTTAGAAATAACTGTAAAATTTGAATTCACATATTGGAGATGTGAAATTTAAAAGTTAGGATTCAAAATATCATAACTGAAATAAAATTTTGTAGTAGTCTATTAGAGATTTATAGAGTTTAGGGGCCTAGAGGTATCTCATAGGGTTACTCTTAAATTAATATATAAAGTGCCAATTTAAGTTATGGATGAATCTTATTAAAAGAAAGTCAGAGATAAACAAACAAATATTCATACGATATAATATTGAGAACTAATTACAACTTGAAGCATTAGATAAAATATAAATCAGAAATCCAACTAAACAAAAGAACAATAAGAAATAGACAATGCCAAACTATGTCAAGGATTATTGAATTAAATTAAGTGACATTCATATGGAATATTGCTGGAAAAATCATGGTAAAACAAATTATAAGGATCAATATAAAAACAGAAATTCAAATCGAGCTAAAAGAACAATAAAAAGGAAAATAAGGAGTGATTGATAAGAATGAAAAGAGAGTTTAACGGAATAAGGATTCTATAGTGGGGTCTCGAATATAATTATGATCCGGACATAATCATAGTCGAGGCATCACAAAGGACCTTATTGGGATTAAGGGATTAAAATAACATGGAAAAATAAACAATTAATCATTAATGTAAAGTGAAATAAGAGATATTGGCCTTGTTCTTGTTTGTTTTGCTTGCTTGTTAAATTGTTTGATTAATTGATGAATTAAGTTGTTTTGTTTGATTGTGCTTCATTGAAATTCTGTTGAAATTAATTAATTGTTTATAATCTCCATTTGGTGTGTGCTTGAAAAGTGGAACAACTTGATTTTGATGAAGTTAATCATATGTAACTGAAAAGAATGGTTATTAAAACTGTGTGATTGGGAAACTTTCGGGTTATACTTGGTGGAATTATGACTTATTTTGTTGATTATTGCTAAGAAATATTCTCTTGAATTTGTTGCTTTATAATCTCCAACTTGATGAATGATTATTGATTGTGAATTGATTTTGTTTTGAATGTGAATTTTCAAACTGTGATTTGACTATCCTATAAATAATTGCAATGTTTGGTTGCAAATTGATTGTGAAGTATGACTTGTGTTTATAAATGTGACTTGATCCTGAATTAAATGAAAGATATTGATTTCTTTAAAATTGGGACTATATTTTGTAGGTGATTGTGTAATAACTTTGGCTCATGGTTGATGATGTGGGAAGATATATGTCTAGATGTTTGCATGACTGGATATGGATTGTTTTTATAAAAAAAAAATTTTTGTTGCTGAACGAATATTAAATTAGGGCTGCTGCTCGGATTTGAATGTGGTATGCCTTGTTAGGATAATCCTGTTTTCTTTACATGGAGAATTATATGCTAAATTTGATTGATAACTATGAAGATTGTAATTAATTTTGACTTACAAAACTGGACAGAAGTAATTATGCTAACAAAAATATATCTGTTTAATGGTATATGACAAGTAAACAAGAATAATAATCATTTTTGTTTATGTATGACATGTTTTGTATGAAAATTTTGGTGTCGACTGAATTTCAGTCTTATTCTTGTTTGGTAGTTCAGTTTGCTGAATAAATGTTTGTGTTGTTGCCAATATGGAATTGATTGGAAATAATATGCTTATATTTATATTAAATAATTTGTTTTAATTAAAGAGGAAGTATGACCAATATCTGACTACTTCCATTAATGCAATTAATTAAACATGGAAACTATTTATGATTCTTGTGGATTATAAAGTGTGAATTTAAAATACTATTTAAGAATACTTATGAAGGTTGTTGAAAAATGGGAATGTGACTTGTAACATTAGGTTGGATGTTTAGAACAAATGTATACCTCACTTTTCATAAATATCAAATATTTGTATCTCATGAAAATAAGTTGGAATGATATAAGGTGGTTGCTTTTCTTCCCATTGTTTTGGAATGTGTAATAAAGTAATCTTATATGTTTGAATTATCCTATCATCGGAGTCAGAATTTGAATGTGAAACTCCTATCTAAATTTGTATTAACAAACCTTTTATTTGTGTGTGTATTCTTAAAAAAAAAAAAACTTAAGCTATGTAAGCCAATCAAAACGAAAAATTAAGTATAAAAGAATCTTTAAGGAAACAATAAAGTTTGACAAAGCAAATTGGAAACTCTGATATGTTGTGATTTTCTCTATTTGTTTGACTCCTTTAATAAACTCATGCTGAATGTATGATGTAGTATGTGCGGATTTGTGTACCTTGTATGAGTCTAGTGAAATCCATTGATAGTTCTTCCATCATTGTTATATTGGAATAAATATGATCATTAAGTCTTGCATCAATCTTGACAACATCATTTTCTATAATCACAATCATTGAAACTTGAAACCCCAAGCCTACCAATTGTATTATTCTTGAAGATTTGCCTTGCAAATTGTTCCTCTATGTTGGTTGATCATCTTGGTTTCTTTATGTGGCATGATGCTATCATCTATTTATTTCTAGTTGATAATTAGAATATTGAAGATTAGTTGCATTATGCATGATTGGTTGTGGGTGTATAGCAGTATTGCAAATCACATCTTAAAGCACATGTTTGTTTAGTCATAGTTGGCTAACATTTAAATGTGTTGAAAATCTTTCATGTCTTGTCACTTTGTTTGATTATCATTCTCCTCAAGAAAATTTTCACTACCAGTTCAATCTTCTTTGAATCACGTTAGGATTCTTTTTGTGATATAGTAATTCTCTTCAAATTTCGAGGACGAAATTATTTTAGGGGGAGAGAATTGTAACACCCCAAATTTTAAAATAGAATAAATAAGGCAATATTTAGAATCTTGATGTATTATTTAGTATTTTAAAAAATTTTAGAAATAAATTTGGGAACTAAAATATATCTAGAGAAATCATATTGGGACTCAAAATATCTTACCTAACCTTATATTTATCTTAACTCCACTATCCCTATCCTCTTTTAACCACACTCTTTCATTTTAATAAATATCTTTTTTTTTTTAACTCATTTTTATTTTCCCTATTAACCTCATCCACTTATAATATATATATATATACTCCTTCCTCCTTATCCTCACCATCACCGATCATCTTCACCATCACCCTTCACTCTCTTTTCACTTTCTCACCTCACCAACAAAAAAAAAATCATCACTCTCATTTCTTCATCACCACCACACCATCTCACCTCACTTTGTTCTCAATTTCTCATTTCCCCATCAACATATCACTCTCCATTTCTCTCGTCACCTTCACTTCTCACTCTTCTTTCTACTTTCTTCCAATTTTTTTTCTGGTTTCTCGCGGTCAGCCACCACCTGTGACGGTGGAGATAAAGCCATCGACGGCAACGGTGACAGTGGGGGCAACTGGAGTGAGTTCCACGCGTGGCATACTTTAGGTGAGCTTTCCCTTTCTCTATCCGAATTGAGAAGGTTTGGGGGAGGGGAAATCACTTTGAGTTTGGAATTGAGAGTCTTGAATAGATTAAATTGACAGAGACTAAGATTAGATTCATAAAGTTGAAAGCTTTTATGAGTATATTGAAAATGATTGTTTGTGCTTGGGTTGCCCTGTTTATGATTGTTTGGGTTATATTGGTGGCGATTTCTTGTACTGTTTTAATTGATTTCAATGCTTGGGAAAGCTGAGATTGATGACAGCATGGATAAAACAATAAGATAAGAAAAGTATAATATGCATGGGATTTTACTAAGATTTGGGTGTTTTGAAGATAAGGATTTGAAGAATTTCTGTTCTTGTTTCTTTGGCTGCTGTTCAGTTTGGTTAAGTACTTGGAGGGAGGTATTTGTTTGTCTTAAACATGAATTAGAGCTTTACTTTAAAGATTTCATTTGTTAGATTTTGTTATTTTACATATTTTCAATTCTTCCTCTTTCGTTGGGCTGATTGTACAGTGCTTGGGTGTTCTGTTCTTGTTTTGATAAATTTGATGAAATCATGGTAATGTTTGTTTCAGTTCTGTTTCGTTGTGATAAAGCTTGCAAAGTCCCTATTTTTGTTTTGTTATTTCTTTGTGAATTGGTTGGTTTATATTTCAATTACCTTTCTTTTCTTGTTCTGTTTGATTTCTGGATTATGATGTTCTATCTTGTGATTAAGGATAGTGAAGGGAAGATTGTTAATATTATCAAGCTTATATGTTAAATATTTGGGAAGTGGTAATTATTTTGTTGAAGTGGTTGATTTTGAAATGTTATTTCAGCTTTATGTGGATGTTTTACCAGATTAAGTAATATGTATGCTTATGTACTAAATCTGGTATTCTCTTGATTCTTTTCTGCAGTAGGTAAACTAAATTGGTAATAAGGATGATTGATAATGTGAATTAATTATAGAAAGGGGAGAAAATGAAAAGTTTCATACAAGCATGACTGAATTCAAACCAAACATGTACACTTATATATGATTTTCATGTTCTTCTTACTTTGTGAATCAATATACTGTTTTGGCCAAAGGGTTATTAGTATTTTGGAAGTATGATTTGTTATTATTTTTAATGTTGAGGCTTGAACATGTGAAAGGAATCTATGATAATAACTTTAGAACCTACTTGTTAAATATTGCATTAAAGTCACATATTTCTTGGCTTTGCATTTTGGTTTGCATGTTAGTCTATTGGATGTTTTCAAATCAGTATGATGTCATTTGTTTTGTGTTCTGCAGTGGCCAAATGACTATGGTTTATGGTGTAAGTTTGTATTGACTTTGATGGAGCATATAAATGTAATTGTTGCATGTGCAAGGTTGTGTATGTGATGAATTAATGTTAGAAACAATGATTGTATAGGCATGAAGTTTTGTTTTTCCTTGCTGAATTTAGACAATGTGATTAGTGATGTTTTGCATTTTCTTTTACTGCTATAGCTGAATGGAATTAGGAAGAGATTGATGTGCTTGTTTTGCTGAATGTAGTAATGCTCAATTCTGATTTTCAAGTATATTAATGTATGTTTCGGTGTTTTAATGTTGATTTGGGATGTTCTGTGTTCATTTTCTATACTGGCTGAATAGATGTCTGTTATGAGTGTTTGAATTTGATATTTAGTTGATTAAAATGGTGACTAGTATGTATTATGTGAATAAGTGGGGCTGTTCCTGTTAATGCATGTGTATGTTAAAGTCTTTTGTTCATTATATGTTAATGGCTGGACTAATTTAGTTTAAAACTGTTACTCCTACTCTTGAGATGCTGCTGGTATGAATTGGTAATCTCAATAAATTGTGTATATGTGTATGTGGAAAACTTAATATAATTGTTATGCAATTTCTTGGTATTTTCCATTTGTTCAGGGTATAAAAGTGTTTAAATTAGACATGGCTAGGGTGGTATGGCTGCATGCTTTTGTATAAATTTCTGTATTTTACTGTTATTGTTGAATACATGTTTTGACCACTTATAAATTCTGTTTAAAAGAATCATTTAAGTTGTATTGAAAAGGGAAGATAATGGTTGCTTCAATGTCTGTCTGATTATTGTGTTTGATTGACATGCTTTATAAAGGAACTATTGATGATGCATGTATGCTTATATGAGAACCTAATTGAACATGATGGTTATTGAAGTTGCAGATTTGGTAAGTGATTTTGTTTGTTTGTTCTTTGATAAAGAATGATTTAATTATCGATTGATTGCTAAGTGCCTATTCTGGATTTGTGCTAGTAAGAATTCTAAACATCATCAAGACATACTAGACCTTACTCAGTCAACTATTGTGGAATTGAATAAATAAAATCAAGTGAAAAAGGGGGATTGGGTAGCAATACATTTTTTATTATTGAGAGAGACGTTAATTATTATGTCAATGAGTAATTACTTATCTCCATTATTACATGGTGTACTAATAGGAGAAATAAGTTATCACCAAACACTTGGAAGCATTGAAAAGGAAGTGGAGAAGTCAGCGTGCATTATTGAGAAAATATTGACGAAAGCCCAGGTAGCGGGTTATTTCAGTCATATAAATAGCATGCTATGAATTTTGATATTTACTGCATTAAATATGAGTATTGAATTCTTATACCTTATATGCTTATGTGATATTATTTATGATTTATGGATTTTGGAGTACTCCAGAGGGTCGCACCCTCTTTGTCAATTTTATCATTCTGTATTGGTGAATTTGAAATTCCTGCAGGTAAAGATCAACATTAAATATAATGAGTGGTATCATTATATGAAATGTTGGTCGGTGCATGTCGCACCTTGTGTGTCAGAAGCTACATAGCAGTGAAGCTATTGCTGCTATGGAGTGGAGGCGTTATATACGCGAAAAGGATATAAGAATCATATCACTCATATGAATGCAGTCTTATAAAACAAATGATAATGAATGAAATAAATTGCTATTGAGATTCTTTGAATCTCACCGCTTTTAAAAAAAAAAAACTGCAGGTAACAAGGAGAAGAATAGAGAACAAAGAATTTTATCATATAAATTGGAGATGCCTGCTAGGCCCGTATGTGCTTAGAAGTTGCCGGAGTCTAGGTTTGGATCTTTTGAGATCAATTCTTGTAACAAGCTATTAGCTTGTATTGAATACAAGTAGGAAAGCTATCATCTGAGATAGCTGGTTTGTATTTAGATCAAATTGTAAGATTCAACCCTTTAAAGTATAATTCAAATGTAGATATATTAAATTGTCCAGGTGGTAGATGCTCAGTTTACAAAGGAAAATGTTTTATCTAATTTTTTAAAGAAAAAGTTTTAATTTATTCTCATTTTTGGACTTCTAATATTAAAACAGTGGTTATAAATTTTATTAAGTTGCTATAAATATGGTAGGAAAAGCTAGGATGTTACATAAACCAATGGTTGTACTATAACAATGAGCCTTATATAATCTAAACAACCTAGCAAACTAAGATTAATGTAAAATGAACTACACAAAATTCGTTGCTTAGCCACACAAGCTTTCTGACGTTTTATCAAAAAATTCGGCTAAAATATGACACAACAGCGGTTAAACACTAAACATGGGGAAAATGGGACCAAAACGTTGAAAAAATGGTGCAAAATTCGTGCCAAATTTCCCATGTTTACTTTCCCGCGATTATTGTAAAAAAATGCAGCTATGTTGTGCTTTTGTTGTGAAAAAAATAAAAAACTTTCTGATGTTTGTATAAACACTGGAAAGTAGTCAGATTAATTAAAAAAGTAAAATAAATAAATAAATAAACATAGCGGCGTTTATAGAAACATGATTATTTTTTTTTTAAAAAAATATACATTTCCGAAGTTTAGCAAACGCCGGAAAGTAGCTATAGTAATTAAAAAAATAATAAAACATAGCGTCATTTGCAAAAAAAAGCATTGACACTACTTTGCGACGTTTAGCAACGGCGGAAAGTAGCGAGATAAATAAAAAATATAAAACATAGTAGTGTTTGTTTTGTACAAACACTGCTATGTTTTTTCAAAATGAATAAAAAGTCAACTACTTTCCGGTGTTCACTTAAATAAACGCCAGAAAAACTTGTGTATTTTATTTAAAAAGTGAACTGGCATTTTCCAAAAAGCCTATATATTTTATTTTAAAAATTGAACGGCATTTTTCCGGCATTTTATAAACTCCGGAAACAGCCTTTATAATTGTTTTTGAAAAATAATTAAAAACATTGTAGCGCTTATGAAAGGTCGTCATGTAGTATATATTTTTTTTTAAAAAAAAAGGCTTTTCTAGCGTTTAATTAAACGTTGGAGAAGCATCTTTATTTTTTTATATGATGAATTTACACATAGTGAACTTGCCCTATAAATATCTCTTCCCCCTTTACAGCATAACCCTTCTCTTTTCTCTATTTATCTCTTCTCTTCTTTGTCTTCCTTTCTTCTATTGTTTTTAATCAGCATGCTTAATTATTTTTTTTGATTGCAAAAGCTTCATTGAAGGCTAGTTTGTTCGTTAATTATTCCATTTAATTATATTGTTTTATTTTTCTTTTTTAAATATAATTTGATGTCTAATCTCATTTTGTTTAATATTTTGGGTGCAGATCGTCTTATATGAGTTTGTTCTTTCACATTTAATTTTTATTCTAATGACATCTTAAAATTATATACTCCTATTTTGGGTGCAAAAATGATACTAAATTTTACCCAAAATTGCGTTTTTAATACTAAAGTTTCGCAATGTGCAAAAATAGTACCCAACTTAGATCCAGGTGCAAATATAGTATTAGAAACGCCATTTTGGGTAAAGTTTAGTATCATTTTTGCATCTTCGCCCTTTTTACAATACATTCTAGATAGGAGGAAGAATAAAGATGAACATTATTATAAAAACACATAAAATTACTTAACTTAACTATTTTCCTTAATCTCTCTAAATTAGTTAAGGTAGCCTTATATTATTTAGTGACGAGGGAGGGAGTATGTTCCAAAAAGAAAAAAATTCAAGGGGCATACACGCACATTGTTTTTTAAAATCAATTTCTAATTAGACCTAACACAATTTGTATGTATGTTTAAGACTCGGCATTTGAGACTCGTCAGCCTTCTTCAGAAGTGCAACCCACGAGCTAGTGCAAGTCTACCCATAGTTTGGCTAATATTGTTGATTCTATACCAAACCTTCATTCTACTCTAACCTATGATAAGCCCATGTTACTTGCTCTACACAAATGTCTGGGTTTTCATGTTTCTATTTTCCTTTCAACCATTTCGTTTTATGTCTGCTTTGCTTTTCTCATCATTCTCGCCATGACACGAGAGATTTGTCGATGAGAGAGAGGTGAAATCAATTTTAAACTACTAGGAATGAAATTGTATCACGAAATAGTGTAGGATCATTATAAAAAACATTTTGGGGTGTTCGATGTATCTTAACTCACAATAAAAAACACAGAGAGATCAATTGGTTAAAAGGGTTTAATGGCATGGCGGTGATCATAAATATTTTAGTAATGTTGTAAGTTGTGTTTGAACTTTGAACCCTTCCTGGATACCTTATTCTCACACAGACACACACACAGGATCTTTTCTGGTTAGGGCCTAGCCTGTCTTTTTTTAGTTTTCCAAAACAGAAAAAAGAGCATTTTCACTATTTTCTATTAAGAGTAAACAACGTCATTAGCTTCTGTCTTTCAATTTCTTTAATGGTTTACATACTTTTAACGGGACATGTGAATTTTAAACTAAATATGGAAAGGGAAAATCCCAAATAAGTCCCTCCGAATACCCAAAAGGACAATTAAGGAACCTAAACTTCCAAAAGAACCATTACGGAACCAACACCTATCTGTCATTTTAAAATTTTGCGAAAGGACAAAATTGCCCCCATCCTAAAACACAAATTCCTACCTAAACCCACTTTAGCACCCACTCTCTTCTCGCAATTTGTGTTTTAGGATGGGGGCAATTTTGTCTTTTCGCAAAATTTTAAAATGACAGATAGGTGCTGGTTCCTTCATGGTCATTTTGGAAGTTTAGGTTCCTTAATTGTCCTTTTGGGTATTCGGAGGGACTTATTTGGGATTTTCCCATATAAAAATGTATGTGTATTTTTTACTTAATATGAAATATTTTATGTTTTTTTATCAAAAACACATTTGGTGTTGGGTAATCTTTTTCGGAAAACACATATATTTTGTATCCTTAATCTCATATTCATTACTCTATTCACACACACATACACAAGTTTCAGTAATCAAATTGCATAGTTTATTTAGAGGAAAAAATTCCAAAAATATATTTCCCCCAATTTATGATTGGATAAAACAGAGATATAGAATATAATATAAGTGAGTGAAGAGAATATAATATATAGAGTATATTATCATGGAAAATATTTCATGGCCAACCGCTCACCACAAGTAGAAGACCCGCAATAAAAAGATTAATCACTAATATCGACGGTGGATGCCTTGAATTAAATAAATGAGAGATATCATTGTATGATGAGATCAACGCCGGTTGAGAAGTAGGTATGTCTATCTCCAAAAACCTATTTGCATGAGAATTAGATTGGGCTTTAGGCTCCTTAATACAGTCCTTTTTTTAATTCCATCCAAGTAGTTGAAAAACCACTTCCCTTCCTTTCATGTTTGATTCGGATACCTCGCGAGAACTAATCCCCACTGTACAACTTATAAAATAAGAATATATTTCTTCACTCAATTTGATACTGTTTTGGTAATTGTGTTTGTGAGTCTTACCTCCCGCTTCAAATACTGTTCAATGATTCTACTCTTTTTTTTGTCTATATTACAACAGATAGTCAGCAATTGCGGACAAACTAAATTGACTGGTAGAGTAATGTATTATAGATGATATTAATGTGATTTTTCAAATTAACCTTCAAATAGTTTATTATGGCCATGTAAGGCTACCTAATAAATTCATTTACCCAACACCCTCAGTAAGAGGTAATTAGAAATGTTCGACCCTTTTTTATAGTTTATTATAGACATATTTTATCCTCTCTTCAAATTTAACATGCATAGTCAAAATCATAAATTAAATGTTTTGCTATTTTGGTTTTTTACAAGTTACCTCTAATATTATAATGTGGATAAGAGAATTCTCATGTTAACACCATACGAGTACAAGTATTTAGGCCGCGGGGTATTTTTTGTTGGACCACAATATTGTGTTTAAATGAGGGGCTAGAAAGTCTTTTTATTAACTTAATTATATTGCTATTAGGTTCCTCACAACTTACTCATAATTAAGAGATTCTTAGGGACTTCGTGGTAATAAGTTCTTTCTTGGGACTATATCGTAATTTGCTCTTTTTATTTCATCACATGTGTCATATCACATATTATTCAGGGTGCCAGTGCACATATAAAAAACTTCCAGGTTATTATTTTTGCCCCCATAAAAATTTTAGGGTGCTCAATGCCCCTATAGCAAAACTTCCATGTTAAAATTAAATGCCCCTTTGCCCAAGTATTTATTGTGTAAGAAAAATTTTTAGGTGAAACACGGTCACTTCATTTGTAGTCTCTTAACTAAGAGACCCATAATGCATTTGTTTTTTAATAGCGTTGTACTGTCACGTGAAGAAGTGAAGAAAATGCCACACCTATATCGATTATCTTCTTATACAACATGGTAATTTTTTTTGATGGGATGATATCATATCCTATTATAATAAATGGTAATGATCCTTATTTGTCTCTAATATAGTCATATTGGACCATTGAGCACCTTGAAATGACAATCGATACATTTTTACCCCTTGAAGTAACTAAAGTAGCTCAACTTTACACTAACTTAATGATTTAATCATAATAAAATTTTGTCAAATTGCATGAGTCTCATATTTTCTTCTTATTTATATTTTCTTTTCTTCTTCCTCATAGTCCTCACTTTCTTACCCTTCATTCTCACCTCCTCACCATTAATTTAGACAACAGAGAAAGGTGGCGTGATGATAAGATTGAGGAGTGGGTTATCGACAAGGTCACAGTGGTGACGATGGTGGTGGGGAGTGGTGGGGTGGTGGTGAGGGTGATAATGGTGGTTGTGGTGGCGGTGAGAAGGGTAAGGACTAGTTTGGTTGATCAATGAAAGTGTGTAGCAAAGGGAAAGTGAGGAAAGTTGGGGGTTTTGGTCATTTTAATATATTTCGGGACCCACATGTTTTCTCTTTTCATTTCGCACTTTTTCTAGTTTCAATAAACTTTACTTTCTCATCATTACCTAATTTATCTCTACTTTTCAACTTAATCCTTTCACTTTCTATCTCTCTACTTTCTTTCCTATAACCATTTCTCTACTTTCCATTTCAGTTTCACTTTCCTATAAATGATGGAAAGTGTGTGATGGAAATGGAAATGGAAATGGAAATGGAAATGAAATTGAGTGTAAGAGGGTAAAGATGGAAAGTAGAGGTAAATTAGGTAATGATGAGATGTATAAGTTTGTGGGGCCCAGGAAAAGTGTGAGATGGAGAGAAAAAACTTGTGGGTCCCAAGATATATGTAAATTACTAAAAAACATTTAATTCACTTTCCATTTCCCTTTCTTTCCATCATTTTCCTGCCATCCATACGTACTCAGTGGAGGGTAAGAAAGTTGAGTGTGAAGAAGAAATTTAAATATAAATAAGAAGAATATATGAGATTTATATGCAATTTGTTAAAGTCTTTTGACGGTTCATTGATCATGGCTCAAGGTAAAATTGACCTACTTTAATTACATCAAAGATAGAAATGTATCTGTCATTAATTTATGGTGTTCAGTAATACAAAGTTGTTACCTCATCCGCAAATAAGGTCTTTCCCCTATAATAATATGAAAATGAAGGCTTGAAAGATATCACTTGCAAAGAACCCGGAAGAAGGGAAGTGGGCCCCATATCAGAGTAGCATGATCCACAAGAACAAGAAAAGGGTTTGTCAACAACAACATGCAGTGCCATCCTCTCCCACTCTCAATCAATCACTCTCACACACACGATCCTTATTATATTTGTTCATTCTTTATATTTTTTTTTGGCCGAAAGTTCATTATTTATATTCATTTCATATTAAACACTCTTACATATTGTTTTTGATTAATGATCACTCCTATATATTTATTCTACCTTCAGTACATATTACAATTATAAGAATATTAAAAGAGTACTACCGTTTAAAACAAACCAAGGGAAATATAGGGTAGTGATTTATTATGCGCAATATTATTATACCCTTATATAATTTTATACATGCACATACTTTCTCTCCTATTTACATTTAATAATTAAGAGCGAAAATTGAAACCAAACATTTATTATCTTAACTTTTATATGCTACCTCTTATATTATAAACAAAAAAAAATCTCAATTATCATATTACTTACCCTTTACATCATGTAGATTGAATTAGTTAGCATCTACTTCTTCCGGTATGTAATATAAGAGTTCAAAATTTGTTTGGTTTTGTTCTAAATTATAATAGTTCACCTTATACTCTCTCTTCATTTAAATTTTTTACTACTTTGCCTCTAACACTCTTTCATATTATTAATGCTTATTTACTTCTCTTTATTAACAGTATCATAATGAATATGGTTAAAATTAAAAAAAGAAGAATTAAATGCAGACACACAACTAAATTTTACCTGTTTTTCTTTTTTTTTTTTTATAAAAAGGAAGGAAAATACAAACAAAAAATTAACCTACATCCTTAAATTGGGCAAGACAGATTTCGTCCTATGCATACATCTAATAATTTTACCTGTTTTTCTTATAGAGCATGTTTTAGCTACTACTGTACTCTTTATACAAGATCACCTTAGCTTTCTCCATCATTTATTTAACTCTTTTTCTACTTTACCATAACTAATTTGAATGATTGCATTAAATGAATGTGATATATTTATTGGTATGAGGGAAAAGAAAAGAAATTCCATCTCTAAAATATAAATAAATAAATATTCTTATAAAAAAATATAAATAAATATTTTCAAGTGTGAATATTATGGAGTAGAAAAGGGAGTGTGTGTATTCACATAACATTCCCAACAACACACAATTCCTCACATTTTCCATCTCCCCCTTCTTCTTCTTCTTCTTCTGCAATCTTTGGCCACCATTTTCTCTCTCTACTTTCTCTCTCCTCCAGATGTGCGACGAAGAGTGGATCAACGCCGCCATGTCGGACGACGCCGTCGTGGTCGACCTTCTCCTCCGTCTGCACCACGCCACTCTGCCGCCGCCAAAATCCGCAATAATCCACCGCCCCCTCTCTCTTCACCACCTCGACTGGTCCGTCCGCCAGCCTCGCTCCAGGTCTCTCCCTAGACTCCACCGTCGTAGTTCTTCTCCTCAACAAGAAGAAGAACAGCACCACAAAGATCAACCTCTAGTTGATCGAGCTAGCCCTACCACTCCTCTCTCTTTCACCTCCGCCACGTCAGCTAGCAACACCGCTGACTTCTGCGACGACTCTAGCCGTCCGATTACTCTGGCGGACACTCCAAGATCTGCCAAGGTCTGTCTCTTAAATTTCCTACTCCTCTTCTTCTCTATATCGCTTTTTTATTCCTCTCTTTTAGATCGATTTCCGGTGACCGGAGGGGTTTAGGTTTTTCTGTGTTGTGTTAGTTTTGTTTTCTCTTAGATGTTGACGTGGAATCACGCGGCGACGAAAAACTTCTCTCTCTCTCTCTCTCTCTCTCTCTCTCTATCTATATATCTATCTATGTATGTATTGACGTAGTGTGGCGGTTAGTGGTTGAAATGTTTGACGAAAATGACCTTATGTAATGAAGATATTTACTGGCTTGAGGAATGAGGTGGAGGATAGTAATAATTTATAGGATATGGCTTCTTCTTCTTCTTCTTGCTTTGTTTGTATTCACTTTCATATGATTTTCAGACCAATCTGTGTTTGCCACGTGGCAGGAGAGTCGCCGGTCGGAGTAGTTTTATTTCTCCGATTATAATCGTGAGGATCTCAGAGTATCTTTCCGCGACGTAGTGTGGTGGTTAGTTTTTAGAAAATGACGAAAATGACCTCGTGGAATATAATTATAATTTATCTTGTGGAATATAATTTATCATAATTATAATATAATTATGACCTTGTGGAATATAGGAGTATATATATATATATATATATATATATATATATATATATATATTGGCCTCTTGTCATATCAGTTTTATTTCTCCGTTGATTAACGGAATGTTGTGTATTTTAAGAAATTAATTTCCACTAATCTGTGAGACTTTCATTTAATGCAATGGAGTTAGAGAGAGAGAGAGAGGGGATTGAAAATGCTTCATCGTCATCACGCATAGTTTTGAAATTACCGAAACAGCCCTATCGGAGAAGGGCATATATGTCTTTTTGTGGACTATTTCGAGTGATACACTGAGGAAGATTCAAGTACGGGAACTAAAAATTTCGCCCTCCTTATTAACTGCCCTGTCCCTCGCATCTCTGATTGGATGAGGTGAAATAAATAAATTGTGTTTTGTACGGGTGGTTTTACAGGGAGGGGTAGTTTGGTAGTATTACTTCGTGCCACACCTGCTTTTTTGGTAGCGTGTTTTCTTGGCAATGTTGTCTGCGTGCAGTTTGGCGTAGTGTTGTTGGTAGTGGTTGTGCACTTTTTTTTTTTTGAAGTGTTTCCCTGTGTTGGAGTTGTAGAAATGATCTCTCTCCACCTCAAGAGTTCATTTCTTAGCGAAGTAATTTTATAAATATATGCGATTTTTATATGACTATTTATCAATGTTAGTATTAAATTTATTGACTAATGATTTGTTTGTATATACTTTATCCTCCCTCTTGTGATAAATATAAATTCATCTAATTTAATAGATTAAGGATGTTAGTTAAATTAGTTAAAATAATATGATATTATTACTATACCCAAGCTATCTGCATTTATCTCATCATCCTCCCTTTCTTATTGTCTATGATTTTGGGAAGCATTGATAAAGATAATTGGAGGAGACTTTGGTGAAAATTAGAAATAGATCTTAGGACTAAATTCATTTTCCCAAATAAGTTTTATATTTAAGACTAGTGAGAGTATTATTTATATTAATCTTTGTACAGCATCTGCTGGTTAGCAGCATGATGGCGATACTTTCTATTCGCGGGAAAGATGGCAACGTATGTGATCAGGAAAGTCAAAAGGTGGGGAATTTTAATTTGGGACTATTCATTAGAATGACAGGTTTCTGAACTCTCGGTCTTTTTATGCTTGGTAGGGTCCAAAAAGTTGGATACTGAGTAAAAATCAGTTGACATGGTTTTGGGATTGAAATGATATCTTCTTTGAAATTTAGATGTTTAAGATGGGTAATTGAATTAGTAATTAGTAATTATACCTCCCAGAAGAGGAAGTGATGATGTGAATCAACAGGTTAGAAAGATGCTTTTCTCCGTTAAATGCCAGGAGGAAGAATAGGAGGCCATTTTGCTTAGCTTCCTTTGTGGGGACCACTTTGTCATCAATTTAAAGGCATAAAGCGCCTCAATCTGTCTAGTTGCTCCCCAGAGAAAATAGAGTTTACTTTTTGTTTTCTGTGCCGTCCATAGAAAAGGGTCTTGCTTAGACTCAAAGGTGCCCGTTCTATCATATGGACCATGCTTTTTTCTTGACGGGCTATGGGTGTGTTTGGCAACACCAATAAGCAAGGTGCCACAGACACTTTTGGACTTATTTTTACTTTTTACTTATTTTTGCTTTTGAACATGTTTGGCATGAAGGGAAAAGCAAATTGCTTATACATGATAAGCAAGGTGAAACAAAAGTATCTTGGTAGTTGCTTTTTTTTACTTTTACTTCTTGCTTAATTTTGCTTAATGAGGTTGAACATTTATTATCCCATTCACCAAACTGCGTTAATTCATACTACCTCAGTTCCTAAATATACGATCACTTTGGGGAAGTGGATAAGTTTCTAAATATAAGATCACTTCCTATTTTATCTCAAGTTTTGCCCAAATTACCCTTATACTTCCTCTTTTCATTGAAAACTCCTCCTCCTTTTAAAGTTAAGTCATTGAGGGGATTTTGGGAAGATCATGTAATTTTATTGCCTTCCTTAATCTCCCCAAATTAATCAAAGTGATCTTATATTTAGGAACGAAGGAAGTATTAAATTTTATATGCATTTTAAATTACTATTTCAAGTTTTAAATTTTAATTCATATTTTCTCTCTAAATTATAACAATATTTTGATGTCATATGTACTTCAAATAAAATTAACGTTTTAATCTAATCTTGCTTTTTTCAAAGTAACTATCCAAACATAAATCTAAAAGTCAGATTGAAAAAAAGTAACTTATACTCACTGCACATCCAAACATAATCACAATACACAATCGGACTTTTTTCCAATCTTACTTCTAAAAAAGTTCAATTGAAAAAAAGTTACTTTTCCACCGGCTATCCAAACACACCCTATGACGTTTAGACTTGACTCGAAAGTGTTTTTCTTTCGAGTTCATACTTCTATTTATTCCTCCTCCTCTGAAGTGTTTTTTTCCTTACTATTACTGTTTTGGTCTGCTATTTTTACCACAGTGACGACCCTGTGAATGGGATTTATGATGGTACGGAAAACACGGTTGACACGTAATGTCATTAATTAAAAGAGAGATTATGGTGCATAAAGTACGTGTAGCTCAGTAGAAGAGGCGTGTACATAAATAATTTAGTAAAATGTTTTTTTTTTTATATATTATGTATCTGTATTTTGGTGGGTCAGCACTCAGTGTCCAAGTCTAAGCAGATTGTTGGGTGTTTAGTGGTAGTTTATTAAGATTATATTTTATGCCTTTTATATTATAAGTGACTTGGGATTCTTCCCTCTTTCCCGCGCTGCTGCCATCTGGAATTTATAATCAGTCCAATGAAGTTTCTTATCGAGGAAAAGGTCTATTACGGTATCATCAATGATTTTGGATTTATATATACTGACTAAATTATTGGTATAAGTTGATTATGAATCTGCCTAGAAGCATATTTTCGACATGTCTGTGGATTTTTCCTTTTTTGTGGCAAAGGAGGGGGGAATTCTAGTTGTTTCCCATTTGGTTAGACAAAAAAAAGACTTCTTTGACCACACTCTTCTATACTTTGCCTCAGTTGGTTACTTTTCTATAATGGTATTCATCAAAACTCAACTGATTGCCTCTTGATTTGATTTAGTATATAATTTCAAAAATTATCTTTCCATAAGGAATTCTTAAACTGCTGTGTGAAGTGTGAACTGTGAATGAGCCACCTGACCTACTTGTTCTTAATTTGCACACCCTTGTCCTTGCAACCAAACTTGGTACAATCATATTATCAAATTATTTTTTGTGGTCTTAATATTAGCAAATTCAATATGTCCATGTTCTTTGAACAGTTACTTTTCTTCCTATCTTAAAATTTTTTACGCTACAGTATTTTGTTGTCTGGCAGGTTACTAATCCAAACGAAACAACCAGCACAAAAAGATCACGGAAGAAAAAGGTAATTACCTACTTTTCACGAAATACCCAGCATTGGATCCGCATATATCGCAATAAATTGGTTGGAGAATAAGGAATGTTTATCCTGATGAAATGATGTTATAAATGTGGATAATGGGCTGTTGCATGTATTAGTATCATGAAATAGAGTGAAAATGCATTCATGTACACCTATATGGTCAAGTCACATTGTTTTGTCCACTCAGCTGTCATCAGACTCCAGAATGAAATTTACTTTTGGTCTCATCCTGTTGTTTTATGGTTGAAAGAGAAGTCTGATGTTTGTTTGCTTATTTATGTAGTCCTATATTGAAAGTCTGCATCCTATTTTGCAGACTTTAGTTGAACTAAGGGATGAAGAGAATTTCCTGTTAAAGGAAAGGAAAAATTTGAAAAGTGTACGTGTCATAATGGACTTCAAATGATTTTGGTTTCCGTCATAACTTATATTGCTTAACGTATGTTTCTTATTATTGTCATGAATCTTGAACAGGAACTTGCATCCTTGCGTTTCACTGTTGAGAAACATAGGGTCACAAATAAAAGCTTGAAGAGAATGAAGGTGACTTTCCTGTTTTGCTCTATGCTGTCTGCCTTTTTTAGCATCCAATTGATCACTGAAATAGGGTTACAATGCATTTCTCTGTTCTGAGTTTGACATTCCGTTAATATGCATTATGAATTGCGAGTTGTCACCAATATTGAAGCTAACTACTAATTTTGTTAGCCTTATAGTTATCAACTTCATCTTGTCTACATTTTAAGTTTGTTTCCCTTTATATTCTGTCCTTTCCTTGGTTGACATACATGTAAAATCCTCTCTCGGTCTTCATTTATAAAGTACTTGTCAATTTTGTCTGTCAAAGTATTTTTTAATTTGATCTCTCGCAAATCACAATGTCAGTTCGGTACCTTGCATATAATTATACTTTATTATGGTCTACTAAATTTGAACACTTCATCTGCAAAGAATCAAAATGGTGTTTCACTGGCCCCATTGCTCAGATCGGAAACATAGACAAACAACCTTTTCATGACGGCATTTCAGCATTCATGGATGAACAGTTTAATATCTCAATCTAATTTTTTCCTTAATGTATGCGTTTTAACAGCTTGATTTAGAGTCCGGAATGGACTCTGTGGCCGCTGAAGGGGACCGGTCTCATTCATATAATTCCTTCTCGTCCACGAGCACCATGAACAAAGTTCTGAATGATACACCGATCATATGTCCAGACAATTCCATCAAAGAGCAAGAGACTATTAAGCAAAAACCTTCATTCTTACTGCCTGATCTAAATCTGCCTGTAGAGGAAGATTCAAGCTCCAATGCTTGGGCATGAAAAAACCTGTGGAGAAAAAACAAAACAGCTTAGGGTGACCTTTCAAAATGATATTTGCTCACAAGTTGGACCAGGATTGCTCTGCTCCTAGTACTGTGCTGAATTTGATGTCACAGAACAAGTGAGAGTCCTAACCATGTAGCTGTAGGTCCTAAATCGATCAACTTTCCTCACGTTGTTATAACTCATGATCTGGGAATTTTGAGGTCATGAAGGTAGAGGGTATTAGTGTAAAGATTCTGACACGTGTTGTGTTGGGCATAAATTGCCATTCATTCTTTCATAGCTTTCTTCAGTGTTGTCCAAAATTTTCATTTGGGGTGTGATACAACCAGAAATGACTAGAGGAAATTTAGATGTTGAATAGTAGTAGGAATAAAGGAAAACAAATCTACTTGTAAAGATTAGGCAAGAATCTCGCTTAATCTCTCACAAATAGCCAAAGAGAATCTCCATGACAATGACTTTGCTCTGTAAAATTCTGTTCTATCATTCCACAGGGCCAAAAGGCCTATTTATACAAAATTATTACAGAGACTATTTTTGGTATTTTCTGTTTTATGGGAAAACAAATAACTGACACAAAATGAAACTAATAACCACCACAAACTGCCACATACTACATAACTAACTCCCACTACTAAAGATCATGGTACAACATGACCTTTTTCCTACACATTAAATAAAAAACGTACAGAACACATAAGCAACACATAACTAATATAACAAATAACACAAACAGACTCTTAATGCTTAATCTGACTTCTTTTTCCTCCTAGAATAAGTCAGGAATGGTTTTGGGACTCTATCATTACTCCCTCCCTTAAAATGCAACTTGTCCTCAAGTTGAAATAGTGGAAATTGAGCTGTAAGCTTGTCATAATCTTCCCAAGTTGCATCTTCAATTGGGCGGTCTTTCCATTGAATAAGCAACTCCAATGTGTTAGATGTAGTCCAGCGGTGATTCAGAATTTTGAAGGGATAAACCAGCAATTCCAAATTTTCTGAGAGAGGCAATGGAGCAGGAGGATTGCATGGTGTTTGGTTTTGTGCAGGACGAAGCAGTGAAACATGGAACACTGGATGGACTTTGGATGATGAAGGAAGTTCTAGCTCATAAGCAACCTGTCCTACAGGTTTCAACACTTTATATGGGCCAAAAAACCTTGGAGATAGTTTCTCAAATCGTTTTCTAGCCAAAGATTTCTGACGATATGGTTGTATTCTCAGCCATACTGCATCTCCTTCTTGAAATTGCACATCTCTACGGTGCTTGTCAGCTTGTTGCTTCATTCGATTTTGGGCTTTCATTAAATTACTCTTTAAGACTAACAACATATCATCTCTCATTTGAAGCTGATCTTCCAATTCTGCTACTAATGTTTCACCATGTACATAAGGAATGAGAGAAGGTGGTTCTCTTCCATACACCAATTTAAATGGTGTCTCTTGTGCAGAAACATGGAAACTTGTGTTGAAGGAGTATTCTGCCCAACATAAAAAATTACTCCACCTTTTAGGTTGCTCATGAGTAAAACAACGTAGATATGCTTCCAAACACCGATTGACAACTTCAGTTTGTCCATCGGATTGTGGATGATACGCTGTGCTCATATTCAAGCGTGTTTGACTTAGTCGGAAAAGTTCTTCCCAAAAAGTGCTGACAAACAGAGCATCCCGATCAGAGACAATTGATCTGGGTATGCCATGTAACCTGACCACTTCTCTGCAGAATGATTCAGCCACCGTCTTTGCACTATAAGGGTGAGAGAGTGCAATAAAATGACTATACTTGCTAAGCCTATCCACCACCACTAAAATTACATTGAATCCTCTGGATTTTGGGAGTCCAGAAATGAAATCCATAGATATGTCTTCCCAAATACGTTGAGGAATAGGGAGTGGCTGTAAAAGACCAGCGGGAGATAATGTTTGATACTTGTTTTGTTGACAAGTAGAACATGCTTGAATAAATTTCTTGACATCCTGTTTCATACCTTTCCAGTACAAATGGGCACTCATTCTCTTCAAAGTTTTTAAATAGCCCCCATGACCCCCAATAGGAGTACTATGAGCCTCTTCCAACAACTTAGCACGCAATTGAGTATTGTTTGGAATAACCAAACGAGTTTTGTAATACAATCTGCCATTAGTGTAGTGGTAAAGTGAAAAGGGATCTGATTTCTGCTGCAATCTTTCAATAATCTTCTTTGTTACTTCATCATCTAATAAAGCTTGAGGAAGTTGTTGCAAGTCATCGCTCATAGGAATGACAATATGAAAGAAATCAGCATACTGAGGCATACGAGACAATGAATCAGCAGCAGAATTATTCTTCCCAGGTCTGTATTGGATGGAAAAATCAAACGGAAGTAATTTAGACATAAGACGCTGCTGTGTTGGAGTTAAAACTGCTTGTGTCAACAAATATTTCAAGCTGTAATGATCAGTTTGAATGCAAAAAGGATGACCAAGGAGGTAATGGCGCCACTTTTGCACTGCAAGTACTAATGCTAGCAATTCCCGGTCATAAGTTGACTTGTATCTGTTAGAAAAAGAGAAACCTTTGCTGAAATAAGCAATAGGATGGTTATTTTGCATGAGAACAGCACCAATACCACTAGCTGAAGCATCACATTCAACCACAAATGGCTCATTGAAGTTTGGTAATCTCAGGACAGGAGTGGATGTGAGTGCTGATTTGAGTTTTTCGAAAGCTTCTTGTGCCTGAGGAGTCCAATTAAAAGCATTTTTCTTTGTCAACTCAGTCAATGGTCTTGCTATAATACCATAGTTCTTTACAAATCTTCTATAGTAACCTGTAAGCCCAAGAAATCCTCTAAGCTCCTTCAAATTATGTGGAATTGGCCAATTCAGAACTGTTATTATTTTGTCAGGAATAACTTCCACACCTGCTGCTGAAACTAAGTGACCAAGATAATCAACTTTGTTATGACCCAAAATACATTTTTTGGCATTTGCATAGAAAGAATGTTGCTTCAATACTTGGAATACAACATTAAGATGTGCAATATGTTCCTCTTCAGTTTTGCTGTAAACTAATATGTCATCAAAAAATACAAGCACAAACTTCCTCAAATAAGGACGGAACAAGTCATTCATAATAGCTTGAAAAGTGGCAGGTGCATTAGTCAATCCAAATGGCATAACAATAAATTCATAATGACCAGAATGAGTACGAAAAGCAGTCTTGGAGATGTCAGATGGGAGTACTCTAATTTGATGATAACCTGAACGAAGATCAATTTTGGAGAAGAATGATGCACCATGTAATTCATCCAAAAGTTCATCTATGTTCGGTATTGGATATTTATCTGGAATAGTGATTTTATTCAGCTTGCGATAATCCACACATAGTCTCCAAGATCCATCTTTTTTGCTGACTAGTAGCACAGGACTTGCAAAAGGGCTGGAACTAGGTCTGATGAATCCTTGCTGTAGCAACTTATCAATCTGAGCTTCTATCTCATTCTTTTGATTATGTGGGTAACGGTAGGGTCTCATCTTAGGTGGAACTGAATCGGGCAGCAATGCAATTGAATGATAATGATCTCTATGAGGAGGCAAACATGTGGGTTCTTGGAAAACATCAAAATATTCATCATACAGAAAATCAACATCAATAGCAGAGACTGATGGAACAACTTTTTGGTTGCAAATCAGACTTTGAAGACATACTGAAGAGTTAGGGCCTGAAGCCACACCTTGCAGCCTATATTTCTTCCCATCAACCCAAAATACCATGAACATTTTGTTCCAATTGGCTTCCACCGTATTTAATGAAGCAAGCCATTTAATTCCCAAAACTAAATCAGTGCTACCTAAAGCAAAGAGAAAAAAGTCTTGGGAGATTTTTAAATCAGCTACCTTGATTTCCAAGTTAGGGCAGACTTTGTTGCACTTGATTAAGCTTGTATCGCCTAATTGTACTCCAAAAACAGGAACCTTTTGGATGGGTAATTTTAATTCCTCCACCAAAGCTTCGGAAATAAAATTGTGTGTGGACCCACTATCCACCAATATCAACACTTTTCTGCCCAGCAAAGTACCTTGAAGCTTCATGGTTGAAGATGAAGTTTTCCCAAGAAAAGCATTGAATGAAATTTCTGCCTCACCCTCAATCTCAGCAGCAACTTCTTCAATTAATGGTGAAACTGGTTCTTCATCTTCCTCAGTAATTTCCATGAGAGAAAAGGAATTTTTGCAGCGATGACCAGGTCTGAAAGTATCCCCACAGCGAAAGCACAAACCCTTATCCCTTCTATATTGCTTTTCGGCCTCCCCCTTGCTTGAAGCCGATGAAGAAGAAGCTCCTTGACCTACAATACGGTGCGTAGAATTTCCATAAGACTGCCCATGCCCATCACGTGTATAACTGGTGTATGTGCTGGATCGATTTTGGTTCAAACCAGAATTGGGGCCCGATTTAAAACCACGGTTTCTTATGGCTCCTTGTTTCTCAAACTCAATTGCCAAACTGACAGCACGATAAACAGAACGGGGTTTGCGAATTCTAACTTCAGAACGCAATTCTTCTTTCAATCCACTCATAAATACCCCCAATTGACAATGCTCTGGCCAGTTTGAAACCCTTGCAACTCTTTTTGCCCACTCCATTCTGTATTCATCAACAGTCCCTGTTTGTTTAATATTGCACAAATGTTCATCAGGATTCAAATACTCTGGTGGACCAAAATGTTGTTCCAGCGATTTCACTAAATCCTCCCAAAACAGAATTGTACGATCAGCATTTATCCAAGAAAAAAGATCTAATGCACCCCCTTCTAAATACATGGATGCTATGTCCACTTTATCATCTTCTTTTATCCCATAATATCTGAAAAATTTCTCAGCCTGCAGAATCCACCCTCTGGGATCTCCTCCACTAAACTTGGGAAATTCAATTTTTGCTTGAGGAAACCTTGGTCTGTGAAATTGGTTTTCCTCTTCTTCACATTCATCTGCCCATCTACCAATCCTTGATTTCTTCTTCTCATTATTCTTTGACTGTACTTCCAGTGCTGCTACTTTATCCCTCAATTCATCAAGGGTTTCCAATCGAGAGGCAATTGCAGCCAAAGGATCAGGCCCAAGAGAAGTCCCTTCTCCAGGATCATGTTGTGATGATCTTGTAGTAACCATTGAAAAGAAACCGGCTCTGATGCCAAATTGATACAACCAGAAATGACTAGAGGAAATTTAGATGTTGAATAGTAGTAGGAATAAAGGAAAACAAATCTACTTGTAAAGATTAGGCAAGAATCTCGCTTAATCTCTCACAAATAGCCAAAGAGAATCTCCATGACAATGACTTTGCTCTGTAAAATTCTGTTCTATCATTCCACAGGGCCAAAAGGCCTATTTATACAAAATTATTACAGAGACTATTTTTGGTATTTTCTGTTTTATGGGAAAACAAATAACTGACACAAAATGAAACTAATAACCACCACAAACTGCCACATACTACATAACTAACTCCCACTACTAAAGATCATGGTACAACATGACCTTTTTCCTACACATTAAATAAAAAACGTACAGAACACATAAGCAACACATAACTAATATAACAAATAACACAAACAGACTCTTAATGCTTAATCTGACTTCTTTTTCCTCCTAGAATAAGTCAGGAATGGTTTTGGGACTCTATCAGGGTGACTCTCCATCCTGTCTGTCATCGTCTTGATAGAATTATCACTGTTAAAATGTAATTACATGCACCTCACTTAGATAATGACAATACAATCACTTTGGTTATTTCATTGAAACTTCCTGTATATAAATGAGATTGTTAGTTTCTGGCTGCTCCTTATTTTGGTAAGCAATATGTTGTTGAATGGAATGTGTTGTGATTCTCATTCATATTCATACAGTTGCTGTTTTTTGTAAGCATTCTGTGCGTGTTTGTGTTATCTTTGGTATTGTGGTTAAGTCAATCATAACTAGGATGTAAATCACATATAGTTCTGAGTTCGGACATAAATCAACCACATTATTCATATGATTATAGACTTAAGTTATTTTAATGTGACTACAAGTCAGTTTTTCCATCGGTAGTATTTATTCATTGTGTATATGTTCGTTTGCTAAATTGTCGCATGTTCCTAATACTGCTGATATTCTATTTGAGTGATTAAATTAAGTTACTCATTGGTTTGAATTTTCGCATTATAATTTTGTTGAAACATTTGATAGTAAGGGATGAGTTGAATTTTTAGCAATTATTATAGGAAACTCATTGTTGTATTTATATAGTGGGAGTGGATTTTTCTTAATGTTTATTTAGTGCTATTAGTTAAAAGAATTTTTTTGTTAAAAATTATGTACTTTGTGGTCGTTCGAGAGATTTCCACAATTGTCGGCCAGCAAACTCGCCTAATCTTTCTGTTCAAGAAAAAGAACTCACCTAATTTTTTCATATTTTTCATTTGTCATCTTCCCCTCCTCTTCCCTAACTATGAAGAAAAGGGAAGTTGCTTGCTGCACAATTTTATGCTCTCTCCCTTTTGAAATATAAGACTCATTTGAACTTTGTTTTTAAAGTAAAGCAGAAAAATTATACTACTAAATTATAACATATACTACATGTTATTAGATTATAAGTTAATTTGTAAATAGAAAAAAATAATTTTGATGAAACAAGATAACTATTGACAATTTAAAATGATTAATTTTACATCTTAATTTTTTTTAAAAAAAAAGTTAAAGTAATCTTATAATTATATTTAGGACCAAAGAGGGTGTACCGTATACTTTTTTTAAAAAAAAATGATTGAACATTAAATACAGTGGGATAGTTCAGTCCAAAAAGAAACGATTGGATAGAAAAAAAGTTTTTATTGTTGAGACAATATTATTCAATGATGCACGCATCATAAATGGAAAAACCCGCCAGGCCTAACCTAATCTTTTGAAAAGAGGGATATTGGCCCATTATACCATTTATTGTACTTGAAGTTCTTAACTTGTCTGTGTTTTGTTTTGCTCTGAAGAAGTTCCTAACTAACAACTTCGAGTCATGACACTTCTCTGTCCAGAAAAGAAAAAAAAAACAGAAAGTTATGACACTTCAATCGGTGTCATTAGTACAGCCAGAATTTCTGAAACATGACCATATAATTTTACTAAACATAGCCACAACATGTTTTAAGCAACATCAAAATATCTCATTTCCCAGCAGCTGATAAGCTTTTCTCATGTTATATTAAATTTTAGGCCAACTTTTGTATTGATATTATCACTAAATTTTTAATTCTTTGGCCGACTTTCCTTGATTTATAATAATTTTTATCAATTTTTGGATAGCTTAATAGGTACTTTTGATCGAATTGATTTTTTAAAGGCGCAATGTAGCATATGTTATGATGAAGTAATTTATTTAACTTATTTAATGCACCAAAATTAATCAACTAAACCTTATATTCAGTAGAAGAGCTTATATTTAATTTTCATTTTCGGTTTCGAAATAACCTAGGGAAAAAGACAAATAGCTTTCTCACTCCAAGTCAGCAACAATTAGCTTTTATATTTAGGATTAAAGATCACCATTGCACCGGAAGTTTGAACAAAGGATCATATTTGCCCCCAGAGTTTTTTTAGGTTCATATTTGCCTCGTGAGTACGAAAATGGGGTCATATTTGCCCTTTATGGATGGAAAAGCTAACACTGTTTGACACTTCATTAAAAATGTACATGTAGGCGCTTATTCATTGGACCAGTCACTCGAGTGGTGAAAGTGGCAAAAATGTTCATTGACTCTTATAATGGTGGGTCCCACCATTTTGCTATACTAATCTCTCTTCCTCCTCACTTCCTTCTCTTCTCTCTGCCTTGGATGTGCTTTCACTTTGGAAGCAATTTGGATCCATCATAGTCAGGGGTGTTCTTGTAATATACTCCCTCCGTTCCTAAATATAAGATCACTTTGGGGAAGTAGATAAGTTCCTAAATATAAGATCACTTCCTATTTTATCTCAAGTTTTGCCCAAACTACCCTTATACTCTCTCTTTTCATTGAAAACCTCTCCTCCTTTTAAAGTTAAGTAATTGAGGGGATTTTGGGAAGATCATGTAATTTTATTGTCTTCCTTAATCTACCCAAATTAACCAAAGTGATCTTATATTTAGGAACGGAGGGAGTAATGTGCTTGGAGATGGGGACACCGGACACATGTGCTTTGATTACCTAAGGGCCTACTTTTCCCTCACTATATTTTGGTACCCCTCTAGACCACTTGTCCTTGAACCAGTGCTTTTGCTGGATACATAAAAACAACCCGCTGGATAGATGGAAACTCTGTCAAAGCTATTTATAAAGAAGGTGGGATTTAAACTATTCTAGCTCATTTTGTAATCTAACTGGTACATTGCTAGTCTAAACCAAATCCCCCCTCACTATTTGTGTATATATTGTGTAAAGGTTACTCTCAATAGGTATTATTCAGACATAATGTTTAAAATCTACTAATAATTGAGATTTGTTTCTTGGAGTAAGACTAGCTCCTTTCAACTAAGTTACATAGCCAAAGGTTCCCAATGGAGTTTTCGACCATGAGGATTGTCGTCAATAGTTAATTATATAAATACCATAACTAATTACAGCTCCATTTTTTTGTTGCAGTAAAATCCCAAAAAATACCCTTCTTTCTACATACTTTATGCGATAATCCACATTATAAAATTTAAGAAGTAACAAAAAAAATTTGTATCTACATTATAAGAGGTAACAAGAAAAAAATAATGTAATAAATGTTTAATTTTCATTTGTATTATTGATAATAAATACAAAAAATAAAGGAGAATATATAATCAATTATATAATTATGGTGAATGGCCATTACACATGATTGGTCTGATAAAAAAAAGTCCAGCCACAGGCAGAGCACTCGCCAGTCGCCAGCGTATTGAACTCCATCAAACTTTCCATATCTCATGTAAATCACCAAGTTCATTTTCTTTGTGGCATCTGACTTTAAATTTGGTAGATAATGACTGCCTTTGCTTGAGGCCCTGAAATATTGTGTAATCACAATGCCATTGCAATTTACTTGCCTGAAGTTTATTTGTGTGTGGGGTATTTTTGTATCGGAAATGGGTTAATGTATTTCATGGCCATGGAGGCTTATGTCATTGAAGGGATGAAAGTGCACTTAGTTGAGGTTAATTTTTTTTTTTTGGGTACACATGAGGTTAGTTTTTTAACTGAAGCATGCTACATGTTATTGGATTGTTTATCGGTTTATAAGTTAAGTTTGTAGAAATCAATGTATGAGTATAGATTAATAAATAGCCCTCGACCAATTTTACTACTTATGCCTCTGCGATTGCACTCACTTCTTCGATTGCTTATTACCTGATTGGCAAATATTTTTAATGTGAAAGTTGTTGATGTGCTCTTAGTGCATAATCCTGCTGACTTGCCGAGTCATTGCGGTAAAAAGGATTTAGACTTGGTTTGTTTTAACTGGGGCTGTATTTAAATTGGTCATGTAATGCTTTAATAAGATAACTTGTGTGAATAATGCTAGACTACTGTACAAATAAGTTCTCATGAAAATGTTAACTTTAAAAGCAAAATTATAAGAAAAAGAAACTGTGTAATAGCACCATGATTATGATAAAGTGTCTTGAATGTCTCTAAATATAATCGTACCTAGTGCAAAATTCTTTTCCTTCCCCTGTTTTAACCGACCGCTAAGAGTATTACTCTTTAATTTTCAGTTGCTAAGCACATTTTTCAAAGCGTTAAGAGCTTGCAGATTGTATTTTGGGATCTAAGTACATTAAATATTATAATTGTATCGAATATTGTAAAATAATGATATCCACATGCAAAACCTATAGGAATGTGTTACAGACGATGAAATAAGAAGTCCATGCAAGGCACACATACAATTATAGGAGGGCGATAGTGCAAAAAGGATACTAAACTTTACCTAAAATTGCATTTATAATACTAAAGTTTTGCGAGGTGCAAAAAGAATACTTAACTTGAGGTTCAGGTGCAAATATAGTATTTTCACTTGAGAGAAATACAATTTAGATATGAAAAGACTCTTATGACCTCATTCCTCACTTATTAAATTTTATTTAATGAGGTGTATAAGATTCTTTTCATATCTAAATTTTGTTTCCCTTAAGTGAAAATATTATATTTGCACCTGGACCTAAGTTGGCACTAATTTTGCACCTCGCGAAACTTTGGTATTAGAAACGCAATTTTGATAAAGTTTAGTATCATTTTTGCACATTCTCCCATTATAGTATTTCAAATAAATTACAATTTAAGGTATCACTTGGAAAAACACAACTGCAGACAATTAATTAAGGAAACAACTGGAATTGATCCAAATGTCACCATCACCCCTTTATTTTCTAACCAGCACTTTCTAGTTCGATCTCCCATGGCCAGTCTGAAAAAAAAAAAAACAATTCATTAGGAGCTTATATATTACATCCAAAAGGTGCGTTGACATACAATATAAAAATGGGTGGCTTGTTTCAATATACCTTTTTTCCTTTAAAATTGTCCTTATACAATGAGGATTAAACTAGAGATAAATATTGTAGCGATGAGAATGATGTATATCTAAAATTGTAAATGGTGAAAATTAGATACAAATAATTGGGTTATACAATTATTGAACCTCTAATATTACTGTTAATTGCCAATATTTTTTTTTATTTCATTAATTGCCAATAATCTAGTACTACCTCCGGTCCTAAATATAGGACCTAGATGACTTTTTTGGAGAGATTAAGGTTACAAAATAGTCTATTAAATGATGACATATTTGATATATCTTTAGATTATCCATTAGTTAATAAGTAAAATAAACTAGTTTAAAGGAAAAAAATTAGGTATATCAATTTATAATTAACTTATTTTGCTTTTTTGAGGATTTTTCAAAAAGGTCAATTAGGTCTTATATTTATGACCGGAGAGAGTAGTATATTATTTTGATTTTTCATACGACGACAATTACATAGATACCAAGATTTTCGGGGTTGATTCAAATTTCTCAAGTAATAAAACATGAGCAAAGGAGGTAGGAATCAGATAATTCTCCTCAACAAGTGACTTTGAATTGGTACTTTACTCATTATATATGAATATCATTTAGCCTTATAACCTTTTGTACATATAGTACCTACCAACTACTAATAGTAATATACTCCCTCCGTTCCTAAATATAAGATCACTTTGGGGAAGTGGATAAGTTCCTAAATATAAGACCACTTCCTATTTTATCTCAAGTTTTGCCCAAACTACCCTTATACTCCCTCTTTTCATTGAAAATCTCTCCTCCTTTTAAAGTTATTAAGTAATTGAGGGGTATTTTGGGAAGATCATATAATTTTATTTTCTTCCTCAATCTCCCCAAATTAGCCAAAGTGACCTTATATTTAAGAAGGGGGGGAGTATTTACTAATTAGTGGACAACTTTCTCCTTTAATCTTCAAACTCTTACTACCAACACAAACAATTTATATATTCCTTCCAAATAATAATCATAACCTAAACACCAATTTTATTATTAGATATCATCTTAAGCAAAATCCCATTAATAATCCAAACACATGACAACCTGTATGACATAGTGCAAAAACAAATTCAAATGAGCTCAGAATATGAACACATAATAGAAACTAAGATCAGAATGCATATTAAATTGGAAATGAACTAAGATATATGGTAAAAAATCATCTTGAAATCATGCAATAGAAGGACACCGAAATCCAAGTTAATTTTTTGTATCATGTGCACAATGACAACTGGAAAATGAACTTGATTAATACTTCAGTTAACTATTAGAGCTTCAAAACGTAACAAAGCAAGAAAGAAAAGCTACACGGTTCAAACTGCAACTGCAATAGAAAATGATACATGCAAGATCTCCATTCAATTTCTAGTATGTCTTCACTATCAATCATTTTGCCCATTCTCAAATCTCAACCACACAAAGTAGTGAACCAAATGAACAAAAGAAAGAATATGAATCAATAAAACGAAATTCCCAAAATCATCATTATTTGATACAAAGCCCAACCAAACTAAAATTACACATTCATCACCAAGTTCTTTTGGCTAGCCTACTTTGCACTAGCAAATTATTATGTCTTCCAATTAAGATAAGATTATTGAATTGCTATTCCCATTGCTCTCTAGATTCTATCTCTTATCTCTAGATTCAACAAAAGAATGATATGTTCTGGGCTTGACGCTATCAGTCCAAAATCAATTGATAGAAGTGAAACATTATACCGACTGAGATTATAACATGCACAGAGCATTTCTAACGGTTTACAAGTAAACCCCATTTTGAACAACAATTTGACACATAAAACAACGTTAAAGTCAGACACAGACAATGGCACCGAACACAACAGAGTACAAAAACAAGAATCATTAATAATCTCAAATTACCCAGAAATTCCTGGAAAACAATTGTAATCTTTCACATATAAGACTTTCTTTAATCACAAATTTTATATTTTAAAAGAGGAATAATTTCAAAATTTGTAGATCAATAGAACTCAAAAAAAATCAAACACTTAGATTTGGGGCTTCTGAACCAAATCCTCAAATATTCAACCAACACTCTAATTCTTTTCAAAACACCAAGAATTTGGGGTGTTACAAATACAATTTAATTTTAAAGTGATATTTATTTATCTATGAATAGTGTAGATACGTACCTAATGATGTTGACGATGACTATATTGAAGAGTTGCATATGTTTTGGCAATCTTTTACACTTAGAGTAGACAGACGATGATGATTAAAATCAAAACCTGGGTAAATGTCTCTCAATTTTGGCAAGTTCAAGAGATCCAAACGAGTCAATTCAGGAAAGAATTTTTCATGATGAGTAGCCACTTCACCTTCATAAGCTTGAACAACCCCCTCAAGTTGAGAGCAATCAAAAATAAATATTTCCTTCAATGAAGGACAGTGAGATGCTAAAGAATATGAGAATATCCTTCTCACTTTGTTGCAGTCACCTATATTTATATTCTCAAGTTTTTGAAAGCAGACAATGGAAGAAGAAATGGTTTTAAGTGATTCTTCACAAAATATTCCCTCAAATTCCTCGCATTGTGAAACATGTATTAACCTTAACTCTGGAAGGCTTGTAACAATAGTAAGACTGAAGATATTTCTCAATCTTGGGCAATACCATAATTGAACAGCTTCAAGTCTATGGAGGCTCACTGTTTGTGTGAGCCCCTTCCAAATACATGCCAACTTTGGTAGATTCGCTAACCATATCACAACCAGTTCTGAATTTACCACCTCCACTCTCTCATTCTCATTCTTCTGTAAAGTAAATATATTTTCATGAATAGACAGTCCAAGAGATAAGCAATATATAGACACCCACGAATCACACCAAATTAAATTAAATGGAAATAGTAAACTACAAATTGAATCCCATTAATAAATCAACATATTGTTTTAAAATCTATTGTACATAATCTCAGCAAAGTCTTTGTAGTTTATAGAAGATACATTTTAAATAAAACAATTTTAAACAAGATCAGACTTTCCTCGTGCAAAAAAGAAAAGATTCAACAATAAACTGTTCCGAACCCCGGCCCCATGACAAAGTTATTATTTTGACCAAAACATATAATTAAAATTATAAACTTTTGCGGTTTGACAAATTAATTAAAAGTAATTATTTGTTAACAAACAACCCATTCATTGAAAAGAACTGACAAATGAAGACTAAAGATATAAAATTTATGTAGCATGTGTACATATCTCTAAAAATTCTCATAGATTAATAAACCTGGAGTAATAAAAGAAGAAGAAATAATGAGATAACACTTACTGCTTGTAGACTTTCTTGTTTATCATGAAGGGACTTGAGCTTGTACTCATGTCCAAAAATCTCTCCAAATTTCGGCAGATCGTGCAAATTTAATTCCCTTAGTCTGAGAAGTAGTAGCCAATTCCCACATGCTAAATCTTCATCAAAGTCTCCATCAACAAGCCTCTCAAAATCATCGCACTCGAATATTTCTACCGCCTCAAGTAAAGGGCAAGGAGATGGCAGGGAATAAGGTAATAGCCATCTCACTTTGTTGCAATTCGCTATGCTAATCTTCTTAAGTTTGGGGAAAGGGATCAAGGATTGCTGATTTAGTATGAGAGAATAAACAAGTCAGTTTCGCATTATTACACATTCATTATTGGCAACAATTAGTTAGTAGATAATACACATCCTTAAAAAAAACAAAAATAGCAATATTGAATTTTTAATGACTAACACAACTTCTTCATCACCGAAAATTGGACTGAAATACTATGATTAACATATACACGATGATAATAAAGAATTTGCAAAATTATAGCTAATGTATATCTTCTCAAGGATGTAATAGATAGCTCAGTTAAAAAAAGGAGGTAATATATTCAACTCACTGTTGCAGTTTGATATGGAAATCTCCTTAAGTTTGAGGAAAAGGATTAAGGGCTATTGTTGATTAAGACCTACTTCGTTCATTATTAAATATAGAATCTATTCGATGAATTGATGTTTGTTATTCTTAAATATAAGACATCAATAATGAGCAAGCAAGATAGGAAACATGATATTTTAGTGATATAATGTAATTTTAACTAATTTAACTAATAACTTTAATTTAATAAAATTAGTTGAAAACATTGGGAGAGGGGATCGGACAACCTTGCCTGTGTGGGCAACACTCCTATCCCTCGAGTCGGATTACCGGGCGGCGTTTAACCAAAACATAAGTAGAATTTAATCTTTTACATTTTGAAATAGAGTAATAATTATGCTAATTTAAATATTGTATATTGATGAGTGGAGTCTACCATTAATGGCACATAATAATCATTTTTTTGGACTGATACATAATAATCTTTTTTAGAATGAACAACAAGTAGGCGTATTAAATATTTAACGACAAACACAACTATTTAATTTTATTATCGAAAACGGTAGGGAACTTACAATTAATGTATATGTGATGCTAGAAACTGCAATTCGGAAAAACTAATTATTAATTTCTGACCAAAAAAAGAAAAACTAATTATTAACAAACAACAGCTTTAAATAAAAAAAACAATCTTCATTCTGAAATTAAACCAAATTGGTTTCAGATAATTTTAAAATTATGACACCATAATTAATCACATACACATCTAAACATAAGTACCGCCGAAGAATACAAAAAAAAAAAAGATAGAAAGAATTTCTCTTAAACTAAATTTTTAACACACACACACACAAATGCATTTTTGAACAAAAATATATATAATGCATCCAAACTAATTTATTTGAAATGATAAAAAAATGAATTAGCATCTCCCACGATAAATACCTGATCGATATTAAGAACAATACGAAAAGGTAATCTACTTGACCAAAATATAGGATGAATAAAACATGTAAGCAGAGAAAAGTAATTATTTGACCAAAAAATTAAAATAAAAATAACTATAAAAGAAATACTAATATTTTGTCATCTTTAAGATAAGGAGAACTTGGTAAGTAGTTTCATTTTGATCGTGTAGCGTCAATACAAATTTCCAAAGAGCTTCACAATAAGAAGAGGTTTATAATAGTGAACCCAAGTTAAAAATAAAAAAGATAAATTTAATATTACTGATAATCTATTTTCAATAACTATATAAACATGTGTTTAAGATAAGGAAAGCTTTTCTAGTAAAAAGGAAATGTAAACACGACTATTATAAAATAAAAAGTTATTATCAGTTGCATGATCAAAAAAGAAAAAATAATATAATTATTGTAATGCTATTGAGACCAAGTGAGGACTATAATTGGGTAGACCTTTTATTGCTATGCTATTGAGAGTTTATTTTATCATATGGGAAAATTGTTCTTCACAATTGGGTGCATGTGTTATTTAATCATGAACACAAATTTCAAATGAAATAAAAAGGAATATAAACATGGAGATTCTTTAATTAATTTTAATTGTAGAAAAGTTTTCTAATAAAAAATATTAGCATTGGCATCAATATTATTTTTTAAGTATATAAGCCCAAATACTTTCCGCCTAGATGATGTTGAAATCGTAAGAACATCAATTGTTGGACGGAGAATTACAAAAAATGGACATTAAGTAGAGGCAATGGGTATGAGAAAAAAAATCAAATAAGCAATAAATTTAGATCACAAGTAATATTTCCTTGTTTTATAAGCAAGTGGGTCAACATGGATTACTACTATTTTTTTTAAAACCATAAAATGATATGAGAGGGCTTTCTGGGATAAGACTTACATGTGGATTATTTTGCATTTCATGGAGTGCAGCTTCTTCATCAACGAGCCTCTCAAACTTACAACAGCCGCCTACCTTTATTTCTTCTAGTGAAGGACAATGAGAAATCAAAGAAAAAGAGAATAGCCATTTCAATTGGTCACAATGAACAATGTTCATTTTCCTCAAGTTTGGTAGGCTCACTACTGTGGCATGGGTGAAGATGCCACTAGTCAATTTGGGACATCTTTTTATGAACAAGTCCTGTAACATGGGAAGAGAGAAGCTGATAGATGAGTCTTGGAACACTTGTTCAAGACTATCCATTTCAATCAATGTTAAACTGATGAGATGTGATAACACTTTTTGGGTTTTAAGAATATTCATATCAAGACTATGAATGATGAATCTTTTCTCTTGACAGCTACATACCCATAGGTGGTTTATCTCAAATAAGTTTATGTGTTTATGATCCCATCTGCAATTCTCTAACCAAAGGTGGTTCGCTCTACGAATGAGATCTTTCATTGATGAATTCAAAGTAGAGACACTTAAACCTTGTATGCGTACAGCTCTCATTGCTTCATTATAACCATCCAATCTATCCTCAAAATCTTCAACAAGACTTTTTGTCACAATATAATACTCATTAAGTACAGGATGAAAATTTTTGCATGTGGTATCGCAAATAACATACCTGTTAAGCCTTGAGAATGATAAATTTTCTGGAACAACAGATTTCTCATCCCAAATGTATAATTCTTCAAGTTGCTCACATCTACCAATGATATATGCAGGGTTTTCCTCGGTTTCACAACGATAAATATCCAAGAGTTTCAACATTTCCATATTTACAATTGCAGTAGGTAATTTATTGAATTGAGAACCACGTAAGTCAAGAATCTCCAAAACTTTGAGTTCACCTAAAAAAGAGATGTCACCCAATTTTTCCCCCCCGAGGCATAAGGTGTGAAGATTTGTAAGTGACACTATTAATTGTGGTATTGATGTGCAATCAGTGATTCTCTCACCACAATATCCCCATGTGAAACTATATGTTATGAGTGTCAAGACTTTGAGGGCTTTCATTCCTTCAAAATCTTCAATGAATCCATAAGGGTGAAGTAGCACTATGTCAACTGTTTGACAACATGACCTATTAGAAAGCTTGAAATTTTTATCCAAGTTCCATAATGAAAGTGCCTTTATATTCTTCAAACTTTGGCTATCATGGTTATCCACCAAAATTTCTTGACGTTGCTTCTTTGAAATCCACAAGGCTACATCACGAATTAAGTCATGCAATTTTACACATGTTGGCCTATCTGTATTCATCAACAAGCAAGAATCCACTAAGACCTGAAGAGCATCTAAAATCTCTCTCCTTGCATCCTCCATTGTAACAATAGTCTCCTCTAGCCCAATTATCCTCTTGCCAAATCGAATTAGGTCTTCTTTATGAACATAGAGCATAGTAAGAGGAGAGACTTGGATGTTGAACTTGGCAAACTATCATAGCTCAATTCAAGACATGCGTAAGCACTACTTAAACCTTGTCCAATGTCATCCATTGGTTGAAAGTTTTTTAATCTCCAAAGTGTTGACTCCCATTCTCTAATAGGTTTTCTCTTTAAGGACCTTCCCAATGCTACAATTGCAATCGGAAGCCCCTTGCACTCATCAACGATTTCCCTTCCCATATCAGCAAAAATATTTGAGGGATCGTCATTAAGGTTTGAATGCACTTTGAATAATTCACATGCTTCCTTTGTAGTTATCAAATGAAGTTCAATCATAGGCTCACAATCCATAGAGACACATACATTGTAAAGGCGGGTGGTTAACAAGATAGTACAACCTTCAACAAGTGGAATGCCAATATCTTCAAGACTTAGCCACTCCCACACATCATCCAAGATTATAAGAACCTTCTTATTTTTCAAACTTTCTGATAACCTTCGTGCTCTTGCAAGTTGTGTTTCCTCTTTAAATTTCAAATCTAGTTGCTCTGCTATTTCTTGCTGAAGTTTTGCAACATTTGTCGTTTTTGAAACAACCACCATGACAACCTTCTCAAAAAGCTTCAAATATCGTGTTCCCTTGCCCACTTCCTTTGCCAAAGTGGTTTTACCTGAGCCGCCCATGCCATAGAGTCCAATCATCTTGTTCCTCCTATCTTTGATAGCCTCCAAAAGACATTTATAGGTAGATTTCCTTGATTTGAAATCCATAAAGTCTTTTGAAGAGAAGTAAGTAATATCTTGAAGTGGTTTAAGACAAGAAAATGGCTCAAAGTGGGAATTATTTCTTAGTTCTATCATATGCTTTGTCGCTTGACCCATTTTTTTTGCCAGGGAATACTTGAGTGCCACATTGAAACAACTCTTTCCTCGTCTTTCAGCATCTTGTTCTAACTTTTGTGCATCATCTAGAATATTGCCCACATTATGCAACCAATTCTTTACTGGTAGCGTTATTTCCTCACTTTTTCGAGCAACTTGTGTCGTACGCTCATTCACTTCTTCTAGTCTTGTCTTAAGCTCAATTTTTTCTTCATTAAAATCTACTTTGATGTGGTTGAAACAGAACAAATAACGAGCACGATCTAAAATTGGACCCACAAGATACTCTGCAACCTTTGCCCCAATACTAATCACAATATCTGTCATCTAATAATGCAACCACAATTCATGTAGTAAGTGAGGATAATTAAAGACATAAAATTGGTAAAGCAAAGTAGAAAGATTGATAGTTAATGAAAATTAAGAATCCTAATTTGGATAAAAAATTGGTGACAAAACTAAAATTGAACAAATTATTTTTTACATGATGATTTCTTTATCAAGATAACAATTCATCTAGGAACAGAGAAGTTATTCCCTTATTAAACTGACGGTGAATAATAAGAAAAATAGACATAATAACGGGTTCAGTTATAGAAGGATTTTTCTAATATAAATCATTATTACTTCCCTCAATTATTTTACTACTGAAAAGGCATAACAATGCAGAAATGTCCAGTGCAGTGATGATTTAATGTAAATACTAAGACTATTTGTTTGGAAAATTATATAAAACACCCCAAATTTGGATCAGTTACACACAACTACTTCTCTAACCTTTGTGTGTTTAAAATGAGGACATAAACGCTCATATTTTGTCTCTCACATCAACTCCACTTAATTAATCTTTCAGACAAAATTAATGATTTTATCCTATCCAAACTTAAACATTTTTATTATATAATATGTCATTTAAAAAATAACTCTATATTTTTATTTAAAAATACACGGTCAAATGAATATTTTACATGCATTATAAGTATTTTTCATTCATAAGACTTTTTATTTATAAAGTCCATGGTCGAGAAAACATTTTAAAGCCTTTTGTAAATATTTTTTAATCTATTATTTTTAAAAATACCGCAAATTATATGCCAAATTTCAAAGTTTTTTTAGATCACTTGGTATATAATTTGGAAAAAAAATTGTAAGTAATAAAAACCTTAAAACTAACAGAAATTTTGACACTAGGGTAGTTGAAAGTAAAAATGTGAAAATGATAAGGTCTTTAATTCAAACTTCCAAAGATTATAAATAATGATATATACAAGGGTGAAGGGACCCAATATATATTCAGGACCCTTTTTGTAATTTAACTTATTTATTATGTCTCAATTAACTTTGGTCCCCTACTATTGGACCAAAAACTTCAGGGAACGTTAACTAATTATTCAGTTTTCGTAAATGCAAGTTCAAAAAAATTCAGAAATGTTCATTAATCAATATTTTAAGTAAAAAAGTTATTTAAACCTTGCAATACGGAATACTGTCATTTTGAAATGTAACAATTATTTGTAAAATTATTTTTTGTGATCCATATAAAAAATATAGCAAATATGAATGTTAGAAATCATCAATTATAAGTATTTTATGAACTTCAATTTTCTATATGATAGTCTTTCTTTCCGACTTAATTAAGAGTATGGTAATTCGATAAGACAGGTGCCTAACATTTTACAATATTATTCATTGTTTGATAATTCAGTTTGAAGATCGAATAATGATTATGCAATATGAAAACAAATTAAAACACATATATAGTAGAATTCTAGAATTTATATAATGTGTATATATGTGCCATGCTAAAGGAAATATAATTCATGCTTATCATAAAGAAATATCATTAAAATTAACCGCATGTAAAGAAAATACAACCAAACAAAATATGAGATCTCAGAATTAGAATATGATTGAAGTTACATATTCTAGGTAAAATTTATCAAAATAAAAAGATATGTTGGTAAAAGAAAATTAAACTAATTATCGGAATATAAGAAAAAGAAGACATTGTCGAATTCAAACTGTGTGAAAAAATTCACCAAGAAAGAATTAAACAATGACTCAATCTCTAAAATCAGGAAATGAGATAATATTTTGAAATTAATTTTAGAAGAGTTTAACTTCCAAATTCATTAGCGTAAGTTTATTTACAATTTGAAAGGGCTAAGCCTTAAAAAGAAATAACAGAATCAAGAAGTTAATATTGTGATATGCCATGAATAAATGTATGTCTGGTAACAATATTCTAAGACCATTTGCTTCTTCACCATTTTTTGAGAATATAAAAATAAACAATTACATCAATAGTAAAATACATCAACATTCCCTCTGTTTAGTTTGAATTAGAGATTTCCTTGTATTTTCAAAACTTTTATATATTTTCCTTAGATCAAAATATATGTTGCAAAAGCCTATCTCTTGACTTTGATGAGGTTTAACTTTTATACAACCAGTTGTTAGTTGACTGTTAAATCACAATATTGAGACTTTATTTTTGACCGAATGACATCTTCCATTCTCACTACTGTCTTCCATACCTAGCTGATATATAATGTCAAGATTTTCACTCCATTTTAGGTTTTTCTTGATGCCATAGGATGCTAGGTTTGTAACATGACAAATCTCAGTATTTGTTTTTCATTAAGCTGTATATTAGATTTCACATTGATTCGATTAATTGCATTTATAGGTTGAATTGAACATATAGCATTCATTCATTCAATATATTAAAATTGGGCATAATAAGGGTAAAATTGTCATTATTGGTGATTATTTACATAATGAATTTTCTAGGATAATTGATAAATTTTATGCCTATTTCTAATTGTATGTGTTGTAGAAATTAAGAGAAATGAGCAAAATGACGAAGCTCTGATGGTTTATATGAAAATATATATTTTAGACTAGGCCTAAAATTTGAATCTGTCTCCCTCTTTTTTTTGGGTTAATCACTGCCTGGTTTAATCCGGACTCGAGGGGTAGGAGTGTTGACCACATAGGCAAGGTTGTCTCCGGCCTCTTTTTAACCTATACTAAGCTTATATTTTTTGAAACCCTATGTCAAAAGAAAAAGATATGGAACCCTGGCCTAACCCTGATTTCACTACATTCTCTCTCTTAAAATAGACAGAATTTCTTCAATGTTCTCATCCTCTCAATCTCTGGTATGTGTTTCTCCTAGTAGCAGCATACAAACCTCTTCATTGCTTGGCATGGTGGAAACAATGGATTGATCATGGGATTTCAATATGGGAGTTTTGTTTTTCCACTCCCACCCAATCGCTTATTTTCCTTTTTTGAGATTCTAGGAGAATTTTTAGGGAAATTGGATGTAGTTTGCAGATTCTTTTTTTTTTTTTATGATCGAAAGAGGATTTGAACACGTGAAGAAGGTTTATTTAGGATTAGATTAGTTTGCAGATTCTATATGTATGAGAAGTGGTAACAAATTTTGTTTTCTTAATATTCATATACGCTTGACATCCTTGCTGGCTTGGACATCTTTGGAACGATGGATTTAACTTTTAAATGAATATTTTACTTAAACTTATGAGCTAGTTGCGGATTCTTGATTAATGGGCTTGGGTGTTGTATGTTTAAAATTAGCTAGTAAATAAGATTGTTATTTGTATAAGAAGCATTGGATGACAATTAACTTTTTAGTTTTAATTCATTGGATATGATATCAACACTGAGTTCAAATTTTAGAAGAGTTAATTAAGTAGCAACTACTTGGGATTCCCCTTTGAGGGGTTAAGATCTTTGATCCTTATAATTAACATATACATCTCCAGGTTAGGTACTTAATTAACATGAAGTAGAAAAGTTGACAAACAGGACACAAGCATTAATTAATTGTTTTGATCCAAGTATAGCCTAGAGGATTTCTCAAGGGACAAATTTCTATTAGCCAAGATAACTCCCATCTGATATTTTGAATCAATGAGTTCCAACATTTTCTCCTACTAAATGTGACTCATCCAAATGTCCAGATCTCCTACTGATTATTGCTACTAGGAATTATTTGCACATAAGTTCAGTTCCTTAGAGAATGACATCTGGAATTGTACTCACTATTCTCATTGGAGTAAAAATATTTTGAAGAGTAATAGTCAAAGATCTAAAGTAAAATTAAAGTTATTTTCAAATACAACATTATGAGCTCTTCACAACTCTTGAAGATAGGTGAAGAGATGTTTTCAAACTGTAGAGAGAAAATTATTCAATACCTAAGTTTAGGTTTTGAAATGTGTTAGTTGGATTAATTTTATTTTATTTGAAATTGAAATCAATGTTGGGTTGATTAATATTGAAATCAATGTTACGGTGTAATCATATCATGGGCTAAAGATCATAATTACCCCAGAAGTTTAAGGACAAGATCAAATTTACCTCTGAAGTTTTTTTTTATTAAATTTGCCCCTAAAGTATAAAAACGAATCAAATTTACCCCTACATCCTACATATAATGTCACCGCATCCTCTATATCATAAATCATGTCACCTCATCATCTTCTCCATCATCCCTCTCTCCACCACCTCCTCTCCTCCCCTCCCCTCCCTCCCCCACCACCGCCACTTCTCTCCCTCCTTGCCTCCCGCCCACCAAATCCAAATCACGAGTCCTCGTCTTCAGTCTCCGTCCTCTTCCTCCACCAAATCCTCCTTGGCTTTACTAGTGGAAAATAGGCAGCAACCTATTGGCTTCCGAACTTTCACATCTCTGATCTGGAAAAAACATGGTATATTCCTCTTTGCCTTTCTTCATTCACATCATCATCATCTGCTCTCTGCTTGTATACAACGTTCAACAACATGGCTATTATACCTCTCCTGGCATCTTTCTTCCTCCTCTTTTGCCTTCCCTTGATTTTCTTTCTCATCTACAAAGCTTTCGCTTCTGCTAACATCAAGAAGAACAGCAGCAGAAACCTCCTTCCCAAATCATACCAATGGCTTTGAGAAATGACGCCATTATCATCATCATTATTAGTATTGTTTTACGTGATTGGGAGAGGTGTTGGAGAGAGGGAGGGATGGAGAAGATGATGAGGTGACATCACTTATGACATGTAGGATGTAGGGTAAATTTGATCCATTTTATATACTTTAGGGGCAAATTTGATCAAAAGAACTTCATGTGCATATTTGATCCTGACATAAAAATAAAACTTACAGGGCAAATTTGATTTTTAACCCTTATATAATTTGTCTTCCTTTGATACTTGTATGAAATTTATTTGATTTGGATTGCATTGACATAATTGCATTAATTAATTCTAATCAACCACTACAAAAAAAGTCAATAACTAGACACATGTTTAATGTTTTTGAAGGAAAATATGTCAAAAAAAGTTTTTTAATAGAATTTCTTCGCTAATCATCGATTGAAATATTTACCAGGCTAATTAGTCACGGAAAATTTCATGACTATTTGAGTATTTTCCCACATATTCACCACATAAATTCAGTGGCAATTTTTTTATAAGAATTCAGTGGCAAATTTTACTTGTACAATATTTAGTCTAATTTATTGAATGTTTTATAAATAATATATTATTTTAATAAAAAGTATGAATAAAGTATCATAATAAATAATGTTTGATAAATGATATATTGTTTTTAAAAAATTATGAATAACGTATCATAATAAACAATGTTTCATACTTAATATAGTAATAAAAAATAAATATTAGAAAAATCTATTAAAAAATTAATTTTATATTAATAAATAATAAAAATAAAATAGAAAAAATTATTTTAATAATACACACACACATATATATATATATATATATATATAACAGAGATTTCTGAAATTTCACATAATAAAAGTTTTTTCAAAACAATAGATATTATATATAAAATTTAAATACTAACCATAATGTAAATATAATATAAAGTATATGAATATAAAAAAAATGTAATTATTAATTTAAAAACTCGATGTTAATTAAGAAATTCAAGATATGCTGCTCAGGCAAACTCGATATTAATGCTTAACAAATACTACCTCCGGTCCTAAATATAGGACCTAGATAACTTTTTTTTGGAGAGATTAAGGTTGCGAAATATGTTATTAAATGATTACATATTTAATATATTTCTAGATAATCCATTAGTTTATAGATAAAATAAACTAGTTTAAGTGAAAAAATTAGGTAAATCAATTTATAATTAACTTATTTTTTGCTTTTTTAGGATTTTCCAAAAAAGTCATCTAGGTCTTATATTTAAGACCGGAGGGAGTATTATATATTGAATTAAATATAATGTGAAGTATATAATAAGATGAAATACAATTATAATAATGGGAGATAAAAAATTATATTATATAAATATTATAATTTGTAAATAATTTCATTAGTCTTCATAGTTCAACTGCTGAAGGTATTACACACGCATATTAGACAATTTGTGGAGGTTTTTTTGTAGTGCACTCGAATAGAGCTTAGTGCTATTATTTTGTGTTAATCACCGCCCGGTTTGATCCGGACTCGAGGGGTAGGAGTGTTGCCTACATAGGTAAGTTTGTCTTATCTCCAAATGAGAGCGCTTCTTGGACTTCGAACACGCGTTCTCACATCTTTATGGGAGTTGTAGTCCATTTACCGGCTGCCCATTAGTGCTATTTGAAGAGTAGGGGTGTCATCATTTTGATATACTAGAGGTTGCACTTGATGAGATTTGGCATTTAATGAAACTTAGTGAAATTAGTTACTAAATGGTTCTTGATATATAATGAATTGAGAATGGGTTATTTTCTAGGTATAGGAATAATTATGAATTAATTCACTAGATTTGTCGATTGACCAGGTTTGATATTTTGATTAAGAACATAGTTGAAACTCGGATTTGATATTGCGCATTTGGTATTTGTGATTAATTTGAAGAATTGGTCTTTTACTTGGGCTGATTGAACAATCCATTGATTATAAAATGAAAAACCAAATATTAGGTACTTTAAGGTCCTGATTTCTTGTGTCCATGCATGATATTAAATTTAAATTGCTAGTTTTATTTGGAGTTCAGTTATAGGAATTGGCACTTGACTGATCAAGGGTGTTAATCAGCCTAACTAAAAACTAGCTAATCTAGCGCTAGCTAGATTAGAACACTCCTCTTATTTTAAGTAAACTATGATTGCCACTATCTTACAAAAATGCAACAAACTAGTTTAGAGTTTCATTTCTAGTTGCATTCACATACTCATTAAAAGAGAACGTAATTATTTCCTCCTATTATTCATATTGTATTTCATGATATTTAGCTTAGTTAAGAACCAATAAAAGAAGGTTACTCAAAAGAAAGAACGATCAAAGGTTGTTCTATATCACATCCCTTTAGATTATTTCTTGATAAAGACCTAATCGAGACTATATAACAAAATCCTTTCTTCAAGATGTGACAATAGCTTTAAATTAATAAGTACTAGTATTTATTTTGAAGGTTCAATTTTGATATATAAAAGTTGTTATATTGCATTGAGAATGAAATGTTTTTATTTATTCAAGTATTTAGGCTCTTATTAACATTCACCAGGTGGTTATATAAGTCAACAAATTAGCATATAATAGATGCCTATAAAATGTAAGTGGTACAGAAATTGCCTCCTTTATCGCTAATAAGAGAAATCAAATAAGTTATTGTTTAGCATTAACATATCAAGACAAAGAAATTACGCATCCGACAATTCCTTGATGTTTAATGTTCGAATATTATTTTTCTTTTAAGAGAATAAATTGAAAACAAGATTAAATAAGAAAGAATTTTAAGTTACCTGTATGATAAATAGATGAACTTGATATTTAAGCTCAAACAGTTAAGGCAGTTGCTGATACCTATATTGCATAATTAAATATTAAATATATAAATGACAAGAGTCATGATGAGAAAGATTAAATGAGATATGCATGTAAATCAATCAATGAAGGCAGCCCAAACTCTTTAACAGTTAATAAAAGAAAAAAGGTTGGCCAAAAAAATAAAAGAAAAAAGGGATCACATGAGAAGCAACGGATTATCCTATTGAACCAATATTTGAATAATGCACATCGATCATGATACATAACATTTTTTTTGGTGAATTATACATAACATTTTTTGCCAACACATACATAATATTTTTTATTTGGTAATGAAAATTTAATTAATAAAAATTTAGTGTTACATATAGACCATCCATATAAATGTTCTTTAATCGATTAAGTTTACTATATTCCAATATCCATTTTGCATTAATGTAAAGAATTAAATTGATGACTAATCTCAAAGTAATTGAAAAAAAAGATTAAATTTTCTATAAATTTTCTATAAATGCATTACCTGAAAGTTTCGTCGATCAGTTTGATAATATTAATCCAATGAATGAGAGAGATGAATGTTAATGAATATGAGAATGAAGTCTGAATTCTTAATAGAACATATATAGATGATGAGAATTCATTGTTTACGTTAGCTCCTTAACTAAGAATATACCAATTTTAAAGCTCAAGGAAGCTAGAAAAGTTCTTAATATGTATCCTTTGAGTTCTAAGTATATTATCACTTTGATTTTATTTTGAAGTAATGAAGCAAAATTAGACTAATAAATCATAACATATGTCACATATAATTATATTATTGGTTAATTTATAAAATAGAATAAATTAATTTTGATCATAAAAGATAACTATATATAAACAGTTTCAAGCGATTAAATTTGCAACCTTAATTTTCTTCAAAAGTTAAATTGATCTTATAATTTAGGATCAAAGAGAGTATATAATGTATATAACTTTCAAGTTTATTTTATACCATCCTTTACTTGGAGTGTAAGAAAATGAAAGTATGATCCCCAAAGAAGTTCCATTATCTCTTCCTACTCATTTTTTGATGAGCTGGGAAACTAATTCTGGATACAGTATTTAACTTTAAGATAAAAAAAAAGATTCATTATTTAACTAATTAAATAATATTTTCTTGAACTAACATCTTTTAATCTCATCAAATTAGTCAGGATGCTTATATTTAATAATCACATGGATACTTTCCCATACAAATATAAATGAATAAAATACAATTTGCCTATTTTAATGGTATTTCATTATATCAAAATGGCTATGTGAGATGTAAAATGTTTGTTTATTATTAGCAGGTTGAGCTTACACATGTGATACATAAATTACTACTCATTTATGGGTAGTTGGTTGATCTGGTAAGTGGATTAAAACCCCGTAAGGATGAGAACGTGTCTTTGAATCCAGAGAAGAGCTCTTATTGGGAGAAAGAACAACCTTACCTATGTGGGGAACAAACCTACCCTCGAGTACGGGAAATAAGGCGCTAGATGTTATAGAATTATATTCTATAATTAAGAATTTAAAAGGAGAGCGAAAATAAGGCGAATAATAGAGGGGCAAAAACAAGAATCAGAGAAGAGTATAGAGGGTCAAAGAGAAGAAAAGAGAAGAGAGGTCGTCGGCCACAAGAGACAAAAGAGAATTAGAGAAATCTCAATTCATCAAAATGCAAGACAAAACAATAGTTTACCCTAATTCAAGCTATATAGTTCTGACCTAATAACAATGATTAGCCTAAAATAAACCCATTAGGCTCAAATACAATAAAACAACTCAACCCAATAAAATAAAATACTAATTCATTAATTAATTCAATTAGCCAAGATAACTAACCGAATTAATTAACTACTTTATTCCAATTATTAAAATCATAACACCGGATTATTGGGCTATGTTTAACAAAAAATAAAAAAAACAATACTCACTTTCTGTAAAATCCTAGCTTTTTCAACTATATTTGTAGCAATATAATCAATTAATAACCACTTTTCTAGTGTTAGAAGCCCAAAATTACGAATAAATGAAAACTTTTTTTTTAGAAGATTAGATAAAACATTTTTCTCCGTAAACTGAGCTTCTAAACACCTCGTAAAAATTATTTGTCAATTACAATCTCAAGTGGTTCATTAATTTATTATGCAGCTCAAACAGAAACTAATTTTAAATTTGAAATCATCTACACCTGAACAACTTAATATAACTACAAAGAAATCAAACTATCATAAATGGTTCTATCTTATACAAATATATCTAAACCTGAACTCCGGTAACTTCTAAGCACATACGGGCCTAGCAGGCATCTCCGCTCTATATGATAAAATTCCTTGTTCTCTATTATTCTCCTTGTTACCTGCAGTTTTTTTTTAAAAGCGGTGAGATTCAAAGAATCCCAATAGCAATTTATTTCATTCATTATCATTTGTTCTATAAGACTGCATTCATATGAGTGATATGATTCTTATATCCTTTTCGCGTATATAACGCCTCCACTCCATAGCAACAATATCTTCACTGCTATGTAGCTTCTGACACACAAGGTGCGACATGCACCGAACAACATTTCATATAATGATACCACTCATTATATTTAATGTTGGTCTTTACCTGCAGGAATTTTAAATTCACCAATACAGAATGATAAAATTGACAAAGAGGGTGCGACCCCCTGGAGTACTCCAAAATTCATAAATCATAAATAATACCACATAAGCATATAAGGTATAAGAATTCAATACTCATATTTAATGCAGTAAATTTTAAAATTCATAGCATGCTATTTATATGACTGAAATAACCCGCTACCTGGGCTCCAGCCAATACTTCCTCAACAATACTTCCGCAACTTTCTTCTTTTTCTTTTAAATGCCTTGAAGCATATAATCGGCCCTCAGTCCCTATTATTACATCATGTAATAATAGTGGTTAATAATCATTTTAGTTTATAGACTAAATGCGTCTCTCTCAATCGTATACTGCTACTCAATCCCTTGTAATTAATTATTTTGATGTCATCCATTTAATGTTCAAATGATCATACCAACAAAACAAATGAAGAAATCAAGCTCATTTACCATTTCAATCTTTTTCTTCTTTGGGAACATCAATTAATTCCAAATTTATAATCATTGTTTTCTCATCACTTAATTCCTTTTAAATCACATTCTTGCACTTTTTGAAACATTATTCCACCATCACATACAAATATGAAATTCAACCAATTCAAATCATAATCATATGAATTTCATAGTCATCAATTTCAATCCAAAAGAATCATATCAATTAAGCAAACTTCTTACAATCATATAATTAGTAACACCATATCATTTCACTGTAATTTCTCAGCCAAAACAGAACCAACATAAGTAAAACAAATATGCATTTTCCTAGCTCATTTTAAACATACATACACATGTCAATCAATACACAATAATTTGCATTTGTTTATGATTCATAGTGATAACCCTTAAATCAGAGAAAATGATTTCAAACATAGAAAAACTAATCTTCATGCATTTGCAAATATTCATACTTAAAATAATCAATAGCAAGCATTCCCCTTAATTGTTACAGTTTATTGACTTGTTGAAACAAGAAAACAAGCTTGCATACCCAATGTTTTTTTCAATTCATAAATCCAAAAGCAACACTAAAAAAAACATTAAAAAAATCAGAATTTGCAAACACATGAAATTCAACAATCAAGCATTAAATTTCTATTTCATACACTTTAAATCCTTCACTCCAAAATGCCTAAAGCAGAATCATGAACAGAAAAAGGGAAGAATACTTAACTTGTAAAGTACCCAAAATACAACATATTAATCCAGAAAATAATAGAATCTTATACATCAATATTCTATCCTTTAATACACATAACCACAAATCATACACTTCATACTAAAGTGTCCAAACAGATGAGAGGAAAAGAAACTCTGTAAAGCCATCAGTCCAAGAATATGTTAGACATGCAAAAATCACTTTATAACTCCATTAAACTTATAGATTAGTTTAATAAATAATGTAAACACAAAGAACCCCAAGATGGCCGTCAGATTTGAGCACCCAATTTGGGGGTTTTTTCAAAAATTCAACTAAACTTCCAAGTAACCTTGAAATCTACCCACAAACATGAAGAATCAAAACTTAATTTGTGTTTTGAGTGGTTATGGAACCCAAAATAGAAAACCCCTTTCAGCCTCCCCTCTCCAATCGCAAAGCAAAAAGGAAATGAGTATGAACTGAAATAGAAAACTCACCTAGGATGAAGCTCAGCTAGCAGGACAGAACAGCGGCCATCCCCGTCGCACACCGTCGCCGTCGAAAGCCGGTAGAGCTCGCCGGAGGAAAGAAAACGAAAAGACAGAGTGAGAGAGGCGAGGGAACAGAACGAAAATGACAAGTAAGGAAGTGTTTGGCTTGCTCCGCCGTTACTCGCCACCGTCGTCATCGTTGCCGTCGTGAATCTCACCGGAATATCCGCCGAAGGGAGAGAGCACAAAGAGAGAATGAAGATGAGTGTGTTTTTAGAGAGAGAGAAGTGAATAAGGAAGAAGAAGATAATGATGTTATTTAAGAAGAAGAAAAATGAAATAAAAATGAATAAAGATGATTATACCAACTTGCCCCTTAAACCAATTGACAATATTACCCTCTTGATATTCCTACTTCTTTTCCAACTCTTTTCTCAATAAATTTTGCTTTATTAATGTTAGTTTTCCCCAAATATCTTAGGTAAATATTTTAATTTATTCATAGTATCTAAAAATATTATTTATTTAGTTACCTTCACAAATCAAAATTTTGGGATGTTACAATTCTCTCCCCCTAAAATAATTTCGTCCTCGAAATTGAAAGAGAAGTACTATATCATAAGAAGCTTGACATAATTCTAAAATAATTGATCTAGTAGAAAATATCATTCTTGAGGAGGTTGCTATGAGTTTAAGTGGTGAGACATGATGGATTTTTTTTATACGAAGCAATTGAAGTTCTTGACAATTCATATATATAGGAGATCAAATCAGAATGATTTGGATATATACGACTTTTGGAATGGAGAGCAATGAAAACGGCAAAGATATCGAGAAAGGAAATTCTAGTGTATGGATATCATTTATTTTGTATTCAAGGTCAACTTGAACTAAGAACTCTATGGACTCTTAACAACTCTAATTCAACTTCTTTCTGCTCAAATTGCAAATTGCAGTCCATACACACTTGTCCAGTTAATATGAAAGTCCCTTGTCATTTTTAGTGTTATTATTATTATTATTTTTTAATACTAGTCTAGCACAGACGATTGGACACAAGGTAAACATATCCAACACATACAATATCACTCATTCAATATGAGTGAATCAAGGAAGTTAAACAAATGAAGAAAATTACAACATAGCAAAATTTCCAAACAGATTAAGAACCATCAATTTCTAATAATTTCAACTTAATATAGGATCAAGTCTACATGAATCATCAATGCAACCAACTAGTACCAATTCATGCTAAAATCCCATAATCACATCAATCATATACATTGCCACTCAAAGAAAGAAATTGACTCACTCCTATCCATTTTCACTTACATCAATAAACATTTACATTCCTAGAAACAAAAAAAAAAACAGCAAACATTTAACCTTTACAAGAAGGATCAATACAAAACCTCATCTTATCAATTTTCTTCATTACTTATTCCCTAGACTTTATTTACTAAATTCAAATAAGGAGTATACATAACATGTTCAAAACAGAACAATCTCATTTCATGATGGGAATCAAGGGTAATCAAAAATACTTATAATTTCATTTTGAGGTTTTACATCCCTGTTCATAAGTAATTATTTCATGCTTACTTTTCCTAACATACTTTCAATCATTGAAACATACTACATATCCCAATAATATCCAATCTTTGACATTCTCATTCATTAAACATTCATATAAACTCACAAAATTTCATCCGCGTTCATTGACAATCCCAATCCCAACGTATAAATGTGACATATCAAAGTAGGATTAACTCATTCTAGGTTCCAAAACTTATTAACTGTTTAAGATAAATTACAAGTTCAAAAATACTCCCTACCATTACCAATCACAACATTACCAATCACAAGTCTGTCAAAGTAGACCAAAGAAAAGAAAACAAATCAAAACTTATTTGCACATAAGTCACACATACAATAGATACATAAACCTTTATCATATCTACAACCATTTAATTATTTACAAAGAAAAATCTTAAGAGTAATTAATGTTCATCTTCATCCATGTTCATTTGGTTGCTAACACAGGTCTACATGTTACCTTTTTAAATTCTGAATTTTGAAATGATGAACGAAATGTATGTTAGTTGTTGTCATTATAGAGATGATTGCTTGATACTTGTTATTGAATTGTTATAGGTGATTTCTACTATGTTTGTCTCAATGTTTACTATTCTTTATTACACACAACTCTAATGCAAACAATTCAGCAATCAATTATATTTTCTCCATATTAGTTTCTTAAAAAAAATTAGATTTCCAAAACTGCACTAATTATATCATGTAAGCTAGATTCATACTTCTTAATTAAATGAGTTGGTCTTAATACTTAACTGTATATGTCTTATATATATTTATCCAAACAACTCTTATTTTGTTCAAACACAATCAGATTTACAACCAATAGTCGCGTACTATCCTCACCTAATTTAGTGATCGTTGAGTATTTAGGATTAATTTCTTGAGTATGTTAACTCATTAAAACATCCATGTTTATCATTATGCAAAAATCAGTTTACAACTCATCATCCATTCCTAAGTAAAGACAAATCAGTTAGTTACAAGGATCAATAACGCACAATTTAAAACAGAGTGCAGGTTGCATACAAACATCTAATAAATCAGAGTTAGATATCAACTAACAAGGTACATTAATCTGTTACACTTCTATCGTAATTTAAAACACACATATTTCAAATACCATTCAGTTATTAAGAGGAATAGGCAGAAAAGTTTCTTAAGCACAATTACATTCACAAGACCAAACACAGTTATAACTACCAATCACCACCAAACAAACCAAACAAAAAGGCAAAAAGAAATAAAACATCCTCACTCAAAACAGAAATTTTTTTTTAAAAAAAAAAAAAATTTCAAGTGAATATATTAGCAAAATTTCCAAACATCATGCATACAATTCTTGCATTTATTTACCACCCAAGTTTGGTAATTTGAACACTTCAACCAATGAGTAATAAATCAGTTCAGCCCCTTAAAAACAAAAGAAACAGCAAGGAAAAACAATTCTGAACATTCACAAATTATGCTTCCATTGATGTCTTGTGCTTTTTTTTTATTCAATGTTGCACAATTTATCATTTTCTTTCATTATATTTTGGAACTCAATTCAATAAAGGAGGTCAAACTCCTCAAGTGACACAGTTGAAGTTTTTATGAAGGTCTCTAAAATTTAACAACTTTATGGAACCCAGGCCATATACAAACAAGGTAACTCATTATGAATATTTGTTAATCATTCACACAAGGAAAATTGTTTCTTCCAAACAACTCAAATCACATTTATAACACAAGTCATACTTCATATCCAATTTGCAACCAAACATTTCAATCAATTAAAATGTAGACATTCATCACTTTTACATAAGCATTTTGTCATGCAACAACTCAGACACAGATTCACAATCAGATTTTTAATCAAATCTTTGTTGATTCCAGAGTTAGTTATATTAATTTGATCGATCATTATATTCTCTATATGTACATGCATATAGAGAATCAACAAAGATTTGATTCAACATAGAAGGGATTTTTATCATACATTAATTCATTCAACAACATGCATAAACACTATGACATACAATCATTCACGCAGAGAAGACAATTCCATTCAAAACAAAATCAGATCACAATCAAATCACACATCAATATTTTTGCAAACACCCAACAATTCAATCAAAATAAAATCAATTCACATTTATAACTACACGTCATACTTCAAAATCAATTTGCAATCAACATTCCAATTACTTAAAACAACCATATACCACCTTTACACAATTAATTCATTGGGTACACAATTTTCACACAACTTTCACAATTAATAATATACATCAAGTTAGAAACTGCAAAACAAACAATTCCAATAGAATTTCAATCATCATAACAATTCAATTCATTAATTAATCCTACTCTTCAACAGACAAGCAAAACAAACAAAGAGATTATGTCAATAATTTTCCATTTCAATGTACATTCATGATTACTTGTTATTTTCAAGTTATATTAATCCCTTAATCCCAATAAGGTCCATTGTGATGCCTCGACTATGATTATGTCCGGATCATAATTATATTCGAGACCCCACTATGGAATCCTTATTCCGTTATTCCTCTCTCAAGATTCTTATCAATTTCTCCATGTTGTTCTTAGCTTAATTTAATTTCTGTTCTATTTATTTCCCAATAAGTTATTTCACTTTTTTTTAGCAGTACTCCATATGAATATCACTTAATTCAATTCAATAATCATTACAAAATTTGTCAATGTTTAATTCTCATTATTCTTTAGTTAAATTTTGTTCCTATCACGTAACTTGTCCAATGATTTTTTTTTTTTGAATTTAAATTATCACTAGCTTCATATCTTATTAATATCTCTCCTTTTATCCCAATATTATACCACAAATGCTTCTATATCTCAATTTAATCTTGTTTCCATTTTTATTCCTACGAGAATACCTCTAGGCCCCTTGAACTCTATAAATCTCTAGTAGGTTGCTACAAAATTTAATTTTGAATTATGATATTTTGAACCCTAACTTTTGAATTCCACATCTCCAATATGTGAATTCAAATTTATTCTTATTTCTAACGTCATTTGTTTAAAATATTCCTTTCTTTAACTTCTATTGCCACAATACACTTAACATCCTTTATTAGTTAATGCTTAATGTAATGTTCTAAGTTACTTGCTAGTTCACTATTGCAGTTCTTCTTTGTCTCTCTACCTCTCTACTTATTGCTAACATGTTCTTTCCTAGGATTTACCAAAGGTGTTCTAATGGTATCCATAAATATGTGATGTACGAGCAAAGTATTCTAGCTAATTTGGGCCAGAATCATTGCTCTGATACCAAATGTAAAATCCTAGCTTTTTCAACTATATTTGTAGCAATATAATCAATTAATAACCACTTTTCTAGTGTTAGAAGCCCAAAATTACGAATAAATGAAAACTTTTTTTTTTAGAAGATTAGATAAAACATTTTTCTCCGTAAACTGAGCTTCTAAACACCTCGTAAAAATTATTTGTCAATTACAATCTCAAGTGGTTCATTAATTTATTATGCAGCTCAAACAGAAACTAATTTTAAATTTGAAATCATCTACACCTGAACAACTTAATATAACTACAAAGAAATCAAACTATCATAAATGGTTCTATCTTATACAAATATATCTAAACCTGAACTCCGGTAACTTCTAAGCACATACGGGCCTAGCAGGCATCTCCGCTCTATATGATAAAATTCCTTGTTCTCTATTATTCTCCTTGTTACCTGCAGTTTTTTTTTTAAAAGCGGTGAGATTCAAAGAATCCCAATAGCAATTTATTTCATTCATTATCATTTGTTCTATAAGACTGCATTCATATGAGTGATATGATTCTTATATCCTTTTCGCGTATATAACGCCTCCACTCCATAGCAACAATATCTTCACTGCTATGTAGCTTCTGACACACAAGGTGCGACATGCACCGAACAACATTTCATATAATGATACCACTCATTATATTTAATGTTGGTCTTTACCTGCAGGAATTTTAAATTCACCAATACAGAATGATAAAATTGACAAAGAGGGTGCGACCCCCTGGAGTACTCCAAAATTCATAAATCATAAATAATACCACATAAGCATATAAGGTATAAGAATTCAATACTCATATTTAATGCAGTAAATTTTAAAATTCATAGCATGCTATTTATATGACTGAAATAACCCGCTACCTGGGCTCCAGCCAATACTTCCTCAACAATACTTCCGCAACTTTCTTCTTTTTCTTTTAAATGCCTTGAAGCATATAATCGGCCCTCAGTCCCTATTATTACATCATGTAATAATAGTGGTTAATAATCATTTTAGTTTATAGACTAAATGCGTCTCTCTCAATCGTATACTGCTACTCAATCCCTTGTAATTAATTATTTTGATGTCATCCATTTAATGTTCAAATGATCATACCAACAAAACAAATGAAGAAATCAAGCTCATTTACCATTTCAATCTTTTTCTTCTTTGGGAACATCAATTAATTCCAAATTTATAATCATTGTTTTCTCATCACTTAATTCCTTTTAAATCACATTCTTGCACTTTTTGAAACATTATTCCACCATCACATACAAATATGAAATTCAACCAATTCAAATCATAATCATATGAATTTCATAGTCATCAATTTCAATCCAAAAGAATCATATCAATTAAGCAAACTTCTTACAATCATATAATTAGTAACACCATATCATTTCACTGTAATTTCTCAGCCAAAACAGAACCAACATAAGTAAAACAAATATGCATTTTCCTAGCTCATTTTAAACATACATACACATGTCAATCAATACACAATAATTTGCATTTGTTTATGATTCATAGTGATAACCCTTAAATCAGAGAAAATGATTTCAAACATAGAAAAACTAATCTTCATGCATTTGCAAATATTCATACTTAAAATAATCAATAGCAAGCATTCCCCTTAATTGTTACAGTTTATTGACTTGTTGAAACAAGAAAACAAGCTTGCATACCCAATGTTTTTTTCAATTCATAAATCCAAAAGCAACACTAAAAAAAACATTAAAAAAATCAGAATTTGCAAACACATGAAATTCAACAATCAAGCATTAAATTTCTATTTCATACACTTTAAATCCTTCACTCCAAAATGCCTAAAGCAGAATCATGAACAGAAAAAGGGAAGAATACTTAACTTGTAAAGTACCCAAAATACAACATATTAATCCAGAAAATAATAGAATCTTATACATCAATATTCTATCCTTTAATACACATAACCACAAATCATACACTTCATACTAAAGTGTCCAAACAGATGAGAGGAAAAGAAACTCTGTAAAGCCATCAGTCCAAGAATATGTTAGACATGCAAAAATCACTTTATAACTCCATTAAACTTATAGATTAGTTTAATAAATAATGTAAACACAAAGAACCCCAAGATGGCCGTCAGATTTGAGCACCCAATTTGGGGGTTTTTTCAAAAATTCAACTAAACTTCCAAGTAACCTTGAAATCTACCCACAAACATGAAGAATCAAAACTTAATTTGTGTTTTGAGTGGTTATGGAACCCAAAATAGAAAACCCCTTTCAGCCTCCCCTCTCCAATCGCAAAGCAAAAAGGAAATGAGTATGAACTGAAATAGAAAACTCACCTAGGATGAAGCTCAGCTAGCAGGACAGAACAGCGGCCATCCCCGTCGCACACCGTCGCCGTCGAAAGCCGGTAGAGCTCGCCGGAGGAAAGAAAACGAAAAGACAGAGTGAGAGAGGCGAGGGAACAGAACGAAAATGACAAGTAAGGAAGTGTTTGGCTTGCTCCGCCGTTACTCGCCACCGTCGTCATCGTTGCCGTCGTGAATCTCACCGGAATATCCGCCGAAGGGAGAGAGCACAAAGAGAGAATGAAGATGAGTGTGTTTTTAGAGAGAGAGAAGTGAATAAGGAAGAAGAAGATAATGATGTTATTTAAGAAGAAGAAAAATGAAATAAAAATGAATAAAGATGATTATACCAACTTGCCCCTTAAACCAATTGACAATATTACCCTCTTGATATTCCTACTTCTTTTCCAACTCTTTTCTCAATAAATTTTGCTTTATTAATGTTAGTTTTCCCCAAATATCTTAGGTAAATATTTTAATTTATTCATAGTATCTAAAAATATTATTTATTTAGTTACCTTCACAAATCAAAATTTTGGGATGTTACACTTTCTCTAGGTTTGTTCACACAACTTCTCCCCATAAACAAAGATATACTACCTCCGGTCCTAAATATAGGACCTAGATGACTTTTTTTTGGAGAGGTTAAGGTTGCAAAATAGTCTGACATATTTGATATATTTTTAGATTATCCATTAGATTATAAGTAAAATAAACTACTTTAAGGGAAAAAATTAGGTAAATAAATTTATAATTAATTTATTTTGCTTTGTTTTAGGATTTTTAAAAAAATCAATTAGTTCTTGGAAGTACTTAGTACCGGAGGGAGTAGTACATCATATATTTCCTTAACTAAAAACAGATATACATCAGAATTTCTCTTGGTTCTGATCATCTTTTCATCTTCTTGTAGTCTGAGTTGCTACAGACCAAAAACAAAAAAAAAAAAAAAAAATAAAAGAAAAGAAAAGAAAATGGAAGTTGCAGCCACCAAGGTTTGTGTAACTGGTGCCAATGGCTTCTTGTCTTCTTGGCTCGTTAAGCTTCTTCTCTCAAAACACTATTTTGTTCATGGCACTGTCAGAGACCCTGGTATGGTATCTTACAACATAGCTTTCATTCATTGTTTTCTGTTATCAGAATGCGTCAAGTTTTGATTTTTTTTTTTCAATTCATCATACCACTTGAGTTTTCTCCATAACCCATGTTTCAGATTCTTGAATTTTTTGTTTGTTTGTTTGATTAGGTAATCAGAAGAATGGTCACTTGCTTACATTGGAGGGAGCTTCTGAGAACCTTAAACTCTTCAAAGCTGATCTTTTGGATTATGGGTCTCTCTCTTCTGCTATTTCTGGTTGTAGAGTTGTTTTCCATGTTGCTAGTCCTGTGCCTTCTTCCACTGTATCCAATCCTGAGGCAAGTTTTTATTCTCTCCTTGTGTTTAAAGTTACTCTTTGTTTCTAGTTTACTTTTTTACCCCCCTTGAGATTGAGAATGCTAAGCTAGTACTTAATCATGTCATATTTTATGTTGAACTTTGTTTTTGGACAAATTAAGGAAGCCGACTGAGCCTTTTATTCATAAAAAGATTGCTTTCCCTGATTTGATTAGATTAAGTATGCTAGTTTTTGACCAAAAAAAAAAAAGATTACGTATGATAGTTAAGTTAGTTATCAACGCATGATATTACTTATATACCCTAACCATATACTTGTATTCTCAGTATCTCATTCTTGCTTGTTTATTATAGATAAATATTATTAGGGTTTATTTGGAAAAAAAGTTGAGAAAAATTAGAAAGTTGTTTATATTTAGGAACGAATTGAAATTTGAAATTGATTTTATATTTAGGAATGGAGGGAGTAAGTATTTTGTATTTAGTTTGAAGTCTGATTAGAAGAGGAAAAGGAAACTGAGGCGAACACTTAATGAACACTTAATGAAGTTGTAGTGCGAACTGGTAGTAAACAATATATCTGATTTAATTACTGATAGAACACAATGGCGTTGTGCAATTCATATAGTCAACATCACCTAGCCTTTCAGTTAAAAAAAAACATCACTTAGCGGGATAAGGTTGGGTTGCTCCAAAAAAGTTAACTAAGTCATACATTTAGGAATAGAGTGAGTAGTTCAGAGAAAAGATTCAAGCAAATTAATTTATGAATAACTTGGTCTAAATTTCTTACTACTTTCGAATAAAGTCTAATAGGTTCAATGTTCAGAGATGAAGGGAGTAGAATGTTTTTTAGCCTTTAGGAACTTTTGCTACTTTGGTCTTCATAAGTTGAAACTTTTTTTTTTCACACATTAAAAATATCACTGGTCTTTGATGGAAATAGCATCATAGTTGCAAAGTGAACAGCCTCCAAATTTCATTTAATTGATTACATAATTATCCTGTGTTGGTTCATTATGTTGGCATGAAATTCTGACTTGTTTGAATATTGCAATTTTTTTTGTCATTTCCTGTATTCACACTGTCATTTGGTATTTGCTAGAATCAATATTGTTTCCTTTTTTTTCTTTCAGCCAATACTGCCGTAAATTCCATTATTTCTATCATTTCTTCAATATAAAACTTGTATGTAGAGTGAATCTTGCTAGCAATACCCATATGATTGATGGCATTTCTGTTCTATTTCTTGAATAAGCTCATAATGCAGTTCAGGCTATGTTTCTTTGTAAATCAGACCACTTGAAGTTCAAGATGCTAGGTTTCATTTTAGAGTTCCAATATTGAGAGCGAGCATCGATATTGGCACTTGACTTTCCCTATATGTTTTTTTATATGTTGTAATCAAAGTTTTCTACAGGCAGAAATGGTTGAGCCTTCAGTTACTGGCACTAAGAATGTCCTTAAAGCTTCTCTTGAAGCAAAAGTGGAACGGGTTGTCTATGTATCTTCTCAAGCCGCTGTTTCCATGAACCCAAACTTGCCGAAGGATCAAGTGATTGATGAGTCCTGTTGGTCTGATAAAGAGTATTGCAAAAGAACAAAGGTCTGAAGCTTTGAACTTCTTTTACCTATGAGTTTCTGGTTCAAATCTGAAATTGGTGCTTCATTTTGAAAGTAATATTGTCTTTAATGGATGCATACTGTTTTACTTGAATTTTTATTTGATAAATATACTGTGCAATTTAGTCACTCAACTATCAATAATATTTCCTCTCGCTTCTTTCATGATTCAGAACTGGTATTACTATTCCAAGACAGAATCAGAGTTGCAGGCCCTGGATTTTGCCAGAAATACTGGGCTCTCAGTGGTAACTGTTTGTCCCACTCTAATATGGGGGCCAATTTTGCAGGCATCCACAATAAATTCGAGTAGCTTGATTCTCCTCAAGCTATTTCAAGGTGTTAGTTAATGACTTCTCAATTATTTTTTTTTTTTTGCAATATGCTAAATGCTATGACTCAGCCAATGTCAAACTCTATGAAATCTCATGGGCATAGATCAACGAAACAACGACAATGGCGTTGTACAATCATTTATTTGATGCCATCTAGTATTATAAAAGTTTGTTGTTATTATTACTAAATGCTAAGACTCCTTGTTTTAGTTTGTACCATATAGACAACTTTTTGCATATCATCATCATCTTAAGACCTGCAGGACGTAATTTTTCAAAATAGACTGAATATAGTGTTGGCAAATTGTTTGTCTGATTTTATGTAATATTTGTCTGATACTGAAGGTGTTGAATCACTGGAGAATAAGCAACGGTGGATAGTAGATGTGCGCGATGTAGCTGATGCAATACTGATGGCTTATGAGAAGCCTGAGGCAGAAGGCAGATACATATCCACTGCACATCCTATCATGACAGATGAGTTGGTGGAGAAACTAAGGCGCATATACCCAAACTATAGATACCCTAACAGGTATAATTCAGTTCCTGGGGTTTATGAAAACAATGGAAATATTCTCTTTTTCTATTTAGTATTGGACTAGGGTTCATCCAGCATCCTAAAGTAATTTTCAAGGTGCATCTAACATGCCGTGATTTGATTTTAGGATGTTGAGAGATATTGAAAAAGTATTTTAGAATGTTGGATGGACCTTAAGGGATTTTTATGGTGTTGTGAGATTAAAATTGCCGATGTTTATGCTGTTGTGCATTATTTTTCCCTCATGTGTACATTGTTTCACCTTGTTTAATTTTACAAGAATTATTACTTCTGCAGCTTTGTTGAAGTGAATGATTGCATAAAGTTGAGCTCAGAGAAACTGCAGAGGTTGGGTTGGAACTACAGGCCATTGGAAGAAACACTAGTTGATTCTGTTGAGAGCTATAAGGCCGCAGGGCATCTGGAATCAAAATAACTTTGTTTCTCAGCAATTTGGATGGTTTAAGTGACGAATGAGATTGTACATAATGTTTTTTCACTCTCTCTCATTTCTCTTTGGTGGGATAGTAGGAATAAAAAGGATTGTTGGTTCAATCATAGCCTTTGTTGGACTTTATTTAAATACAGCCAGTTTATGCTGGAAGAAAGAATATTTGAATAACTTGTTTATGCATATGGACAATATGAGTATGTATAGGGCGTGAAACCACAAGGCTGGTCTTACAAATATGGCCCAAATATGCTCATGAATCATGAGAAAGAATGCTTTGAAGAAGAGGAAGAGCTGGTCTTACACATTGACCACAATGCAATAACGGGAATATCCCTATATGGACTAAGCATCCCATATCTTGGAGATTCTCAATAGGAAGATGGGGTTTGTTGTGGTAATCAAGTTACTAGGCCTCTATCAAATACTGAGCTATGAAAAATATGCTATACATTACGTGGAAGCCAAGTGAACGATTAAAATCACTTTTATGGAAGAAGATTGCTTCCTACTTAGATTTAAAGATGATTTAGATTACCAACATGCTTTGCTTGGCTGCCATTGATGATCTTTGGCCTCTACCTCTGTTCAACCGTGGAGTCATTGATATTGGATATAAGGGTATAAATTTACATGGGAGAGAGAGGCATCCTTTGCTCGACTAGACATAAAATAGGGAGTCAATCCTACTGAATACCTATCCCAATGCTTGGATTAACCACATGTCAAGACTCCTTTTTTATCACAAGCCGATTCAAATAAGTTTGAGCCAACACTAGCTGCCCCAAGGAAACAAGCCTTTTAGATTCCTTTCGGCATGGTTAACACGACCAAACTTCTAAAAGTTAACAAAAAACAACCAAACCACCTATTCCATTGTAAGTGAAAACATTAAAGCCTTCCAAAATGCAACAACAAGATGGAACAGTGAAGTACTGAAGTCCTTGGCGATGTTGGTCAGAGGAAAAGTCGTGCGCTCTCAAGATTATAGAGGCAAGTTGGGAGAATTTATCATTGCTAGATTTTCTATTCTCTTGAATGATCTCGTAGGGTTTGGAAATTTCATCACTCATTGTCTTATAATTAAGACATAGTGGCTAGGTAACGAGAGCTTTTGGTAATCATAACTTCAAAATATTTTTGTTGGAGTTTTTAGTTTTCTATATCCGAATTGGACCCTAGAAGAAGCTCTCTAGACTAAGCTTAAATTAACTTAATAAATGTCTAAACCCTGCACATTACTTTAATTAATAACCTAGCTTGATTAAGGTCAAAATCCAAGGACTAATTAATTGTGGAGGACTCTTAATCCACAATGTGGGCCACCCCACAGTTGCTCTTAATTTCTCTTTGAACTCATTGATTAACGACCACCCAAATAATAGATTTCTCTTGAAACTAAAATTCATTAATAGCCACACTAGAAAAGTGTGCGCTCGCACAACATTAGGAAGAATTATAACTAACACTCCCCTAATGAAGTTTAAAGCTCATCGGTAGCTCCTATAATCAAGAATATGGAGTTTAGTTGTTGCTTTTCACGGAGGAAGAACCAATAACGATGGAGGAAAGGGAATCTGTGGATAATTGGATGAGAAAAGGTGAAACATTGAAAATGAAGATGAGAGTATTTGAGAGGACTATGGTTTGGGATGTGTAGTGGCTCTAAATCTATCAAAATGAGCTTCTAATCCCGTGCTTAATGTAATCTGAGTCAGGTCCAATGAGTGGGCAATACCCTATAATACGTATTTGGAATGGACTTGGTCAGATAACGAAATTGGGTTTCAGTTAATGATTTGCGTGTTTATTATAGCGTTTGCTATAGGGGCCTACAATGAATAGGGACTAAATTGGAAGTTTTAGAAAGTTTTGGGTCTTTTTTCTGTAATTTTCACAATTTTTACCCAGTAACTTTAACTTTTTTATAAAATTTTCAATTTCTTGTCCCTTTTTTCTTGCTTCTTCTCATCTGGACTCCTCCATGTTTGGTCCTCGAGCGACCCCCTACAAAAAGTAAGAATATGTTGAATCCCAGCGAAGGGTCTATGGTTTAAACTAATGAACAGATGGACCGAAATTGAATCTTAATCATGATAATTGTCTCAATTAAACACCTAAACTTTAAACAAATACAAAGATTTGTCAACCATCTATTTGGAGTTTTCACTAAAACCATTGCAATTTGTGGTACGTACGATGTGTGATTTCTAATTATTCAACAACTTAAATAACGCTTTCAATCTAATTATAAAAATTGATTAAATCCATCGAAGCATTAAATAGCCTATGTTTATGAAATTAGCTTTTTTATTAATCCAAAAGCATACTTCATTTACTTAATGAAATTTTCATAAACAGGTATTCTTTTTTGCATTGTAGTCATACATGTAATATAGACATTTAGATTCTCCTCCAGGAACCATTTGAAATTGCATCACCATTGCAATTTGTGGCACAATTTGTGATTTCTACCACCATGGAGAACTATGACTTATTTCAATATAATCATCCACTTCATCAAAATGAATTTTAGACCAAATATAATATTACAATAACAAAATCGGCTTGAACAACTTTTGAAAACAATTATTTTACGAAAATAATAAATAAAATTAGAAAAAATGTGCAATTTTATTAATAGACTTTTGTCAAATGAATACTAGGCACAAAACGTTTTTTCTTAGTGCAAATTTTCCAATGAACAATTAAAATGAGTGTAATTTTTTCAACGCCGTCAACTTTTGGATGTTGACCATTAAATTTTAGTTACCTAGAATGTTGACTTCAAACGGTTAACGTATAGGAATTTGACAATTTTGACAAAATTGTACCGATTTTAATTATTGATTTGCACCAATAAAATTTTTTTGTGCCCAGTGTTCTTTTGATAAATGTCTCTTGATTAAATTGCACTTTTGCCTATTATATTATCAATCGAATTTTATATTCATTTCAATTTCTATACTTGTTCTGTTATTAATTGTATAGTAAATGGACACTACTGACTTTTCTTTGATTAATTCATTCAATGTTATAGACACATGGAATGTGCAAAGGGAAAATTGTAACCCAGCCGCCTCTAGTCCTATTTAATTATATTTACAAGGTCCTTTCCATAATCTGTTTCGCAAATGCCTAAACATTTGTTACATTTTTTCTGCCATAATTATATGTCTGTTTATCACACTCTCAAACTTAGGTTTAAAAATTAGGGCAGACAAATACTCACATCAATTTCAAAATAGTTTTTTTTTTCTTTCGAAACTTATGTTTCAGTTAGTCAGACAAACACTTACAACATTTTAGAATAGTTTTTTTAAATGAAAACCTAGATTTAGGGTTGAAAACCTAGGTTTTGTCAAAAAAAAAATTTCAGCTTTTTCAAAAGTTATTCTCTTGAATTTATTCTTCAAAAGAACTTCTTTTTAGCCTTTTCCTAGAAGTTATTTTCCAAAAGTTATATCCAAACAAAGCTTATATGTGTTTATCCTCATCTACTTTTCACTCACCATCTCAATATATATATTAGGGAGTGTTAGAACAACTAAGCTGAATTGTTTACATATTCATAATATTTAATTAATCAATTTCAACCAAATTTTTTAGTTTCGTAAATTAGTATTTGAACCGTACCCTATAATACGAACAAGAGAGACTAATAAAAAAACTATAAACTATGATACCCTGTTCACCTAGAATCATTAAGGAACACATTGGATCCTGATGATATGAAGTCAACTCTAGTTATATAAATATTAATATTGATATTAATTTTAGCATTTGGATGTGCATCGAGTTTGGTTCTATGATTAACACAAGCTACCAGATGGGCCCACATCAATGCATTTCTTTGATGCCGTATATAGTTATGTGAGTATTCTTTTTGGAATGGCAGTTAGTTTGAGTATTTTAAACTCTAAATTATATTTAATCCAACTTGACGGCATCATTGGAAACATCAGAAATCAATTATTAGGTCATATTAAATTCTCTTAGTATCACCAATTAGATTAATAACCTGTTAGTATCTACTACTCCCTCCGGTCTCTAATATAAGAGTCAGTAGCCAAAAAAATGTTTCTTAAGAAAACATAATGTTAGTTGTGTGTCTGAAGTTACTGCTTTTTTTTCCAATATTACTCATATTTATTATGATACTTTTAAAAGATATTTCTATATAGAAATATATAAGCATTAATAGATATGAAAGAGAGTTAGGGGTAAAGTAGGAAAAACACATTAAATGAGGAGAGAATGTCAGATGAACTCTTATATTTTGGACCAAAACCATTCAGATTTTGACTCTTATATTAGGGACTAGAAACAATACCTATATACCAGTCTCAATGAATAATGTCACCTTTACTTTGGTTTTCCTTTTTGTGCATGTGTTTCTATAAATTCTTGAAGAGTACGTGAAGAGTGGTGGAGCTTTGAGTTCAGAAATCAAAAGACCGACATATACATCAGACAATTATTGTGCTCATTGAAAATAATTATCATCTGAAATTTTATAAGTGATCACTTCACAACAATTATCTGAAAATTTCTTCATCCGTCATGAACTCAAGATAAACAAGGTTGGTGCTACAATACGCGTACCATCATGTACCTTAAATAATGAAGAGAAGACCGATTATCTTTTGTGACATTATTAGATATTCTCTTTTGGATAACAAAAAAGCATTATTATTACATTATCAATATGAGAGAAGATCGATTCTCTTCCAACCGAACGATTTATAGAATACTTGTGTGAAAGGAACATAGTTATCGATCATGTACGTGTTGCTTGGAAACTCTCGATAAACTCCTCAAAGTCAGAGGCCTTGTTCTTTCACAAGTGTATTTTGAAATTTGAGTGTTTTATGTACATTTCACTATTTTTTTTTCTTTGCTGAACCTTTGTTTTATCTAATTGCTGAACTTTATTTAAAGAAAAATAAAAAAACAAATTTTACTCAAACCCCAATATTAGAAATAGAAACTATTGTTCACATATATCATTGGATCTGGTATTTTTTTTGGGTTAAATAGTATTATATATTTCATTAAAATAAAAAGAAAGATGCAAAGTATAAAAGGGCTGCAAAGAGAAAATTCAAATAACAATAAATAAAACACTAATAATTACATAACCATAAACATAGATAGGAGGGAGCTGTCGCTGCCACCAAGAATCCTACCGTCTTCATCATTCCTTCATTGGAATTCATGTGCAAAAAAAATTCACCATCAACAGAAAAGTCATTACGAGTAGCGCTTGTTTAATAAAACATCATAAAGGATTAACACATCTTATCGACAATAAACCAACCAATTTGGTTTTTAAAATATTTTCCTTGAACGGATATTATAAATACAAAAGTAGCTAAAAAACTAACGAAATATGAAAATCTGGTCGGTGAACTCTCTATTATTGTTGTCTACACTCTTATATTAGTCAAACTATTTTCGCGGGGAAAGCCACCAAACCATAACTAACTAAAAGAAAATTAAAAGTAAACACAAGCCGCGATACAAAATACAGACATTCTCTTTCTCACTAAAAAATGAAGAAGGAGACTCCATAGAAACAACTTGTACAACAACGAGAGAATTATCACCATCCAAAAAGATAGAGAATAGGGAGAAAGGAGAGCCGACCCCAAATAAGTCAACCCTAAATAATGAGTATGATATTCATTGTGTTAATTAAATATCAAAGGGTTAAAGATCATTCTAGCCTATGACCTATTTCTAAAGTATCAATTTGGCCTACAAACATTAAATGGTCTCATTACCAATGAACAATAAATATTTAAATGTTTGGCCTTAAAAAATTATATTAATTAAGTTATAAAGAGTATTTTAGTATTTTCCAATTGGCCAGCGGCCAAAATGGACCATTCTTTATTGTTTATTGGCTAGAACGAAACCATTTATTGTTTATAGGCCAAATTGATACTTTAGAAATAGTTCATAGGTCATCATGATCTTTAACCTAATATAAAATAAATATTTACTCCCTCTAGTCCATAAGACCTACTAACTAATTTACGCATACTAATAAAAAAATTAAAATCATTTAATTGATCTGTTAGAAAATTTATGTGATTTCTAATATTACCCTGATTAGTCTTACTAAATTATATTAATATATACTCTCTCATTTTCCTTCTTGAATAGGGGTATATATGAAAGATAAATAATTAAAATAAAGCAAAAAATTAATGCTTCTTATACAAGCAAATATTCTTATAATAATATAGAAAAAACCTTGTTGAGCGGGGGATATAATATTGACAACAGGGCGCATATGAACTTTTTTATTATTTATATGCACCACAACAACGTAAGGCACTGGTCGCAATTCATTTTGGCCTATTTTCGCGGTTCTAACCTTGAAACCTGAAATAAGCATTGAGAAAACACATTGTTGCGCTAGAGGTGAACCGTGAAGCATTGACACAAACCGCAAAAATATGAGATGCATTATCGCGAGGATAACATACTTTCGCAATTTATAACAGCGACAACAACAGACGTATATTTTCACAATGAATTCCTTAAAAAAAAATTAAAGTATATTATGTCTCAAAGTATATTGTCTCCGATGTCGCCCACAATAATATACGTTAAAATTTTCAAATAATTTCTAGTTGTCGTGGATGGTATGTATCCACAAACATATGTGCGCGCCTATTAACTCTTAGATATTCATGACATTTCAGCAAGATTACTTCAATTTTAGGCCCTAGTTTGCATATTTATGCATGTTTTGGGTTTTGAATGAATAATTTGTGCATTTGATCTTGGAGTGCACTTTCTTGCTCAAATATATATTTTGATTACATTTTAGTGTTAGAATCAATTTTTGTTGAAAGAATAGGGAAACATCAAGTGGAGATAAGATGCATTAGTAAGGATGACAAAAGAAGTTTCTTGGAGCTTGAGCTAAATTCTGAAGCCTAGGCTAAATCGCTTCCATGAATCAGACAAGTCACATGGCCTGGGCTAAATTCTGAAGCCCAGGCGAAATCACTTCCTGGAACCAGAGGAAATCACGAAGGTCTGCAGAGCCTAGGCTAAATTCTGAAGCCTAGGCGAAATATCTCTCTGGACAAGAACAGCAGATTCGCGAACATCACAGAGCCTAGGCCAACTTTTGTGGCCTGGGCGAAATTTTCATCAGATTACAAAACGCAAAGTTTTGGTGAAATTAGGTTTCAGAGGTATTTAAGGTGGGAAATTGGAACTCTTCAAGATCTTTTCGACCTGGACTCTCATGGGGGACTCTTGGAGGCAACTCTTTGCTAGGGTTTGGTGGTTTTGAAGGAGATTCAAGTGGAGATTGAAGATTTTGAAGAGATTCAACCTCATTTCCCTTGGTTTTTCTTCTTCCCCTTTCTTCCCTCTTGAACTTCATGTTATGGCTTCCTCTACTTTTGGGATTTGTAATTTTCTTCCATTTATGAGTAGCTAAACTCTCATTCTAGGATTATTTTGAACCTTTGTATGGATTAACATTAGATTCTTCCTCTTATTTTGTGATTAATGACATATGTGTTTATTTTACCCTTTACCTAATGTTTCTAAGTGCTTGATCACCATTTAGATGTTGAGTTCACTTGATTGATGCTTGAGAGGGCTAGGTTGAGTGTAGAACTTGGGTAAAATAGTGCAAGAACTTGAAGTTTGCTTGATGAATGGATGGTTTTGATGATAAGATAGAGATATACTTATTGACCTTGCATAGTCACATTAGGGTTGGAGCTTAGAAATTGAGTTTTATTAATTGTAACAAGAGATTCAGCAATTAAATAGAACTAAACACTTGTTCTTGACTCGACGGAGTTTTTACAAGTACCTTTTGAACCCTAGATTAGCACATATGTTAATTAATAGCATCTATAAGAGGAGGTGAATCTAAAGTTGAGAAATACAAGGAGAATAAATAATCCTAGACCCCATTTGATTGTTTAAGTCAAAAGATCAATTGTTTATATTAGTTTTAGAAATAGATTTCTTTTATTTCACTTAAACAACTACCATTGTTTTCTTGGTTCAACTTGATTGAATTCACTTAGTCTTTTGCTTGCTTGGGATTTTAGTCCAAATCCTCGTGGGAACGATACTTTTCTTATCACTTTATTACTTGGTGCGACCTGTGCACTTGCGGTGCGAACAAGTTTTTGTTATTTAAAAAAACCCTATCAATTGTCGCGAATAAAATCTATCTGTGACCTTGATAAGTTGTTGTTGTTATTCTTATTATTATTATTATTACTATTATTATTAATATTATTATTACTAATAATAAGAAATCACTTTATTACTATTATTATTAATATTATTATATACCCTTTATAAAAGTTATTGTGTGGAATGTTTATGTTTTGACTATGTATGTATGTTTTTTATGGTAAAAAGGATCAAATATATATGTATTTATTCGTTTACTTCTAAGTTTCACCAGCCTTTTCATAATTGTTCTGCCACGGGTTATGTTCCGCTCAAATTTTGCTTTACCTTCGCTCAAATCATTCGGCGAGCTAGGTGGCGATTCATTGTCATCTTCACCTTCATGTGTTATATTCATGATCCTATAAAATGATAAAACAAGAAATAATTTTAGTTATATGGAGATAGTGATGGGAGTGTAACTGAAATAATTCATAGCATAAAAAAATAAACATACATATGCAAATCAAAATGATGGCCCTCTCTTACGTTTCCTATGAGACTTAGAATCTATAATTGTTTGGTTCCTATTTTGTGTTGGAGGTAAGATTTTTGTCGAACAAAATTCCTTCTTCATGATCATGTCTTATGTACATATGTTCATTTTCTTCCTCATTCTCTTCAACATCTAAGTCTTCAGAAAGTAATGTCTCGAAGGAATGATGTTCTTCTATCATAGTCATATCTTCACTACTTTCATCATCAACATGTTCAACATAATTTTTGTTTGACTGCATCACAATTGACCAATTCTTCTTACTAGGATCTGTAATGTAAAATATTTGTTCTGCCTGTGATGCTAAAATGAAAGGATCATTCTTATAACCAATTTTAGAAAGGTCAACTGATATAAACCCAAATTCATCTATCTTTTGTCCACTATTGTTGTTAACCCACTGGCATTTGAAGACGGGAACCATGAACATGGTATAATTTAACTCCCAAATACATTCAATCACACCAAAGTATGACATTTGCGCATATGTAGGATTTGTATCTTTTGCACTAGATCTATGCAATGCCTCGGCAACTAGTGTAACTCCACTATTCTGCATCGTACTCTTTTCATCATGTTCTTTTGTATAGAATGTATAACCATTAATTGCATAGCCAGTATACGAAAATCCATGTACCTTAGGCCCCTTCGATAGCCAATACACTCTTTCACAAATTGATGATTCACCATCTGCCTCAACTTGCTGGAAAATGCGTATATTAAACCATTTTATGAAATGTCTATTATGCTCCTTAGTAATAAAACTTTCATTTCTATCATAGTGCATGTCTCGAAGAATTTTTTTGTGTTCTTCGACAAATGGTTCAACCTCAGGAGTGTTGTGAAGAATGTACAAGTGAGCTTGCTCTCTATCAACACTCAACATGTTTTTTATATTACATCCACTTATTCCTTCCCCCATTAAGCGCCCATCATGACGAGACTTCGGCATACCAATAGGTTCAACATTTGATAAGTAATCAGCACAAAAATCACATGCTTCTTCAATGATGTATTGCTCAGCAATGCATCCCTCTCGTCGATATAAATTTTTAACATATCCCTTTAAAATCTTCAAAAAACGCTCAATGGGATACATCCATCTCAAATAGATTGGGCCACACATTTGAACCTCTTTTACCAAGTGTACAGTAAGATGAACTGAAATGTCAAAGAATGATGGGGGAAAATACATTTCAAGTTCACACATAATACAAACAATCTGCTTTTGCAAATCTTGCAACTTTGTTGCATCAATCACTTTACTACAAATGCACTTGAAGAACATACATAGTCTAGTGATCGTGCTTCTCACTTTCTTAGGTAGAATGCATCGTATACCGATTGGTAAGAAATTTTGTAATATAACATGACAATCATGAGTTTTAAGATTCTTCAACTTTGAATCATCCATGGATACGAGGTTCTTTATGTTTGAAGAGTAACCTTCTGGAACTTTGATTCCATTTAAAAACTCACAAAATGTTCATTTCTCATTCTTGGAAAGAGTGTAAGCTGCTGGAGGTAAATAAATGTACTGCCCTTTCTCGACAGGCGCTAGTTCTTTTCTAATTCCCAATTTGAGCATATCTAACCTTGAATTGACACTATCCTTACTTTTTCCCTTCATATTTAGCAATGTGCCAATTAAGTTATCGAAGAGGTTTTTTTCAATATGCATCACATCAAGAAAGTGTCTAACATATAAGGATTTCCAATACGGGAGTTCAAATAATATGGATTTCTTCTTCCAACCGCTTGTCAACACTTTTTTAGCAAAAGGCTTACCAAAAACAACCTTTAACGTTTTTACCTTATCAAAAACCTTAACCCCAGGCAACATTCTCGGTGGCATGCCTTCTTCTGAATTCCCGTCAAAAGTATTTTTGCACTTTCTCCAACGATGTTTTATAGGCAAGAACCTTCGATGTCCCATGTAGACATTTTTATTACAATGATCTAGTCGCATCGAATGAGTCTCATCTTCACATATAGGGCATGCACCATATCCTTTGATGCTATATCCAGACAAATTGCCATATACTGGGAAATCATTAATCGTTCCGAATAACATGGCTCTCAGTTTAAAATTTTCTTCCTTAAAGGCATCATGAACCATCTCACCCGTATTCCACATATGCTTTAGATCTTCAATTAAAGGATCCAAGTACACGTCTATATCATTGCCGGGTTGCCTAGGCCCAGAAATTAACATAGTAAGCATCATATATTTGCGTTTCATAATCAAATTCGGGGGAAGATTGTATATCATCAAAATGACAGGCCATATACTATAAGTACTTCTCTGAACTCCATGCGGAGTAATTCCATCTGTTGCTAGTGCAAGTCGTAAGTTTCTTGGTTCTTCACCAAATTCAGGGTACTCAATATCAATTTTGTTCCATTGAGGAGCATCTGCAGGGTGCCTAAGCTTGGTGTCTTTAATTCTTTCATCTGTATGCCATGTCAAAAGTTTCGCAATCTCTGCATTACTAAACATATGCCTGAATCTTGGAATGATTGGAAAGTACCACAAGACCTTTGAAGGACTATTGTTTTTCTTTCCATATCGTGATTCGTTGCACTTAGGACACTTATCTAATGATGCATATTGATTCCTGAATAAAATACAATCATTTGGACATGCATGTATTTTCTCATAACTCAGACTAGTGGCGCGAAGAACTTGCTTTGCCTCATATGTACTTGAAGGAAGCACATTTCCTTCTGGAAGTATATCTCGTAGGAAGGCAAGTAGTGCAGTGAAGCTTGCATCACTCCAACTATATCGCATTTTCAAGTTATATAACTCTAACACTGCACGTAATTTTGTATACTTGGTGCACCCGACATACAACGGTATGTCTGCATCACTCTTTAGTTTTTGAAACATTTTAGGGTTCTCTGTACCTATCACATTCAACATTTCTTCAAGGTCGTCACTATCATAAGATATGTCTGTGTCAAACACATTTGAAGTGCCACTTGTATTGTGTACCTGTTCTTCGCATGCATCTTCATAAGGCTCACCATGTTTTGTCCATCGTGTATAAGATTGATCAATACCATAGCAAACTAAATGACCCAACAAGTCAAGAGGGCTAAGACTCTTTCCATAACAGCAAGACAAGCAAGGGCATATAATTTTGTTAGGATTTTTGGCATGATCAGTTGCAAATCTAATGAACTCTTTTGCTCCATCTAAATATTCCTTTGAACATCGATTAGATAACATCCACTTGCGATCCATCATTCTAGCCTAGCCACTAAAGGAAATTGAAAAGACACGTGATTTATGTATTAAGTAGCTACCTTTTAATATTATTATATTTAAAAAAATTTGGCAACAACCTAAAAGTGAACATGTATAGTAAGAAAACAAGAAAAGAAAGAAAAAAAATCATGATGAGATAGTGTAAAGTCAAACAATTGTTAAAGTCAAGCACATGAAGAGTCAATCAATTTTGATGATACAAGAATAATTGTAACTATTATATATATATTTCTTAATCAAAAAGAAAAGAAAAATTGTATAAAAGAACAGAAAGAAAATAAAAATCGAACATTCAGGAAAAGTACTAACTTCTAAATGAGTTTCTTTCACCATAAACAAAATCCATCCACATCACAATAGTCAATACAGTATGACCTGACACATAACGGTGCAATAAAATTGGGAATCAAAGCAGGGGATTTGAGGCAATAATCTGCTGTAACTCCTTTAACAGCAAGTACACAAAAAATGATGGTTCAGAAAAATCTAACATGCACAGCCTTCAGTGCAGCATAACGAGAATTTCATGGTCAGAAAGTAATTTAAAGAAGAGTAAATAAACTTACAGAATCTTGAGAAAAAATCTGGAACCCACAAGTTGAGAATCAAGAATTGATCAAAGAAATATAGTCTTCAATGCGTTGGCCAAGAGTTGCAACAGATTTTTGTAAGCGGTGATTTGAGCGTGAATTTAACTATTTAGTTTCACCCAAGTTTTTTTTATCAGATAATGAGGGCACGTTATTTTTTTGGGAGAAGAGAAGAGAAAGTTGAGGGCACGTTATTTTTTTTTTGGAGAAGAGAAGAGAAAGTTGAGGGCACGTTATTTTTATGGAACTAGTAAATCTGCACGTTATTGTCAATGACTTGTGAGATTATATGAATTTTTTTCAACAAAAATAAATATATAGATTTTCATTCAGAATAAATATATCACAATATCAATCTCTTTGTAGCACAAATATCTCAATATCTATCTAGAAATAGAATTTATTCATTTATTTTCAAAATTAAAATCAAATCCTAGTATTTAGCTATTTTGTTACTTGAAAATAACTAAAATTTATACTATACCCACAAAGTAGCCACGTTTTTTGGAACAAACCAAAACCAAAGCTTATACATTCATTTATGGAAGAATTCATTCATTTAGTGTGTGTTTGGGAGGAGCTTTTGGTCCCAAATAAGCTGGTTTGTACTTGATAAGCTGTTTTCAGCTTTTTTTGTATGTTTGGGTCTTACTTATTTTTCACTTGACTTTTGGGCCAAATCAACTTATCAGAGGAAGCTCTAATTCGTAGCTTATTGGCGTTGGTGACTGGCTTATCCGTATTTGCATTAATAAAATATTTAATAACGTTTGAAAAAGTCAAGTTGCAATATTTTAGTTGTGTAATATTTACTAACGTTTGAAAAAGTCAAGTTGAAATATTCTAATTGTATAATATTTAATAACGTTTGAAAAAGTCAAGTTGAAAAAAAAGTTAGCTTCTGCAACTAGAGATCCAAACATAAATCAGTTTACACAAACTGACTTTTATCCAAACTAACGTTTGAAAAAGTCAGGTTGAAAAAAAGCCGCTTCTCCACCGAGTTTCCCAAACACATATTTAGTTAAAATAAATCTTTTTTTGAACTGAATTTAATTAAAACAAATCAAAACCAAATGTAGTGCCTTTTTTTTTGCAACTAACAGTGCACAATAGTATTCATTTTTTATTTAAATAGAATCAATAAATCATACATAAAGTGCCGTTTTGTTAATTAATGGCACGATAAGGAAAAATATAGTTTTTGTGCCGTTTTGTTAAGTAATGGTGCGATAAGGAAAAATATAATTTTTTGTGCCGTTTTGTTAAGTAATGGTGCGATAAGGAAAAGTATATTTTTTGTGCCGTTTTGTTAAGTAATGGTGCGATAAGAAAACATATAATATTTTTGTGTCGTTTTGTTAACTAATGGCGCAATAAGGAAACATAATTTTTTTGTGTCATTTTGTTAACTAATGGCGCGATAAGGAAACATATAATCTTTTGTGCCGCTTATTTTAATAAAGAGGCACAATAAATATATGATCTTTGGTGTCGTTTTACAGAAAAAGCGTCACAAAAAACATATGTTAAACTTCTAGTGACGTTTTGCATAAAAAAGTGGCACATTAGCGCTGACATTTTGTGTCATTTATCAAGCAAAATGTCACGATAACTGGATGCAAAACTTCTTGTGCCGTTTCTATTTTAAAACGGCACAATAGTGGCGGCACGATAGGCCTATTTTGTAGTAGTGTTATCACTTTATTACTTGGTGCGACCTGTGCACTTGCGGTGCGAACAAGTTTTTGTTATTTAAAAAAACCCTATCAATTGTCGCGAATAAAATCTATCTGTGACCTTGATAAGTTGTTGTTGTTATTCTTATTATTATTATTATTATTACTATTATTATTATTATTATTATATACCCTTTATAAAAGTTATTGTGTGGAATGTTTATGTTTTGACTATGTATGTATGTTTTTTATGGTAAAAAGGATCAAATATATATGTATTTAAATTTGAGGTATATTATTAGTTGAGATCAGAGCACTAGGAAATTAATTATTAGATGAGAAAGAAGAGTGTAAAGATATAATTATTAAAACTTAAAGAACATGCCAGCTGGAAAATAAAAAATGAAACAGATAACAAATTAAAATCGAGTTAATCAATATAATAAAAGTTAATTTAGGAGAGAGAAGAAATACATCTACCATAAATCAAAGATAGAAAGGAAACTGATGATGAGCACAGAGCTATAGAAAAGGGAGAGTAGAAATGAAATTTTAAATGAGGCAAGTATTTTATGAACTGTATAATGCAATATTTTATTTCTAACCTTTAAAAAATTTAAAAAGTTTAATGCAATATTTGTTACGGTGCGATAGCTAAACCGTGACAGAAAGCACATAGTTCCGAGCACCCTAACCGCAAAACAGACTCATTATATTATTCTTCTAGTGATGGCCCACATAAGCCCTTCGTCTATCTTCCATTCTTTTCTTTGATTATTTCCTTGATCTCGATCCTTTTTTGGCATTTCTTGTTTTATATTTTATTGCTCACATAATTGATGTTGCTATCTTAACCTAACAAATTCATTTTCCTCATCGGCCTCTCTCAACTATGAGATTCTCTAAAACCTCTTGATAATGGACCAACAGGTTCCTAGTTTTTGCTTGAGCAGAAGTCTTCGATTTTAGGGTGTACACATCTTATCATGCCATTCTAGATCAGTTTCGATTGCGTTTAATTAGTGTTTTCATTAATTTGAGATTCTTATTATTTAAAAAAGAATATAAAATAAGTCTGACATTTAAGTAACGCTTTATAATTGAGAAAAAGAGGCTGTTCAAATCTAATTTAGATTATCTATAACAAATGTGTGCACGCGCACTTTCTCATCTATCAGAGCATGTAAGAGATCAGAACTATATGTTGCGTGTCAAATTGCAAATCAATTTCCATTATTTCTTTGCACGTAACCAGTTGTATGATGAATGAATGCTCCAACTACTTATATTTCAATAATTGATTAACAAACAAATAATAATAAGGATAAAGTATGTTACGTTCTAGTCCCCCACTTAATTAGTGACAGTGTTGGGGAAGAGAATATCTTAAGTAGTCTTACTCCTATTTTATGTAGAGAGATTGATTCAAACCCACGACCTCAGAGCCGCCTATAGTAAGAGAATTTACCGTTAAATCAAGCAGTCCTTTCAAACAAATTATTGATAATAACTAGGAGAAATTCAATAACAGGTTAGATTTAATGAAAGTTAATTGTTAGTTGATCATAACGATACAAATCCTTATGGAATTCCTACTACAAGATGTATACACTTTATGTAACTCATAGTGTCTTAAACAAGATTGGCCTAAGAAATTAATACCTTTGTCCAATTATATTCTCTTGAGAGACAAGTGTTATACTGTTCAACCCACCAAGCTGCAAAACATTTAGTCTAGCTACTCTTACAAATTTAAATTAAATTCAGGGTTGTTCTAGTACCCTACTAACCAACTCCTTGATTTTTTCCAAATTAAGTGATAGAGACATAATGTTTTATTTTCTAGTCCTATTTATAAGTATCTTATCAAAGTTTTCATATAAATGTATAATTTTCATCTAAATTTAATAAATATGTATATTATGTGCGTGTGTATGTTAACTCTGTTCTTATGTTATATGGTATTGTGAATATTGAATAAGGGTAAAATAAAAAAAGTTGTGAAATTTTAAAGTGGAATTAATAAGGTTTAATGTTTTCTATAGTTGCATGCGAGAAACTATGTTATAAGAAGTTACTTGTAAATATGATAAACATAAACGGAGTGATGCTTTGCAATCAAATGACACTAGCTATAAACTAAAGTAAGACTTTATGTACAACAGTTCGTACGTGTTGCCGTTACAAAATCTTTGTCAAAATGACATTTGAGCCATCCCCATTTTAGTTCTTGCTACAGACCACGCACTTGTTGGCTTACATAAAACCTTTCAAGCGTCAATTTCAAATCCACTCCAACATAAAACTGTTGCTTTTATTCATTAGATGTCCCCCAATGGCCTTTTTTGCCAACTTAAAAAACCCTCTTCAATGATTTGCAATAACAATATCCAAAATATATGGCTTCCATTGTTAAAAGGGTTGTGCAATATTTGAAAATTTTAGTAAGCAGTGTTTGATTCATATAGAATATACCACATAGTTGTGGTTTTAGAAATGGTTTTTGGGAAGGCATCCCCACAACTAAGTGAAGTTAGATGAAACTAGTCTGTGTGGTCAAAAAGAAGAATTTGTTGATATGGTGACACATCCCATTTGATCATAATTTAGAAGCCTTGTCCTTTGATAGTAGGTCAGCTCAACCACATTTCTAAACTTTTATGAAAAATAAGATAATAATGATTAGAGAATTGAGTAGCAATTATAAATTTAAGAGGAAGAGGTAGATTGAAATCTTATATTTAAAATTACAACAAACCTTTTGTTTATCACTAATTATATATATTTAAAATAAATAAGTGAATATCTTTTTACTATAGTCATGTAATATTTATAACATTATATTCTACTGTTTTGATCATGTCAACTAATAAAAAGCTATATAAATGTAAAAGATATTAGACCAATTGAATTTCCAGTTTATTACAAACTGGCATGGATGGCTGGGCGTTAACTTTTATGAAAATATAGTTTTGTAGGAGTATTGAATTGCGCATAAAATAGTTTTGGTTAGTGAGTTCGTCCGTTGATATTCGTTCTCAATTGTTTTTATCTAACAACCAGTCGGGGCTGTAGAATTTAGTCAAAATCTATCTAATTTATACTGTACATGATTATCAAGACACGTTATTTGAACGAATCCAGTCAAATACGTCATGGATTTCATTCTATCCATCCGCATAATATCAATGAACACTTAATATTTTAAGCACAATCGTCAAGGTATTCCAATATTGAATGCCCATCTAAATAATGTGATCCAATAATTAAAACAAGTTTGCTTTTTTTTGGCCAAATTTAAAATAAGTTTGCTACTGCAAACAATCCCATGTGAGAGCACAGTTTAAGGCATTAAGCCAAGGTGGTCTACGCGTGGATTATTTTACTGGGCAAAGGTATATAATTTAGATGATTTCTGTTATGTGAAGGTGCATATATATATATATATATATATATATATATATATATATATGATAGCCAATAATTATCGTAGAGGCAATTTTAGTACATAATAGTTTAAAATTAAAAAACTGAAAATATCTGAAACCCCACTTCCTTTCAACAATTCCTTCATTCCCCATATCTGAACCCTCAAATCATAACCTCAAATCATTATGACATTTCTATAAAAACTTGTATTGGGGTTCCCCATAAAAACCAAAATGTTGAAAAAGTGAATCATCTTATAGATTAACCCCAAACATCATTGTAAACGATTGTAAAATCAAACTATTGTAACCAAAATACATAACGTATATAATCCATAAAAAGAACACTAGGCAACTACTGTTTGAATCTTTACTGCATGGTCACATAGTATTCTTTATAGAAAATCACATGCATGCATTGTTATTATACTTTTCAAAGTACATCACATATGCAGATGTGATTATTTTCATTAATAATTTGAATTAAACATAAAAATTAAAAAACAAGATTCCAAAGTGAGAGTGCAGTAGGTGTATGTGGTTATTTATTTCTTTTTAAAAAACGACACGAAGAATTAGTTCTTTTAAGCCCAATACCCATTTTGACCTAAACAGAAAAGGTCAACCTTCCTCCAGCTAGAACTTAAACGGGTTTGGATTGTATTCTTGACTCTAATTGCCGGTGAAGAGAGTGGGTGACTGGTGACCAGGGGTGACTGGTAACTTTTTTTTTTGAGTTTTTTTCCCGTCATAATGAGTGCAAAATTGAGAGATTAAAAATTGTACTGGGGTTTCAATTCAGTGCTCATTGCAGCGATGATGATGAGGAAACACTTTCTCATCCAAAATTTTATATATAGATGGTCCAAATTTAAAAATTTTAAATTGGCATTTTTAATAAATCTATCATAAAAAAAATTTATTAAAAATATATTAACTTTTATTTAAATAAATCTATACTATTGAAATAATAAATTTTAATGTTATAGATCATGATGAGAAACTCATTGATCATCTTTTCGATGAGTAAGAAATAATGTAAACCCAATTGTATCACTACAAGAAAAATTTTCTATAGTCACGCAAAAAAACAGCCTGCAGTTGTATTTGAGATCGCCACAAAGGCCATGTATCGCACCTTTTTGAGGCGTGACATAACTGTGTGTGACAGCAATAATGTATGTCGCGCCCTAGGGCACGACAAAAGCAACTTAATAAAATACTACCTCTGGTCTTAAATATAGGACCTAATTGACTTTTTTTGGAGAGATTAAGGTTGCGAAATAGGTTATTAAATGATGACATATTTGATATATTTTTAGATTATCCATTAGTTTATAGGTAAAATAAACTAGTTTAAGGGAAAATATTAGGTAAATCAATTTATAATTAATTTATTTTGCCTTTTTAAGGATTTTCCAGAAAAAATCAATTAGGTCTTATATTTAAGACCGGATGGAGTATAGTATAAAAATAATAAAAAATATTATATGTTTGTTGCACCATGGGGTGCGAGAAGAATTAACAACAAAAAATAATATATGTTTGTTGGGCCTGGAGCGCGACAAAATTAATTTTGTTTAAAAAATATCCCGCGGAAATATTATATGTATTTTTGTGAAGATGATTATTATTTTTTAGACACAAATATTATAAGTATTTGAATGAGAAAGAGTAGAGGATTATTGAATAAGAAAAAGTAGAGAACGAGGAAAAAAGAAAGCGAAGAAATATGAAGAATAAACAAAGAGAGGTAGAAAAGAAATTATAGGTATTATAAATTGTATACCTGATAGGAAAATTAAAGGTTAAAGACAATTAGTTAAATGAGAAATATGAAGAATAAAAGAGAAGTTGTAGAAAAGAAGAAAGTAGAGAATGAGGAAAAAGGAAAGTGGGGAGGGTGGGGAAAAATGAAGTGAGGCGGGGGAAAATGTATGCGAAGGAGTTGAGTTATATAGATGATTCTTATGTTGCGGCCACATGTAGTGTCTCAAAGTGCGACAAAATAAAAAGTGTATTAAAAACATATTTTTGTGTTTTTTTATTTTCTGTATGTATATGTATGTCACGTCCAGGGCGTGACATGCATATATTAACAAATATATGTATGTCGCGCCTTGGAAACGACATACATATACAAAAAATAAAAAATATAAAAACACATTTTTACTACACTTTTTTTGCATGTTGCACATTGCAACACGTGATAACAAACATTTTTTCTTTAGTGTATTAACCCTCTGTGTTAAGTTTGTGTTGGTTTCTTTATGTTTATGTACAATCTACTACTCTTTTGTAAAGGTCCATATAAATAAATTTATTTTTTAAGGAATATAATCGCCAAAGACAAGCACTTGTGAGTTGTACACTCTTACACACAAGGTTGATCAATGCCAACAAGTCAGACAACGAACTTTTCATTACGGTATCAGCTTTAAATTTTGACTGATCAATATGAATTTGTACATGTTATTCTTACTAACAAGCTATTGGCCCTTGACTGTATAGGAACATTAAAATATGCATTCTATTAGAATAAGAATAAATAATAGATTTAGAATAATTAACAATATCATATAAATGTGTTCAAATGAATAAATCAACATACAATATTCAAAGTTTGTAACGCGTTTAGTCCGCGCCCGCCCGCCTCATTATTACCTCTAATGCATGCGAAGTCAAACACAATTAATCACTTTCTGTTCTATACTTCTTTCTATAAAGGCTTTCAAAAATCTATCACATGATAGCTTAGTCATGAAAAATGCTGGCACATCTAATTAATGAACATTCGAATAAATAATGACCCAGTATATAATATAAATGGACCTTATCACCATCAACCGGCTAATTATATATATGTAGATAAACATTCCAATAATTATATTATCATAATAATAATAATAATCAACTTAATAAATAATAGAAAATAAATGATGGGGTTCTATCGCCCTCTATAAAAGGCAGAAAAGTTTGGATAATCCTCCAACCAAATTAAAGACATTTCTTCAAAGCATTTCGCTTGCAGTGTCCCACATTAAGCCATAGAATTATATTGAAGAAAATAATTCCAATGGGTGTAGTTCGTTCACTAGGTACATTTGTTCTTCTGCTTCCTTTTCTGCTTTCCTATAGTTGTGCATATGAATACTCATTAAATGAATTGAAATCATGGTGTAGCCAAACTCCTAACCCTGATCAATGTGAGTACGACATGAGCACATCCAAAACTTACAAAAAACCCATAAAGCAAAAGTCAGATTTCTTCAAACTTTCAGTCGAACTTGCCCTTGAAAGAGCTCGACAAGGTTTCAATAAGACGCTCTCGCTTGGCCCTAAGTGTAGAAACGCTCGTGAGAAAGCTGCTTGGGCTGATTGCCTTGATCTCTATGAGTTAACAATCAACAGGATTTCAAAATCTAGCTCCGCAAAGTGCACAAAAGTTGATGCTCAAACATGGCTCAGCACAGCATTAACTGACCTTATAACTTGCACTTATGGGTTTTACGACCTTGGAGTTACAAACTATATGCTTCCATTAATGTCCAACAATGTCACTAAGTTACTAAGCAATGCCTTGTCCCTTAACAAGGCCCCACCATCAAAACAAGCTACACCAAGTTTCAAAGATGGGTTCCCTGCCTGGGTTAAGACCCATGAACGAAAGCTTTTGCAGGCAACTAGTTCACCAGCTTCTCAAGCGAATGTGGTGGTGGCCAAAGATGGGTCAGGGAAGTACACAACCTTGAAGGCTGCAGTAGCTGCTGCACCAAAGAGTAATAAGGGAAGGTATATCATATATGTGAAGGCAGGAGTGTACAATGAACAAGTTGAGATAAAAGGAAGTAATATTATGTTGGTGGGAGATGGTATTGGAAAAACTATAATCACAGGTAGCAAAAGTGTTGGAGGAGGTACTACAACCTTCCGTTCAGCTACTGTCGGTAAGTAACTAAACAATCCTTTTATTCCCTGCCTCTACATTTTAATGACCTATTGAAAATATTAAATAATAAAATTGTTAATGTTTTTTATAAATTTTTCTGACTAAATATCGAAATTGCCGTCAATAATTTGTCAGATGAGTTTGATTAATTTAGTTTGAGAATTTTATAATTAATTAGGAATATTTCGTGGAAAATATTGTCTTAAATTATTTATGCACACATATATTATTATATTGCAGCAAGCTGTGAAGTCTTTAAAATAAGGAAGGGAATTGTTTTCCATCTTTTTTTACCGTAATTTTTTTCAATCTTTTGGTCCACCAAGTTGTTGATGTGAATAAATCAATAATATCCCATACATATATAACCTTATTCATTGATGAGAATAATATACAAACAAAATCATCAGTGAATATCTACAGCATGTTATCAAATTTTTAAAAGAATGGGTATTACAGCTAAACTAGTACTGGATTATATAGGAATTATTTATAAAGAAATTAAAATAAATAATCAACCTCATAAACAAACTATGACACAGACGTAAATTACAAATACTGTTTGATTTGAGTGGAAGATAATTACATATTGAACCCTGTGAATAATTTAATAAAATTAAGAGAACCATCTCATCATTGAGCTCAGTATTGCTCAAGTTTGTATTATTAATTAGTTGGTTCTATTATATATCATATATGCACATATATTACATAAAAACACACATATACCTAATTCTTATTTTATTAAGTGATCAAGCTAATTGCTTAGAAGATATATATATATTTATATATATGCACACTATTATAAACGAAGTAAGTGAATGTGAAATTATTGATGATAATAAATAAGAAATACTATTTTGTCCAAAAAAAGAAATAATATAAATGACCAATATAAGAACAATTAAAAAACTTAACACTTAAGTTTAATTTCCTACATTACGAGCTGTATATTAAATAAAATCTTCATAATTTTCTTTCCCTTTGAACCTTTCTCCTCAATAATAATGACATTAATTGAAGTTAGTTACAATTTAATAATTTATGTTCAACCGGAGTTAGTAGAGTCAAATGGCGGGCCGCATATGCAACATGAGTTATAAAGATCAAAGTAATAATACTAATTTCAACCTTTGTAATGATGTAAACATGCAATGTCTTTCCGGCCAAAAAAAAAACATGCAATGTCTTCAGTTCTGACATTAGACGGAGACTAACTAGAAAAACAAAACGTATGAATTACTTATTCTCCTCCATTGTAGCCTCAAGTACCAGTTATTCTTAACTGATAAATTCGTCTGTTGAATTTTAAAACTCAAGCATTATTGTTAGAAATTCTAGAAGAAGTCGTGCGCGGAGAGACGTATAAATAGGCTGAAAAATCAAGCTCTTTTTTTTTTTGATAAAAAAAAAAAAGCTCTGTTGGTGACAAAGCCGCACACACACGTAAAATTCGGTGATAGAAATTAAATAGATAAGTTCTTTTAATGAAAAATTCAAGGTAGGCATAAGCATATTATAGTTGATATAATATTATACACTCCTTCCATCTCTATTTAATTATAGTTCACATGTCTAACAACTCTGTCCTTTACTTTGTAATTCTAGCTAGGAAGTATCCCTTATCAATCACTTGTCAATTTGCCCCAACATTTTGTCATTTTTTGCATAAAAGAATTATATAAAAAGCAACTCATTTGTTGCGGAACTTTTTGATGATTATATGCTTATGTCAGACTGGACCTACATTTTTCTAAGTGTTTCCCAATGGCTAACAAATGAATTTAACATTTAATATATACTCGCTACTGTCATCCTAAATATAAGATTTGATTGATTTTTTTTATAGATCAAGGAAGCAAAATGGGTTAGTCAACTATGACATATTTGGTAATTTTTAAAATTACCTATTAGTTTATAAGTCATATAAACTAGTTTAATTTCGATAAAAAAATATAAACTAGTTTAAGGGAAAAAAATAGGCGAATCAATTTATAAGTGACTTATTTTACTTTTTTAGAATTTTCCAAAAAAGTCAACTAGGCCTTATATTTAGAACAGAGGAAGTATTTAATTACGGGTAGTTTAATTTGGAAAGAGAGAGAGAGAAAAACTTAGACACAAGCAGAGAGAGGGATCATATAGAAAACTTGGTGTATATGGGGGCCGTCTCTCTTACAATGAAATCATTATTTTTATAAACACATTCAGTTTGTGAGTTGGCTTATTGGAAAGGTGGGAACAAAAGATAATGTATATTGTTTATAAAAAAAAAGATAATGTATAATACATTCTATATTGACTTTTACACAGCTGCTGTTGGAGATGGATTCATTGCCCGAGACATGACATTTAGAAACACAGCTGGAGCATCAAACCACCAAGCTGTGGCATTCAGATCAGGATCAGATCTCTCAGTGTTCTACCGATGCAGCTTTGAGGGATACCAAGACACACTCTATGTTCATTCCCAGAGACAATTCTATAGAGAATGTGACGTTTATGGCACAGTTGACTTCATCTTTGGCAACGCAGCTGTTGTTTTCCAAAACTGCAATCTCTATGCAAGAACACCTCCTCAAAAGACCATCACATACACGGCTCAAGGTCGAACCGACCCGAATCAAAACACAGGAATTATCATCCATAATTCTAAGGTCACTGGTGCCTCAGATTTCAACTCTAACAATGTCAAGTCTTACCTTGGAAGGCCGTGGCAGAAGTATTCAAGAACAGTATTCATGGAGTGTTCTCTTGGTAGCTTGATTGACTCAGCAGGATGGTTGCCTTGGAGTGGTAATTTTGCTTTGGACACTTTGTATTATGCTGAGTATGCAAACACTGGACCTGGATCTTCTACTTCAAATAGGGTTAAGTGGAAGGGTTACCATGTGATTGGTTCTTCCGAGGCCTCAAAGTTTACTGTTGGTAATTTCCTCTCTGGGAATTCATGGTTACCTAACACGGGTGTGCCTTTCACTTCTGGTCTTTGAATCTGAACTGAGCTCTTGATTAATTATCATGGTTAATATAATTGTAAAGCAAGAAAGAAATGAATAATAAATTAAAGTTGTATGTTATGCATGCACATATATCATTTACTTGTTTCGTTGACTGATTATTAATGTTGTATATTTGTATTGATGATGATTATTGTCATTAGTAAAATGTCCATGTTATTATATTGTAGTTTTTATTTAGTTTTTCATTACCATTTGAAAATGCTCAATTTCAATATGTACTGCTTCATTTTATTTAGTCTTTCGCTATCTAAGATAAGAACTAGTTAAAAATTAAATTTAATTTGGTTGTAAGTCGTAATCCAATACACTTACATTTATTAATGAAATCGAAAGAAAGATTAGAAATATATGTCGGAGGCATATTTTTCCCTATTACTTTAATTTATTAACTTGAAGTAACTTGTAGTTAAAATGACATGATATTACCAATATACTCTAACTATCCACCTTCACCCCCACACTCCCTCTCTTTTTATCTACTATTAGGGAACATTGACTTCATCCTCCCTCTCCTTTTGTCTACCATTAGGGAACATTGACTCCACTCTCTCTCTCTCCTCTTGTCTACCATTAGGGAGCATTGATTTCACCCTCCCTCTCTTCTTGTCTATTATTAGGGGGTATTGATAAGGATATTTTGAGAAAAAGTTGGTAAAAGTTAAAAATATGTCTTATATTTAGGACCAAACACACCCCCTCAAATATGTCTTACATTTAGGACCGGAGGAAGTACTAATTAAGGGTTTAAGGTATTTTTCTTTCTGGCTTTGATACCATGGATTAGAGCGAAATCCATGTAGGGGAGCAAAGTCTAAGTAGGGTAGCGAAATCCCTATAATTATTTACTACTAGCTCTATGCTTATCTCCATCTCTTGTTCTTATTCTTCATACCCACACATCTTCATTTTACAACATGTCATCTCCTTCAAATTTTAGTTTTCTGAACATCTTCGTTCTAGGGGTTTCATCTGTAACATCCTGAATTTTTTTAAATTATAAACAAATTGATAAATGCCTAAAATTTAAGAGAAGGTAATAATAAGATACTTATTGTCTGTTGTAAACGTAGATATTTAAAAGTCTTGCAAATAATTTCAACATCTTTTTATTGGAAATATGTTAAGATTAAGAAAGAAAATAATGAGTATTAAATTTAAATTTAGTAATATTTATGAAGGTTATATAAAGAATGCATCGTTTTAGGAAATTATATTTAGAACGTTGTAAAATACTATAATTTAAACTAACATAAATAATTATGATTTAAGAAATTAGAGAGTTGGAAACAATTTATATTTAATGCATTAAAATTAGAAATTATAAAGTCATTGTTAATAATTTAGATGTTTAGGTAACTCTTGCATCTATCTACTATAAATTAATACCTACACTGAGGCGAAAGCGAAAGCTGTTCAAAGTATAGAGTGGGATCCCTTTGAAGCTCATAACACTACAAAAGATACGACACTTAGCAGCGTACAAATTTCGCTACTTCCCCGCGTTTTCAAACGCAGCCAAGACACTACAGCGTTTTTCGCAAACGCGGGAGAATCATGCGTCGGGATGTTCCTTTCCAGCATTTTTAACAACGCGGTAGAGTGTGGCAAACGCGGGCAAGCTTACCGACGAAATACACCGACGTTTTAAATCGCCGGGCATAATTGGCGGGATTTTTGAATCATTTGCACTTCCCGCGCTCTCAAGCGCGGGCCAGTGGTCTACTAGGCGGCGTTCTAAAGCGCTGCTAAGTGCAATAATTTAATTGCTATTTCGCCAGCGCAGTAAAACGTGGCTAATATATAATTTTTTATTCGTACCATGCCAGCGTTTTAGAACGCGGCAATATTATATTATTTTTTTAATATATCGCCAGCGCTTATATACGCGGCCAATATATGCTTTTTTTATGTTTTTTATTCGCACTTTCCCGCGTTTTAGAACGCGGCTAACGTATTGTTTGAATTAAAAAAAAGGGATTAATTTTAACCATTATTCGATTAAAATTAATGGCAAAATTATTGAAAGAAATTGTTTTTTTAATTATAATAAATACGTTTTTAATATGTTAAAAAAATTATTCCAGAATAAAAAGATAAAATTGAAAAACACATCATATATATAAAAATGAAACCAACAGAAAAGGTTAACAATAATAAAAATGTAATTATAAGTAAGGGAATTTAAAATATAATTGAAAAATATAAATATAAGAGAGTTTAAAAAAATAATAAGTAAAATATATAAAGAACAAAGTTTTTAAAACTGAAAACAAAAGATTTGTAAAGGAGTAGTAGAGAGCAAAAAGTAAAAAGAAGATGAAAGAAAGAAGAGGGAAGATGAAAGAAAGAAGAGAGAGAAGAGAGAAGATGAAAGAAAGAAGAGAGAAGGGGCAAGTTTGAAGAGAGGGAAGGACGGTATTTATAGGTGAAGATCGCTACTCTCCAGCGTTTACAAACGTGGCGTAATAATGTTAATTATCTGACAATGTCGTTCCCGCGCTTTAAGACGCGGGCATGTGTTTTAAATCATATTTAATATGCCGACGTTCCTAAACGCGGCGACGATTTATTAATTTTTTAACATACTCGCGTTCTTAACCGCCGGTATGCATAAGAAAGACGATTCCTTCATTCTTGACTGCGGTTAGGAACGCCGGAATGCTGTTAAACATGGATAATAATGAAGTTACGACTATAAATAGCTCATATATGAGACTAACTCTTCACCCTCTTTTCTATTTCTCCAGCTTATATTTAATTTCTTCGTGATATATAGTAGCAATGTTAGATAAATCATGGATATCTTTTTCCCGTTCGGCCCCGCAATACATTCATGGTCTCAATGGGTTTTTAGATTTTGCCTTTTTTAGATCTAGTATAAGGGGTAAACTTGCGTGTCCCTGTGAGAAGTGTAAGTTTAAGAAGTGGCAAACAAGAGACGATGTTTATGCCCACTGTATGAGGAAACAATTTCCAAGATATTATCGTACTTGGATACATCACGGAGAGATTGAGGTGTATAACAACAACAATGCTGCTGCTAATTTTGAGGTTGGGTCGAGTTCTCAAGTCGAAATTCAAGTTGAAGCCAGTGACGCTGCTGAACTTGCACAGACACATCCAATAATTAACAACGCCCTGTCAGATGCTTTGGCCTTGCAAGGCGACGCCAGAGATGGAGATGATGAAGATGTGTTAGGACCAGAGGCAGAGTACCTGCGAAATGAAGCGGCGAGAAATTTTTTCGAACTCATGGAGGCCGATATGCCATTATACCCCGGTATATATTGCATTTAATTATGTGTGAATTGAATTGTGTTACTAGCTAGTTATAATATAAATTAGTTCCATTATTTAGACTAACATTTATTTCTACAGGCAACGAAAGATACACTAAAATGTCATTTTTGACAAAACTTTATAGTATTAAGTGTAAACGCGGAGCCTCTGATGCGTGCATGTCAGACGTTTTAGATCTGCTGGCAGATGCGTTCTACAATGTTGAAGCTCAAATTCCACCTTCATTTTACGAAGCGAAGAAACAAGTGACAAAGATGGGGTTGAGCTACATCAAAATTGATGCTTGCGAATACGATTGTATGTTGTATTGGGGTGATGACGCCGCATTGGAAAAATGCAAACGGTGCAACTCGAATCGGTACGAGGTGCAGGGACAGGGCAAGTGGGCGAAGAAACGATCTAAAAAGAGTATGAGATATTTCCCCCTCGGTCCAAGACTTCAAAGGTTATATATGTCATCAAAAATGGCTGAGCACATGAGGTGGCATTCAACAGAAGCTAGCGTCGACGGAAAAATGAGACATCCTCGCAACGGTGATGCATGGAAAGCGTTTGACCGTTATTTCCCCGATTTTGCTGCGGACCCAAGAAATGTCAGGTTGGGTCTCGCCTCGGATGGATTTAACCCGTTCGGTTCATGTAACCAAGCATATAGTGTGTGGCCTGTGGTGTTGATACCATATAATGTGCCCTCTTGGATGTGCATGAAACAAACCTCATTCATCTTGTCGACGATCGTTCCGGGGCCGACGTCTCCTGGAAACGGCATAGACGTTTATCTTCAGCCTTTGATGAAGGAATTGTAGGAACTGTGGACAGAAGGAGTAGAGACATATGACGCTCTAAGCAAGGCAATCTTCAGGCTTCGCGCTGCGGTGATGTGGACCATTAGCGATTTCCCTGGCCTCAACATGCTATCAGGTTGGAATACATATACAAGGATGGCTTACTGTAACTTTGACCAGCAGCCGCACCGTTTGACCTACAGTAAGAAATCATGTTTCATGGGTCATCGAAGATTCCTTCCACTTGACCATAACTTCCGACGGCAGAAGAATAAGTTCAACGGCTTACGGGAAGACAGACTTCCGCCTAAAAGCTGTCTGGGTTTGAAATATTTGAACAGGTTGCAAACCTCGTTAATGAATTCGGGAAGGACCCGCCGCCTCCAAATAATAATAATGTGCAAGCTTCCAGGACGCGTAGGACGGGTCCAGCGCCCCAGTGGAAAAAGAGGAGCATATTTTTTGATCTGCCTTACTGGAAACTTAATCATATGCGTCACTGCTTGGATGTCATGCACATCGAGAAGAATGTGGGTGAAAATGTTCTGTACACGATTCTCAATGAGCCTAGAAAGTCAAAAGATCATCTTGCAGCGAGGAAGGATCTTCAGGAAATGGGAATACGTTCAGACGCATGGCCGGATGAGAATGACAAGTTTGCCCCGCCATATTCACCCTAACAAAAAGCAACAAGAAGGTCTTCCTCTCCACACTGAAAAGTATTACGGTCCCCGATGGATTTGCAAGCAATATCTCCAGGTGTGTCGATTTGGGTGACAGTAAGATTTCTGGTCTGAAAAGTCATGACTATCATGTTTTACTCCAACAGTTCCTTCCTTTGGCCATAAAACACACATTACCGCATGAGGTGGCTGCAATCCTAGCCGAATTCAGCTTCATTCTCAAACAGTTGTGTGCGAAGGTGTTAGATAGGGGATAGTTAGATGCGTTGCAAACGAAAATAGTTATGACCCTCTGCCGCATGGAGATGATATTCCCCTCGTCATTTTTCACTTCTCAAGTGCATCTTATTGTGCACCTTGTCAACGAAGCAAAGATGGGTGGGCCCGTGCAAAGATGGGTGCACCTTGCCCCTCAGTATCTATAAATTAAATGAAAAAAATTATTACCTTAAAAATAATAAATTAATAAATAAAAATATAAAATTGACACTAAATTTAGTATAAAAATACATACTCCTCACTCTAACACTGAAGCCAGTGCCAGACTTCTCCCTCCTCCCTCTCCGCAACCTGATACGAGGCTGCGGGACGACAAACTCCTCCTCATCATCATTATCCTGATTTTTAGAATCTTAAGTTTTGATGAAGACTAAAATATGAAAGATCATAATGAACACTTAGGAAGAATTAGATGAAGTTAAAAATCCTAAGTTAGAACTCAATCGGATGTAAAATCACAACCGGATGACTTAGAGCAAAAACAACGTAACTAGCGCTTGCGGATGTAGTACACATCCCATAGCGGAAGTCAATTGAACGCTAAGTCTGAACCTAGTTAACAAAGTCTAAGTGGAGAGCTTCCCATAGCAAAAACGCTTGCGAAAGCAAGAACCTCAATTTCCACATAGTTAGACTTCCGGAAGCAAGTAGGCATCACCAAGCACAAGTGAATCTAACAATAAGCCTAATCCTAGTCTAAGTAGGATTGCTTCCCATAGCAAAAATGCTTCCCATTGCACTTGATTATATTATTCTGTGGGACTAAAATTTGTGTGCAGAACTTAGCTCTCACTTCCGATAGCAAAAGAGCATCCGATAGTGGACACTCTTTGCATTGCACAAACTTGGACTAACACTTGCAGATCGAAGCACTTAATTCCGATAGCCAAAATCCATCCGATAGCAAGTACAAGAGTCAGAGTCCGTACAAGTGCTCAGATGTCAGAGTTGCTTTTGTCAGAGCAGAATTGTCATGACTACTTTTCAGAGCTAAAGCAAGTCAACCCTGCTAAACATTAATGTGCATTAATGAGGACAACGATAACATGGGATTAACGGACATATTCAAACGGACGTATTGCCCTCAAGAAACTGGTGTATTAGAGGCTACTATAAAAGGAACAACTTCATCATTTATGAAGGTTGGCGAAAAACAGCACACGCAGAAGTCATTGAGAAAAAGCCAAGAGCATTCAAGCTAATACCCAGTGAATATTCAGAAAGCTCTAAAGTCCTAAAGAGCTTTTAATACCTTGAGAGTTATTATAATTGTTCTCATCTTATACTCTTTGTATTTAAGTCTCTACATTCATTGAGAGCATTCTTTGTACTTAAGTGTGTAACACAATATGTTCATTAAGTGAACTTTGTAGTAAATCCTTTGTGTAAAGGTTGAACCCTTGCAGGTAGTAAGGGGGAGTGAGAAAGGTTGCAAGTTAAACCGTAAAACTTGCGGTTGTAAAGGTTGCAAGTTAGCCCGGAAAACTTGTGGTTGTAAAGGTTGCAGGTGAACCCGTTTGTAAAACCTGTAGAATAGTGGAACTCAATCAAGGGATTGAGAACTTGACGTAGGTCAAGAGTTAGACCGAACCAGTATAAAAGAATTTGTGTTAGTGTTTTATTTTATATTGTTTTTGTAGCACAATTCACCCCCCTCTTGTGCATCCTCACTTTCACTGATAGCCCTCCTGATCCACCCCAAGGCGATGATACTCTTCTTCTTGAGGCTGCCCGCTCTGACCCTCTTGGTCTGTAACAACTCGAGGGTTGCCATCTTCGTCGAGAAACATAAAGAAATGAGATGGGTCGATACTATCCCGGTCGAAAATGTTGATATCTGTGCCAGGAATGTTGCCAGGAATGTTTTGGGGAAGAACAACGTCGTCAATCGGGTTCTCCCGGATGTGATGGCGGTAGACTTCCTCTGGGATTTCGTCCTCCTCTTCTACTCGCCTTCGGAGGTTCTCAAAATGCTGATCTTCTTCTTCTTCTTTCCTCTGACGTTCTAGTTCTTCTGTAGTCAGAATGCGCTTGTCACGACGATCACCCTCCATATCGATCGAATGGATTGTAGAACATATACTGTAGGAATAGATTTTTCACGTGGTGGGACCCTTTGGATTTTCTAAAACAATCGGATGAAGCCGCGGGGAAGAAGTTTTATAATGGAAAACTTACACTTAGCCGCGTTTTATAGCGCAGGGAAGTTGGCGGGAAAACATTGAAGCTCGCGCTTCATTTTGCCAGCAATTTAAAACGCGGCCAAGTTCTGATTTTAAAAAAAAAAGTTAAAACTTGGCCACGTTCTAAAACGCAGCAAAGTGGGAGGGAAAACTGAAAAGTCTGATCTCACTTACCCGCGCTCTAAAACGCGGGAACGTTTTAAATTTTAAAAAATTTATAAAACAGTGCCGCGCTCTAAAACGCGGCAAAGCGGGCGGGGAAACTGAAAAAGTGTGATTCACTTTTCAGCGATCCAAAACGCTGCAGAGTTTTACATTTTTTTTAAAAAAATATATACTTTGCCGCGCTTGAGAACGCATGCAAAGGGGAGGGGAAAACTGAAGAAGCGGGGATCCACTTTGCGGCGTGATAAAGCGCGGCAAAGCACAACAAAAAACATTTTTTAAAAAAAATACCCCTCTTGCCAGCGTTTTGTGGTATCCTTTGCTGCGTTCGTATAAAAACGCGGCAACGTGAAGCACAGGCCAGCGTTTTTTGGACAAACGCGGCTAAGTAGACGCTGCTAACTAGCGAATTTTTTGTAGTGTTACAGAAATTAATACCTACTCCCTCAGGTCCTATTTATAAGTCACCAACCGCCTCTAAATTTTGGTCTTAATATAAGTCACCAACAACCACTAACTAACTCATTTATTAATATTTTCCAAAAATACTGTTGTCATGAAAAAAACCCCACTCAAAACCCCCCTCTCTCTCTCACTCAAAACTAACATGTGTGTGCTTCATTATCTTTCATCCTAAGAATCATTTTCTTTCTTCACCATTATAAACTCTTCATATTATTTTGCTATGGAAGACAAACTAAAATCCCTTGAAGAGGCAACAGTTAAGAAGGAAGAGTTTTTATGTTGAGAGAGAGAGAGAGGGTGTTTTTATGGTTATTTTTGCGTGAGTGTGTGGGATGGTTTTTGGGAAACGACATTTTTTTTCTTGATAAAAAAATACTCTATCATTGCAAAGGGAATCTTTCTTCATTTTTAAATTATGTTCAAATTTTGGAGATGAAAAGTGGCGGCAATATAAAAGTGGGAGAGAGATGGTGAAAATGTGAAATATTGGAGGCGGCGTGAGTGTTGGAGAGAGAAAGAGGAAATGTGAATGAGATTGAGAAGAGAGAGAATATGAAAAAGGCATATAAATGATTTGTGTGTGAGGAGGGGCAAAAATGGAAAATAAAAATAAAACAAGACAATAACTACCGTTAACCACCATTCCTTAAAATGTACAAATTGGGTGGTTGGTTACTTATAAATAGGACCGGAGGGAGTATGATTTGAAATATTGTAGCATGATTAATTTACAATGGTAGGATTAATTTAAGAGACTTCAATATCATTTATGTAATTTTCCAATTGAAAAAGAAAAATAAGAAAGTAGGTAAATTCTGGGGTATTTTCATAATAATCATGTGAGGCTCAAACCCTAATTTCCTCCTTCCCTTAAATACCTCTTTTTTCTCTCCTCAGTTAGCCGCCTACACACGTTCAACTTCATCATCATCGTTCACCACACTCTCATCTCACTTGACCTCATCATCTCATTCTTCCACTTCGTTCTCCACCTCCTCACTTCACTCTTCCTTTCATACCTGATATCCCACTCTCTCACGCCCTCTCCGTTTTCTCCCTTTTCCCTTCGTCCTCTTCTCACCGTCTCTAATTCTCCTTACCCTTCTGCAGCGGTGGAAGCCATTTTGGTGGAGCAAGGGACGACAACCCACATAGTGCTGAGACAAGTTCAGTGTCCTTTTTCCGATGACAAGAGGCCAATTCTGGCGTTGTTGATCCTCCATGGAGCCTGCAACTCTTTATTGGCTTGGGGAGAAGTTAATAAAGGAGATATTTAGAAGAAATTTACAAGCAAGGGTAAAGAAAAGCAACGGAGTGCTAAGGCTGCAGGTAACTACTCTATTTGCATGTGTGTGTATGTTAGTGAACATGTAGGTTAGTTGATAAAATTTTATTACTGCTGGTGTTTTGGTTATTGTATTTGTTGGTTGGATGTGAAACATACCTCCTAATAACACCATATTAACCTACTCACTTCCACTTAATAAAACACATACTCAAAATAATGGAGACTAACCATGTTAGTAAAAATACCGCTAAAATGGTTAGAAAAAGAAAATGATATCAATCAAAATTAGATGCCTTAACCATGTTAGTAAAGGATTCACCTAACATGGTTAGCAAAGAAATCAAGCAAGCTACATAAAAGTTAACCATATCAGAGCGGGGCCCATCTAACATGGTTATATAAAGAAATCACGTCGTCAATATTTTATATAACCATGTTAGGAAAAGGATTTCCTGAACATGGTTACTCCGAAACACCTGTACAAATGATTATATCAAAAAAAAAAAAACATTTGATTTAAACATGTCAGCATCGCAAGGCACAATCAACTATTCTTAGCCACAATCATCTGCTACATATGTATCAGGAAAACAAGTATTGCCTTTCCATTAACAGGCAGTTGAAATAGGGATTGTCTTTTCATTATCAGGCAAATCTCTTGTACCAATAATCCTGTATGAACATTTCCGCATCATAACCCTATTCATCAAACCAATATCTCATTTTCTCCATAAACAACCATTACACCAAACAGAATACGTAGCATAGCTACAACTATGACATCTGTCATAGTTACACCTTAACTATCAATTACCAAACAACAAACCAGCAAAAACAGCTAATACAATCATCCAACAGATCAAACATTCACAATAATACAAACAAATGCGGAAGCTGATGCAGCCTAATAAATGACAATATATATATTTCTTATAGATCACCTCCGGCCTACTCGTGTGGGCCGGCCGATCCTTTCCCTTCCTCTCTGCTTCCCTCTCTGAGCATGATCACCTGAAAAAAATAATAAAGGGAATGGGGTGAGACAAAACTATGTCTCAGTAATCACAACTTAACTCACTGTGAGACTCAGAAGTGGGGTAGTGGAGCGTCTACAGGGTACCACGGTTTTCAAAACCTGCATAAACCACGCAATACATACATATATATACAAAACAAATACATCCATCTCTCAATAGGCAGAAATAAACGTGTGTGACACTGTGCCCGGTCTACAATCCGAAAAGCATAACAAGGGACCACTCTAATCAATGTGAAAATCCCTGGTTCCTTTACAATCCGAGGAACCCGTACAATTAACCTATCGATTTGCGCAAATCGATAGGTTACATCGGCCGACGGTACTAATAATCAGTGTCATGCAACATACAAAAGATTTATATAGATATATATATATATATAAAGTACAGTATATTTAGAAAGGTACCCTATAGCCCACGTTTAAATAATAAGTAATCAGAACACATTTCATTTATATATAAAGTAGAAGAGGATTTTAGAAATCCTCAACTACCGTCACCCTCAGTATCACAGTCAGTTAAGCGTGATTACCTGTTCAAGCTCAGAAACAGCACTATATATCCTCAGTTATTGCCTTCCGCGAGCTCCACTCGAAGCATTGCCCATAACAATCGTACAATGAGCTGCTGATGGTCAAGACACAATATCAGTGACTTTGACCACCAATTCAAACTGATTCTAAAACAATCATTGAAGTAATCAATTACTTCTAACTTCCATACTTTTCTATATTCTTTTGTACCCCACAATTCCCTTAACCCTTTGTTTATAATTCTTAAAGTATTGACTTTACCATTTTCCCTAACTCTTACCAAAATCAACCAAACATGTAAAACTTACTAAACCTCTTCAAAAATATTCCTTACGTATTCCAAATAGCTCCCTAACCTTCCCAAATAATCCACCACCAATCCAATACTCTTTTACATACCAAATATCTCTTTCAACTAACTCTTTACTACCAAAATTTCCTCCTATACAAAATTTCACACCTCCAACATCTTCATAACACTTACACTAACATTTCTTAACTTTCAATTTACTCCATACAGCTCACATAAACAAACCTCAACTTTAAAGAAAACACAAATGCCCATAAAACTGCAAAACGATCACCAACCACCAAATCACCATATTAATATCAAATTTATGACTTAAAGTAACTTCTTAACTTCACAAACCTTCCACCAAACTTCAACCTATCTTTATCTAATCAATTTCCTCTTTATTCAACACTTTAATTATCAAACTTCCTCCCAACTACCAATTCCAACAACTCCAACCTTCCAGAATTATTAAATCACTTCAAAAACTATTATACTACCACCAATTCATTCAAAACATCATTCATTAACAAATCCCAACTTCAAAGAGTCTAAGTATTGTCTACAAAATTCCCAAACTATTTTCTAACTACCAAAAACTTAATTACATTCCAAACATCTCCATTCAACCACTTTAATATCCACAAATTCTTGTTTAAAGTTCCCAAGGAATCAAGTATATCTAATCCCTAACTTCAAAGAATAACATTCATCACCAAAAATTCCCAAATGTTCAATCTCCTTTAGAAAATCCAATTGCTCTCAAAAATACTCAAATTCAATGTTTCAATGTCCATATTAAAGCATTAACATTCCCAAATATTCTAAAGTAGTTTCCAACTCTAAGATACATCAAATATCCTCATAAAACTTCAATTAACCACTAAATTATCCTCATGATAGCTTGACAAACTCAAAAACCCAAATTTTCACAAAACCCTAACTTTTAAAAGAGGGAACTTTAACCAAAAATCAACATCACAGAGGCAAAGAACAAGCTTACGGAGTTCAAGAATGCAGGGAGGAGCTTCTCCAACGCCGGCCGCCGTCCAGAACTCGCCGGAGAACATCCTTCACGTGGCTGGCCGAGCTGGGGTTTGAGGAGAATGAAGAATTAAAAAAAAGAAGTTGAAAGGGAAGGAATGGCTTGCGAAAGCTAAGGAAAACACAAAGGTTACCTTTATCCGCCGTCGACCACCGCCCGCCGCCGCCGGAGGCGCCGGAGAACACGAGCAAAACGAGACAAAAAGGAACAGATCGAACAAACCCCATTAATTTTTGAGTAACCCACTAGATTTAGCAACCTTGGATGGAAAGATTGAGGAGTTTAGTTGAAGAAATGGTGAGATAGAGAGAGATGGAGGAGGAGGGGCCGAATGGTTGAGTTTAGGGGGGGGGGGGGGCTGCGTGAGTGGAGATAAGGAAGAAGAAGAAGGGCTTGTTTGGTTGGTGTTAAATTGTTAGGTTTAATGTAATTTGTAGCCCAAACTTACCATAGTGTACTCTTTTTAACTTAAAACCACTTAAACCAGCCCCCAATCTCCATAATCTTCAAAATATTTTTGCTTTCATCATTCCCTCATATTTCAAATTCTTCAATTGCTTATTTGATTATTTGGGCGCTTAATACTCAAAACTCCCAAAAATATTCTAAAAATCACCAAAAATTCCTAAAAAGTCCTAAATTTCCAATTTCTCCATTTATTATTTCCTAAAACACTCCCTAATCCTGTATTAAATTTTCAGGATGTTACAAGATGGAATTCTGATTTGTTGGTGCACTGATGGACACCGAATTGACGGTCGATGTAGTGTGCCTTTGGTCTAGTCCTTCAAGAAATTTTAGGACCTCAAGGTAAGCGGAAGTTACCCCGGGTGTCGTTCACTTGGAAGAGCCTAAGAAATGCAAATAATTACCTAGCAACTAAATGTTAAACTTGTTTGAATAAGAGAAATTGTCATAGATTAATGATGAAATTAGTAAAAGGTGTGATATGAAAAAGGAAAAATAAGAATTAGGAAAAAGTAAAGATTTGGTAAAATATAATGGAATTGCTCTTGGGAAATGATTGAGAATAACTATCCTAGATCAATTAATATATCCGGGAAGTCACTATGGTGCTAACTCACTAAATTGTCAAACCTCATGAACCAATGAGTCCAATTACTAATTAGTGGAACCCCAACGAACAAATTAGATATTCTTAAGCCTTTTAGCAACTTTGAGTTTTCTCTAGGTTTCCTAAATTACCAAATTTCACCAATCGGCAAGTCTAATACCTAGTGTCATGAACTCATTCAATTAGGCATTATTAATTACCCTAAAGTGTGATTAATGATTTGTAATGCATTAGGTTCAATTACAATTCAATTCAATAAACTATCTACCAATACCATGTGTAAATAGAAATATCTAATGAATTATAAAGAACATATGTATGACCATACATATTGTTGAGTCCAAATCCCTCATTACAAATCAAAATTACAAATAAACTCAAACAAACATATGACAATCCTAAACCCAGGAAAATCATAAATACAAGAGAAAAGGAAAATTGTGTCTTTCCTATTAAGCATGAGAGAGCTCAAGCCATAATCCATCATTCCCAAGAGCAAAAAGATTTAGTTACCTCTCATGTGAGAAGCACCAACTAGGAGGAGAATGAGAGAGATCATGGTGGAAAATAGGAGAAAAGGAGGACAAATAAAGATGGAGACAGGGGATGTGAGAAGGAAGTTCGACACCTCCCTTTATTCCTCTTGTCATTCGCCGGCTCCCCACTGGACACACTCCTCTCCTTTTCTTTCTTTTCAGTTCTCGCCTCCTGCCTCTGTACGCCTCCCTCTCTGCCTTTCAATTCTTTTCTTTCTTCCCTTTAATCTCAACAAGTCCAGCCCAAAGAAAATACTCCCCCAGTTCGGCCTTCTTTCTCTCTTTTTGAACCCATGGCCCACTTTAATTATTCTTCTCATTTCCTCCAGTAGCTCACGGGCTTGTGCTGCCACATTTTGACCTTTATGGACATTATCTCTTCTTTAATTGAAATTGATCATTCTCCTTTGACTTGAAAATATTCACCTCATGCATATTTTAGAATAAGATATGGTGAAATTGGTGTGAACGGAGTGTGTGATAATAATATTAATAATCAAAACAAACTCACACCTCTTTACATTCTCTTGTTTAATATATTACTTATAATGTATCTCAAATTGTTAAAACCTTCATTTTATCACACTAAAAATCATACAAATCTTGTGATTTGTCATGCACACCGGTTAAAATAATTAATATCATCTCGAGATGAGGTTCCCTACCTGTACAACAGGGACTAAATTGAATAAAGATAAAGTAAAGAGAAAATGTTATTGGGGAGAACGCCCCCGGTTCAAGCGAGGGTTGTGAGTCCCTATTGAACCGTTATATGTTCAAGCGAGGGTTGTGAGCCCCTATTGAACTAGTTCAATCGAGGGTTGTGAGTCCATATTGAACTGTCATACTGTCGGTGTACTTGTGTGGTGATTATTACTTGTATTGTGATTAATATTAGTGCTGTGATTGTTAGTTTGATATTATGCTTTACTGTGCGATAAATTAGTGTTCGCAAAATTGCAACCGCAAGAGTACGGGTCAAGTTTAAATAGTATAGTGAAAAGTAAGAGTGTCGTTCCAACAGAGACTATGTTTAAGCAAATTCATTGAATAAATTATGATCAAAATTAGCTTTGGGGTAAAAAGTGATATGATTAAAATAAAAATAAGAGGATGCATTTCTAAAGTTAAAAACAAACATAAAAGGAAAGATCTAGCTTTATTTATCCACTTTGTACTTCATGATGCTCTATTAACCTTCCTCTAATGTCAATTAATGAATATTAAGTTGATACTTGAAGTCTCAAGTATTTGAATAACTCTTCTGAGCTTACTCAAACCTTAGCTAACATTATCATGCATATTTTCATACTACATATTATGCCAACTAGCTTTATAATCAACCCACTTCAATTTTACAAAACTTGGTTAGATCATGTCTCTATCTCACTAACAAACTCTCCATTCCCCTTGGAATTTCAAGACAAGCTTGAATCTAACTTAGTTCTTTGTTTAGCTATGCTCTTCCAAGCCACAACTAAACAAACAAGCTAAGTGTTGCGCACCACTTAGTAAAAATAAAGCACAAGCTAGATTCACAACTATCATAAACATTAATTAACAAGAGAAAATGATGTTCAAGCATCAATCCATACCGCCTCTGTTCCTTGAAGAAGTCCCCTTGGTCGCGTGATTATGCAGCATGTTTTTAGGTTCATCCCCATCAAAATGGGTCTGCCTCCTCTCACATTTGAGCCGAGAATGATTGGGCTTCAATGGGTTTCAATTGTTCAGCCCACTTTTCTTTCTTCCACTCATGAACTCTCCATTTCAATTGATAGCCATGTCATATGCTTACCTTCATTGTGCTGCATATGTTTTAATTGAAGCCATGTCATATTCTCAAGTCATGGTGAAAGTGTTATATCTCAAATGGAGCTAAATCCCTTTTTTGTTTCTTTTATATTTTATCATACAAAATATTTAACTATTTATTTTTAGCTTAAAATGCTATGCTTATCATAATATCCCCTAAATGACACAACAATTTGATATGCTATCAAAATCTCCACTAAATCTTTTTAATATTTCAATAATGACTCCCCAAATACACCAAAATATATATCAAATATAGTCAAAATTGGGGAGTCATCAATTAGCTGTTGATTATATATGAAAAATGTTGCCTGATGTGATTATCTTGTATGGTTTGCAAATGAATATTGGTTGTTGAAATATATGGTATTTAATAAATGCTTGCAATTTAAATAGATTAAATGTTCATGCAACACTGTATGCAGCACACACCACTATACACAACATTAACACACACCACCTTGCCGGTATGCACATGCACGTAGTGCAAAAATGTACGTAGGCAAGTAGTTGTTAGTTGCGACATCAGGGTCTGCCCCTCGTGGTTAAACATTTTACAGGTATTAGATCGGGGCAGGGGTCGAGGAAAGATCCAGAGAATTGGGAACTAAGCATTAGGATATTATGTGCTTTCACATGTTTCATATTAATTTCCTTATGAATGTTTAATGATTTGTAAATCATTTGAAATTATTTTCATTGGATTATTGTATTTAATTTTAGGTTGGATAAATGTAAATATTGCTAAATACATGTTTATGTGCTTATTTGTAAATGATTGTGAAAGAATTTCATCAGATATTACTATATTTATTTAAATATCCATGTTAGTCAATTTTTATCTAACATGGATATATCAGATTTGATATTTTTAAATTAATGATTTTCAATTGTTAATTTTATATTGATTATAAAATGATTAATTATGATTTATTTATTTCCAAATTATATGAAATCTTTTTCGAACCATGATAGTTCATTTGTAACTAAAATCATTTTTCCATTATGGTTAGCCTATTAACGAATATTTTATGGAAAATAAGAAAAACTTTTTTCTAACTATGTTAGTTGTTATATTAACTTCAATTCTTTTCCTAACATAGTTAGCATAAATGAAAACAAAAATTTCGATAAAAAAAATAATAGCTTAAAAATAATTATAAAATTGTGGTTGTTACATCGTGCATCAGTATAAACTATTATTCTCTTTTAGGGTTTTATCCCTTTGAACTCTTTTAGGGTTTCATACTTTCTTGTGTGTGTTTTTTCTGTTGTTATTCTCATACATCCTTTTGATTTTGTGCATGCAGGTGTTACTTCGATCACTCCAATATGTCGGTCAGAAATATCTCAGCCTTTTCATCATTCGTTCCTTTCATTTTCTAACAATTTCTGCACTAAGTGAGTTTTCTTTAATTCTTCAAGTTGTGTGCTTTTCTTTGTAAAGTTTGTGTTAATTTTAAAAGCCCATTCTTGTGATTCATTCTCGTACTAGTTATATATAATATCTTTATATTCTAATATCTCTCATGTGTCGCCACTCAATATGTGTGTCTCTTGCTGTTTGAATCTATTGATCTACATGCTATACGTGATAACTGAATTATTGCTTGGGTTTCATATTTGAAATGTACTACAATACTGGTGAAATAAATCTTAAGCTTCTAGGACTGCCACAAGATTCTTATTGGCTCAACAAATGCATGTTATTGTGTGAATTAATAGAGCTTCCTGTTTCATTTTTATACATTTTGATAAAAATGATGAGTTATTTGTTTCTATCCAAGAATGCTTTACTATTATTTCTATTATTATTCTTATTACTATCTTATGTTTAGCAATAGATGAAATTGAATTTACTAAAATCAATGACGAGGTTTTGCCCTATTTCGGTTTACAATGTACGGTTTTGCCCCCTTAAATTTACCAAAGACATAGATGCCCATTTTTAAATTTACGGTGGCTATTTTTGCACCTTTGCTCATTAATTAATTGGGCAAAAGCGCTGATTTAATAATTAACTATTTCAATTTGGGCAAAAATAGTAAATGACTATTTCGAGGTGCATAAGGAATAATCAACTGTGACCCGGTGCAAAAATGATAAAACCGGTACTAAATGTTAATTTTAGTTTTGTGGAACATTTCTGATATTATTTTCTAAAGTAAAAATACCTTTTTACCCCCTCACAATTAAAACTCAATTGTTCTTCCTTTCGCCCTTCAACTAGTCATGTATTAGTTTTCTCGAAACTGAAATAGTTTCAGATCAGCGCTTTTGCCCTAATTAATTTACTCCCCATCGACTACTCAGTTCCATTATCAAGATTTCTCTCTTGGACTCTCTCAATGGCCGCTCCTCAAGATTCCCTCCCAATCACTGTCAAGCAAACTCAAGAACTGTTTCCTTCTTCCTCAGATGTCATCAAAAACCATTACTTTGCACCTCATATTCTCTATTAGATTGATGTTTTTTTACTTCATCCATGGATGATCTTTCCACACTCAAATTTTGTTGCCAGAATTTCTTCAACCTCATTGAAGAAGACAACTCTATCTACCAACATATTTCCATGAAGAAACTTTCATACGCCCTTGGTTCATCACTCCACAAGAATCTTCATTCTTGGCTTGTTGTAGAGAATGCAAAAACGTAGAAAGCTTGTATAGAGAAGGAATGACCAAATTCTTTGCACCCCTGATAATAAAACTTCATCATGATTCTTCTTCTTGTGATATTGAAATATTAAAAAATTCTTCTTCTTGTGGTTTTGAAATATGAAAAGAGGCTTCTATGTGTGAGATGATTCTTTTATGTAGTGAGGTTCAATAGGACAGGAAATTTCTTGGTATTCTGGAAAAGTTTGGGTGCATGAAGACATGCAGGAAGAAAGTGGAAGCATTTTTAAGAATGTTTATATAGAAGAATGATCATATTCACATGATGTTTATGAATATTCAAAATCACCGTTTTGTAGCTTAGATATGTGCCTTGGGTTGTAAGAAACTGCAAGATTGGAAAAAGGATGACCAATTGCTGATGATGAAGATGAAGCTTCCTTGATATAATGCCAGTTATGCAGATGTGATTATGAGTTGCAATCACATACTATCTTGCTAATTCGGTTTTTGAAGGGGTGGGAGGACTTTGAAGAGTCAAGATATATATGAGGCGGGTTCTTATCATCATCATCATCATCATCGTTACTATTTTTCTATGATTGTAAGGATAAAGGAGTAGGGTGGTGTTAGGTTTCAGCAGCCAACGTATAAATATGTCAAATCTTATGAACATAGACACACACACTCCAAGCATGATTATTGATCGAGCACAATGACGTCGTGTAATCTATGTAGTTGACCCTATCTAGTTGGGATATTGTTGTTGTTGTATAAAGATGACATGGGTGGACACTACATATGTGACTGGAAGGATATAAAAGTAATTAAAAAAAGAAAAAAATATTAGGATCCTCAACATGTTTTTCATGGTCATGCCTTTTGTTGTGTTCGGCCATTATGCAATGATTATCAACTATATGTGGTGGTGCAAGTGGTGATTTATGTTTTGAAATGAAAATTTGCACAAGTTTGCTTTGCTTTACGTGATTGAACTCTAAGTCTACTAATGGTTTTCTCAATATCTTGATCAAGAGGCATAATAGTAGCTTTGTGTTTCATTAGGGATGGAAATAGGCCAGGCCGGCCTGCTAAGGTCTGTGGCCTGGCCTGTTTGGGCCTGGTCCGACCTGATTAAATTCAGGCCAGGCTCAGGCCCAGACTTTTTTTTTACTTATTTTAATTAACAGGCCAGGCTCAGGCTAGAAAAAAAAGCCTATTAAGTCAACACGCTGGCCTGTTAAGAGTTTATCTTAAAAAAAAATAGAGCCCAGCCCAAGAGAAGCAAACTACTTGGTCCAAGTATTTCCTCATTCTCATCTCATTTTCGGGTGTGTCTCATTCTCTCACCAACCTCACCAACCATTCAACCACCAAACCTACTAGTCAAACATTAAATAAAATATTAAAAACACATGCTTGATTCTCTCACCTCACCAATCACCATTCAATTCACCACTCAATTCACCACCAAGTCTCTCACCTCACCAAAACTTCCATCTTTCTTCTTTTATCTGTGAAGAAGAAGTAGAGTCCGTCACCGAGTAAACTGGCCAATCTGTGACCTTCGTTGAAGAAGAAGAAGAAAAGTCCAGAACTGCGAAGAAGAAGAAGAAGATGAATTCTAAGAAGATGAAGATCTTTTCTGCTGATTCTTGGTTTGAAATGTAATAAAGGAATGAAGATATTTCCTACTTCCTCTCAATCTTTTCTGCTGAAGAAGACAGAGATGAAGACCTTCTCATTCCTATATCCTTTTCTAGGGTTTTTTCTAATTCTTCTCATTCCTCTTTTTCCTTTGATGCTGAGAAGAAATGTAATGAAATTAAGTAGTAATATGGAAAGGAATGGATTATTTTTTGGAGGTAGGTTGATTTGATTTGAATTTGTAAAATGAGAATTTGGTGGTTGAAAATAAAATTAGGGTTTTGTTGAATTCCTATTTTGAATGAGTTGTGATTTCTGTTTTTTCTTTTTTTTTTCGTTTGGTGTGTGGCCTGTTAGGCCTGTTTAATTTTCAGGCTAGGCCTTAACAGGCTCAGGCCAGGCCACAGGCCTGAAAAAATTATTTTAAAAGGCCACAGGCCAGGCCCAAATCTCATTTTAATAATCCAGGCCAGTCCAATTATGGGTGTAGCCTGGCCTGGCCTATTCCCACCCTGTCTCATACACCTAAAGATGGAAAGCAATTAATAGCACCAAAACAGTTCAAGCAACACAATAATGAATGTTCAAGCTAAGACTATGGCCGAAATGATACAATTCCAAGCAACAAACAATTTGTCCAATCAATCACCAAATAACCAAGTAACCAAACAAAAGATTGATCAAAGGACACAACTAGGTGGCTGAAATTGAAGCAATGCAAATTATCCAAACAAGTAACAAAGAAACAATACAATTCGATCAAATAGTAAACACAAATTAGGAAAATGAACACTTAACTAAAACAAGCAAAAGACAAGTCAAAACGGGCAACGACACCACTTGATTTAGCCCTAGTCGTATATGCTAATCAAAGATACTAGCTAGAATTTCAACTATACCCTAGGTCTAATCCCAAATTGACTTGTTTTTAAAAATTATCATGAGAATCAGAGAGATTGTTTTGTTAACTACACTAAATTGATGCTACAATCAAAGAACAAGGTAAAACCGAAAATAAAGAGATGAAAGTGAGTGATGGCTGAAACTCCTCCTCCAATTTCAATTCACACTTTGTCAAAATTATGTCAAGGACTCTCTTACTTGATTAACCAATTCCATCAGACAACAATCAATTTCTTGACTCCAAGGAAATCAAAGCCATCTAATAAAATTAGGTTAACATATAAGGAGTAAGTGTTTATTTTTACCAATAAAAAGATCTACTGGGATTGGAACTTTGACAATCATAGGTGCTTGTACTGGTTGTGAGTCCTTGGTTTTTCAAAAAATTACTTCCTCTACTTAAATATAAGACATATTTACCTAATTTTATTAGATGGTCTAAAATGCAAAAATGACCATGTAATTGTCACGAAGGTGCAAACATGACTATGTAAATTTTTTTGGAGCAAAACTGCCCATCGAATTTCAAAACTAGGGTAAAAATGTCCAACACAGTTAATTTTTTTAACTTTTTTACGCATCATCTTCTGCTGATTTATCTCTCACTAAAATATGTGGTAGATTTATGTATTTATTTGCCCTTGTGTGCAGATGATGCGACTGAAGATGATGAGTAAAATAGTCAACAAAATTAAATGTAATGGACATTTTTTGCCCCAACTTTGAAATTCGATGGGCAGTTTTGCGACAAAAAAATTTACATGGTCATTTTTGCACTTTCGTGACAATTACATGACCATTTTTGCACTTTAACTCTTATTAGATTAAGAATGTTTGTTAAACTAATTAGAATCAGGTGTCTTACGGAATACTCCTAATTGCTTACATTTACTCCTTAAATAAAAGAGTGTTTTGACTGAAGGGCATTCCCTTTAACTTAAAAAGGAAAAGGACAATTGGGCCGTGATACTCTATGCAACTTGGGACTAACTTTCTTGCTCAACCTATTTCAAGATTCTTTTGGCCCGTTTGATTGCCCAAGGAATGTGTCTAGGAAAGTGAAAGTGGGGAAAGTGAGAGGTTTTTTGTAATTTATATATATCATGAGTTCACAAGTTTTCTCTCTCCATCTAACACTATTTTTGGGCCCACAAACTTTATTTTCATCATTTACTCTACTTTCCATCATCACCCTTTTACTTTCCATTTCTCCACTTTCATTTCCATTTACTCTACTCTTTACCCCAGGCCCCAATCACAGCCATGAGACAAGAATTTAAGTAGTATAAAATAATCAAAGTGATAACAAGTCTTTCACAAATAAGAAGCAGCACAACTCCTGGAAGACTTCATCACAAGCCCGTACAATTCTTCTTGGCTGTGGAAAGGAGTTCTAAAAAGTGCTGATCTCATTCTGCCTCATTTAAGATGGTTTGTTGGAAATGGATCTCTTATTCCAATCAACCACCCATTATGGTGGCCCGTGCAGCACAATCTCCAATCAATGAACTGGGTTCAGACAGTTGGTGATCTGTTAGTGCACACTCCTGGAAGTCTCACCCATTTTAAGTGGAACTCACCTCTTTTAGATCAACTTTATGACTATCAGACGTCGACTATCATCTCAGCTCTTCCGCTCTCCATCTCAGGCAATGAGGATAAAATTATGTGGACAGCCAATGAATTAGGATCCTACTCTGTCAGGAAAGGATACAACCTACTGCAAGCCGGTCAACGACGTGGTATTGTCAACCCTTTTTGGAAGAGTTTGTTGTCCATCTCTCTGCCAAAAATTACTTACTCCTAGTTTGGAAACTGCTATGTCAAACCATTCCCTCAACTGACATCCTTCGCCTGCACCACCTTGAGGTTGATAATGATTGCCAATTTGGTTGCAATGAGGATGAAACCATCCTTCACATTTTCACCAGATGCCTGTTCTCTAGATCGCTCTGGTCGCAAGGAGTTAATGTCAGACCGCCTCTTTTTTCGTCCCCTTAAACTTCACTGAGTGGCTTAAAGAGTTCTTTATGATGTTGGATGAACTCGGGGAAGTGGAGACACTCCACAAATTTATCATCCTCCTCAACTTAATCTGGAGGAAGAGGAACTTTGCTTTTCATAATCACCAAATCCCGAGCTTTCATGCAAGTCTCAGGGAAATTGTTGGAGAATACACCTTTTGCAAAATGTCTTTCCAAAGAAACCCTGCGCCTTTTGCCACCTCTTCACAACAGCTAACCTGTCAAACCCGCAACTCGATTGAAAGGTGCCATGACTGGGAATTCCATGTGCAATAGGTACAAGATTCTCGCAAGAAACTAATTTACATCTGGATCTCTCATAATAATCGGTTGCTCACCAAACTGTCACTCTCAAGACAATTTGCAGGGGAGGTCAATTTTCATCTAAAAGCCATCCAGTTCGCGCTGAATTGGGTTATCAAATCCCCCATATGCATGTTCAGTGAAGGGAAAAGCATAACACTCATTTTCATAAAGAAAAGGTCCTTTTTAGAAAGGACATCCTAGAGAAGTCGAGAGATTTGGTAGCAAGAGACAATGCAACACAACTGGCTCTTTTCTCAACTATAGACTCATGTTACTTAGACTTAATTCCGAAACTTTTGCTTTCAGATTTATTTTCTAGTTTTATTATAAGTGCTTGTATTTAACTTCAGGTATAGGTTCTCTTAGTTCTTCTTCCACGAAATGAAGACATAATCTTGTTGCCCTCTTCAAGAGCAGTACATTCAGAGAAAGAATTCTCGAGAGAATCACAAGGAAAAAAGTCTGTGACGTCTAGAATACTCCGCCTATATTTATAGCCGGTCCCAAGCCTGGATAAAGGAGTAGGGTTGTGTTAGGCTTCGACAGCCAATGTAAAAGTATGTCAAATCTGTTGAGCATGGACAAACGCAGCGCCGTGTGATCCATGTAGCCGCCTCCATTTAGTTGGGATAAAGCTTTGATGATGATGATGATGATTAATATCATTTTGCTTCTATTAAAAAAAAAGAAGCAGCACAACTTAATTTTTAATTCAATAGTACAATACATGGATCGTGTTTAGTTTGATGAAAATATAGTACATGCAGTAGACTGCTGGATCTACACGTTTCCAGAAAATCTAAGTGAACCTTTATTTGAATGGAATTTTGCCCAATTCTTATCTAAAATGGTGTATAAGATCAAGTTGGCTTTTCTTAGAAATTAAAAATGTAAAATAAAATAGTGAATGTTTTTGTATCTAACATTGAATTTAATTGCATGCAATGATTCAACAAAAATAAATTAACTTCATCTATCTTATATTTATATTTAGTATAAATGTCAAATTTGCACTTAATTAAATACTCCCTGTCTCCCTCCATTTTAGTATAGCAATTTAGTTGACTTTTATCTTCGAAATCTTAAAACAAATGTAAATAAGTTATTTAATATTAACTCTCTAAATTAATTTATATACAAAATGCGTTATAATTTTGTGTTTCATTTCTATACTTAATTCATAAAAAAAATCAATAGTAAGAACCAATAAAGTATTTATAGCGATTAAAGTTGTTTGAATCATTATAATTTTTTTCCTATGCCTATTATCCGCGTACTAGGTGAGACTAATTTGAAATCTCATACAGGGTAGACGGTTATCCTATGAATTTGCTCAGTTAAAGAACACAATCACTTGTTTAAGAGACGAAACTACTTACAACTCACACCATTGTGCCTTCTAAGTTTTGTAACTTTCAAACAGAACATTCGTCATCTTAAATATTCGTGATTGTTTTGACTCACAGTTGAACCATTCCATGAGCCCCCTTTGACTTCATCAACCGTTCTTCCCTTGTCTTCATTTCCCTTTCAACACATGCTATTAGCTGAGTTACAAAATAAATCAAAATAAACTAAACTGAAATATTTTTAATATGTTAGTAGTTTCTACTGAAAAGACAAATATCCCAATACCCCGCAAGAAAGACACACACAAAATGTAAGGCCATTTTGGTCATTCAAATGATTCATTCTCGTACTTACACTCTTTTTAGTTTGACCTGAATTTCTCTCTCACACTCTTCATATTAAGTTCTCATGAATAACTGATTTTAACTTGTGTTCCTCATATGTTTGTATCATGCAGTTGGTATCTTGGTCATAATTTCATTAGTACATTTATTTGCTTGAAGATATGATTGTCTCTGCACTCTTGACATCTGTTGGGATAAACACAGCTTTGTGTGTGTTATTCTTCACATTGTACTCAGTTTTGAGAAAGCAGCCCAGTAATAATGAAGTTTATGTGCCACGCTTGCTAGCTGAAGAAGGAAGCTCTAACCGGAGAAGAAGTCATTTCAACGTAGAAAGATTGGTACCTTCAACTGGGTGGGGTTGTAAAAGCCTGGAAGCTTTCTGAAGATGAGATATTGTCATTATTAGGATTAGATGGGCTTGTATTTATGCGCCTTATTACCTTCAGGTATTATTTTTATTTCATTCATTCACTTCATTTGGTGTTTTTCTTAGCATGCCAATATTGCTGACTAGCTAAATAAAAGGTTGAACAATTCAGGGTGTAGGTAATACATAACTATTGTCATAGGATCAACAACTGTACATAACTATTTCAAGGTTTAGCAATGATACCCAACTTTTACTAGGGATCAACAATGAGATTTTCCTTAATATGACAATAAGATTAAATGTGAAAAGTCTAAAATGTTCTTATAAATAAAATAAAATTATCTTATTGTTAGGGAGTATTGGAGGGTATTTTTGACTTTTCACGTTTAATCTTATTGTCATATTAAGGAAAGTCTCATTGTTGATCTCATGGTAAAATTTGGGTATCATTGTTAAACCTTAAAATAGTTATGTGCTACTTACTACCTTTGCTCTTAAATATAAGATCACTTTCCCTAATATGATTAAATTAAGGATGTTAGTTAAGTTGGTTATTATCACATGATATTACCAATTTGTCCAAACCATACACCTTTATCCCCACTCTTCATCACTTGTTTGTAAATTACTGATAAGTATTTTGAGGATAATTTGGGAAAAGGTTAGGATAGCAAATGATCTTATATTTAAGAACAAATTGAGATGTGAAAGTGATCTTATATTTAGTAACAGAGGGAGTATTGTTGATCCTAGGACAATAGTTATGCATTACAAATGGACTTTCGCCCAACCATTCATGCAAACATTTTGGGTGACTCTTAATTATTATATTTCCTTTTCCTGTTAGATCTTCAATGTTGCAGTTAGAGTAGTTATTGTCACATAAACTTAAAACTTAAGGTGCTACGGTACTGTATATATTAAGCAACCGTGTTGAACTCTATGACATGCAGCTATTTACTTCACATATTAATTAAAGACTAGTTCTTTTTTAAACTCATTTGCTTGATCTCTGCAATGCAGTTTGAAAGTATTTACTTTTGCTGGGATTATTGGCATCCTTGTGCTTCTTCCAATTAATTGCTCAGGAGATGCTCTAGAAGGAGTTGATTTTGCCAATGTGACAAGTAGCTCCTTGGATGTTTTCACCATATCAAATGTGAAAGATGGCTCGTTCTGGTGAATACTGCCTCTATTATTTTGCTTTTCTTTTATTTTCCCCTTTTATCGTTTTGCTTCTTGGGCGACTAGCATATGTGATCTTTATCCTATATTATCTCTATGTCAGGTTGTGGTTCCACTTCTCTGCTGTGTATCTTGTCACTGGATTCATATGCTTCATGCTTTATAAAGTAAGTTCATGCACTCATAACTGGTGCTTCTGTAACATCAACCATGGCAGCTAGCACCCTTTAGATCAGGCACAAATTATGGTGCTACCTAATAAGTTCATGATGATTGTTTTGGTTTATCAATATATACTACTTGATGGTTTGCTATTTTGGTTTTAATCCTTATAGTTTTAAATCGTAATTTTTTGTCCCAATAGTTTCATAAAAACTTGCTCTGAGTTTAATGGCGCTCTTTTTAGTTAACGCCATTGAATATATGGACTAGAACCAAAACTCGTTATAAGTAAAGAGATCAAAACCAAAATTACAAGGACCATATGAGTTTTGGTTTTGGTCTGTCTACTTTTAACAAGCTCTGGTTTTAATGTTTTATCCCTTATACTTAATGACATTAACTCAAACCAAGTCTTTCCGAATTTATATGGACCAAAAGCCACAACTTGAAAATACAGGATCCAAAATCAATATTTAAACAAATTATAAGGACCAATATTAACTTTAACCATATAGGTGTAATCATACTCCTATCATAATTATGAAAGCTGACACTTGAACAAGATACTTATCAGTCATCTCTCCATTTTATTTAATTCTGCAGGAATATGACTACATATCTTCTAGGAGGATTTCTTATTTTTATTCATCTCCACCACAACTACATCAGTTCACCATCGTAGTTCGCAGTATTCCTGCTTCATCTAGTTGTAGTATCAGTGAGAGTGTTGAGAGCTTCTTCAAAGAGCTTTACCCCACTGAATATTTATCGCACGTGGTTGTTCGTCGCACAAGAAAAATTATAAATCTCCTGGTGAGCACTGCCTCTTGTTTGACTTCCCTTTTTGTCCACTGAATTTGTCTCCTTCCTGTAAACCACATTTTTATTCTATATTTGAGTCACAACATAATAATTATGAAGGGTAACATACTTTAAAATATGTGTCCCATGATTTAAAAATTCATATCAAGCATCATATCGTGATAAAACACAAAAAATCTGAATACATAAGGTTTTGTCATAAGACATTGTTCACGTCCATACTTATTAACACAAGCCACCTCTAAACTCACAGGCCTCAGAACCTTGTGCATCATTCTCAATGTTTGTGCTTTTGATTTTCACATTGATGTTACATATTGCATCAGTTGTTTTTTTTAATGGTCTAATTTGGTTTTATCTAAATCATTGATCATTTTGTAATGTATTATTATTTGAAGACTAGAGGCCATTTTGGTGGTGGTGAATAGGTGATTCTGATTAAACAATTTTATAACTACCATGTATCAATTTTTCCTTGTGTTTTCCTGTCTGTCATATTATCATATTTCAGTGTAATAGTAATGTGATTAAGTTTTCAACAAAATTTTCCATAAGAAAATCTTTGCTCTCAGAAAAAAAAAAACTGAGATGTTTCTATTTTTATTTTTACCATTATTCTATTGCTGATTAAATGGTCTGGCTAGTGAGCAAACTATTTATGCCATCATGCATTAGATGTGAGTGCTATTGTCAATGATGACAAGTTATTTGATGTACTGAGTTTTCTTTTTCATTGTTTCTCTACATTCATCTGCCTCTTTTTATCTAGAATGAGGCCGGAAAATTGGGCAAAAAACTTAGTCATCTGCAATCAGATCCCTCTCAGCAGAAACACAGGCGTGGCGGTTTGTTTGGAATTTTCGGACACAAAACTAATCTCAAAGATCATTATGGGAAGAAGTTGGAGGACATAGAAGAAAATGTGAGACTGAAGCAATCAGAGGCTTTATTGGCTGGACAAGTATGTGGCAATCTTTATGATCTTCAAAACAAAAGTATAAGATATTTTATATCAAATATTTTTACTCTTTTATTGGTTGAACCAGAAAGTACTATTTATCTACAATTTTTCATAAATGTTAAAGGAGACTGGAGCTGCCTTTGTGTCTTTCAAGTCACGTTTTGCTGCTGCAACTGCTTTCCATGTGCATCCAGCAGTCAATCCCATTGAATGGATTACAGAGCAAGCTCCTGAACCTGTAGATGTTTACTGGCCTTCTTTCTCTGAATCATTTATGCGAAGATGGATTTCTAAGTTTGTGGTTATACTTGTCGTCATCGTGTTCACAATATTGTTCCTTATACCAGTCGTATTTGTGCAAGGTCTTACCAACCTGAGCGAGTTGGAAACTTTGTTTCCCTTCTTGAAAAGTATTCTCACCATGTAAGTCATATGATCAACTTTGTTGTTGTCATTGTGTAGCCACTCATGCTTTTTACCTTGTGTTTCTCCTATAACAATTAGCTCAGTAGATTTGATGCATTACATGTAAACAATCTATATGGGAGTGAATGTTGGGCTTTAAATGGACAACATGAGCATAAAATGGGGGTAGAAGAGATGAGAAAGTTGAGATAAATGTATGATCGCACAAGAAAGATAAGATTCACATGATATTATATTTGGAAAAGTCAGGGTGACATCTATTGTGGAAATAATGATAGAAAATTTTATGAGGTTGTTTAGCATGTTTAAATAAAACTATTAGGTGTGCTAGTGAGAAGGATAGATCTAGTAGTTTGGATTCCTTTAAGAAAAGGGAGAGGGTGACCTAAGAAAGCACTTGAAGTTGTTGACCGAGACCTTTTGATTAATAATTTATACAATTTATATGGTGTTTCATAGAGCACAATGGCGCTATACGATTTATATAGTTGACTCTGCCTAGTGAGATAAGGCTTTGTTGTTGTTGTTGTTGTCGTTGTTATACTATGTAAAACAGGACCAAAGAAATAGTTGACTGTTTCTTCAGTATGCAGTTTTAGCCTTCAATTAAAAGTTGGAGATCATGAATTGTATGCTGTCATGTAAGTTTGGGAAATTCATTACAAATCAGAACGAGAAAGAGCTTAACCAACAGTTCTAAATGGAACTTAATGCAGAAGGGAACTTAATGTATCAAATTGCCATTTCTAATTTGAAAGAAACGGATGCTTCAAGAATGTCCATGGTCATGGGGCTTTTTATCTTGTTTTATGCAATATGCCTCCCATAATATTTTTAGTACAGATCAAGATTGGTTTTCACAATGAATGAGGGATTTTGAATATTCAACTAGAAATTGTTGGAAACCAATTTGCCTGCAGTATTTGTTGTTGAATTTTCATGCCATTTGGATCCTCATTATCTAGTTTCTGTCTTAGCTAAAAATATACGCTTGTACATTTTCTGCCTTGTCAATTACTTTCTGAACATGCTTGATCTGATTTGTGGTTTATCAAGCATGTGGCCTAAAATCAGCCAATATTACCTTTACATTGTAATATGCTTTGTTGACTCAAAAAACCTATAAATCTGCTTGCAGATCATTTGTCAGTCAAGTAATTACAGGATACCTTCCCAGTCTTATTCTTCAACTGTTTCTGAAAACTGTGCCTCCTGTCATGGAGTTTCTTTCCTCGATTCAAGGGTTTATCTCACGCAGTAATATAGAAAAGAGTGCATGTAGAAAAGTACTGTGGTTCACAATTTGGAATGCGTTTTTTGCTACTGTTTTTTCTGGATCAGCTCTAAATCAGTTGTCCATTTTCCTTGACCCCAAGTCCATTCCTCAAAAACTGGCTGTTGCAGTTCCAGCACAGGTTAGCCAATGCTTCTCTCGTGGAAAATTTCCTTAAACTTCTGTATTTTCGAGTACTTTGAAACCTTATGTTATGTTCCAACATATGTTTATAAAACTTTCATAAGTATGAGACCACTTTCACCTTTTCCGGAGAAATTAAGAAAGTTAGTTTAATTAGTCAATATCAGTTTTATATGTTTAGGAAAGTTATCTTATTTGTAGTTAGTGTGTTTATCTATAAATATCAGACATGTACTTTGCTAATGAATGGATGAATTAAAAGTATTACTCCCTCTAGTCTTAAATATAAGATCATTTTGACTTTTTTTTGTTGAGGTTGAGAAAGCAAATCAGACAGCTAAATTGTAACATATGACACATGTAATTAGATTATAGGTTAGTTTATAAGTAGAATAAATTAATTTTGAGGAAAAAAGATAACTAAAGACAATTTAAAGTGACTAATTTTACATCCTTAATATTTCCAAAAAAAAAATCAAAGTGATCTTTGATAGTTTACAATGGCTTTATTATTGTATTCATTGGTTACAGGCTATACATCAGTTTGGAATTCTTATAGTCATTGCAAAATTATTATGTTTGATATTTGTAGTTCATCCTTCTAATGCCATCAATCATGACTGCAGGCATCATTTTTCATTGCTTATGTTGTGACATCAGGATGGACAAGCACTTCATCAGAGCTTTTCCGGATAATTCCTTTAATTTGTAGTTTGATCCGAAGGCCTTTCATATCTGATGATGATGAGTTTGAAATTCCATCATTTCCTTATTTCAAAGATATTCCAAGAGTACTTTTGTTTGGCCTTCTTGGAATTACATATTTCTTCTTAGCCCCATTAATTCTACCATTTTTGATCATCTACCTCTGTCTGGCATACATTGTTTTCCGAAATCAGGTCAGCATTTTTTAAGATTTTGGTTTCTTGTCTGAATCTCTCACTTTGCTAATAGCTGCTGCTAGGAAATCTGAGTACTGTGTAGATACTATATGCTTATTGTGATTGATATAGTCAACTATATTAAACTATAGATGCTTTGTTTGGTCCATGTTTGAGATAATTTGGATGTATTGATTTCTATGTTCTTCTGGTAAAGTGTTTACTGTAGTTATTAGAACTAACTAAAGATGTAAAAATCACAATCCAGAATTGAATAATGAAGTATCATATTCCTGGTGTAGCAAATGGTCATTTTTTAATCAATCATTCAGTATCTGACTGTGTTAGCCATTGGTTGTGATATGGATTATGCTGATGCTTTCTGCCTATGAATATTGCAGTTCATAAATGTATATGCACCCAAGTATGATACAGCAGGGAAATTCTGGCCTATTGTGCACAATTCTATGATCTTTTCTCTTGTGCTCATGCACATCATTGCGGCGGGAATTTTCGCGCTGAAAGAACTGTCTATAGCATCCACCTTGATGGTTCCTTTGCCTATTATTACTCTTCTCTTTAATGCGTATTGCCGAAAGCGGTTTCTTCCCATGTTTGTTGCATACTCTGCAGAGGTATGTTTCTTAATCAACATGCAATGAGAAATGTAACTGCATGTTGCATTCAATAACTTTGGTCTTGATATGGCTTTGTGTTTCCAGAGTCTGGTGAAGAAGGACAGAGAAGATCCAAATGATGCTGCAATGGATGAGTTTTATGACAAATTAGTCATTGCTTATAAGGATCCTGCTTTGCAACCAATTGAGTCACCATCAAACACTAGCACTCTTCGGACTCCCCTTATGTCTCCTTGAGTTTATGTGAGACACAAAAGTTCTACCATTCCTGAGAACTTCTTTTTCTTTGTGGAGGGCAATATGCCTGAAGTTATTTGTTGCTTTTTCTATGAATGTTCTGTGGAGTGTGGATTAGTTATTCAAAAAATACTGGCCTGAATACCATTAACATGAGTGACAGTCTTAGAGAGCCATTAAGGAAAATGAGTATTATACTCCCTCTAGTCCTTTTTATTAGACACTACCTATCAACTTTTCTTGATTCTTATAAGACACTACCTATCAGCTTGATTCTTTTTATAAGGCACTTGTTGATTTCCAAAGTGCATTAATTATTTTTTTCCATGGGTGCCCATATTTAATAGGGGTAGTAGGAGAGAGTAATTAATAGTTTATAGTTTTAGAAATTAATGAAATTAGTGGAGGTAGTATTGGAAATTACTTGAATTTTAGGACAAATTTAATGCATTTAATCAATTTTATTGTCATGTGAAAAATATTAGTTGGTGCCTTATAATAAAGACCAAAGGAGCATTATTGATATCTTAGTTGTTGTGTTGAGTTTGCTCATGTTAAATTCCCAAGTTACTAGTGCTTATGTAATTTAATTGAATGAACTCACTTAAAGTAATTAATTCAATTATCTAATCTAACCACACAAGAGTAATTGAACAAGATCTCTCATTAGTCATACTTGATTTGACTTAATGTTATTGGTCATTTGGCCTGACTATGATGAATAACTTGGAAGACTACATTCTAAGTCATTCCATTAAAAGACCTAATCTCCAATGAGCACAAATTTGAGTTGAGTTAGTTATATCAGTTAAACTCTTGATTAATATTGGTTTCCTTTGTTTGGGACTTAATGGAACTCATTTGGATGATCTTGACCCAATTACCTCTTTTTACCCCCCCCCCCAATGTGTAACCCACTTGCTACACTCATACCCTAGTCAAGAGAACCTCAATATTATTTATTTCCATCATTCGCCCCATTTTAACCTCAAAAATCCAAAAACAAAGTATTTGCACTTTTTGTAGTTTAATTAGATGAATTTTCAAACCAAAATCCCCTATACCCTTTGTTAATTTCGTTTGCATTTAGCTAAGTTACTTACTAGTTAGAAAGACTCCTTTTGATAAGATCCTAGGTTGCACTACTTATTTGTAATAGTTGGTTTTATAAATAATTTGCATTTACAGTAAGGTGCATAAGGGAATGGTTAAATCAAGACATTTTGTCTTTTGGTAATATATGAAAATTTCACGTTCAACCCTCAAGTTTGATTGGATATTTCTCATATTTAATGAAATAATTTGTCTATTTTCTATTTTAAATGTATTTCTTAGAGATATTCCCTTATGCTTTCCGTTATCGAAAAATTCATACATATTTTCAATTCCCTTATGTTTCAATCACTTCCATGAGATTAAGATGTCAACATCAGATTAGGACCATGGTTTGCGACTAGCCAACATTGACATGAGGAGTTTCTCCCATCAAATACATGTGTACATTAATTATTAGGGAAAATTAATTAGAGGTCCAATGAGAGAAAAATAATTAAGAAGAGGTAAATTACAACTTATAGGGCTAACAATAACAATTTATTGACTTCACATAACAACTCATGGTAACTCATTTCAATTATTTTTCATCTAGTATATTATTACTCCTTTACTTTCAAAATTTTTGCACTAACTTTCTTTCTATAAACAAAGGATACATTTTAACAGAGTTTGGAGAAAAATGTACAAAAATGAAATTTAATCACCTTATTGAGCTTTATTAGGTTTCTAAAAAAAGTCAATTAACTTACATTAACTCTTATATTTAGGAATAGATGGAGTACATTTATATCGAGGAACAGAACAATCTCATAAATTAGCTCCTTTATATAAGATCACTTTTAAAATTCAACTGGTTCCTAATTATAAGATCACTTTCTAACTTTTCCCCAACTTTTTCCCAAATTAACCCTAATAATTATCTATAATAATAACAAAAAAAGAGAGGGAGAGTGAGGATAAATGTATATAGTTGAGATAAATTGGTATATTATGTGTAAATAATTAACTTAACTAACTTCTTTAATCTACTTAAATTAAGAAAATTGACCTTATATTTAGGAACGGAGTCGGGAGGGAGTATTTAAAAACAAACTAATCTCCTAAATTGAATGAGTTCACACACACACACATATATGAGACATTCTTGCGTGAACCCGGCGCACCACGTCATTTGTGGTATAACCAATCACAAGCAGACACATACGGTCTGACGTGTAATTTTTAATTTGTGACACCCTAAAAAAACTCAACTAACTTTGAAAAATATTTTTATTTACACTATAAAGTAAAAAAAATTGAAAACATGAGATTTAATTTTTGTGTTTACTTGCTATTAATTAGTCCACAAATGACGTAGAACACCAGGTTGACGCAAGAATTTATCCACGTATATATTTTATCAGAATGTATATATAGACTTTCAGGTATGTTGAGCCGTACTAGCTGAAATTAACTACCTTCTTCTTCTTCTTCTTCTTCTTCTTTGGCAGCATCAGGCATGAATGGAGAGACTGTGGAGGCCAGCCGCACAAAGAAATCTGAGGAACCAATGGTCCAAGTTATCATCTTTTAGAGACAAATGGTCATCCCTTTCTTCTTCAGGGAAATCCCAAGCCACTTCTCTTGTCAACAATATTCTCTCCCAAAGGTAATCAATCAATCAATCAATCTCATATCAAACTTTATTGCTTTTTAGCCATTGCCTGCTTGCTTTTTTGTAAAAAGATGGGATTTTGCATGTGGGTATTGAATATTTGAAAATTTTAGTTCTTAGGGATGTGTTCATAAGGATTGTATTTTTATATGTCAGTCCAGAAATTGTTCAATTTTGATATTTCTGTCAGCTTCTCGTTAGGAATCAGTGGGAATAAAAAAGAGACTTTATTACTCACAGTTATACAATCATGTCTGTTGTAATATGTATGTTGTGGGATTTTTTGGTTTTGGCTTACATTACATGACTTAATCTTCAAACCCTTTTGAATAATAACTTGAAAATTTCAAAGTCTTATATAGTAGATTTCAACTAGTGGAGTAATGGTATGGTATTGACTAGCTGATTAATGATATTGACTGCTGTAAATAACTAGTTGGGTTGTATTCATGGCAAGTTTTCACTAATATGATTGTGCAGTTTTCACATTCCTCTCGGTTCTGCAAGTTAGAGTGAATTGATCATAGCTTTTTTTTTTTTTGTGTCCTGGTTTTGCACCTTTTTGTATTGGTATTTACAAATAACATTTTTTTCTTAAAATAATAATAATGATAATTCGCGGTTGCTTAGATGTATACTTCTTCTATGGTGCTTGTAGTTAAGCTCTTGTTTTGTAATTGATGAAGGAACGTGCCTGATATGGACTTGGGTGTTTTGAGCGATATGCCTGGTATAAGAGAGAGGGCTTGTTTAAAATTATCAAATCAGCAGGTTAGTTCTTGTGTATATTTCTTTGATGAATTTTGCTGGAGCAATTTGAACTTTTATTAACTTATTTTGGAGGTAGTTGTGAATAGTCCATTGACACCAGTTAAAACTATATTTTGATTTTTGGGGTATGTTTTTTTATATAATATCAGAATCAGTGACTATATCCTACACTAATTGATTATGATTTGTTTTTGGTGAATTCTTTCAGTTTGATATTGTTTTGATTAAGATATTTCATAACTTCTGTTATATTTGTATGATTTACTGTTGTACCACTTATGTCAGGAACATTTGAGGAGCCAACTGTTGTCTACATATAAGGACATGGTACATTTCATTTCCTTTTGTAATTGACAGAATTATGAACTTGCAATTAAATGTAATGAACAAACACGTTTTATTGTGCATGATGCTGTGAGGTAGATTTCCATTGCAATCATGTGCCAGATGCTACTGAATTTACTTGATGCGCATGTTTTATTCTTTGTCCAATCTCAGGTGGCTGTAATTAGCAATGCTATTAATACTACCAGATCAATGAAATATTTCTTTAAAGTGTCAAATGATAGTCGAGTGCTACAGTTTTCCAATTCTTCTGAAGACGAGTGATTCTGGAGATGGTGGCGGCATTCCTGTATTTTCATTTTTATCAATCGCTTCACATGGTATGACTTTATGACCCCCTTGAAGAGAGGGAAAGAAGAAGTTTCTCGAATTATTTACTTTGTTAAGCATGTTGTCCATTGTAGTGTCTATGGAATTATGATCAATTCTAAGGTCAAGTTTCAGTTGACACAGAGTGATGGTATCATGAAACTTCTGTGAATGGCAAAAAGGAAACAGACATAATTCATAGATAATTGCTTCAAAACTATCAAAATTGTGTTAAGAGCTCATGTTACCCATAAGGTGATGCTTAACATGAAATTAGAGTTTGATCGATATAATATGTTTGTGGGGCTGATAAATCAATATCATATTTGTCATTATTTCCATACAATAATATTTGGAGGAAAATATAGTACAATATTTCATCTCATACATTATTTCATGCAATTTACTAATTACAAAGTTACTACTCTTGGGATTCTGCAGAGAAATTGGCAGAGGAGCTTGTCCAAATGTTTAGGTGGGAACTGTGTGTGAAGGTGAACTCAGCGACTTGTCCTGCGATTTTTCTTCCTCATTTCATATTTTCTTTATGAAGGTCTAATATACTGTAATTATGGAACTTATTTTAAATGGGCAGCGATTTCTTGTTATTGAATTGTTGTCCATTGGTTCTGAATTTTCACAAGGCAACCGGCTAAATTGGTCAAATGAGCTTTATGCTGGTGAGTTCAACCATTTGCGTGACTGCAATCTTTACTATGAGGAGACCTGTGGGCCAAACCCTCCAAGAGTGTGGGGTGGCAAAACTGATATGGAAGCTTTAAAATGTGACAACCAACCCAAGCGTGAGGTTTTACAGGTATTCATAGTGTATAGGTCTTTAACAAGTAATAATGTTTATAGAAAGTGATAATTGTGGTCTTAGTTTTGTATTGCTAGCAAAAAGTAATTTTGTGATTTACAGAACAAAACTTATCTCTCATAAATTCCTTGTAAAATCACTCAAAAGAAGTTATTTTAAACCAACCGTGCCATATGGGACTTCTTGCTATACCCAGGCCCAAATAAATTTTGAATTGATTAGACAAGTTGAGGGATTCAGATGCTGGTTTGATAGCCATGTGCTTCATAAATACTTTGAGCTTCAAGCCCCACCATCGCAATGTTGGATTTGTTTCCTGGAAACTTAATTAATGGTGCCCTTCTTTTATTTATTACATTGGCTCAACAAAATCTAAAGTGGGAGAGGTGTTCCATATTTTGTGCTTTATACTAAACTGCCTTGTCATTTTTCAATCTTATGATCTTACTCTATACTAAAGGTTATGAAAATGAGAGGTGAGGGAAGCATCTTTCTACATCAAAGTTTAAAATTTATATTTGAGTTCTTTCAGGTGTATTTAACGACATGGCTTGCAGATGTGAACATAGATACTAACAGGTATGAGTACAGGAAATGCATAGCATGAATCTATTTTTAAATGAGCTCATTGATGTACATTTGAAGACTAAATGCATCTCTGTCTTCATAGGGTGGATGAGATATTTGCCATTGTTGGAGAGGAAATGCATGAAACCAAACTTTGAATCCAAGACTCCCCACTCCTGCCATTACAAGCATATCTGTTGATACGTTACAAGCGCCAAGATTAATCATTTTTTGTCATTTAATTAGGTTTTTCAATATTTTATTCATATTAGTTGAAATACCATGTTTTGTTAATTTATTATTTAAGAAGGTTAGTTTGCAATATTTTTATTATCTAGGAATTAGAATGGTTGTTAGATTAGTTGCAGTATTTAATTATATAATTTTCTGATTTTAGATATTTATATATCTAATATTTCATATTTGGTATATTTTTAGATATATGTATTATTTAGGGAGTATTGAACTCAGGACCTTGAAGGCGGGGAGATAAAGACTCTTTTTCTTTATATATTGAGCAGATTAGTATTTCTGTCTTCAGTAAAATCATTATTATTATTTCAGCTAGAAGAAGATCCTTCTCTAGACTTCTTTGTCTTATTTACTTATTTAGTGAGGTTCTCGCTAATTAATTAAATTAGAAGAGAACACATCTTTCTTTTTCACACCATACACAAATTACCTTAATTTCATTCCACAAATCCATGTACACATTCTTCGTTTCTGCACATATGCATGTGCTTATCATTTGGCATCAGAGCCATCGATCCTGCGACAATGGGTACAAGAAGTTATTCAAATGTTGAGGGTGAACAGACTAAGATTCCAAAGACTCTTAGTCCAAAAAAATCTACTAGCATGGTCCAAAAAATCACTTCAAGGTGTGATAGGATCTCACCTTAGCCGCAATTCCTCCATTACGGAGTCAACGCCTTTAATTCAGCTTTGACTCTACTTTTGGGTACAACAAGTTACATGGAACAATATCATTGAAGCATATCATGAAGGTCAAGAGTATGATCACCCTAGCAGAAAAAGAAAAGGCAACTAGGGAAGCATATCAAATATCAAACAAAAGTCCAAAGATTCACAAAATTTGAGATGGAATAAGATTGATTTTGTGAGACCTTATTTGAAGAATACATTCTCTATTTTATATCAACTGTAATTCATGAAAAAATCTTGAGGTGACATGTAACTTGGTTTACCATTAGAGAATCAATTTCTTGATCTAAGAGAGCCATATAACATGCTCTATTTAGAAGAAACAAAGTAAAAGGAAATGGATATCATACACTTCCCTCGAGCTTCATTAACACAAGAAACAGAAAAACACTGTTTCCCACTTATTATTATTACAACAATTTTTTTTGACAATCGGTATCAAAACTAAATTACAAATGATACACAAAGCATAAATATAATACTCCCTCCGTTCCTAAATATAAGATCACTTTGGGGAGTGGATAAGTTCCTAAATATAAGATCACTTCCTATTTTATCTCAAGTTTTGCCCAAACTACCCTTATCTTCCTCTTTTCATTGAAAATCCCTCCTCCTTTTAAAGTTAAGTAATTGAGGGGATTTTGGGAAGATCATGTAATTTTATTGTCTTCCTTAATCTCCTCAAATTAAGCAAAATGTTCTTATATTTAGGAACAGGGGGAGTACATGCAAACTAGTAATTTATTGACCAGTTTGACATAGATAAATGAAAAAAAAAACACATTTTTTACATATATTACATGCAGTCTTGCACTAACAAACACAGCATCCGTGGCGCAGGAAGAGTTTTATCTGGCTCTCACTGGCACCAAAATTTGGGGGAGCCACTATTTTTCTCAATGAAGAGCTTGAACAAACCATCCAAGGAATAATATCAGCACACACTTTATCACAATTCCTCAAATTTATCTTTCTCAATCTCCTGCATTTTTCTACCACATACCTGACTCCACTTGATGTCACATCAAAACAATTCTCCAAGTCCAAATGTGTAAGCCCAAAACAAGTCTTTGAAACAGTTAAAAGGGCATCATCATCAACCCTTGAGTCAGACAAGTTCAACACCTCAAGTTTGGGTAATGCAAACCCTATCTCAAATCCAGTCACTGCTGCACAGGCAGCTATGCTGAGATGTGTAATCTTGTGACAGTCCCTTAAAGCTTCAAACACACCCTTTGTAATAGTCAAATGACCGGTTATGTCAAGAAGCTCTAAATTGGGACACATGGAAACAAACCTTTTGACATCTTCATCATTCAATTTGAAGTTAAAACCCAAATAGAATCTCTTCACATGAGAATTGACAACAACCTCATTCAAACAATATTCTTCATTTAAGCCTGCAGTCCCAAGATCCGTATTCTCCATTCTGATCTCACTAAGCAAAGGACAGTTTCGTAGGAGAGTTACAAATGTTAAACTGGTCAAATTTGTAGAATAACTCAGGTCTATAAAGGTCACATTACAAAGGAACAAAGACAATTCCTTCATATCTTGATCAGTGAGTTTAGAATTCTGAAGATCCAAATATTGAAGAGATTGACATTTTGCCAATACACAAGAGATTCCAGAAAATGTATAATTAGAACAATGCCTAAGGATGAACTTATTCAATGGAAGATTCTCATCTGCCATTGAACACAGCAACTCATCTGACACAGACACAAAAGAAAACTCAAAAACAGTTAAATTTTTCAACATCTTCATTGAATCAACAAAACTTGAAACAATGGGCAAACTTAAATCCTTAACATTACTAAGGGAAACAGAAATCAAATCTGGCCTCTTGACAATAGCAGAAGCAATACCCACTTGAGATATAAAGGTACAATCTTTAATCACAATCTCCCTCAAAAACGCACAATTCTCAAACAAAGAATAAAGAGAAACATCAGTGATAAAGCAATTCCCAATTCTAATCTTACATAAAGTCCTCAACTTTACACTCAAATCCAAAAACCCAGAATCAGAAACAGTAAATTTAGGATCAAAATCAGGAAACCCAACATCAATTTCCTCAAGAAAAGGAAACAAATCAGCTATAACAACAAGATCACTATCATAAATATCACAAATACCAGAACAAATCAAAACCCTCAAACCATTCCTCATCTTCAAATTCCTCCCCAATTTTCTCAACCCATCAACAGGAACACATTCCTGATTTGAAATATTGAGTGTCTTGATGGATAAGTGAGATTTTGAGATTTGGGCCAAAAGGGTATTGAGATTTCCAGTGAAATGAGAGAAATCGATGGAATTGAAAGATGGGAATCTTGAAAGGAGTTTTGGGATAAAGGGTATTGAAGAATTATGGATAGTAAGAGAAGAGTGAAGATTTGAGATGATAGAGTGGAATAATTTGCAGACTAGAGATAGAGAATCGAAGTGGTTGTGAAGAGTGTGGGATTGTAAGATTAATTGCCAGCATTCACGAGGTAAATCTGACCATTCAAATGTTGATGGTGTTGGTGGTGATGAAGATGATGAAGATGAAGATGACATGTTTGGGAGAGAAGGAAAGAGAATTGAGGGATGGATGATGAGATGAGTTAGATCGGAAAAAGACACATTACAAGTTTACAACTTACAAGTAGGAGTTGGATTTGAATGTGAGAGAAAATAGGAGAATTATTATTATTATGATGATTATTTTATTATTCTTACAATAAACAAGATTTGAAAACTGTAGGAGTATTCCGACCAAAAACTGTAGGAATATTACTTTGAATGTTCAAAAGAGAACTGAAAAACTCAAACTTTTAAAATTTAACAGTTAAGGAACCAAGTACTTATTTGACATTTATTATTGTTTTGAATAGACTTAAATACCCTCACCTATATTAACAATTATAACTTACAAATTAACAAGCGGAGCTATGGGTGTCCATCATATCCCGTTCCCGGGGTCCCGTCCCGTTCCCAGGCAAATGGGACCGGGAATTTCCCGTTCCGGACAAAGGCGGGAAATTTCCCGGGGTACCGGGAACGGGACGGGATCCGGGATAGGCCCTGGGAATCCCGTTCCAGTCACGGATTTTAATATTGTCTTTTTTAAAAAAAACATTTAATAAAAAATAAGGGTGTTTACTGTTTAGGCCCAATTGTAAATATTGCATGTTGAGTTTTGGTTGCTTCTGAAATTTGTTTTGTTGTGTTCTTTTCTAAAATTTATTTTCATTTATCCAATTTAAATGAACTAATTGCATGTTGGGTTTTCTGAAATCTATTTAGTTCTCATCTACATGATGGGAAAGATTTGTAATTTTGTTTTGTAATCCTTGTAGGTTAGTTTTGCTTTAATGGAAATAAAAGGTGTGTCGTGTGTGTATGTCAGTAAGTGTTTAAGGGAAAATATGATGGTGTTGGAAAATATTAGTAGGGCATGGGGAAGAAAAATTACAGAATATAAGTGAAGTGAAAGGGACAAATGTGGGAATGATTTGTAATATTGTAAATGTATGAAAATACTATAGTATGAGAAAAATTTGTAAATGCATGACAAATCTTTCCCACATTTTAATCCTGTTAAATGTGGGAATGATTTGTAATATTGTAATCTTGTTTTGTTATCCTTATGGGTTGGTTTTGTTTTAGTGGTAATAAAATGTTTTTGTATGTCAGTATGTGTATATTTCATTTTTATGCCTATTTGTTTCTTCCCAACTTCATAATATGCGGGAACGGGAAATCCCGTTCTCATTCCCGTTCCCGCATATTTCCCGTATGGGCGGGAAATATGCGGGAACGGGAAAGGGAACGGGAAAGGAAAGCTTTTCCCGGCCCATTCCGGGAAAGGGAACGGGAAAACCGATTCCCGTTCCCGCTCCCGAGTTTGGACACCCCTAAGTGGAGCATACTCATTAACAAATGGAATATTCGAATTAATTTGGGGTTGAGACATTTAAGTTTTTTCACAAAAATTACAAATGTCAAGTAAGTACCTGGTTTCTTAATGGTCATTTTGGAAGTTTGAGTTTCTTACTTATCCTTTAAGACATTCAAAGAGATTTATTTGTCATTTTCCCTAGTAAAAAAAAAGGAATTTGATTTGGTTTTCAATTTGCTTCACTCACCCCTACTCGACTTTCACTGAATGGGTGCGAGCTTGAAATAGTGAAATGAAAATTGGGTCTGGCTTAAACCTAAATGTAGACGTTATTTCAATCTCAAACATGACTTTCAAAAGGTTTATTAAGGCATGAAGCTTTTTTTAAAAGTCTATTTATAATGTAGGTCTTTGAAAAGACTTCATATTTTAATAATTAGCTTTGAACGTAGGTTTTTAATATGCCTCAAAGCCTACAATCGAAGGTGTTTGATTGACTTAAAGAATTTATTAAACAATATTATGTTGTATAATATCTAATAAAATTATTTATACAATCTTGTTAATATTAAATAGGTCAAGCCTAAAAGGTTTGTAGGTCAAACTTTCATGAAATAGATTTGTTCTATTTACATATTAAAGCCTACAAATATGTATTGATCTTGCCTATTTAATAAATAAGTCATGACAAGTCAGACCTTGAACAAGACAGGTCATAGGCCACTTATTTATGGTCTATCTCATTCCCACCCTTGTCCCAAGACTCACCAGGATTAAGATAGACCTCTAGGATCAAGGAGCGCTTACAAAGGTAATTACAAATCACCACAAACGGGTCCTCACACCAAGAGAATCAAACTCCTTTACCAATTAGACAAACCTTTGTTAGATTTTGATATCTTTTCCTTGAGAAATTAAGGATATTAGTTAACCATTTTAAATTGTGTATTGTTTTTTCAAAATAAATTGTTATATAGTAGACATATAATCTTTTTTTGATAACATAGTAGACATAGAATCTAATTACATGAAATTTGTATTATAATTTAATTGTCTAATTTAATTCCTTAAATTATACCAAAATAGTGATCTTATATTTTAGATAGAAGTGAACACATTTTACAAAATTACCTATGGTCTTCTCTTGTTATTTTCTTCCCATTTTTGTTAAAATTTTAATATGGATTACAAGGGGTAGTTATGGACAATATTGGTTTGAAAAACTAATATTTTCATTCAATTAAAGAAAACTGCAGTTTTTATAGTTCTTCTTGCTAAATAATTTTTTTTTTTTGCATGATGTGATTTTCCCATGAAAAAAATTTAGTCAGTAAGGTTTTAAGGGTCAAAGCTCCTTATGACTTCATTTGGCATTTCGCTGTATTAGTCTCAGTCATGATTAATATAGCACTAGGTTAGCTTAACTTATATGTTTTTGGAAAATTTAATAAACAACTCTTCTACTTGACATGTATTAAAGTCATTGACATTAGTTTGAAAAATAATCGAGGATAAAAATATGGCAGAGTAGTTTATTTTGCTTTCTTTTTTTGGATAAAAAATTCTTGTTCTTTTTTTCTTATCCCAATGAATAATTCAACTTACATTTTACAAAAAAAAAGTCAAATTAAAATTGATCTTCTCATTATGAAAACAAAAATTTTAATCTTTCCATGGGCAAATAATTGATGTAAGAGCAGTGTATATATATATATATATATATATATATATATATATATATATATATATATATATATATATAATTGATTTAGTATCATTTAAATCTCCTGAAACTTCAATGTAATTTTCTATTTAATTGAAAATCAATTTCTTGATATAAGAGGGCGATATAACTTGGTTTTCATTCTCTATTTAGAAGAAAGCAAGTAAAAGGAGATCATATAGTCCCTTGAGCTTATTTTTTTTATCAGAATTCCCTTGAGCTTCATTAACACAAGAAACAGAAAAAAAACACGGTTTCTCACTTGTAATTATACAACTTCTTTTTGTTACAATTGTCATTAGAACTAAATTACAAAGGACACAAAAATAATGAGAATCATATAGATTTGCAAATACATTTAATTTATACTTCCTCTGGTCCTATTTATAAGTCACCAACTACCTAAATTGTATACATACTAAGGAATGAAGGTTAATAGAAGTTGCATCATTAAATTGTTTTTTTTTTTTTTGTCTTTTTCATCTTTGTCTCTCCCACTTTATTACTATGAGTCTATGACACACTACCTTTTCTCTCTTCATTAATCCTCTATCTTTATGAGCATACATGTGTGTTAAAAAAAAGGCTAAAGTATATTTTTAGTCCCTTATGTTTGCATCAAGTTTCAATTTAGTCCTTTATGTTTGGAAAGTACACTTTTAGTCCTTTTTTGCTAACACTATTAGTTTAACTTAACGGAATATGCTAATTTAACAATTTTGAATGATTATTTTACGATGAAATTGGACCAAAAATGATAAATTTTGAAAATATAAGATTATTTACACTCAAATATTTTATTCTGAACATATTTTCAGTATTTAATAACCATTTAAAATTGTTAAGTTAGTATATTCCGTTAAGTTAAATTAACGGTGTTAGCAAAAAAGGACTAAAAGTGTACTTTCCAAACATAAAGGACTAAATTGAAACTTGATGCAAACATAAGGGACTAAAAGTATACTTTAGCAAAAAAAAAAGAGCATATATGTGTCTTTTTCATCTTCTCTCTCTTCTCATATTCCAATGTTAATTTTCCAATGATAAGAGTATATTTGGAAAATTTTAATAAATGAGTTAGTTAATTGTAGTTGGTGACTTTTGTTAAAGAACAAAATTTAGAGACAGTTAGTGATTTATAATAAGGAGCGGAGGACATAGTATTTATTTTTACAACATCAATCACATTTATTTTACTCAACAGAAATTTCTAATACAGCAAAAATAATATACACACATCTTATTAAAATACCAACGGCTACTTTTTCAATTCAGGTGCCTCTTGTCTTCAGGAATGACAATCTCCGGCGACGGCGGAGAAGCTTCAAACGGAATCGGATCTCCGGGAACCACGGGATCCATCGGCGTCTGTGGAATCGTTAAATCCGGCGGTTGCTCCGGAATTTCCGGATCCACCGGCGGCGGAAAAAACAAATCCGGTGTCTCCGGCACAAGAAACTCCGGCACTGTAATATTAGGGGGGACCGACGTTGGAGAAGGGAAAACCGGCGGAATATTAGGAGTTGGAGAAGGATCTGGATAGTCAAGATCGTCAGGAACCGCCAGCGGAGTTTCTGAGATGGGAAACTCCGGTGCCGGTTGAAATGGAAACACCGGCGACGTTGAAGGAATTGGGTCGTCGGGAATCACCGGCGGGTTTTCCGGCAGGGGAATCTCCGGCGCCGGTTGAAAGGGAAACACCGGCGACGTTGAAGGAATTGGGTCGTCGGGAATCACCGGCGGGTTTTCCGGCAGGGGAATCTCCGGCGCCGGTTGAAAGGGAAACACCGGCGACGTTGAAGGAATTGGGTCGTCGGGAACCACCGGCGGATTTTCCGGCAGGGGAATCTCCGGTGCCGGTTGAAACGGGAACACTGGCGGCGTTGACAGAGATGGGTCGTCGGGAACAGCCGGCGGATTTCCCGGCAGGGGAATCTCCGGCGCCGGTTGAAATGGAAACACCGGCGGCGTTGACGGGAGTGGGTCGTCGGGAATCACCGGCTGGTTTTCCGGTAGAGGAATCTCCGGCGCCGGGACAACTCCGCCGGTGTCCGGCATGGTGGGGTTCGGAATGAGAGGTGGAGGAATAACGAGTGGATCTATTGTCGGTTGCGGCGTTCCCGGCGGCGGCGAGAAAATCGGGACAAGTGGGGCCAGCGGCGGAGTGAAAATTGGTACCTCAGGTGGTGCTAGCCATGGGAATAATGGTGTTGGTGGAACGATGGCGGACGGAGGAGTGAGAACGAGCGGCGGCGGGATAACCAATGGTGGAAGAATTGGCGGTGGAGGGGTAACGGCCGGTGCCGGCGGCGGTGATAAGACCATTGGTGGAAGTGGGAAAATCGGTGGGAACGGGAAAAACGGCGGCCATAAGGTCGCCGGCGGTGGTGAGACCGGTGGGAGGCATGGCGGTGGAGGAGGCGGCGATGGAGACGGGCAAGGCGGAGGTGGCGGCGGTGGTGGTGATGGACATGGGCATGTTGGTGGCAGTGGCGGTGGCGGTGGCAGTGAAGGACAAGGCCGAGGTGGAGGTGGACAGAGTGATGGTGGGGAAACCCACCATGGTGGAGGAGGCGGCGATGAAGCCGGTGGAGGAATTACAAGTTTTGGCGGCGGTGACAAAGCCGGTGGAGGAATTACCTGGGTTGGCGGCGGAGTTAATAGAATTACCGGTGATGGAGGAGGGGTTAATGGTGAAGGAGAAGGTAGCAATGGATGGGAATGATAAATTGGGACATGATCAAAGGGATTATCAGTGCAAGGGGTAGTGGGAAAAGGCCATTGACCACATTTGTCAAAGAGGAATAGGCAAAGTTGGTCACATTTGTTTGATCTTATTGTTTTTTTACCTACTTTGCTTCTTCTTTTGATGTTGTTGCTGTTGCCTTGTTTGGTTTTGCTTCTAAGCTTTCTCAGTTCTTCACTATCTTCTTTGCCTTTCTGTTTGGTTTCTGCTAGAGAATTACTGATCAGGAAGAGTGACACTATAATTAGTGTTACAATCACAATGTTTGCTCTCATTTTTTCTACTCCTTGAGTTTGTCATGTTTTTGACATTGCTCTGTTTGCTTTTATACTCACACTATGATGTTGCATTACCTTCAGTGTTTAATAGGTAGAAGTATTTAACTTAGTTTCCTTAATTACACTATGACTTTACGGGTGTTGATTTCCTTGAATGTTTTCTAATCAATTGCGGTAGAACTCCTTGATCATGTGGTCCTCATTAACATGTCTTGTTATGAGGAGTACAAATAATTAAATTGATTGGTTCAAGAAAACTGTTAATGTGAGCTAAAAGTAATATAAACGTAGCAAATGTGGTTTTCCCCCTAATATTTATTTACATGCAAGTAATGATATGAAGTGAGTGGGTGAAAAAGATGAAAAATTAATCAATGGGTAGTTGGTAGAGTTGGTAAGTAGACTACAACCCTGTAAGGATGAGAACAGTGTTCGATTTTAGGGAAGGAGAGAGAGAACAATCTTACCTATGTGGGAACACTCCTACCCCTCGAGTCCTAATTAAACCGGGTGGTGATTAACAAAAAAAAATGATGAAAAATTAATAGTATATGAATAAATAGTAAGAGAGCCTAAACTAATTAAAGGTAAAATAGGTAAAAATATATTAAATTTCAAACAAATCTTACATGGATCTTATAAAAGGGAATGGAACAAATTAAAAATTCTTGTTACAAGGGTTATAAATTAGAGATACAAAGTGAATATAAGATCTTATATTAGGACGTAGTGTCTATGACGCAATGCTTCTGTTTATGCGTATATGAATCCGTGTAAAAGGGATTAAATGTGGTGGGTAGATAGAGAGCAGTGAATGGAGAGAGAACAAGGAGATAAAATGGAAGGGCAAGTATGAGAGTGATGGGATTGGTGTGTGGGAGGACGAAGGAGCCTATTCCATTGACACACACTCACTCACACTGGAACTAGCTAGATGCCTAGTTCTATGTGCCAATTTCACTGCATTCAGATTTGAATATGAATTACTACTCTTACTAGAAGTTTAATGCACACAAGTGAAGATAGTTGGCACACACCTCATCAGGCTCTTCATTATGGTATGGCGTGTCAATTCCTTGGCTCTTGTGTGTTTGCATGTTTACCAAGTTATAAAGTTGACTGCAAAATTATGCTTCTATTTTAGGAGAATTGTCATGAGATATATCAAATAAAGGAATGTGCTTACTAAAAAGCTTCTCAATAAGCGACCAATATGCAATGAAAGGTTCTCACGCAGAAAATAACAAGAAATGATTGTTGTTCACTTGTTATTGAAACTTTTTCAATATTTACATTACTTTTGTGTGATCTCATGGATTTCTCCGTTATATTTTTGGTCCAACTCCAACAGTGGGATTTTTTAAAAAACAAAAAAACGTGTGCCAAAGTGATTATAATAGACATGATAAAAGTTGTAGAAATTAAGGGAAAGAGGAGATAATTCATCTCTATTATACATATGGATTTTGTAGGAGTGAAAGTTGGAATGGAATTTTTTCTTTCTACTTGTACCTCTGCCTGTGCTTAAATATTTTTATGGGGCCTCTTCCTTTCTTCAGCCCAGAAAAGCTTCTCTTTTCATCATTGAAAGGAATGCTTTTGTGAGGAGATTAGGGGCATATGTGTTGCATTAGAAAAAAAAAATGGGACCAGTCTTGGAAACAAAATTATAACATAAGAACAAGTTTTTTTAACAAGGGTATTTCCGAGCCATTCTGGGCTTTTGATCTTTTGAACTTAGAATTAATCTTTTATGACGCGTAAATAGTGCAAAGGGTTTTCAAGAACTCTCCTAACAAAAAGTGCGTTTTCTCTTTTACATGGACCTTTTATTATCTCAAAAATAATATAAGCATATTTATTTTAATTTAATATCAACATATTCATGTTTGGTCGGCCACAATTGTATGAAATATGAATGGTCTTGTTTTATGATCACCATCGTTCTCTAAAAACTAGGAATCTCTTGTAGCTCAAACTGTCAAAATCTCTTCCTTAAATTCCAATCATACTCATAACTTCCTTCATAGCTTAAAGATTCAGCTTCAGTATAATGTTTTAGAATTTGAAAAAGCCAAAAATGGTTGCATTGGATATGTCTTCTGTTTTCAAATTCAGAGGCATGAGAGAAAGGATAGTTTCCAATACCTAAGCAACAAGAGCGGAAACAAGGCACTCATGAAGCTGCTTCCTAGGAAAATCTTCATGAGGGTTTCCAGATCTGCAATATTCTCAATCATTTTTATCCATAAAATAAGTGGAATATTTTCCTAATTTATGAAACATGGCTGAAACAACTTGATGCACACTGTCCAAGATAAAAATGATAATCAAGCAGGCTCTCAATAGTTGCACAAACTGTCAAACTCTATCAATGATGACAGGACCAGACACCCTAATGCAGGTTGTGGTTTCAAAGTTATCTGATCAACCACTTGTTTAATCAAAACTTCATGAATACAAGAATGTATCAAACTCCTGAATGAACCAGTGGCTTCATATATGGCTTATTCATGTTCGGATGAATGAATTATCTGCATATTTTGAAGAAATTAAAGAACCATACTTTGATAGGAGTGCTTAGTTTGTGAAAGCACATACACATACAAACACAGAATAGGGATTCTACAATTGATATAATGATTATCAATAGCATGTCATTGTTGGTGTGGGAGAGATACTTCAATCATATTTTAGCAAACGTTAATTGTATCAGATGCAGCTATTAGAAAATATTAGAAAATGTTAATTGCATCATTGTTGTGGTAGCTAATGCGCAGAGGGATATGATGTTTGGGCTTGGAGCACATGGGCTGGCATGGAAGGAAATACTAGGTTATCATTGTGAGAAACTTTTAGAGAGAAGGCAACAACAACCATATTCTTCACTACCTTTTCCTTCCTCTCTTACTCATCTATATAGACTAATATTTCCTTCCATGTCAGCCCATGTGCTCCAAGCCTAAACATCATATCCTTAGGCCTATTAGTTACCAAAACATGGATCCAATTTTATAATAACTGAATGAAAATGTACTACCCTAAAACTAAGTGAGGAGTTAAAATGAAATATACAAATTTTGTAAATCTTTTTTTTCTAGCAAAAGAAATTTTGTAAATCTTTTTATATCATTTATATATAATATTAAAATTTATGTTAGTGATGCTCATAAATCACAACATACTGGAACTCATAGCTCACATGCACAACCCTCATACATAATCTACGTCGTTAATATATGAAGCAGTGAACACGAAAAATAAATAATACTCCCTTTATCACTAAGATAAATAACTTTTCTTGAGAACAACCGTTATAGAAGATAGACATTTGAATGTTTTTTGTCACCAATTTTGCCCAGAAAATAACTTAAATATAACAATTGTATCCCTCAACATAAAAATGTTACTTGTTAATATCATGTTCTTAAAGCTTAACATTATTTTTCAAATGTTAGAGCAAAATTAATATTTTCTTAACAATTTCGAGGTGAAAGCGCTCATTAAAAACTTTATTAACACTTACAGCTCCTTAGTGGATACTTGCAAGACAAACTTGAAACTAAACTCTAATATATACTTGTACATGAAAATTGTAAGTTAAATAAATTAGTTTTAAAAAAGATAAATACAAAAAATAAATAAATTCCACAATCATATTTTATATCAAATTTAACTTCACAACAACTTTATGTTAATAATTGGTGGCAAATGGCAATCAATATTTTATTTTATTTTTTCTGGTCAGTAAAATATATATATATATATATATATTTTTTATTTTCCTTTATTTTAATTCATTCCTTCATTTATTCCCTCACACTTTACAACACTCCCCTCAAACTTTAGACACGAGACTTCTCTTCCAAAGAGCCTCACTAAAGAGAAAGCTCCCCACTTTAATTTAACCTTCCATCGTGCAACATGCATGTCATTATTGACCCCCACACATCTCTCTCCATATACATACAAATATACAATCATATTTAATATATATGTGTGTATATATTAATATTAATTTTTTTTTTGCTTAGAGCTTTCGGTGTCCGGCCCCTTCGGAGAACCGACTAATCCGAAGACGCCGCCGTGATTCCCATTTTGGGGTGTGACGATTTCCCAAGGGTTCAAGCCCATGACCTGGTGGGTACACAGTGCTTTACCTTCCCCTTTTTTACAGCTGGACTACGCCCTTGTGCATACAAATATTGATTTTAATTTCTTTCTCCCCACTATCCACATCTCACACGTCAGTGTCCCCATAACTTGTGAACACTCTCACCTTTGCTCAACTGCCACATGATTTCTGCATATGTTTGTTTCATTCCCATATTGCGCCCCTCTCTCCTCAAACAAACAAACAAACAAGGTACTCATTTCAGTCCTCCAGTTTGGTAGCAGATGTACACAAAAGCACTTTCTTGGTTTCCATGATAAAAATAAAACATCTCTTTGTCCATTTCTTCTTCCCACCATATTACTTCCAAAACTTTCACACACTTTCAAAACTCAAAACCAACTTAATAATAATAATACATTCTTCATTTCCTTTCATACTCTCTCATTCCTTCATTTTGTCTCATTCTTCCTTAAAAAATATTCATTACCCACCTAAACCAAACATGGCTAGTTTCCTTCCCATGTTCCTCCTCATTTGGATATCATTCTTTTCTCCTTTTGCTTCTCATTCTTTCACAAATGCTCAAGCTGAATCTCCAGGTATCACTACTACATACACTTGTTTTCTTAAATTTTCAGCTTACATGTTTTGTGTAGCACTTTTTGTTTTATATAATATGTTTGATGACTTACCATATGTTCATGCTTAAAAAGCTCAAAATTTGATTTTTTTTTCTTGGGGCTCACTTTTTACTTTCTGTATGGATGATGAATTCTTTTTGGTTTCTGAAAAATGCAAACTTGCTGGTAAAAATAACAGGAGAAGTGAAGAAGTGACAATTTGAAGTTTGAATCTTTTTTTTCTGAGTCTTAAGCCATATAAGGAAATAAATTAACTGTGTTTGTTGGTCTAAGTATTACCATTTTCAACCATAGATCTGACTATGCAAGTTTGTTTTCTCATCTTGTTTTAATTATAAGAAGTAGACAATAGAAAGCTATTACCTTTCAATTGTTGATACTAATGTAAAATTGTCAATTAATTACTTGATGCTGATTTATGTTACAAAATATTACTTGATGCTGATGACTAAATTCAATTATATAGTTCATCCGAATCATACACTTATTCTTATATTATTGTGACATGGCCATTTTTATTTAAGCTTTAAACTATATCTGTTGATTGATGTTGATGTGGATTTATCTTTTCTCTTGTTGTACCAGGTGGTGAGGAGGTTAGAGTTGGGCAGCACCATAATTTAGACAAGAGAATTATAGTGGCACTTGCTGTTTGTTCTGCTCTTATTGTCTCAATCTTTCTATTCTTAACATATATGTGGTGCAATAGACAAAAAATCTTCAAAGTTCCGAGTTCTAAAGGCCCCGAGACTATAGGTATCTATATCTTTTTTATTTATATTGACAAGCTATTTCTTTCTATTTGTGGATAATCATAAATGCAGAGAAATTTGATTTTCTACCTCTTATTTTGTATGTTAATTGAATTTGCAGAAGCTGCAAATGGGGTGTCACTTAGCCCTGTTGATGTTAAATTTAATTACTCAAAAATGGCAGATAAGAAGAGTTCAATTGCTATATTTGACTTTCAGTCATTAGAAGTTGCAACAAACAACTTTGCTGAAAGTAATATTCTTGGTGAGAGTGGTTCTAGACTTGTGTATAGAGCTTGTTTTGATGAGCATCTCAAGGCTGCTGTGAAGAAAGCAGATAGCAGTGCTGATAGGGAATTTGAGGTAAGAATACTTCTATTATTTATATTGAAGTCTTTATTTCCTGGAAATGATGATTTTTCTCTTTACTGAGTAAGCCTCCAATATATTGGATAAATATGCAGAATGAAGTGAATTGGTTAAGCAAGATTCGGCATCAGAATATAATTAAACTTCTTGGTTACTGCATTCATGGTGAATCAAGGTTTCTTGTATATGAAATGATGGAAAATGGATCTTTGGAAACTCAATTACACGGTACAGTATCATTTTTCATCTATTAATTGAGAAGAAGTAGTATAATAACTTTAGATAGAATTCTTAACTTAATCATTATGTTTGTTTCATTTGTTCTTACAATTGTAGGACCTAGTCATGGATCATCTTTAAATTGGCACCTCCGGTTAAAGATTGCCGTTGATGTTGCCAGGTAAGTCTGTGAATCATACTGCTGACAGTTTCTGATGCTAAATCATTTGTTTTGAATATATAAACTGATCTTACAATCTGGTTCTGTTAGGGCATTAGAATATCTCCATGAGCACTCTAATCCTTCCGTGGTTCATAGAGACCTAAAATCGTCTAATGTTCTTCTGGATTCTCATTTCAATGCCAAGGTCAGATCAAAAATCATTTGGTATTTTTCCATGTCTATGTAACTTCACTGTTTACTTATGCTTGCTTTGCTAAATTTTGATTGTTTCAGCTATCAGATTTTGGACTTGCTGTAAGTTCTGGAATGCAAGATAAGAACATAAAGATGTCTGGAACTTTGGGTTATGTAGCACCTGAGTACATATCATACGGTACATAATAAATATTTGTTATCATTAAAAAAAAAAAGCTTACTCCTTCCTACAGTTATTTATTTTATCTCAAGCAGTTGAATTGCTCATTATAAGAGGTACTTTTTTTAAGTATTACTGCAAAGATGGACAAGGTGTCCTGTGTTGTAAATTCAGTCTAACTTTCTAGCATACTGATTCCATAGTCATTTGTTGATGTGTTACATCTATCAAGTTGATTATGAACCACAGTATTCTCTTGAAAGTGTTCATTATTCAATCTTGATGACTCTAAATATTGATTGGTGCATTAAGACAGATTTTATTAGGGAGGAACGTCTTTTTCTTTTTCTTGTGGGAAAATGATCTTCAAGTGAAACAATAAGCCTTATCCATATAGGGTCAGATATATAGATTGTATGTGTCATTATTCTTTTTGAATGGCCAAATCTTTGAGACTAATGATCTTCATCTTAGAAAAAAGGATACAGACTAATTTTCAGTCATCATCATAATTCTGTAAACAATTCTGAGAACCCCAAGAGATTTTCTTTTAAGTTTATCGGTGCCTGAAAAAAAAAACAATCTTATATTTTTCAGGTAAGCTTACTGATAAGAGTGATGTATATGCTTTTGGGGTTGTCCTACTAGAAATTCTAACAGGAAGAAAAGCCATGGACAGGATGTCTTCAGACAAATACCAATCCATTGTCACATGGGTATGTTAATTTTTCAAACCATAAAATGTCCTCAAATTTAGCTGCAAATTCTTCAAGTTCATCAGGGCATGGTGATTTATTGGAAGTGAAAACCTTTTATTTGCATGCAGGCCATGCCTCAGCTAACTGACAGATCAAAGCTTCCAAGTATTATAGATCCCGTAATAAGAAACATGATGGATTTGAAGCATTTATATCAGGTTCATTGATTAGAAGAACCATAATCTTTAGTTTTCCTCCTTAATATCGTGATAATCGCGAGTTCTATAACTAGTATTAACATTTTGTAGGTTGCTGCAGTGGCTGTACTTTGTGTACAAGCAGAACCTAGTTACCGGCCACTTATAACCGATGTGCTGCACTCTCTCATTCCATTGGTGCCTATGGAGCTGGGAGGGTCTCTCAGAATATCAGAATCAGTCTGATCTGAGAATTGGCACTGAGTTTTGGAGATATTTGAAACTCTGATATTGCTGCAAAATTAGTCTTTTTGTAGTGACAGAGCATCATAGTTTGTAAATCTTAGTGAAGCTAAAGAGTGCATACTATTTTAGAACACCATTGGATGGGTTAGTAGTTATTGTTGCATAGCAATCACACTCCTCAGCTGAAAGAATCAGCCTTGAGTTTTATTCTCTGCCAGATATCTATAAACTACATGTAAATATATGGTTCTTATAGCAACTTTAAAATGTCAAATGGGCTTTAAAACAAGGGATAAATACATTCTACCTCATGAAATTAGAGTTTAATTATAATTAGTATACATCAATTTTGAAATGTAACAAAAAATTAATTTCAAATAAGACCAAGGACTTGACATTTGTAAAATTAAATATGGGTCTTGTGTATTGCATGAAGTATGAAAAATGAGTTATATCATTCACGAGTAATAAGATCAGTAGAGTAGTGTGTTAGAATTTGTATATTTTATATTTGTTGTCTTGAGTGGGGCCAATGAGTTAACAATTTATCCAAAGATTTAGTTGAAATTACATAAAAATATCATTGAGTAATCATTGAACAAGAGACTTCCCAACTGATTTTCATTTCCTGTCCAAGAATTGATTCCATTAGCATGAAAGTTGAAACCGATGTTAAAACCATAAATTTGTCTATAAAAACAAAACGAAAAAAGCAATTAAGTGCAATACTACTGAAAATATGACCTGAGAATTTTTGTCAAGCACCAATGGATTTCTTTGAGATTCTCTATCATGCATGGTGATCTCCAGACACAGATTCGGATATTCTAATTTACATTTGGCTTCCACGTATAGGACAAACAAGACATACCTTCTTCAACAAGCATTAGAATCTCCGGTTCTTTTTCTTTGTAATAACCTTGTGCTTTTGCCTCCAAGAAACTTGTCTTTAAATATTAAGAACTACTAGGGCCTTTAAGTTGACTTCCGGTCCTAATTTTAGGAACTATACTTATGGTTGACTAATGGTTTTAACTTTCAAATACAAAGCATTTTTTTTATTTAGCTTATATATTTATCATTTCTTATCAATTAATTTGAGTGACTAACAAATCGATACATAATTTATTGATATACACAAGTTTTTTTTTTTAAGAAAAAGTATCATGTAATATATATTATACTAAATAGTTTTTTTTAAACTTAATCTGCCAAAAATACTTCTCTGACAATTGGTATGGCCATTTAGTTATGTATCCTTGTACGAGGATAGGGAGAAGCTGCCTGAAAATTCTTTGACAAGCGACAGGAACATACAATCTTTATTAAAAAAAAAGCATTAGAAGACAAATATAAGAAAGAGCATCCTCTAGACATGAGACAATTGCATAGTATCATTCACTTCACCTCAATGATAAAAAGATTTGATGCATAGATATCATCAATGAATGAAACAAACAGCCAAGTGTTTCATATATTGTTGAATTATTTATCTTCAGATCCTCCAACATTGGGTTGAGAAGCTAAGTTGATTCCAGTCACAAATTGTTCCACTTATCTCTCTCCCTTGCCTAAACTACTGAAAAACTATGTCAATTTCTAGATGGATATGTACCAAGAATTCAAAAGCCATGTTCCTTCTTATTGTTCACCCTGGTGGTCGTACAGAGATCCATGATAGGCCTGTGCTTGCAGCAGAGATTATGTGTCGTAACCCGAGATGCTGTGTCGCATGTCCAAATGTGTTTCAACATCCATGGGCAGTTGTCACGCCAGACACCATGCTCATGCCTGGACAGAAGTTTTTTGTAGTGCCATTAGGCACAATAAGAAGGCTTCAAAGGCGTTCTCCAAAGCGTTATCCTTCTCCATATTATGAAACTAGCAGTGTCCAATTCAGCAGTGAGGATGATGATGGTATGATCTCTACTTGTTGTATCTTCGAGAATAAAATTCCCAAGCAACTACATGATAGCAACGAACTTGGAAGAAACAAAAGAGAGGGATCACAAATCAGAAACAGAAATTGTTTTTGTGTTCATAGTTGCTTTCCTTGCTTGTTTTCTAGGGTCACAATTGAAGAAAAACCTGATGAATTTTGTGATAACAATGCACGAACCAAGAAGAGGACACAAGATTTGACAGGAACTAGCACAGGAAGCTCTCCTAGGCGATTATCGTCTTCTTTACTTTGGCAACCAAGGTTAGAGAGCATCACTGAAGAATGAAATAAATTTGGTGGTTTTGGAAGTTTGGGCTCTTGATATTCAGTCCGCATTATCCCCTGTGTTTGTTTTTCCTAACATGACCTGCTTGCTTTAAGAACCACAATGCTCCTTCAGCTGCATGGTCTGCTGCTTCTTTCTTTCTCAAATGAGGGGAACTAAAGCACTCTAGAGTGGTTTTCTGCCCTGCTTCTATATCAACAATAACCTTGAAGGTGAACCTGTAAAAATCATCAATTAGTCTCCATGTATAACAGAAATATAATTTAGTGCTACATGTCACATAGTGTAATCGAGGGAGAAAAAGAGGCAGCAAATTGAATCATGAGCACCCAATCATACAATATCATAGAGATTACTTCTTCTGTTCTTTCTTATATATTAAAACTTTTCTCTTGACTTGTCTATTTCACAACAAAATAATAACAGCAAAAGGTTCAGGTACAAGTACCTGTCATAGCTTTCATCTGCATGGTAATACAATTCACAAGAATTTCTACAATAAACCCTTGATTTTAGTTAACCAAATCTGATAGCATAAGTAGCATGGCATACTATTGAATAGCCTGTTGGTCAAAGAAACACTTAATACAAACACAAGTTGATTGCATCAAATACAATATTTGGGCATGTCTTTGACCATAGAATAAAAAAAATGTATAAATGTCAACAATGTTATACACATATTGTAACATGGTAATAATGATAATGAAGGTGGTAATAATGGTGTCAGGACCGTAGGAGCATAGAGGTAAAGCTGTTGATATAGGACAGCGGCAGCAAATACATGGTGATTGTGATGGTGAAGATAATGATGGTAGTGATAGAAATGGTAACGGTGACAGCAATAGATAAAAAGCTGGTGAAGAGAACATGTAAGTAGTGATAGTTGGGAGTAATGATTGTGGTAACAATGGTGGCATTGATAAGGCAGTGGTATTATCTGATGAGGTTGTAAGGTGATATCTGTGGTGGTAATAGTAGCAATAGTGATAATGATGGTGGAATGACAAAATATTAGCAAATAAGGATGCTAAAAATTCCTCTCTAAAATATTATACATGAATCCATTTCATTTAATGGCTTATAACTCACCTCTTGCATAAAAAGTGTCAGAGGTTAATAAGAAAAAAAGTCCTAATTGTATAAGCTCACACAATTCTTCAAGAAAACCAACTGCCAAAGGAATATAAAAATCGATAATATTTGCATATACCATAATCCCCGTCATACAGTGTAGTAGTGTAGTGGACAGGGGATGGGTTATTTGCAAATAACATATGAAAATTCATCCAATAATGAACAGGAGCTTTATTAGTATGCCCCTATGTTGCATGGTTCCAGTTAACGTGAACTTCTGAAAAACTTTATTCCTCTTTGATAAACATATGAAAAGTCATCTATGTAGCCCATATGATCCAAGTAGCTGACCCCACTTAGTGAGATAAGTCTTTGCTGTTGTTGTTGTAATAAACATAAGCTTCCCAATACAAAGTATAAATTTTCTACACATTGTTAGTTTCTTGATATTATTGTATTTGTTTTGTTGACAAGTGACATTTAGGAACCAACAAACAAAATTTGGCTTCATTATCAGAAGCAAACAATTGCACTGAACAATTAAAAGCATATGCTGCCTATTATTCAACTGTTAATTAATTAACAAAATAAAATATCATGAAGAAGCAGTTAGACATACTGTCTTCGGTGACTAGGACCTTCCTCTTTGCAGCACTCAAATACAGGGGGCCTCCAATGGTTTGCAGCACAGATCTCAAACAGATGTGCCCTCACAGATCCTTTAGTCGTACCTAAACCCAGACAAACATATTTCATTATGCTCAGCTTGCATACATACTTTTATTATATGTGAATTGTGAGCTGATCACTACATGGAACAATAATTCAATATTGAAAAAGGTAAAAAAACCAAGTAAAAAAAACTAATCTTCCCTGCCCCACCACAAAATCCAAAATCAAAAGAAATACTCCCTCCCTTTCTAAAAATATGACCTAGTTGACCTTTATAGAAAATTCTAAGAAATTATAGTAGACAGTTTTACCTCTGCTGTATGCAGAGAGGCTGATTCGAATCATGTCTTCAAACCCCACGGCAAGCGAGCTTACCGTTGAGCCAATCTAGCCCTTTCTAAGGAAGCTAAATAAGTTACTTATATATTCCCTCCATTCCTAAATATAAGATCACTTTCAAATTTTAATTTGTTCCTAAATATAAGACACTATCTAATTTTTCCAAATTTTTTTCAAATAATCACTAATAATGCTTATCTTTAATAAAAAAGCAAGAGAGGTCCACTGAGGATAAAACTATATGGTTGAGGTAAATTAGTAATATCATGTACTACTAACTAACTTAACCAACATCCTTAATCTAATCAAATTAGAGAAAATTTTCTTATATTCACGAACGGAGGGAGTATTATCTTTTCCTTTAAACTAGTTTACTTGACTTATAAACTTCTATAATCTAACAATACACAAAACACATTATAATTAAGTAACTCATTTAGCTTCCTTAATTTCTCAAAATCTAACTAAGGTCTTATATCAAGGTCCTTACTATTACTACATTCAAAAACAACAAAAATAAAAAAGAAAAGATAGTGCAATAGACTATTAAAAGCCAATGTCTATTGTATACCATTTTCAACAGAATCTGATTCAGAAGTAGATTTTTCATGGGGCCCACTTGAATTGGGGTTAGGGTTTGGTTTAAAGGACTTCAATCCTCGATTGAAGTTAGGCTTCACGAATTTATTAGTGGGCTTCCACCTACGCTGCAAAACAAAATAAAAAAAAAAAAACTCACTCCATCATTATTCAAAAAAAGAATTGAAATTTGAATATGGAAGAGATTTGGGTAATGAAGAGAATGAATGAGAGGGATACGTTAAAAGAGGGATTGATGACTGAGGATGGGTTTAAAGGAGGAAGGTGTCTGAGATTTAAAACGGGATTTTGCTGTTGTTGTTGGTGGGAGAGGTTGTTGTTGCTGTTGTTGTTGTTGTTGTTGTCGTCGTCGTCCATGTTTGATGTGTTTCGTGGAATACTATGAAGGTTTGTTTCAGATGTAAAGGTGAAAGAGGAAAGAGGGGGATGGATAATTGGATTTGGATATGGCAGTTTAGTTTAGTAGTTGTGAATTAGTAGTAGTGATAGTTCACTCTTTCTTTCTTTGGTAAAACTGATTTTCACAAGGGAAACACTTTTTGGGTACCCTATGAGTGCTTATTAGATCTCATGTCCATGTGTCCAACTGCTCACTCCGGTCACTTTTTGGATAGGTCACTATTGTAGTGTGTCTAGGTAGGTAAGCGAGAGATTTAATTTCAGGTAGATTTATAGACAACTCTTGACTTATTAACAAAAGATATTTCGATTATTGATATGGTTATTAATGTGTCCTTGGAACTTCTCTGAAATTGAATTTCTTACTTAGGATTATTGTGTAATTGTCCCTATGTTGACCAACTCAAACGTTACTATATATATTTTAAGATCAAATCATACAAAAAAAATTCATATACATGGAGGGAGTAAGTTGGAATTAATATTATGATTAGATTTAATGAAGTGTTTTATTCTATTCTTATACTTCTTATGGTCCTAAATAAGTAAATATATATATATATATATATATATATATATATATATATATATATATATATATATATATATATATATATATATATATCCATACTATGAGAAGTAATATGAAAAAATCAAGGGAAAATCCCAAATAAATCTCTCCCAATACCTAAAAGGACAAGTGAGGAACCGAAACTTCCAAAAGACTATGAAGGAACCAGCACCTACCTGTCATTTTAAAATTTTGCAAAAAGACAAAATTGCCTCATCCTAAAACACAAATTGCGAGAAGAGGGTGAGTGTTAGGGTGAGTTTAGAGTGGGGTAGTAATTTGTGTTTTAGGATGAGGGCAATTTTGTCTTTTCGCAAAATTTTAAAATGACAGGTAGGTGTTGGTTCCTTCATAGTCTTTTTGGAAGTTTAGATTCCTAACTTGTCCTTTTGGGTATTGGGAGAGATTTATTTGGGATTTTCCCAAAAATTTAAACTAATAAATGTTTATTTTTTTATCAGTGTCTCTTATATTAGTTAAAGTGTCTCTTATATTAGTTAAAGTTTTGAATATCTCCTGAAATTTTTGGCGCATTGTTTTGTTCTGAATAACGAGTAGGTACTCCCGTGCTACGCACGGGAAGCTCTGACTTCATCCCACTCTTCAAACGACGGATCTACGTAAATACAACAATACATTTTTCCAGGGGACCCATTACTTATTTATTTTATACTAAATAAAATTGTTTGCACAACAATTAATTAAAGTTGAAATGTTTGTGCTACGAATCTATAACTCTAAACCATATTTTAATAAAGTTATTTTTTTCAATGCCCCCACTTGGGTCACAAGTATGTGAAATGAAAAATATCTGAAATCATTTAATTGTTGAGCAAGTTTTCCGGGTGTGAAGATTAAGTAATATGATGAAAATCGAACATCATGAAAGTTGGACGTGCTGGTGAAATGAAATATGTCGGCATGAGAGACTTCATATAGTGGGGGCCGGATTTGATACATTTACAGAAGTCTCAACTTGACTCGAGCACAGTCTTCTCTGTTTGGCATGCATATACAAGCAAATCAAATCTTATCTTTTTCAATATATGGCACGTAGGATTCTCTGAAGACATGAAGACCGTGCACAATACTTTTCCTCTGGGTTCATCTGAATATGTGAGTAGTATCCAATGAAGCAATCTAAAATACGTACCCCAGGGACGTTGTGATTTTGCATCTTATTCACCCGTCATCTGGTTTCGCCCTTTCCGACCACTAAAGCATCTTCCCGGAAAAAAACTCCGGACCTTCCAAAATAACTGTAAATCAATAATATTAGCAACAAACAGATTTGAATTAATTATGTTTTAAAACAGTTCTTAAATTTCCAGATGACTTTTATGTTGACTATATATGCATGAATAAGGAACTGAAATTTCAGCCATTAAAACAATGGGGAATATGACTTGCGAATAGCAAGAACATGGGCTAATCATATTGACGTTGAACAACTGGGTACTTATGTTTAATCGAATGGTCAAGACTAAAAGGTCATAAGGGTTTTGTAGGAAAACAAATATGAGGATAATTATTTATTTCATTGAGCCGTGTAGACCTAAAATATGGATTGAAATCTTTGAAAAAAAAGTGATAGTACATGTACTATGTTAGGCCAATCAGAAACACATTGGCACGCCTTCCATGTTCATATACTGTGCACTATGTATATATTGTTTATTTCTTTATGTACTTATTTGCTTGTTGTTGGAAAGAAATTTTGTGTGCATTTAGACTACACTGTTTAAACCAGAAAGAAGGTTGCATCAAGAGGACAATAGCGGGCATCACAAGATGCATGTTAGAATTAATGTTCGCTTTGAATTTGAAGTTATTTCATCCAGTATAATAAGAAAGGAGATTATGAATAGATGATAATTTTTACCAATGCAATTTCTTATAATCAAAACAGGGATCATATATATGGGAGTGAAAAAGTTCTTTTAATTAGATTAAAAAGTTTGTTTGTATGTGTTGAATTAGGGATATAAAATGGAGATTAAATATTAAAAAGTGAATATGATATATAAAAACATTTAGTACATTATTCATAATTGTAATAATTGAGGAAAGACATATATTAATTTGAAGTATTTAAAAAATAGACTATATTCATTTAAAGGATAAGATCTTGGTGATAAAGGATTGGAATAAGAAAGAAGATAAAAGTGAAAGTCTTTTCAGAAAATAGACAAAGTTGTTATAAGGTATGCCTATAAATATAGAAGTCTACATAGAAGTAGGAGATTACATAAGCATTGAGTTCACATATAGTAGGATCTTCGTTGAGAGAGTGAAACAGAATAGAGAAGAGTAGATAAATTTAATGATGGATTCTAAGAGAATCAAAGATTTGGGCAATTATTGTGTATATCCTCCTACCACTTATTTTGATATTTTTACTTAATCTTTTTATGTTAATTAAACTGAAAGAGTTGAATTAGCCCTTTAGCTTTAATTTGCTAATTTTAAACTTCTAAATCATCTTTACAATTTCTTTGGGGGGTTTTATTCCTATTCCAAATTTCTTCAGCAGTATCAAACATGGTTTTATTTTGTTTATAACATGTTTGCACATTTCTTTGATTTGCTCTAGACTAATATTTCCAAAATTTCAGATTTCCACGACATGTGCATCATCATCGCCATCATTGTTGTTGGATGCATCATCTTCAGTATCATTTTCACCCTTATATACAAGTTCAATAAATATACTGAATGAATAACAACAACTTTGACAGCCTTATTGAATATGAGTAGATAACATTACAGATCTAGTGGTTCCCACCAGATGAATTAATTAATACTATATGTAGCCAACTTTATTACACCTGTCTGCAATTAATTTTTCAGATGAAATTAACAGGATTTTTCTATCCTAAGATTAAAAAAACCACAAAACCATACACTAATAGATACAAAATCCTAACTACCATAGTTACAATTTGCCATTTAATAATACCTATTCATAAACATTAACAGCGGTGTCAAATTTTTCCTTAACATAATTTATCAAAATAATAGTATATTACACTTTGTCATGCTACTTTCAACTGAATGGAAAACATCATTTGATTCAACATTTAAACCAAATCAAATATTCATTTGTGTACTACAAATCCTCAGCATTATACACTTTGATTATATTTTCTCCATTAACCGTATAATGATGTATATTTCATTCAAAATAAACCTATCAAAGTCTAGCTAAATAGGAGACAACATAGGCAAGAATGAATAACTACTACAACTACAAAACTCAAATTTCAACAGGTGTTAAAACAATCAATCATATCAACATTTATTAACCTTGATCATAGTTATCTCAGCACAATCACGAAAACTGTATACGCAACTTCATCCATCCTACCAGTCTGAATTTACTTTTCAATATTAACACTAAATGGATAATGAAGTCACTTTTTCCCTCAATCACGTCTACAACTTATTATCCACCTCCCAAAACACACATGAATAATCTTCCCATATTCTTTTATAACCTTACTAACCATTCACAGAAAATGTGTACGTCGTCGCAAAATTCCAACACTTGTAGAATGTGGGTAATGAAATTACATACATTTTTAAAAATAACTATGATTATTTAAATTAAATATACTCCTAACTCTTATCGTGCATTCAGATTTCATGGTTATTCCTGTATATTTATCACAGACCCAAACATACCAAGGGAGGGAGGTGCTTGTAAGGATAGGAATGAGTTTTTTTTTAAGTTCACTCACTGGAAGAAGTTTTTCCACATGACATTCGACTTTATGACCTGAATAGTTTTTTTCAAACTTATAGGGTTATGCTTTCGTCTATCTTTAACTATACAGGGAACATGATTTGATTCATCAGTTACACCAATTTAACCTAACATTCAATTGCCAAGCATAAATCTACTGCTTTTTATCAAATTAAGCCATCTTTTATCATATTTTCCCCACTAACCTAATGGTCCTGTATATTTCATTCAATGTGAACCTACTGACGCCTACTTAAATAGAAGACAAAATAGGTAGCAGTGAATTACTACTCAATCCATAAAATCCTATTTTCAATATTTGTCAATAAACATCTCATCTATCAACATTTATTAACATTGCTTACATGTATCTGCCCATGAATCTAACTATTGTTTGCTCAACCTTACCCATCATATCAATCTAAAACTACTTTTCTATACTAACAACTATTAAATATAACACAATAACCTTTTCGTCATAGACTACTACATCAACTGAAGACAATGTCTTCACTAAAGGTAGTCCATCTCCCAAAATTTCAACATGGTCTAAAGAATAAAACCGATCGATCTTTATGGCTACTGAAAAGGGTGGAGAAGCAGGGTGAACCATAGAAAGAAACAACATATCAGAGGATGACATTTTAAATAAAACAAAGAGGTACAATGAAATAAGGAAAATAGCAGTGGTAGTATATATAGAATGCAAATGAATTGGGAAGGACGGGAAAGCGGCAACATAAATGCTGCTAACGCATGCAATTGAACATGTTATTATCATGGGGTAAATATACAGTACCAATGGAAAAATACTTCTTACGCATGCAGGTGAACATGTTATTATCATGGTGTAAATATACAGTATCAATGAAAAACTTGCACTGCATTAATTATGTGTGGTCATCATGTCGTGACTTAGGAATAGGAACTGGCTGATTAGAAAAATGTTGTAGTATAAGGGGCTGCTGAACAAATTCTACATCAAATGTAAGCCGACTGAAAAATAGCTAACATTCCTTAACTCGGCTTGAAAGTTGAGATTTATATGATATATTGATATATTAGTTAAAGTTAATAGAAGAACCAAAGAGAAAGTGTGTATACTCTCTCATCCCATAATATAAGTCCACATTAGTCAAATAACTAGTTCCCAAAAATTTGTTAGAGTTAAGTAAAAAACAATGATTATGTTGGAAACAAAATTTTGTTTCCAAAAAAACCTTAATTCAAAAAGGACTAAAGAGAATGTGTGGGTAATAAATGATTTATTTTGGTTGCAGTGTCATCTTTATCACTGATTTATTTCTTCATCTGATCGATAGCTTCGCTCAATACAAACAACTTGTCAATCTATTATGCGCGCGCACACAAAATAAAATGAGGTAAACACATAAAAATTAAAAAAAAGACTAATAATTCTATAATGATAATAATACAATAATAAAATCAAAGTCTTATCCCACTAATAATTCTATAATGATGCATCATCGTCTGTCATTTCATCTCTTACTAAAACATGTAGCAAGCTTATGCGCTTGTTTGCCCTTGTGTGATGATGACGTGACAGAGGGTGTTGCGTTAAAAGTCAAAAAATTAACTGTGATAGGCATTTTTGCCCCACTTTTGGAATTTGTTGGGCAATTTTACTCCAAAAAATTTTACATGGCTATTTTTACACTTTCGTGACAATTATATGGATATTTTTGCACTTTGGCCCTAATTATTAATTTCCTATTATCTAACAAATTGTATGATGTTGTTATCATTGATTCATATTCATGATATTCAAGAGTTTTGTGTTAGCTATCGATGCCTATCATAGCACTCCTCCCTTACTTGGGTGTTGGACCGGCTATAAACATAAACGGGGTTCTATAATGACAGTAATAATTTAGTTTCAAGTATATGGGAAAACCTTTTTACAGCTACCCATACCTTCTCAATTTTTACTTCGATACTCTTGTGCTTACCTCTTTCAGTGAAATCCTTTAACTTAGCTCTGATAGTACCACTAGCCCCGGTAACTTTGCTCTGTTTTCACTAATAAGCCGTGTACAAGCATTTGGAGAGAACATTGTGTGCCATATGCTTCCTTATTTTACTACTCTCCCTTGTAATACATTATCCCAACCAATTCCTTGGAAATCATGAAATTTATTTGAAGTCTCAAGGACCTCAGTGGAATTAAACGGTAGTTGTTAATGCTGTTGATTATGTTGTTATTAGGAACTCTTTATGACAAATTGTTGCGAACAACTATAGTTTGATACCAGCTACATCCCAAGGAATTTCATATAATTTCATGATATTCAAAAGTTTAATTGCTCCTAAAAGAACTTCCAGGATAGGGACTTTTCTGCTAAAATTTCTAGGGGTCATTTGATGTTCAACCCATAATTTTGAATGGGCCCACTGACATTGGCTTGGAGATTTAACATATTTGAACTACTTTTTCAATATATGTGAGTATATTTGAACTGATCTTTTTAATATGATGTCAGGTGAACTTTTCAAAATTATATATAGGTAGATTTTACCATTTGCCCCTTAACTAACTAAGCAAAAAGTAGAAGAAATTGACCCAGCCAAATGAGAGAGAGTAGTGAATTAAAATAAAAGAAATAAGATCCCATATAGACAGTACAATAATCAATAGTGACCACTAACTACACGAGGGTAAAATTAGTAAAGTTTAACATTAAACTGACTTTTTCTTTTAAAAATTAATGATTACCGTATATCTCTTGAATTTTTATGATTAAATTTTTCGTGCATTGATTTATTTTATTTAGAAACTAACATATAATTTAATTGAATATAGTATATATTAAAATTTGTGGTCTATTTTGCTACCTAAATCTGCATAACACATCAATTTAGTCTTATAATTAGGACTACTAAAACCTCAGATTGCTATAATATGCACATTTTCAAAGGTTTCTTTTTGTGTGGAAGGCCAAGGCCAATTCAAAAGAAGATTATTAAATGAGACATTAGTCATGGTAGTAATAATCTCTTAATCTCCTCTACAATCTAATGGTCATCTACAAAAAAAATACCCCCACTTGGTTCTTCGTCTCTCAAACAGTGTAGTTTTGATGAATTGTGTCTATGTCAAGCCCCTTCAATTTCACCACCGATTCCACATGACCCTTCAACGTGTGAAGCTCCCTCAACCTATATAGACACCATACACACAAAAAATAAGATAAATTTCTCAGTCACTTTGATTATTTAATATGAAGCTCCCTCAACCTATATAGACATCATTCATCACTCTTGTTACTTTATTTATAAGTCAATTTTAACAAATTTTACATAGATAAAGAAAAATATTAAATCTCATTAATTCTATAATAATGTTAACAACTTTTTAAGTTTATCTATATTCAACATTCACTAGATAGCATATGAACAAAGTCAAATGTAGTTTTATATGAAAATTTTAATGAAATGACTTATAAATAGAACCAAATAAATACCTTGCAACTTCAGCTCGTTTTTTAGCTTGTTCTGCAAGTTCAGATAATTCACCATATGAATTCATTTCCTCAAAGATTGGCACTGCTTGAGGAGGATTCAGTCCATGGAGGGTACGGTGAGCTGCAGCCCATTGAGCTTCACGTTCTCCTCTACCATAATCCTTCTTTGTTGTGAAAGCAGTCTACATCACATGAAAAAACATTCAAAATAAAAATTCTAAAATTTATTGATTATGTTTGATTTTGTCGCGGAAAAAGACAAAAAATACCTTCCAATTTCAAAATCCTTATGACTATTTTTGTTTAAGTATAAACAACGTCAGTATAGTTGTTATTAGCAACTAGAAATGGCCAATTTAGGTTCAAAATCCTTATAACTATTTTTGTATACGTATAAACAACTTAGTATAGTTATTAACACTAGAAATGACCAATTTAGGATTTTAAAATTTGGAAGGTATTATTTTGTCATTATCCCTTGTTTTTTATGGTATGTACTTACCTTGTTCTGTGTAATATTATTCCATGCTTTTCCACTCAATATATATCGGATAATGTATTTTAGCACATCCAAAGGAATGTAGGTGATAATGCTATAAAGCCAGATGACTCCTGCCCATCCCCATCCATTTCCCTCTATATTTGCAAATTTCCAATTTGCATACACCGCTATGAAAGTTGCAATCTGATCAAACCATAAAAAAAGTGTTAGTGATTAGTTTGTAAATTGTTAAAGGGTAATAATGACCCTATTTTGCCCTTCAAGTAATCACCTGACTACTGGGCATCCTAAACTAACACCGGTTACAATTTTACCCTTGAAGTAATCAAAGTGGTCCAATTTTACCCCCTTGGCGAATGTAATGTTGACGACAGGGGATAAAATTGGACCACTTTGATTACTTCAAGGGTAAAATTGTATCCGGTGTTAGTTTAGGATGCCCAGTAGTCCAAGGTGGTTACTTGAAGGGCAAAATAGGGTCATTGTCCATTGTTAAACTAAGTATGATTAGCTAATTTGAACCATTTTAAGTATGGTTAAATTTGTTAATGGCGTAGACACTTACCAACTGTGCTAAGAGAAATGCTCCCAACAGAAAAAAACCAGGGCGTTCAAGAAAAGACCAGCTTCTTGACCGTGTAACAAAGATGAGAGCTTGACTCACAATACTCACTTGAAGATACACAGCTGATGTTAGTGCTGTATCATTATCTCTAATTGATCTAACACCAAATTTTTCCTGCAAAGAGTTTTGAGACGTGTATAGTCAATGCTAATGTGAGAAATTATGCATAGTTAATGATTTAATGTATGAAAAGATTTATCACAAAGGGTCAAGACATTTCATTGTGTTGCATTTATAGTTCTAGAGTAGTAATTACATAAATACATGTCATCCAAATTCTGTTCAATTAAAACACAGTTAATTGGTTTTAAAACTACTTGGCTAATGACTCATCTAAGACAATTCTCAATTTATTTTTTTCAGATAAGTATGATTAAAATCAAGTGATGAGTTGTTGCGTTTTGATTAGATAGAATTCAGATGACATGGTTCTCTTAGAGTATGTAAGTATTTCTCCTAATACTAATGTCATAATCTATATGTCACATGCTGGTGTTGATTTGAATGGTTTTTCTTCAATACTTACTGTGAAGAAATCAGAATCACGAGCAATCATGAAGAAGATAACAGTCATAACAGCCAGGTAGGATCCAAGTACTACTCCAGTGGCAAAAATCTCCTTGAGTTTCCATGAATCTGGAGAAGGTGATGGCTTGACTCTATCCTTAGAAATGGTCATGATGGTCCCATCATTTAGTATGGCAATGATCAAAACCATAAAAGGTGAGAAATCAAATTTCCAGATAAGGGCAAGCAAGAGAAAGCCAAGCACAATTCGGATTGTTATAGAAACTGCATAGATGGTGTAATTCTTCATTCTCTGGAAAATGGCTCTACTTGTTAACACTGCACTTATAATCACACTTAAACCAGGTTCTGTTAAAACTATGTCAGATGCATTCCTAGCTGCATCGGTTGCATCGGCTACCGCGATACCAATATCGGCCTTTTTCAAAGCAGGAGCATCATTCACACCATCTCCAGTCATTCCACATATGTGTTTCCTATCTTGTAGTCTCTTCACTATCTCATATTTGTGTTCTGTACTTTACAATTGTTAGTAATTGCCAAAAACATTCATATAGGAAGTTTGTAGATATTAACATTTGAATGGAAAATAACGCCTCATGCTTCATAAAACTAACATTTAAAGAATAAACATCAAAGCACGGTGACTAGGAGAATTGGAAAAAAAACTTTTCTAACATGGAGACATAGGAACACCAACATATTTGTATTTTGTAAATCAAAATGTTTGTAAACTGTAAGATTTATCGTTGATTCTGTCTTGTATCACATGATTCAAGGAAGATATACATGCATAAAATAGATATATTTATACATTCATATCTTTCTTGCATGTGGTGAATTAAATTGTGAAATACCACTCAAGATTCATGATACTCTAATCATATATGATATATCTAACAAACTTAGCCAATTTTGTCTCATAATTTTTATGAACCATTTGTATGTTACATGTTTTTATGCAGGTATAATGTGTATTTACCCGGAAAGACACCGGCAAAGCCATCAGCTTTCTCAATAAGCTCATCAATTGGAAGTGATGCAATGGCCTCATCCTTATGTTGACCAAGAAGTGAGGAAGAAGGATACATGTTACTTCCCATTCCAAGCCTACGACCGGTCTCCTTTCCGATAGCTAGTTGATCGCCGGTGATCATCTTCACATTCACTCCAAGATGGAGTGCACGTTTGATAGTGTCTGCACTATCATGCCTAGGAGGATCAAAAAGTGGTAACAGACCCACAAATTCCCATGGTTCTCCTGGACTCTCCTTGTTCTTTTCTGGCACTTTCTATAAGTTGATGAATAAAAAAAGACTTAATTAAATAACATAATCATAACATAATAACCAAAAAGAAGAATTATTACTTACTTGTCTTGCAACAGCAAGAGATCGCAGGCCACGGTCAGCAAACTTGTCAATAATGGAATGAACTTTTTGCTTCACATCTTCTGTGACATTACAGAGTTCTACAATCTGGTAAAAAATTAAACAAAGGTTATGAAATGAAGTAATGTACAATATCATCAATAAACTTTATAAACTAAAGGATGTGTATATATCTATTTACCTGCTCTGGTGCTCCTTTGCTTACTCTGTGCCAATTCCCTTCAGGGTCAATGTATGTTATGGCCGTACGCTTGTCCACTGGATTAAAGGGAAGGAAATGTACTTCTGTGATGCCATCTCTAGCCTGCACATAGTAAGAGGGAGTTTTAATTCATTGCAATCAAAAGTAATCTCACTAGTTTTAAATATATAACTTATTTACCTAATCTGATTATATCATGTTGGCCGTTAGTTAAGTTGATTAATATGACATGATTTTTCTTAAACACCCTAATCACCTTCCTTAATTTCCTCCCTCCCCTACTTTATTACTAGTAAAGTAATTGGGCTAATGTAGGAAAATATTGATAAAATTAAAAATAGGTACTATATTTAAAACAAAAAATCAGCACCATAAATAAGTCATATATTAAAGACGGGATTGAGAACTGATTCTTCTCTAAATACTCTTTTGAATGAATCATATGTACCTCCTTTGGGTCACTCAACATCCCAACAATACAAGCATCAATAGCATCTTGATTCTCCACCCTTGAGGCTCTTGCTCCAAGTAATATTAAAGTGTCACCATCAATGTCCTTTACAAAAACCTGCATAAATGGGCAAACATCTATGAATAACAAATCAAAGATGTTGTTTCCTTTCTTTGTAACATATGCTCAAAGCAAATATTATTACCTCAACTAGGGTCTTGTCAACCGTGAGCTTGTTAAGCGTTAAGGTACCGGTCTTGTCGCTACATAAAACATCCATTCCAGCCATTTCTTCAATGGCTGTCATCCTCTTAGTGATGGCACCTTGTTGTGACAATCTATGAGAACCAATAGCCATTGTTACAGATAAAACCGTGGGCATAGCGATCGGAATCCCTCCGATGAGAAGCACCAAGATATTGTCAATTCCACTCCTATATTGGCGATGTTGAATTGGATACATCACAATTATCTCTATAATTATCCCAAGTGCTATTGAACAAATGCAGAAGTTACCAATGGCTGTCAACACCTGACCATAAAAAAGAAAAATAAAATTTTCAACAACACATTTTGAAAGTGCAAACGATGGCAGCCTTATGGGAGAGCTCAAAAGCTCCCAAAGATATTAGAAATGAATGTTAAAAATGGACGAATTTTTGTAGCATGGAACCATATATACCATAATGATGGCATGTGCCAAAGTCATGGCTAATAAATTCTACATGATTGCAACTAGAACTCTTATAAGAGAATTAATCACAACTAGATCATTTCCAATCATTAAATTAAATTGAAGTGCCTAAGTATTTGTGTGAGATTGAATTGAATTAAATTGCATTGGTAGTTGTTACTGTCATTCATTGAATTGTCAATAACCGTTACCCCTGAAGATTTGTCAATGGCAACTCAATCATGAAGAGTAGTTATGGAATATAGATTAAAGTAGCTATGCAGCCGATTGTAATTGTAGCATTCAGATTACATGTTTATATAAATATATCTATATATGTGTCTAGAGAGATTTTGAAGCATTGAAAGGTATGATAAAAAAATGTTAACCATGATTTGGTCATGCTCTAGATAAGTCTTGTACCTTTTGAAAGTGTCCTACTTGGTTAGTGCTATCAACCAAGTGAGCAGCTTTACCAAAGAAGGTATGTACCCCAGTGGCAATCACAATGGCCTCAATCTCTCCTTGTTTCACAGTGGAACCTGAGAAGACTTCGTCAGACGGGTTCTTTGTAACCGGCAACGACTCGCCGGTAAGTGCAGACTGATCAATCTTTAAAGGATCTCCTTCCAAGAGACGAGCATCTGCAGGTACAATGTCTCCTAGCTTTATGCTGATTATATCTCCAGGTACCAACTCAGATGCATCTTGCTCAGTCCACCTTCCATCCCTTAAAACCTGCTCCATCAACATTTTCATCCAAAAAACATATCATGTACAAAGTAAAACCAATAAATATCTGTGTTTTTCTTTGAACAAACATAATAATAACACTCCATCATATTCTGACTATATGACTTATATGAGGAGTTGATCTTAATCCTAAATATAACACATTTCATTTTTATCTATGTTTTACCAAATTACCCCATTGATTCTCCCTCAACAATAATCAAATAAGAGGGGGAAAGAAATTAAAAAATATGGTTGAGGTGTTACATAACTAAATGAAATAATATATTTAATATAATCAGATTAGGCAAATATATCCATCCTATATTTAGAAATGGACAAGGGAGTACTATACCTTAGTTTTCAAGGCAAGACTTGCCATAAGTGCTGCAGCAGCATTCCCTGCATTGTTCTCTTCAATGAAACTAATAGTTGAGTTTATGAGAAGCAATGCCATAATCCCCAAGAAATCCTGCCAATCTGGTGGTCTCCCCTGCATATTTCAAAACAAATAAAAAAAATCAGAATGTCCACTCACCCACACACACATTGTATGTGTCTGTGTGTGTGTGTGTGTGTCATTAAGAGTTGTTATGTTATTATTACCCTTGTGTGTGTCTACACACACACACACACACACACACACACATCACACACACATATATGTATAGAGACACACACACACAAGGGTGTCAAGAGTTGTTATGTTATTATTACCCCTCCATTGGCCAAAGCGATGGCCATTATTGCAGCTGCTTCCATGACCCATGAGAGAGGATTCCACATAAAACCCAAGAATTTAAGAATCTTGCTTTCCTGTTGGATTTGATTTAAACAAGTTTGTTAGATAGATATTTGCACTTGTTTTAAGAAACATGTCTCTTAGAAAACACATGTTGAAAAATAACAAGGAAGGAATTTATGAATTATTTAGATAGATTGCCTTCTTCTCTTCAAGCTTGTTGAGCCCAAAAACTGCAATTCTCCTTTTTCCTTCATCAGTAGTCAATCCTTGTTTTGTACAGTTCAATTTTTGGAACACTTCCTCTATGGGAATTCTTTCCTGTTGATACATGAAAGTAAACAACATCAGATACACACAAAGAAAATTATCTCACACTTTTGCTAATCTTACATAAAATATATGTGTATGCATGAATATATGTTATTTATACTTTAACATGGTTATTCTAAATCACCTCGTAAAAACAGAACTGAGATAAAAAAATTAATTGCACTAAGAACCACCTAAAAGTGTCAACTAAAAGGTGAAATGATTTTTCATTATCTCAATTAAAACAATAAGTCTACCAACATTGTATCTATACAAAATTTCTGCCCCTAACACACCAAATAGAGCTATATACATTAGAGTGAAATCCAATCTATGAAATAATTTAATCCATGGACATTTTCGTTGAGGTAAAGGTCGTAATGCCAGATTAATAATTACCACATGACTTAGCGAGGTCATTATTGAACATATGTGTCATAAAATCAATATTTGAGTGGATGAAAAAGACATGCATGCATGGTAGAATTGTAACCATTTAAGACAAAATAATTGATCACATATATCTTTCTTAGAATTGAAAAGAGAAGATGAAAATAAATATGTAAAAGAATGGAGAGGTAACTTACAAGGTCGATACTTTCATTCTTGATCTCTTCAAGGGTGACTCCTTCCATTGTTTGATGTTACAGAGTTTGTGTGTTTTGGTACGTAAAACTATATGTGTATGTTATATATGCACGCATGTTTAGTTAACACTGGATCATTGTCATAATTAATGGGTTAGCATAGTGATATGGTTGTCTTTAGTTTGTTTCTTCTTGATGTGTTTGCGGATGTGTGGATAAAATATATGATTGAGATTGAAATGTGTGTGTGATTAGAATGAGTCTAAAATCACTCACTCCCTCTCGTTCTTTGTTCACTATACGTGTACCCTCTCTTTGTGCCTTACTATAATTAGCAAGTCAACATTTCAATTTATTATTCATTTTTTATTTGTATACTTGCGATTTTCATTCATTTGAACCCTCGTCTCTCGGCTAAAAATCTTTGTTTACCTTTTCCATCATATTTATTTTTGTTAAATAAAATGTTGGTAAATTACAAATTATATTATTGAAATATATCGACCATTAAAATATTGTCACTTCTTTAGAAATGAATTTTTTATTAAAAAAGGGCTACATTTTCATATTTTTATTTTAAGTTAATCAATGTATTCTATATATTTTCTGAAAAAAAATGTATTTTATATTGGTGTAATGACACATGTCCTCAGGAAGATAAAAATAGCAACCAAACCATTTGTATTCATCAAATTTCTTTTGCTAATATTACGAGGAGAATAGCGAGCGAACGCATGTAACCTTTGTGATTTTTTAATTCTATCATAACACATGTAGAAGTTAAAACTCTCTCAAAATGGTACCTATTCCAAACATATACTCCATCCTGTCCATAATATTTTTTTTTTTATCAGAAATCCTGTCCATAATATAAGAGCTTAGAGTTCATCTCATATTCTCTCCCTATTTAATGTGTTTTTTCTTACTTTACCTCTAACTCTATTTCATATTTATTAATTAATGTGTATTTGTCTCTCTTAAAAATATCATAATAAATGTGGGTAATATTGGAAAAAAAACATTAAATCCAAACACCTAACTAATTTTTACATGTTTTATTAAGAAGCATGTTTGTGTCTGGACTCTTATATTATGGACCGAAGGGAGTACACGGTATTTCTCTTTACTCCAACATGGTACAAATATTTCTGATAAAAAAAAACATGGTACAAATATTTAATAACGAATTCCCTTTTTTTTTTTTACTTGAAATAACGAATTCCCTGAGATCTAGAGGATGAGTGAAATTAATTTGAAGTGCGTGTGCGTGTCTCGATATAATCGTTAATGTTATTAATAGAGTTTATTAGGAAGCACTTCAAAACAATGCTGTATTTTTTTTGATCAAAAAAAACAATGCTGTATTGACATCTTAATCAATAAGATTAATAACTTATGAGATTAATATACACATACACATATTTGTGTATATTCATTTAACATCACTTAAATATTGTGAGACTCTTACTTTGTGGGTCAGGATATTATAAACCATGAAAAACATACTTCCGATTTGTCAGGATATTATTAAAAAATGGGTCATCTTTGTGGTCAGAGTTTCGCGGAACAATAAACCATGAAAAACAACTCATGTTAACGCGAATTTCTGCGAAAGAGTTGTATTTTTTATATCTTTAAATTTTTTTTAACGTGTTCTCACATAAAATCGCGAAAACATGTCTTTTTTTTTATATCGCGAAAACATGTCTTTTTTTTTATTTTTTATATGTTTTTGCGTTGTCGTATTTTTTTACAACTTTTTCCTGACATTTCCGTGGAAACATGTCTTTTTTATTTTTTACATGTTCATGTCATATTTTTTAAAAAAAAAAATTTTATGACCATTAATGTTTTTGCGGTTTTCCACGAAAACATGTCTTATGGTCATTGTAAATCAATGGTCATGGATCACTACTTGTGAACTTTCAACAATAAATCACACATCATGTGATATCTTTCCCCGTGTAGATGCCAAAACCTATTAATCCTTAGGAAAAGCCCTCAAAAGTCAAAACTATATGCTTCTTAACAGTTTGCCAAGATTATCACCTTCTCAAGTTGCATTTGTAACACAAACATATCATATTCCATTTATAATTGGCGCATGCATTGTAGCAAAATTTAAGAAAGCATCCAACTCATCTAAATAAGTTGACGTCTGCGGGGAAAGTTTATCCATAATTTATACATGTAAGCTACTATATTGCTAATAAAACAAACAATAGATATATAGTTAACCAATTCAATGATAAAAAAACTAGCGATGGTCTCTAAATCCATAGGGAAGGCACTTCACAACTTTTCGAGCTAATCCGTGTGTGTTTCTCTTAACTAATTTGTGTCTTACACTAAATCATATAACATATACCATATTTCACTAGTTTATTTAGCTTATGTAATCTACCTAAACTAGTCATATAAGTCTAAAAATCAGGACTAGAAATAGTATTAAGAAAGTTTAAAATTATATATTTAACGTATCTTCCGAAAAAGGAGGGTATAGTTGTAAACCATTATTAGATATTAGCTTGCAAGAAAAATAAAGCGTACTATAAAAGCCATAACATTAGAAAAAGTTCCACCTTCCCGGTTCTTAATATCGGATCTAGCTTGTAGTGCAGTGCAAATGTAGCGTAATTTTTATAGTTAATAATCCATAGGTTACTCTAGAGTAACATCCATAATTGTCATTATGATTCGTCGAAGTGGTTGTTATGGGAAACAAAGAAGCAATGGGTTTAGTGTCAAGTCCAAAGTTATCGTCCGGAATGAGACCAGAGGATTGAACATTATTATTAGAAACTTCCACAGCATTGATGGCAGGCCAATCTGATCTGAAACAGACAGCAAAGATGGTGTTACGTCCATCATCAAAGATAAGTCGTCGTTCATGGATTAACACAGGTCTTGTGGTTCTTCCATCAGTTTCAGTTTTGCATAGAATGCAATCTCACATAATTATTATACATGTCTTTTCTACCTCAAAGAACTCTAGAAAATTGAAATGAAAAGCATAGTTTTGTAATATAGTTGTTTTAGTCGTTCTGCTAAAAGAAAAATAGTTGTTTTAGTCCCCGGCAATTTTTCAATTTTTTGGGACTTAATCAATGTTTAATTTTTCTAACAATCTACTTTTCAACAATTTTTGAGGAATTTCCTGAAATATTTTTAGTGTGTTTTTGATCAAATTTATTTTGCCCCAATAAACTACTTATTTTGAAAAAGTAAATTAATTTAAATAGATTGTGTTTTTAGTATGTAAATATAGATTGTGTTTTTAGTATGTTTGGCTAGACTTTTTTTTAATTGAATTATTTGAAATAAGTAGTTTATTTCGTAAGTAGAAAAAAGTAGTTTATCTCATAAATAGTAAAAAGTAGTTTATTTTCATTTAAGAGTCACTTTCTTCACAGTTGATTCAAACATAAATATCATTACAAAATCTGACTTATTTTCAAAATGAATTAAAAATAAATTCACCTAAAAATAAGTCATTTTTCCATAAATCCAGTCAAACACACCCTCAATCAACTACTCTCTCATATAAATTTGAGTTATTTTAGTCCAAAATATAAGAGCTCATCTCACATTCTCTCCTCATCGAATGCGCCTACTTTGCCTCTAATTCTCCTTCATATTTATTAATGTTTATGTAATTCTCACTTTAAAAGTAGGGCAAAGGTGCAAAATAATATTAAACTTTACCCAAAATTGCGTTTCTAATACTAAAGTTTCGCAAGGTGCAAAAATAATACCCAACTTGAGGTCCAGGTGCAAATATAGTAATTTCATTTCAGGGCAATAAAACTTTGATATGAAAATACTCTTATGCCCCTCATTAAAATTTATTAAATGGGGGAGGAATAGGGGCGTAAGAGTCTTTTCATATCTAAATTTTATTTCCCTAAAGTGAAAATACTATATTTGCACATGAACCCAAGTTGGATACTCTTTTTACACCTCGCGAAAGTTTAGTATTAGAAACGCAATTTAGGGTAAAGATTAGTAGGAGTATCATTTTTGCACCTTCACCCTTAAAAATATCATAATAGATATGGACAATATTGGAATTTGGAAAACAAACATTAACTCCAGATATTTCTACCAAACTAACTTTTACATGTTTTGTTAAGAAACATTTTGTTTTTTTTTAAGTTTATGAGTTAAATGTTAAAAATTATTTAGTGTAATTGAATTTTAATTAGGGAAATAAGTACACCAACCGACCCACTCCTCTGCTTCTTCATCTTTCTTGTTCTTCACAGTTCACACACATACACATCCACCGTCGCTCTCTCTCTCTCCGCCGGCCCACCGACCACTCAGAAGCGGCGCCCTCTTCTCCCTCTCATCATTTTTCTTGTTCTCTTCGTTCCTCCATTTTTGTTAGTTGATTTTGACAATGCCTTAGGATAGGCCTAGTATTTTGACACTAGAGTAAATAAGACAATGCCTTAGGAAAGGCCTAGTATTTTGACAAACTCTTCATTATATTTACCATGTGGGGTTGATTTTGATGTATGTCCTTGTGAATGTGGCAAGGTTTCAATGTGGATGTACATTTTTTTAGTGACACTAGGCATACCAAGTATGGGATTTTTAGAGGAATGGTGTTTGGTGGCACCTTTTTCCTCATTTTGGTTCATTGAACATTGAGAGTGTAGCATTTTGATGATAAGTGACAACTCTTATAAACTTGACTTGAAAGGCTCAAATATGTGATACTCCCTCCGGTACTAAATATAAGAAGTTGACTTTTTTTTGGAGATGTTAAGGTTACAAAATATGTTATTAAATTATGACATATTTGATATATTTTTATATTAGTCATTAGTTTATAGGTTAAATAAACTAGTTTCAGAAAAAAAAATAGGTAAATCAATTTATAATTGACTTATTTTGCTTTTCTAGGATTTTCCAAGAAAGTCAAATAGGTCTTATATTTAGGAGCGGAGGTAGTAGTATGTTTGGATGGAAGAAAGGAAAGTAAAGAATTAGATATAGAAAGGGTAAGAGATGGAAAGTAGAGTTAATGATGTGAAAATAAAGTTTGTGGGCCTAAGAAAAATGTGAGATGGAAAGAGAAAACTTGTGGGGTCAGAGATATATGCAAATGATCAAATTACCCTTAACTTTCCATTTATTTACAGGCACATTTCTTTATATTATGGCAACCAAAGGTACCCATAGATAATTGTCAATCTGCGTGAATTGAGAAAAGAGTTTGAACTGAAGCTGGAGGAGTTATTGTGAATGTAACAGTGGTGAGGCTTTTGGATTGTGATATGACATGAAGTTCGTGGGTGGTAGTAAGTTCCAATTATAGTGAACTTTTTTTTGATACCTTGTGGCTCTGGAAAACTTTGAACCTGAGGCAAGTAAACTTTGGATTGTTTTGCAGTGAACAAAGGTTTGAAACCTGATGTTGCCCCTGAGGTACCCCCAGCTGCTCCTACACCAATTGAACAGCTTGTTACTACGTTTCACCATCGGTTTGATGCTTTGGAGCAAAAGTTTGACGCCTTCGCAGCTCGCTGTCAAACTGACCAAAACCGGCTTGTGCATTATTTGACCAGATGCTTTAGGGCCTTGGGAGTAGATGTGTCGTTTGATGAGGTTGGAGAATCTATAGATGGATTTACTGATGAGGATGAGTCAGAGGATGAGCATGGTGAAGAGGTAGGATATGATGAGGTTGACGATGAAGAGGAGCAAGAAGATGAGAGTGACGATGGCTCTGTGCAGGACTGATTGTGTGATACCTTAGGACTGTTAAGTTGTTAGTCGTTTTTGAATAGTTGTTCACTTTGTTCTGTTCTGGTCCTTTGTTTGTTCATAGGTCGTTTTTGAGCCACTGATGACTCTTTTCATTGACATTACCTGTTTTATTTTATGGAATGGTTTTATTCATATACGTAGGTTGTGCACAATTTTTATGATATACCCCTCTCATTTTGTTTGTTGTGTCACTTGTGTGTGCATCTTGTTCCTTATTCTCTTTTTTGAGTCAACACTGAGGGCACTGTTTGATTTACGTTTGGGAGAAGAGGTCGAATATTTTGAAACATTTTTTGAATTTGCGCATAAAATTTTTACTGCTGAGTAACAAGTGCATAAGGAATATTATGATTTTGTCTTTATTTTGAAGATGAATGTGAGGTTTACCGTACTCAAGTTGTTGTGATTTTGTTGAGTTGACCACTAGCTTTATTTCAAGATGGGTAAAGGTACAAAAATAGTTACGAATTATTACGTTAGGAGCACTCAGGGGAAAAAGTGTTTCCGATCTCAATTTTGGGAATAAAAAATAAATTTTGTTTCAATTAAGGTAACGCTGTTGAGTTTGACTGGCGTTGACCATTAAAAACTTACATGGGGGATAAATAATTTTTTTGCTGACGCAGCGTGTTTATGTGACAATAATTTTTCTGAATGTGTGGGACCAATATTATTTAATTATTGAAGGGCAAAAGCGCTGATGTGATAATTGACTATTTCAATTTGGGCAAAACTAATAAATGACTATTTCGCGGTACATAAATAATATATCACTTTGTGACCCGATGCAAAAATGATAAAACCGGTGCTCAATGCTAATTTGTAGTTATGTGAAACCTTTCTGATATTTTTTTCAAGGTGAAAAATACATTTTTACCCCTCCCAATTAAAACCTTGTTGATACTAGTTAGCATGAGAAGATGAAGGACAAAGGAAGAAGGGTTGAGTTTGAATTGTAAGGGGATAAAAAAGTATTTTTACTTTAGAAAATAATATCAGAAAGGTTCCACAAAATTAAAAATTAATATTTAGTACCAGTTTTTTTATTTTTGCACCTGATCACAAAGTTGATTATTATTTATGCATCGCGAAATAGTCATTTATTGTTTTTGCCCATATTGAAATAGTTAATTATTAGATCAACGCTAGCTTTTGCCCATCATTTAATAAAAAAGAAATACCTCATGGGTCCCACACATTCAGAAAAATGTATTGCTACATGAATATGCCACGTCAACAAAAAATTTTATTTCCCTGTCACGTCAGCTTTTAACGGTTAACGACAGTCAAACTTAACGGCGTTACCTAAATTGAAACGAAATTTATTCTTCATTCCCAGAATTGAGACTGGAAATACTTTTTCCCTGAGTGCTCCTAGCGTAATAGTAGTTCATTACCATTTTAGTACTTTACCCTTTCAAGATTGTTGGAAAATTTAATTAGGGTGAAGGCCCAAATATGATACATAACTATTAGTCAAGGAAAAAAAAATACATAACTATTCCAAGGCACAAAAATGATACCAACTTTTAGCATGTGCTCAAAAATGATATTTTCATTAATATGACAATAATATTAGACGTGAAATGTCCAAAATGCCCTTATAATTAAATAAACTTTTACTGAGTGGCGATTAATTTATAAGGGCATTTTGGACTTTTCATGTCTAATATTATTGTCATATTAGTGAAAATATTATTTTTGATCACATGGTAAAAGTTGAGTATCACTTTTGTACATTGGAATAGTTATGCATTATTTTTGTCTCTTGACCAATAGTTATGTATCATTTTTGGGTCTTCGCCTTTAATTATTGAAATAAGTTGTATAACTAGAGGATATATGTAAAAATAGATATGTATGCATTGCATGACATGAATTGTTGCATTAAAGCAAACTTTTTCTTGATTTTAGTCAGTAAATTGCACACAATTGGAAGTTAATTAAGGGCTTTTTGAAGGGTTTTATGAAGGAAATTTGTAATAAACTAATTTATGTATCTATTTTCATTTGATAATTTCAAAATCCTTTTTGAAAAAATTAAACATTTTCGACAAGTTGCACATAATTTTGAAAAATGATTGAGGGCATTCTTAAACACTACAAAAAACGGGTTCTTATCGGCGTTTTATTTGGCCTCGTATCGGCGAAATTTTCCGGCGGAATGACGCTACGGCGTTTTGGCAAAACGCATATAAATATGCCGTGGGAACGCGGGCATATCGGCGTTTTGAAAAACGCCAACCTGAGTCCAAAACGCCGGAAACAAAACCCAGGAAAATAATATTATATTAGCATATCGGCGTTTTCACAAAACGCCGAAATGAATTTAAATAATATTATTGCAAACCGGCGTTTTGCAAAACACCGGTCCGTGTTTTTTCAAAAAAAAAAAAACCATTTTTCGTTCTGGTTGTTTAAAACCAAGACGAAAAATGGTCAAAAATAAACATAAACATAATTCAGAACGAAATGTAATCAAACAGCAATAACAATAATAGACATAAACATAAGGAATAAAAAACATAATTCAGAAAACATGATACATAAATATATATAATCAAACAACAACAACAATATGTAAAAGAAAGACCATAAGATCAAACAGATATCAACATTACAAAAGAAATGTCACCAAGAACCATAAAATCAAAAACAACAACAACATTGAAGGAGAGAGACAAATGAGAAGAAAAACAGGAGAAAATGAGCCACATTGCTGAAGGAGAGAGGAACTATTTATAGGGAACGGAGGTGCGGACCGGAGTTTTGGGAAAACGCCGGTACAAAAAACAATAAAGTAACGCATATAGGCATTTGACAAAACGCCCATATGCATTTTAACATTAAATAATGCACATTGGCGTTTTGCAAAAACGCCCATATGCATTAAAAAATAATAAAAAGCATATCGGTGTTTTGCAAACTGCATGTCGGCGTTTTGCAAAACGCCGATATGCGAATTAAATAAACTAAAAAAGCATATAGGCGTTTTGCAAAACGCCTGTATGCGATTTAATTATTATTAAATCGCCAACCGGCGTTTTTATCAAAACGCCAATCCGCGTTTTTCCTGGAAAAAAAATAAAAAATGTCTGGCGCCTCTTTTTTTTAATAAAATATGCATATCGGCGTTTTGGGGTTCTCAAAACGCCGGTTGAGAAACGCGGGAAAAAAGGCGGGAAGTGAGCGCCAAATTTAACGGCGCTTCATTTCGGCGTTTGTACTCAAAACGCCGATGTGCGTTTCGTATAGGAGTTTACTGTCAAACCACCGTATGCGTGCGCCGGAATGGCCCACGTTTTTTGTAGTGAAATTGCTATTAAAAGTGTTGAAGGACACCAATTTTAGCGGTCGCTGTAGTGTGTCTTGGGCCTAGTCCTTCAAGAAATTTTATGACCTCAAGGTAAGCGGAAGTTACCCCGGGTATCGTTCTCAAGGAGCCGATAAAATGCAATTAATTTCCTAGTAATTAAATGCTAAACTTGTTTGAATAAGAAAAATTGTTATGGATTAATAATAAAAATATAGTAAAAGGTGTGATACCAAAAGGGAAAATAAGTATTGAGAAAAAGTAAAGATTTTGGTAAAATAAGATGGAATTGCTTTTGGGAAATGATTGGGAATAGCTATCCTAGCTCAATTAATATATTTGGGGAGTCCTAGGGTGCTAATTTACTAAATTGTCAAACCTCATGAACCCATGAGTCCAATTACTAATTAGCGGAACCCCAACTAACTAGAAATTGTTAAACCCTTTAGCACCTTTGAGTTTTCTCTAGGTTTCCTAAATTAGCGAACCTCACCAACCGGCAAGTCTAATACCTAACGTCATGAACTCATTCAATTAGGCATTATTAATTACCCTAGAGTGTGATTAGTGATTTGTAATGCATTAAGTTCAATTACAATTCAATTCAATAACTATCTACCAATACCATGAGTAAATAGAGATATCTAATGAATTATAGAGAACATATGTATGACCATACATATTGTTGAGTCCAAATCCCTCATTACAAGTCTAAACTACATTCAAACTCAAATAAGCATAATAGTCCAATCTAAGTATAAATGAAAATCCTAAACCTAGGAAAATCATACATACAAGAGAAATGGAAAAGAACAAAACTCCCCTATTAAGCATGTGAGCTCAAGTCATCTCAAAACATTCCCAAGAGCAAAAAGGGATTTAGTTACCTATCATATGAGAAACACCAACAAGGAGAGAGTTGAGACAAATCATGGTGAAGAAATAGGAGAAAAAGAGAGCAAAATTGAGATAGAAAGAGAGGAGGAGGACCAATTTTTCGGCGCCTCCACCCCTCAAATCCCAAAACCAGTTCGCGCCCCTGCTTCCTCATTTCATTTCTTTCATTTGCTTTCAGTTCTCGCCTCTGCTTCCTCACTGTATGCTTTCTGCCCAGCCAGATCTGTGCCTCGCGTTCTGTATCAAAAAGAAAGAAGATGATCATCCTCTCCTTTGCAGCCCCCTCCTCATCTCTTCAATTCTTTTCTTTCTTCCCTTAATCTCAACAAGTCCAGCCCAAAGCATAGTGTAACATCCTAGATTTTTCTTTAAATATAAATAAATTAATAAATACCTGAAATTTAATCTTGGATAAATTTAGAAAGTTTAACATCTTTAAGGAATTTGTTAGAATTTTATTTCCATTATAGGTGAAGGAAAATAGTTAGTATTTGATTTTATTTAATAATAATTATGAATGTTCATTATTTTAGAAAATTATTTAGAATGTTGTTACATCCAAAAATAAAATAAAATTTGAAGCTAAAATGAAATATGAAAATACTACATTTAATAAATTAGAGAATTGAAAGTAATATATGTTTAATGATGAAAATAGGAAATAAAGACATTATTAATAAGTAAAAAAAAAAAATAGATGATTTTGCATTTAAGATATATTCCTATTATTGATTTTAGATGTTGTAAAATTATTAATTTATCATGATATGACTAATTTAAGAATGATTTCAATGTTGTTAATTTAATTTTCCAATAAAAAAAAAATATCAAGAATACATTCCTCTCTCTTTAATAATATATGCAAACTTATGGGGTCTTTTTGGTAATTATAATAGTAGCCATAACCCTAATATTCCCCTCCCTATATAAACATATGTTTCATCTTCTCCTCTCTTGTTGCCGTCTTCTTCACTCCAAAGTCCATCTTCTTTGTGCTCATCTTCATCACAAATTCCTTTCTTACTCCACCTAAAACATTGATCAATCTCTTTCCTCTTATCTTCACCGATTTCCCTACTCTATCCCAAACAACGTCATCATCATTTTCTCACCCTCTCCGTTCTCTGTTTCGCTGCCCACCGTCCCAGCCGCAGTAGTCCGCCATTTTCCGGCGAGTAGACCGGCGGGTTCTACCCAAACACCACCTGCGATAACAAATTCGAACTTAGGTGAGCTTCCTATTTGCAATTTATAGTCTGTTATACATGTTTTGGGCGAGTTTGAGGAGGGAGAACGAAAGGGATTAAGTTCCTTATAAACTTTGATTCTATATGTTTGGAGTGAATGTAAGGCTTTGTTCAAATGGGTTGCTTGTTGTGAGTTTTTATTTTCTTTGTTCCTTCAATGCCCTGTTCAGTTTTGTATAATCCACAATGTATTGATGTTAAAAATAGAACCAGTATTTGTAATGGTTATACTTATTATTGTTTTGATTTTGACTTCATTAGGTGATAAAATTAAGATTTGAGTTTTGTCCTGGATACTGAAGTTTAATGTTTTTAGTCAAGGATGTAACTCAAGATTTTTTTTTTTGGAAGTCAAGGTGTATTAAAACTTGATATTTGGGTGTTTGAACAATACAATGGATTTGGAGCATCTGTAGGATCTGTTGCATCAAATTTCTGGTTTTATAGGCTTATTTGAATTATAAAATGAGTATTGCATGCTTCATTTTTCGTTTGAGATTATGTGTTTAGGACAGTTTAATTTTCCTTGTTTTCTCTATTCTGATGAGGACATTGATTTGGGCTGCTAATGCAAGTATGTTTAATGATAAAGTATTATCAACAATTATAATTAATGGCAGCAACATTTAGCCATTGTTTGCAGTATATATTTATTGGAATACATTGCCCACATATGCTGATTGTGAAGCCTGTTTATATGCGAGTTGTATATGCTGATTTGTATATGCTTATCTGGAGAAGGAGGAGAATTTGAAATGACAATACTATTAAGGGAGGGGTAGTACTTCTAGGAATGAGAGTGACGTTAATTATTATAAAATTGATTAATTTTTAATTATTTGTTTGTATGTGTTGTATTATTGTTTGTAGAAGTTAGCACGTGGGAGCTTACGTTGTTTATTTTTGGTTTAAATGCAAGGAGGTAACTACTTAAACTTGTTTGCGTGTGTGTGTATGTTGGTAAGCATATAGGTTAGTTTATGAATTTGCGATGTTTATTATATGGTTTCTGAGAATTGATAATTTGTTTGGTGCACACCGGTTAATATGATTATAATTATGCCATTCCGGAATGAGGTTCCCTGCAAAACCCCCAGGGACTAAAATGAATAAGACAATATTGTTACATGTTCAGTAGGGTTGTTAGTCCCTTTGAACCGGTTCAAGCGAGGGTATATCGACCATCGAGTCGTGAGTCCCTATTGAACTGAGATATTACGGTGTGTTGTGTTTGATTTAATTGTTATTATTGATGTTTTAATTATTATTATTATTGATGTTCTGAGTTGTGATGTTTTGAGATGTGATATATCCGTATATTTGTGCTGCTGCAATACATGATAATTGATAGTTACTTAGAGTTAGCATACATAATATGTTCATGCAACAAAACATGTATCACACACCACTTTACACATTATCACACACCACCTTGCGGGCATGCACATGCACGTAGTGCAAAGATGTACGTAAGCGAGTGGTAGTAGTTGCGATTTCTGGGTCTACCCCAATCGTTGTCATTACAGGTATTAGATCGGGGCAGGAGTCATGGGGAAAGGATCCGGAAACTGGGGAACTAAATGTTAGCTTCGTTGGTGCTTCCGCATTTATTCATTTTATTTGTGTAATAATTTATTGATCATTTGCATTTATCTTTATTGGATTACTGTATAAAGTTTAAGCTGGATAACTGTAATTAAACATGTTTATGTGCTTATTTGTAAATGATGATAGTGAAAGAATTTAATCAGGTATTACTAAATTTGTTTAAATATCCATGTTAGTTAATTTTTATCTAACATGGATATATTTGAAATTTTATTAAATAAATGATGTTCAACTGTTAATTTCATATTTGATTATGAATTATTTATTATAATTTATTTATCTCTAAATTTATATTAAATCTTTTTTCTAACCATGATAGGTTATTTTTTTTTAACTAAAATTCTTTTTCTATCATGGTTAGCCTATCAATTTATATATTACTGAAAATAAGAAAAAAAAAATGTTTTTCTAACTATGTTAGTCATTATAACCTAAATTCTTTTTCTAACATAGTTAGTATTATTACTATTGTAATTAATCAAGTTAAATTCTTTTTCTAACTATGTTAGTATTAATAATGAGTGAATTCTTTTCTAACATAGTTAGTAGTTAGGAAAAAAAAAATTAGTGTAAAAATGGTTATAAAAATGTGGTTGTTACACATAGTCTTCAAAGTCCAAAATAAATTCCCTTTTCTTTGTCTTTTTCAAACAGCTCCCTCTTCTTTTCTATTCTTCCTTCCTGCAGCTCCCCAATAACAAAAACAACAATAATAATAATAATAATAATAATAATGAAAACCTTTTCTTTTCTTTTAAATATTTTATTTATTTAATAGTCTATCTAGACTCATATATTACCCAAACAAATTCATTACTTAATACCATAGACTCCCCAAATATAATCAAAATTTATATCAAATGTACTTAGTCATCTCACATAAGAATCTTGGATAATAATTAAGCACAATTGGATAAAAATTGCATCTCTATCATCTTAATTGCCTCAAATTAAGCATATAAAACCATGCAAATCCAAGGATTTGTCAAGTGTACTACTAGTGGTTTCTATAATTGTGCATTTGAGACATGAGCCAAATTTGTCCTTCTTTTGGATGAGCACTGAATGTGGATCCCTCAGCATTTTAGTTGCTTATCCCTAATGAATGGATACGTGCACATGGTAGTCAAATTGGGGACGTGGCAAAAAAAATCGGGTGAGAGGTTGATAGATGGTATTGGACTATTTAACATTTTTTTATTGCTGGACTAAATATCATTTTGGCTTATAAATTATTTCTAATGGCTCAATTCAGCCTACAAATAATAAAATGGCTCATTCTGGCTAACAAAAAAAGTCAATTTAGCCTACAAACAAAATAAAAGGCTCAATCTAGCCAATAAAAAAGTCAAAATAAAATGGTTCATTCTAACCAGTTTGACCCTTTTTATTTTGTTTGTAGGTTAGAATGAGTCATTTTAATGTTTGTAGGCCAGATTGTGCCATTAGAAATAGTTTATAGGTCAAAATGATATTTAGCCCTTTATTGTTTGTAGGTCAACTTAATACTATTTATTGTTTGTTGTGTAAGTTGTAACTTGCACAATTATTTGTTTATTGGAATGATTATATATTAACCCTAATATATTTTCCTATAAATATTGCCAACGACAATGTTTGATACCTTATTATATTATCTCTCTCTTATCTTACGCAAAATTGGGCGGACATGCCAAAGAAGCATATGGGCCCTTGTGTGGGAACCAAATATTAATATGATGATGTCTTTATTGTAAGCATGGACGACAAGCCTTATCTATGCCACAACCAAAGCAATAACTTTTTCGTGAGTATCTTAAGTTTGCTTAATGGAAAAATGCATGCCTAATGTACACATGAGTAGTTGAATATAACACCATAATTTTTTACTATAAGTTGTCTTCAACCACGCTTTTGATCATTGAGAGGTACTCCCTTTGTTTTCTATTAAAAGAAATTTTGACCCATGCACATGGATATAACTAATCTAGACATTATTCAACTCATTAACTCATTAAATCAATAATAAAATTATTCAACTACCCCTACAAAAATGAAGTTTTAAAGAAGAAAAAGAAATACATAATCACATTTAGGCTTTAGTTACATTCGCAAAACGGACAATAATTAAGCACTAATAACTCTGCAAGTGAACTTATATTAAGGAAAGGTAAAACAAAGAACTAATATTAAGGACAAGAAATTCTTCTAAAAGGTACTCTATAATAAGGATTAGAGGGAGTAGTTAAGTCATTATAAGTTTTAAGAAAGGTCAACCTAGTTTTAGTCCACACTTAGCTTGATAAGGGTGCTGAGGAAGAGAATATACTTGGCAGCATAGCCTCTACCTTTTGCAAAGTGGCTGATTCGAACTCATGACCTCAAACTCACGGCAAGCAATCGAGCTTACCATTAAGTCAAGGCAGTCATTCTATGCCATTATAAGTGTTTTTAAAAATAATTTTTTTCCACCATGTTTACTCTCACTAAAAACCATAAATTACATTTCAAGAAAAAAATACATTAAACTTATAAAGAACTATGATATTTAAAAATATGTCTATTACCTCGTCTAGTGGCATATAATAAAAGTCACCGCATTCCTTTTGAAAGTGACTTATAATAATAGGGACTAAAAATCATACAATGATATCTATAAAAAAAGATCATAGAATGGTAGATGATTATAAAGCCACGGACATTTCATGACAATGAAAGTGAGTGGTTTATAATTTTATTGAGGAAATTAAAGTGAGTGGTTTATAATTTTATTGAGGACATTAAAGTGAGAGAGTGGGGTCAAAAGTTATGATTTTGGAACAAACAAAGGGAAGTTGAGCTATTACTTCAAAAAAGAGATCATGCAAAATACGGCGTGGTCTCTTATCTACTACAAAAAGCAAGCTAAAATAAAAATAAGAATATTTATTTATTAACGAATGTAATCCAATTAATCAGCAACATCTCTTTGTTGCAAACTTAATTTATCCTTATATATGTGTATTAATGTGGACACAATTACCTCATTTTCTTTACCGTTGAACGAAGCGCCTATCACTGCCAAAGGGCTGACTTATTAAGTCCGTTTGAATAGAAAGAGTTGAGAGGAAATGAAATGGGGAAACTAGAGAAGAAAAATCAGAGAAATAGTATCATCATCACCTATATGTATAGACCTTAAATAAACTAATGTAAAAACTAAATACATGTAACTTATTATGTTAAAACTAAGTTGTCTATTTAGTGTGTGTGTAAATAAAGGTCTTGATCTTATATTTAGACTTTGAAGCAATATGTGAAATTATTGATAACAAATTACATTGTACTCCCTCCAGTCCTATTTATAAGTCGTCAACCGCCTCTAAATTTTGGTCCTTAATATAAGTAACTAACTAACATTAACTAACTCATTTATTAAAATTTTCCCAATATATCCTTAGCATTGGAAAAGAACATTGGAATATGAGAAGAGAAAGAAGATGAAAAAGGCACATGTATACTCATAAAGATGAAAATGGTGGTGGACCATAGTAATAAAGGTGAGAGGGGCAAAAATGGAAAAGACAAAAAAAGTAAGACCAATTTAATGATACAACTTCCATTAACCTCTATTCCTTAGTATGTATAATTTGGGCGGTTGGCGACTTATAAATAGGACCGGAGGGAGTACTCATTTTAATCTTATCCCGAAGGTGGATCATAATAGTGGCTGGATTTGGGGGGAAGATATATAAAAATTGTGCATCACATATATTGAGTTTTTAGCTAGTGATGAGATATCCTGAGTGACATTATTAAGAACAATAATTTAATTAACGGTCTTCTAAAAACTATGTTCAATGAACTTGATATCTGTGTCGGTCTTTGTTGAAATATATAACCCAAAGCTTCATTATGAGAAAAAGATAATTACAAAGAAATAAAAGGCAAGTATATCATACGTTGTTCATAGACATAGTCGTCACATAGGGTCCCCACATTATCATTGATTCTGGACTTCTTTTTTAGATTTTTATGTAACCGATCGATTATCACAACTTAGGCTCAGAAAAGTAAAATTTAGAAGGCGGAAAGCATAATTAATTATTAGGGTAAAGGTGCAAAAATGGGTCCAAACTATTACGCCAGGAGCACATAGAGGTAAAAAGTATTTTCGGGTTCAATTATGGGACTGAAGAATAAATATTGGAGCAATATAGGGTACGTCGTTAATGTTGACCGTTAAACGCTGACGTGGCGGGGGAAATAAGATTTTTTGCTGACATGACATGCTTATGTGACAATTTTTTTCTGAGTGTGTGAGACCCACATTATTTAAATTAATAAAAAAAATAAAACAACACCCCCTTCTTCCTCACCCCCCCCAACACTCACCTTCCCTGCCACCCTCACCGCCTTCGTCTTCGCCTCTACCACCCCCTCCCCGCCCAACCACAGCCTTTGCCCCCAACCACCACTCTCACCCCCGCCCGGCCCATTTTTGCATCCCTAACCGCCATTGGTGAAGACGAAGTTGGTGGGGTGCATTGGGGAAGACGAAGACGAAGGCGGTGGGGGTGGTTGGGGGGGCGACGGTGAGGATGGCGGTTGGGCGGGGGAGGCGAAGGTGGTGGGGGACGGTGGATGTGTGGCCGAAGGTTGGGGGTGGTGGTCGGGAGGGTGGGTGTTTGGTGTTTGGGATGGTGTTTGGTTGGTGTTGGTGTGGGTGGGGTGTGGTGTGGTGGGGAAGAAGGTTGTGGGTGGGTAGAGGTGGAGGTGGCAGGGAAGAAGGTGGTGGTGGTGGGGGGGAGAGGTGGCAGGGAAGGTGAGTGTTGGGGGGGGTGAGGAAGAAGGGGGTGTTGTTTTATTTTTTTTATTACTTTAAATAATGTGGGTTTCACACACTCAGAAAAATATTGTCACATAAGCATGTCATGTCAGCAAAAAATCTTATTTCCCCCGCCACGTCAGCGTTTAATGGTCAACGTCGGTCAACATTAACGACGTACCCTATATTGCTCCAATATTTATTCTTCAGTCCCATAATTGAACCCGAAAATACTTTTTACCCCTATGTGCTCCTGGCGTAATAGTTTGGACTCATTTTTGCACCTTTACCCTTAATTATTATGATGCTTAATTGATTTTTTGTGATTGACACAACATTATTTAGCCTCACACATGCCAACGTGCTCATATTAAATGGATAGTATGATAATTTATCCAGTTGAACTTACAAAACATATCTTAAGTTTCAATTTTGATGTCAAGATTTTTTTCAAAAAAAAGAAGATAACTGATGAAAAGTTCCTATTTTTATAATTTTGGGCTAAGGGTAAAAAATATACACGTGTTTTATTACACACAAAGTCATCTAACACCAAAAATTTTTTAAAGTAATTAAAAAAATAAAGTTTTTATGTTTGTTTCAAAAATGATTTGTACGTTCGAAGACAACATGAAAATTGTGTTTTTGAACTAAATATGACAATTTATATGTATTTTTGGTCCAAAATAAAGACCACGTATGTAATTTTATCTCTTTTAGGTAAAACACATATACATGTGTACTTTTCAACCTTGACCTTATAATTTTATTAATTTGAAAGATCTAATCTATTTTAAAAAGAAAGTACATATACGAAAGTACTTTATAGATTTATCTAGAGATATTCAAAGCTAATTACAACTTATTGGTTTCATTTGCAAGAAAGTTGACCCATAATATATGAACATTACCTCTAACTAATTATTATGACTGCTTACATAAGGTTTGCAAGATAATGGTCAAGCTAGATACCATTGTAAAATTAAGGAGAAGAAAGCTCAATGGAGCCACAATGAAGTAATTCTTGAATCATTTGCTCAATGTGATCATCCTCAAGCACTTGCAGCTGATGAGACTGTTCTTCCTGGAGGGACCGGAAGCCGGTCGAGCTTGGCCCGGTTACGGCATTGGTGGAGGATGAAGGGTGCATAGTAGTAAGAGTGGTGTGTGAATGTCGTTGTTGTTGCTGTTGTTTCTTCTTGTGATGATGTGTCTTCATTTGAAGAATCTTGGCTGTGAGAGTTGGAGAGAGAAAGGAGGTGGTTGAAGGAGTAGAGGCATTAGGGCTGAAAGGGAAGTTGGTGATTGCTTGAGGGCCACACATGAGTATGGCTGCTTCATCATAGGCTCTTGCTGCATCTTCTTCTGTTTCAAATGTCCCCACCCATATTCTTGTCTTCCTGCAAAATCAATATAAACCTCAATTCCATAACCTATACTTTATTTTTTCGGATAAAACTAAAGGTACTACCTATCTATGATCTTGAATATAAGAAAATTAAGAGTTAATAAGATGTTTAATTTGTTAATATATGCATTAAATGTGCGTGTACACGCACACTTCACTTTGATGTGGTCATATTAAGTAGAAACTTACATTCACTTAAATTAGCTATGTGTTGATTATACTTACTATGTAAAATAATCTCTACTATATAGTTTACATTGAAAATATCATGAAATGCAAATCCCACCAACATATGCAACCAATATGAGCAAAAATAAACATAAAGGATCAAATGAATTGATGTGTGATATTTAAAGCCAAATTCAGCATTCATCTAACTTTTATATTATGATCGTTAGCATTATTGATTTAGACAAAAAGAAGAGATGAGGAGAAGAGAGTACAAGATGGGGTGACGAATCTCGGACACCCATGAACCCCAATGCCTTTGCCTTACTCCCCGATACCTTTTCTGTCGTCTCCCCATTCTTATGAGAGAGAGAGAGAGATTTGAGAGGCCGGGGAGAGAAAAGAGAAGCTTTTTTTTTTACCAATGGAGAGAATAGAGAAGCTGAATTGCAAATTTATAGAATAGCCAATCTACAGATGGACCCCACTCTACATCACACATATGTATCCATTACTTTGTGGCATTTTTCAATCACGAAATTATATATTAACCTCAACTGTTGAGTCGACCAAGAATGTTGGACGATGGATAAACACTTCTTCCATTTAGTTTATACATTGCGGCTGAGAGCGAGAGAGTAGCATGTTGGCTTAGGTCGTTTTTGCTAAAATTGGTTACATTACTTGTTTTATACTTTTAAGTTTTAATACACATATATTATGAATATCATTTTAAATAATTTGTAATATTTTTAAGTCTTTGTTTTACGTGGTTCATCTTTGAGCAATAGTGATAATTTTTCATATATATATATATATATATATATATATATATATATATATATATATATATATATATATATTAGAAATGTTTTTTTAAAGAAAATTAATATAACAAACATTAGATTAAAAAAATTTAAAGTAGTTAGTTACTTCAAAAATTTATGGTTAACAATCATTTTTGCAACAAAAGTAAGTATGAATATGTACAATAAACAATAAATGATGATTGACCAACAAACAATAGAAAAGTAATTTGTAACTTGTCACGTGTACGTCTAACAATAAATGATTTTATAGGGTCAAACATCAATTTTTGTAAGAAGAATATATAATTAAAACAAATTACAAAATTTAAGGGTTTTTGCAAACGTCTTATGTACCAAACTACCAATGAAATTACTCCCTCCTTCCTATAATATAAGGTGAAGTTAACAAATTTTGTTTCCAAAAATACCCTTATTTGAAAAGAAGGAAAGAAAATATGTGGGGAATAAATGATGTGCTTGGTTGGGATGATCATCTCTCCCTCCCCTCTCCAAAACTAAAGATAACACAACTTTTTATATATAAAATATATTACTAAGGGTAGTATTGGAAAAACTATATTTATTATGTTGACCAACTCAAACATCACCTTATATTTTGAGATAAAACTAATCTAAAAGCTTCACCTTATATTATGGGACCGTGCATTATTAGTTAACTTCTGACCTATAAATTTTATTTGAATAAAAAAGAGGGAAAATGGGACTATAACTCACTTTTTGATATTATGAACTCAACAACTTAAAGATGAATCATGAATGTCACTTTTTGTTTTTAATTTTACTAGAATTATCTACAAAGGCAGAATACAAGTTTAAATTCTCTTCCAGGAAAAATTGATATTTAATCTCATTTTTCGTTCTTATTCATTATTTTCAAAGTCCAGAATATATATGTAACCCACGCGTGTGTATGTCCTTCACATATCACTAATAATGATTATTGATATCGCTTTAATATAAAATAACAAATACCGTCAAGTTTTACATACTTGGATTATCCTTAATCCGCATTGTCAAAGTGAGGATCGCTAAAGATAGAAACACACGCTAGGCTGCTACTTTTGACCATTACGTACATTTTTATAGAGAACTTTTATTAAAAAAACAACTTTAAGTTGTGAGAAAATTAAAGTAAATTGGAATCATATACATAGGAGTATATGATATTATATATTGGATAATGTAATAAAAAAATTATATATTGGATAAGTTAGAATTGAGTTTTGTCAAGTTGAGTCAGTTGGAACTGGAAAAAAACTTGAAGTCTTGAATTATGTTATTAGGTATGAAATCTGATCTTTTATTAATTCTATTTAATTTTTCTAAGTAGATAAAAATAATATTTATTTAATCTTTAATTACAGTTTTTAACAATTGTGGCTAACAAATATGTGAAAAACATTTTTAAAAATTTTCTACTTTTGAAAGAGATTAAAGAAAAATGGTTGAAACTACTACTGATTGAAAACTTTACTAAGTAGAAGAAAACTGAAGTTAACTGTATGTAAAGAATCTTCAATTTTGTATAACATACCTTTATAGCTATGAATGCATGACTTTTGTTTGTCTTAAAAACTCTTGCACATAGTTAAAATAATTAACTTTTTTTGGTCAAATAGTTAAAAATAGTTATTTTGCATACGTTAAAGAAAAGTTATACTGCACCCTTTTTTATTAAATGATCAAAATTTATTACTCATAAAACGTTAGTCCATACAACATTCATAACATACTTATAAATAAACTTCAATAAGTAAATATTATGAAAGCAAGAGACACCCATTAAAAATGAGTTGCATTGAATCTATTCTCCCAAAAAAAAAATACAGATACTTTTAGCACATTTCTAATACAAACCAATTCAGGTTTTAATCTATATATATTTAACGCGTTAGTTGATATTACAAATTTTCTCCAAAAATATCTTATACATTAAACAAACGTGTTTTTATTAGGCTCTCTATCACACACACAACACCATAATAGTTGAAATAGATTTAGTTGCCTATGACGGTGATGAATACTCAAACTAAGTCTAGACGGTCCAAATTAATTATTTTTACTTTTATTTTTTAAAAGCAATTATTTTGATGAGTTTAAATAATCTTAAATAAAAATAATTTCTTTAATATTATTTATCTAAAACAATATTTTTTATTATAATCATCTGAGTTCAACATTTTAGTATTGTGGTTTTATTATATTGTTATTTATATTATATTGTTTTACTATTTTAGTATATTGTGATTTGTTTTATCTCTTTATTTATTGTTATTATTTGTTCTAGATTTATTCTTATTAGTGTTAGATTTATTTGTATTAGTTTTAATATTTATGCTATTTTATGTGTTATTATAATTGTTGTGAGCAATTCTCTGCCTATTTATTTAGCCGGTCCTAAGCCCGGATAAAAAGAGTAGATTGTGTTAGGCTTCGGCAGCCAACGTAAAAATTTGTCTAATCTTAAAGCATGGACACACACAACCATTTTAGCAATATGTCATCGATGGACAGTGGACAGAAGAAGGAATATATAAAGAAGAAAGTGAATGAGTGTAGGATGAGATTTAGTACGTGGAATATTGGAACCTTGAGGGGCAAAGCTTGGGAGGTAATAGGAGTGATGAGGGATAGAAAGATAAATATTCTATGTCTACAAGAGACTAAATGGGTAGGTGAAAAGTCTAAGGATATTGATGGTTATAAACTTTGGTATACTGGTAAAGTGAATCATAGGAATGGTGTAGGTATAATTGCGGATGAAGTGTGGAAGAAGAAGGTGGTTGAAGTTTATAGAAGTGGAGATAGAATATTATTAATAAAAGGGTAAAGGAGCAAATCTGGCCCCCAAGTAACCACCAAGGAGCGCTGAGTACCCTAAACTAACCACAGGCCCGGATCTGTACCCCAAGTAACCAAGATGTTAAAAAACTACCCCGGTTGGACGGTCAACAACGTTTGACCGTTAGTATGCCTACGTGGCCGCCACGCGAGCACCAGTTTTGCCGAAACCGGTGCCAAGTGGCGAAACCGGTGCTCGCGTGGCGGCCACGTAGGCATACTAACGGTCAAACGTTGTTGACCGTCCAACCGGGGTAGTTTTTTAACATCTTGGTTACTTGGGGTACAGATCCGGGCCTGTGGTTAGTTTAGGGTACTCAGCGCTCCTTGGTGGTTACTTGGGGGCCAGATTTGCTCCTTTACCCTTAATAAAAATGGTAGTTGAGGATGATACAATTAATATAATCAGTGCATATGCCCCTCAGATAGGGGAAGAATTGGTCATAAAGGAACAATTTTGGGATGAATTGGAGAAGATGATTAAAAGAATTCCTAACACTGAAAAGATTTTTATTGGTGGCGATCTTAATGGACATGTTGGTAAAGATGCAGGACAGTACACACAAGTTCATGGTGGTTTTGGTTTTGGCACAATGAATAATGAAGGACATTCTATTATTGAATTTTGTATGGCTAATAATCTTAAAATTGTTAACACTTGTTTTGAGAAACAGGAAGAACATTTAATCACATATAAGAGTGGAGGCAATAGATCACAGATTGATTTCTTTTTAGTAAGAAATTCGGATAGAAGAATGTGTATAAACTGTAAGGTGATTCCAGGTGATGGTGTGACTACACAACATAGGCCTTTAGTTTTAGATGTTCGTGTGAAGTTTAATAGAAAGAAGAAGAGAGAAATGTTTCAACCAATAATTAGATGGTGGAAATTGAGAGGGGAAAATCAAAATTTTTAAGAATAGGTTGATGAATGAATGTATTTGGGACAAACAAGGATGTGCTAATGATTTATGGATAGATTTAAGTATGATGATGAGAAAAATAGCAAAAGAAGTTTTAGGTGAATCAAAGGGCTATATTAGGCGTCAAAAGGAGACCTGGTGGTGGAATAATAATGTTCAAGAGAAAATTAAATTTAAAAAACAATGTTTTAAGGATTTGCAAATATGTGATAGTGAGGAAAATTGGGTAAAATATAGATTAGCAAAGAAAGAGGCGAAAAGAGTAGTTAGTATAACTCGAGCTAATTTCTTTGAGGAGTTTTATAAAGAATTAGGGACAAAAGAGGGGATACAAAAAATGTATAGAATAGCAAAGATAAAAGAGCAGAAATCAAGAGATTTAGATCAAGTAATGTGTGTTAAGGATGAAGAAGGTAATGTATTAGTTAAAGATGAGAGTATTAGGGATAGATGGAAGAACTATTTTTATAATTTGTTTAATGATAGAGTGGAAACTTTGAATTATACTATAGATGATTTAGGGAATATTGATAGGAATAGCAGTTTTACAGATAATATTAAGATTAATATTAGTGAAGTTGAGGATGCTCTTAAGAGAATGACTAAGGGAAAAGTTGTTGGTTCAGATGGTATTCCTATTGAAGTATGGAAATGTTTAGGAGAAGATGGTGTGTGGTGGCTTACTAAATTATTTAATGAAATTTTAAGGTCTAAGAAAATGCCAGATGATTGGAGAAAGAGTACATTAGTACCTATTTATAAAGATAAAGGAGATATTCAAAATTGTGTAAATTATAGAGGAATAAAACTTATGAGTCATACAATGAAGTTGTGGGAAAAAGTAATTGAGCGTAGGTTACGTAATGAGACTAGAATATCGAAAAATCAATTTGGTTTTATGCCAGGAAGGTCAACCACAGAAGCAATATATCTAATTAGAGGCTTAATGGAAAGATATAGAAGTATTAGAAAAGACTTACATATAATTTTTATTGATTTGGAAAAAGCATATGATAGGGTGCCAAAAGATTTACTTTGGAAAATTTTAGAAAAGAAAGAGGTACAAGTTGAGTATATTAGAGCTATTCAAGATATGTATGAAGGTGTAATGACTAGAGTCAGAACACCGGTAGGTGATACAATTGATTTCCCAATAAAAATTGGTTTACATCAAGGTTCAGCGTTGAGTCCGTATTTATTTAATCTTGTTATGGATGTTGTGACTGAAAGTATACTAGAAGAAATTCCTAAGTGCATGCTTTTTGCGGATGATATAGTAATTTTAGGGGATTCGAAAGATGAAATTAATTGGAAATTAGAGTTATGGAGGACAACTTTAGAGTCGAAAGGCTTTAGAATAAGTAGTAGTAAAACGGAATATATGTGATGTAGTTTTGGCAATAGGCAAACTCATGAGGACATAGAAACTGTATTAGGAGAAGATGTTATACGTCAAGTGGATAAGTTTAAATATTTGGGATCAGTTATACAAGAGGATTGTGAGGTAGATGGAGATATCAATAATAGAATTCAAGCTGGTTGGTGCAAATGGAGAAAAGCTTCTGAGATTATTTGTGATCGAAGGGTTCAAATTAAAGTAAAAGGAGAATTATATCGAACAGCTATTAGACCAGTATTGTCATATGGTAGTGAATGCTGGGCAATTAAAAAACAGCAAGAACATAAGATGGATGTGTCAGAGATGAAAATGTTGAGATGGTCTAGTGGGTATACACTAAAAGATAGGATTCGTAATGATCACATTCGTGAAAGAGTTGGGGTGGCACCAATGGAGAAATGGAGAAAAGCTTCTGAGATTATTTGTGATCGAAGGGTTCAAATTAAAGTAAAAGGAGAATTATATCGAACAGCTATTAGACCAGTATTGTCATATGGTAGTGAATGCTGGGCAATTAAAAAACAGCAAGAACATAAGATGGATGTGTCAAAGATGAAAATGTTGAGATGGTCTAGTGGGTATACACTAAAAGATAGGATTCGTAATGATCACATTCGTGAAAGAGTTGGGGTGGCACCAATTTCAGAGAAAATGAGAGAATATATCGGTTAAGGTGGTATGAGCATGTTTAAAGAAGAGAATTGGATGAGCCAGTGAGAATAGTGAAACAGATGGAAAGAGAGCCGTATATAAGAAATAGAGGAAGACCAAAAAGAACTCTTGATGAAGTTATTCAAAGAGATATGGTTGTGAAAAATTTATCTGTAGGAATGACTAGGGACAGAGCTAAATGGCGTCGTGTGATCCATGTAGCCGACCCCATTTGAATGGGATAAGGTTTACGTTGATGATGATGATGCTGATCTGAGTTCAACATTTTAAGTATGAACCGTTAAAATTGTAAAAATACGGTCTAGATCAACATCCAAACTGGATCCATAACATGTGCATGTGTAGATACTGTATGTAGGATTTATCGAAAAAAGCCGCCTTTTTTGTTGGTGATGTGTAATTAAAATATTGAACACGATCAAAATGATGATTGAGGCGTGAGGCACATGGATGCATGAATCGCATTCATTTATTGATATATATAATCTGATAAACAGGTGATTATTATCACATCAAATCACTTACGTAAATCAAAGAAGTACAATAATAATGCATGTTTAGGAAGATATTTTCAAAATTCTCTGGAAATTTTTTTTTTTCAAAATTCATGCTCTTTGGTGCGATAATGAGATACATAAAAGAATGAAAGAAGATAAGGATTGATTTTAGTGGAACATGCTGGAATCTCACATAAAGAAATAAAATGAAAATAAACATATTATTAGTTCAAGTCGTGCTTGAGAATAATGTGTGGTTTACTCACCACAAGATTATAACATGCAACTATAACACTGGTTAAAAAATATCATTCTACTCAATAAACTATTTTGAAAGTATTAATTTGGTCAACAAATTAATTTTTTTTAGAAAGGGTTAAATTCAATTATATCCCTCTCCTCACAACCACTGGTGCAAAGACGAAGCTTTTGATTCTGAATCTTGTACGTTTTGTTGCTGATGATCAAATGCCTATCAACACAAATTTCCACTAAAACTAAACTAACAAATATTTTCAGAAATTCAAGCCAATTCAGCTCAATAACCTGAAAATTATATATGTACCACGTGAACATCTGCAATACGCTTCTGCAGATCATCATATTCATGCGGAATCAGAGCTTCCTGCAACAAAAAAAAACAACACCATATCTGTAATTAAACGCATAAATTACTATATAAACCCTATTTATCATATTACCTTGATGGAGTAATCTGCTAAACGCTTCCTTAGAAGCATAATCTCTCTCTCATTTCGTGAATCTTTGCCATGAGCTCCTAATTCTCAGGAAATTCAATTTGAGTAACTTCGATTGGATCGATTGAATTTTTGAACTAATGAAAAATTGAATGGATTTTGAATTCGAAGAATACCCTGTAAGAAATTATTGTAAATTTGAGGAGTTAATATTATTATTATTATTATTATTATTATTATTATTATTATTATTAGAAGTTGTGGATGCTTCAGGTTCCGCCATGTGGAAGAGAAATTGAGCTTGTTGCGAATGAAGAAGAATAATCTTTTAGTTAAGGGGAGTGGGAGGGAGGTGTGGCCGTGTGGGTGAGGGGTGGAGAAAAGGGTTGCAAGGAGGAGGAAGACAGTTAAGGGTATTTTAATATTTTTTAATAATTCATTGGTTAAAATGGACTATTTTCTTTTGGGTAAAGGTGCAAAAATGGGTACAACCTACTACGCTAGGAGCACATAGGGGTAACAAGTATTTCCGGGCTCAATTTTGGGTTTGAAGAATAAATATTCGTGCAATATAGGGAACGCCGTTTATTTTGACCAACGTTGACCGCTAAACGCTGACGTGGCACGGGAAATGAATTTTAGCTGACGTGGCACGCTTATGTGACATTTTTTGCTGACGTGGCTTTCATATGTGGCAATTTTTTGCTGACGTGTCACGCTTGTGTGACACTTTTTCCTGACATGGCACGCTTATGTGGTGTGCCACGTCAGCAAAAAAATCACTTCCCCCGCCACGTCAGCTTTTAACGGTCAACGTAGATCAACATAAACGGCGTTTCTTATATTGCACCAGTATTTATTTTTCAGACCCAGAATTGAGCCCGGAAATACTTGTTACCCCTATGCGCTCCTGGCGTAATAGTTTGGACCCATTTTTGCACCTTTACCCTTTTTTTTCCATTGATCAGAATGATATTTAATCCTATAAAAAGTTAACAAATAATTCGCATAAAATCTCCAGAACAACAGAACAATAACTATATAAATATAGTATACCATCAATTTAATGAGTGAATTAAGGGGAAGGAAATTAAGAATTGATTGAAAAATCTCAAGTGCTTAGTGTGCCTTAAATCTGCACCATACACTAGTTCTGCATATTACAGGATGGTGGTTACTTGAATTCTCTTGGGAACATGCATTGTGAAACTCTCTGCTAACATACTCTCATTTGTTAAATATAGCGATTTAGTAATGCAAGACTTTCGTTTGACATATCCCATATGCCATAATAAGCATGCATAACGTTATTTGAGATATAGCCATTCATTTTCGTAGCTCTTTTTTTGTTTCTTTTGCTCTTATTTTGGTGAGATAGCCATTCATTATTTGACTAACCACACAAACATTTCTTCATGTAGCTAGTTTTCATAGAGTTAGATGATTTTTTTACACGTAAAGCAACAACTATACCAATCTCTACGTTGGTTGATCAGTGCAAAATCAAAGGATAGGATTTCAAATTTCTTTAAATGAGCACCTTTCTATTAATTGGGAGTATTTAACAAAACCAATGGATTCACAGCTTTCCATGCTTAGTAAATTTTAAGAAATAAAAATGTACTACACTATAAGAAGTAACATGAAAAGCAAAGATATTTAGTATTTAATTTCCACTTTTAACTTTGGAGAGTTTTGAATGTAAAGAACGTAGAAAATGGAGCATATAGATTTATAATAATTGATTTGAAGATAAACTCAGAAAATAACTTAACTAATATTTTTTATTTGTATGATTTGGTTGTCTACACCCTTGTAATAATCTGGACAAAGGTAATATAAAAAATTTTAAATATAAATCAAACATTTTAATTTTATAGTTTACCTTAATTTATTTGAAATTGAGAATTCCAAGTTTACATATATTTAAATTTTTATTTACAAGTTCTTAAATATGAATTTTCTGATGACCAAATTTTGATTCCCATTTTTTTTCTTTTATTTAATCCTAACGATTTCGACGTTCTAGCTTCTGAATTCTAGCCAATATACAAAAACTTTTTCTACCCTTCGATCTCATTTTATAATTGAATTTCATTAGTACGTAATTACAAATCAAATAATGGTATATGCATCATTATACTATTTTCATAGAAAACTTGATGACTCTTTGGAAAAATAATTGTGATTTTATTAAATTTATTGTAAATCAAGATTTATTTTTGGCCTCCTATGCATCTTGAACATTTTTTTGAGTCTTAACAAACCTGACACGTGGATTTCTGTTTTATGCGCTAAAGTGGACTAATGTTAATTCCAGTATTCAAGACAATGAGATAAGACAAATGCTGCTGAAGTTGCTTTTTTAAATAAATAATTCAAGGGCTGTAAATTTCTCTATACTAACCATCCGTTAAAATAAGGTGAGGATGGAGCTGGCAAAACACAAATGATATGTTCACATAAATTAAGAAAATGATAGGTTCTCATACAGTAGTGCACCGGTGCATGTAACTTTGTCAACATGAATTTCCAGTTCAGAAAAAAATAAAAATTCAGTGAAAAATTTCAACATGAATTGGTCAGAATCAAATGTGACTTCAGAATCTCAGGCGTTTTCATCACGTAACTTGGTAAATGATCTATTATTAGCTTAACCAATAATCTTATATTTACACACTGTATAAATGCATTATGTTAGTCAAATACCCATATGAAAAACTTATCTACCATTCATTCACATTAGTCTGAGTCCAATAATATAACTTCCCGAATATTAAGTGATTAGAATTTTTTGAAAACAAATATCCCTTACATGTCATTATACGCCATCCAGTTTTAATTATAAGACCCCTTTAACTATATATTTTGAAGAAATTTAAGATGTAAAATTAATTAATTAATATTGTATGTAGTTATATTTTTTTTCTTAAAATTAGTTTATTCTATCTTTAAACTAACATATAATCTAATGACATGTGACAAATTAAATATTATAATTTAGTGGTCTAATTTACTTAATTAACTCTTAAAAAAGTCACACAGATCTTATATTTAAGGCCAAAAGTAATATGTTCTTTCCTTCACTAGTACTCAACCACCATTTCCACAAAAACAAAGTCCTAATAGACTAAATGAGGGTTAGTAGCCATTGATGAGCTATCATAATCTTGTGGGGTCATACCAACGATAACTCAAATCTCAAGAACTCAAGAATAAACAGTAATGAGACTAAGGAGAAGGAACCATGCAGCTGAGACATCATTTTACAAAGCAGCACATTACCCATGTGTTCCACACACAAACCTCATCTTGATGCAGAATGAGTTTAAGAGAATAGAGAAAATTTAGAAATAGAGGTAGAATAAGAAGAGAGAAGTGAGAGAAAAGAGAAATTTAGAAGGAAGAGAGCAAGAGAAGAGAGCAAGAGGAGAAGACAACACAATATTCTTATTATTCAATTCATGAAAGTCTACATAGCAAATAGTTGAGGGACTATATAACTCTCAACCTAAACCCTAAACCCTAGAATACTCTATAATATAAATGATACTATAAATGCTAATTGATAACAATTAATTCAAAATTAAAATAGAACAATCTAGAAATACTAATTGATAATAATTAAAATATAATATGATATTCTTCAAATCTCTTTGAAAACTTTCTAATTCTTTTGTGACTCGCATCACATCTTCTTCCTTGTTTCTCATCACAAGCTGTGGCCATGAGTATCTGATCCTCAGCAATATTTCACCTCAGTGAAACCGTAAGAAATAAAATATGAGAATGGTAGATACATTTTTATGTCAATATAATATTTAATTACAAAATATTACCTCACCATGCTTTTGATATTTTTATCTTTAAATTAGATGTTTTCATCGCTCAAATTTTATTTTCTTCAAAGCATCAGTACTTATAATTCAAAAGAAACTTGAACAATCCTGTAATAAAAGGACCTAAACCTTTTGTTTTAAAATTGAAATAAACCAAAACCTTATGCGAGTTTGAAGAACAAAAAAATTGTATTAACTCTACATATTTTCAATTAACTAGGTAAGCACTATAACCGTCTAAGATTAAAAAACTTCCACAACCTCTTGCTGAGAAACTTTCATACCATAATATGGGTCCCACTATTTTCTCTCTGATCTGCTTCTCGTTCAAAAAAGAATTCAGCTCACTATTACTGATAACTGAAGCTGCAGTAGCTTTATTACAAGGATGACATTCATATATGACCTTGATGAATGCTTTGGTAGATTTAGTCAAGTCTATAAATAGATATGCATGTTGTTCACATTTTTTGTTGTAACTTGAAACCTACATGTGAATGCTACGTGTGCCATTTCCCGTTGTCTTGTTTTGAATGAATATGGAAACCCACATTTGAATGCTTGCGTGTTTCATTTCCAATCAATCGGCTTTTAACCATCAGAATTTTGTGCAAATGTTTGTTAGAGTCCCATGTGAATAAAGGAGAGAAATATTTTAATGAGAAGAAAGAAATGTGTGTGCATTGAAAACATGGAGTGTGAAATTCAATTGGGATAAAAACTGGAAAAAGTATACATAAATTTTACGCAAAACATCCATGATAAAATCAAAGGGTTAAAAGTTAAATCTAGCACTCTACTATTAACAAAAATCATCCAAAATAAACAAGAATATTCGGTCTCAAATGTATCACATCTATTACAAAATAGGTCAAATCTAGCAAATCCTTTAACTTTAACGGTTTCGACCGTTAAATTTGACCCATTAGGCCATGTTACCCAGTTAGGTCATGTCACTTGCCACGTCACTCAATTAGGTCATGTCACCTGCCATGTCACCTCCACATGATCACCACATATATGAAAAGATTTCAGATTCAAATCTAGCACTCAAGTATTAGTAAAGTTCACCCAACATAAATAACAATTTCGGGTCCCAAATCTAGCACCCATCAGTTACAAAATGGTTCAAATGTAGCAACTACGTCAATTTTAAAGAGTTTGACTGTTGACCTGATTAGGTCATGGTACTTGCCACATCGCCCTACTAGGCCATGTCACTTGCCATTTCAGGTCAAAATTATTGGTCAAACACTGAAAAGTTCATGGAGTTGCTACGTTTGTAATAGGGGTGATATGGGTTTCAGGGATTTATTTTCAGAGATGTATTGATGATGTAGTGAAGATGGTGATGATGTGGTAGGTGACATGACCTAATAGGGTGATGTGGTAAGAGACATGGCTTAATCATGTCAAAATTAATAGGCAAACCTTGAAATGTTCACGGAGTTGCTACATTTGTAATAAGGTGATGTGGGTTTTAAGAATTTATTTTCAGATATGTGGTGATGATGTAGTGAAGATGGCGATGATGTGGCAAGTAACATGACCGCATAGGGTGATGTGGCAAGTGTCATGACCTAATCAGGTCAAAATTAACAGTTAAACTCATAAAAATTGACATAATTGTTACATTTGAATCATTTTGTAACTGATGGGTGCTAGATTTGAGACCTGAAATTATTATTTTATGTTAAATGAACTTTACTAATACTTGAGTGCTAGATTTGAACTTTAAATCTTTTCATATATGTGATGATGACGTGGTCTAATTGGGTGGCGTGACTTAATGGGGTCTAACTTGACAATCAAACCCGTCAGAATTGACAGATTTGCTAGATTTGATCCATTTTTAATAGATGTATGTTACATTTGAGACAAAAAATTCTTGTTTATATTGAATGAACTTTTGTCAATAGTAGAATGCTATATTTGACCCTAATCCTAAAATCCATAGAAATTAGATCTAGTGAAATAGGCTTATGCCACTTGAACACCAGGTTTTGCGATCAAATCGTGTTAATGCAAAAAATGTTATGTGAAAATGATCCCCAATTGAGACTACCAATGATGAATGATCAAATATGACTCATGCATACAAAAAATATATACAACAAAAAAGAGGGAGTGCTCCTCCAATATGTTTATTTATATAAACCAAAAATTCATCAATCGTTCATTCACAAAAATTGCCAGCAAAATAGGCAATCATTCTATACATGCCCTTCGAATCATAATATCCATGAATCATCATATAGCTAAACTGGACAGCCCTAAGAAATTTCATAACTATGACCTAAAGTGTACTGTGAGTTAACATTTTCTTTTTATTTTCCTTATACCTTCTTTCAATGACCAAACACAAAGGGATTAGAGGGAGGGAAATCTAGCTTTTGCACAAAAACAAATAATCCAAAAGTTAATTCCACATTCAAAGCCTTCTAACATGAAGATTCATTTCCTTCTCCCTTCAGGTCGGGGCCTAGGTTTAACATCAACATCCTGTTCAAAATTTCAAAGCACTTCAGTTTGCTTGAATCATTTGAATAAATAAAACAAAAGGGAACTGTCAAAAACGGAAGTTATAAAATAAATCTCATGTTTGTAAAAATCATGATAAAATAGAGATGCAAGAAGAAAGCAGCACTCCTTAACTCATTCCCTTTAAGGCATTAAATATGTTCATTTTGACAAACAGGAAAATAAATACACTTAAGAATTTTTCAGTGACAAAGAAGGTAACCAATCCCCAATCCTTCTTTTCCAATCACAAACGCAAAAAAAATAAAAACCAAACATAATCCTTTCTGTTCTGTTCCATTCTTTACCAATATAAAATGTTTTCATCCTTCTTGTGGTTTACTCTAGGTCCCAGAGTATGAAAATGAGATATTAGTTTTCAAATGTAACTTTGTGACAATTCACCTGCGGTAGGTGCAAGTAAATGTGGTTCTTCGCTGTAGCTGGATTGTGGTTTTCTGCACCCTTGCTCCAATCATAACAAGCCTAAAGCAAAAAGTAATTAGTAGCAGTATGCAAGGGCCAAATCTTAAAAATATTATATAAATAAAAATATAATAATTATTAACCAGATCTTTGAATGATTAAATTTATCAATTTTGCACTCTGCATTTTCTATTTGTCACCTTTGGCTCTACGGACATCATCATTTCAACAGAATGCATAATCTGAAGGCGAAGTGCCTCTATGGTATGTCTGTGTGTATTGAATTTGTATATAGTTATATTCAAGGTAATTAAATATGCAAATACATCAGCTTGTAAATAACTTATTATCTTCTTTCCACCTTGTCTCCGCCAAGTAATAAAATAATACAAGGAGATAAACACATGTATATAAAACTGATAATGATTGTGCATTCAGAAAATAGGACCACAAAAATTTGGACATTAATAACTTGAAAACACACCCATAATTCTTCAATACATCTAGATAACATAAACCTGAAATGAACAATTTTTCACGGTGATATTTAAAAATGCGTGGAAAAAAAGATGATAATCATTGTGCACAGTTTGCACGTCCATAACTTTAAACCATAATTCTTGAATATTTTTGCAAATATAAACAAGAAATGAATAAATTCTCATTGTAATATTGAACATCATGAGTAATAAATAAATAATAAAATATTAGACATTTGGACACACACTTGATATATGCTATACTTTCATTTTTTTATTTGCATGCACAAGAATGGGGACACTTCAAAAGACCCAAAATTACGAGTTTTAAACAGATATATACAACAGTAATAGGTTTCATTGTTCTAAAACAAAGCTGCATAGAAAGCGAAAAGAATACAATTTGTGAAAACGTTGAAATAAGACATACCGCATAAGCATATATGGAACCATCGTTATTATATGTACTGCATGGTATGGGCTGACCACACTTTGGCATGTTCTGCAAACACAGTGACGAACTATAAGTAACATAACAATAGTAAAAACATAACAAGTACTGCAATTATATAACTAGATATGTTGATAGAAGACTGTTCATTGATAGAAGATTGTTCATGATCCCCAATATAGTGAAACATGATCAACACTCAAGAAGTATGAATCCCAGAGAAAAAAAAAGATAAACAAATTATAAAATGGCTAGATCTTCAACTCCATCCTATAAGGATTAAATTCTAAGCTTAGCCGCACTACAATATTATCAATAAAAAGAAAATAACTACAATATTGTCATAAGTGGTTGCACATCTTTGATTAGAGTTGGGAGTTAAGGCACACAAACAGAACGACCCTGATTATTAAAAGCATGTGCAATATGGTGTCATCTAAATCAGATAAAAAATCATACAAAGATAACTAATGTGCTATTAGAAACTTTATAGGGATTAATTTCAGCAAAAAAAAAAAAAGCTAAAGAGGGGTGAAAAGGATGATTGTAGGCTTAATGAGGAACCTGGAGTCTCTGTTTACTGTCCTTGTCCCAAAAATTAAAAGCTCCATCAGATCCAGCAGATACAAAAGTGCGATGTACCTGCACACAGATATTATATAAGATATAAGCTATTAATCATCAAATTAATATAATTAAAGGTGAAAATAATCGTAGTATTACTGGATGGAAATTCAGGGAGTTGACTGAGTATATCGTAGTATTATCTCTGTGGCATTTGAAAGTAAAGTTCTTGTTCTCTAGTGCTGCATCCAGGTGATGAACTCCAACCCTTCCCTCTATTGAACCAATCTACAGTGAAAGAGCAGGTCAATACACATTCATACCAATATGAAATCTTCAAACCAAAGTAATGTTTTCAGCAAATGTAAATTTGACCAGTAGCAATATTAACACCAGGAAAATAACAGTGAGCGTATAATTTTAATGTGAAAAGAGATAATGCCTGAATTGACAGGCTGTTAGTAATTGTAATGTTAAGTTAAATGCAAACATAATTCAACGAGGATTGGGGATAAAATTCAATCCAAAGTCCCCATTACATTGAATCTCATTACCTCAACAGATTAGCTCTTCACACCTTTTTTTGCAGTTATCATTCAAATGCCTAAATGGCAAATGAAAATAAAGATGGAAATGCTACAGCATATTTTGCTCTGTGTGAATGTAAATTATAAGCCAATACATACCAAGAAACCTTGCTGATCTGGAAAAGCGGATACACATCGCGTCTGATACTTCAAGGGTGATGGGATTCTTTTGAACTCGTTCTGTTGAAATTTTGAACATTGATTAGAAGACAAACATTATATTGATATTTACCAAGTTATTCGCTATTCAGATATGATGACTCCCCACATTTAGTGGTTTTTAGGAAATATTTTATTGTATTTGGGGAGTCATTAATTAAATAAATAAGTGATTTTGTTGTGAATTGGAAAGAAAGTAATTTGAGGATTATATGAGTGATTCTTTTGGAAAATCTAAAATTTAATTGAAATAGGAAACTTAATATATTAAAAGAAATATTTTGATGAGAAGTTTCCTATTAATGAGATTATGTGATTGAGTCATTGTGATTATTTCCTATTTCTTTCTCTTCATGAATGCAGATTTAATGAAAAAGGAAATAAAGAGAAAGGGGTTGATTTGATTATGTGCATTCATCATACAAGAAAAGGAAAGAAAAGAAACTTAACATACAAGGCAAAGACAATATGGTGTTGGGCTATTTTATTATAAATATACACATGCAATTGAGAAGAAAGGCCGGTTACAATATTTCCAATTCCTAAAGCCAAGAGGTGATTCACGCATGAGAAAGGAATAAAAGGAAGGAGGATGGCTGTACTGTGGAGATCATTCAATATACACCTCACAAAAGACGAAAGAGGAATACACACGCAGAGGAAGACATGCAGCACTACTGTTCGTGATTGTCTAATTGTCTACCTCGCCAAATTCAACAAGTTGGAGTGTTTGGTATTTTGGGATTGATTTAAACTTTATGTGTGGCTAGTTTTCTTTTACAACTTAGAGTACTATGAACTTGTTTGTAACTTAAATATTTTATTTCCCACTCTTTAGTCATGGATAATTTTAATTAGTTTATTTAATCTTGTTATAATTGATTAACTTGTTTAGTGTTTGATCACCATTAGACATGTTTAGGGAATTTAGAATTGGACTCGAAAGAGGGAATTTTAAATAGGCCATGGGATTAAATAGTGTAGGATTAGATTTTTAATCTGATTTGCGACTAGGATAGACATATACCTAGAAGCCCTACATAGTCACATTAGAGCGGTACCGGGATAAATTGGCTTAGTAAATTAGTGCAAGACATTGTGTAATTATGCTAGGCAAGGATATAGATGGAAACCGAAAGGCATTTATAGACACTAGTACTCTAGATTAGCTAGTTGAATTAATTCATAATTAATTTAGTGGGAATAAAATCTAAGAAGCAGATAAGGGATTAGTGGCTCTAGGTTGTTCTTTTGACTCGTGAATTTCTTCTGTGTGAATATTTGTTTTATTTTATTTTCTTAGATATTAGGTAATTAAAATTTTACTCAACTTGAATGAAAATAGGAGATCTAATGCCTAGTTATTAATTGTCTGAGTCTCTGTGGGATCGACCTTGATTTACCACTTTACTAAAATACGATCCGTACACTTGCGGAGTTTTTATCAAAATTTTGGTAGCATCAAGATAATAAACATCACTGTTCCTAAATTAGTTCTTGTGGAAACTTGTAATCAAAGAAAAGTTGTTGCGGACACTACAGAAACCCAGAATCAGTAGAAAAAGTAAAATACAAGTAGGTCATATATCAAAACAAAAACAAAATATAAACCACATTTCAGTTATTTCACTAAACTTACATTAAGACATTAAAGGCTCCTAACAACTTTAACCAACATTAATGAATACAATGATAACTACAGTAAATGAGGGCCCAGATCAGTTTAGACACATTGACGATTTAGGAGGATCATCTTCAGTTATTGACAGGGGAATATAACATCATTAACGCAAGTTTCTCATATGTATAAAAATTATACAATAGTAAATATCACTCAAATAATATGTGAATCCCGTGCAATGCATGCATTGTTCTTGACTTATAAATAGTGTGGCTTCCTATAGATTATATGCATTGCTAATGAGTGGATACTCAACCAAATTCTTGGTTGAAAATGATATCTCCTGAATATAGACATCATTTTTAAGCTGTGAGTCAACATAAACTATCACTTAAAACCATCAACAATTCTAAATAGTACTATCATAGAAAAGCATAAACTATTACCTGAGGATTCTGCAAATTGAATATCACAATATTTTTATCTGCGGTTGCCACAACCATGAGAGGATATTTCACATCCATTGCATGGCAGCGATCAGGAAGTTGTTGAGTATGCACAGGATTTGACTGCCTAGTATCCCAATACCTAATAAAAGACAAGGAAAGGATAAAGTAATTAAGAGAGCCAGAATCAGAAGTATATAGAACAGCAAACAGCATAGAAGGTGCACTTTTTTCTAAAGAAAAATCCTAAAATTTTCCATGAAAGCTATCACTTTATAGAGACAATCAAAGTCATAAATACACATTGCAATGTAACATGGAAGTTCAAGATCAGGCTTCCATGGAATCCTTAAAAAAGAAAGATGATAGGAAAAGGCCCAACTTTTAGGACTGCCTCTCAACAATTTCAGATGAAGATATGAAACCATAAATAAAGTGAAAGCAGTATAATGTTTGAAGAGAATACAATGTAAATGTAGATTCATGTATAATGCCATCCAATATGTTGATATTAACAGAACACCCAATATCAAAATGGAGCATGTGTTATTTAAACATACCTTCAAATACAACAGTAAATGGAAATGAGTTGCTCAAACAGATGCAGTATATAGCCATTGCATTATGGCATTTTGTAATTGTTCACAAAAATAATCTAGCAGAATTCACAATCAGTATTTCGACTAACTAGCAATAACAAATATGACAAACATAAAATGAAACTTTTAATTAATGTAAATAAAGAGGGAAAACATAAATTACATACTTCAGGGTCTTGTCCCAGCTTCCTGTGACTAGAAGGTTCATCTTATCTATCCATGCAATCTCTTTAATAGGACCATCATGCATGGCAACAGTCACTGATTGCCCACCAGAAAAAAGAGGCCACATTTTGACCATCTTGTCACATCCTCCAGAAAAAACAGTACTTCCATCGTCCTTCCATGCCGAACATAAAACCTGCAATAGGAAACAAGCGTTATGTAAAAAAGTCAGACCAATGCAGGTTCAGGCTCCAAGAACAATTTTAAACTTGCACTCAAGTATCTTACTGGTTGATCATGAGCCATTGAAATCTTGGGTGTGCTGGTCACTGAAGCTCCATCTTTTACTATCTTCCAACATCGTACCTTAAAGATAGTTCATGCAGGAATAGCTTGTCAATCAAGTAATCACATAAGACTAAAACATGAAGAATCAGAAACAAATTCTAAAAGGAAGGCAAGATCTGTTATCTGATATTATTATTCATCCTTCCTTAGTCAACTCAGGAACACAAAGCAGATAACAGTAACAAAGTGAGACAAGGCAAACTAACCTGATTATCCCATGATGTAGATACAAGGAAATAGCCCTTGGGACTGAAAGCAAGACTTGAAATAGAATCACCAGGTGGGGAAGTTATCTGCAAATTACATTTTCCATATAAATCATCATTCTTGTAGAATAACAAATAGCAATTATAGAACCTAAATGACTTTTTCTAACCAATCCAAGAATGCTAAAAAGTAAGCTAATTATAAATTGAGTCTCCTAATTTTATTTTTCTAAATTAATTTATTCAACATGTAACTATGTAAGCTAACATATAATCTAATAATACACAAAATAAATAAATTATGATTAAATGACTTGCTTCACTTCCTTAATACTTCCTCCTGTCCTAAATATAAGACCAAAAAAGTCAAATAAATTAATTATAAACTGATTTACCTAATTTTCCCCCTTAAACTAGTTTATTCGACCTATAAACTAACGTATAATCTAAACAATATATCAACAACGTCATAATTCAATCCGTCCAAAAAAAAGTCAACTAGGTCTCAGCTCCAACAAAAAAGTCAACTAGGTCAAAAAAAATAAACATTTACTATCAATGTAAGACAATCATAATTTTAATGACCTTCATGAAGTGAAGTAGCTAATAATTCACAAAAAAAAAAACAAAAACAAAAACTATCACTCTAAGATAACCACATTATGAGTGCCTCTGCTCATGCAAGATAAGCATGAACCTACAAAAATGTATAAATATCAAGAATGCAACAACATGAAAAGCAAGTCCTCATAAAAAAGATTAAAAGAAGTTAAGTTTATATATATATATATATATATATATATATATATATATATATATAATGTAGGTAAATAGTACCTGGAAAGATTTGTTGGGGTTAGTGTCAGTGGCCATAGTGAAAGGAGTGAAGAAGAAGAAGAAAGAAGAGAGAGAAATGAGGAGGCAAAGACTGTTAGGGGAGTGAGTGAGTATATATACTAACTGTAATTGTAGCGTCCATTATACGAACAATGGATTACTGTAATATATATACTGTTATATATTTATAACTGTAATTGTAGCGTCCATTGTACGAACAAAGCTCTGGGCGGTGGGAGTGAGGGAGTGAGTGAGATCCTCCCATTTCAAATTTCCTATTTTTATCCCATTTGGAACCTACAATTACACTCAATTACTACTATTATATATTATCCTTCGTCAATTAATAATGAGCGATGACCCTATTTTGCCCTTCCAGTCAGCATTACATTCGCGAGAGGGTAAAATTGGACCACTTTAGTTACTTCAAGAGTAAAATTGTACCCGATTTAGTTTAGGGTGCTTAGTGGTCTAGGATGATTACTGGAAGGGCAAAATAGGGTTATTACTCATTAATAATAATACATTATTAATTATTTCAATGTTTAATAGTATAGATAACGTTTATCGTGAGATTAAGATTAAACGTGGAAAGTTCAAAATACCCTTATAAATTTTTATAAGGGCATTTTGGACTTTTCACGTTTAATCATATTTTCATATTAAAGAAAATTTCATTGATAATTCTATGTTAAAAGTTGGTTATTATTGTTAAACTTGAAGGGTAATAGTTGTGTGTTTATAATAGACATTCGCCCTTTTTTAAATGGAAATGAAATTATATCACTAAATTATAGGAGTAATGTATGTCATGTAATTATACCACTAAAATATTGGAGTAATGTATGGCATATGTAATTAGACCACTAAATTATAATTTTTGTTACATGTAATTATTATATAAGTTAAAGGGTAAAGGGTCAAATCTAGCACTGAACTATTGGCCAAAGTACACCCCACATAAAAATGAATTTCGGGGCTCAAAACTAGCACTGTTCAAGTACAAAGTAGGTCAAATGTAGCAATTCCGTCAATTTTAACTCGGTTGACCGTTAAATTTGACTTGACTAGACCACTTCACATGTCATATCATCTTATTAAGCCAAGTCAGCATATCATCATCATCTCTTCGCCACATCATCATCATCTTCCCAATCATGAAAATCTCTCGAATCATGAAAATCATCTCAAATCTTCCCCACCGTCTTCTTCCTCCTCCTTTAGCTCATGATCGGCACCATTTTCATCACCTCCTCTTTCAACAACATCAAAAAAAACCACAACAACCAAACTGATTTGCAGTTTAAGCAACCTTCTTCATCCAATCCAATCCTATTGCTACTAAACTTTGTACATTATGCAAAGCAAAGGTACTTTCTCTCTCCCATTCCCTTCCCCCATTACGCTCTCTGTCCACTTCCTCTGATTTAAAAAGAAAGGAACTTTATTATTATTTGAAGGTGAAGGATCTTGTTGTACAGTGCATATGAAAGATCTCTCCTTTCATCAATCAATCACCGCTCTTTCTTGCACAGACAGCTCAGGTGGATGGAGGAAGAGAAGAAGAGGAAGAAGAACAGGAAGAAGAAGAACAAGCCTACCAAGCCTGACGCCGTGGCTGTGCCTGAGCCTGCGGTTGATGATATTGATGGGCTCAATCAAAATCAACATCTCGTGAATAATGGGAAAGACGAGCATGGTCATCTTTCGGAGGACACAGACGACCAAACTACAATTACACAGCCACGGCGGAGATGGATGATGACGCTGATGGTGGGGTTTGTGGCAAAACATGCAGGGGAGGCAGGGGAGAGGGAGTTTTTTTTTTGTTTGGGTGTAGTGATTGGGTGTTGATGGGTTTGAGAGGAATGGGAGGCAGAGGGAGAGGAAGTTGCCAAGGTGTTGATGTTGAAGGTGTTGATAGTGGTGGGGAAGAAGGTGATGATGTGGCAAAGATGTTGTGAGATGGCGGGTGACTGACGTAGCCTAATTAGGTGACATGGTAGGTGTTTAATCCGGTCAAATTTAACGGTCAACCCCGTTAAAATTGACGGAATTGCTACATTTGACCCACTTTGTACTTGAACAGTGCTAGTTTTATTCCCGAAATTCATTTTTATGTAGGATGTACTTTGACCAATAATTCAGTTCTAGATTTGACCTTTTACCCGAAGTTAAATTTCAACTTGTATTCAATCATTCATTTCCTACCATTTGTGATTTGCAACTAGGCAACAAAATATATGTTCAAAATTCTACAAACATTTTTTTTCTTTTCATGTGTACAATGGTATCCTAAAGACATATGTGCTTTTAGTTCACAGAAAAAAGGGCAAATCTGCTTCATTCTTTCTTTTCTTTTCTTTTTCTGCTTAGGATCTCTCGTATGTGGCACCCTTTGGCTACCAACTAATTTATAGTTTGCCTGGGAAAAATGTAACACCTAATCTTTTTACTACTATACTATATTATTTTAATTGATTTTCTAATATTTTTCCAATTGTGGAAAGCCTGAAATACCAGTAATATAAAACTTTTCTTTTCAAAATGTTTTACAAATTATTATTTGACCAATCCCTCAATTCGGGTGTTGTTCTATTTCTAATATTAAACATTTACAAATAAATACAATTACTATGTAAGCTCATGCTCGCTTTAGTTTGCCTATTTGAACCAAAAATATTTCTTAAGTATTTACAGCCACTAAAATGTCCATGAACAATCAAAATCTTGTTATTCCTCATGTGCACTCCAAAAATAGCCCACCTTATATCCACCATCTCACCAGCTCCATGAGCTTCTGAAAAATAGCAGCAGTCAATGCAGTTTACTTCGTATACAAGCATATAATAATATCAAAACATAAATGTACTTTCTTTATGAAAATGATAACGATAATCCCTCCAGCCAATGCTGGAGCCTCAACTACCTATCACTAATAACGAGATACCCGCTAAATAGTGGAGACACCTTTACCTGCAGGATTTAACATATGCTCTGGTATAGGGGGAGCTACCCACCTATACCTTGGAGTACTCCACTCAATAATTCCTCAACAATTCTCAATATTCCTCAATGTTCCTCAATAATGCTCAAATATTGCTCAATATTCCTCAAAGGATTAAACATCATCATGATCATAAAATAAATAATTTTCATGAAAATCTATGAACTTTTATCTTAACATTTATGAAGTAAACTGCTACCTTTAACTTGCTACTAAACTTTCTTTGCCTTCCCGTTGCTGCCAACTAACAGATCCCCTTGCTTCTCCTGATTTCACATAATTAACACTACTCATCAATCCTTTATATCCATTTACATATTCAACGTCTATCTCTCCATCCTAAACTCGATGTTATCCAACCCCTTATTTATATTCACTAATCTGTTTAAATTCTAATGACTTAGCTATTTACATATCCATAGTTTTCTTAACAAAATTCAGAGATTCTTTAAGAAATACAATACTCATCGTTAAACAATTATCAAACAAGCATCACAAATAAACACACAAAAACACAAAAATCATTTCCTTTATCCAATATAAAATTCCAACAAGAATATTCATCATGCTAACTCCCAACATCAATCTAAGAAACTTTAATCACATTATACTACTATCAAAAGCTTCCCAACTTGAGAGGTGAAGCAAAACAACTCTTTGAACCCAACTAATATAAACAAACAACACCTTAGTTATTTCTCACACTTTGTTCAGCACATTTAGTTCTTAAGCATTATAATACTTCTAATCATCATACTACTTATCTTATATTCTCATTTCAGCCATATAAGACATAATCTCTTCAAAAACATATCACATCACATCACAGCCATCTTAATCATTCACCACTCATTTTCTCATTAAGACTTCTTACTCACACAAATCATCCCTAAAAGGGTAAATAATAACTAACTCTTCCCTGCATTTCCAAATTGTTACATTAAGCTAAAGTGGGCATTTCTCTAATTAATCAATATCTTTACTAAATACTATTATTCAGTTTCACAATTTAGCCCTTGCATTCACAACATCAAATTAAACTACTTGGAGGGTTCTATTAAATATCTTAGCAACTTTTAATATCTCCATATAGCTCCCAAATATGAAAATCTAATTTCAAATAGTTGGTGACTAAGCTAAAAATCAGGTTAAGCCTCAATAATGCAATAGCCAATTCTCCAATGATATTGAACTATATAATCACACTTGCAAAACACAACTATTTCTTACTTCTTAGCTCCTTCAAATCTATTTCCACCATTTGTTTTTATCATTTGAAAAGTCTCATCCCTCTTTAAAACTATGTCATCAATCCCATAATCACTCAAAACTTCCTAATGTCTCAAAGATTCCATGTTCCTCATATAGTTCAAATGTTCACATCATACTCTCAATTTCCAATTAGTCATGAAACCCACAGATTCTCTTTACCATCACAACCACAACAATCTCAGCAGCATAAGTAATTTACAAATTCATACACTTGTTCTATCCTCTTTTAATTAACATTTAATTTTCTCAAAGCCTCCTTTTATTTCCTTGAACTCAAACCAAACAGAGAGAGCAAAGACAAATTCTTTGCTTCCCAAAACACAAAAATTCATGACAGAAACAGCAAAAGACAAAGGAAAATTTGAGGGAATAAATGTCAGAGAACCACTCAAACAACAAGTCAAGTAAACAGCTTTCATAATCAACTTTAATCCATGTTGAAAACCAGTAAACACTTCATTCTCCTTGCCTAACCAAACAGAACATAACTAAGCATCCTAAGGAAGTGAAGAAAATTTTATAAAATCAACTAATAAGAGCACCCAAACATACATCATCAAGAATTAATTCTACTAGACTTCTCTTATACTTAGAATCAAAATAATCAAAGTAATAGCACAGAATTTCGAATTACTCAAGCCCTTCCCCAAAATCTCACTTGAATAAGTCAAAGTGAGAAGAAAAGAGAAAAAGAATTTCACCTAGGATTGATTTAATCTCTTTGCGTTTTTCCTCTGTTTGCTGTCGCCGGAGCCGTCACCCGAGCCGTCACTGGAGGGAGTAACATCCTGGAAAATTTAATTCCGGATTAGAGAGTGTTTTGGGAAATATTAAATGGAGAAATTGGAAATTTTGGAATTTTTATGAATTTTTGGTGATTTTTGGGATGTTTTAGAAATTTTGAGTAATGAGTGGGCAAATAATTAACTAAGCAATTGAAGAATTTGAAATATGAAGGAATGGTGGAATCCAAAATATTTTGAAGATTAAGGAAATTGGAGACTGGTTTAAGTGGATTTAAATTAAAAAGAGTACACTGTGGCAAGTTTGGGCGGTAAATAATCAAAAAACCCCTTATTTCACCTATCCAAACGCGGCCTTCTCCCTCTTCCTTCTCATAAAACCCGACGAACCCTTCCCCCCCCCATTTCTTCATCTTCTTCGTTTTCTCTCCTTCCTTCCGCCTGTACGCCGACGACGAACGGCGGCACACGGCAGAGGCGGATCCGGCGCGGCCTCCCTCACCTCCTTCTACCTCCTCCCATCTCCCTTTCATTTTCTCTTTGCATTTTGTCCCAAATCATTTCGTTTCCTTTTGCAATTCTGGCGATTCACGGCGGCCCGACGACAGGGAGAGGTAAATCTCCGTCTTTTCTTGGGTTTCTCGAGCTATATTTCGTTTTAGTGTTGGTTTCTTATATATTCCCCTTCTTTCTTAGTTTCTTTTCGGGTCTAACATTGCTATGGCATTTTCCAGTGAGTTTTCCGGCGACGGCGAGCTCTTTTCGGACCTGCAACCTCGGGTTCAACCATGTTGGTGAGCTTTCTTCTCAAATCCTCACTTTTCTTTGCGATTTTAGGCGAGGCTTAAGAGAATCCGATTTTTAGGGTTTGGGATTTTAATTTGGGAATTGTTGGAAATGAAGATTTAAGCTTTGGTTATAGTGTTTTGGAAAGGACTTTTGCTGTTCCATTGATGATTAAAATGTTTGACAATTTACTTGGATTTTGACATTTTGTTTCTCTCCTTTGTGTCGACACTTTTATGAAATGAAGTGTTTAATCTGTGAAGCATTTGTATTGGTGACCGTTTTATTTCTCTGACCATATTAGCTTGGTTAGTTTAGTACTGTATGTTTGGGATTTGCTTCTAATCACATCATAGGTGATTCTTGTGTTTCAAATCAGTTTGCCTCAAATAATTGGTTTAAGTTAAACTAAAACATTGAGATTTTGGAGCTATATGAGGAAAAAGGTTTGGTTTGTGGCTTAAAGTGTTTTAGGCATAAGTTGAGTGATGAAGTATGATTAGTTAGAGTATAAATATTGGGTATAAAGTGGAAGTTCAATTAATTGAGTTGACATAGGTTATTGTGATGATTGATATCAATTAGGAACCTTGTTTTGAGAGTATTGTAAATTTGGGCCTGAAGTGTAAAATTAAAGTTGGAGTCTACTTGGTTAAAAATTTGTTGTTGTATTTTATGGCATGAGTTTGGTAAGTAAAAGAGATATGTGAATTTTGATTGCGTTAGAGATTCATAGAAGTTTCATGTATCCTTTGATTTAGTTGTGATTGGAATGTATGTCCATGTGACTGTTTTTCTTTAATGTTGAAACTTGATTCTTATGTGTAAGATTAAGTACATGATTGAGTAATTTCGTGGTGATTTAAGTGTTTTACATGCATGTGAACTTGGAAGTTTCCAAAGATTCAGTTCTGAGCATGGAAGTATGTCTTGTGAGAGTTCCTTACAGTGTTAGGATGTAAATGGGATGCTTGCAAGTGAAATTTTGCTTGGACTGTTTGTTTGAAAGCTAAATTGGAAGGTTTGTGATAATGATTTCCTTTATGTTTCAAGAAAAGTTTACATCCTTGTACATCTTTAAAACAAATTGGGATGAAGCAATGTGTTCTATTCTTTTGTTTTTCCCTGTCTTGGCCGAATTGATTAATGAAGGATTTGAGTGACTTTCATTTGATTTTTATTTTACTAGTGATTAGTAACTAAATACTCTATTTACTTGGATATGGATCTAGTTGGTATGAGGTATTATATGTGGTAGTGTCTGTTTTAATACTCGCGCAGTGAATTGGTGACAATTATGGATAGGCAGTAACCTTAAGATAATTGCATGATTCTAAACCTTGCCACTCTTCTTCTTTCATAGGTTGCTTTCATTGTTCTAAAAGAAGGTGTTGAAGGTTGTGATTACGCTTTATAAGTGAAATATTGATAATGATTGTATGCTTGTGGGAGAATCTAATTGAGGCTTGATGTTGATATATATAAACTTACGTAAGAATTATATATCACATAGTTTATTAATATGGAACATGTTAAGGATGTAGTATAGTGCTTGTTGAACTTGTTTTCTTTTGATTGCCTTGGTTGGGGATTGCTTTGATTTATGATTCCTTATGTCGGTTATTGGATTCTAGTCATCGGAGATGTGAATGTTGGTTTGCTTTATAATAACTACTTGATTTTGATTGTGATGGTTAAAGATACTTAGACTAAACAATAATGAAAATATTTCATAAGAGAATGTAAAAGAAGAATGAGATTGGGTAGTCATATAATAGCGAGAGAGACGTTGAAATACAATAAAGTAAAAATAGTATTAATTTATCATTTTCTCTATATTCTTACTTAGGAAAGGATGCAAGTAGGCTTTCGTGGCATCAATAAAGAAAGGTTGAGAAATCGCGTAAATTGCTAAAAGGGCGACAGGTAATCACACTTAACCTTACTATAACATTGAGGGTGATGTTAGTTGGGATTCTTTTTATAATCCTTTCTCACCCTCTATATATATATATTATCTTTGAAAAGGTATTTTTATACAAAACAGGCTATCAGGTGCCTTTCAAACACGATTATTTTCATATAAAAGATTTCGACACATTATATATGTAGTATCCTGTTTGGTGGTGCTGGATATTCTGGAATTGTGTGACATATTTGCAGGTGATGGATATTGAGAGGTTGTGAATATGGAAAAGGAATTAGATGTGAGTTGAGACTTTGGAGTTGTGTTGAGGGGAGATATTGTGGATAATAGATTGGAAGGTGATGTTGATGTTGATGATGATGTTGATGTTGATGTTGATGATGATGTTGATGTGGATGTTGATTATTGTGGATGAGATATTAATGGGATATGGTGAGCATTGCATGACACTGAAATTTATGTACCATCGCGCAATGATAACTGTCGATTGGCCAATCGACAGTTATTTGTACTGATGATCCTTTTCGGATTGATTAGACCGGGGATCATAGGTCAACTTATTGAGAGAAAGTGACCTACGGTTGTTTGGCATTGGAGAGCCCAACCGTTCCCGTTCTGTAATGGAAACAGAATTGGGGTTCCCTCTCTGGAGATTGCCAGAGAGGGAAATTGTCCCCTCATTATGGAGAGGGACACAGTGTCAAATCATATAGTGAAGATTAGATGCTTGGATATATGCCTCCATGATGGCACGTTGCATCTATAGGTGAGTGTGAGAGTTGGGGCAGTAGGATGGTTGAATTGGAAAAGTATAGATGTTGAATTTGAGTTGATTTGGATATGACGGAGGCACTTGAGTAAGGAATGAAATAAGATCTGGTTATATATGTTATTATTGTTTTTAAAACTGTGGTACCCTTTAGACGCCCTCACTACCGCACATCTCACTGTTATAGTGAGTTAAACGGTGATTACTGGGACAAATTGTCTCATTCCATGATTAGTGACATTTTTGCAGGTATTCATGCACAGGTGCAAGCTTCAGGAAAGGGAATTAGGTAGTGGAGGTTGTGTAGTTTATTTAGAACTGTATATTGCCAATTTATAGGTCTGCATTCGCTTCCGCATGTATATATATTTATTTATTATTTAATATCAATTAGTTTTGTTTATTAACCATGTTAGGCAAATCCTTTCAAACATGGTTAACTTTTAATTATCCATGAATAGTATTCATATTGTATCAAGAAAGTCTTTTCTATCATGGATAATGTATAAAATGATTAGAAAATTCCTTTTCTAACTATGATAGAGATATTGTTATTATGGTTATTCCTTTTTCTATCATAGTTAGTAAAGAGATTAATGAATTGAAATAGATAATATTGATTAATTAGGGAATTAGTAGCAGAATGTTACAGAGGAAGGAAAAAAAATGATGAAGTGTGAGAAGTTTCAAACCAAAGAAAAGACACACCATTCTTGTTCACCAACTTGTCTGCCGGAACTCGACGCCGTTTGCCGCCATTAATCACTATTTGATGCTGAGAAGGAAAAAGAGGGACGGCGGATGGAAGATGAAAGAGATTAATAAAAATATTTAGTATGTAGGAGTGGAAGAGAAAGAGATCGATAGTGATGAGAGAAAGAGTGATGGTGAGGATGTGAAGAGTGAAAGAATGAAATGTGAAATGCGGAAGAAGAGGGTGTCAGTGGTGATGGAGAAATGACAGTGAGGATGAGAATGAATGGTATATGATATATATGAATAAAAGATGTGGTTGAGAAAATTGGAAGAAATAAGGTTTAAAAGAAAATTAGAGATATTTATTTGAATGTGTGGAAGTGGTTAAATAAAGATGTGTACATGTTGGGTTGGATAAGGATGAGTTTCAAAAAGGTATTTTGGGTCCCAATATGATTTCTCTAGATATGTTTTAATTTCCAAATTTATTTCTAAAATTTCCTAAATACTAAATAATACCCTAAGATTCCAAATATTGCCTTATTTATTCTCTTAGAAATTTGGGGTGTTAGAGAAAACTTTCAAAAATTGAACACAAGATCTTGAAAATGGGGAGGTGTCTTACCTCATTCTCATTCTTCTTTTAAGACTTTTAATTTTAATAGCCTCCCATCTGAATAATAGTAGTTAGAGACTACTCTTCAGCGATACTACCAACTCTAGAAACAAGATCCCTCCAAATCGTGTATTTTCCATGATTCCATCTACATCAAAGTAAGATTTGGGACAAAATGCATGGTGTACACCGAGTCCCTTCCACTTATCCCAATAACTTGTGGTGTTAGTATGATTCTTTTTGGATATACAGAAAAGTTTAGGTGAGTTGGGTCAGGGGTTCACCAGGGCCACTACAGGCCTCCGAGCTCAATGAGCGCTTACAGAGGTACTTACAGATTGTTCACCAACAAGACCCTCACATTGACGCGATTCTAACTCACAACCACATACTTATAAGTCAAACCCTTTTATCAACTGGACCAATTTTTGTTGGTGCTAGTGTGATTCTTTTGTTTGGTCCAATTTGTTACCGTCCCAAGTAATGCCCTTGCACTAATAGTAAATTGGCTTTGGTTAATTTCCTACTCAATTCTATCATATCTTTTTTTTGGTTAATCACCGTTCGGTTTAATCCGGACTCGAGGGGTAGGAGTGTTGCCCACATAGGCAAAGTTGTCTCATCTCCCAATAAGAGCGCTTCCCGGGAATCGAACACGCGTTCTCATCCTTACGGGGGTTGTGGCCCACTTACCAGCTCAACCAACTACCCATTGGTTCAATTCTATCCTATCTAGCAAAGCCCGGTTGGTTTTTCTGGCAAAAACCATCTCTTCATTGGGCCTTTTAATTTTTTAATTGTTTGTTTTAATTTAAAATAAAAAAATCTAATGAATCACTAGGTGGGCTCGGCTTATTGCCAGTAAAAACACTAAAATGCCCAATTGTTGTTGTCTGTTTCAAGTTCATGAACACCATCTTGCTTTTAGTTCTTTTAGTAGCCACTAAGAAGGATAGGTTTAATGGAAGAGGCTAATCTTTTACAATATATTGAATAAATATTCACAATTTTGCTTGAAATACTCGCTTTAAGCAATGACTTTAATAAAAGGAATAATTGTATCAATATAACATAAAAGGGAAAATGGTGATTTGCTATTGGTCAAAACACTGTTCATTAGATGTGGCAGCTCCAAGTCAGCATGTGGGTCCAAGTATTTCGCCACGTAAGCCCAAGGTCCATCAGCATATTCTATCAGTCAACAATAGTCATTCTAGTGGGTCCCATTCGTTTTAGCCACATATGCTTCTCACAAGCCACATGTCCGCTCCCTCCAAATGTCTCCCTCACATAAAAATTGTCTAGCAAGAAATAGTTGACGCGTTTACCTTTCCATTCTGTAGGTCCCATTTTCCTGCAACATTGCCTTTTCATCTCTTGGGGTATGTGTAAAATGGAGTGGAGTTTTGGGATTTCTTTTTTTTTATAACTAAATTTTAGGAAGGGGTTTGGAGCACCTAACTCATGATCCACTGGAGCTTGTCCCTGTGGGCTCTGGAGCATGACAAGCAAGCCCTTTATGTTCTAAAGCTTCTTGAGGAAGCCAATTCATCTTCAGTACACTATCCAAAGCTTTGATCACTTTCAAATCCACTCCTTCTCTCCAAGTCCACTCCTTCTCTCCAAAATCAATCCAAATCCACTCCATCTCTCCAAAACTTAACTCCCCGTCGAGATTTCCGAATCAATTTCTGGTGGGTATAATCATGTCAAGCTCCATATGTGTTGCTTCGCTTCGTCACCTTCAGGAGGATCTCTTCGAGAGGGGTATCATTGTGAAGGTTAACCGCATAATAACGAGGGAGGCTGTTCGGTACCCCTATGGTCCCCATCGCCCGATGAAGGAGCAGGAGGACATTCATGTTGTGGTCTTTGATGAAAGCGTAAGTCTCTTCTTTTCAATATGCTGATTCAAGATGGATATAAGTATCTTTCGTGTTTATGCATTTCTTTGCTTATTTGTTTGTCATATTTTCATCCTTGTGCATTTTCTCACAGATAAATATGAGACCATAAACAAACACCATTCCTTTTTGGGGTTTGTTATGGGAAGGCCTATTCTTTGTTATATGTCTATTAGGTTTTCATTTTTTGCGTTTTCCCTTCTGTGTTTCAAACCAGTCTGCTTTGTCTCTGTGTTTCAAACAATTTTTAGTTATATTTTGTTTCTGCTATTCCTCATAGATAAATACGAGACCATAAGAAAAGCCAGAAACTTGCGGGGGTTTGGTATGTGGACCCCTTATCTTTGTTAATTGTTCATGTTGTGTTTTTATTATGTCTACCGGTGCCGTGTTTTGCTTGTCCTAGACAAACCAGATGTCATCGCCCACTTTCGCCACTGTTTTGTGGAGGAGAGGCTGATTCAGATATCAAACTTCTACGTATTAGGAGACGATGTCCAGAACACGAGGACTTGCTATATCAAAGTTACCATGGGGTCTCGAATTGACCATTTGATCACGAACAAAGCTCTGGCTGCTCAAAAACTCCCAAAAAATTGTTTTGACTTGATGACCACGCGAAGAGTGGGAAACATGAATATAATATTTCAGTAATGTTGTATAAGATTTGTCATTTCTTAATTTTGTTTTAAATTAATTTGGCATTTTTAGATCATTGTTGTTTCTCTATGCTACTACTTTCATGATACTTATACACCTTTTTTCTTTTTTTAACCTTTATTTTGCTATTTGCTACACATTTATCACAACTCTTGGTTATTTTTATGTTCTTTTAGGTTGTCAAATATAATTTCATACAAGCTTATCTCCCCGTGCAACGCACGGGAGAATTTGCTCGTTTATAAAAAAAAAAACTTTTAAGACAGTCTGTTAAATCTAAAGTTGGTTTAGGTGATACTATCACTTTGTGGGCAAAAACACTTTTATGTTTCTGAAACAAAACTCTTTTATATATAAAAATCGTTTAAAGTAAGTTAAATCAAACACCCTCTTAACCAACTAGGCCAATAAGTTGTATCCTTTCTTTTCATACCTAATTTAATTAGCATTGATGTAATGTAATTCACATTGTTGCATTGATGTAATGTAGTTCGTATAGTTAACTATCTAATAGAGTAAGGTTTGATTGCCAACATTATATATAAGAATTTTCTTAGTGATTGTTTATTTCTATTGATAAAAAACATTAATTACGTATCTAAACGTTTTAATATATTTCCTCTTTTTGCTCCAATCAATTATTGATTAATCTTTCAGTACAAAAAAAGTATTGGTTAATCTCATTATATTAATCAATTATTGGTTAATCTTTCAATTTGTTAATTATATTTTGATGTTGAGAATCTCATGGGTATATTTTCGTCATTTAGTGGATAGGAGCATAAAATATTTATAAGAAGATTGAGAGGAATGAGGAAGAGGAATGTAAATTTTAACTAATGAAAAGAAACAAGCAGGATTACTTGCGCGTTGCGCGAAAGAAATAATTTAGTGGTTTTTTTATTATGCATGAAGTTTAATGTATGCTCTCCAATTGTTTAGTAATCGATGTTTGTTGTAGATTTTGGCTGTACTTAAATTAAGTTGTGTACTACGAAGGGTGATTTATTTGTAAAATGTAGGAGGCAGCCTGTATAATATCAACGAGATAAAATTTGTTTTGTGCTGGAAAAATTGGAAAGGTTAATTGGAATTGTATAATAAAATTGGAAATATATTTATATAATAATAGTTGCACACTTAATGAAGTTGCTGAAATATTTCTCGGTACACAACATTTGGAGTTGTAGCTTTGTCCAAGGAGTCTTCATTTGGAAGAAGTATTGGAAGAAGTATTTTTAATCCTTGAATGCTCTTTACCCTGGACAATGCAACATATAGTTGACCATGAGTGAAAACACGTTTTTCTAAATAAATGCCAACTTTTTTCATTGACTGTCCCTGACTTTTGTTGATGGTCATTGCAAAGGGCAGGGCAATTGGAAATTGTCGTCTTTGCAATTTAAATGGTCATCTTGATTCTGATGGATTTAAATTTACCCTATGTATTAGGACAGTTTATCCTTGATTTGAGCCACTCAAGATTGTTGCCTCAATGACTTTTACTCTGAGTCTGGTGATTTGAAGTCTTGTTCCATTACACAGAACTTCCTGTTGATCCAGGTTGCGTAGTAACATAATAGGAGCACCAACCTTTAGGACCAGACGGTGTGGGGGAAGTCCAGAGGAGGTGGTAGAACAATTTTTCCTTGTGAATGCAGTTTGGTGATTATTGTTTTCCATAGATATGTTTTACCAGTGCCCCCATAGCCATAAACAAAGAAAAATCCTGGTTGATTATTTTCAATTGCTTGAAGGATAGCTCTATAAATATCCATTTGTCCTGCATTTAAGGATTTGATCAATATTTCTGACTCTAAAGCCAATTCATCTCTGTTATAGTTTAATTTGAATAAGAGCCTTGTAAGAAGTTGGGGTAAATTAAATATTTTACTTATTAAGAGTCCACAATAAATATACATTAATTATTATATTTCAATATTGTCTACTATATTAGTTGGACAAGTGGCTGAGGGAGATAGGAGCATTTAAAAAATTTAAAATTTCTTAATTGCTTAATTAATAAATAAAATTGGTGGAGATTTTTATTTTAGAATTGTGATGCATGGAAAATGAGTGCCCTAAAAAGTTAAAATTTTTTGTTTAAGAAAAAATGTCACAAGAAATTTATAGTGCTCTGAAAATAATGTATTGTCTCAAATTTTATTTTTTAATTTCAAAGAAATGTACTAAATAATAAAGGAATGGCGGGACCATGAGTTAGCTTAAGTAGGATAGAGTTTATTGGATAAAGATAAAAATATGATCATTTCAGAGCAGGGAACTCAAATATAGGGTATAGGGTCCTATTTGCACTCTTTTGTCAAACCAAGTAGGTTACATATGATGAGACTAAAAACAAATTATAATTGTAGTTAACCAAATTTTTTTTATTTCAGCAAGATTACTTGGAAGGGGTTGATCATATAAGGAGTTAAATCCATTAGGTTAATATGGCATTCAGTTGCAGTTGGATTTGAACCAAATCAGTCCAAAGATATTTCGATTCTTTAGTTTATATTTGGAAAAAACTTTAATTGACGAAAAATAAACATAAATCATACTATTCGTGACATTGTAGAATGTGTATAATCATGAAACCTAACCACGAACAGGCTGGCCATGTTTTTGAAGAGGAAATTTTTATTTATTAATTTATTTTCTTAACATATTAAATGTGTATAATCATATCAAATTAGGTTCTTTTCCCTTTTGCAAATGAAATAATACTTATAATCATTAAACATTTGAATGGGCTCTTTTTTCAGCTGAACTATTGTTTTTGTAATTGAGTTATATATATGCGCACATATAAATATATGGAGGTAGTGAGTTTTCCCTCATTATTAGTTTATATATCCTCAAATCGAACTAGTGAATTGTTAATAATACTAGATGTTGGTGGATAAATAAAACAGAAAGTATACATACACTTTTTCAATTCCTAAGGCAGCCTTGCAACAAAATTCAACACAAGATGAGGCAATACAACACATACAAGCAGTACATACATTATTAGCCTAGGTCTCCCTACCAGCTTTCTTCAGAGATATTAATTTTGTTATGCCCGGGGATTTTGGATGAAAAGAATGAATATAACATTTTGATTTAAAAATTTCCTCTGTTGCTCTTATCATTGAAGCAACGTAACTTCAGAAAAAAGCAAAACTCAAAAAAGTAAAAACAATTCTTCTAATGTTCAGAGTATGGACATACATGAAGATGAAGGAGAGGGCTCAATAATCACAGGTGAAGAAGAAGGTGGAGTAAGGTCAGGTCTAATTATACCTCTTCCCTTGCACCTAGCAGAGGATGAAGAAGAGGCTGAGGAAGATTAATTTGGAGAAGATGTTGAATTTGAAGTTGCCATCTTCTTGTTATTATCTGTCTCGCTTGTTGATGTTGATAATGATGATGATACTTCTTGCTTATCTTCACATTTTTTGTCTTCAATTCTATGATGCCTAACTCTGGTTGAGTTTATAGCCACCGGAAGAACACACTTGCAAAGGAACCCTGCAATTGACAAACCAACCAATATACAAGCAATTGACAAACCAACCAATATACACTGAATCTGCACGCTATATTTTTGAGTGATTTCGCTCCTGCATTCAATTATTAATTACTCATATTTTTGAAAGAGTATTATAATGTTATTGACCGTTGTTTATTAACTAGTTCATCCTAAGAAGAAAAGTCATTTGCTATGTGTTAATGCGTGTTAAAAGGTTATTTTCAAATTGACTATGGTTATAAAGTAATTAAATAAGTTGTTAAGAAATGCATGGTAAGAATTATTGTTCAACCGTATTTGAAATAAATATTCATTTGGGGTACGGTGTAACTATTCTTCAATTGTTTCAATATGCTTCACATAGATAAACGTACATAGACAAATAAGAGTTGTATTTGTCGAAAATGAGTGTCATCAGCTCAAGGATCTTACTCCGTAATTAATATTTGTTAATAACTTTTTTTGATGAATTTTCCAAGTATTTATTCATACTTTTTGGTGGCATTGTGTATTTATAATTGAATTATTCGGTTTGTTTGGCACTTGACTTATATTATAGTAGAATCATTTTATCTATCTATATGTTTGATTGAGACGGGGACAATGTTCTCCGTGAAAATAATAAATTCGCTAGTCTTTTCCATTCTTTTTTATTCCTAACCATGGCAAAAGGATTTATAACACCAATTATTGCCCTAAAGAATCTTTTTCAACACTGTTATTTGAATAAAAAGAATAAAGAGCCGAGTCCCATCCGCCATCTATTTTCAGGAGAAATAAGAATAACATTATTGCCATGGCAATGCAATAATTGTCTCCGTAATTTTTTATTTTCAATTTAAATTTTATTTTATAATACGTAAAAGATAAGACCAATCATGATTCAGTTCTTAGCTAAATAATTGTCCGTACCATAAAATTATTGAACTTAAAACAAAAGCAATCATACTCTTCAACAGCAAGCATTTGAGCCAAATTTTTGGGCAAGAATCCCGTCATTTTGATTATTGTTAATAGGGCAAAAAAAAAAAACAATTAAGTAGAACAAATATGTCGGCTAAAGTTTATAATTCTATCCTGTGAAGTTTCAACTATACATAGAAACCCAAAATTATCATCTATCTAAAGCATATTTGTTTTTAAATTATATTTACATTAAGTTACATTTTACTCATTTTTGGCTAACAATGGTTTGTTTTACTTAATGATAGTGGCAACTTAATAAATCTAATTAAAAGAGTGCTTATATAATCTAATATGAAAAAATAACTTATTTTATTAGAGTAAAATTAATGGTCTATTTTATCTAGGAAACTTTCACTTTTGCAAGTTTCAAAACATAGTAACATTGCACCATACCCGCTATTATTATTCCCGACATTTCTAAATATAAGACCTATTGGGCGAGTGTCAGATGAATTTGTTTATAAATATATAAATCTTTTCTAATTTTTTTTAACATTTTCTTATATTATTCTATTTACACTTCTTAATGTAAGCATAGACTCAATAAAGGTAGTGTTTATAGTGGTTTGTAATATCATGTAATTTTAACTACCTTAAGTAACACCGTTAGGTAAATATATCTAATAATAAGTGAGCACGATGCTAAATAAAATATTTAACCTATGAAATTAGTTACCGATTCTAGCAAGACGATTGACCCAACTGGGAATAGATTTTCCAGTGAGTTTCTGGCAAACATCATTGCAGAAATGGTTACAATTCTTGGAGATGAGATTGTAAGCATTGCCTCTGTATTCTTTGGCCAGTTCTTCCATCACCTTCTTCACTTCTTCATCTTTCATATCCGTCGTTCCTATCAGTATTGTCTTCCTATACACAAACCCCTCGCACCGTTTTGGTTCTCCTTCGAATATCCCCGTTGATGAATGCTCGTGTGCTCCAAATGCATACTCCACTCCATGCACTGTATCACCAAAAATGCAGTTCTGAACTTATAAGATTTTGAAATCATCACATCGTCATCATACCAACAATTTCATGAATGTCTCTCCTATTCATAAGATCATTTTGATTTTTTGTCTATAAAATGATCTTTTTTCTCAAAAATAAACTAGCATATAATTTAATAACATGTGTTATATTTTATAATTTAAGAGTCTAATTTGTCTCTTTACTTCCACAAAAAAGTTAAAAATAATGTTATATTTAGGACCATCTAGAGAGGAGTATTTACTCGCAACTTATAAATATGAAAAACTAGTTCCTTTAGAAAAATAGCTAATTAGTTTTATTCTAAAAATCAAGTTAACTAAATCACTTAATCATAATGTATAATGTGTATTACTCCCTCTAGTTATAATTATAAGAGTAAAATGGTTTTTTGTAGATGCATAAAAAGTATGATTTATTTAAATTTTTTTCAAAAAAATCATTTACTATTATACTTATGAACTAACCTATAAATATAACTATATGTAGTATATGATATAACTTAGTGATCTAATTTGCTTTCTTACACAAAAAAGTCAAGTTGATCTTATAATTAAGACCATAAGTATTAAATTATATGTTAGATTTATAAGTCTAATAATTTAGTTTAGAGAACAAATGAAAGAATATCGATTTTAACTAACTCTGTAGTTTTCTTAGTAAGCATCCAAAAAAATCGGTTTTGTTGGATTATTCTCGCTCAGATTTCAAAATCATCACATCATCATAAGCAATTTGATGAATATCATAATTAGAGTCTGAAGTTTATTTGGATTGTTCTCTCACAGACTATAGATTTTGAAATCTTCAATTGGATTTAGCTTAGCATTATGCACTGTTTTAAGATCTGTAAACTTACGAGCTAAATTCAGGTTAATATGAATAGAAGAATGAGGAGACAGAAATTTAGAAGAAGAATAAGACGGACCTTGGACACCGGAATGGTAAACACCGAGGCCAAACCAATAAGCATAATCATTGATCGGAGTCAGATCATACACATTAAGAAACACAGGCACAGATTCTGCTCTAAAGCTCCGGTGACTTTTTCTGCACAGCATTTTCTGCCACGGTGTTATGTTACATGCACCTCATTGCAGAGCCAATCGCAAAAGAAGAACAAGAAGAAAAGTGTGAGAATATTTGTTGGAAAGAATAAATGGTGATGAAGCACCGATTGACTATGATATTTGGTGATGGTGGTGAAGAGTATATAACTACTGTGTATTATGGACAAGAGTCTATGATTATTATTGAAACAGAGAAAGCAAAGCTGGCTAATAATTATGGTGTGTTGGTGGGGTTTGGGATTATATATTATAATCAACTCTTTTATTATTGGTTTAAGTATGATTTTGGTCTCTTAACTTTGCAAAAAATTATGTTTTAGTAGCTAAATTGTCACAACCAATTCTTCATACATTTATAACAAATAAATGGACATGATTAACATAACTTTTAGTCCTATAGTTTGATCTCATTTTGTTTTTAGTCCCTGCAGTTCCAAATAGGAGGTTTTGATCTAAAATTTTAGTCCCTAATGATTATGGTTGTTGCGCTACACACACATAAAAAATATATTCGTGTGTGTTGCGCACATAGGCGCGGCACACATTAAAAAATATAAAAATTTTAGGTTTTAATATAATAACAAAAACGTATTAATATAATATAAAAAAACATAGACATGCTGCATTTTTTTTTAAAAAAAATACATTACATTGTATTTGTTGTGGTGTTTATTTAAAAAACTGCAACATTAGACTTTCATATGTTGGGGTTTCATTTTGGTAAGACATTTGGGATGCTACTACCACTCTTTTTCTCATGGTGTAGCCACTTTATCAAGGGTTCTCTCTATTGGTGTCTCACATGTTAGAAAGAACTACCCACATCTATTGGTGTCTCACATGTCTCACTTTATCAAGGGTTCTCTCATATTGTATACCTTTTTTTATATAACATGACAAATAAATAATCTAGTTTCTATTGGAGAAATACCCACATCTATTGTTTAGAAACTTCAAAATGTCTCAATAAAAATACAAGGGGAAATAACTGCAAATCACTTTTTTATATTGGAATTTTTAAAATTTAAGAGGTATTTATTATTTTTTTAAAAAAATAACTTAGATCGTTCTACATTCTCTAGCCTTTGTTGATTTTCTTGGGTATAAGATTAATGATTATATATAATAAAAAAAAGATTAATGATTATAAGATTAAATGCCTTATAATTTTGAACTATAAGGAGTTTCTACTGTGTGGATGTAAGATCAATTCTTAAATACTCCCCCGTTCCTAAATATAAGATTACTTTTAAAATTCAATTTGTTCCTAATTATAAGATCACTTTCTAACTTTTCCCAACTTTTTCCCAAATTAACCCTATAATGTTTATCTATAATAACAAGCAAAATAGGGAGAATATTGGTGAAGATATATAGTTGGGATAAATTGGTGATATCATGTGTAAATAACTAATTCAACTAACATCCTTAATCTACTCAAATAAGTAAAAATGATCTTATATTTAGGAACGAAGAGAGTATCTAATAATCTAATAAATTTAAAATAGGAGGAAATGAAATTTAATGTGACTACATGCATCACCATGGTAAAATGTTACGAAAAAACCCTTTTTTATACTCCGGAAATAAAAAAAACGCTTTTATTCTGAACTGATTCAAAAGATTGAACATTGCAGAGATATGAATGAAGCTGAGATAACTGCGCTGGAAGAGATTGTTTCATATTTTAAGCCTCACTCTCACCTCACTTTGTGACGGCGATCGGTGATTCGGCGGTGGCGGCCGCCCTCTGCGACGGCGGCTCACTTGGTAAGCCTCACTTTATCTGATTTAAGGCTTTGAATTTGATGTATTTTAAACAGGATTGACGATTTTCATGTTCTCATTATGCCTTTGCTGCACATTTTGTCTTTAAACCCTAGAATTTGTTTTTTATTTTTCAATTCAGTAATGTTGTTAATAGTAAGTGCAGTTTTGAAGTTTTATCGGTAAGCTTTGGTTTTTGTTGAGGTGAAGTTTGTTTGTTGTTATTAGATTCTGCACTTGTATCAGAATCCTTTTTCTTCTTAGTTTTCCCCTATATTTCTCTTTGTTCTTGTATTTATTTTACAAACCATCACAATGTTGTGGATATTGAAAGTAATGGATGCACAAGAGGGGGGGGTGAATTGTGCTACCTAATAAAAATCAAACAATAGCAACACAAGGATTTATACTGGTTCGATCTTCTTGACCTACGTCCAGTTCTCAACCACCCAGGTTGAGTTCCACTATCCCCAGGTTTTACAATGGGTTCACCTGGAACCTTTACAACCGCAAGTTTTGGACGGGATCACTTGCAACCTTACAACCACAAGTTTTTCTCAAGGCACACTTGCAACCTTGCTAACTAACTCCCCCTTACTTCCAGCAAGGGTTCAACCTTTACAAATAAAGGATTTTCTAGACTTAGTTCTCTTAAAGAACGGATAATGTTACACACTTAAGTACAATTAATGCTCTTAATACAAGAAGAGACTTAACAACAAAGAGTACAAGATAAGTAGATGAAAAGAACTCTCAATGCGTTAAATGCTCTTTCTCTTTTCTGGGCAGCTTTGAATGCTTGAAGGATTTCTTAGTTTCTCACTCTAGCTTTCTTCAAGATGTCAAAGATATTAAGTACCTTCATAAATGAAGGTGAGCTTCTTTATATAGTCTTCAAGTATTCTCACTCTTGGTAGGTGGGTTAGCCGTTTGAATATGGCCGTTTTTCCCATGTTACAGTTTGCCCATTTAATGCTTCATTAATGCTTAGCAGGGTTGACTTGCTTTATTTCTGAAAAGTAGTTCTGACAACTCTGCTCTGCCAAAAGCATTCTGACACTGCACTGCTCTGAACGTTCTGACATTCTGATTGCTTGCGGAAGCGGATTCACATCCGGAAGCAACTTTACTTAGTGTGCTGCACTTTGAACGTTAGTCTAGCAATATAAACACATAGTTACATGCAGTGGGAGTTTACTTAGTCTAAGAAAGCTTTCTTACATCCGGAAGCAATTTCACATCCGGAAGCACTTCCACTGGATGATGGGTTATGTTCACATTTTGCTCACTGACGCTCAGTGTTATCCATTCCAACAGCCAGCGCTAGTCACTAAGCAATCGGAAGCAAGTCTACTGGACGTTGGGTTATGTTCACTGGTGCTCAGTGTTATCTATGCCAACACCCAGCGCTAGTCACTAATCAATCGGAAGCAACTCTACATCCGGTTGCATCTTAACTTAGTCTCAAGGAATTTTATTCATTTAATGTTGTTAGACTGAGTTATTGCTTAGTGATGTATTTGCTGTCGCTGGGGGATGAGACGTGCATCCGAGAGCGCTAGTCCTAGTCTATCCGGAAGTAAGTCCACATCCGGTTGTACTCTTACTTGGGGTTCTATATTAACCTAATATTCTCTAAGTGTTTGCCTAGTTCTTTCATATTTTAGTCTTCATCAAAACTTAAGATTCTAACATTCTCCCCCTTTTTGATGATGACAAACTAAGTCTTATCGATTAAGTTCATATGAAAGAATTAAAAATAACAATTAGATCAAGCACAGATAACTTAGATAATTATCATTGATAAACAAAAGATTACAAGTTAGTATTACAACATCAGATAAAATTCACAAGTAATCTACACTATGAAAAAAATGAATTATGCATGAAAAATAAGAAGAAAAAATCTAAGGTAAAGTGTAGGGTGAAGAGGGGTTCAAAGGTGATGTCTCTTTTTCCTCTCCCTCTCTTTCTGTCTCTCCTCATTTTCTTTTTGGAGCTGGGCTAAGTGGGCATCCTTCACATTTTGGTCGATCTGGGCAATTATCCTTTGGAGCTCTTCCTCTTCCCTTTCCGTTCTGAGTCTTTCAGACTCAACAGATTCCTCAAAGGCTCTTTTCAAGTTTTCAACTTCCTCATACCCAGGGAATCCTGTTGCATCTGAGAAGGGAGTGACCTCGCCATTTGGATAGTGGACAACCCTGATCTTTACATTCCACACTGGGAAGTTGGAGTCCTCCTTAACTTCCTGGGCTTTCCTTTTCCCTTTGCCTTTTCCTTTGCCCTTGCCTATCGCTTGGGTAGGCTTGGCTGCTGCTCTTTCAGCGTCTAGGCAAGCCATCTGACCAAAGGAGATCTTATCCGTGTACCCATACTTCTCAAATTCTTCAGGAGTCATGTCTTCTATCTCCAGCTTAACTTCTTTTAGAATTGGGATGGCATGCTCCTCTTGAGAATATGGCTGAGTCTCAGGTATGATCTCAGCTTGGACTGATGGAATATCTTGCTCACTCTCAGACGCAGTAGAGGGAGTACTTTTGTTAGCACCCTTTCTAGCAAACGCCTTTTTCCTTGACTTGACTGCTGAAGGAGGAGGTGCAGGAGTTGGTTCAGAATGGGGAATTACTGGAGGAGGAGGAGGAGTAAATGTTGGCTTAGGATGAGGAATAGGCTTGACTATTACTATGGGTGGATGGTTTTGCCTTTCCAGCCCATACTTCATCATGATCTCCTCTATTATGTTTCGGCTAGGCACAGAGGGAGGAGGCTCAGAAGACGAAGACTCTGGCTCAGGCTCAGGCTGTGGGATACCTTCAGTTTGCTCATACACAACCATTTCCCACTTGGACCTTTGCTCATCTGATCTCTGCTGTTGCATAAATCGGATGGCTTCTCCTCTGATCAACCTTTCAGCACCACCCAATCTTTGAGTCTCCATAGCTCGACGGAGGGCAGCAGTGATATCTTCATCGAGCCAGAGGGATGGTTGAGTCAGGACATCCCTTGTATCCATGGTGTGGCGGAGGGCGATAGCAGCATCTCTCCCCCTTTTGTCATCATCAATGAGGGCGAGGGCCATGGAGGATGGATTGGGTGAAGAGGAGGGTGGAGGTTCAGGGCCAAATTGTGTAGGGGGTGATTGGTCGGGTGAGGATGTGGATGAAGAGGATGTGGGTGAGGTTTGTTCTGGTGAATTAGGAGGGTTGGGGAGGAGGGCTGTGTTTCTTTCCCTGAAGGAGGGGTGGGTGAATAGGCCATCAAATGGGTAGGTAGAGTAGTAGACATCGGGTTGTCTAACTTTCCACCGAATCGGGGATTGGTCTCGGAGGTAGTAGGTGTGAAGTGGGTGATCAGGAGAGGTAAAGCCTAAGGTTTGGGCAATGGTGGGTTGAGAGGTGGTAGGGTTAGGGTTGGAAGGCCCGGCGGAAGTGGGGGATGGTGAGCGGTTAGGGAAGTTATGTGGAGATGAGGAGTTATTGGAGTTAAGGGGTGATTGGCGAGGGGATTTTTGGGGTGAGTCTTGTGGTTGTTGGTCGTGGTTGGGTGATGTGTGGGGTTGTTGGTTGTTGTTTGGTGATGTGTGGGGTTGTTGGTCATTCTGAGGAGGAGGTGGCTGTGGCTGTTGAGTGTTGGGTGGAGGAGGAGGAGGTAGTAGTGGTTGGTTAGGTGGAGGAGGTGGAGGTGGGTTAGGAGGAGGAGGTGGTGGTAAGTTACCTTGTGGTTGAGGGATCTGGAGATGATTGAGGATAAGGTCTAGCTTGGCGTCTACCCGCGCTAGTTGAGCTTCGACTCGCCCTACTCTGTCCTCAAGCCTCTGGATTCTCTCTCCCTGCTGCAGGAATCCAGTGTCACACTCATCACGGAGAGGAGTCACCAATGAGTCAGTCAGCCTAAAAAGGATCTCCTCCTTTACATCTGCAGCAAAGGTCTTGACTGTAGCTGGCACCTTTGCGAACAGGCTGGGACCAGGCTGAGAGTCGACTTCTTGATCTCCAGCACCTGACATAGAGGGGGCTGAGGTATGAGAGGCACTGCCTGCCTGAGAGCCCGAGCGAGTGGCTCTGTATTTCTTGACATACTTAATCCCCATCTTTCCAATGTTAATTGCGCTGACAGGTGCACACTTAACATTTTCGTCTTCCTCAGTAGATGTGGACTTAATCAAATACTTCTCCAGCAGGAAGGCAATGATAGTGGGGTAGGGGAGACTTCCAGACTTGTTATTGTCAATCCACCTGAGCAACTCTAGACTGATCAACTGCCCAGGGTTGATTGGCTGCTGGGAGAGGAGTCTTGGGAACCAAGGGTTGTCCAAGAGAGTGAACTCGTTGAAGTTACCCCCTTTGTGTGTCATCAAGCGGGAGTAGACATAGTAAAGGAGCCTGTTGGTGTCAGACATCCCAAACACCTTCTTCCCCTTGGTGTCATAAATCTTTTCTAGTTCCTCCTTGCCGAGTTTGAGTGTCTCAGGGTATAGCCACTCATTCATTTCTTCTTCGGTGACCCCCATTAGGCGGTTGATGTCTCTCCAAGTGAAATTGAAGGTTCTCCCCCTTACTGTGGTCGTGAAGGTGACTCTTCGAATCTCATCCTTCCCATTGACCTTTTTATGCTTGGCCTTGGCAGTGAGGGACTGGCAGAATACCCGCAGGACGTTCACATTGTACTCCTGGTTGATCCCCAGCCAGGGCATGTATTTTTCCAGATACGGCCTTAAGTGTGGAAACCCTAGTTCATCTATCTTGTTCAGATCTAAGAACATCCCGGTGTTGAAGTAGGGCTTCACAGTCTCAAACTTGGAGGAAACAGCCTCTAATGGCCCATCTCTGTATACAAGAGGATCATCCTCCTCTACTCTTTGTCTTTTCGAGGGAGATTCCTCTCTGAATTGAACCCTCTTCTTACCCTTCTTCTGCAACCTTCTTCGTTGTTGCCCAGATTCCCCAGAGTGTTCTTGCTGGGGTTGCTCAACATGCTCAGGCTGTTCTTGGACTCGCTCATTCTGCCATTGGCTTTGCCCAGATTGTTCTTGACGTTCATGGTGTTCATGTGATTTTCCAGATTTCTCAGAATGTGTCTGCCCAGATTTGCCCATTTTGGACTTCGATTTCTTGGAAGAGGTGGCTTTCTTTGTGTTGGGGTTAGATTCATGTGAGCCGGCCATTTTTGTGTGGGTTTAAGGTTTATATGAGATGAAATGCAAAGAAGAAGATGAGGAAGATGAAGAACAGGGTGAAGAAGATGAAGAGAATATGATGAATGTATGCAGAGAGTTTGTGGGTGAGTAATTTGAGTAAGTGAAAAGTAAAAGGAGAAATGACTGTTGGTCCTATTTATATAGAGTTGAAACGGATGAATGTATGTAATGATTCTTCATGAAAGCATGCGTTTGTTCATTGGGTAACGTAAACATTTAATTGGAACAGCGCACCTTTTGACATGTGTCACTTTGCTTTGTCAGAGGAGGCACAATTTTAGATGAGAAGATGGAACGTTTTCTGAAGTGACGTGTCCCTTTGTTCAGGCACTGGCGCTCCCGCTCACTTTGACTCAACACTCAGCGCCAGCAAACGATCATCCGGAAGTGGTTTTACTTCCGGTTGCACTTGCTTAAGATTTAACATTGGGGACCTGCAAAAAACAAGGATTGGTACTCCGATGCCTAAGTTAGTATAGTTGCAGGTTTTAATCAATTAATCACAGGGTTATTTGAAGAATTTAAACTTCATTTGAGTTTACCATTCCCAAATCACCTCTTATGAATGTGAATTGATCAACCCCCAGAGGCTTGGTGAAGATATCAGCAAGCTGATGCTGAGTGGGGACAAACTTCACTTTGACATCCTTCTTCTGAACATGATCTCTGATGAAGTGATGTCTGACATCAATGTGCTTTGTCCTTGTGTGTTGAACCGGATTCTTGGCGAGGCTAATAGTGCTTGTGTTGTCACAGAGGATGGGAGCCTCAGGGAATTCCAAGCCAAGATCTCTCAGTTGGTTTTTCAGCCACAGCACTTGGGCACAACAGCTTGCTGCTGCAATGTATTCTGCCTCTGTGGATGATAAGGACACGCAGGTTTGTTTCTTGCTAGCCCAAGAGACCAGACAACCACCAAGGAAGGCGCATTGTCCACTGGTGCTCTTCCTATCAGTTTTATAACCTGCATGGTCAGAGTCAGAGTAAGCCCACAAGAACTCTTGGTTACCTCTGGGATACCAAAGACCAAGCTCTTGTGTTCCCTCAAGGTATCTTAGAATACGTTTAACACATGTTAGATGTGACTCCTTGGGGTTGGCTTGAAACCTAGCACACATGCCTACACTAAATTGAATGTCAGACCTGCTTGCCGTTAAGTATAGTAGGGAACCTATCATTCCCCTGTACATGGGCAGGCTGACAGATTTACCCTTTGCGTCAGCATCGAGTGCGGCAGTGGTACTCAAGGGAGTGTCATACTCTTTGCACTCATCCATCCCAAACTTCTTGAGTAGCTCTCTGCAGTATTTAGCTTGGGAGATGAAGATGTCATTCTTCTTTTGCTTAATTTGCAGGCCTAGGAAGAACGTTAGTTCCCCCATCATAGACATTTCAAACTCTCCCTGCATAGTTTTAGAGAATTTTTCACACAGCTTTTCATTAGTTACCCCAAAAATAATGTCATCAACATAAATCTGGACAATTAACATGTTTCTATCTTTGTGAAGAATAAACAGTGTACTATCTAGTTTGCCTCTTGAGAAACCCTTGCCCAGCAAAAAGCTGCTGAGTCTCTCATACCAAGCTCGAGGAGCTTGTTTCAGGCCATACAAAGCTTTCTTTAGGCTGTACACATGTTTAGGACGCTTGTGGTCCTTAAAGTCAGGAGGTTATTCTACATAAACCTCTTCTTTGATGTAACCATTAAGAAATGCACTCTTTACATCCATTTGATATAATCTAAAGCCTTTCATGGATGCAAAGGCTAGAAGAATCCTTATTGCTTCGAGTCTAGCGACTGGAGCAAAAGTTTCTTCATAGTCTATGCCTTCTTCTTGGTTATACCCTTTGGCCACCAATCTAGCTTTGTTCCTTTTTATTTGACCTGTCTCATCCAGTTTGTTTTTGAAGACTCATTTGGTCCCAACTATGGATTGATGAGACGGCCTTGGGACTAGTTCCCAAACTTGGCTTCTTTCAAATTGATTTAGCTCTTCCTGCATGGCAATAATCCAGTCGCAGTCCTCAAGAGCTTGTTCAACTGAAGTTGGTTCGATTTGAGATAAAAATGCTCCAAACTCAACTTCATTTTGAACCTGCCTTCTGGTTCTGACACCAGAAGAAACATCACCAAGCACTTGATCAAGAGGATGATCCCTGTGATGTCTCCTAGCTGTTGGCAGCTGTGCCTCCTCAGGCATGGTCTGCACTCTAGGCTCATCACTGGGTTCATCTTCTTCTTTGGGATTGCTTGCTGGTGTTTCTTTTTGTGGTGAAGAAGATGATGGTGGTTTTGGAAGATTTAGTATCCCATCATCTTCTGTGGATTGTCCCCATGTAGGAGTTTCATCAAATACAATATGCAATTCTTCTACAGTTCTAGTCCTCATGTTGTATATTCTGTAAGCCTTACTCCTAAGGGAATACCCTATGAATACACCTACATCAGCTTTTGGATCAAACTTACCCAGATTTACCTTTCCATTGTTATGCACATAGCATTTTGATCCAAAGATTCTGAGGTGGCTGATGTTGGGCTTTCTGCCTTTGTACAGCTCATAGGGAGTCTTGTCTAAGCCCTTGCGAACATAGGCTCTGTTAGAGATGTAGCAAGCAGTGCTCATAGCGTCCGCCCAGAACACTTGAGAAACCTCTTTCTCATTGAGCATGCTCCTAGCCATCTCAGTCAGAACCCTGTTTTTCCTCTCGACTACACCGTTTTGCTGAGGAGTTCTAGGAGCTGAGAAGTTATGATCAATACCGTTCTGCTCACACAGCTCAGAGAAGCTATGGTTCTCAAATTCTCCTCCATGATCTGTCCTTATGGCTGTGATTTTGAGGTCTCTCTCATTCTGCACTTTCTTAGCCAGAACAATAAAAGCATCAAAAGCATCTTGCTTAGAGGCAAGAAACATCGTCCAAGTGAACCTTGAATAGTTGTCCACCACCACTAGAGCATACAGGTTTCCACCCAAGCTCTTCACTCTCGCTGGCTCAACCAAATCCATGTGGATTAGTTCCAAGGGCCTGCTAGTGGAGACTCTCTTCTTGGTTTTGAACGAGGACTTTGTTTGCTTTCCTCGTTGGTAGGATTCACAAATATAATCATGCTTAACCTTAAACGATGGAATCCCTATAGCTAGCTCTTTCTTGATTAGCATGTCAAGTTGAGTGAAATTAACATGAGCTAGCCTTTTATGCCAAAGCCAACTATTCTCATCGCTAGATATTAAACATTTTTCTTCCAGTTGTTGACATAAATCTAGAGTATATAGATTTCCATTCCTATTGGCCTTAAGTTTGCATTTTAGATTGGCCTTATCTAGATTCAGATCCTGCTTATCTACTATTATGCACTCATGTGAATCAAAGATTACCCAATTTCCTTTGTCCGTGCTTTGACTCACGCTCAGCAGGTTGTGACAGAGACCATCCACCAGATATACATCCTTGACTGGTCCTACTTCTCCAACTCCGGTGATCTTTCCACTTTGATTACCTCTAAAAGTTACTGTGGCTCCATCTTTGATCACCAAGGACTTGAATTTGTCTCTGTCACCAGTCATATGTCTCGAGCATCCACTGTCAATGTACCACTTTTTGTTCTTGGATGCCTTGAGACAGACCTGCATAAATTAGACAAGCTTAGGTACCCAACCTTTATTGGGTCCTTTATCATTAGTCTTCTTTCCCCTTGGTCCAGTGTTGACCTTGGGTTTGTGATTGTGTTGTGCCTCTGGCCTTGTGGAGGCTCTAGGCTGACGGACTTCCTTTGGAATATGTTTCCAAGTTCTAGTCCCTTGTCCTCCCTTAGTTTCTTTCTTTGGAGGATCTTCATTTACCCTGGTTCCTTTTGGAACCCACTTATAGGAGCTATTTACTCCATGCTTCTTTGCATTGCAAGTGGACGTGGAGTGTCCCTTTTTGTTGCAGTAGTTGCAGAAGCTAAAGGGTGTGGAGCTGTGACTTGTAGCTTTATGGAAGAATTTTAAGTATGGTTTCACTTTGGGCTCCACCCACTTTTTACACTTATGCTTATACCCTAATCCAGTTCTATCCCTATATGCCCTTTGGTTCATCAAAATAATATTCAACATTTCAGAACCATTTGTAAACTTCTCCAGGGCATTTTGCAGTCTATCTCTTTCAGTAGAGATCTTGCTGCAGTTAGGGCAGCCTTCCAGTGTTGTGGCCTTGGGTTCCTCTTGGGGAGATCCCTTGCCATCTGCTATCGGAAGCTTTCTAGCTTCCGCTAGCTCTTCACTCAGTGAGTCCACCTTGGACTCAAGTGATTCCTTTTTAGTTTTCAACACTTTATAAGCTTTACATAATCGAGCAAATTCTTCATGAACATCATTATAAGCCTCTTGAAGTCAGAAAAAGTTACCTCACTGTCCTCCTGGATGGGATCAAGATCTGAAGATGCTTCCTCATCATCTTCTCTGGCAACCAGGCAGAGATTGGCAACCTCTTCCTCATCACTTGCTTCCTCGTCTGAGCTATTTACCCAGATGGAGGACACAAAGGCCTTTCTTTTGTCCTTTCCTTTCGATCTCTGCAAGCTTGGACACTCAGCCTTGAAGTGGCCAGACTTTTTACACTCAAAGCACACTGGTGCCTTTTCCTTCTTATATCCTCTCCTCTGGCTAGAATCACCATTCTGAAAGCTTCCTTTCTTCTTGAAGAACTTTCTGAATTTCCTCACCATCATTGCCATATCTTCGTCATCGATGTCCTCCTCACCATCCTCATCATCACTATCATCAATCTTATCCTTGTTGGGAGCAACAAGGGCAAGATTCCTGGTTTTGGATGAGGCTTGAGGAGCTCTCTGAGCCAGCAAGGTTGGTTCGTATTCAGCTAGTGAACCAAACAGTGCAGTGATGGAGCTGGTTGACTCTCCTTGAACTTCCTGCAAGATGGTAACTTTGGTGATCCAATCACCTTTCAAGACTTTTAAGATCTTGCTGACTTGTTCTCTTTCAGGAATATCTTTGCCCAGGGAGGCCAGGTTGTTGATAAGATGAGTGAACCTGAGCTCCAGCTCTCTGATTGGCTCAGTTGGACTAGTCATGGCAAACTTGTGAAATTCTTCTACCAACATTTCGACCCGTCTTGCCTTCACTCCCTTGGTTCCAGAGTGAGCAGCCTCAAGCGCCTCCCACATATCCTTAGCAGTTTTGTGGTGGCTAATCCTGTGAAACTCCTTAGGACTAAGGGCGCATTGAATGTAGTGCGTGGCCCTGAAATTTAGCTGGACTAGAGCATAGTCCTCGTTGGTATATCTGGATCGCTGCTTTGCAATGCCATCATCATCTAGAGGGGTGTGGTCTCCATGTTCAATTACATCCCAGAGTCGGATGTCGCTGGACTTGATGTATGTCTTCATTCAGAATTTCCAGAATGGATAGTTATACCCATCAAAGCCTGGAGGCTTGTTGGGTTGAATAGAGACATCTGGCAAGGAATAATCTGTATCCATTACTGGATCTTTACTTTCTAGATTCGTGGGAATCAAGTCAGAAAGACCTGCTCTGATACCAAATGAAAGTAATGGATGCACAAGAGGGGGGAGGTGAATTGTGCTACCTAATAAAAATCAAACAATAGCAACACAAGGATTTATACTGGTTCGGTCTTCTTGACCTACGTCCAGTTCTCAACCACCCAGGTTGAGTTCCACTATCCCCAGGTTTTACAACGGGTTCACCTGGAACCTTTACAACCGCAAGTTTTGGACGGGATCACTTGCAACCTTACAACCACAAGTTTTTCTCAAGGCACACTTGCAACCTTGCTAACTAACTCCCCCTTACTTCCAGCAAGGGTTCAACCTTTACAAATAAAGGATTTTCTAGACTTAGTTCTCTTAAAGAACGGATAATGTTACACACTTAAGTACAATTAATGCTCTTAATACAAGAAGAGACTTAACAACAAAGAGTACAAGATAAGTAGATGAAAAGAACTCTCAATGCGTTAAATGCTCTTTCTCTTTTCTGGGCAGCTTTGAATGCTTGAAGGATTTCTTAGTTTCTCACTCTAGCTTTCTTCAAGATGTCAAAGATATTAAGTACCTTCATAAATGAAGGTGAGCTTCTTTATATAGTCTTCAAGTATTCTCACTCTTGGTAGGTGGGTTAGCCGTTTGAATATGGCCGTTTTTCCCATGTTACAGTTTGCCCATTTAATGCTTCATTAATGCTTAGCAGGGTTGACTTGCTTTATCTCTGAAAAGTAGTTCTGACAACTCTGCTCTGCCAAAAGCATTCTGACACTGCACTGCTCTGAACGTTCTGACATTCTGATTGCTTGCGGAAGCGGATTCACATCCGGAAGCAACTTTACTTAGTGTGCTGCACTTTGAACGTTAGTCTAGCAATATAAACACATAGTTACATGCAGTGGGAGTTTAGCTAGTCTAAGAAAGCTTTCTTACATCCGGAAGCAATTTCACATCCGGAAGCACTTCCACTGGATGATGGGTTATGTTCACATTTTGCTCACTGACGCTCAGTGTTATCCATTCCAACAGCCAGCGCTAGTCACTAAGCAATCGGAAGCAAGTCTACTGGACGTTGGGTTATGTTCACTGGTGCTCAGTGTTATCTATGCCAACACCCAGCGCTAGTCACTAATCAATCGGAAGCAACTCTACATCCGGTTGCATCTTAACTTAGTCTCAAGGAATTTTATTCATTTAATGTTGTTAGACTGAGTTATTGCTTAGTGATGTATTTGTTGTCGCTGGGGGATGAGACGTTCATCCGAGAGCGCTAGTCCTAGTCTATCCGGAAGTAAGTCCACATCCGGTTGTACTCTTACTTGGGGTTCTATATTAACCTAATATTCTCTAAGTGTTTGCCTAGTTCTTTCATATTTTAGTCTTCATCAAAACTTAAGATTCTAACAGATATTGCAGCAATTAAACTCTTCATCTTGTTAGGGTATGTCTTTAACATTTGATAGTACTCCTTCCGTTCGTAAATACTCCCTCCGGTCCTAAATATAAGACCTAATTGACTTTTTCGAAAAATGCTAAAAAAAGCAAAAATAAGTTAATTATAAATTGATTTACCTAATTTTTTCTCTTAAACTAGTTTATTTTACTTATAAACTAATGGACAATCTAAAAATATATCAAATATGTCATGATTTAATAGACTATTTTGCAACCTTAACTTCTCCAAAAAAAAGTTATCTAGGTCCTATATTCAGGACCGGAGGTAGTATAACACACTTTCCCTAATTTGAGTTGATTAAGGAAGTTAGTTAAGTTAGTTATTTACATATGATATTACCAATTTATCCCAACTATATACATTTATCCTCATTTTCCCTTGTTCTTTTGCTTGTTGTTATAGATAAGCATGGTAAGGTTAATTTGGGAAAAAGTTGCGAAAATTTAGAAAGTGATCTTATAATTAGGAACAAATTGAATTTCAAAAGTGATCTTATATTTAGGAACGGAGGGAGTATTACTCTCATTCAGTTGAAAAAAAAGCCTCACTCTCACCTCACTTTGTGACGGCGATCGGTGATTCGGCGGTGGCGGCTGCCCTCTGCGACGGCGGCTCACTTGGTAAGCCTCACTTTATCTGATTTAAGGCTTTGAATTTGATGTATTTTAAACAGGATTGACGATTTTCATGTTCTCATTATGCCTTTGCTGCACATTTTGTCTTTAAACCCTAGAATTTGTTTTTTATTTTTCAATTCAGTAATGTTGTTTATAGTAAGTGCAGTTTTGAAGTTTTATCGGTAAGCTTTGGTTTTTGTTGAGGTGAAGTTTGTTTGTTGTTATTAGATTCTGCACTTGTATCAGAATCCTTTTTCTTAGTTTTTACCTTTATTTCTCTTTGTTCTTGTATTTATTTTACAAACCATCACAATGTTTTGGATATTGCAGCAATTAAACTCTTCATCTTGTTAGGGTATGTCTTTAACATTTGATAGTACTCCTTCCGTTCCTAAATATAACACACTTTCCCTAATTTGAGTAGATTAAGGAAGTTAGTTAAGTTAGTTATTTAAATATGATATTACCAATTTATCCCAACTATATACATTTATCCTCATTTTCCCTTGTTCTTTTGCTGGTTGTTATAGATAAGCATGGTAAGGTTAATTTGGGAAAAAGTTGCGAAAATTTAGAAAGTGATCTTATAATTAGGAACAAATTGAATTTCAAAAGTGATCTTATATTTAGGAACGGAGGGAGTATTACACATCAGCCTTGTGATCTGTTTTGTACTGATTTTTTTGGTTTACATTAACTATCTAATTATGACTATGATATGATTCTGTAACAGTTTTTGTTTTACTGATTTGTTATGGCTTGGATTGTTGACATGCTTAAAGAGCCTAATGTAATGACTACCTATACTCTAATAAAGATTGTTGATATGATTTAAGATTCCAATTTTCTTTTATCAGATTCAATCCATAATAGCACCACATGTTCTCTCACTAGGCTTAATGAAATAATTAAATCAAATATAAAGCTATAGCTTCTGGCTGCTCTTGTGTAACACGTTTTATTTACAGAACTTGCTTACCAACACACTTTCCTCTGCCTTCATTTAGTTGATCTCTCCTGACAATAATTTATTAGATGGGTTAAACCCACTTTTAGTCCTTGAACTTTCACCTCATTTTGGTTTTGATCCCTGAACTTTCAAATAGGTGGTTTTAGTCCCTGAACTTTACTCCATTTACAAAGGTTAGTCCCCGACACTTGAAAGTGTTAAATAATCATCCTACATGGCGTGAACTCCCTTAGTTAAGCTGACGTGGCATATTGACTAGAGTGCTGACTAGGCAAATATATATTACCAAAGACAAATAAAAATCAAAACTGCACACACCATAAACCTAAAAATCTTCATGTATGTACAAATCAAAGCTGGACGCACCCCCTGAGCAAAAAAAAAAAAAGCTGGACGCACCCACCTACTAAACAAAAATCCAGTTTGTCCAAAAAAACAAAAACTCAGAAATCTCCGACGAGTACCTTAACTACAAGAGGAAAATGAAGACGAAGGGTCGGCGCACCGTAGAGCACGGGATTCACTTCAGAGAAAATGATATGCCAGACTTGCACATTTCAGTGTATGTTTGTATCATCATGGTGTATTATTTTGTAATGAATTGTAACATGTTGGTATTCTTTAAATGTAGAACAGATTTGGAGGAAATTAATAATTTGTTTTGAGATAGTTGCTCTCAATAAAAAAGAGATGTTCTGATATATTAAAACTAGGAGATGCTTTGCTACAAGGAATTGTAGACCATATTGTGCAGGTTGCTAAGACAGAGCAAGGGAATGATAAAACAGAGCATCACCAAATGACTAATAAACCCATTAAAAGCAAAGATATAAATCATTTGAATCATTACCCAAAGTGCCATTTTGCACATACATAGGAACCGATTTGATAAAATTTATATAATCTGAATTTGTAATGTAATACCAAATTGTTATATGTTTTCACTTAATTTTCATTCAAACATTGAATAAACACAAAATATGAGCAGAAATTGAATTCAATGAAACACATAGACAAGCATGTTGGTGCCTCTTCCAAAATATGAGTTAAGCTACTGAGGAAACATAAACAAGCACGTTGGATTTTTACTATTAAAGGACAAAGTTAAGCTACTGACTCGCCCAACACGGTGCCGCTGCTAAACTTAGGAAGATTGCTGTGAAAAAATAATGGAGGCGACTCCCTCAAATTTCGCCACCGCACAAATCTGACGCGGAAGTGAATCCCCTCGTGCTCTATGGTGTGCTGACCCTTCATCTTCATTTTCCTCTTGGAGTTAAGGTGCTCGTCGAATATTTTTGGCTTTTTTTAATACATGAAGTTTTTTGGGTTTTTGGTGTGTGCAGTTTTGATTTTTATTTGTCTTTGGTAATATATTTGCCTAGTCGGCACTCCAGTCAGTCACTCACTATGCCACGTCAGCTTAACTAAGGGAGTTAATGACATGTAGGATGATTATTTAACACTTTCATGTGTTCAGGGACTAACCTTTGTAAATGGAGTAAAGTTCAGGGACCAAAACCACCTATTTGAAAGTTCAGGGACCAAAACCAAAATGGGGTGAAAGTTCAAGGACTAAAAGTGGGTTTAACCCTTATTAGATTCTTCGCTTGTATCAAAAGGCTTTCCCTGCTTAGTTTACCTCTATTTTTCTCTTTGTTCTTGTATTTATATTACAAAATATAAAGAGGTTTTAATGATGTTTTGGTAGGATTTCTTTTTTTAATTTTGCCCCTCTTCTTTTTTTTTTTATAAATTCTGTCGCTCTTCTTATTATTAGCCAAGTTACATAATTTTCATTCATTAAAATGTTATTTAATCCCGTGCTATACTAGTTATTGAAACCTTGGAGAAATTCTTGGGTGAACGCAATGCATGATGTCATTTGTGGTTTTACCAATAACAAATAAACATGTAAGGTCTTCAGGAAACCAAGCAAGCTTGGTCTATAGGAAAACTGAATGAGTTGAAGAAGTGTGCCCTAATTCTATTCCACCATATTCTTCTCCGTCGCCATCGCCGTCGCCTGCGGTGATTCTCCCACATTGCGCTTCTTCTCAATGTTGAGTAATGAAGTAAAAGGCATGTTTCGTGTTCGAGGAAGCTCCTGTCCGTACAAGTTTCTTCCAACAGCTTCATTCTCTAAGACTGCTAAAAACAACTCCTCCACCAATTCCAGCATCAACGATATGATTGTTAAAGACGAAAGATATAAGCAGCTCGAGAATCTTGATTTCATGTCTGCCGCGAAAATGCTTTTCACTGATCCTCCAAAGAAAAAGAAATTTGGGTATTGCTTTTTTTGTTTCCAAGTTTGTGTTTTTAATCTGTGATTTTCTGTGTTTGTGGTAGAGCATTTGTATTTTCAAGTTACATTATTATGTGTGTCTTGCTCTCTTAGGCATTTCATCGAACAACTTAATGTAAGTGTTTGTTACACATTGAGAATGTGCTGTTAAAGAGTGTTGCTGCTATAATGTAGTTACTGGTTAGGTTGCTTTTATAGACTACTACCTCTGTTTCTAAATATAAGATCATTTTCCCTAATTTGATTATATTAAGGTTGTTAGTTAAGTCAGTTATTATCATATGATATTACCAATTTATCCTAACTATATACCTTTATCCTCACTCTCCCTCTTTTGCTTGTTATTATAGATAAGCTTTATTAGGGTTGATTTAGGAAAAATTGGGAAAAATTAGAAAATGATCTTATATTTAGGAACAAATTGAATTTTGAAAGTGATCTTATATTTAGGAACGGAGGGAGTATATATACTGTTATAAGTGGGAATAGCTTAGTTAAGTAATGACGTGGACTAGCCATAGTGATGAGCTGGCAGTAGTTGCCATAGTGATGAGCTGGCAGTAGTTAGTTACAGATTGCATACTGATAAGCGAGGGGGTATACTGTTATAAGTACCATACTGCATACTGGAATTATACAGCCTTGACAATGTTGCTTTATGTCTTATTTGGAATTTACTGCAACAGTTCTACATGCATTTATATTTTATTAGCATGTTCTTGATTCAGGTCGTTTCGCTGAAAGTGCTGAAAAATATGTTTGGTGTTTGAATGGGAAGAGCTCTATTTTTTACTTGTAGTGTTTATTGGTCAGATCTCATTTTGTAGGTTCAGGGTCATTCTGTAGAATGCTTGGTTTTCTACTTGTTTGTTAACTGATATGGAAAATTGGGGGTGGGGGTATTAATGGCCCTTTACCTGGATTGATTAAGTTGAAGTGTTGCTTGACATGTGTCAAAATATTTGTGATCAATTAGTGGGAGATCAATCCTTGACGGCTTCCACTCTTCTGATCAAAATGTAGTAGCTTTTAGGTTATCTGTTTATCACATCTTATGATGAAATCAATACAGGGTTTCAATTGTTAGTTTAAACTGTAATGGTAAAATGTTTATTGGAAATTATGAAATCAATACAGGGTTTCAATTGGTAGTTTAAGCTTTCATGGTAGAATGTTTATTGGAAATTATGAAATTTAGAAATTATATGGTTTCAATCTTTTTTGTTGAATTTATTCTGACATCATTGATCTCTTTCGTGGCCAGGCTTGATTTCCATCTTGTGCAACTTTTCTTTGCATGCTTGCCTTCGTTAGGTTTGAAACTGACATTTCACTTTCAATAGACATTCTAATTTCTATTGCTTCATTCTGAAATAAGTATTTTCTTGCAACAGCTGTATATTTGGTGGCTCAATATGCTCGCTATGATATGAAAATAATGGAGAAGGTATGATTTCTTTCCCTTCTTTCAATATAAAACTGACATGAAGTTCTGATATCCATTGGTAAAGTAATGATAGATATCAATAATCTTAGTGCCCTTAGCATTTCCCATTCCACTGATTCTAAATATTCATACGAACCTGTGGAGATGAAAATTTCCATATGGTCAGATAATATAACAAGACTTGAAATAAAAGTGTGATGCAGTTTTAACTCCCTGCTGTATATTGGTCTCCATGTCATAGATTTGTCATGCTTCATGTAAATCGTTCACAGTTTCGCTGTATAAGCAATGTGGATTCAGCGTAGATGTATACGAATTTCAGAAATTATTTTGTATCAATAATCATTTGTTTTATCCATTCCTTGTCAGTAATCACTAAACAGCATTTATAAGAGTAAGGTGTTTTTTTTGTCAGACCTTCTCATTATACCTGGGCAATAGGCATAACAATTTATGTAATAATTATTCTACTTTACTTCTTTTATAACAATGGATTATCCTCTGAATAATTGGTTAGGAAGTGGAGCAGAAAAGGAAGCTAAGGGATGAAAAGGAAGCAAAAGAAAGAGAAGAACTAGAGAAATTAAAACCCCCTGATTCACCACTTCAGGAGGTGAAAGTGAGACTCAACAAACTTGAGGAGGAAGTGAAGGGAATTATGGCTGAAACAAGAAAACAATCAAGCATCAACCTCCCAGAAAGTCATGTGAAAGATGAGAAAAAACATAGCAAGTCTTCTTCCACAGAAAGCCACAAAAATATTGATGTAACTCCAAATAAAGCTGTGGAGAAATATAATCTGGGTAAGCCTGTTAAGGCAAACCCAGAAACAGGGCAGGTGAGACCAAAGAATAAAATGGAAGCCCCAAGATCTTCTCTTGATGATCAGAAAAGTAAAAGTACAGATGATGGTAGGAGTATGTGAAGTTAAGTTTGGATTAGAGAGTTCTGAATGCGTTTTTTTACATGACAATCAGTTGGTAAATTGACTGCGTTTTGTACATTAGCAGAGGTGCAAGATGGTATGATTGAAGTAGAGCTGTCAAAACGGGCTGGCTCGGCCCTTAAGGGCCTAGCCCTTAAGGGTCAAGGCTAAACGGACGAAGCCCTGACCCTTAAGGGCTTGGCCCACATAGGTAAGGTTGTCCCCTCTCCCAATGAGAGTGATTTCCGGGATTCGAACACGCGTTTTCATCCTTATGGGGATTGTAGCCCACTTACATCTCAACCACTACTCATTGGTTAAACCTTATTTTTTAATGACAATTGATAATTGATATAATTGAATATGGTTGATATACTTAATGAAACTGGTAAGACTTTATTTAACAACAATACAGCCTTAATATAAAATTCTCTGACTTAAACAAATTCCTATAAGCACTTTTCAAACTTTATAGTTATTTATATCACCAATGCATTTGTAATCCCTTACTCTTATAAATTCAGTTGTATCTCACGATCTTATCATTTCAACATCTTACTTTCTCATGTTACATTTAATCTCTTGAGCTTATCATTCCTTAGGCTGATCTCCAATGCATTTGTATCAGTCAGTAGTTACGGGTTAATTATTTTTAATACCTCTCACAATAAGAAGCTGTTTAAAAATTTTACAAGTGAGTTATAAACAATGTTGTATGGTGGTGCTTATATTACTATGTATAACACACATAATAATGTATCTCCAAATTCATTGAGACTAGTACATATGTCCATGAAAATAAAAAATGTATCATCCCGTAACAAAGACCAGTGAAAGTCTATACAATTACTTGATAAAAAAATTATCATTTTTCAAAACATCAAGGTGGAAGATGATGCCCTTCAATGGAGACTTTTCTTTTGATTTTATACACGAGCCAATTTGATTCTTGGCCAGTTAAAAACTACTCCCTCCGGTCATAAATATAAGATCTAATTGACTTTTTTAGAAAATCCTATAAAAAAGCAAAATAAGTTAATTATAAATTGATTTACCTAATTTTTTTCTTAGATTAGTTTATTTTACCTATAAACTAATGTATAATCTAAAAATATATCAAATATGTCATGATTTAATAGTCTATTTCGCAACCTTAACCTCTTCAAAAAAAAGTCAATTAGATTTTATATTTAGGACCGGAGGTAGTATTACATGTAGGGCCTGTTTGGATGCTCTCAGAAAAGCTATTTTGCAAACTAAACCTAAGTTTCTAACAAATTTACCCAAACACTCACAAAATCAGAAAAAGCTATTTTCAAAACAAAACCTAGGTTTCAGGGGTCAAAACCTCATTTTGGGAAAAGCTATCTCTTGTTGCTTTTCAGACAGAAAAAGAGCTTGGTGGGAGTTCATTATCTTTGTCAGAAACATCCTCACCCAAAATTACCCTTCTCTTTCCTCTCCTTCACTCTTCTTCCTCTTCTTCACTCTTCTCTTCAGGTTCCATAGAGTTGTGCGCTTATTCTTCTCTCTTCGATCATGTTGCTGATGTTTCTCTCTCGGATCTATTGCAACGTGGCCGATCTCGTGTGTGAGGAAAGAGGTTTGTCGGATCTTAGCATTTTTTGGGGTTATTGTTGGTTTTCGTTTTGGTTGCAACCATGTCTTCGTTGTGTTTCATGCATTGAGGAACAATGAAGGGACACCATTTACTTTCCCTTTTCAGTACATTGATTCTTGATTTTTCTCTAATACAATGAAGGGGAATGCGAGGAGAAAGAAGAAATGCGAGGAGAAAGAAGAATGGCTCATAGCATAAGTTTTTTCTTTTGATTCTTGATTGTAGCAGAAAGACGAATGGTATCCTATAAAAAAAAAACGAAAGAAGAATGATACATTGATTATTGATTTTTCTCTGCCACAATAAAGTGTTGCAATTTTTTTCCTTTGTTTTATTTCTTTTAATGGTGCTACTACTCATTAAAATTATTTCCTTAATAATTTTAAATAATTTAAGTGTCAATGCTTTAATTTGATCATTAAATCTTTAAAATACAAGTTTTGAGAAAAATGAAGATATCACATTAGTAATGTCCATTTTGATAATTTACACATTCAAAAAACTATTCTACTGACACTTTATCCAAACGCTCTCATTTTATCAAAAGTTATTTTTCAGAAAAGCTATTTTACTCAAAAGCTATTTTTAAAAAGCTATTTTCCCAAAAACTATTCTCCAAAAGCTAAATCCAAACAGGCCCGTAACCTAAGTTGAAATTATTTGAAAATTAAAGATCAACTACAAAAAAAATTTAAACCAAGTAAACTTTCGGGTGGGAGTAGAAATTATTTGGAAAAGTCAACTACAAAAAAAATTAGTCCAAGTATTCTTTCAAGGTGTCTAGGTGTAATTTTGATATTTCTCAGGGTTTGAATGGGAGATGTTGAAGATGGAGTACTACACATAAAGTTTCGCCCAAGGGTCAAAGCCTCCAACTTCAAATTTAGTGCTCCTTTACTAAAATGAAACTCGATCATCGAAAAATTGATATGAATAATCCAAATTTAAGCTATTTTATACCTCAATTGAAAATTTTAAATGGACATATTGTTCAAAGATAAAATTAACTTTATTACAAAAAATATAATAACTTTGTATTTGATTTTTTTACTAATTAAAATAAATGTTTACTAAACATGTTAAAAAATTTAAATGAATATTAACAATCAAAATAAATATGAACTGTTTATATTAAAATGAAAAAAATACTCATTTTGTGATGATGGATATATGAAAAAAAATCAAAATTTAAACTTCACGGACTCCAGATATCATCACTGTGTCAGACTCAAGTTAAAAGAGCATTGGGCTACTTCTATTAGTGTCCTTACGCCACATGGTTCCATCACTCATAAAAAAAGTGTGGGGCTAAAGAAAATGATTGTGATGGAGACATGCATGCGAACAGAAACTTTCTCCATGTTGAATGCCGAACTGAAATTCAAGTGGTCTAGTTTCCACTCGACCACAACCATGGAATGAACACCATATTAAGCTCCTAGCCAATACACTTTTCCCACTCGCATATATAACACTCTAATATAATTGTTAACCCCAACTTCCAACCTTTGCAGAGGAGAGATCCTTTATGAATGCAAGAGGTGCATTAGCCGACTTGTTTTAGTTTGGTTGTTCATAACTCCATCAATAAGATAATTGTATATACATGCCAATTGAATAATGGCATTTAGGTGACCTGATGAAGATGCGCTTGCACATGAATTGACGCAGACTTCGTAATCTTCCAATTGATTTTGACTGCCGCTGGAGCGAATGATGGCGAGTAAGTATATCGCCAAAACATGTAATCTACTCGCAGCTCTTCTCAGCATATAGGCGACATCATTACATTGTTGTAAAAACAGTTAAAACAGATCTATAATTATTGTTGTCAAACTCACGGTTAACACGCCAGTTTTACCATTTTTACATTACTATCTAACCAAAAAGTGTTACGAGTCACTTAAATTTTCAATGATTCGGTAGAAATATACATGTTTACATTGTGAATTCACCGTTTTTAAGTTTCTACCTTACAGAAAATTCTGTTAACTTGTTACAAAACTCATTTTAATTATTTTTAATTGAACAAATACAATAAATTCATATATATTTTATAGAAATTTTTATTGACGTTGATATGGTATAAATATTGATATATTTAAATCTAATGCATGTCTTTATTTAAAATATATTCAAGTAAATTATTATCTTTTTATATTTTTATTTAATTATATACAAAGAACACATTTTTATTAATCAACATAAAATCTTATGAGTTTACGATCCGAGTTTAACTTCAGTCCACGAGTTTACTTAAATTTAGAAGTTTAACAACCTTGTCTATGACTATGATGATGATGATCATCATCATCTTTACTATGAGACAGTTGCAACATATGTTTCATTAATTATTAGATCGTGTGGTATGCCTCCCTCTTTGTTGATAGATTGAGAAAGATATGATAGAATAGTTATAACAATGATAATACCATTTCAAGAGTGTTACGTGCATGTCGTTCGAAGGACTTTTTCCTTATGAGAGCGCTTCCCGGGAATCGAACACGCATTCTCATCCTTACGGGGGTTGCAGCTCACTTACCGGCTCAACCAACTACCCATTGGTACTGACCTGTGAATTTTTTCCATTCACAAAAGCCACGGATCGAATTCCAACCACTTGCTTAAAGAACGAAAGTACTTACGACTCACGCCAACCCGTAAAGTTCCCTGCCCCATCATTTCATTTGTACCAAACATAACAATATAATGATTTCCCCATCATTTTTAATGCGGTGCGTCTTAGACCACTAGATCTATCTCACGGTTCCTATTGAGATATGTAAACACATATACTATGACTATGCATCAGGAGATTTCATTTCAGACATGTTTGCCGCTCAAACTTTTACAAAACGACAAACATGTTTGAAAATCTTACCTGCTCAATGGTTACCGTTAGTCCACCAATACCAAAACACAAAGATTACAAAATTCCACAAAACAAAACCACTCTCCAATACAACAACACTTCATTTCCCAAAGCCTTTTCCAAATTTCAAACTTCCTTCCATCTTCATATTCAAACTTCAGAGGGACCCACCTAACCATAATCTTCATATAACTATATATATTAGTCCAAACACAAAGTTCAACTCCAATATGTGCCCAAACTCTCAGTTTCCACTTAAGTCCCATAAAGTTTGATACTTTGAGTGATTTCTATAATACCCACATGATGGATAGTTGCAAAAAATCCTCCATATCAAAAAATTCATACAATTCTCTTTATGTCAATCCACTAACTGAGCTCAGGCATAGTAAAAGCTATAACTGTGACTATGGTCATTTAGCTTCCAAAGGTGATGACTTTGAAGGTTTTGCTTGCCGGGGCGGCGCGAAAGTCTTGATGGATAACAAAGAGAATGTTACTCCTAATAAGAAAGAAGTTGAAGTTGAAGTTGAAGCTGAAGTTTCTTGTGATGACAAGGAAAATGTAGTGGCTAAGAAGTTCATGAATTGTAGGTCTTTGTCTAGTGATAGGATATTGAAGCCTACTTCTCTTGAGTTCTGTATGCAAATGAATGATTCTGAGAAGGCTTTTGGGTCGAAGATATGGGATCGTTTCGATTCGGAGAAGTCGAATTCTGTTAATGTTTGGGACTTTTCTGATTCTGAGGCTGCTCCTGCTTCATCTTGGTCAACTCTGCCAAACAAGTGAGTAAAAAAAGTATCTTTGATTTTTTGAACTTTCATTTTCATTTTTGATGAATTTGTATATTAGAAGCTGATATTTGATGAATTTATGTTCAGGTCTTTGATGTGTAGACCATTGCCGATTGATATTGGAAGGTGTACTTGTGTTATTGTGAAGGAAGCATTGCAAGAAGGACTATCTGGGGGCACATTGTTTTCTCTTTATACTTATGTAAGGTTTCTGTAATTTATCATACAGTTAAAAATAATGATGGATGTCATTCATGTTACCTACTTAACTAATTTGGATAGATTAAGGATTTTAGTTGTTTGTTAGTAAAGTATGTTGGTTCACTAAAATACCCTTTTAAATCATTGGCATTGAGATTTGTTCCTTGTTGACAACTCTCTTAATATGTGCAGTCAATAGGGATAATTTATTTGACCAAACAAAACTGTGATAATTTAGAAAAAATGATTTATATGGCGGAGTAAAGTGGATTGAAGTCTTGTATTGATGACCAAACTCAACCCTTAATGTAGCTTTTGTATATTAAGGACCAGAGGTATTATAATCTAACACTCTCAGACAAACCGTGAAAGTCAAAGAAAATCTTATGATGAGAGTGTTAGTACTTGGTACAGTGGCTAATGTTAGGATCATTAGACTTCGTACACTGTCAAGGCTATTAGTAGTGTTTTGCAATAAAGTCAATATACATGCGCTTTTGTTGTTGCATTTAGTACCTTGAATATAAACCTTGACTTTAGGGCATGTTAATATTCTAGGAAGGCAAAGGAAGACAGAATAGGAAACTGGCTGTGGCGTACCATAAGAGGCGAAATGGGAGGTCACAATTCACCATAGCTCAGAATGTAAAAGGACTTTTGTCCAACTCAGATGATAGTATTCTTGGAACAGTCATAGCCAACTTCATGGGTTCAAAATACCACATATGGGATCAGGTTCAGTCTTGTGCTTTTCCTTTGAAATTTGCAGTACAAGTTAAAATAGACTTAAGAGCCATTTGGTTTCATCTTTGATTCCCTGATACTCCCCGTCTTAAATATAAGTTCACTTTGACTTTTTGTATAGAGATTAAGGAAAGCAAATATACCACTTAATTTTAACATATCTTACATGTAATTGTATTATACCATAGTTTATCAGTAAGTTGAATTAGTTTTGAGGAAAAAGATAAATATAGAAATTTTAAGGCGATTAGTTTTGCAAACTTAATTTCTTTGAAAAAGTCAAAGCGGTCGTCTTGTAATTATGTATTATGGCATCTGATAATTGTATTACAAGTTTTGGTGATGCCATTCACTCTTTCTTATTTTTTTGGATAGAATTGGTGGTGCCATCTATTGTCCTAAAGTATTTTTGATGAAACTGAATGTGTTCTGAATATCATTGCATTGAACTCTCACATTTCAAACTCTTCCTGACATCTTGTATAATCTTACTTCTGAACTTGTTGATTGTAGAGATATCGTCCTGATTGCCGGAGCAAACAGCGAAAACCGCCTCTTGCTGTCGTGGCGTAAGTCCATATCTTCATACACAACAACCACTCTAAGTGTGTCATTCTTCTCTGCTAATTATAGAATTTGATTGTTTCCTTTGCAGATTCATACCAACTATCACAACATGTACAGGAAGTTACAGAAGCATGAGAGTATATGTACCCAAACATCAATCCATGTCATTGAAGAACACAAATCAGGTGAGCTCAAAAGTTTCTGTATTCGTGTGAGGCCTTCAAAACAGCATCACTTGTATTCTATTTATGCATGATAGATTTGTTTTCAGTACTAAGTGTTCTACTATCCAGTTCATTATAATGGAATTCTTCAAATATGATTTGGTTGTATTTACAGGTACAACATATCAAAGGACTGCCAACAAATTGGGCAGAAAAACTGGATAAAGTCCACCAACTATTTTCAAGAATGCCAATTTATAACAAGGTATGAGCCTAAAAAGGACATTTTACCTTGTCAAGTATCTGTAGACATTTGATCTTAACTACTTCCTATTATTGGTTTACTTCAGAGTTCAAAGCATTTTGAACTTGACTTCAGAGATAAAGGAAGATCAGGACTTCAGATCCAGACATCAGTTAAGAATTTCCAGCTGACTTTGGAGGTATAATAGAATCCTTCACCACAGAAAAATGTAGAAATTGAGAGTTCAAAATGATTGAACTTGTGTTTTTGACCCACCCATCTACCTCTCTATCTAAGTGGCATGCATGCATATGGTGGGAATTGATTAATAAGATTATTTTTTTCCATTTTAAATTAAAAATAAAATGACATGGAAATTAGCATGTTAGTGCATAACCTCATAGGAGCAAAGAACATGAGTTAGCATTTCACTTTCTTCCATTTTTCTGCACAAAATAATCTCACAGTTAATTTTGAAACCTGCATGAAAACTGTAAATAAACACCTTAAGTTGTTGAATTATCTCATTTGCCACATGTATTTTCAGTTTCTCCCTTGTAAAAATCTGTGATCTACAATGAATTATTATGGATGGAGCACTTCATAAAAATATAACCAACACCAAGTTACTGCTTCATTTATAGCTTACTATAACTGAGATTTATGAAGTTTTAGTGTTGAGTTGTTCATATGATGTGGTCAGGAAAATGGGAGGCAAACAATTCTGCAGTTAGGCAGGGTGGACAAATCAAAGTTTGTTTTGGATTACAGATATCAACTTATCACTTTCAATTTTGATGTTCCCAATCAGCACTTCTGGTTTTTAAAGTAGGCTTTAACTTGGTGGTTTAATAAAAGTATTTGGGCTTAATGTTTCTTTCAAGCATGTTGGGCCTAGACTTAATGTTGGTTCATCCTCTACCTATACAAAAACAACTACTATTGTTATTCATTTATCATTTATGTCAATTAATATGCCATTTGGTTGGCTTTCATAATTAACTCCACATTACTGGGATGTTGTTGTTGTTGGTGTGTGTGTGTGTCAGAGAGAGAGAGAGAGAGAACCCTTTCTATCAAATGAAATCCACCATCATGTATAGCTCTATTAAGTCTTCATTACATAGATTATGGGACATCATGCACACTGCTGTTAATAAATGATTTCATTGCTATTAATTGATCAAGTTTTTGAAGTCCTTTAACACAATACTGTTAACAAAAATGCTGATATTGAGATTTCAAATGTTGAACAAAATTCTGCAATATTGACACATTATGCTAAATTTTGTTAGGGTTTAGAGGATGGAAAACGCTTATTGATCACATCAAATTGAAATATTGTGGCAAAGTTAGAGGACTGTTAAATTTGAGAAAAGAAGAGGGAAGACAGATTTAGGGAGAAGAATGATTTCTCTTATTGATATATTGTACAATGGTGGTGAGACATTATATAGGAGAGGAGAGAATATGAAAATGGAAAATACAATCAATCAAACATAAATGCATATCAAACAGATTCTTCAAACAATATCAAAGAGATTCTCTAACACTCCCCCTCAAGCTGGAGAGTATATGTCAAGCATTCCCAGCTTGCTTCGGAATCTCTCAAATGTAGATCGGTCAAGTGGTTTAGTCATCATATCACCAATCTGCTCAGAAGAACGGACATACGTCAATGCCATGATCTCCGCCTCTACTTTCTCCTTAATGTAATGTCTATCAATTTCGACATGTTTAGTTCGATCATGATAAACAGGATTCCTGGTCATTTCAATGCTGGACTTGTTATCACACCATATTTGCAGTGGGCCATCAAAAGGAATTCTCAATTCATGTAGTAATCTGATGATCCAGATTCCTTCGCATACACCAAGACATGCAGCTCTTAACTCAGCTTCACAATTACTTCGTGATACAATGGTCTGCTTCTTGCTTCTCCAAGTAACTAAGTTTCCCCAGAGATATGAGCAATAACCTGTGATAGATCTTCCAGTTTCTAGGTCTCTTGCAAGACTTGCATCAGTATAAATCTCCAAGTTCCTAGTTGTTCCTTTCTTAAAGAATATTCCTCTACCTGGATTTCCCTTCAAGTACCCAAGTATTCTCATAACTGCATCCATATGCTCCTTTTGTGGTTGGTGCATGAATTGACTTACCATTCCCACAGCAAAACTGATATCCGGACGTGTATGAGTCAAGTATATCAATTTCCCAACAAGTCTCCGATATCTCTCAGTGTTAGCAGGAACTCCCTTTTCCTTTATTTCTAGTTTGCATTGGTCATCCATAGGTGTCTCCTCCGGTTTTGCGCCTAGCATCCCAGTCTCATGTAGCAAGTCTAGTGTGTACTTGCGCTGGGACACATTAATGTCTTTCCTGCTTCTGGTTATCTCCATGCCAAGGAAGTATCTCATCTGACCAAGATCCTTCACTTGAAATTCACTTGCTAGAGCTTGTTTCAGCTGAGCTATGGAGCTTTCATCGTTTCCTGTAATAACAATGTCATCAATATAAACAATTAAAATTGTCACTTTTTCACCATTATGTTTAGTGAACAAGGTGTGATCTGCTTGCCCCTGAACAAAGGTCATCTTCTTCAGCACTCTAGAGAATCTGTCAAACCAGGCTCTTGGAGACTGTTTCAATCCATACAAAGACTTCTTCAACCTGCACACAGTGTTATTAGGAGCTTTGACACCCTCTGGAACTTCCATGTACACTTCTTCCTCTAAGTCACCATTTAAAAAGGCATTTTTAATGTCTAATTGATGTAATGACCAATCCAGGTTGGCTGCAATAGAAAGAAGTATGTTGATGGTACTAAACTTGGCAACTGGAGCAAACGTCTCCTCGTAATCAATGCCATATGTCTGAGTGTACCCCTTTGCAACTAATCTAGCCTTATACTTGTCGATGCTCCCATCAGGATTAAATTTTGAAGTAAATATCCACCTGCATCCAACTGCCTTCTTCCCTCTCGGAAGATTTGTAATCTCCCATGTTTTATTCTCTTTGAGAGCCCTCAACTCCTCTTCTGCAGCTAACTTCCAATTAGGATCAGTCATAGCTTGCTGGAAAGTGTGTGGGATTTTCACCTGAGCAGTGTTAATTACAAAGCTCTGCATCTTTGCAGACAGATTACCATAAGAAACAAATTTCTGAATAGGATGTTGAGTACAAGATCTTACCCCCTTTCGCAGAGCAATAGGCCAGCCCATCTCTTCAGGATCTATTCTCGAGTCAGATTCATGGTCATTCCTCGAAGCGGAAGGAACTCTACTATCAGTTGCTTCGTTGCCTGATTGTAATTCCTCATCATGTTGATCTTCAGAGACCATCTCAGTATTGATTTCAGCATTGTTTTCCACTCTGGGTTGAGAATTGTGTTCACTAAGGTTGTCCTGGGTGATTTCTATTTCTGGGATGGTTATGGCGCCTGATTGTAATTCCTCATCATGTTGATCTTCAGAGACCATCTCAGTATTGATTTCAGCATTGTTTTCCACTCTGGGTTGAGAATTGTGTTCACTAAGGTTGTCCTGGGTGATTTCTATTTCTGGGATGGTTATGGCTCTTTCAGAGTCTACTGGGTTGGATGACATTTCAGGGTAAACTAAGATCTCTTGTTCAAGGCTTGACTTAGGTGTGGGATTCACAATTAGCCATTCTGTACCATCACTCTCCCCCTGAATGGGTAATTTGGGATAGTATGCCTCACTCTCGTAAAACACTACATCCTTTGAGACAATGGCTTTTCGGGTGATTGGACTGTAGCATTTATAACCCTTTTGACTTGGTGAATACCCAACAAATATACATTTTTCTGCTCTAGGATCAAGTTTGCCCTCAGCCTGTTTGTGAACAAACACGACACACCCAAAAGTTTTTGGAGGTAAGGTATGAATGAGTGAAGAGTTGGGGTAGGTTTCAAGGAGTTTCTGTATAGGAGTGGAGAAGTTGAGAACTTTGGATGGCATACGATTGATAAGGTAGGCAGCGGTAAGGAGAGCATCTCCCCAGAATATTTTAGGGACATTTCTTTCTATCATAATGGCTCTAGTTACTTCTAGGAGGTGTCTATTCTTCCTTTCAGCCACTCCATTCTGCTGAGGGGTGTACACACAAGAGGTTTGGTGGTGAATACCTTGCTTGGTTAGAAACTCTTTCATAGAACTACTTAAGTATTCCTTAGCATTATCATTCCTTAAAATTTGGATAGAGGTGTGGAATTGGTTTTTTACATAAGAGTAGAAACTTTGGAATATTTGGTTCACTTCAGATTTTTCTTTCATTAGGTAAACCCATGTAGTTCTAGTGTGATCATCAATAAAGGTTACGAACCATCTGGCGTTGGCTTGGGTTTTGGTTTTAGCAGGCCCCCAAATGTCACTATGGATTATTGTGAAGGGTGTGGTCGGCTTATAGGATAGGTGGATCGTTTTTGCTTTGCAAGTTGGCAAGTTTCACAAGAAAATGGTACTGAATTTTTATTGAATAGACTTGGAAACAAATGCTTCATATAATCAAAACTTGGATGGCCTAACCTTTGGTGCCACAAAAGAACATCTTCATTATTGGAATGCGAGCTAACAAGTGCCTTATTTGCTTCTCGTTTCCTTCGGTTAGAGCCTTCAAGATAATAGAGTCTATCCCATTCCTTAGAATTGCCAATCGTCCTCCTCGAGTTTAAATCCTGAAAAGTACACCCACTTTCATCAAAGATCACTCTACATCTTTTGCCTTTAATTAATTTACTCACAGATATCAGATTACAAGTAAGCGCAGGAACAAAGAGAACATTGTGAATTTCTAAGTGTTCTGTCAACAAAACAGAACCAATTCCTGCAACTTTTGTAACAACTCCATTTGCAACTTTAACTCTAAGATTTTCCGGACATAATCTAAGAGTTTTGAATAAACCTCTATTTCTAGTCATATGATCTGTAGATCCTGAGTCAACGATCCATGTATCATCAGCAGTCATAGCAGTATTAAGGGCAATTATGGAATTACCTGACTGAACAAGGTTTACACTTGATTTACAATCGATAACCATCACCTGAGGCTCTGACATAAGTTCTGGTGCTTCTTTAGGCTTCAAGGAACCTTTTGAGGAGCTACCCATTAGAGCCATGAGATGAGAATCAGATTTGTCAATTTTTGAAGGGGCTAATGCGGCTGACATAGAAGGAAAACCAGGCTGAAAACCCATTTCAGGAAGCTGCGGAACTCCGGCGGCCGTGGAAGGCGGCGCGTGTAGTTCACGCGCCGATTGGGAGGTGGCGCGTGGATCCACGCGCCGACACTGTGGTGGCGCGTGAGCACCACGCACTGCCCAGATGGAGGCGGTGCTTTGGGTTCCGGCCGATTTTGGCCTTCCGATCTCGATGGTGGTGGCGGTGTTGCTCCACTCGCCGCGGAATGAGCCAGATCTTGTTTGGCCGAGTGCTTTCATAAGTTTCTCCATCTTTCTCTTCGAGTGTGTGAAGGGTTCAGACCACCCTTTCTGATATTTTAGGGCGGATCAGAACCATGGCTCTGATACCATGTTAAATTTGAGAAAAGAAGAGGGAAGACAGATTTAGGGAGAAGAATGATTTCTCTTATTGATATATTGTACAATGGTGGTGAGACATTATATAGGAGAGGAGAGAATATGAAAATGGAAAATACAATCAATCAAACATAAATGCATATCAAACAGATTCTTCAAACAATATCAAAGAGATTCTCTAACAAGGACTAAATGTGCACTTTCTCCTAGATTATATGGTTAAAAATAAGTTACTACTTTTTTGAAACTTAACACTGAATTCATTTATTTATCCATCAAACTTGCAGATATCCTTTGACAGGTTACCAAGCATTCTGCATATGCTTGGCTTCCATTGACACAAAGCTTTGCTGCACAATGTAGCCCCAACACCTTCTCTTTTGTTCAACCTCTGAACACAAAAATGGCTTTACTTTTAGCTTTCAAGTTGATCCATTCAGATAGTACAAAATGTCATCAGTTTCTACTCCAGGAACTTTGAAATGTAGCATCTTTCATGCATGAAAATTTTTGTGCTCAGTGATCATATTATTTATTTCAGAATTATGTATAGAGTTAGTTGCCAATATCATTAAATCTGAATGATCTTTTGTGAGTGGAACTGTGACTAGGGGTGCATGTGTAAGGCCACTGAAATTGCAAAGCTAAAACCTTTATTTAAAGTTTTTTTTTTTTTTGAAAAAAGAGCACTTTGAATATGGATATTCATGAAGCTTTGCTTTTTTTTTATATCCTGCTGCTACAATTAGTGCATGCATATGCATATGAAAGGAGATTCCAACTTTATCAGTGGCTTTAATTTTTATCCTGCATAAAGCTCACGCTTTGAAGTTCCTTTTGAAGCACTCATTTGTTTCTTTGAAAAAAGTGGCCGCTTGAAATAAATGACCTTTCTTATTTTTCTTTGAAGAAAGGTAGAGCAATTTTTCTCACAATCTCACAAACACTTTTCTAGTTTTCTTTTATAAGGTTAGCACCAGTGGTTTACAAGCAAAAACAGAATTAATAAATAGCGAGATTATGTTCAGATAGGAGCATAATTATATATTATATTATATAATAAATAACAACTAGCCCACTTTGAAAAAAATTGAAAATTTTTATGGCCAAAAAATTGAATAATTAAGTTTAAAATTCAACGAAAAATCAAATAATTGGAACATTTGTAGACATCAAGAGGCATCATTACATTTTTCCTAAAACAAATAAGAATGAATTGACACAATGCCACAATGCAAACAAAAAGAATTTTTTAGGGGAGAGGGGATAAATAGTAAGGCCATTAAATTAAAAATAATTGAATTACGAAATTTTAAGAAAGAATTAAGATTTTTATTTATAAAAAAAACATGAATGAATAAAGACGACATTAACGTGATGAACACATGCTCAGTTAAAAAATCGTTAAAATGGGCATATTTTTCTTAAGCAAACTTCTAAGTTTTTTGAAGTGAAAAAAGGAAAATTCATTATCAGCTTAATGCTAAACTAATAATGAACCCACAATCATTGTTCATGTCACTCAATATTAATTACATTTACATTATTCAATTACCATTCACATTACTCTTTCTTTAAACCTTGCCTTCTTTTTTTTTTATATAAAAAGAAAATAAGACTAAAAAAAATTAAGAATCAACTACATCCTTGAGAAGATGCACCGCATCAGCTTTGGACACCACGTGAATGCCTAAGCCATAGTTGAAGTTGTTCCTTGCTAAAAAGTCTGCAGCTACATTATATTCCCGGCTAATCACCCGAAGCTCTACGATCTATTGATGCCGCGGTAATTCACCCACCTCGGCAAATAAGTCGGCATACTCATGCAAGTCAGATATGCCATGCTGTAAACCCTCTACCACCGAAACAGTATCACAAAATAAAGATACATGTCGGAATCCTGAATCTCATGTTCGCCTCAACCCCCATAAACAACCCTATAACTCTGCCTCAACGCTTGAAGATCCATAAACTGAATACATGAAGGCTTCTAAAACATTCCCCTTTAAGTCACGAACCATACCTCCACAACCAACAAATGATGAGCCTAAGGAGAACGCACCATCAACAAAAACTTGCACACGTGACTCAACAACTTGGCTTAACCAATCATTCATGAGAAAACTTCCATGACCACCAATAAATTTCTTTGCTCTCACCATATAACGAACAATACCCATAGCCTCTGCCACACCTTCATCAACACTAGAACACGAACCATGTTGTACAACTTCGTTCCTTCGCCTCCAAATCAACCAACAACCTACACAAAAAATAGCCTTCCAATTTTCTATATCAGCTCTGCGAGAGAGTTTCAAATTACTCTCCAACCACGTCTGCGCATCACTCTCCCCAAAGTCAAGATCATGAATGGAAACCCCTAACTTGAGCCAAAACTCACGAGCCTTAACACAATTTCGCAATGCATGACACAAATTCTCAATATTAGTTTTACACACCCCACAAACACTATCCAGATGAAGGTGACGATCATATAAAGACTCATTCGTGAGCAACCTATCATGCAAAGAGACCCACATATGAAATTTACATCTTTGGGGAATATTAATCTTCCAAATAGTTTGCCAACTCCTTCCTTCCTGACCATGTTTAGTTATAGAATTGTAAGCAGATTTCACAAAAAAAGTACCACTCTTATCCAACTTCCATCTATCTTTATACTCCTCATTCCTGTAAATAACCTCAATCACATCCTTAACATTTTCCCAAACTGCTTTAATTCCACTCCATACTCTTGACCCCAACTTCTTTGCTCGTATAATAGGGATCAAATCTTAACTACAATTATATTTACTTCTAATTACTCGGGCCCACAATACATCTTTGCTATTCACCAATCCCCAACCCAATTTCATCATAAATGCCTTATTCTGAAGAGAAGCATGACGAAGACCCAATCCACCACACGCTTTATGAGAACAAACTTTGTCCCACGCCACCAAATGAGCTTTCTTCTTTTCACTTGTAGAACCCCATAAAAAATTCCGGGAACTCCTCTCAATCTCATCACAACAAACAATAGGAATAATAGATGTTTGCATCACGTGATTCGGAATAGTTAAGGCCACTGAATTAATAAGAGTATTCCTTCCTGCCAGAGACAAAGAATGACACTTCCAGCTAGTCAATCTTTGTTTTACCTTATCCACCGTAAATTGGTACATTGACTTGGAAACTCTCTTATGATGAAGAGGAACCCCCAAATATTTACCCAAATCAGCAGACATATTAAATCCCAAACTTTGACTCAGTTGAGATTTAATATTATGGTTAATATTACGAGAAAAGAATACCCTTGTCTTTCCTTCATTTACCTTTTGACCTGAAGCATCACAAAACACACTAAGGCAATCTTTAATCACTTGTACTTGGTCTAATCGAGCTTCAGCAAAAATAATCAAATCATCAGCAAAAAACAAATGAGATAATGGCGGTCCCCCTTTATTCAAACGAATTGGTCTCCAGATGCCAGATGAAATATTTGACTGAATTAGATGAGTCAACTTCTCCATACAAATGACAAATAAATATGGAGACAAATGATCACCTTGTCTAATACCTCGGGAAGGATTAAAAACATTTTACTTACTAACATTCCACAATAATTGCATAGAGGGAGAAGATATACACTCCTGAATCAATAACATTAAGCTCTCTGGAATTCCCACCTCCCTTAAATAATTAATAGCAAATTCCCAATTAATTCTATCATATGCCTTCTCCAAATCAATCTTCACATTTCTTTCCCTTCATAGTTTTCATGGTATGGATCACCTCCTGAGCAACGATAATATTGTCGGAACTCAAACGTCCTGGAACAAAACTGCACTGGTTCGGGGAAATAATATTCGACATAACAGGCTTAATCCGATTAACTATGATTTTAGTTATCAATATATAAATCACATTGCAAAGGCTAATCGGACGGAAATCTCTCATAATTTCCGGGTGAGGGACTTTAGGAATAAGCACGAGAAAAGTCTGATTAACCTCCCTAATTAAACAAGGATTTTCAAAAACCTTTCGCACAAAATCAATGACATTCCCACTAACCTGTTTCCATTAAGCTTGAAAGAATAAAGGATTAAGACCATCAGGACCTGGAGCTTTAAGAGGGCCCATACTCTTCAAAGCAGTTTCAACTTCCACCTCTTTCACATCAATATTCATACTACTAATAACATCATCCGTAAGCACAGGATAAGATACATCAACATTCAACACATCCCTATGCACACGATTTTCAGAAAAAAGCATATGATAAAAATTCACAGCTACATTCTTTATCTGATCCACATCAAATATCCACTCTTCATCCTCACCCTTGAGAGCTTCAATACAATTTATCCTCCTCCTTGCATTTGCCCTTTGATGAAAATATTTCGAATTTTTATCCCCTAAATAAAACCACTCACACCTTGCCTTTTGAGTCCACATAATATCTTCTTGCAAAATTAGTGTCTCTAATTCTTGCCATAGTTCTTTCTGAAGCTGAGAGAGAGAGGACCAAGAACCTTGATTCTTTAAACTTCTACTAATACCATCAAGCTTAGCAACCGGTCATTTGCTAGAATACGATCCAGTCTGCTCTCACAACCCTCTCTACTCCAAGTTAAAAAAGGCTCCATAGTATGAATATGAGATAGACCGGACTCCCCATACCAATTAGAAAAATCCTTATCCACCAAAGAATGCTCCTTCCTAGTAGATCGTCGTTCATTCTCAAATAAAATAGCATTAAAATCTCCTCCTACACACCACGGACCTTCCACCTCCTTACCAAACTCCTCCAACTCTCTCCATAAACTCCTTCTTTTCACATAATGAGGGCTTGCGTACACCGCAGAAACTAAGCATTTCTCCCCAGTATGATCAAAACTCAAATGAACACATTGCTCAGATGAACCAATTATACTAACAACCCAACTCTCATCACGACATAACACCCACACACCTCTATTAAACCCTTGAGCGTCAACAACATATGAGCCGTTAAATCCCATCTTAGAGATTATCTTCTTTGCTTTCATATCTCCACATCGATCGAGTCTCAAACAATAAAACAATGTCCACTTTATACTTATACTGTAATTCTCTTATTAATCCAGGGAAAGATCTTGCTCCCACCCCTATACAATTTCAGAAAATAACATTCATTGGGGAACCATTGAATTGAGATTGTGGTTCTCACAACCACCATTAACATTTTGTAAAGAACCACTCACCTGAGCATGTAGATTATTGTCAACATTAGAAGATGAAGGCAACAAACTCTCATTACGAGACAATAATATGAATCTTTCTCCCTCATTATTCGATTCCTCCAAATCCATTAAAACTCCAAAAGCATTCTTGGACTCATTCATATCATTAGTGACCACTGAATTAGATGTTGAATTTATCTTCTTACAAGGCAAAGAACATAATTTTCTTTTATACACATGCCTCCATTCCTCCTTTCTTTCACTATATGATCTTGGAACCCACTCTTTTTTATCATTTAATCCTTTAGCATTTTTAACGAGATTGGTGGTTGAAGAGTCAAGTATTTGTAAATCAATAACTGACTCCCTTAAACGCCCATTATTGCCATCAGATTTCAAATTATTTCTTCTCTGAGAAATAGGAATATTCTCCCCATCATTAGCTCTCCAATTTCTAACTGAACCCATGATCTTCGCTCTATCCATAACAATCGACGCAGATCTCTTCTTATCCGTAACTTTCGGCTGAACATTCTTCCTCTTTTTTGTTGACTTTCTAACTAAGTTCCATTCCCCTAACCCCTGCGACTGGTGAGTCTCCCCTTTGCCAGCCTCCACATACACGCTCTCCGAATGATTCTCCACCACATTCAAATGACCCTCTAACCCCTTTATACTTTCATTCTTCACTACCTCCATAAGCGATGAAAGTTTAACCTCGTCATTATTATCAAAGACACCAGAGGTCATACTCAAATCTTTCTCCGGACAAACCTCCCTACAATGACCATATTTACCACAACAAAAGCAAATTTTATGCAACCCTTCATATTCCACTATACGTTCTTTCCTGAAAATACGAATCGCTGGCCAAAGCTTCTTATCCAAATTCAATTCAACGCAAATTCTAGCAAACTTACCTCTTTCAGTAAGATAAGTTCTAGAATCCACCTTCAAAGTTTTACCCACTAGATTTCCAATCATATGGAGGCTCTCTGCATTGAAAAATTCTAAAGGAAGGAGAGAAATACGAATCCAGGCTGCTATCTTGCGATGATAATTCTCATCTAAATGATCAAAATTTGGTTGCCATCTCTGTACCACCAAATAGTGATCGGCCAACATCCAAGGCCCCTCCATATACACATATTCCATGTCTTCTTCACACAAAAAAGAAACCACAGAAATCGTTCCCAATATCTCGCACCGTGAATTTCTCCTTCGTCTTCCAAAGCCTAAGAAGTCTGGATTGCATATTCCACAAACACATAGATTTCCCCAACAATCTAACAATCAAAGACTTTCGCCAAGGAGCACACCATCTTTCATATTGCTCCCTAAAAAATGTCAAAGTAGGCAAAGAATCCTCTTCTTCTTCACTCTTTCCACCAGAATTTTCCCCATCTAAAGATTCCCCGACAAAGAAACCTTTCAAGTTATCTAGATATTCATGCCATGCATCCTCAAACACACCACAACCACGAGAATCAACTGAGAAACTTGAGCCCTCCACTTGCAACAACTTATCCCTAAAAGAGACATTTAAACCTCTTTTAGGCATCCCCTTCAGTTTTCTCTCTCTCAATTGCTCTGATAGCTCACCATCACTCCCTCCTTCGCTCTTTCCAACCTCCATCCCAAACTAGTTCTTGAAAAATCTTGTGATAATCAAAGCCTATTGGCCTTGAAAATTCTTGAAAGTCTTGAAGATTCTTCTTGCAAGTATTAAGAGTTTTCCAATCTTACGTAGAAGCATTTCATCTAATTAAACCTTGCCTTCTTTCGTACTTGCATTAATTAGTCATTAGATTAATGTATGATTAGTTGGATTTATTCCCCCCGCCCCACCCCCACTAAACTAAATGCATAACTAAATCCATGAACACATACATAATTTTAGAATTCACATCTTCTTTTGTTAACTTGCATTTCATATGACAAAACAATTCTCATTTCTTTAGTAAAATCCACGAAAGTAACAGTCAATACAACAAAATAATTCACACTCATCAATTGTCATTTTATACATAAAAGTGCAATGACCTTATTTGCCATAAAGTAATCACCCTAAATCATTCAGTACCTTAAACTAACAACTGATACATTTTCGCTCTGAAAGCAACAACCAATCCCACCCTCCAGTGAATATAATGTTGACAAGTGGATAACGCCCATTGGTGGGTCCATCCACTTAGGGTACTCAATCATCTAGATAAATTACTTCCAGCCTGTGGGCCCTAGCTCTACATAAAAATATGCAATCCTTTTGTTTTTGAAGGGAAGCCAAAAGACAAGTAGACAACTATCCTTTTCACATTTGCATGAGTACGACATTATATTATAGTAATATAAGCTCACACTTGACATGACGTAGCACACCTTGTATTCCTCACTACTTCTCATCACAAACACCAAAGCTTCAAACTTTCCATCAAAACCCATCTCACATCACAATTCTTCATTCAATGCACAACTTCTTCCCTTTAATCTGCCCCAATTCTCCATCTGTGAGCATTTCACTTCCTTTCAATTACTACTTTCTATGCAAATATATATATATATATTTCTTATACAAAATATTTAGAATGATCAAATATAATATCCTCAATAAACATGATGGAATAAAAAGATTTAATCTTTTGCTCTTTGGTCTGCATGAACATATCTGGGTATGTTCATTTCGTTCAATGTTAGCATTTCTGACAAATTATAGTAAATTACGTGTTATTTGAAGTTTTAAGAATTTGATAATCTCTACATTGTAATGTTCATCTGTGTGAATATGTGTGTACTGTGTAATACATAGTCTGATGGATTAATATATGAACGTTCTCAAGCTATGTTTGCTCTGTCATATGAAATGGAGTGATGGAAGAAATATTTCATTTCCTTGGTATTACTATGTTTCTGCTTTTTTTCCATTGAGTTGAAATAGATGTTCACTTATTTTTGCTTTTTTCCATTGTCTTGAAGTAAAGAGATGTTAAGTTGTTCGTTGAAGATTCCTAGTTTCTAACAACTTTGTTAATGAATGGATTTTCCCCTTTTCTGGTTTACAGGTATGGGATGGAGGTGGATTTTCAGAGTGTTTTGAAGATATATATCCTTTTTTTTTTTTGAATTTAGCATCAGTTTCTGAATGGATTGATAAATTATGTTTTTTTTTATGTATAAACTTCTTTTCCTTAATAACGTCCACGGTTTTAGGTTTTGGACTGAATGTAGTGACCATTGCTATAATCGTTGGGGTTGGATGCTACCAAAGGACCAACCAAGGAATTCAAAGATCAGACACACAGGTAGTGACAAATTTTCTTTTGGTTTCTGAGAAACAATTTCATTTTATTTTCTATATAGTCCATATAGCTGCTGAGAATATTTTTAACTTTCTATCCTTTTTTATCATTTAATAGCCAATGTAAATCTGCTATTCTTATAGCCTGTCTTTGTCAAATTGCTAAGCTGAAATACTTTCTTAGTGCCTCTAATTAGTGGTTCCTCACCCATAAACTTTGCAAATTCTGTGCTTAGTGATGGTTCATTACTAAGGTTCATGTTTATTTGTTCCTGAACAGATTGAGTGATGAATAATCCTGTTTTTCATTTGACAGCAATCGAATAACCATAAATTATTTTATAAGAAGTGCTTAAACTTTTTGTGAAGATCAAATCAGTAGTGTCTTGTTTTTCATATATTATTATTCGATGCCATTCATACATTGTCCATTGATTATCAAACTTGTGTTAAATCTGACTCCTAATGAAATGGTTATTTATTTCCCTACCATACTTATGGTTACTTCAAGCTCATAATTTGCAAGCATATCATATTTATATAATAAATATTCACATGAGGAGATATATCCATTTGCTAATACTGATGCAATGAGTGAACAGATGACCCTTTTGAAGAAGCTTTTCCTGCATGTTATACCAGCTGTGGGAGCATGTGCTTCATTGTTGGACATAGTTTTCCTATGGAAGAGAGAAAGCAACAGGCACTTAGTTGGATACCATAAGTGGTTTTATAGTTGTTCTGAGTTGATGATTTGGGTAAGCTTCAGTAATTTCATTTCTGTTTGCGGCAATATTCTGAAATTTTTGTGATGCGCAATCTGTAAATTCCTGTAACTATATTTTTCTTATTTTATTTGTAGACAAATATCATTATCTTCTCAAGGTGTGTCAGCAGTCATAACATGCTCTGCAACTATATCTTGTGTTACTGGTGGATCCTGAAACCACTATTCTGGATCTTCCATTTGCTTACAAAATTTCCATTATTGGAGGTGCTGTTGTTAGTTTCCAGGTTGCAATTCTTTTGTATTCTGGGCATGTCACTTTACGTTTTGATTCTTAAAATTGTTGGTTTCTATTGTAGATTCAAATGTGTGTGGTGGAAAGCTTTATTCTCCTTCTGAACATCACATTTGGCATATCCATCAATGTCATAAGAATAAAGATTTTGTCTCCCAAAAACAGGTACTTCCTTGTCAGTCATTTTTTACGTAGTCACTTTCTTTTGAAGTTTTGGAAATGTTATGTAAAAAGCATTAGTAAAGCTTAGAAATTGGGGAATCTATTGTTTTTGCTTACTTGAGCCACTGAACTTCCTGCTGGTTGGATGATTCCTATATGGATGTCACTCTTAACTTCTTTACACAATCCAAGGAAGTTTATTGATATCAGTTGGAGTTCTTCAACTTTTCAAAAGTGACTATTACCTCCCTAAATTACCCTCCTAAAATTGTTACCCTGTTATAGTTATATCAAATCCCTCTCCCAACTATAACTCTTGGTTATTTATTAAGTGTTTAAGTAGAAAAAATATTTAATGCCACTTAGGTTATGTAAAGTGACTTATATTTCAGATATAAAAAACTTTCTGGAATGAGTTACAAATAGAAACAGATACATCAAAAAGGATTACTTGAGTTGCATACAAATTTTGATGGTCAAATCTTGAAGTGTGATTTTTCTTCACTATGAATACCTTGGCTTTCTAAAGAAAATTAAACCAGCTCTTTAATGTAACCATTTCTCTTGTTTAAAGTGATATTTTTTATAACCAATTACATGTTATCTTTGTTGTAGTAAACATATTATTACCCTCGATTGTCTGTTTCATTTAGCATATTCTTGTATAGTTGTATAGCTTATATTTTCCTATAGTACATAAAGAATTGCTCACTGAATCTGCCAACCCAATTTTAGTTCACTTGAAGATCCACTTCTTTCCATTGAAATGGACCTTGAGGAAGGTCACCATCATGACTTTGTAAGTATATGTTGTAAATGTCACCTTTTTTTATTAAGAATGCTGTTATAAATATATGTAGCTATAATGTTTAAATTTGAATAATTTACCTTTTGTAACCTGCTTTTTATCATGCTTCACCTCATCTGTTCTTTTTTTAAACAATATTGTTGATTATGAGAATTTGAGTCTTGCATGTTTGTTCTCTCTAGTCTGCATTATGATATAATAGGAACATCAAATGAGCTTCTTGTTCATTGCACACAATTTAAGGAACAAGCTGCACCATCACAACTTATGACGGATGAAGTTTCTATAAATTCTGTATTTTATATTGATTGATTGCTATGATTTGAAATTTATAATACAGAGAAAATGGTCTTATATGTTCTTCCATGAGAGTAGAATCTCTATGCTAATTTCTTAGATCACGTCACAATAGATTTTGGCAAATAAAATTGATTCTCAATGCTGCCTGATCATTTTCTCTGCTATTTATTATTTAACTTTGTGATAAGGTCTTACTAGCTGTCCTTTTTAACCTTTTTCTTGAAGGGAAAATCTTGGAACTTTTGTGATTTGATGACTTTCAAATTCATAAATCCTGTAATGAACCGAGGTGTGGTTAAACAACTGGACTTTGTAGATCTGCTGCAACTACCTTCAGATTTGAATGCTTCATCCTGTCATGATATACTTTTCTCCTGCTGGCAAGCACAACTGAGAAATAATGGTTCAAACCCATCTTTGCTTAGAGCAGTATGCCGTGCTTATGGATGGCCATATCTTCGCCTGGGCTTATTGAAGGTAAATTTCTATGCTATGTTCTGGTTTCCTCCCCTCTGCTCTCTATACATATATCTATTAAAATTTGGAGATTGTGCACTACTATTTAAAGTTGGTATATACTCTCAAGTTTAATTAGCAGTGGATGCTAGGATACTACTCTAAGTTTTGATTCTTGATGAACTTTTAGACATTGGAACTTTGACTCTGCCATAATTCCCTAACCTTCTGTCAGAAGATTCGATTTTTGGATTTCTTCTAGAAGTAGAAGAATTTCTTTGATCCAGTCTAGTATGTCTTGGTTTCTGGGAACTTTTCTTTATTACTGTTTCAATTCAAACGTTCTTGAATAAGAGAGCTAGGGCAGTAGATCAAATGTGATGGTTGCCAGCAGTTCAGGCATAGGATTCATTGATTAAATGAATGAACTTGAGTAGTGCATTACTTTCATTCAGTTATGCATGCTGAAACCAATTTTTTACCTGAAACTTTATTGTTTTAAAATTTCATGCTCTACAGTAATAAAATATTTGAACCTCTTGCAGGTGGTTAATGATTGTATTGGTTTTGTGGGACCATTGCTTCTCAATAAGCTGATCAAATTTCTTCAAGAAGGTGTTACAATAATTATTAGTTTGCATTACTTCATTGTGTTTGTTAAACTGTTGGGTAGCGCATATACACACACACACATTTTTCTTGTCTCTATCTCATCCAAAAAGTCTGTGTTGCTGTCTAAAGTTACTTTAAATTTGGAATTTCTACTGAATCTGTTGTTTAAAAATTGAAATTTGCAACTATGTAATATTATCAATCACAATTAAAAGAGAATTAAATTGCTAGGAAACTGAAATGGGGTGCTTAGATAATCCTATAACTGTTGGATCAGATATGAGCCTAAGGAGATCAGAAAAATAATTTCTAGGAAGTTACAGTGAGGTGCTTCGATAGTCCTTTTTCAGTTTGATCATATATGAGCCTCTGAAAACCAGGTTACAAAGAGAACCTGTGAGGACAATGGTCATCTTGTTATAACAAGAGCCTAATGCACTAAAAATCACTATGAAATGTATGCTTAGTGATCTAAATAGGGGTGTGTATCCTATAAGTACGCACATGAGAAAACATTTCTGATAGCCTTCTGTATATTATTTGTTTCTCTATTTGCCACTCTCTGTTGTTTCATAAGAATTGAAGAGGAATGGCATCCCCATCTTTTTTTATCTCGACAGTCAATTGAAAATAAAGGCATACTAAAAATTGTTATGCTTGGTTTGTATCCTACAGGTTCAGAGGGTTTAAATGGATATTTTCTTGCTATATCGTTGGGTCTCTCAACTGTAACTAAGTAAGTCTGGCTTATGTATTCAAATAAGGTAGTTACCCTTGTTCTCTATATTTTTACTGCCAGAATGTTATGCAGGGAGAATTGATTAGAGGTCTCATAGAAGAAAGGTAATTAAGATGAGGTCCCAAAAGTTGTAAATTACAACTTCTGGGCCTTACAATAACAAATTTTGACCTAGTGATTACAACTCATGAGACCTCATCTTAATTATGTTTCTTCCATAGGACCTCTAATTAACTCTCTCTTTTATGTTTCTGGGTGCAGCTTTGCTCAAGTAGTTCTTAATGCTGTTTTAATGGTGATTTCAAATAACAGTTGTTTATGATATTCTAACGTATTTAAAAATTTAACTGCTTATCATTCTTCCCCAATTAATTTGGTAATAGTCCTACTACTGTAAGCCATAGAAATGGAGAGATTTATGAATCAAATGATGAACTGATAAAGAAAAGAGTACAAGAAATCTTAGTCTTATGCATCTATGAAATGATTTTTTCTTGAATTTTGTTTACCTTTCAGTGTGATGTACTTATTTCCTTGAGAGATTGGCCTGGCAATAATTCCTTTATTTTATTTTAGTTGTAGTATAAACCAATGGTTTCTAATTTATGTTTCATTTGACTTAGATGTTATATTTAATTTTTAGAGGATTTTATTTATCTTCTTGTATCCTTCTTATCCAGATCTTTCTTAGACACACAATATTCCTTTCATCTTGGCAAGCTGAAGCTGAAGCTACGATCTAGTATCATGACTATAATATATCAGAAGGTATGTTATTTGTTTTATGTGTATAGTGTAAGCATGAAACAATAGATTTGGTAAAAGTAAAAAAAAGTTGATGAAAGTCTCATGAACTCAATGAAATTCACAAGTTTTGATTTTTAATTCATATAATGATCATGCTTGTTAGAAGATTATTAGGAAATAATTATAGTATTAGGAAATACTTGGAGTAGAAGAATATTAGTTTTTATTAGGTAATCATATTTGGTAAACTTGTAGGAGAAGTCTATTGTCTTTTAGGAAACTTTTATATTATAAGTATGTAAGCACATCAATGAAATAAAATGAAGACTTTTATTTTTGTGAAACCCTTTTGATTTCAACAATGCTAAATTGACAAGTTTTGACATTTAATTCATATAATGATCATGCTATGTTTTGAATTTATTATTGTGAATTTTATCATTCTATGGTTATGCCTATGAAGGGCCAACTAGGCTCAACGGTAAGCTCTTTGTCGTGAGGTCTGAGGTCGTGTATTCGAATTAGCCTCTTTTCATAAAGCATAAAGGCTGCCTAGTATATCCCTTCCACTGCACCCTAACTAAGTGGGGAGTAGAATTGAGTTGATCCTTTTTTTCTATGGTTATGCCTATGTCTTGTTTCCATGCTAAGTCATGTATTGTTGTGTGTGCTTGAAGTGCCTATGTGTGAACTTAGCAGAACGTTCAAAATTTTCTAATGGAGAAATTCAGACATTCATGTCTGTGGATGCTGATCGAACTGTCAACATGTGCAATAGTTTCCATGATCTGTGGAGGTATTCTCTTAATTATGAATTTCTTATGGTTAGGGTAAACCAAACTCTCTTTGATCTTATTCTAATTGTCTTGCATAATAATATTCTTCTTTTACATTATGTGCTGATAGCTAAAATAGTTGCCTTGATTTTTCTATATTCAGATCTTTGAAAGTTGAGGATCTGTAAAGTTGATAAAGTTGAATGCAAAGGACTGGTGCTATACTTGTGCTTTACATTCAATTTCACCAACTTCAACTTTAAAGGATATATGTTCTCAATTTTTGTTTTTCCCTTTCAATGATATTTATGTGTGATTTCTTTTGTGCCTTCATCTGTTTACTTGGGTCTTCAAGGATTTCTTCTGCTCCAAATAAGAATGGATATTGCATGGGCCTATTATATTGTTTAAAATACATTACAGAAAGCCAATGTATTTTGCATAGATCTTGAGGACTGTGATTTAATTGATTTTCAGCTTGCCTTTACAAATTGGAGTGGCGTTATATCTCTTGTACACTCAAGTCAAATTTGCATTTTTATCTGGATTAGCAATCACCATTTTGTTGATACCAGGTAAAATGGTACTTTTATAGATGTTTGAATGGTTGGAAACTGAACTTGTTCTATCATTGTTTTTTTTTTTCATGCTTCTCCTAACAATTGGTCCCGCTGTTGTATAACCTTCTCTCTTCCTAACCATCATATAGAAAGTATCACAAATACCCTCACTCACATGGTTCTCACACCACACAGTTATATTACCCTTGTGTCCATCAGGCTTTTTTAAAATAATGTATGTATATCATGAATTAGATTTTTTTTGTTTGGGGGGAGGGTGACTTCATTTTCATAAATAATACACTTGTGCTTGTTTATTTCTTTTCTTTTTTGTGTAGATAGAATTGTGGATGTTTAACCACATTTTTTAATCGATGCAGTCAATAAATGGATATCAGAATTGATTGCAAATGCAACTGAGAAAATGATGAAGCAGAAGGACGAAAGGTACTAATATGTTTAGTATCTTACAAGCGTACTTTGGTGTGACAGGTCAAATTTTCGATATGTAAAATTTTCATTTTGTTTGGTGATAACTCAAGACATGTGTTGCTTAATTATTCCTATTTCCATCACATCATAAATGGTTAGCTCCCCATCTTGTAGTTTGTTTGCAGTGGTTCCTTTCTCAACTTCTTTGGTACATCTAGGTTTTCTGTGGATGATTATATATTTTAAGAGGAAACCCTAGATAAAACATTGCTATATACTTTTTAGGGCAAGAGCCCTTTTTTTCCTCGGAAATAACCACTTAAGAGCATTGAGTGTTCTAAACTAACATGGGGAGCATATTTACCCTGGAAGTAACACATGTGTAGTTATTTCACCCTCTGGTGAATGTAATGCTGAAACGTTGACAACACGCATTGGTGGGTCTGTCCAGTCAAGGATAAATTGGCCAACATGTGATACTTCCAAGGTGAAAATGTACCAGTTGTTAGTTTAGAACACCCAATGCTCCTTTGTTACTTCCAGGGAAAAGGGCCCTTTCCCTAATTGTTATAGTTTCGAATTACAATACCTTTATAGGCTGGCAAATTATTCTAATGTTCTATCATTTCATTGAAATTTCAGTAAGTTTGGTAGTCATTTTCTTACATGCTACTTTTAAATGCAAATTGTACTGTTTTTTTTTTTCATGAATTTAATTTCTATTTTTGTAGTAATTTACTATGTCTCTGTGAACTTTTGGGTTTCTGTGAGAATTGTTTGGAGAGTGAATAATTTATGTTTCTAACTGTTATTCAAATATTTTTTTCTTGCCTGGATTTCAGGGTTAATGATTTAATGTTTTCTTTCCAATTATGGAATTTCACTTTTATTTTGTAATGTTGCATTGTGGTGGATAAGGATCAAAGCCACTACTTCTCTTTAGATTCTTATGTTTACATTTTGTACAGGATACAGAGGACAGGGGAACTTTTGACTTATATTCGCACTTTGAAGATGCAAGCATGGGAACTTCTTTTTACTGGTTGGCTTATGGAGACAAGAACTTCTGAAGTAAAACACTTAGCTGTAAGACTTGTAGCTTGTGCTTTGATTTTTGTCTGCTTTGAGATAGAGTGTAATGAATCTTTCTTTAATGCGGTGTATACAAGTACAGGACACCAAATTTCATATATAAAATAGAAGATTCTTCTTGAAGTTAAACAAAGAAAAGAGAAGAGAAGAGCATTCTATATGCTGACATTTTGATTTTCTAGTGTAGCACACCAAAGAACTACCGTTGTTGAACTTAATTTACTCCATTTGTTCTATTGTTATTTTGTAGACTCGGAAGTACTTGGATGCATGGTGTGTATTCTTTTGGGCTACAACACCAACTCTCTTTTCTCTTTTCACATTCGGACTCTATGCATTGATGGGGCACCAACTTGATGCTGCAATGGTATTTTAATATATCTGACCCAATCTTACTGATAAATTATTTATTTTTCAATAAATTATTTTCTTTAGATGTTGTAGTCATTGTTAAGATACTTGATTTTGTTGAAAGTTTGTGATTGCAGGTTTTTACTTGTCTGGCCTTGTTCAACACATTAATATCACCACTGAATTCATTCCCTTGGGTGATTAATGGATTGATTGATGTGAGTCTACATTATCCTAAGAATTTTTACAAATAATGCTGGTTGAACTTGTTCTTGATAAGATCGGACGCACTTTTGCATTATAGGCCTTTGTATCCTCCAGACGGTTGAGCAGGTTTCTATCTTGTCCTGAAAATACATCTAAGGTTAAAGAGATCAATTCATGTTCCTTGCCTTTTCATGGTGAACAGCCTGACTCCTCTCAAGGCTTAGCAGTTTTTGTCCAAGATGCATGTTGTACTTGGTCAAGCAGTGATGAAGAAGCATCAAACTTGGTCTTGAACCATGTCAGTCTAAGCCTTTCAAAGGGCTCCTTTGTTGTATTGATTGGAGAGGTAAGAAACCTTGATGCTAAGGATTTTTTCATACTTTGTAAAAAGGATTTTTCAATGGGCATACACCTTTTTAAATCTCTACATTGTACTCCCTTGGGTCCTAAATATAAGACCTATTGGGGGAGATGAATTTGGTCCTACATATAAGACCTATTTCTAATTTTTTACCAACTTCCCAAATTATCCTTATCAATGCTCCCTGTTGAAAATAAAAGGGTTTCACAAAAATAAAAGTCTTCTTATTATTTCACTGATGTGCTTACATACTTATAATATAAAAGTTTCCTAAAAACAATAAACTTCTCCTACAAGTTTACCTAAATAAAACTCCTAATAAAACATAATATTCTTATTCTCTAAGTATTTCCTAATACTATAATTATTTCCTAATACTCTTCTAACACTCCCCCTCAAGTTGGAGCATCCAACTTGTTACAAAGATAATCCCAAAAACAAACAAAACTCAACACTCCCCATGAACAAATCAGTGAACTTGATGCAAAACCAAAGCTGAAATCTGAAATCCAAAAGTGCAACCAAAACATGCCAAACAGGCACCAAACTGGAGCTCGTCCCAACACAAACCCGAATGCAATCACCACTGAGATCCACCGGAACGGGATGACAACTCCAAAACACGAAATTCAAACAAAACTCTGAATTACAAAACTCCATACCACCAATGGAAATAGCATCAAGATCACAAAAAAGGGACAACCAAAATTCCAAGAACCAAACTGCAAGAGGCACAAATCAACACTAAAAATCTGAAAGAGCTAGAATATGAAACCACAAGATCCACGAGCACCTTTTTTTTTTTTCTCTATTTCGCCATTGAACACAAAAAGACAACCAAATAACTTCACTAAGAGCTACAAACGACCAAATCAGGGTCAGAAACGAGGTCAGAAATGACAACAGAACGTTCGCCGGTGAAAAAACGGGAGAAAACAGCGGACAACGGCGGCGGCGCGTGGGGTGAAGACGGCGGCGCGTGGGGGCGCGTGCGGAGGAGGAATGTGACCGGACTGACTGGGGAATCTTCGCCGGCCCCGTGCGAAGCAAATGGAACGGCGCGTGTTACGAGGAGATGACCGGAAGGGGGCAGAACGACTGAGACGCCCTTGTACTGTTCACGTGAACAGTACTCCGAACCAGGAAGACTAGAAACGAACTAGGGCGGCCAGAAAGAGAGCCTCTGCTCTGATACCATGTTGAAAACAAAAGGGTTTCACAAAAATAAAAGTCTTCTTATTATTTCACTGATGTGCTTACATACTTATAATATAAAAGTTTCTTAAAAACAATAAACTTCTCCTACAAGTTTACCTAAATAAAACTCCTAATAAAACATAATATTCTTATTCTCTAAGTATTTCCTAATACTATAATTATTTCCTAATACTCTTCTAACACTCCCCCTCAAGTTGGAGCATCCAACTTGTTACAAAGATAATCCCAAAAACAAACAAAACTCAACACTCCCCATGAACAAATCAGTGAACTTGATGCAAAACCAAAGCTGAAATCTGAAATCCAAAAGTGCAACCAAAACATGCCAAACAGGCACCAAACTGGAGCTCGTCCCAACACAAACCCGAATGCAATCACCACTGAGATCCACCGGAACGGGATGACAACTCCAAAACACGAAATTCATACAAAACTCCGAATTACAAAACTCCATACCACCAATGGAAATAGCATCAAGATCACAAAAAAGGGACAACCAAAATTCCAAGAACCAAACTGCAAGAGGCACAAATCAACACTAAAAATCTGAAAGAGCTAGAATATGGAACCACAAGATCCACGAGCACCTTTTTTTTTTTTTCTCTATTTCGCCATTGAACACAAAAAGACAACCAAATAACTTCACTAAGAGCTACAAACGACCAAATCAGGGTCAGAAACGAGGTCAGAAATGACAACAGAACGTTCGCCGGTGAAAAAACGGGAGAAAACAGCGGACAACGGCGGCGGCGCGTGGGGGCGCGTGCGGAGGAGGAATGTGACCGGACTGACTGGGGAATCTTCGCCGGCCCCGTGCGAAGCAAATGGAGCGGCGCGTGTTACGAGGAGATGACCGGAAGGGGGCAGAGCGACTGAGACGCCTCTTGTACTGTTCACGTGAACAGTACTCCGAACCAGGAAGACTAAAAACGAACTAGGGCGGCCAGAAAGAGAGCCTCTGCTCTGATACCATGTTGAAAACAAAAAGGTTTCACAAAAATAAAAGTCTTCTTATTATTTCACTGATGTGCTTACATACTTATAATATAAAAGTTTCCTAAAAACAATAAACTTCTCCTACAAGTTTACCTAAATAAAACTCCTAATAAAACATAATATTCTTATTCTCCAAGTATTTCCTAATACTATAATTATTTCCTAATACTCTTCTAACACTCCCCCTCAAGTTGGAGCATCCAACTTGTTACAAAGATAATCCCAAAAACAAACAAAACTCAACACTCCCCATGAACAAATCAGTGAACTTGATGCAAAACCAAAGCTGAAATCTGAAATCCAAAAGTGCAACCAAAACATGCCAAACAGGCACCAAATGGAGCTCGTCCCAACACAAACCCGAATGCAATCTCCACTATGATCCACCGGAACGGGATGACAACTTCAAACTAGAGCTCGTCCCAACACAAACCCGAATGCAATCACCACTGAGATCCACCGGAACGGGATGACAACTCCAAAACACGAAATTCAAACAAAACTCCGAATTACAAAACTCCATACCACCAATGGAAATAGCATCAAGATCACAAAAAAGGGACAACCAAAATTCCAAGAACCAAACTGCAAGAGGCACAAATCAACACTAAAAATCTGAAAGAGCTAGAATATGGAACCACAAGATCCACGAGCACCTTTGTTTTTTTCTCTTTCGCCATTGAACACAAAAAGACAACCAAATAACTTCACTAAGAGCTACAAACGACCAAATCAGGGTCAGAAACGAGGTCAGAAATGACAACAGAACGTTCGCCGGTGAAAAAACGGGAGAAAACAGCGGACAACGGCGGCGGCGCGTGGGGTGAAGACGGCGGCGCGTGGGGGCGCGTGCGGAGGAGGAATGTGACCGGACTGACTGGGGAATCTTCGCCGGCCCCGTGCGAAGCAAATGGAGCGGCGCGTGTTACGAGGAGATGACCGGAAGGGGGCAGAGCGACTGAGACGCCCCTTGTACTGTTCACGTGAACAGTACTCCGAACCAGGAAGACTAGAAACGAACTAGGGCGGCCAGAAAGAGAGCCTCTGCTCTAATACCATGTTGAAAACAAAAGGGTTTCACAAAAATAAAAGTCTTATTATTTCATTGATGTGCTTATATACTTATAATATAAAAGTTTCCTAAAAACAATAAACTTCTCCTACAAGTTTACCTAAATAAAACTCCTAATAAAACATAATATTCTTATTCTCTAAGTATTTCCTAATACTATAATTATTTCCTAATCCTAATACTCTTCTAACACTCCCCAATAAAATAGACAAATAAGAGAGAAAGGGTGAGGGTAAAGGTAGATGGTTAGAGTATATTGGTAATACCATGTTTTTTTAGCTAACTTAACTAACACCCTTAATATAATCAAATTAGGTAAATATGTCTCATATTTAAGAACAGAGGAAGCAATTCAGTTTATTATAAGGATTGTCAGAACATTTCAGCTTTTATGGTGAATATAGATATGTAGGATTTATGGCTCTTATCTCATAATGTATTATTTGACATTGCTTCTCTCATTTATTGAGATTTTGTTTACTAAGAGCAGGATGTATATTTATTGTTTATGTGTACACTTTGTTAACTGCAAGTATTCAGGTTGGTTCAGGTAAATCATCATTGTTATATTCAATTCTGGGAGAAACACGGGTAACTCATGGATCAGTTCACTCCGATGGATCAGTGGCATATGTACCACAGGTTTGTGAATGTGGTTGCCATATGCTTAATTCCTATGATGAAGGTTCTGATGTATTTTACTGATGCTGCAGGTCCCATGGATTTTATCTGGAACATTACGTGACAACATAATATTTGGGAAATGTTATGATCCCAAAAGGTGTAATACCTTAAGATGAAATGCCTCCCTCAATAATTTTTATTTGACTGAAACTTTCACCTATTGTTTCTGCTTGATGTTGAATTACATAAACCTTACTGCCATATATAGGTATGCAGAAACTATTCAAGCATGTGCGCTCGATGTTGATATCTCAATAATGGTTGGAGGGGACATGGCTTACATAGGGGAAAAGGGAGTCAACTTATCAGGTGGACAGAGAACTCGTCTTGCTTTAGCGAGGTGACAACTCATTCTGCTTAACATGTCTTAAATGCTTTATGTAGAGCTTTTTGATGCCTGAATTTTTAGGAGTTTATTACTAATCTGTAATTAACAGGGCACTGTATCATGGCTCTGATGTGATTATGCTTGATGATGTCCTGAGTACAGTTGATGCACAAGTTGCTCGTTGGATCTTACACAATGCCATCCTAGGTCCTCTTGTGCAGGGAAAAACGCGATTGCTTTGTACCCATAATATTCAGGTTATCAATACCTTGAATTGCACTGGACTTGTCAAATCATTCAGTGGAAATATATATCAACACGAGTGAAAATTTAACATTAATGTTTCTGCTATGAATTTAGAAGTATCTCATCCATAAGATGTTTACTTTTGATTTTTTTTACTGGCATACAATGATATTATATAAGGATTGGCATTGTGATGTATCTAAAATTTACATGCAGGCAATATCCTCTGCTGAGATGGTTATTATAATGGACAAAGGGCGCGTAAAGTGGGTGGGAAGTCCTAATGATCACCAAGTCTCTTCATATATAACATTCTCCCCCTTGAATGAACTTGATTCAGATATACAGAATTCAGGGCAATCTTGCAGCACAAATGATTCTTCCAAATTAAAAGAGCTTCCAGATAGAGAAATAAACCATGTTGTGGAGGGAGCAGAGGAGGTCATTGAAGCTGAGTTGAGAAAAGTGGGAAAAGTGGAACTTGGAGTGTACAAGTGAGTCTAGACATATTCCATATTTGTATCAGTCAGTTTATACAGGGCCTGTTGTCATCTCTCTTGACTTCTGTGGATGTCGATCTAAATTGCTAGCTGATAAATTGGCACTCTTTTGTAGGAACTATGCTATGTTCACTGGCTGGTTCATTACAGTTGTTATATGCCTGTCAGCTGTTCTAATGCAAGCTTCTCGTAATGGAAATGATTTATGGCTGTCATTTTGGGTTGATACGGCAGAAAGCAGTCAAACAAGATTCTCTCTGTCCTTTTATCTTGTAAGTTTTTTTTTTCGGCTCTAATGTCTAATTCAAAACGTCCAACAAAATAACTCCAACTTAACTTTGATTTTATTTTGCTATTTAGACACAACAATGTTTACAATTCTCTTTTCTTAATATTATTTCACAAAATTAATATACAGAGATTATATGAAACTGTTGTATAAAACCAATCACAATTAAAAGTGTTCAATCTTAAATATCTATGGTTTGTGGTTCTTCCCTGTTCAGAACATGCAACTTGTACACATTAAACCTATCAAATTAAATATTTTTGAATCTTGCAAAATAATATAGATTAGTATGAAATGTAACTTTCTATTTTCATTGACTTGTTACCTGACTTTGCAGGCTATATTGGGTCTCTTTTGCATCATAAATTCTCTTCTCACTTTGGTGAGGGCGTTCTCTTTTGCATTTGGTGGCTTACAAGCAGCCATTAAAGTGCACAACAGAATTCTTGGTAATCTTATCAATGCACCTGTGCATTTCTTTGATCAGACACCAGGTGGAAGAATACTCAACAGGTCAAGATACGATGTCTTCAAGCCATAGTTGATTATACTACTATACAAGTTAAGTTCCATGATTTATGTTCTTTTTCATACAGGTTTTCCTCGGATCTTTATACAATTGATGACTCCCTTCCATTCATTATGAACATTCTCCTAGCTAACTTTGTTGGACTCTTGGGCATTGCAGTAGTTTTGTCATATGTTCAGGTAACCATAATGTTTCCCATCTTGCCTTTAAGATTTGAAAAATATCCAAATATGTTATATCTGTCTCCCAGCAGAAATATTGGTTTAACGGTTTTCTGCAGGTCTTTTTCTTAATCCTGCTATTGCCATTTTGGTATATCTACAGTAGACTCCAGGTACCACTTAACTTCTGATTAAGTAGAGCACTCATATGTTTTCCTCTTTATCTCCTTTCGTATTCTTCTAAATTCTTTCTTGCACACACGCTCACACTATTACCTTGGAATAATTTGAATGTGGTAAACATAATGATAAGACTTGTCTTTAGGTTATTACTATCCTAGAAGTAAATAATGTCAGACAAATGAGTACTTAACAGGATTGACAATTTTTTGAAACATAAGTTTTGCTATAAGGGTTTAGAATAAATTACTGATGATCAAATCTCTTTAAAATGGTATTACTGATTCAGTAGGCAAGTCATTGACAGCTGAAACTGCCTATGTTTTGTCTTTAAATATGTGTATTTTGTGGTCATATCTGAGTTCAAAGATTATTCCAAACTGTAAGTATTTTGTTTTCCTTCCTTTGTATGCCAAATTTGAACTACTCTATGTATTTTATTTCAGTTCTTCTACAGGTCAACATCTAGAGAACTACGACGACTTGACAGTGTTTCTCGTTCTCCTATTTATACATCTTTCACTGAAACGCTTGATGGATCATCAACTATCAGGGCATTCAAATCTGTGGTAAGTGTGAGTGTGTGCGTGTTTGTGTGTGTGTGAAATGAGAATAATAATACCACTTATAGGTGGGGCTTCCTAGGATGAATTAGAAGTCCCACCACTATCAAGTGGTTGAATCTAATTTAGCAATAATTATGGAGCAGTTCTACTTGGACTCTCCTGTGGTTTAGTATTAACTGGAAGGAGTGGGGAGTGTGGTTTATCTTCAGTTTTGTTTTTCTTGTCCGCTGCTTGAAATGGTTGCTTTCCTGCTCCCCTTGATTTTATCTTCTGCGTAATTTGTCTTGTCATATAAATGTCTTCTGCGTGAATATAAAATTTTTGCCTCCATGGTACTAATAAAATTTACACCATGGTCGGTTTGGACAGGACTTGTTTTTTTCCAAGTTTATTGAACATGTAACATTGTATCAGAAGACTTCTTACACAGAGATAGCAGCCAGTTTATGGCTTTCCTTACGTCTTCAAGTACGTCTCTGAAACCACTGTACATATTGGACATTTTATTTATAAGATTTATTTATGTGGTTCTCATAACATGGCCAGCATAACACTTTTCACCATTTATAACTTTCTTTCAGTTATTAGCTGCATTTATCATCTCATTCATTGCACTGATGGCTGTGGTTGGAGGTCATGGCAATCTGCCAATCAACTTTGGCACCCCTGGGCTGGTTTGTCTAATAACTTTGTTAGTTCTCTGATTTATATCTATTGGTTTCAATGTGTGTGAGAAGTAACCTAAAAACTAACTGTGGCCCTTTTATTTTTTCCCTTATCAGGTAGGATTGGCCCTCTCATATGCAGCTCCAATCGTCTCCTTGTTGGGAAGCTTTTTAACAAGTTTCACTGAAACAGAAAAGGAAATGGTTTCAGTTGAAAGAGTCCTTGAAGTATGAATTAGGCTATATTTTTTCTCTTAGACGTGGGTAGAAATTTATGTACTAGCATGTAACAAACATTATATTTTTTCCTAGTATATGGACATTCCTCAAGAAGAAATTGCTGGACGGCTATGCATGAACCCAGATTGGCCAAATCAAGGAGTAATAGAGTTCCAAAATGTTACCTTAAAATACAAGCCATCTTTGCCACCTGCACTCTGCAATCTTAGTTTTACAATTGCTGGAGGGACACAGGTTAGTGATTGATACTTGCTGTGGTGCTCAAGATCATTATGTTGTATTGTATCCATTAATTATGTACAAATCTTCTACACATGTTATGTTACCAGATTGGAATTATAGGAAGAACAGGTGCTGGAAAGTCTAGTGTGTTGAATGCTCTTTTCCGCCTTACACCGATATGTACAGGCTCTATTTTCGTTGATGGCATTAATATTAACAGCATTCCTGTCAGAGACCTACGTTCTCGTTTGGCTGTTGTTCCTCAGAGTCCATTCCTGTTTGAAGGATCATTAAGGTGTCCTAAATTTTTATTGTTAGTACTTATGATACTACATCTGATTTTACCTTAATTTAAATTATGGTTGTCAAAATTTTATTTTAAGTGAAAAGCCTGTTTAATTTTCCATATCACGTTAGTTGGCCATTAAAAGAATTCATATTCATATTGTTTTAAATTGCATTTTGTGTCCAACAAATCTATAACTTTGGAAATCGTTTAAAATATATCTCCCATATTTAAACTCTTAGCTTGTTGGTTAAATAAATCTAGCATCTTATTTTTTTTCCTTCTTTTTTTAACTTTTTAAATCTTTTGATGAACTTTTCTGAGATTTTCTGGGTCTAGTGTAGGAGGTTTAGAAAGAAAAGGGCATAAATAAGTTTCCCATATGGCTAAATATGTTCCATGCATGCATAAAAGTTGCCATATGGCAAACCACAGACCGCACCACAATTAACGAAAATCAGATAGTAATGTTAGCCTCTGGTATCAATATGAACGTCTGCATAACATACAGATTCATATGAACAAGGTAAAAATAAAACAATAACTCTTAGAACCCGTATGAAATATGATCTACACTTTTAGCCTTCTGGTGCCAAAATGGGGTTTTGACCAATTAAATTTTTGATACATTATTATGTTGGATTGTAGCATGGGTGATTATCTATTGCAGCTTCCTAGCTAACAAAGATTTGTTGTTCTTGTTCTCAAGGGATAATCTAGATCCCTTCCAAATGCATGATGACTTGAAGATTTGGAATGCTTTGGAGAAATGTCATGTGAAAGATGAAATAGAAGCAGCTGGAGGGCTACATATTCTCGTAAAGGAATCTGGGACGTCATTTTCTGTTGGCCAAAGGCAGCTTCTTTGCCTTGCTCGTGCTCTTCTCAAATCTTCAAAGGTAAAGATCACATTCACAACTAAAGTAGTCACCATAACATAGTTGTCTTTATACTGGATGTTGTAAATAATGTCAAGAAACAAATCACATTCTTTTGATATCACATTAAAAATTTTGCCCTTGACTGAGTAAGGACCCCATCAATATTTATTAGTTTTACTATAAATACATATGTAGCTGATCCCACCTAATGCATAAGGCTTGTCGTTGTCAGTTGTTTTTCTATAAAAATTCATTAAATTTGAAGAGGCGCACCTGTCCACATTTATCTCAATATGTCACTGCCCCTTAAATGTGAGGGAAAATGACAAATAAAGACCTCCGAATGTACAAAAGGACAAGTAAGGAACTCAAACTTCCAAAAGGACAAGTAAGAAACTCAAATTTCCAAATAGAAAAATTAACAACTGGAACATACCTATTAACAACTGGAACATACCAATTAATAATTGTCTGGTTCTGTGGATAATCATGGACAGATTTGTGAAGAAGATAGAGAGAAAATATATTTTCTTATATCAAAGTTGATGTACAAGAGCCTACTTATAGGCTAGAAGGAAGACAGGATAATAATCCCTAATTAATGCTAATGATAACTCATAAAGCTAATAAGAGCCTACATAATCAGCAAGAATATTTACAATAATTACAGAATATTCTCACACTCCCCCTCAAGTTGGATCATATATGTCGATCATGTCCAACTTGCTTACACAATTATCAAATGCGGGTTTGAGTAGCGCCTTCGTTAGTACATCAGCAGCTTGAAGGTTTGTCGGAAGAAAGATCAAACATATGGTCCCTTCTTCAACTTTTTCTCTGATGAAATGTCTGTCTATCTCCACATGCTTTGACCTCTCGTGCTGAACAGGATTTAAGGCCATGCTTATAGCTGCCTTATTGTCACAATAGAGCTTGAGTGGCAAATCCACTTGGACTTGTATCTCGCAAAGAACACGTTTTAACCACATTTCCTCCATTATTCCTTGAGCCAACGCCCTTAATTCAGCTTCAACACTGCTTTTAGACACAACCCTCTGTTTCTGACTCTTCCAAGTTACTAAATTTCCCCATACAAATGAGCAATAACCAGAAGTAGATCTTCGGTCAGGATGTGTTCCTCCCCAACTTGCATCAGTGTAAACTTCAATCGATCTTCGTTCTTGTTTCCGGAAAAACAAACCTTTCCCGGGAGTACCTTTTAGATACCTCAATATCCTGCACGCAGCATCCATATGCTTCTTCCTTGGATCACTCATATATTGACTAGCAACACTTACTGCAAACGCTATATCAGGTCTTGTGTGGGAAAGGTAAATTAGTTTCCCAACAAGTCTTTGATATCTTTCTTTATCTACTGGCTCTTCTAGCTCTTTATCTTCCTCTTCAGCTTCAGTATCATCATCAAGATCATCCTCTTCTGAATCCCCCTCTTTTCTAGGCTTCTTCTTTTTCTTAGGAGGTACAATAGGAGTTGGTTCAGGACTACACCCCAACATGCCTGTCTCTTCGAGGAGATCCAGTATATACTTCCTTTGGGACACATAAACTCCTTTCCTTGATCTTGCAACTTCCATTCCAAGAAAGTACTTCAGATTCCCTAGGTCTTTGACTTCAAATTCCTTGCCAAGCGCAAGTTTTATCCTAGACATTTCATCAATATGATCACCTGTAAGAATTATATCATCAACATACACAATAAGGATACATCTTCTTCCTCCCTCTGTTTTGACAAACATAGTATGATCTGATAAACACTGTTTGTAGCCTTCAACTTTCAGGACCTTTGAAAACCTGTCAAACCAAGCCCTGGGAGACTGTTTCAAGCCATAGAGAGACTTCTTCAACTTGCAAACCTTATCACCTCTTCCCTCCTCAAAACCAGGAGGTAAAGTCATGTAAACCTCTTCTTTAAGCTCTCCGTTCAAGAAGGCATTCTTAATGTCCATCTGATGAAGTGGCCATTCCAAGTTAGCTGCTACAGACAATAAAACTCGGATAGTGTTCAATTTTGCCACTGGTGCAAACGTCTCTTGGTAGTCTAGACCATAAGTCTGAGTGAAACCTCTTGCCACAAGTCTTGCTTTTAACTTGTCAAGAGTACTATCAGCCCTATACTTAGGAGTAAACACCCATTTGCAATTAACAAGTTTCTTGCCTCGGTTTTTCAACAACAGCCCACGTCTCATTCTTCTCAAGAGCTCTCATCTCCTCCATAACTGCTGCTCTCCATTCAGGTACCTCAAGTGCCTCCTGAATGTTTTTAGGAATATTGACTTTATCCAAACCGGTAACAAATGCCCTATAGCCTATGGAAAGAGCATTATAGGACATATACTTTTGAATTGGATGTAGAGTACATGATCGAGACTGTTTCCTGTGAGCAATAGGCAAATCAAGGTCATTATATTCATTAACATTTACATGAATTTCCTGAGATACCTCTGGAACAGTCTCTTCAGCAGCCATCACCACTTCTGACTCCTTTGGTTCTTCAGGAGCTATCGCTGGTTCTGAATGCTTGAGTGCTTCAGATGCAAGTTTCTTTCCTCCCTTAGATTTTTGCCTTCGTGAGTACACCATCATATCTTTGTTCCCTGCATTCAAATTTTGCACAAGAGATGGTTGGGTTAAGGGAGGTTCGATTTGTGGTGGTGGTGATGGCTCTGTCTGTGGTATAGATGGAGGTGATGGCTCTGTTTGTGGTAAAGGTGAAGGTGATGATTCTATCTGTGGAAGGGTTATCCATTGTTCAAGAGTGTTATATTCTTGTACAGGTTCAGGCACCCAAGTCTGAGATTCACTCGTTCTCTCCCCCTGAATTGAAGATTTGGGATAGAAAGGTGTATCTTCATGAAATGTAACATCAAAGCTTACAAATAGGTGTTTAGAGACAGGATCAAAACATTTGTACCCTTTTTGAGTTGGAGAATACCCAAGAAAAATACATTTCACTGCACGAGGATCAAATTTGTTATTTGGATGAGCATGAACAAAGGCAGTACAACCAAAAACACGAAATGGAAGATTTGATTCAAGGTGAGTGGTAGGAAAGATACTTTGTAACATTTTGAGTGGAGTTTCAAAAGATATCACCTTATTTGGCATTCGGTTGATGAGGTGGGTGGCAGTTAAAATGACATCTCCCCAATAAAACTTTGGTACATTTGAAGTGATCATAAGAGCCCTAGTGACTTCCAAGATGTGTCTATTTTTCCTTTCAGCAATCCCATTTTGTTGAGGGGTATGAACACACGAACTTCTATGGATAATACCATGAGTTTGGAGAAAATCACTCAAAGTTCGGTTAAAATACTCAGGGCCATTGTCAGAATGTAAAACTTTGATACTTGTATTAAACTGATTTTTTATCATAGCATAGAAACTCATGAAAGCATTTGGTGCCTCAGACTTGTCCTTCAACAGATAAACCCAACAAACACGAGTGTGATCATCTATGAATGTAATAAACCCCCTTGCTTTGGTACGGTTTGGATTGCGGGAAGGTCCCCATAAATCACTATGAATGGTAGTGAATGACTTGGTAGGAATATATGGAGCTCTAGGATATGATGACCGGTGGTGTTTGGCCAATTCACAGACTTCACATTTCATATCAAGGTTTGATGGTGGGCAAATAGTTGGAAACATACGGGATAAATAATGGAAATTAGGGTGACCCATTCTCTTGTGCAACAACATAATATCTTCATTTTTAGAGATTGTGTTACATATCCTTCTGATAGGTTGGTGACTCACTCTGGCGTCGTCAAGGAAGTAAAGTCCCTCACATTCCTTAGCATGACCAAACACCATCCCCGATGATAGATCCTGAAACACACAATGAGTAGGCAAAAAATTAGTAGAACAATTCGATTGCTTTGTCAATTGACTGACAGATAGTAAACTGCACGCTAATTTCGGCACATGTAAAACAGATTCTAGAGTGATACTCTCTGAAATTTTAATACTCCCTTTCCCAGCAATAGTAGCGAGTGAGTCATCAGCAATTTTCACTTTCATGTTGCCAGCACTTGGGATGTAACTAGTGAACAATTTGTGATTGTCAGTCATGTGATCAGAGGCTCCAGAATCAACAATTCATACCTGTCGATCCTGTGAGGTTTTTAGAGCTTGGAGAAAGTTACCACGCTTTGTTACAAACGTTAAAGATACCGTCTCCATAGCAACGGTTGTTTCAGTTGATGAATGAGTCGCCTCCCTTACTACCAATCTTATGGTAGCGTTGACTAAAAGGCTTAAAGTCATCATCTTCTCCACTACCAAATCTGTAACTAACCAAAAACATGTCTCAATGCCTCGACACATCATTTTAGTGACATTGAACAGCAACCCACAACCTTCAAAGGTAAACACACGAACAAACAGTGCCCAAACAACACTGCCCAATCTGGAAAGTTCAGCACTCGACCTCGGATCCAACATCTGAGACCGGAATATGGCCGGAAATGGAGTGGCAAACGCAGCGGTGGAAGTCGCCTCCGAAACCTCCCTCTCACGCGCCGTCACGCGCCGCCCCGGCGCGTCGGCCGGCGAACTGTACGGCGGCGCGTGGACCCCACGCGCGCCTCCGTTGGCGGTGGATTTCTGGGATCTGGCCGATCTTGGCCTCCTTTCTTCGATGGTGCCGGCGGTGAGAGTCCAGAGTGTCTCCATCATCACGCACATGAACACCAAGATGTTTAGAAGAGAGGGTTTCACCATTTTGATCTATGCGTATGCTCCCTGACTACAATTTTTAGCCCTTTTGCTCTGATACCATGTGGATAATCATGGACAGATTTGTGAAGAAGATAGAGAGAAAATATATTTTCTTATATCAAAGTTGATGTACAAGAGCCTACTTATAGGCTAGAAGGAAGACAGGATAATAATCCCTAATTAATGCTAATGATAACTCATAAAGCTAATAAGAGCCTACATAATCAGCAAGAATATTTACAATAATTACAGAATATTCTCACAGGTTCCTTAATTGTCTTTTTAAAATTCTGAATTCCTTGCTTGTACTTTTGGAAGTTTGAGTTCCTTATTTGTCCTTTTGGACATTCTGAGGTATTTATTTGTCATTTTCCTTAAATGTGCTCTTCTCATCTCAAAATAATAGTACCACACCTTTGTCTCTATAGGATCTGATGATTTTGCAATCAGCATCTCCCTCCCTCTCTCTCTCTATATATATATATATTCCCATTGTGCTTTTTTACTTTCACCTAAAATATCTCTGAAGGTTTTTCAACTACTGAAATATTTCCAATTTATGTTTACTGCTTTTTTATCTTCACATGCTAAGCAAATACAAAAGGTGCAAGATTTCTTTTAGTACAATGGAAGTGATTACGCAAAATAAAACCTGGCATTTGGAAGAGATTATAAACTGGAAAATAGTGTGACTATTTTTAAAATGTATGTATACCTTGAGAACATGTATATGATTGACAATTTGACATTAAAAAATTTCAGGTTCTATGTTTGGATGAATGTACAGCCAACGTGGACACACAAACTGCTTCACTCCTTCAAAGTACAATATCTGATGAATTCAAGGGCACAACTGTAATTACAATAGCTCATAGGATCTCGACAGTTTTGAATATGGACAGTATTTTAATTCTTGACCATGGGAACCTGGTAAGTATTAGTCAACGCTCCTCTTGTCAATTGTTAATCTTTGAGTACAACCATTTGTTGAGTTCTCATAGGCTATGGGATTTAATATTCATTTTTGGGGAATTGCATCACTGTTACTTGTTTATCAAGATTACTCTTGGTAGTTAGCCTATTAAGAATCAGTTCATCAACTACCAAGTACTCTCACTCTTGTCCTTTTTATAAGCAACGATTTGTATGTCTGGAAATTTAATGCACTTTTTCTGCTTTTACCATCCTTCAACTACAAGTCTCTCTCATCTCTTTTTCACACTCATTTTCTCTTAGTCATCATCTTCATAAATAGAGTATATTTGAAAAAACAAAAAAACAAACATATTTTTATTACAAATAATTTTAAATAAGAGTTTGATTAGAGAGAGAATTAGTTAAGATGTATAAAAACATAATCCCTTTGCCATTATCACTTCACATCCTAATTACTGTTCATAAATCTGTCTATGCCACAAGCTATGTTTATTAGACTATTCAATGTCCCAAGTAATTTGCAGGAGACTATTTAGTTTTTCAGGGGAATAAATTAAATAAGTATAAGGTGTTTGCTACCAATTTTTTTAATAAAAGCAAAAAAAAAAAACTTCACTGTTTCTGAAAGTTTGAGCACAACCCGATTGTATCTTTCAGACTACATGTTATGTTCTTTTTGTTTTTTTTGAAAACCTTGTTGGTAAAATCCTGAGACATCATTTTACTTAGTATGGAGATTTTCATACTTCATATACTTTTTTAGTTTTTTATGGTATGGTTTTTCATCTGGAAACACTAACTTTTCCTATTATACTCAGTTAACCCATTCAGTGTCTTATTAAACTCTGTCCTTGTAGGCTGAACAAGGAAACCCACAGGTTCTTCTGAAACATGACTCCTTATTCTCCAGTTTTGCTAGAGCTTCATCAATGTAATATACACTAAGGCTGTTTTTGAAGATGAGATCTGACAAACTAGAAGCTTGATATCGCGCAAATAAGAATCAATGAGGTCATGTTTTGACACTAATCTTTTCCAGAAAAGAGTCTCTGCAGTGATATTGACAAATTTAGATCTTTTTTTTTTCGGTGCCCGGCCCCCTTCGGGAACCGACTAATCCGAAATGGGGGTGACGGCTTCCCAAGGGTTCGAACCCATGACCTGGTGGGTACGCGGTGCCTTACCTTCCCCTTTCTTACCAGTTGGTCTACGCCCCCTTCGGCTGAGAAATTTAGATCTTTACTTGGTCAGTTCTTGTAAAATATCTAACCTAGAACTAGTTAGTAGTACTTTGTCTAGAATCAAAATTTAGCATTATGTCTTCATGCCTTGCTTTATGACTAAATAGGATTTCTGTTTAGCATAAAGGCAAATTTTATTGAATGTTAGTAGGGCAGTTTCAAATGTTGCATGAGGACTAATATTGTAAATTAACTCCCTCCCTTACAGTTCTCTTGTGATTTTATAGTTATCGGTCTTTGTTTCAAAACTTACAGCTTTATCAGAGTTTCAATGCTTGCTTTATTAATTTTTTTCAGCTATACCTTCATTCAACATCTTACTGTTTTTTCTCATTTCAATCTCTCTGCTACTAAAAATGAAAGAAATTTAGCCATATTTTAATTAATTATCAAGTTCTCAATTCCTAATATAAGATTTTAGTCCACTTTATCTCCTAAATTTATAACTTTTTCTAAACTATCAATATTGATTGCATATATAAGAAAGATCCAATCCGGGGTAGTTTGTAGTTTCAAAGCAACTTATAAAAAAGGCCATTTTAAACAAGCAACAAGTAAACTTTTGGGTTAAATGACTAATTTTCTTAATATCTTTGGATTAGTTTTATCTATCTCCTTAATTTAGGGTTGGAGGGGGTAACATTTTCGTTATATGAGTGTTATTTTCCTTTAACTAATTTTCTCCCTCTATCCAAATTGTTTTTGAGATTGTGAAAAACATGAATTGCTATTTCTTAGGTTTACTGTTCACAGAAGGAACTGATATTTTTAGCTAAATAACTGAGATTCTAACCTCAATTAAGCTTGAAAAGCGTCCATCCAATGTGGAAATATATTGAAAAATTAGAAGAGGATATATTCTTTCATTTATTTGATGGTGGAAAATAGTCACGTGCTTGAATTTAGGTTCACTAAAACATTATCGTAAATTGTTAAAGAATCTATTAATTTGGCCGATTACATATAAGAGTGGAGGCAATAGATCACAGATTGATTTCTTTTTAGTAAGAAATTCGGATAGAAGAATGTGTATAAACTGTAAGGTGATTCCAGGTGATGGTGTGACTACACAACATAGGCCTTTAGTTTTAGATGTTCGTGTGAAGTTTAATAGAAAGAAGAAGAGAGAAATGTTTCAACCAATAATTAGATGGTGGAAATTGAGAGGGGAAAAATCAAAATTTTTAAGAATAGGTTGATGAATGAATGTATTTGGGACAAACAAGGATGTGCTAATGATTTATGGATAGATTTAAGTATGATGATGAGAAAAATAGCAAAAAAAGTTTTAGGTGAATCAAAGGGCTATATTAGGCGTCAAAAGGAGACCTGGTGGTGGAATAATAATGTTCAAGAGAAAATTAAATTTAAAAAACAATGTTTTAAGGATTTGCAAATATGTGATAGTGAGGAAAATTGGGTAAAATATAGATTAGCAAAGAAAGAGGCGAAAAGAGTAGTTAGTATAACTCGAGCTAATTTCTTTGAGGAGTTTTATAAAGAATTAGGGACAAAAGAGGGGATACAAAAAATGTATAGAATAGCAAAGATAAAAGAGTAGAAATCAAGAGATTTAGATCAAGTAATGTGTGTTAAGGATGAAGATGGTAATGTATTAGTTAAAGATGAGAGTATTAGGGATAGATGGAAGAACTATTTTTATAATTTGTTTAATGATAGAGTGGAAACTTTGAATTATACTATAGATGATTTAGGGAATATTGATAGGAATAGCAGTTTTACAGATAATATTAAGATTAGTATTAGTGAAGTTGAGGATGCTCTTAAGAGAATGGCTAAGGGAAAAGCTGTTGGTCCAGATGGTATTCCTATTGAAGTATGGAAATGTTTAGGAGAAGATGGTGTGTGGTGGCTTACTAAATTATTTAATGAAATTTTAAGGTCTAAGAAAATGTCAGATGATTGGAGAAAGAGTACATTAGTACCTATTTATAAAGATAAAGGAGATATTCAAAATTGTGTAAATTATAGAGGAATAAAACTTATGAGTCATACAATGAAGTTGTGGGAAAAAGTAATTGAGCGTAGGTTACGTAATGAGACTAGAATATCGAAAAATCAATTTGGTTTTATGCCAGGAAGGTCAACCACAGAAGCAATATATCTAATTAGAGGCTTAATGGAAAGATATAGAAGTATTAGAAAAGACTTACATATAATTTTTATTGATTTGGAAAAAGCATATGATAGGGTGCCAAGAGATTTACTTTGGAAAATTTTAGAAAAGAAAGAGGTACAAGTTGAGTATATTAGAGCTATTCAAGATATGTATGAAGGTGTAATGACTAGAGTTAGAACACCGGTAGGTGATACAATTGATTTCCCAATAAAAATTGGTTTACATCAAGGTTCGGCGTTGAGTCCGTATTTGTTTAATCTTGTTATGGATGTTGTGACTGAAAGTATACAAGAAGAAATTCCTAAGTGCATGCTTTTTGCGGATGATATAGTAATTTTAGGGGATTCGAAAGATGAAATTAATTGGAAATTAGAGTTATGGAGGACGACTTTAGAGTCGAAAGGCTTTAGAATAAGTAGGAGTAAAACGGAATATATGTGTTGTAGTTTTGGCAATAGGCAAACTCATGAGGACATAGAAACTGTATTAGGAGAAGATGTTATACGTCAAGTGGATAAGTTTAAATATTTGGGATCAGTTATACAAGAGGATTGTGAGGTAGATGGAGATATCAATAATAGAATTCAAGCTGGTTGGTGCAAATGGAGAAAAGCTTCTGGGATTATTTGTGATCGAAGGGTTCAAACTAAAGTAAAAGGAGAATTATTTCGAACAGCTATTAGACCAGTATTGTCATATGGTAGTGAATGCTGGACAATTAAAAAACAGCAAGAACATAAGATGGATGTGTCAGAGATGAAAATGTTGAGATGGTCTAGTGGGTATACACTAAAAGATAAGATTCGTAATGATCACATTCGTGAAAGAGTTGGGGTGGCACCAATTTCAGAGAAAATGAGAGAATATCGCTTAAGGTGGTATGGGCATGTTCAAAGAAGAGAATTGGATGAGCCAGTGAGAATAGTGGAACAGATGGAAAGGGAGTCGTATATAAGAAATAGAGGAAGACCAAAAAGAACTCTTGATGAAGTTATTCAAAGAGATATGGTTGTGAAAAATTTATCTGTAGGAATGACTAGGGACAGAGCTAAATGGCGTCGTGTGATCCATGTAGCCGACCCATTTGAATGGGATAAGGTTTACGTTAATCAAGTTTCTAGGTACGTTTAGTTAACCGGAAAAAAAAATCGCTGACATGTACTATATGAATTATTTTTGTTGGAATACAAGTTTTAAACAAAAATAACCAACGACATTTTTTTAGTTTATTTCACTTCAATTTTATTTTATGCGTCCATTTTTGGCGAACATAAACAAAACAATTATTTGAGCTTTCATAGAAGGCAATTATTTGAAGTTTCAGATAAAGATCTAAAATCATCCACACATGTTTTTGTCAAAAACAATAAATAAATAAGATCATCCACAGATAGATGTGAACAGTAAGGTCCAATAAATCTAAGGAAATTGACAAGTATATGCATTCTTAATTTTAGAATCTTGTATAGAAGGTTTTACCTTAGTTGAGTAAGGATATTCTTCATTTGAATTGAATAAAGATATCAACAACTGCAAATCACACACACACACACAAACACACATGAGATTTTAAAACTTAAAAGGGTTCTTTTACCATGTTTCCATAAATAATCTATTTATTGGGTTGATTGTTCTTTTTTTTTTGTTACCCAAGGGTATCTCGCCCGCGTGTCAAGTGAGACTAATCTCTCGCTGTTCTGAAGTCCCATATAGGGGTATATAACTTACTTGTGAATTTGCTTCATTCGCAAGAGTTAAGAGGATCGAATCCCCAACCACTTGCTTAAGGGAGGAGAATACTTATCACTCATGCCAACAGGTTGATTGTTCTTTTCTTTTTTTTTTATATAAAGAAGAAATCAATGGATCTCCATTCTACTACCTCTGGTCCTAAAGATAAGATCTAATTGACTTTTTTTTAGAGGTTAAGGTTGCGAAATAGGCTATTAAATCATGACATATTTGATATATTTTTATATTATACATTAGTTTATAGGTAAAATAAACAAATCTAAGAGAAAAAATTAGGTAAATTAATTTATAATTAAATTATTATGTTTTTTTAAGGATTTTCCAGAAAAAGTCAATTAGGTCTTATAGTAGTATTTAGGACCGGAGGGAGTATATGTTTAGCATGAAAGATGCAGTGTGATTAACTCTATGATCCTTGATTTGTAAATAACCTGTTATGTAGACAAATGCGGAGAAAAGATTTCTCGCTGTAATAACTTCCAACCTCAAAACAAGATTCATAATGAGTTTTTAGAATGTAAAATGGATGTATTTTTTTTACATCTCTAAAATTAAGACTTACAAATGTTAAGGTGGAAATCTACAAATTCTTCATCCCGAACCTAAAATTGTCAAAAAATGAAAGATTTGAAATTATCCAAAAATGACACACGTTTAACATGATTTCACTTACTCTTCACAATTGGACAATAGTGTGGGCCTTATATATGAAACTGACCCATTTTTACATTTTCACACAGTTTTAAAACCTCAATGTACAGTTTTGTACAGAAAAAAATCACTATAAGGTCATATGCATTTTTTGAATATTCTATGAGTACATTTGTATCTTTACCCTAATTAATTTTTTCCTCAAATAAGTTTCTGCCTTGTGTTTCAAAAAAAAAAGTTATTCCTAGTTCTTATTGTTGACATTTTGTAATTTGAGTGTGTTTAAAATCTTTGTGTGTATAATTATTATATCACTGTTTATGAATAAATTAAGCAAATTAGTTTGGAAATGAAAAATTCAGATGACAAATTAAAATTCAGAGACAAATAAAAAATGCAGAGATAAATAAAAAAATTAAATTTAGGATCAAAATATAATCTCAAACTACGTGCATTTAAAACAAAATTTCATGAATAAAATTGAGATGAAAAAGAACTTTGGTACTACCTCCGGTCCTAAATATAAGACCTAATTGACTTTTTTTTTCAGAGGTTAAGGTTGTGAAATAGAGTATTAAATCATGACACATTTGATATATTTTTAAATTATCTATTAGGTTATAGGTAAAATAAACTAGTCTAAGGGAAAAATTAGGTAAATCATCAATTTATAATTAACTTATTTTAATTTTTTAGGATTTTTCAAAAAAGTCAATTAGGTCCTATATTTAGGACCGGAGGGAGTATTTTACATTTATAGGGAGTATTTTACATTTATGCATGGTCCAATTTTGGCCTTGTATTATATAAAGGGGTTCACTTTGCCACGAGGCCCACGACAGCAATGTACTCATGCGTTGTGCATGATCTAACCAAATAAAGTAGTAAACTTGACTAAAAAATCATGAATTCAGATCATTTCAAACGAAATTTCTACCTCCGACATTAAAGATAAGATTTGATTAATGATGACATAAGGTACTAAATATAATGGAATAATGCTTTCATATCTATTATTTTTTAAATTAATTTATGTGACTTATAAATTAATCTAATGGTACATATGAGCTTTTTATCAATGTTGTAAAAGATGGACCGGAAGGCGAACCGAAAAAGGCTTCGGGTCATGGTTCAACACGATCAAACCGCTCAAACTTATGGTTGGACCGGATAACCGTTGATCCAAAATGTGAAGAGGTCGACGGTTAGACCAGTTCAACTGTCCGGCTCGGTCCGATTCTTACAACACTGCTTTTTATACAATAATATGACGTATTAAATGATTAAATAATTTACTTAGCTTTCTTAATAATCTCATATTAGTCCATTTGATTTATATTATGGTTAAATATCATATTTTACAATAGGCAAAAATGTTGATATAGTAATTGACTTTTCCACTTTGAGCATATATGATAAATGCCTATTTTGAAGAGCAAAAATGATAGCAAATTTTCCGAACTGTTGCAAATAAGATAAAACAGGTGGCTGCCGTTAATTTGTGATTATGTGATACCTTTTTATATTACTTTTCAAAGTAAAAATACCCTTTCACCCCTCTCAATTAAAACACAATTTTTCTTCCTCTATCATCAGTGTGGCTCCCCACCAGACTAAGTTGCAACCCAACTCTAGTCCTTCTTTACTTCAATGACCCTTTCACTCAAAGCTCCATCATCCTGCTTTTCTTCATCTTCTCTCAAACCCAAACTCCTCCAATCCCAAACTTCCCCTCTTTCCCAAACCCAAACCAACTCCCTCTAAAACCCTCTCAATATGTACACTTCATTCTCCTTCAAACCCAAACTTCCGCCTCTCTCTTGTCTCCACCAAAACCAGGCTCGAGTTTTAATTGAGAAGGGCAAATTATATTTTCACTTTGGAAAATAATATCAGTAAGGTCCTACATAAACACAAATTAACAACAGTTACTGATTTTATTATATTTGCACTGGTTCAGAAAGTTGATTATTATTTTTGCTTATCGAAACAATTATTTACCATATATGCCGAAAGTGAAATAGTTAAGTACTATATCAGCATTTTTGTCTTTCACAAACAAACAAAAATTAACGGAGTATCAATTTTCACAATGAACAATAAATGATCTCTTTTTAATTAATGATCTATAAACAAGTCTTTAATTGATCAATAACATTAATTTACACTTAACTCTATTTAAAATTTTGTGTTGATTGATTGTAATGTATTTATCGGCCAATTGATGGTATTGGCCTATTAGAAACTTTTCAATATTTTATTGATTAAAATGAAATTATTGTTCGTTATGAAATTTAATACTTCATTAATTGTTCATTGTGACATAAGATATTCAACCTTTATTTAAGCAACAAATGTATTGAATGTACTATGGTACTCAAAATTAGTTATAACATATCAAATACATATATAACTAATACCTGTGTTTCTTTTGGTCCATACAAAAGAAAACTTCAAAACTTATTGACGGCTTAAATTTAATAACTTTTCAATTTTACCACTATCTAATATATACTCCAAAATAAACCTCATAAACAAGTCAACCTAATATTAAATGAATGGTATAGTTGTACAATCATATGAAAAAATTATCTCCATATCTTATAAATAGGAAAAAAGTAAATCTTCTATCTCTACTTTATTAATAAAATCAGAGCAGTAAGATATGCATATTTAATTTTCATAAATTAAGAAAATTGTTTAAATTAGTTACTCATATATATGAGTTGATTTCTTAAAATTCAAATTTTAAATCATTTGCATTGATATTTATTCCTTTAATTAAAAATCATTATTAACGAGTAAATCAACAAAAAAGCAAAGAAAGTTGCACTCACTTATCTTAAATGTAACACTTAATTTTTTTATTTAAATAAATTGAGTATATTAGTTCAATGTAAAAATATGATATTTTTTCTAAAACATCCCAATTCATATTACTTTATTTGAGAAAAATTACAAAAAACTGAAATAGATCTTACATTTGGTATCAAAATTAGCTTCCTACTAGCTAGAACATACTTTAAGAAACATAGTGGATATATACTTTGAGAGGAAAAGTTAATTGTACCATTACAATTTCAAACCAAAACAAACTCATCATCTATTTACTAACCCCTATATTTAGGATTAGAAGAGTATTATATCTTTATGTCATCCAATTTCATATCCATATAAGCATGGCATATAAAATAAAGAAATCGTTCTGTGTGGTTTGCTGAGTATTTTATATATGACAAAAATTATTTGAGCTACAAACCTTAGAAGTGATTAGTCTTAAGTCAAAACTTTTGTGAGATACCTAATTTTGAAAAACAAAATAGTGGCAAAGCTCAAATAGTTATAGATGAATGACAAAAAAATTTCTTCCTAAATTTCAAAAACCACGAGATTTTATCAATTAGTTGAGTATAAGAATTAACAATTGCAAATTATCTATATAGAATTTTGAAATTCATCATTTTCCAACAATTATTTAAAATTTTAATTTTAATAAAAAATTTATGAAGTAACTTATGTGCGCGCACATGAAATAATATTTTCCTCATGTCTCTTAAGCTTGATGTTACAAGTTTGGCTCCTAGTGAGGGTGATGTGTATTTAATTATCAGTTTCTTTAAAAATTTACACTGAATTGACGCATACTTGGTTTTAGGACGCCTAAACTACAATTATCTAAAACCGCATATAAAAAAAACTAGGACAGAATATATAAAAAGAGTAGTATTTTATAAAAAAAATCCAGTAACAAAATGACAATAAAATTAATTTCCACACGTAGAAAAGTGGGGAGGGGACCATTGTTATCTCCATGGGTAATCGTGATACATTCTTTAGGCATTCAAGTTTTTCCTCCAATCACATTCTGTCAATGCTCATTTCAAAAAGGAAAATTTTAATTTTATAATCCTTTGCCAGCTTATATTTTTTTACTTTAATAAAGCACATTTTAATACAATTTTTGTTTGAGAAGTAGTATTTGTTACATAACTATGGATATTTGTTACATAACTATGGATATCCATTTGGTTGCAACTTGCAAGGAAAGTGGGTGCAGGAAAGTGAAAATGAGGGGAAATGCGCGGTTTTTTGGTAATTTACATATATTCATGGGTCCACAAGTTTTTTCTCTCTATCTCACACTTTTCCTATGACCCATCAATTTTACTTTCTTATCATTATCTCTACTTTCTATCTTCATTCTTTCACTTTTCATTTCTCCACTTTCTTTTCTTACAACAAAACGAGCCCTTAATCAAACTCTTATGTGAAAACTTCTGGTCTCCAGGGTAAAATTAAATATTTTCAAAATTTCTCAAGTTATTTTTATATTTATATCTTTACCATATTGATTCCATAATATTTCTAAAACATAATTAGAAGATTGTCTTTTGGTTTTTTTATGGAAAAAGAAGAATATTATCTTGTTTACATACACTGGTAGTCAATGATAGATCTATCACGACTAAATTTACAGTAGAGTTTATACACAAACTCTAAATTAATCTAAGAGCCTCTATCTCTCAAGTCAATCTAAATTTATAAAATAATTAAGATATAAGATTTGTACTCTTTACAAGCTTCACCTCATATGGCATGAATTGGAACTTGTTTGCTGGAAAGGATTGAATGTGATAAAAAGGATAGAAATGGAATCAACAATGTCAATTATTAATATATATTTAATTTTCTCCGGAATAAATAGAATTTGATTCAAAACGTTTATATTTGGAAGATTAGAAATAATGGTAAAATAGGTAGAAAAAATAATTTATTTATTAGATAAATAATGGCATTAACAATTCACTTAATCATATCATATTATATTTAATAATATATACTAATATCATTATTAAATTTTATATAAAATATAAAATTATTTTTTATATAAATAAAAAATTAAATATAACTTATATAAAGAGAGGGAAAAAAAGATTCTTGGGGATTGGGAGTAAAACTGGAGTTTCTTCCTCTCTTCTTCCTTGCTTTTGCCTTCTACAGTATTTTCTTCTGCATACAAATATGATTATAGAGAGGAGAAGAAAGGCCAAACAATGGTTGCACACAAACTTTAACTTCATCAATGGTTGATGATATTGAGGACACTGATGTTTCAATAAGTATGACAAACACTTCAGTTTTTTACGGTTTTGAGAGTAAATTTGCTTTCCAATTTTTTTCATCACATCGAAAAATTGGTTCACACTAAAAGTGGTAGGAAACTGCCTTACCATGTGTAAGGAAAATTTCTTCCCATGTAAATGTTGTTTTCCGAAAAATAAGGCACCTAAATGACTGCTGTAATGAAAAATCAATTTTTCCCTTTTTCATCTTATCATTTTTGTCATATATATACAAAATGAGCCCCCGACATGTTTTAATTTGGTTTTTCTATGTAATGCTTTGTTTGATCATATGCTCCATTTTTTTTCATATTTGTGTGGCCAACTCTCAACTTAACATACAAGATAAATATTTATGGGTCAATAGTTAAATACTTAAGTAACATTATAGCCTACCATAGTACCATGATTGGAGAAGAAGATGGCTAATTCAATGTCTTTGGATTAACTTATGAAAAAGTGACTTAAATATAAGTCATATTAAAAATAAGTCATACTGAAATAAATTATATTGTTTAGTGAGAATTATGTTTGGATTTGATGCAACAAAAGTTACTTATAAGTGAATTATTTTTCATACGTCAGATCGTGTATGTTTTGGTTAATTGTAATTGGATGTATAAAATACGTTAGAATTTGTGGGTCCAATTTCATAAGTTACTTATAAGTTGAAAATAAACTACTTTTTTAACTTATGAATAGACTTCTTATTTCAAATAAATTAAATAAAAAGAAGTCTAACCAACCATCCTAAAAATAGGCCAGGCAAATAAGCTGTGGGTTTGACATGTAACATGTGCATGAATGTTGAATGGTTTCAATGGATTGATTGTACGGAAAGAAAAGTTTATTTATAATATTAATATTATTAGCAAGATGTGAAAGGTGATTTGAGTTCACAAAAATTAAATTCTCACCAAAATAAATAAATCGTTGCGTCTGAACCTTTTTCAAAAAATTGAGAGTGAAGATTTCGACTCTGATCACTTTGTCTAGACTCTCTAGAATGATAGATAGATTTTACATAAAGATTTTCTTCACAAACACGTACGTCTCACGTATGAGGATCACCCATTCAGAAAAAGTAATAATAATGATCATTTATTGTCACACCTAAAAAAATGTAAGGCCTACAATTAGATCATCTATCTATCTAGAATATATCAATCAAACTAACTGATCAGTTTCATCCAATTGTCATAGAGAGAGAAAGACACACACACACATACACTGACACACATACAAACACAAACAACATCATGTGCTCTCTCTTCCTTTCACTTTCCTAGTTCTATCCAAATGGTGGATACTACAAGGCTTAACTTGCCCCATACATCTTCTTTTTGGTATAGTTTTAGCCCCCACAAAAAAACCACCTTCTTATTTTATGGTCTCTTAAGTTTTCTGCAATAACTTCATTGTACTTATCTCTGTATTTGAGGTGTTGTAGATATGGCTATGGCTATGGCTGCTTCAAGTCTTGGACTTTCATTCATTACTGAGTCAAATTTCAGAGCTTTGGATAGACCCACTTGCATTGCTCCTGTTTTTAAGGCTTCATCTGGGTTTGCTGTTGCCAAACCATTCTTTGTTTTACATAAAGGAAGGTACTTATAATTTTTCATTCAATGGAATATGTTTTTTCATATATTTAATTAAGTGTGTGATTTGAATATCTAGTGGACACTTTACACTAAATCATTTGAATTCTAGATTTCTGATTGTTGTATGTTTGCTGCTGTATATTTGGCCTTACAATTGACATGATCAGGTAAATATTCCATAGAATTTTGGATGGAAAAGAATTTGTGGAGCTTCTAGCACTATTTTCTGATTACCCAGATTGAAATTTTTAATTTTTGCAAATTAGTTGGGCCATTTAAGGTTAATTTAAGGTTAGTTTGGATTGAAGAGAATTATGGAAAATAGAAGGGAAAGTTTAATATACACATTCCCCTTGATTTAAAACTGAATTAACTGTTTCCCTTCATATATTTGGTTGTTATGACTTAAGACCTTTGGGCCTTATGAAAGATATAAGAAATTAATGCTTGCAAAGTGAACTAAGATTTTTCAAAAATGATGTGTCTATTCTCATTGTTGTAATACTATTATATGTACCCTTTTGTCAGATTGTCATCTTCAGGAACCACAATTATCCCTCAAGCAGCGCCTGTTGCTAATGTAGAGGTATTTAGCAACATGATCCTAAAATATCGCCTGCTTGTTGCATATGAGATATAGATGGTCTCTTCTTCTTTCTTTTCTTATGCCCTTTGACTTTGATCAATAAAAACATTTGTTCTTAATTTATGCTATGTTGTACAGGATGGAAATCAGGCTGAGACTGACACCGTTCCAACTCCTGTAGTTATAATTGACCAAGACACTGATCCAAATGCAACTGTGGTAGAAGTAACATTTGGAGATCGCCTGGGCACTCTTCTTGACACAGTAAGCCATTGCTTGAGAGTAGTTTGTTGTTCTAGTTTTCTTTTTTATTTCACTTAACAATATTTTGTATGCCAGAACTATCAAGTTTCCTACTTATTTTAACTAATGCTTTAATCTGTTCTATCGATTTATAGTCGGTATTCTGCATTGAATCGCGTTAGTGTTGAAGAAATGATCTATTTTTTCATGGGTTGCAGATGAATGCTTTGAAGAATTTAGGGCTCAATGTTGTTAAGGCAAATGTATATATGGATGCCTCTGGAAAGCACAACAAGTTTTGCATCACAAAAGCGTAAGTGTTGTTTGCGTGTTGCTATGTAAATGTATTCCTCAGGTCACTTTATATTGTATGAATGGTCATCTTAGTTTGCCAATGGGAACAATTTCTTCTAGTACTTGGCTAAGTTCACTTGTCTATTATGGATTATGTACAGGGGCACTAGCAAGGAGATAGTCAGAGATAATTTTGCCAAATGAAGGGGGAAAGGAAATGGATGGACAAGGATGAATTTTAATCACCAATTGACGATATTTATATGTCATCTTTTGTCAAATTAACTCAATAGGAACAATTTGTGGGATAATCCCCACATAGGTTTCTAAATTGAACATCTCCTTGGGTTCAGGGAGTCTTATTACAAGTTTATACTATATTATCATAAGTGTAGTCTAACACGATGAACGAAACTTGTTTTCGTCACATTTCCCCCTTCAAGGGACAATTATTTATAGTTCATAGTTATATCTGGCTAGTCTAGTAATTTACTGGATATGCTGGTGGAGCTTTGTGTGCAGTGATACTGGTAGGAAAGTGGAGGATCCAGAGTTGTTAGAGGCGATTCGTTTGACAATCTTAAATAATATGATTCAGTATCATCCGGTATGCTTCTAAACTTTCCATATTTCTTTTCTGTCCTAGCATATTTTTACATTTATAGCCATGGTTGGCTACTGCTTCTGATTATAGTTTTATGTTTCAATTGGATCATCCAGGAAGCAAGTGCCCGTTTAGCACTGGGAGCAGCTTTCGGAATCATTCCTCCAAAAGAGCAGGTAATGAATGATTATTTGTTGACTCTATAAACTCTTAGTTGACAAATATGAATTTGGCATCATCTATACAGCTGTGATGAATGTTTACTGTGGCAAGAGTTTAATAGTGGAGAAAAGTAGTGAACTTGTTTCTGTATGAGGGAGTGAATATGCATTGTAAGAATGTGCTGGCTTGCCTATATGGATTGCATGCTTAAGTCTAACAATATACAAATCTGTTGATAAATTGTTAATCATGAGGTCTTGGTCACGGTCAATAACCTTGTTGAATCTTTTCTTTGGTCTTCGTCTACCTTTTTTAGAGGGTGCCATACTACTTGATCTACCCTTCTGATTAACACTCTGTCCATGTCATAAAAATAAATGAAGAAATTTATGTTACATAGAGAATAGGGCTATAAAATGGAATTCATTATGGGTTGTAACAGAATGATTATTCCTGTTTGAAAAATTTATTCAAATAGGGAGTGATGATTTCTGTCTCAGCAAAAACCAATAATGAAAGGAGAATTGGAAAATGACCAATCATTTACAATGGCACATACATGATGTGAGTGTTCATTATTATCCCATATAACTTGGTCTTTGTTTATCTGGAATGTCTCAGGTTGATGTGGACATAGCAACCCACGTAAAAATCTCCAACGATGGTCCAGATCGAAGGTACTTGTTAGCTATCCTAATCAACACAGAATATTCTTTAACTGAAACTCACAATATGCTATGCCTTGGCCTCATTGATACCATGTTTGAATTACTACAATCTTTGTTTCTTTATTTTTCAGTTTGCTTTATGTGGAGACAGCCGATCGACCTGGATTACTGGTGGATCTTGTCAAGATTATTACTGACATTAACATCACTGTTGAATCTGGAGAATTTGACACTGAGGTAAATTTACCCCACCAAAATGTGTTAATCCTCTCTCTATCTCAGTTTTGTGAAAATATCCATAACTTTTATTTGTTGAAACTAGGGGCTCTTGGCTAAGGCAAAGTTTCATGTTAGCTACAATGGTAGTGCTCTCATCAAGAATCTCCAGCTAGTAAGTCAACAATTCTGTAACCAAACATCATAATTACATCTCCTTAGTGTTTATTATTATTAATTTCTATGACTAGAAGATTTTGTACCGCTCAAAATCATACAATTTGGTCCCTTAATTTTGAGAAAATTGGTTAAAAGTGTTTGTTTAAAGGTTTTATTGGACAAAATTACCTGAATTTAAGCTAGTGCAATTCATCTTCAGCTATGTGTAATGTTTCTGTTTCTGTGTGCAACTTAGAAATTGTTGCACTCAATTGAATATAGTTACAGGCAATTGAAAATGAGTTGCATTGGTTCCTTTTCCCACAATGCAAATTTTCAAACTATTTTTTTTTTAAATAAAAATAACCCTTAAATATTCTTCTCTTTTTCTTTGTAATGATGGGTAAATTCAAATGACTTGATATATTGAAACTCCTATTGTCTGTGTAAATTTGAGTATTGTGAAGGAAGCATCATTTTATGTCTACCATATATTTGCAGGTTCTTGTAAACAGCTTGAGATATTATTTGAGAAGGCCCTCAACTGATGAATCCAGTTTTTGAGTGGGGACCTCTTACAATGCAAGTTGTTGGATCTCTTGCATTGAAATTCTGGGATGTTGCATATTTATTCCCTCATGTTGGAGAATATTTTATATAGATTACAGTCAAACAGCATGCTTTAGAATGCATCGAATCTACAAATATAGTCAATCATCTAAAAATCGGTTCTTAGTTGAACTTCATTTATAAAGTAGAAATGTATCAAAGAAATAATATATGTCAATGAAGTTAATAAATTTGATTTTTCCTTCTGATAGTAATAGATTATAGTCTTAAGAAGCATGGGGTATGATACTATGATTTAGATTTTAATACCACTGTATTTTTAATTGTAGTTATATCTATATTTTGATTGTTTTAAAAAATTCATTAACATGATATTGTGTTGTAAGAACCGGACTGGACCGGACGGTTGGACCTCCAACTGTCGACCGCTTCACATTCCGTCTCAACTGTTATCTGGTTCAACCATCGGTTTGAGCGGTTAGACCGTGTTGAACCATGATTCGAAGCCTTTTCCGGCTCGCCTTCCGGTTCGGCTTTTACAACATTGCATGATAATGAATATTAAATGAGCTCTAAAGGGAAACACAAAAAAAGGGCGTAAATAAATTTAGAAGTGGCATTGTTTTTTTAAAATCCCAACTTGATGAATGTGATGCCAGTATCATTATCCATCCTGTAAAAGTGACCAGATGTGATTTGGCAACTTGAGATTAAATAGATAATTAGTTAGAATGAATATGATTTAAATATTTTCATTTTGTGGCCATTATTGGTTACAAGTATAAAAATAATTTAATTTATATAAATAAAAAAGAATCTTCAATGTCGCAGACCAGGCATAGTTGAACTTCAATGTATCCATTATAAATAGTGGAGTCAATTCCAAAAAAATTTGTGAAGTGGTGGAGAAGAATTTAGTGGTCGCTTTGTGTGTGTATTTAAAACAAGATTTAGGAAAAGCAATCTTATGTCAAAACAACGCTTTTGCCCTTAGGCCTGTTTGGGAGACTGGAAAGTGGAAAGGGAATTGCATATGAGAATTGCATATGGGAATTGCAAAATGTAATTTTCATATATACCGGGGCCCACAAACTTTCTCTCTCCAACTCACATTTTTCCTGGGCCCCACAAACTTTTACATCTCATCATTACCTAATTTACCTCTATTTTCCATCTTTACCCCCTTACCCTCAATTCTCACCCCCAATTCTATTTCCCAATTCCATCCAACCAAAATGACTCGTACTATCCACCAATATGATTATTTTCATTGCCAGAATCAAACTCGTTTGTTGGGTAGAATAATGAGAGATAGAGAGAGAGAGAGATAAACTCTAAGCATTTTTGCCTATACCCTATATACATATTTAAATAGTTAAAATATAACATTAAAATATTATAATTGGACAAAGATCAAACACAAAAAAACTAAAATTATAGCAAACCTTCTATTTTATATATTTATAAAGTCATTAAAATTAGGAAAAATTAATTTGAGTTCCCCCACGAGGGACTTAATACTAGAAAAGTCTCAAAAGTTGAGAAAATTAATATAGGGTTCCAAGGGACCTCACTTTAATATACTTACAAAGTGAAAAGACAGTTTTGCCCTCCATTCTTCTTCTTCCCCACTCCTCCTTTCTCTCTCTTCTCACTCCTCCTTCTTCGTCCCCACTCCTCCTCCCCTCCCCCGTCGCCGCCGCCGCATCCCGACCACCGCCTTCACCGACCACACCCAAAAAATACTCCTCCTAAAGATCAAACCTTTCCACTACTTCAATGGCTTATCAGAGAACTACCACCAAGAATAACACCACCAAGCCTAAACACATAAAGTTCAGATCTTTTTCTTGTTGGGGTGGAGGGGAAATAACCAAATCTTTCACACGGTCGGAGGGGAAGCCTAAACACATAATGTTTGAAGATTGCTTGCAGAGGTTGAAGAGGAGCTCCGAGGCGGAGCGCTCGTCGTTGGAGGAGGACATTAGGTGCGATATTAGGGTTTCGAATGGCGGGAGATCGGGGCCGAGAATTATCGCCACCTTCTCCTGTTGGAGCTCAGTTGATGGCTCGGAATTCATGGCGGCGGCGACGGCGGAGGAGGAACACTGAGATAGGCAGCGAGTTAGGGTTTGGTGATGGTGATGATGGAGGGAGAGAGTTTAAGGCGACAGCCTCCTCTCTCTCTCTTGGCGAGGTTTTAGTTTGATGAGAGGGAGGGAGGGAGTTACAGCGAGGGAGGGAGGGGGATGATTGATAAAAAGGCTAAAGGGTAGGGGGAAATTGGAAAGGAAATGGAAGGGCTAATTAGGGAAAGGAAATGGAAAGGAAATGGTGGTGGTGGTTGGCAGCTTCGGAGGAGTATTTTTTGGGTGTGGCCGGTGAAGGCGGTGGTCGGAATGCGGCGGCGGCGGCGGGGGAGGGGAGGAGGAGTGGGGAAGAAGAAGGAGGAGGGAGAAGAGAGAGAATGGAGGAGTGGGGAAGAAGAAGAATGGAGGGGCAAAACTGTCTTTTCACTTTTCAAGTATATTAAAGTGAAGTCCCTTGGGACCCTGCATTAATTTTCTCAACTTTTGGAACTTTTCTAGTATTAAGTCCTTGTGGGGGACCTCAAATTAATTTTCCCTTAAAATTATTAATGGCTAAAAAATTATAAATTTAATCAAGATCATCGAAAGTTGGAACATCATCATCTCCGTTGTCTTCATTTCCTCCACCTTGACGATTGTAATCTTTATTTGCATAATCCCATACTTATAATTTTCCCTAATGTTAACTACACTTAAATCAAAATCAATTATTTGATTATCAACTTCCTTATTATTTTCATGGGGTTCAAAAACCCTATCATCATCTTCTTAGAAATCATCTTTATCAATCATTAGCTTCCTTCAATTATCTGTTCTTCGTTAGGACAAATACCATCAAATTCATAATCGAAACTTTGGTATTTTTCTTCCTTGTTAACTTCAAATTACACGTCACAAATTCCGAATCATCCATCTTCTTTTGGTGCAAAAGTTGTCTTCATTACCAATGGGTAGTTGGTTGAGCTGGTAAGTGGGCTACAACCCCCTTAAGGAGGAGAACGCGTGTTCGAATCCCGGGAAGCTCTCTCATTGGGAGAGGGGACAACCTTGCCTATGTGGGCAACACTCCTACCCCTCGAGTCCGGATTAAACCGGGCGTAATGTACCAAAAAAAAAGTTGCCTTCATTTGATATGAATCTGTACAAAATTAGAAAAACAAACTATTAGTATCCTAACATCCATTCAAGAAAAATTACTATGATGATGAAAACATAAAAAAAATATCTTAGACAAAGGCACTCCAATTATGTTCACAACCAGAAGAACTGTAACATGAGTTAAGAATGGGGTAAATGTGCAAAAATTGGTTCAAACTATTATGCTAGGAGAACGTAGGGGTAACAAGTATTTCCAGGCTCAATTCTGGGACTGAAGAATAAATATTGGTGCAATATAGGTAACGTCGTTTAGTTTGACCGACGTTGACCATTAAAAGCTGACGTGGGGGGGGGGAATAAAATGTTTTGCTGACATGTCGTGCTTATGTGGCAATTTTTTGCTGGCGCGACATGCTTATGTGGCAACTTTTGCTGACATGGTGTGCTTATGTGGCGTGCCACGTCAGAAAAAAATTATTTCCCCGCCACATCGACTTTTAATGGTCAACGTCGGTCAAACTAAACGGCGTTACCTATATTGCACCAATATTTATTCTTCAGTCCCAGAATGGAGTCCGGAAATACTTGTTACTCATACGCGCTCCTGGCGTAATAGTTTGAACTCATTTTTGCACCTTTACCCTCTAAGAATGTAAATTGCAATTCTTTTAAGATCTAGACATGTATTTTTATAGGTTTTCCACCATTCCGTTGGAGAATGCTTGAGCAATGTCACCAACAAATATGTCTCTTCATAGTGAAATTTAGCCAATTGATACTCAATATTATTGTACTTCGCTTTTTTTAATCCTCAATCAATCTTGACAAACAATCTTATGATCCCGGTTTAATCTTATAATTAGAATTAAAATCAATGTCATAATGAAATAAAGATAAGGTAGTAATAAGATGCTGCATGCAAGGCCTATATAGGTGAGCTTCCCACCTCTCCTCAATTATATAATCCATATCTTAAATGTTACCACCATAACTGTCACGATTTACAAGTATAGTAAACAAAAGAGTCATTAAAAAATAGAAAACAAACATTAAAAATTCCATGTTAAAATTAAACACAAATTTAACTTAAATGTTACCTTTTTCAACACTATTAAAATTTTGTTTGATTTTCTCTTCTACATTTTGCATTTCCCCGTAAATGAGTCACATTACTGGCTTCTCTCTGAATCTTCTAAATGAAGAATTTTGACTAGAAGGTAATAGCTTTAAGACATGTCTTAATACTCCACAAATTGTAAAATCCTTCTGCCTGGAGCCTAATCTAATCAACTTAAACCTTTCTAAAACACAATCATTTCGGGAAGTCATATATGGACAACACTAACACTTAGAGTACAAGGCCACTTTGAATGGCTTCAAATCTGTGTGTACACACCGTATGATTAAAGTATGTTAAGTATTGCTATTATTAACATGCATTATGCCTTGAAATATTATCAATACCCCCTCATGCCCTAAATATATGACCTACTTGGGGAGTTGATCTTACTCATAAATATAGGACTTAATTCTATAATTTTTATCAACTTCCCAAACTATTTATATCGGTGCTCCTTCCATAACAATCAAATAAGAGATGCTGGAAGGAATAATAGAATATGATTGGAGGGTTTAGAAAAACACATCATACTAACTAGCATAACTAAAATTCTTAAGTTAAATCATATTATATTTAAATAGATCATATATCTAGAGTTGAAGGGAATATGTATTTGTCCATTTGTTATTTTATAGTACTAGTCGCAAGCATTAGCTTCTTGAAGTGGAAAAGATTTGGGGGAATTACAATGATGTCCCATATATGCTAAATAATCATAATAAAGTCCCAAAAAGCCATTAAATTACATTAAGTCTCTAGGGATCCCTAGAAGATAATAATGGAAAGTGTCAGGAATTATCAATAGAGGTTATATTGTCAATAACAACTATAATATTTTAAAGGGTTGTGATAAATTAATTACCTTCTTTTCAATCTAGTTGTGCTTCTCCATCCCTAATTTATATTATGGACATGAGTGTGTACGCAAATTAAAGCAAATAATGGAAATGAATATTAATCTCCTTTTCCTCCTTACTTAAAATAAATAACTGAAAGAGAAATATCATCAATTCCTACTCAATGAGAGCCCCACTTTGGCGTATTTCTGATTTTGTTTATATGATTTCTAACTAAGATAATTATTGTTTGCCTGGAACTAAAACGAAATTGTTATACGATAATATATATATTAGTGAGTTTACACACACACACTTAAAGATATATATTATTATACTTAAAAAAGTAAAAAAAAATTATAAGCAAGAAGAAAGAAGCGAGAAACTAATGAAGAAAATATTTCTCATTCACTTTTAAGTTACCAATTACATATACTTAAAGATGCAACATAACATCTTACAACAGATGATGTTTAATGTGAGGAAGTGAAATATAATGCAAATATAAATTTTATAAATATAAGTAGAAGAATACTTCCCACCAAAGACTTCAAAAAAAAAAAAAGTTTCACACAACTATTATATTATATTCGTAGCAATAGAAACGCATGCATTGTGTGTGTGTGTGTGTGTAAAAGCAAATCTCAAGTTTGTGTTGATCTCGTGCTATTTGAGGATGCTCTGCTTGCCTGATAATCTGATATAATAAACACATTTGGTTCTTCACGTAAGCTGCAGAGAAATATATGATAACACAGAACAACTAATCAAAGCTGCTTTTTTTATATTCACGAATTATATTACGAAGTTAAGTGAAGAGGGAAACCACTTCCTTTCATCCCTATTATTGAACACAAACCACTAATCGATTTAAAAAGAGAGGGGCGGTCAAGGAATAAATTTTGCTTGAGAATGAAAAATATAACTCTTGATCTATTTTCAAATAGGAAAAAATGTATTATTGTATTGCATTCGCTCTCCATCTAGTGCTTTATAATAAGAATCCATTCATCTTTAATAAAAAGCGGTTTACTCCTCCCTCCACTACTTAACATGAAACATATAGGAGGAGGATGACTTGATCTAATTAAATATGAGACAATTTTAATTTTTGTCAATGATTTCTTTAATTGCCTCCTATGTTACTTTCTCATCAATACTCAAGAAATTAAGAGGGGTGATTAAGGAAGATGAGTACGATGTATGTTACATAAAATATGTTTTATTAACTAACTTAACTAATTAACTAATTAAGTTAATTTAATCAAATTAGATAAATGTGTTTTATATTTAAGAATAAAAGTATATAAAGATCACAGAAAGAATTTTAAAACTAGGGTTAATGAAATCCTTAATTCCTAAAATTTTCTCTCATTTTTGTTTTGATACCTCAAGTTTCAATCTTTTTCAAACATTGGTCGCTATATTTTTACAAAAAATTGGACCATTTTACCCCTCAAAGGAAAAAATAAAACCCATGGATTATAATTTATGTGATAAAAAATTATTTACATATCCAAAAAAACCATACTAAATGAGGTAATTTGGCAAAACAAAATCTTAACCTTATGCTTAAATGCTTAGATGGGAAGAAAAGTAGGGAGGGAAGGGGAAGAAAACTTATAAGTGTAAACTTTAAAAAATTATAATTTTGTCAACTATTTTAGGAAGTTTTCAATTCTACTAGTCCCTCCCACTTTTAACCTCCATTCAAACATAGGGTAAATGTGTGGGTCCGCTAATTCAAATTGTACTATATTAAACCAATAGTTGATCCAAATAGCCTCATAATATTGATTTTGATCTGTGCATCTGCATCTGGATTCGTCAAGTAAACAGAAACCAGTTGAATTGAGATCCTAGTAAAACTTATAATAATATTTTGGGATTATTCAGACCTCTGTGATGTTTTAAAGGCGTTTAACAATTTCTTTTAGAAAGTATTGTTTAATGTTGTCGGTATGCATGCCCACATAAATTTACTCAACCCACTTTATTTTTTGTTCTATGAAAGTACTCCAGATATTAATTAAAATTGATCTTATGCAAATAATCATGAGAATACTTTAATATCAATGGTTAGTATGATGATTAGGGGCTAAGCAGCAATAATACATATTCTTTTGAGGCGATGGACCACCTTGTTCATGTGATGCTGAAAGCCAAAAAAATAACAATAATAAAGAGAAGCAAAAAAGAGAGCCAACTTTATTTCATGATAACAAATAAGTTTATGAAAGTTTATTAATGTCCTTTGAGGAAAACCACACTCCAGCCCACCAAGGTTGGTCCAGTTGGTAAAGGGATTTAACTCATAAATATATGGTTGTGGGGTTTGAATCCCACCGTTATGAGGATCTTGTTGGTGGGCGATCTATAAGTACCTCTGTAAGCGCTCTATGAGCCCGGAGGTCTGTCCTGATCCTGGTGAGCCCCCGTGACCCAATTCACCTAAACTTTTTATTATCAAAAAAGAAAACCACAATTCAACACCTATCTCTAATTTGGAATGTTGCTTTTCAGAGGTGGTAGCACATTCCTGGAACATGCATCCCTCTTTCAACTTCCTCCTCCTAATTTCTTATCAAACATTTTATTCACCATCATAATCTATTCCCATCAACCAATCAATGCCTATGGTTATAAAGTTGGCATGATAGGGAGATCTAGAGAGATATGCATGTGTGTGTGTGTGTCCTAAGAAAATTTCACTGACACATGTTATGCAGCTAGCTATATAGAAAGATTCAGCCAGGGGAGCAAGTGGAAACTTAGTTCATGGGCAACTCCAAAGAACTATATATTAAATTTTTCCTTTTAGTTTCTAAACTCAATCCTAATCCTTAGTGATACATAATAAACATGGAAATTTTTTATAATGTGAAGTGAGGCATTTGAAGGAATATGAATAAATTCCTATACATTCCCCCTTTCACATCGTCCCCCCATATTAATTTATCATCATCCTTAGATTCATTAAAGACTGCATAATATATCTATAACAAAAGACTGCATAATATAAAAATTATTGTAGTCTCTTCGCTTGTGTTTTTTATTAGGCTAATTTATTAATTAGTCTAAGGACACAGGAATATAATCACTGTGACACTCTCAAAGATCAGAATATGTCTATATGCCATTTGCAGATGTGACCTGTCACCAATTAGTTACCATTAGTAAGATTATTTAATTCACTTGCAAAACACAAAGAATACAAGGTCAATAGATTCGTTTATAAATCTAACAGTGCACAAAGGGGAAAATTTTTTTAAAAGGATAAGAGAAAATTCAAAGAGGCTATCATTGGATCAAATCACATAATATGAATTTAACATTTAGCGTACTATTGTTGTTTTCAGTTTATCCTCTGAAGAAATATGGAAAGTTCTTTCTTCTCTTGCAGAGGATGAGTCATAAGAAAATTATATTCTTCATTCATGACTTCCATCTTTAGCAAGGGAAGCTTGGTTAGAAGCTCCTATGCAATCCTTCTCACAATTAATGGAGTTACAGTAAATTTCATTTAATCAGAGCATCAAAATTCTGCAAAAGATTTGGAATCCCAACCTCAACATGTTGGCCTTGATGATTAAAAGATTTTCAGTTTGACTTTATGTTCACTGATAAAGCATAATGGCATGGTACAATCCATGTAGACGAACCCACCTAGTAGGATAAGGACTTATTGTTGTTGTTGTTGATGATGATGATGATGATGATGATGATGACTTTCATGGTATATGGAAGACAAATTAGTGTGGCAACACTTAATACATCAATTCAGCAAATCAAATTTCCTGCAGCAAATTGTCTGGCGTTTAAAATATGTCAATATGAGGTTATAATCAGTTCTTTGATATCCACAACTTCCATCTGCATGGCTTTTTCTGTTTCTCTGATGCCAAAAGATTTATTAGTTGTGTGTTGGTATCATTTGCATATATCATTTGTGGCAATTATCCCCAATGATAGGTCTCAAATTGTCCAAAATTCAAGATCAAATTTTCCTTTCCTTAACTGGTAAGCTCTGGTACATTTGGACCACGATATAGCAGGTGTAAAGGGCAAAGGTCATCCCAATATGGAAACTAGACAAATTAGCTAATAAAATATGAGTCATGTGTGAAGCTTCTACTGGTGTAGCTAGCCATTAACATTTGTTTTTAACAAGATTTGGCATCATTCTTTAAACCATAAACAAATGAAAGAATAGTACAGGAACAATTGAAAAAAATGCACCTAGATGTGCATATGATGATGGCCATCAACACCCTTTGATCCTCACAATAGCATCCCACATGTTAACCAAAAAACGTGGTGATAGAAATTATTTTCATCCAACCTACCCCAATAATTGGTGAAAAGAAGACTTAATATGATAAGGGGTTTGCTTATCTAATGTTGAGACTTCTGGTTTTCAAATAGCTAGAAGCATCAGATACTTTTTTGCCTATCATGGTTCTAAATAACAATATGTGACCCACAACCTTCCTGCAACAACTGATAGAGAAATTTTAACCAAAGAGGAACAGAGAAACAGAATATCAGTTAACCAAAGTTTGAATAACGTGTGAGAATTTCTAGACTCAAACCACATGCCAAAAATGAACAGTCTTCTCAGATGACAAGATTTACCTTTGAAAAAGAATTTAACAGATGTTTCTCTCATGTCCAATCTTTTAGAAATTTCCACACTCGAGCTTTTAGATAGTGATAACTACATTTATCAGGAAGAAACGACAATTAATGCACATTAAGCCAACTTTACCACAGATAAACATTACCTTAAACTGCTTCAGCTGTCACTGTTGCTTTCATCATAAAGTTATCATTATCACCCTTTGTGGACATCACATATATGAATATGAAGACTATGTACCTAGAACTTCTTTGTTAAATTGTTATTCCATTTATCATCTAATGTGTGTGCTAAATACCTTATAATGCCAATACTAATTGAAATAATATCTAGCACATTATCTTTTAGAAAAAGTATATAGGTTCTACATTACATCTTTTAGATATGGACATAGAGTATTGGATCACGCACTACAAACAAAAGCAGATTTGAGCATGATGTAATGCGTGATAGAAACCATAGAATGCAAGCTTTTATTACTTTTATTTCTCTTTTTTTCCCAAAAAGAAAAAGGCCCACTGAAATTTGGGGAGCCGCCACGTCAGCTGTCTTGGGCCTCAGATGTGTACACACACATACACATATACATATATATAGAGACAGATAGATAGGAGATGGACATTGAAGCTATCAGAGCTAACTGAACCAAGGAGAAGTCAGAAGTTTCTTAATCTTCCTTATTCTTGCTTGCTGATATTAATGTCTCTGAAGGTTGCATCAGATAACTTGCAAGGAAAACTATTAGAAATGATGCAGCAAAAGCTGGTGTTGATCAAAGAATATGATGAGAACAAGCATAAGCTTGGAGTAGAACAAATAGAGACAATTTGTGAAGTTGGACAAGGAGAGAATATGTCTTTGGTCACTGACCTCATGGGGGATCCACTATGCCGTATACGCCAGTTTCCTCTACATATCATGCTGGTAAGTGGTAACTATTAGCTCTATGGTAGTCAACATTGCTCATTTAAATTCTGCAACATATGATCATGCAGCATGCTGTGTTGGTGAAATTTCTACATCATTATAATAGTTTTGAGTCAAAACCATAGTTCCAATTTTTAATGCCTGCATATGTGATCATGTGAATAACTATTTGCTTCATGGTGGATGTAATATTTGTTGCAAACAGGTTGCAGAATATGGAGAAGAAGTAGTTGGGGTGATAAGAGGCTGTGTGAAAACAGTCACTAGAGGCTGTTCAGATTATGTGAAACTGGCTTATGTTTTGGGACTTAGGATCTCACCTACACACAGGTTCTATATATTCCACTACTACCTCACATGTCTTTGGTTAGCTTCCATGAATTTTAGTCATAGCACATTGCATATAGCTTCAGAAAGAAAACCAGAGAAACGTGAATCTCACTAGAGAGATTAATGTGCATGCATTTGTGATGTAAACCAGAAACAAACAAGATACAGTAACAGCATTTTTGTACTTTTCCACTTCCACATAAGTCATTACTCAGCACAGTAAAATTAAGTGTTAAGGATCAAACTTACTAATGCACATTTACCATAAGCACGTCTGGCATAAAAAGTGTTTTGAGGTGCAAATTTACCAATAAAAAATTAAAATAGGAGCAAATATATCAATGTTGTCAAATTTTTGGACGTTGACGATTAAAAGTTAACATTTTTGGCAAACAAATTTTTAATGGTCAACGTCCAAAAGTTGACGGCGTTGACAAATTTATACTCATTTTATTGTTCATTGATAAATTTGGGGGCCTCAAAATATCTTTATATGTCAGACGCTTCTATATTGATTGTTCATTAGTAAATTTACACTTTTTTCATTTTAAAAGTAACTATCAATAATTATTTTCCTCTTTCTTTCTACCCTTATGTCTTCAGTATATATTATGCTTTATTAGTTCTAATCCAATCGTGGCCTTAGAAAACGCAAGTCAGACTGAAAAATCAGAAAAGGAAGTAGTGGGAGATTATATTCTTAAGGGAAAATAAAAATTAGAAGCTAGTGTTCCTCGTATCAAGGAAAGGTGAAAAAGCATAGGCAAGCTAGCCTGTCATTGACACATGTATCCACTAAAGGTACTTTACTAAGAAACTAGGAAATTAGATGGGATGTCTTGTTCATTTTTATTTTAAACCATTTCACTCAACTTGGTATTAAGTTCTTCTATCAGACACTATGGTCCATTAATGTCTATTTCTATATACAAAGTTCGAATCATTCCCCAGAATTCTCGCCCTTCATTCTAATTAGAACACATGCTGGATTGCTTTTTGGGTTAAGGTGCCAATTATGCCCCTGAAATTATATATCAAGCAATTCCACCCTCTTTTATTAAAGACTAAAGTATACTTTTAGTCCATTCTATTTGCATCAAGTTTCAATTTAGTCTTATATTTGGAAAGTACACTTTTAGTCTTTTTTTTATTAACATGGTTAGTTTCACTTAAATTTAAATGATTATTTCATAATTAAATTGGGACAAAAAATGATAAAATTTAAAAATAAAATAATAATGATACAAAAACATTTTAATTTAAGCTTTTTCGGTTTTTGATAACCAATTAAAATTGTTCAGTTAACATTATCAGTAAAGTGAAACTAACTAACGTTGTTAATAAAAAAATGACTAAAAGAATACTTTCTAAATATAAAGAATTAAATTGAAACTTGATACAAACATAAACGACCAAAAGTATACTTTAGTCTTTATTAACATATTAATTAACATCAACCATTTTTTAAAAAAATGACATTTGACCGTTAATACCTTGATGTTATAAGACAAAATCGCTATGTTTTGAAACTTCTATCGCCATTTGTTTTCTATGGTCAACACTAATTAACAAAAAAAAAACTTCTGAGATAAATTTGTCATTTTACATTTTCTTTAACAAGTATAATCATCAAATATCAATGCATAAAAATCAACACATGGCACTTGCAGGAGACTTGGCATAGGAACAAAGCTAATATCCCATTTAGAGGAGTGGTGCAAACAACAAGGAGCTTTATACACATACATGGCAACAGATTGCACAAACGAAGCATCAATAAACCTCTTCACAAAAAAGTGCAACTACACAAAGTTCAGAACCCTGACCATGTTAGTCCAACCAGTCCATTGTCACACAAAACCAATCCCCTCCAACATTACCATAATACCCTTAACCCCATCCACAGCATCATCCCTCTACAACAAAATCTTCCAAAACTCATCAGAATTCTACCCTCAAGACATAACCTCAATCCTCACCAACAATCTCAACCTGGGCACATTCATTGCCATAAATGACTCAACCTTGCAACAATGGGACCCACAATCAGGGACCCCACCTGAGGATTATGCGATAACAAGCGTGTGGAACACTAAACAAATGTACATGTTTCAAGTAAAAGGTGTTCCTAAGTGGAAGAGGTTATTTTGCGCGGGAACGAGGTTGGTTGACACGTGGATGCCATGTTTTAAGGTACCGTCCTTTCCTAATGTGTTCAAGAGGTTTGGGGTGTACGTGATGTATGGGATACATATGGAGGGTAAAAATGGAAAGGAGTTAATGAGGTCGGTTTGTGACTTTGTGCACAATATGGGGAGTAAAGATAATGAGTGTGGGGCCGTTGTTGGGGAGGTTAGTGTGTGGGACCCAGCAAAGGAGGGGGTCCCACATTGGAGGAGGTTTTCATGGGCTGAGGATGTATGGTGCATTAAGAGGCTAGAAAATAAAGAAGAAGACGAGAAGGAAAAGCAGGATAAGAGTGAGGATTGGATTGCATCTTCTTCTTCATCATCTAATTCCGTAATTTTCGTGGATCCTCGTGATTTTTGAGGCAGCAAGTTATGGGGGTTTCTTCAAGGAAATGGAACCGTATTGGTTTCTTATGAACAAGTATTTGACATTACTAGCAACTTGCTAATTTAATCAATGATCATGTAAGTAGAAAATGAGAAAAGTTTACTAGCTACCTTTAGTACAGTCACATACAAGGGTTCAAATTTGAAATCACTGGTTAAAATATAACAACTTATAGCTTGTTAATGTGTATTAATTAGCTTTTTTCTTTCTTGATTTTGCTTTTTATTTAGCTGTAAGTAGATTGGTAGTAAAATGTCAATGATAGAAATCCAAAATATTAATAAAGGTATAGATAGTTTTAAATTTGGATCCGTGATGCTACTCGTATTAACAACAACATATACACTATATGCTAAGTCATATAAGTACATTAGTAGTAAAATGTTAATGATAGAAATCCGAAATATTAATAAAGGTATATATAGTTTTAAATTTGGATCAGTGATGCTACTTGTATTGACAACAACATATACACTATATGTTAAGCCATATAAGTAGATTGGTAGTAAAATGTTAATGATAGCTATAGAAATCCGAAATATTAATAAAGGTATAGATAGTTTTAAATTTAGATCTGTGATGCTACTCGTATTAATTAACAACAACATATACACTATATGTTAAGCCATATTACACTGTCGGGATAAAAAAAAGCTGCAGATAGATTTACATTTTAAAATATATAAGGAAAGATTTGGTATGATTGAAACTATTACAAATTAAAGGTTACTTATGCATCAAGATAAGAGAGTCTGTAGTGTAAAGATAACAAGGCATATTGAAACAAAATTAAAAGAAAATAATTGTATATGCTATTCACTGAGTTGACTAGATTAAGTGTATAAAATTAATTTGAGATCCCTCACAAGGGACTTAATACTAGAAAAGTCCCAAAAGTTGAAAATATTAATGTAGGGTCCCAAGGGACCTCACTTTAATATACTTGAAAAGTGAAAAGACACTTTTACCCCTCCTCCTTCTTCTTCCCCACTCCTCCTCCCCTCCCCCCGCAGCCGCCGCCGCCTCCCCCCCGCGGCCGCGGCCGCCGCCGAGTGTGGCCGGTGAAGGCGGCGGTTGGGATGCTGCGTCGCCGGGAGGGGCGGCGGATGCTGCGGCGGCGGGGGAGGCGGCGTCGCGGCGGGATGCAGCGGGGGTGCGGCGGCGGCGGCGGGGGGAGGGGAGGAGGAGTGGGGAAGAAGAAGGAGGAGGGGCAAAAGTGTCTTTTCACTTTTCAAGTATATTAAAGTGAGGTCCCTTGGGACCCTACATTAATATTTTCAACTTTTAGGACTTTTCTAGTATTAAGTCCCTTGTGAGGGATCTCAAATTAATTTTCCCAAAAAATAACACTGCAATCCATCATGTTACTTGTCAAAATATTACCACAACTCCTACTCTCTATATCTGTTTAATAAAATAAACAATCTCAAGTTATTTCTCCTTATGTAAGTAAACATTTTCTTATCCGTTTTTTGGAAACTTTAAAAGTACCACAAAACATTTTTATTAATTTCTATAGTTTTATAGTATTTAATTAATAATGGAAAAACTATTTGTTACTAACTATGCTATTATTCAATTTTGATTCTAACTAGTAACTATGCTATTATTACATTTTGATTTTAACATCTATGTATTTTTGTCACCTCCTAATTAAATAATTATTAAATTGTTCTATTAACAATATCAATCAACCACTTTAGCTTTGTTCTATTAGTATTGTTAGCTCTTGTGTGGGCCTGGCCCTAAATAGCTATGCCAAAGTCTCTTCCTACTCGGTTGTTAGGTTTGATCCGTTACAATTTATATTGGTTTTAAAAGTAGTAAAAATGCATAAGGTGAATTGTGCTAGTTCAAAAATAATTTATACGGGTCGGTTTTAACTCTAACCTACGTTCAATTTTCAAACTTCGCCTTGGATTCTACTAATAATTCTCTCAAGATTAAACCAGACTCTTGATCATGAGTGTCTTTACAAGTGATTTAAGTAATCAATCTCCCTTGCAACTGTAAGAATACAATACCCTCTTAAGATCACACTATCTTAAGAGTAATCCTCACTTAATAGTGAACTACAAATATGAATTGTTCACTCAAATGAATAGATATAATACAAATTAAAGTACAAGAATTGAATGGTGGTAAATGAGAGTTGGTAAGTATTGAATGCTAATAGCTCGAAAATATTCGATATAGTTAACTAACTTCACCAACTTCTTTATAAGGGGTTATTTATAGCGATTTAAGATTTCTGCCCGTTGTGAACTAGTTGTTACCTGATACCAGAGAGACGTTATCTAATTAAGGAAGATTGAGTGTTGATCTTGGATTAACTCTCTTGTACTTGGTATGTCTTGGTTCATCTCTCGCCATTAATTGCATAAGTAATTCTAGCATCAAATGGCTTTAATTATTTTGTTTTTATTGAAAGAATTTTGTTTCTCGGTGATTAATTGTTTTTTGTAGCACATATATTTAATAGTGAATAAAGTTGAAAAGTTAATAAAATTTAAAGTAGAATATAATAAGTAAGATTTTAAGGTTTTACACATGATAAAACACGTAAGAAATTCAATGGATAAGAGTAATTGTCAGTACAAAATCCTTATTAATGGATACTTAGTCAATACTTCTCAGATCTTGAGGGTTGCCTTTTTTTTTTTTTACTAATATTAAAATCCAATAACTGAAGCAAGCATACAAAGCAAATCATAGCTCCCTCTCATCAATCAGTACCTCTTGTAGAATATGCATGAGTTGATAAATATACAAAAATTATACTCTAACTTATGGTAGAGTGTTGTTAAATACTCCCTCTGATCTACATCATAAGATGTAGTAAGTCATTTTACACGTTTAAAGAAATCATAGTAGTCATTTATTATGTGTTATCTCTTATAAATGTGAACAAAAAATACAAGTATTTTATATATGTATTTTGGATTTGGATAGGAGCGAGTGGTCTAAAACACAACTACAACTTTATCCCTGTCAATGAATAGAAGAGATTTTCTAATCTCTATGGACGAAGTATCCTAACATCATCATCAGTATGATCGTGCGAGTTATTGCACCCCATAACGACCAAATTGATGACCTCAATACAATCTATGAATAGCACAATATGTTCTTCAATTAACTCCTTTCTATCACCATGAAGAGATCCCTAGTAACTATGCAATGGATAATTGTGAGTTTGTAGCTAAGCCCATGTATTCATTTTTGAAAAGACTAAATAAGCTAAATAATATGATTTAATCATAATATAAGTGATATACTCTCTCCATTTCTAAATATAAGACATATTAAGGAATATGGTTTTATTCCTAAAAATATAAAATAGTATCTTTCAATTTTTCTTAACTTTTTCCTGAACCATCTCTATTGATATTCCTCATCAATAATAAAAAGCAAAAGAGAAAATGTATGAATAATGAATACGGTTATGGATGTTTTAGTAATATCTTGTGATTTTGACTAACTTAACTAACATTTTTATTATTTAATCAAATTAGGTAAATAAATGTAATATACTCCCTCTTGTCCTAATTATAATACCACTTTGACTTTTATCATGAAATTAATGGTGCAAAATTAAGCACTTTGAATTGTCTATAAGTATCTATTTTCCTCAAAACTAATTTATTTTACTTTAAAACAAAATTATAATATAATTAAATGTAACATATATCATATTTTAATGGTATAATTTTCTTCCTTAATTTCCACAAAAGTCAAATTCATATCATATTTAGTACCGAAAGGAGTATTTAGTAACTGATTGGAGGGGTATTAACTTATGTAATACTCACTACTACAAATTGTCCCTATACCAGCGCACATTTACATGCGCTTAGAAGAAACACATGTATTGAGGGCCCTTTACATGCGCTTTGAGCGCATGTACAGGTAAGAATCTATACATGCGCTTAAAGCGCATGTAGAGATAAGGCCTTTACATGCGCTTTAAACGCATGTATAGAAATGTGCTTCAATAAAAATTCACTAAAACAATGACTAGAAAAGGATTTAAGTATTTAGAGATAAAATATAAAAAGAACTTAGGTGAAAAGCTCAAAATCATATGAAAATCTTTAAAATGATATGTTAATTGGGCTTTACATGCGCTTTAAACGCATGTAAAGGACATAACTTACTAATATAACAAAAGGAAGCTAATACATGCGTTTGAATCGCATGTAAAGAGATGTACTTCAATAGAAAATCACAAAAACATTGACTAGGACAAGATTTAAGTATTTTAAGTTAAAGTATAAAAATAATTTACCTCAAAAATTCAAAATGATATGAAAATCTTTAAAATGATATGGATATTGGGCTTTACATGCGCTTTAAGCGCATGTAAAGGCACTACTGAAGTGCAAAACATGGAGTCATGCATAAGAGATCCTCCTCAGACCTCATAAGGTGTTCCTGCTTGTGGACTTAGTGTTTCAAAGCTCCATTACCACTTTTGGGTGCTATGAAAATGTTGAAACACCCTTTACATGCGCTTTAAGCGCATGTAAAGGCACTACTGAAGTGCAAAACATAGAGTCATGCATAAGAGATCCTCCTCAGACCTCATAAGGTGTTCCTGCTTGTGTACTTTGTGTTTCAAAGCTCCATTACCACTTTTGGGTGCTATGAAAATGTTGAAACACCCTTTACATGCGCTTTAAGCGCATGTAAAGGCTCTACTGAAGTGCAAAACATGAAGTCATGCATAATAGATCCTCCTCAGACCTCATAAGGTGTTCCTGCTTGTGTACTTAGTGTTTCAAAGCTCCATTACCACTTTTGTATGTGGAATGCTGCCTGTACATGCGCTTAAAGCGCATGTAGAGGCTCTACATGCGCTTTAAGCGCATGTATAGGCCTAATATTAAAATAAAAGTTGATTCATTCAATTTATTTAATGATGAAAAACTTAATATAACTCATTATTTGATTCATATACATACGTAAGTTTTAAAACATAATATAACTCATTATTTTATTTCCTTGAGTAATCTTGGCGCTGTGATTTAAAATAATGTTTAGACTGAAATAATAATGTCACAATTGTGAGACTTTATTATTATTTTTATTTGAAATATATATATATATATATATATATATATATATATATATATATGTAGAACAAAAATTTAGTTTAAGTTCCATAATATGTAATTGTTTTATTAAAAACTAATTATTGGTCCTTGTACATGCGCTTTAAGCGCATGTATTGGATATAATTTATAAATTTCCCGCGCCTTTTTCTTATGAGTTCCCTCCCTTTGTCTCTTCACTCTATAGCGCGCTCAGAGTATGTAGTAGCATTCTGAATGAGTTCCCTCCCTTACTAAAAAACACAAACCCTAATCCTCATTCTCAATCCTCTTTCTCCAAATCTCCACCGCCCCCACCACGGCTTTCCACTATTGCTGTAACATCCTGAAAATTTAATACAGGATCAAGGAGTATTTTGGGAAATAATAAATGGAGAAATTGAAAATTTTGGAATTTTTAGGAATTTTTGGTGATTTTTGAGGACATTTTGGAAATTTTGAGTAGTAAATGTGCTTATAATTAATTAAGAAATTGAAGAGTTTGAAATATGAGGGAATGGTAAAACCCAAAATATTTTGAAGGTTAAGGAGATTGGAGGCTGGTTTAAGTGGTTTTAAATTAAAAGAGTACAATATGGCAAATTTGGACTACAAATCATTAGAGAACCCCCTTATTTCATCTAACCAAACACGCCCCTCCCCCTTTACTTCTTTAAAATATCGGACTCCCTCCTCCCTCTCACCCGAAAACCCTCCCTCCTCCCACCGCCTTCTTCGTCCCTCTTCCCCTTCCATCGGCGACGACAGCGGCCCTGGGCGGCGGCGATGGCCACCGTTCCCTCTGTCTCTTCCTTAACCTTTTATCCCTCTCCATCATCTCGGTTCCTCTCACTTCTCCTCTCTTCATTTCCTTTTTCACTGCATCTCCTTCGTCCTCCTGGAACCCGACGACGGCGGTGGGTGGTTTTGGCGGCCATAACTTCGCACCCGCGGGGATTTGTGTTCAGGTAAGCACCCTTCACTTGTTCATACCTATTTTCTTTAGTTTAGCACGAGTCAAGGTGAGAGGACGAGTTTGGGGCTTCGAATTTCAGGATCAAAGACCATCTAAACATCATTTTACGTTGAGTTAAAATATCCTTAGTGATTAATTGAAAGTTGATGGAGTTTGTGGAGTTTTACAAAACCCTAGCTTTTGGGAATTTTCAAATCCGACGAACTCTGATGAAATTAAGGTTTATGGGCTTAAATTAGTTGTTGTAAGAGTTGGTTCAAGTTATGTTGTAGCTTTACATGTTTGTTTTTCAATTGGATTGATGAATTCTTTGGAATTTTAGGATTTAATCTTTAAACTTACTTATGCATGACTATGTTAGAACTGCAAGGTTGCAACTCTTGTGTTTGTTAGGAATTGGTTGTTTTATAAACCTTATACTTTCTTTTCTTGATGGCTGAAAGGTTCGTTCTGTTTTGAGTTCAAGCTTAGTGTTATGTTTTGAGTTTTATTTTAAAATCAACATAAGTTTGTAAGAGGATTTGAACATGTGGTGACAAGGGAGATAGATATATGATTTGAAAGATTGGCAAGAAAGTGGTTGGAGAAGGGAGATATATATGATTTTGGGAATGCACATAAGGTGTTTGATAAAATGTGTAAGAGAAGGAATTGTTGAAAATTTATGAATTTTTGCTAGGTAACAAGGTATTGCAAATGTATTTGAGATATTAATGGTTTTACTTGATTACTCCTTGATTAATGGAGTAGTTTGGGCTGTTTTGTTTATTTGTAAGATAGATGTTAGACTTTAATGAATTGCTATGTTGAATTTTCAGTTTGATGGGATTGGACCTTGTGTAGGGTTCTTAATTCCAAATTTAACAATATTGGCTAAGTGATGGATTTTGGAAATGTGAGGAGCCGTTTAATGTGCTGTTAAGAGGTATCTTGGTGTTTGTTGAAAGGTTGTTGATGTCTTATGCTTGCATGTGTATTTAAGGATCATAGATATTATAGTTGATGTTTTAAGTTGATTAAATGGTGTTTGGAATCTTTTAGGCAATAGTGTGATGGTTGGGAAGTTTGTAACTATATTGTTTGAATATTATTGCACTCAAGGTGTTCGTTGAAATGCTTAAGAGAGTGGAGGAATTTATTTGAGCTTGAGATGTGTATTTTGGACAAGTTTTAGGTTATGCTTGTGAACATTATTATCAAGGGTCCATAGTTTTGTGATTGAAGTGTGGCAAGGGTTGATTTTATATTGGTATGCTATGTTAGATATATGTATATTGTTCTTGCATGCTAAAATGTATGTTCTCTCCTTTGAAATGACCACATACTTCTCTGAAAGAAATGGAAATTCTGGTCTTCTTTATTTAGGACATGATTATGTATGTTGATGCTGATTTTGAGGACTCTCATTGTTGTTTCTATAGTTGTTGCACTGACATAAAAGACTTTAAAGTTGCTAATGTGTATGTTCATTAAAGTTGTAAAATGACTTTGCAATGTTTGATTTGTGTTTGGATTATAGGTTTAAGTGCTAGGAACTTCTTTGATTTAAATTTTATATTAAAGCCTATGACTATGACTACTTCCCAAAGCATGAATATTGAGAATGTATAATAAGTTGTGTATGTATGTTATTGGCTGTTCATGTGATTACTGATTTTTGGGGCTGTTTGCTATGATTGTGTAATTGATTTTCTGTATTGCTTGCTGTCATGGTTGGTTTTAAATTTGCTGATTTGTCTCTGATTTAATGGTGGACATTGTGAATCACAATCAATACATATTATATAAAAGTGTCTTGCATAAAGCTTTGAGATTATATACTGTTTATACAAATGTGTGTCACAACCATGAATTGGAAATTCCTTATTGTCAAACTGATATGGAAATGGTCTCTTATTTCTCTATTTTGAGAATGAGACTGATTGAGTATTAAAATTATTTAATGGTGATGAATATGTGATTAAAAGGAACAAATAGCATCTACAATTTTATCCATGTGTATGTGTTCTAAAAACTTTCTGTTATCTGTACTGATAAAATAGATTCTGTAATTTTGTTTGGCAAATAAAGATTTTCAGATTTACACATGACTGGTTTGAACTAATTCTTGGATGTTATGCTAAACACTTATCTGTTATGCTAAAATTCTATGTTTGAATGCTAAGATAAATGTAGAAAGTGCAGTTTTGAGCTTACTTTTGGGAAGTGAAAAACTGAATTAAGTATGCAATTTTTTTTGGGTGTTGCAGCGGCGACAAACGACGATTTAAGGCAGAGCAAGACTCCGATTTGACCTGCATCAAGGAAATCAGTTTTGGGTAACATTCCTTTTTTTTTCTAGACACTTTTCCCTTTGTTTTTCGTGAGAAGAGAGGGGAGGCCGAAATGGGGTTTTAGGATTTAGGTTCAAAGGGACTTTGGCTTTAAACTTGCTAATGTGTATGTTCATTAAAGTTGTAAAATGACTTTGCATGTTTGATTTGTGTTTGGATTATAGGTTTAAGTGCTAGGAACTTGTGTGATTTAAATTTTATATTAAAGCCTATGACTATTTCCCAAAGCATGAATATTGAGAATGTATAAGTTGTGTATGTATGTTATTGGTTGTGCATGTGATTAGTGATTTTTGGGGCTGTTTGCTATGATTTTGTGATTGATTTTCAGTATTGGTTGCTGTGATGGTTGGTTTGAAATTCGCTGATTTGTCTCTGATTTAATGGTGGACATTGTGAATCATAATAAATACTTGTTATATAAAAGTATCTTGCATAATAAATCATAATAAATGTTTCTGGTACATTTTGGTTAAAATCAGCCACGTGCTACTTATTTGTATACCATTGGTGCAGTGGCAGAATTACGTGTATACAGGTGGCAAATGTAAAAGAATATATATTAAAAAAAAAATATAGCTGTACATGCGCTTTAAGCGCATGTAGAGGTAGGTACCTCTACATGCGCTTTAAGCGCATGTAGATGTACATGTAGAGTCCCCCCTCTACATACGCTTTTAAAAAGCGCATGTAGAGCCTTTACCAGTGCCCCCCTCTACATGCGCTTTATAAGCGTATGTAGAGGCCAAAATAAGCGCATGTAAATGGGGTAATCTGTGGTAGTGACTACCTCTGTTCCTAAATATAAGATCTTTTTCCCTAATTTGATTAATTAAATGTGTTAATTAAGTTAGTTATTAACACATGATATTACCAATTTATCCTAACTATATACCTTTATCCATACTCTCTCTCTCTTCTTGTTATTATAAATAAGCATTATTGGGGTTAATTTGGGAGAAATAGAAAATGATCTTATATTTAGAAACAAATTTGAAAGTGATCTTAATATATATTTAGGAATTGAGAGAGTAGCTTATAAATAAAAAAATAGTTTAAAGGGGAAATCAGAAAATTAAATTAATAAGTAGCTTATTGAATTGTCATAGTATTTTAAAAAAGAGCCAACTATATAATTATTGAAGAACCTATGGAATTTTCAAAAACAACAAAAAGCATAGTCTACACCTCATTTCGGGCTTAAGGCCCATATTGTATTTATCAACTTCTTGATCTTACAAATATGGGCCACAAACAGAAAGTATAAGTCCAAGCAATGGCCACCAAGGCATTTCTTTAAACAAAACCATGAACTCATTTATAGTTTAACAATATATCAACTTCTATTCTTAAATTAATTAATTTTTTAAAGCTTTTCATCTTATACAATTATACACAGACAGAAAAAGTTATACTACCATGTTTTGAACAAAACTATGCCCTTGTATATAAGGCTTGCATTAATTTATCCTTGAAGCATAACAAACACACATAAAAAGTCTTGAAATCCATTCATGCATGAATCTAGTTAATTCATTTAATCATATAAATACACGAATCATAATTTAAATCATTGCTTTCTTTTATAAGAGAATCTTTATAAAAAAGAGAGAGAAGAGAGAATCAGTAAGTTGAATAGTAGTGCACTTGATCACAACATATGATATATTATTATATCATACTCTTTTCGTTTCACATTATAAGAGGTAATCAACTATTTTATATCAACCAATGAAATATAGTGAAGTTATTTATTATGGGCAAAGTTAATGTATTTTTCTAATTTTACCCTTATATCATTTACTATGTAAACTTCTCTCTGCCCTGGTAACATTTAATATGCAATAATGATAAAAATGGAAATCAAACATTTATCAATCTTAACTCTTAAGTTTTACATGTTATCATGTGGACAAAAAAAATCTTATATTATGGACTGAAAGAAGTATGTTTTAACTTATAAGTTGAATAAAATAGTTTTGAAAAATATTCAGGCACATTATTAATATTATTACATTAAGAAGTTGAAAAATTATTAGAGAAAATGGGAGATAAACACAACTTGTTTTTGTCCTTAATCTTTTAACCAATTTTATCTTCAATAACTAAACTTTAAAATTGGTGGTTTTGATCTGTGAATTTTTATTTTAATATAGGCCTTGGTTCTTGCATTTTAAAATCGAAAATTTTTTGTCCTTGAATATTTAGTCAATTTGAATTTTGGTCTTTGAACTTTTATGAAAATTTAAAAAATTAGAGATCAATGATCACAAGTGGCATAACCTTGAGTGACCAACCACAAATTCAAGGTTCATAGACCAAGATCAAACTTGACCAAAATTTCAATGACTAAAACCATCAATTCTTTTTTAAAGTACATATAATAAAATCAAAATTGACTATAAATTAATGACCAAAAGTCATATTCCCTCCGTCTTATATTATAAAATGGATTTTTTTGAATGATCTTGCTGCTCAATATAAGCTGATATTTGAGTTGGTGAGTATAACAAATACATTTTCCCAATATTACCCCTAATGAACACATATTCACTTTCCTCTTTTTATCATTACTCTCTTTCTTATTCTTCCATAAAAAGGGCATTCAAAATTGTCGCATACATTATTCAGTTAAAACTTAGACTAAAGTATACTTTTGGTCTCTTATGTTTGCATCAAGTTTCAATTTAGTCCTTTATGTTTGGAAAGTACACTTTTAGTCTTTTTTTGTTAACACCGTTAGTTTAACTTAACGGAAAATGCTAACTTAACAATTTTAAATGATTATTAAATACTGAAAAAATGTTCAGATTAAAATATTTCAGTGTAAATATTCTTATATCTTCAAAATTTATCATTTTTGATCCAATTTCATTATAAAATAATCATTTGAAACTGTTAAATTAACATTTTCCGTTAAATTAAACTAACGGTGTTAACAAAAAAGAACTAAAAGTGTACTTTCCAAACATAAAGGACTAAATTGAAATTTGATGCAAACACAAGGGACCAAAAGTATACTTTAGCCTAAAACTTAAAAGGGATAAAGGCCAAAAATACCCCAGAAGTTTCCACCTAGGAGCACTGAGTATATGGAAGTTTTCTAAGGGGAAAATATACCCTGGAAGCAATAAAAATGGGGCAAATTTGTCCTTCCATCAAATAAATTAACAGTCAACCGTTTAGTTGACCAAAAATGTTAAGGGCAAATTTGCGGTTGACTGTTAGTGTCTTTGACGGAAGGGCAAATTTGCCCCATTTTTATTGCTTCCAGGGTATATTTGCCCCTTAGAAAACTTCCATATACTTAGTGCTCCTGGGTGGAAACTTCCGGGGTATTTTTGGCCTTTATCCCAACTTAAAACCATCTTATAGGTATTAATTAATCACTAACATAACATGTATTCGGACTTACGTATGGCCCACACAATGATGGAGCATAAGCAATTAAGCCCAAACAATAACCACCAAGTTCACACGATCACCTTACTCAGCCGAGGAATCAGGAAAGAAAAACCGGATCCATCTCAACCTTAATAATCACAAAACCGCAAAAAGCTTCCATCTTTGAACTCAACTTTGGTGGCAAAACTGAAACCACTTCAAACTTCCAAATGGGTATTCTCGCAGCCATCGGTGTTGTCTCTCCCTTCCCTTTCTACTATTGGCTTTGGACCATGCCTCAGTCTTGGGTTGACCTTTGTGGCAAAGGCCGTGACCCATCACATGTTATGGCTCATGTTTCTCATTTCCTCAAGTTTCTTCAGTTCATCTCACTCTTTTCTCTTTCTTCCTTCCATTGGCCTCCTTTTTACTTTTGGCCTCTTTTTGGCTTTGGACAGTTCCTTAACTTCAAGTGAGTACTCCTCCACACTTGTTTATTTATTTCCATGTGTGTGATGTAGATCTGATAATGGAGTTTGTTGATTGGTTGCCATGAGATTTTTAATATTGAATTTGCTTGGTTGTTCATTGCTGAGAATGGAGAACTTTGTAGTGTTGTTTAGTAGTTTGAGGGAAGTTGCTGAGTTTTTTTTTTTTTTTTGCGCTTTGTAACATAGTAGTGTTGTTTAGTTCGGGTGCATTATCTTTATGTTATATTGGAATGAGTTTTGAATGTTGGTTGGAATGTTGTGTAGAGAGTGTTGTATTACTCTCCAGTCCAGTCCTTATTATAAGGCACCAACTATCTGCAAGGCTGCAATATTTTGTCATTAATGGAGATTAAAAATTAAAAATGTGAAACATGTTATTTAACGAAGGGTGAAGGTGGAAAAAGTGGCAAATTTAACAAATTTTAAGACCCAACTGTCATTCCTTGGTTTGTGAGAAATGGGTAGTTAGTGCTTTATGATAAGGACCAGAGGGAGTATATTATATGTGGCTGACATTGACAATACTTGGTGTGACAATCTAAGATTGCTGGTTTAAGCTGTATGAATTACTTACCCCGTACAGGCTTGATGACTTAGCGGTAGATTGGTGATTAATATGAGGCCCATTTGACTAATTTTGGGTGGATTAAGGAAGCTAAGTAAATTGTTTATTTATAGTATCTGTTACATTATATTTTTGAAAAACTCATCCATATCATTAGATTATATATCAGTTTATGAATGAAACAAATTGTACGAGATAATATGGAAAATGTCCATACATTTAGGACCAAAAGTCAACTCTGACTAGCTCTTATATTTAAGATCAAAGGCAGTGTCTTTTTGGAAAAAACTGATGTTTAGAGATCAAGGTGATGATCATTGAGAGGTCATCCACTGGCACTATTTTTAACAAGTCTGATGTAGTGTGGTCAAATTGCACTATGCACTTTGTTTGATAACTTTAACATATGAAGTTGCTTTTTCTCAAAGGTTTTGATTTGCAAAGTTACTTAAATTGGCAGGGTGTATCAGTTGCTTGGTGAGGCTGGAACATACTATGGTGTCCGCTTTGGGAAAGAGATTCCCTGGGTATCAGAATTTCCATTTGGTGTCATCAAAGATCCTCAATATGTTGGCAGCATCTTGAGTCTTCTTGCTTGTCTTTCCTGGGTTCCATTTCAATACATTCTCCTATGGGTGTTAGGATACTTGTTCATGATTCAAGTGGAGTCCAAAGAAGATCCATCCACTCGTGCCAAGCCGCTTATTTGACCAACCCCCTTCCCCTTTTTCTTTCATGTATATTGTTTCAATGGAACCACGGGTAGCTTGATCCTATTATCAGGAATTCAATCATGACTTGACCTGATTGAGGTCCTTAGGGGTCTCCCGACGAGGGTTTTTTCCATGAATCGGTTTTAACCCGCTAATTCTGTTGAAGGGGCCGTTTCTTTTCTATGTAGGTGACATTTGTGGTCTGATAAACATAATTCTTCATAATAAACTTATGTTGTAGTTAGTTTCTTGGGCACTGTCTCTGATAAATTGATTTTGATGTTCCTGCAAATTAACTGCTTTCACGGCTCACTTTTTTTTTTCAAACATGTCAAAACTATTGATGGATTTACATATCAGAACTTAATATAGTTCCCATGTGATCGTGAGGAAAAAGCCAGTTCCACTGCGTTTTTGTGCAGAATTCAATTCACCTGCAAGTTGCAGTGTGTTATTATGATTTCGTTTGAGCCTAGACAATCCCACAAGTCCCAAAAGGTAAATGGGATTTGTATATTATAAGCTCTTGCTTGGCTCTTATGGTTCTCATAGAACCGCAAAAGATTTTGTTTTTTGGTCACATTTCATGAAGTTGTGCTGCAAAAACCTGGGGCAATCTTAAATGATCAAATCAACCAAGAATAAATAATTAGAAGTGGGAAAATTCATTTCTAGCAAGATACTCACTAACCAGTAGAATGATTGTATCTTTGTGTGTACCGTAAGGGCATATTAAGGCTGTTATATGCATTGAATAACAAAGCTTCCAATTCTTTTATGCATTAACACACAACAGATAAAGAGATTGATTGATAGTTTTTTTTGAAATAAAATCAATGAAAACTTCTCGAGATGATTACATTGGTAACAAGTTAGGTGCAATTAACATATATGTTCATCTCACATTTTTATTTGGCTGTTCTCATTCTCATGGCTTGTTTGGTTGTATGAAGAAAAGGAAAGTGGGATGAAAATAATTGAAAAGTTAAGGGGTAATATAGTCATTTACATATATCCCAGACCCACAAGTTTTTTCTCTCTATCTCACACTTATACTAGGGCCCACAAACTTTACTCTCTCATCATTACCCCTACTTTCCATCTCTTACCCTTTCCATTTCTAATTCTTAACTTTCTTTCTTACAACCAAACGGACTCTCAATATCCTCCTACCACTTATGATCTTCAAACAAGGAGCCAAACTCTATATGATTGTGGCTTCTCCACCATCAGCATACTACTTAGAGTCGGAAAAAAGGCTGAGCCTAGAAGGACAACCTGTTTAGGCCCCAAAAAATGCTAAGATTGGACTTGAGTTTTTAGCCTTAAAAAGTGGAAATTAACCTAAAAAACCTTACTTCATAGAGCCTATGGCCTAAAAGAGCTAGCCTGGTAGGGTTGAGGGCGGCCCGTTTAGGCCCTTTTAATTTTTTTACCTTGTTTTATTATTTAAAATTGTTAATATAATGTTAATAATATTATCACTTTTGACATTAATGGTTAATCATTTTACAAATCTTTAATTACTTTTATCTTTTTCTAAGATTCGTTTTCATGACATGATCAGATTTATTTGGTTTTGAATAATATATAGTTTAATCAATTTAACTTTAAAATATTATTTGATCATGTAATAATATTTCCCAATAGTTGTAAACGATGTATATGTATGATAATATAAAACTGTGATTATTATTTAATTTAGACATAGTGGTGTCAACAAAACTAGTATACGGAACCCGTATAATGTATAATACATGAAGAACTCTACGTTGATGCACAATTATACCCGTCTGTTACTCTATTAGCTAAAATATAAGTGTAAGAAAGCCACTATGATATTACTGTCATCTCTTATTTATTTGGCCTATCTAGTATATATTTTCACCTCTATCAAGCATTCTTCTCGAGACAAAATAGCCAAGTACATACAGTAGTGAGATAATTCTTCCTTTCCATAGTGTATTATTTCTTGGGTTGTCATGGAAGAAATCTCAATGCCTGCAAAGCCAAGAGTTGGTAAGACATATAAAGATGGCATTTCTGCTCTGATAAACATGATTCTTGATAATTTACATCATGAGGCATTAATGACTACTAGCCTCAAAACTCACTTCTTCACTATGGATAAAAGAGAAATTCATCTCATATTTTTATGTGGTGGTTCTTAAATCTTATCCCCAATATCTTGCTACCGCTTTTGATCTTCAAAACAGGGAGCCATACTACATGGGATTGTGCCATCTCCATCATCAGGGTACATTTGGAGCCTGAAAAACGGGTCGAGCCAGTCGGGACGACCCGTTTAGACCCGAAAAATGCTAAGGTCACCCTTGAGTTTTTAGCCTTAAAATTGGAATCAAACCTAAAAAACCAACATTTTAGAGCTGAGGGCCTAAAAGGGCCGACTGTACAAGGTTGAGGGTTGACCCATATATATAAGCTGTTTTATTTTTTTACTTTTTTATTTAAAATTGTTATTTTATAATGTTAATATTATCACTTTTTACATCAATGGTTAATCGTGTCACAAATCTTTAATTACTTCTATTCTTAAGATTTAATTTCATAAAATTAGATTTATTTAATTTTAAATAATACTTCAAATTTTAAGTTTGAATTATGATTTGATAATGTAATGTGTTAATATTTGTAAACTATGTATATATTTGATAATATCAAATTGTGAATTTGATTTTAACTTGGCACTTTTATGTGGTGCTTGTAACTTGATTTCATAGGAGTAATAAATATTTTTAAAAAAGTTGTATTTCTTTTTTTTAGAAGTAAAAAAATTAGTTTTTATTAAAAGGGTATGCTCGCTCGATCCCGACTGGTAGAGTCGGTTCTGAAAAATGATGACTTTTTTTAGATTCATGACAAGCCTAAAATGACAGTATCTTTTAAGCTATGAAAGGTTGACACTTTTTTCAAGCTCTAATACTACTATTTAGCATTGTGAACATTTATAGCACCTTTGGTTCAATTTTTTGCTTCAAGATTACCTAATTCAATTGTTTGGATGGTATAATAAGATAATCCAATTCAATTATAATTATAATATATTGTAACAAATAAGGTATTCCCCATTGCATAACTTTAGGATTTAGCTATATAATTTGGATTCAAGGTTGAACTCTCCTACATTTGGAAATGAACTTTCTCTCTTTGCCTTTATAAAGTAAAAAAAAAAATCACATTTATTTTTATTTTTCTATATAACATTTAAATTTCATTTCTTGATTTCTCAATAGCATCCCAAACAAATAATGATTACTTGAAAATTAATTAACACATAAGTTATAAGATAGTCCCCGCAAGGGCAAGTCATTTTTGCTATTAGTATACTGCAATAAAACTATTATACAGAAAATGTATGATGAACAACACATGAATAAATCTTTAATTTGTTGGTGCACCATTGTACATGTCAGTTACTCTATTACTAAAATTTAAGTGTAACAGCAAAGGCAATCTTAAATTACTGTCATCACTTATTTATCTGGGTACATTCAACAATCTCATATGGCCTATCTAGTATGAATTTTCACCTTTATCAAACATCCTTCTACAGATAAAATGGCCAAATACAATAGTGAAATGCTTCTTCCTTTCAATAGTGTATTTATTTCTTGATTGTCATGGAAGAAATCCAAATGCCTACAAGTCAGTAGTTGGTAAGACAAATAAAAATGCTGCGTCCAGTTGTCAAAGTGTTCTAATAAAATTTTTTTAGTTTTATTACCAATTTCATGTCTTGGCTTTGTATAGTTATTGCAATGTTATTTTCTTAATTTTTTTCAAAAAAATAATCTATTTTTGTTAATTATATGACTTTAACTGAAATGTATTCTAGATCAAATTATATTACAGCATAGTATAGTACATACTCATATGAAGGATCACTCATCAAACAGTTAGCTAACTTAGCTTATAATATTACAGAGTAACCAAAATAATCTTGGCAATATGTCCCTGAAAACCAAGTTGTTATTGGTTTCCATGACTGTTCTTAGAGACTACTATTTGGGGATGTTGATATTGGCTTATGTTTCTTTCACAGAACTGTCTTGTCGTATTCATTGAATGCAACTCCTATTTTATAGCTCTTTAATTCTATTTTTAAGCATATTTCTTTATGGGATTCCCTTGATCCCTAAGACTTACAAAGTTTTAATCCTATTCCTTTTACATTTTGGAATAAAATTTAAATTTCACTTTTTGCTCATACTACTGCCAATTCCTCTTTTCCCTTTATTGATTTGTAATTAGATTTTTCTCTGATTGTTGTTTAAAATGATATTTCATTTGATTATATAGTAATATTATGGATGCTATTCTTTGAGTTTCATATATGCGCCATGACCGTCATATTGGTATCAAGATGAGTATCAACATTTTCTTTCTCATTAAGGGTAGGTGTTGTGACGATGTGTAAGTTAGATTTTGTATTTATTTAAAATTTCATTCAAATACTCATAATAGACTTAAGTGTTTATTCAACTGTTTATTTATTAAAATTGTTTTGATTTACATTTGTTGACTGGTCTTTTCCTTTTCTAGACGTTGCCTACCTTACCTGTTATTATAATTACATTCCCTTGGTCCTATTTCTATAGGTTGCACATGTTCAGGATAGTTGAAATAGGATAGTTGGAATTGGTTAACTTTGTTTGCAATGTTATGACAAATTCTTTTTCAAATTACCCTCAGTCAATGATGGTCATTAAATTAATGTACTTTTAACTTCATTCTTTGTTTGAACTGAATACTTTTAACTTCATTCTAACTAAAAGGCATTTTGTGTAAAAACATGTATGGTTTAGGTTTAAAGCATCGCATATCTTAGTTTATATAAAACAATCTAAAAGAATCTCATTCAAACATCTTAATTGATTGAGAAAAAGTAGGGAGATGAAGACAAAACACCTAGAGACAGAGGCAAGGAAAATCTACCCATGGGCTATGAAAAATATAAAGAAGAAAAATTGGACCTTATATTACTTATTAAGTCTTAAGTTCAAGGAAAGATTTTTCCCTTTCCTAGAGAGTATGAATTAGTCCATGAATTAGGTCTCATACTATACATTTACCCCCTTATCTTTTTTTCCTTTTCCTTGAGGGCTTCCATATCTACCTGTATCAGACTAAAACTGATGACACAATCATATCTCTTAATAATCACTTGAATTCATTTGTATAATCATATATGAGTCAACAACACAATCTTTGTTCCTTTGTCTATTGTTTCTGGATGGAAAGCTATTGCTGAAGTGAATCAGCCTTAAGATATATAGCCCTTGATTTTCAAACTTTACTGCTACCTAACAAGGAGAAGGTTAAGAAGAAAGTTATGCACACCTGCTCCATGAGGCCATGATGACCCACAGAAGAATTATTCAGAAGAAAAAAAAAGGAAAGACTTAATTAAATAAAACCAATTTCTCAACTCAACTAGCACGAGGGTAGTTAATGTGAATATTTCTTACTTGTATGAGAGGGTGTTGTGTTTAGTCAAAGTTTTTCTTTAAAACAGTACATGTAATGAAGAGTTTGAATCGTGTTTGACACTTACTTGTAACTTAGTAAAACCTTAAGCCTGTATTAGTACCCACCATGGCAACTAGTCAAGATTCATGTAGAAATTAAAGAGGCCAAAAGTTAGTCATACTTAGTTATATACTTACTTGCAAGTGAAGTGACTGATCTTACAAGTGATCACCTAATTATTCAGCTGCTTCATATAAGATTCAATGAGTGTACATAGCCGCCACAAATACAGTGGTGGAAAAACCATCTCAAATACCATTTGACAGATAAATTGAGCTTCACCTCATAGTGATATAATATAACTGTGAGGGAGAGATGGTTGAGTTTTGGGGAGTTTGATGTGATAGAAATAGATTGGTGTAACCTCTGTATGCACTTTTTGAGCCATTTAAATGCATATGATATAGTACTTCTAAATCCCATCTCATCTAAATTCTTTTATAAGAAAAGAAAAAAAACTTGGATTTGAAAAGCTAAATATCGTATGCCACTTAGCTTGAAGATTCCAAAAACAAAAAATATTGAAATGGATATCATAAATCGGTGATTGTGCATCTGGCACCATAAAAAAATCAGGTATATAAATATTTGTTGTAAATTGTAAAAGGTGCAATTTGTTGTAGAATTTCATGAACCAACAACTTTAACGGAAAAAACAACTTTGCCCCATTTTAAATTTACGAAAAGGTATTTCTACCCTCAAGGTTTTAAATAGGGTGTTTGATACACATTTGGTAATTTAGCATAGGTGTTTCTGCACATTCACTTTTATGATCTATCTCACCTAAACTCTATTGTACAAAAGATAAAAACAAAGAGTTGTAGTTGTACTGGAAATCAAAATGACATATGCCAATTGACGATTTCCATAAACAAAAATTTACTGAAATTGCAACTACGGAATTGAAGCATGCCTTGATCTTGTCAGCACCTATCCCACTTAAACACTATTATAAAAAAATATTTGTAAAAATGACATGTGTTTGTGAATTGAAATCCACATAAACAGACATTATTGAAATGACAAATGCCAATAATCATTTATAACTCTTCTGCATTGCCTACTCTATTCATTATTTAATATCTCGTGATCATGAATAGTTTCCCTATATGATAGGATGAAGACCAGTCCTCTCCTAGGTACTATTCTAGTTGGACAAAGTAACGTGGAATTTTTTACAAGACCCTGATAAATAAGAAGCATTAACTTCTCACCCAATTTTATTCCCAGGACTATTCTCTGTATTTTCAGATTAAGTCTATTATTATTAATGTCATAAAAGTCAACTAAGTACAGCCGTACCTACCCTTTGATTGGTCTTTTGAGGAACATTGCCTGATTCTTGTGCAGTATTAGTTGAAAATAAACTTGTAGATTGTGGTGCTTGATACTGTCTACCGTACCCAACAGCTAATTTCTAGAAATTAGATATACTTTATTGGGTTGTGTTCTTAGTATTATTGACCAATTTGATTGATGTGATATAGTCTAGAAGAAATTTGACGATCAATGAATCAAGTTAAAGGGTCTAATATATGTGATGTTTTATTGTGAGGCTAAAATAAACTCACTCACTCACAAGCTTCAATATCATAGTTGAACTCTTTTCAATGAATGAGTCCAAAGCAATGAAAAAATCTAATCCAGATAACACCAGAAACAATATCTACTAGATATTATTCATGATCATGAAGTATGTCATTCTAACTTGGATTATGCTCTTAGCAGAAATAGTTGCTGTCTCACATTTAATGGTTATGACTCAGTTACAATTCACTCATTTTATCAGTTTATCTGTAAATCTAAGGTCAAATTAGATACATTAAATAATTATTCACATATTCGGATACAAATGTTTATTGATAAATTTAGCATATAATCAAAAGAACAAATCTTTTACTTTTATGCATGTTCTTTCTTCATGTAGTGCTATCATGCAAAGTAAAATACAACTTCAAGGCTTCTAATGTTAACTGCTACAAGTCTTTCTAGAAAGAAATTTCATGACATTGGTTATATATGAAGTTATCACATCATAGTCTGCTTCATATTTCATATATCTGCAACACTTTTGAATAATAACAAAGCTTTGTCTATACTAAATTTAGTTTAATACTCTATATTAATATTGAATCATTGATAGTTCTTCTATCTGAAAAATCTAAAGCTGAGAGCTTTAGTGTAAAACAACTCTATAATCATAACTATTCTTAATCATTTATATGTGTTGAAAAGAAGAGTACATAAAAAATATGGCAGATTACAAAGAAGTAGATGTGGCTTTCAGAGACAATGAGAGATATTCTGCTTGAAAGAAAGCTCTCCAGTCATCTTGGCAGACTTTTCTGCAAGAAATTTGAGTGTCTAATTTGAGCTTTTTCTTGTGAACTTGATCAGTTCTCTCTCTCTTTCTCATCCACATTAAAGATCAAACCGAGGAACATGTCTCAGAGAGTCTTCCTTTGGCTGTATTTACAACAAACTATGTCCCCGGCCCTGACTTTTAAGTATGATCCAGTGACAAAAAATTGAAACTTCTAAATTCCACTAGTGTTCCTAATTTATGTGGGATATTTTTCCTGAAATGGCAGCAACAAGTGCTGCTCTAAAATTGGGATCTTTAGTCAATGAAGAGGCCATCTGTTCCACCAAAATCTGAGGCACTTCCGGTGAACCGGCCTTCGGTTTTGGCTTCTGAGCCACGGAGGAGGCGGTAGGGTGGTTGGTATTCATGTTGTTGTTGTTGGTGGACTTGCATTTTGTCAAGTCAAATGTAATTGTGGCAGGTACAGCAGAAGAGCTGAGAGATGCTGATGAACTTGGTACTGAAGAAGGTTGGCTCACAAAACGGCTAGTTCCTGAAGTTGGTGATGTCTCCATTTGAGAAGGATGAGGATGATTATGTTCCCCTAGATATGTTGCAACCAAAACAGACTGATCTTCTACACTTCTTTGCACCTGAATTAGTTTACCAACATGAAAATAATTAGCTTTCTAATCAACATATAAGTCTTTCTTAGCTGATATGAGTATAATATGAGAGTGCTTAATTTACCTTCTTTTTAACAGGACAGCTTGGAGCAAAAGAGCATTTGAAGTATGCTCTTGGAGATGGGTTATCTCTTGTAACCTTTTGCCCATATTTCCTCCATTGATATCCATCCTTCACAATCTGAAACAAAAACACATGTCAGACATACAATTTTATGAAAAATTCTTGGACAAATCATTAAATGGATTTTATTAGATTGAGATATACCAGGCTAGTATCAGAAGAGTCTGTCCTGACATAAGCTTTGGAAACTTTTGCTTTGTTGGTGCCTTCCTTAGATTTCTTGCATGATTCTTCATCAGTTGAGCAGCTCTCTGAGGTGCCATTAATGGCCATGGGATTACTATTAGTGTTGCTATTATCAGACTTCCTTTTCTTTGATGGGATTGTGTTGTTGTTGAGATCTTGTTGAGGATTATTTCTCATGTACTCAGCCAAGTGTCTTCTCAGAGAATTGTAATTCTCACACATCTCTGTGAGCATTTCTGTCAACTTCTTGTTCTCAGCACTCACCCTCCTCAATTCATCCTCCAAAGCCCCACTTGCCTGAAATGAAAAAGATAAACACTTTTATTTCAAGTTCATGATTGTTTTTTAATCAATCCACTTTTAGTTCCATAAACTTAAACTAACCTCTTCTTTTACGGAAGGTTTCTTGCCAGATAAGAAAAAATTGCTTTCCATCTCCTTCTTCTGAAATAAGAGACATACACATATAAGAACTCCAGAAACCAAATCAGGAAAAAACAGTTTTCATTTAAGCCTTTTTATAAACAAATTCTAGCATTCATCATGCAAGAAACAATAATATAATTTGCTCTTGTTTTTACTTACTGGAAGTGGAACTTCTTCATGAAGCATGTGATGATGAGGTCTAATGTTGAGATCCAAGGAAGTGTTGACCCAGGATGAACAATCCATATCCATAGTTACAATACTTATCACTTCTAATAATCCAAATATAATAAAAGAAGCAACTTATAATAAACTCAAACCCCTTTAGATAAAACAAAACTCAAAGGGCCTTAAAAATCTTGAACCTCTGAATAAACCCAGAAAGATAAGTATATATAGAGGTCCTACTACACAAGTAGATTTTGAGAAGCTCAAGTTGGACCAGGAAACTTGGCGGAAAGTGAAGAGGAAGTGACAAGTTGAACCCCACTTGTTTATAGAGCTGGCACGAGCAAGCAATATAATTATTACTATATCGTATTGTATTGTATTGAATTATATTATGTTGTGTTATATATATTATATTATGTGCATAGATGAGGATAAGAAGAACGTGTTGATCTATATGGATGAAATAATTAATATATTTTTAATGGTGACATGAGGGTATGGTGGGTGGGGGATGAAGATGGAAAGAGAATATACTTTTGGAGGTGTATGGATGGATGGATGGATGGGATAGGTCGGTGGATAATTCTTGAGGGGAAGAAATTCAAAGTCAAGCACACATTTCAAAAGTTAGTAAAAATCAATTAGTGGCAACTTGTGGGCTCAACATGCAGGAGTTGATGTGATCATTTTCTCAAATATACTATAGTAACATTTGTAATTAAGTTTAACTAATTAGTAATTACTACTTCTTTGGTTTGGCCAAAAAAAAAAAAAATTACTACTTCTTTGGTCCTTTTTTAACTAAAGAGAACCTTAAAATTTCATTATCTTTATATTCAAATCCTAACTTTGGCATATACTCCCTCTAGTCCTTATTAAAAGTCAAGAACTACCTATAATTTTTTGTCTTTAATATAGTCTTTAATATAAGTCACTAACCGCCGTATTAAATGTTTTTTCCCACTTTATCCTTGTTATTAATGAAGATTGAAAATGGAAAATGTGAAACACATTATTTAATGAAGGGTTAAGTTGGAAAATGTGGAAAATTTAGTTTCTTGGTATGTGAAAAATAGGTAGTTGGTAACTTATAATAAGGACCGGAGAGAGTAACATGTTAAAACTCTTAGTCAGTTATCTCACCTTTCGAGGTGCCAACAATCAGTTAGTTGTTGATGTGTTCGAAAGATTGCCTACCTGGGATATTGAAGAAGAAGAAAAATCTACCAATAATATCAGTGCTTCTGCGTATGGAACGGGGATCCAATACTCGTTTAATATCAGTGGTAATTATTCTCATCTTTTAAACAAATGATTAGTGTCACGGCATGGTGAGGACTGAGGATACCTAAGAAACCAAAAAACAATCTATTACACTATAAAAACAAAGTCAAAATATAATAAGTAAATGTTAAAATTGACCATTCATGTTATGAGTTTAATAAAATGAATTATAAACAGGAAGAAATGAAATAACTCCATAAGTAGGAACAAAAGCAGTTCTTATATTACCTTTGTCAATCACGTTTACATCTACCATCGTATTTTTTTAATCAAAATCTAACATCTTATTTAAAGTTTTACTCTTTATCACTGCCATTATTGAATCCTTCATACACCGTTTATTATAAGCTATGAATGGGTGAATGTGTATCACAAAATATATACTTTATGTTTAACTAAATATTTATTATATTTTTTATTTTACTAATTATTTATATTATTTCATATATTTTTTTTATTATTGCTATCTTATTTGGGAACTTTTTTTCATTTTATTTTTCATATGTATTATTTTTTGTATTTATTAATAAGTGCATAACTAGAGAACGAATTAATTGCATTTGCAACATAATAATTGTTTACAGATTTTTGTAGTTTTTTAAAAAAATTAAATGCAAATTAGTTATTTGAAACTTGTCATAGGGGATAGAGGGTTATTACTAAACAAAAAAAAAATACAAAAATCATATAAAAATATTACTCTTAAGACAAATAATATTCAATAAAGTCTCATAATTTGTTAATCATGTTCTTTCACTTATTAATACTTATGCGACTAGTTAATTATGAATTATTTGTCTTAGTTGGGATTTTAATTTTATTTTATACAAAAAAATATTTAATGTTCATTAATATCTTTTAGAAAACATTTTATAAAACGTAGCACTGAAGTACAAAGATGAGTGTTTTTTAACTAAAAAAGGGTACAAAGAGATAAGAAGAAGATCTTAACTTACACGTCGTAGTAACATAAAAGATTTCCAAAAAAAAAAAAATAGGTCTGTAATTTATTCAATCTCGCTAATAATTTTAGACTTACAGTAATAATCTCTTTATGTAAAGAGAGGTACTAATACAGCTTAGGTTCCTTAAATTTATCATCATGTTTCTTTTAGTTTCTCAACCTCCATTTTATTCAAGGGAATGGTCATTGTGAACTTGAGGAATTGAAATAAAGATGAGGGTAAACTTAGCTTGTGAAACAAATATTATATAACAAAAAAGAAAAGAAAAGGAGAATGAGGAAGAAGACGATATAAAAGCAAAAACATGAATAGAGGAATAATAATCTAATTGAAAGCAGAAGTTTCATGTTGACCCGAAGCTACCTTGATTTGTCCAAGTCTTTGCTTTTTTAAAAATAAAATGTTTATTCATTTGCATGGAGTTTAGCTGTAGGAGTGTAGGGTATACTGTCTAGTGTATAGGATGTGGTGGGTGGGCCCTACTCCCACTTTTTTCTCCCTCTTTCTCTCTTTACTATTTCAAACATTTTGCACGTTGCATTACACTATAATCAATTCCATTAATTATTCTTTCTTGTACAAAAATCTATTAATTATACTCATAAAAAATCTATTAATCACGATTACCATTCTAGTTAATTAAGTAACCTCCTCCTTTAATTATTACATTAATTGTGCGGGTTTCTCATAATCTTTTAAAATGAAGTTCCACCAATAATTTGGGATTGAACTTTTCCATCATGCATGTGACACATTGCTAATACTTAGCTTCCGGTAATATTTTTATGAAAATAACGTTAATAAAATTTAGATTACTTGGGAACAAGTCTCATGATTTTATCACGTTCTTGTTTATGAAATAAGTAATGTATATATTATCATAACAATGATGAATTATGTATATGAAACTATGATGAGTTAGTTGTAGAAACTTTGAGGTTAAGACTATCAAATTTAATTTTTAAAGTCAAAAGAACTTTTTAGGCCAAAGATTTATTTGATTTAGTCATTTTTATAGATTAGTCAACTTATTATATTTAGACTTAGAATTAGAGATTATTCAAAGTGCGTAGGTAAGAAATTACTTCCTGTTTAAGTTTAATTAGAGGAAGAAACACTGAATATGTAAAATCTCAAATAAAAGACCTCCGGATTACCTAGCCACCGTAAAGTTTATAAATATTGGTCTAGAATTCAATTGTAAAGTGAAATTACTTGAATTCCCGTAATTCAACTAAAAAATGATCTTAGAAGTTTTTTTTTACATAAACAATAGCAGTTTAAAGGTACGGTGACACGTCTAACTTATCAAATAAAAACATCCATTAAGATAATGACAATAAGTTTTAAATATATTTTTCTGAAAAATATTAATCACATTAACTTAAAAAGCAACGATCTTAATTAACTTATCCACTATAATAACAACAACAAAATTATTTAAGCCAGCAACAACGAATTTTTCTGACTTTAATTTAAGTCTTTTTGAGAGATCATGCATGCATTTGTGATTCTCATATTTCAGTGATCTTTACGTCTTTAATTTCACCCTTCATTATCTTTCTTAATAAATGTGGAGAAATTTTACGTGCTGTACAAAAAATATTATTAGATCGGAATGGAATTCAAAATAAAGTAGTTAGAGGAAATGTACGAATGTGGGAAGTAACTAGTTTTGAATAAGTTAGTACTACCTCCGGTCCCTAATGTAAGAGCCCAAAATTTGAATGATTTTTGTCCCTAATGTAAGAGCTCACCCCATATTCTCTCCTCATTTAATGCATTTTTTCCTACTTTACCCCCAACTCTCTTTCATATTTATTATTGCTTATGTATTTCTCTCTCTTAAAAATAGCATAATAAATATGGGCAATTTTGGAAAAGAAACATTAACTCCAGACACCCAACTAACATTCACATGTTTTCTTAAGAAGCGTATTTTTGACGGCTAGCTCTTACATTAGGGACCGGAGGGAGTACTATGCTGATGAATTAATTAATTGTGGTAATTAAACCGTGAGTGACTTTAGTTAATAAAATAAACATAATCATAGCGTAGTCGGCATAAAGATGAGAAAAGAATCTATTCATCAGTAGGTAAGATGATTGATATTTGATTGCGTGTGCCAATAACTACAATTTAAGAATTATATTGACGACAGATTTGTTTTTCAAATTGACTATACTCACACGACTTCCACGCGAAAAAGCAACTCCATCCCATTTATTTTAAAAAATAGAAAGAAATTATTATAATAATTATGGTTGCCACCACCTCCTTTCTTCAGTGCACATGATGAGCAATATATAGAGTTTTGTTTGGATTTGGCATCGTTCAACAATCTATTTATCAAATAAAGTACTTTCCCGTTGTGTTTTAAAAGTACCCATTATAAATCATTCCCTAGTTTTAATTATTTTTTTATTACATCTCTAGTTTTAATTATAACGTAGAGAAAAAGCACTCCTCACTGTGTGTGTATCCGTGTGTGTGTGTACATATAAATAAATAACTTAGAGTGTACATCGTTAAATTTTTTCAGAATATAGCAATTTTATTCCTACATTATGTTATTGTGTAATTTTTTTTATGCTGTAGAATGTATATTAATAATGGAATTAAAATAGGAAATTTGTTGATATATTTGGTATTTCTCCAACTTAGAGTGAAAGTAATTTATATTAGTAGAACCATAACGAGTCTCTGTTATGTGTAATATTCTTTTTTGTAAAAGCTCCTAGTATCCGGTCTCTAAAATTGATTAATCTAGAGACGCCCTTGGGATTAAGGACACTTCCAAGTAATTAAGCTTGGGCATCTTTGACAAATGGCGAGGAAGACGCCTTACCAACCCACTTTAAATCATCTAAGTAACGCACCCCTAAACTTGTTATATATATACTCCCTCCGGTCCTAAATATAAGATCTAGATGACTTTTTTTTGGAGATGTTAAGGTTACAAAATATGTATTAAATTATGACATATTTGATATATTTTTAGATTAATCATTAGTTTATAGGTTAAATAAACTAGTTTAAGGGGAAAAATTAGGTAAATCAATTTATAATTGACTTATATTTTGCTTTTTTAGGATTTTTTAAAAAAGTAAACTAGGTCTTCTATTTAGGACCGGAGGAAGTATAAAATTGTAATTTAGACATATATTTTCTTTCATTGTTCTTTCAGTTCCAAGAAAATTTTTTGATGCATTCCTTCTATATCATTTTCATCCATTCGTGTCTCACGCCCATGAAGAGTATATTTGTGACCAGATGATAAAATTTTGACCCATAATAATAATTTTTAATATTGCATTGTGAGTTTAAATTTCACTTTCAACTTGAGAAATTATTTTTGTGTTTTCTTTTATCATTATTCACTGGCAATTATATTTCCATCAAACTATATTGGTTAGCTTGAATGTAAATTCATCTACAATAAGGGAACCACTACTCTCAAATAATTATTGTAGTCATATATACGCGTGATATGAACATAAGATCACTGATTAAATTGAAACAACTCCCTCTAATGGATCTAAACACTAGTGGTAATGTGAGGAGATTATTGATCAACAAGCTATAAATATCTATGCATGACTGTGTGTGTATATACATACAAGTATTTACAAATTACGGTAAACGATAAGGTTGATTATCGTGTTTGGGCCCCATAAAACCACACATGTGTATGAAGTTGACAAAGAAAGGGAAAAAACCAAAAAGGTAACGTAGGAAATGAATGGTATAAGAAGGAAAGATATGTATATATGGAGAAAGACCGAAGCAAGAAGAAGATGAATGAATGGGAGAATAATGAAAATCATGATGGAGTCGTCGTACAGCCATTCAAATAATGGTCTTTGGTCAATACAATGCACTGAAGCCACGAGGGGGAAGACAATGAAATTTAAAATAAAAACTTGGAAGGAAAAATCAAAGAGAGAAAGAAAAGTATATAGAGAGGCGTGTGTTCACATTCATGAACCTGATTCAACAAAATGTCCACATCCAATTAATTACACGCCCACCTAATTATGGACCATTAACCCTTTCTCCTTTTGAATTCAAACCATGCCTCTCTTCTATCAACAAATGCTTGACCCCCATTCACCTCCCTTTTTAATTTTTAAAATTAATTTATGAGTTATTTATATTTTTTACATGTAATTTATTGGTTTAAAAGAGTATTAAAGGAGTATTTTTTATTATACATACATATATACATATAATAAAGTTAAATAGAAAAAGTATTATAGTACTGGACCTTACTTAGGTCAAGTTCCTCCATCCAGGTTCTCCATTTCTCCAATTATTGGCCGTTAGATTGAATAGATGGTTGTTATAAAAGGACATGTGTCACTCCTATATTAAAAGAACTTGAGAACCTGAAGAAATGAACTTGATGTAAGTTTTTCCCAATAGTACTCTCATCTATGCTAATTATAAAAGTCAAATAACTTTTCTAAAAAATTAAGGATACAAAATATAGCACTTTGAATTAATAATATTTGTCTTTTTATCTCAAAATTAATTTCATTTTCCCATAAACTAACATATACTCTAATTATATAATGTATAAATTAAAATTTAGTGGTCAATTTCGATTTACTCAATTTCCAAAAATAACAAAATCAAGTTCCTCTTTTAATTAAGACCAACCTGATTATTATATACAAAAGGTAAAAGATATTACGATGTTAGAGTTTAACATAGTTAATATGAGTGATATAAAAGATCACTTAAACTTTACTACATGTTTATTGATTTTTAATTGTTTTTGTCATTACATGTGAATCAGTTAAGAATAATAAATTAGAGAGATAAGAGAAAGAAGATAGTAGTATTTAATTTGTCCTAATATTTCATATTTAATTTGTCCTTATATTTCAGTGGTCCACAATAAGGTGAATCAACAATATCTTTATCTTGTAATAATTAATTAATATTTTTTTATTCAATATCTAATTTTGAAATTAAATGAAATATAAGAGAGGAATTTGAAACCCACGATAAAGAAGGCTAACCATTAATTGATAAATATGAAGAAAGTTATACTACCTCCGGTTCTAAATATAGGACATAATTCACTTTTTTTGGAGATATCAAGGTTGCGAAATAGGTTATTAAATGATGACATATTTGATATATTTTTATATTATCCATTAGTTTATAAGTAAAATAAACTAATTTAAGGGAAAAAATTAGGTAAATTACTTTATAATTAACTTATTTTACTTTTTTAAGAATTTTTCAGAAAAAGTCAATTATGTCTTATATTTAGAGCCGGAGTAAGTATTTTGTTAATTGCTACTAGTTTCTATGACAATTTTTTGGGGAATCAAAGCAACGATTCATATGATGAATATCCAAGTGAGAACATACAGCTTAAAACAGAGACAAGCAATAAAAATATCCAAGAAAACAAAGAACTAAGACAAATTCTCTTACAGAAACACAAGAATCAAACCTCATAGGAACAAAGAGAGTAATTCATTGAAGAGTACTACTGAGAAATTAAAGCATAAAGGAGATTTGGGCTTGGGGGGTATTTTACATCAAATCTTTCAAGCACAACCTATTATGGTCTGTTTGGTAGTTTGAAACCCAAGAAAGTGGGTTGCAAATAATTTGAAAAGTTAAGGGTAATATGGTCATTTACATATATTATGGGGCCCACAAGTTTTCTCTCTCCATCTCACACTTATCGTGGGGCCCACAAACTTTACTTTCTCATCATTACCCCTACTTTCTATCTCTTACTCTTTCCATTTCTAATGTTGGATGAGAAATAACTCCATAATATAGCTGAATAAATCACATCTATGATTTGTCCTCGTTACGTTGGAAGGAACAACGTAACTCAATGTTATTGATTTTTCTGTTATGGCAGTGAAAAAGTCTGATTAATATCAATAGATACAAGATGTTTCCAATGTTCCATATATGTTAATGATTGTTTGGATCTAATGGATTTATTTTTTCAAATTGCATAGACGATTTTATTAAACTAGAAAATTGGAATACAAAATAGGTCTGTAAAAATAAAATTCAAATGATAATACATAGAAATCCTAAAAAGGTAAACATGGATAGGAGTGAGTCGCCGCCGTCGCAAAAACCCTATTGTCTACATTTTTTCTTCATGAGAATTTGTGGGTAGAAAAGAACCGTCACCGGCAGAAAAACCATTGAGTAATGGTTATTCGAAGAATCATCCCAAAGGATCCACATCTCTTATCAGCAATAAACCAATCAATTTGATTTTTAAAAAACTTCCATGAGTACATCTCACATAAAGCAACGTGCCCACAAAACTAATACATAAGATGAAGATTGGGTAGAAGAAATTACTATTGTCATCAAAACACCCAGACCAATTTCTTTCAACATAAACATGCCACCAAACCATTTGAAACAGAAGGAAATGTATAAAAGCAAACCAATGAAAGTTACGGACTTCTCTTTCCCCTGCATGAACAGGGGAAAACGACGCTGATGATAAAACTCGTATAACGACAGAAAATATCCCACCACCACCCAAAAGGTTAGAGAGGAGAGGGAGGGAGGATAGAGCCAACTCATGGTCTCATGGATCTAATGGATTGTATGTGTTGATTTTGGTAATGTTATGATCAATGGTGGTTAGGGTATTTTTGTAATATTATGAAGTTTTAATTAACTTAACTACTTAACTTTAATTTAACTAGTTTTAATTATTTTTGTTGCATGGAGGCCTATATAATTTGATGCTAGGAAGTGTTTTACCAGATAAAATTATTTTTTACGAGATAAAATTATTTTTTAGACAAGATCAGACAACGCAATATATATCAAATTAAGTAAATAAGAAATAGTGCTTTTACCCTTCTTATTTCATTAATAGGAACACTCACTATAAGTAATTGAGAATTTTTAATCTCCAATAGGAACATTTATTTTGTTATACCATAAAAATTGAGAAATATATTTGAATTGAATATACTACAATAAAATATTTTTCGATTCTTTTTTTTTCTAAAACACAATTTAGATAAAACAATAAAACGATACAAATAAAATATCAATTAATTCTCATTCATAGTGAAATTGGAGATGCATCCAAGACCTAAAAATTAAAAACATTACCATCAAAGATTGCCAAGTTATTATAAAAACTTTAACTCAAAATCATGAAAACAAATATAAACCACATTATAAACTTTATGATTGTAATGAGCGCCGAATGAGAAAAAGAGGCAAATCAAGGGGACATGGTTGTGGACAAAAATGAAAGGAAGAATAATGTGGTTGTCAAATGGATCGTGGGGGGATTGGTGGACTCGTTGACTTCAAATATGGTAAAAAAGGGTGTGGACCCACTTTTGTCTTCAATCCATCACACTCAAATGAGTGATTATTACATTACATTGCATTATCTGCGGTTTTAAAAATTCTACAATCATCAATTGCTAAATTAGTGAATACCGTAAGGTTTTGCAATCAAGATTGGATATATCATGGATATATACTAGGCATATTACCCAGGTTTGACTTCCCTATGACTTTGGACAATAATTTATATAACTTTTGCCTTCTCATCTTTATCTACTTATTCTACTTGCCAAAAGTGGTTTCAATGTACATTAAAGGGTAATCACTAGTGGGGCACTAGGGCTACACAAAAGTCGGGTTGGGTTGAGCCGGACTAGGCATAAGCTCAAGGTCGTCATGTCATGTCCTAAAAAAATTTGGATGAATTTTGGGTTGATAAGCCGGACTAAGCGCTCTCATTGGAGAATGAGACAGTTTTTCCTATGTGGGCACCACTCCTACACCTCAAGTTCGGATTAGTCGGTTGTCAATAGATACCGGATTAAAGCGGTGTTTAACCAAAAAAAAATGATGCATGTACTTACTATATATATCTTTTGACAAAAATAAATGGTTACTTACTATTGTAAATACTAAGGGATAAATAGCAAATTTGCTCTGGAAGGGTCTGCTTGGATGAGAGGAAAATGGGAGAGGAAAGAAATTAAAGTGAGAGGAAAGAAAACAGGAAGGGAAAAAAACTGGGAAGAAAATATAATCATCTCTCTTACTTGGATGGAGGAGGGAAAACATGGAGGAAAGAAAATGAGTAAATATCAAAATAACTAAAATACCCTTATTGTAAACACTTTAGAAAGAAAACTACATATTTTAACAAAGAATGAATACTAATTGTGTTTTATTTCTATCTGTAAACACAGACCAAAACTATTGACTTTTCCTGAAAGAATCAAAATCAGTACAGGAGAAACAAAGAAATTTCGAAGTCATCTGTAAAGATTCATGTTTAGATCTTGATTTTTATTCAAGCAGGGAAAAACAAATAGACCAAACAATACCATTTTGATTTTTGCAAAGCTTAAACACAAATAATGCTTCCAAAGTTGAGAACAACAAATCTCACTCAACTTATAAAGTTCTATGTATTGATTTTGATTTTTGCTTGGTTGGAGTTTTTATATAGATAGAAAGCAAGCACAAAAATGATGATAAGGAATTTCCATTGACAAACAAGGAACAGAGAAGATAGCAAGCAAGAAGAAACAAGGAAGAGCAGAAGTTGATAAGAATGTTGTGGAAGCTGGGTGCTGTGGAAGAAGAAGGAGAAGAAGAAGAGGCGTGAGAAAACATTGGTATGAATAAGGGCAGTGGGTGAGAACAAAAAATTTGTCCCAAAATCTTCCCATATTGGGGGGAAAATTGGGGGAAATGGGGCATGGGGCCCACAACATTTTCCTTCCCCATTTTCTTTCCTCTCCCACTTTCTCTCCAACCAAACTAGGGAAAATGTTCTCCCTTGCCCCATTTTGCTTCCTATTTTCCTTCCTCTCCCATTTTCCTCTCATCCAAGCATGCCCGAAGTATTGCCGAAATAACAATTTCACCCTGGAAGTTTTCTTTGGAGCAAAATCTATTTACAAGGTCACTTTTGACTTTTTGAAAAAAATTTAAGGATGCAAAATTAATCATTTTATATTGTATCATTATCTTTTTTCTTCAAAACTAATTTATTCAATTTATAAACTAACATATAATTTAATTATATGTGGTATATGTTATAATTTAATAGTCTAATTCACTTTCTTAACTTCCAAAAAAAAAAAAGTTAAAGGGTCCTTATATTTAGAACACCGAGAATTATATTACTTTTGATGGAAACCTGAGTTGTTGCGTGTATTATAACTATCAATAATTGAAGGGAGTTTTTTCCTAGGAAAAACAGTGATCATGAAAGTGAATGAAAAATATTGATGTAGTAGAATAGAACTAGCTATGTTTAGTTTGGAGCAATATGAGTAGTAATAGTAGATCAACTTGGTGCGAGTCAGGCAGGACATGTTTTATTCTCCTTCCGGTTTTAAATATAAAATTTAGTTGACTTTTTTTTAGAAAATCCTATTAAAAAGTAAAATAAGTTAATTATAAATTGATTTACCTAGTTTTTTTCCTTAAACTAGTTTATTTTACCTATAAACCAATGTATAATCTAAAAATATATCAAATATGTCATGATTTAATAGCCTATTTCACAACTTTAACCTCTAAAAAAAGTCAATTAGTTCTTATATTTAGGGCCGTAATAGGTAGTATATTCTTTTACTCTCTAGAATTAGATCCCTTGCGGTGTCTAGTTATAGTAATGGAGTATTATCTAATTCATTCCATCAATTAATTAATTTCATTTAATTTAAACCAAAAAAGAAGCTTCCTATATATTTTCATGACGCCATGCATGACGCAGTAATCGCCGACGCCATTGTATTCATTCCATCGATCTTTACATGGTGCCTTATCATATTCGCCATGCTAATCACGACTTCTCTCAACAAGAATAATATACTACCTTCCTATATTGTCAATCCCAATCCAAAAGCAAAGTAAACTAAAATTGCTTTTGAGTCAAAAGCAAGGTGGGAGGAGAAGTATCATTTTCTTACTTTTTCTTGCTTCTTTGTTCTAACTTATTCTCTCTCTCTCTCTCTCTCTCTATATATATATATATATATATATATATATATATATATAGACACACTCTCTCTGATCCTAAATATAAGACATACTCCCTCCGGTCCTAAATATAAGACCTAATTGACTTTTTCTGGAAAATTTTTAAAAAAGCAAAATAAGTTAATTATAAATTGATTTACCTAATTTTTCCCTTTAAACTAGTTTATTTTACCTATAAAGTAATGAGTAATATAAAAATATATCAAATCTATCATCATTTGATAACCTATTTCGCAACCTTAATCTCTTCAAGAAAAGTCAATTAGATCCTATATTTAGGACCGGAGGTAGTGTTTACCTAATTTTATTAGATTAAGGATATTGATTAAGTTAGTTAAAATAACATGATATACAATATACACTGACCATCATCTACATTTACCTCCACCCTTTGTCTCTTATTGTCTAATGATGGGGAACATTGAGAAGGATAGCTTAAGGAAATTTAATAAGAATTAGAAATATGTCTTATATTTATGACCAAAGGAGTGTGTGTCTATATATATATATATAATTTTTAGTTTATATGTATTTTATTTTAAATGGGCATTATTTTCAAATTTTTAACTTTAATTCGTTTATTCTCTCTAAATTATAACAATGTATGCATATGTTTTAATCTAATCTTGTTTTTTTTTTCAAAATAACTATCCAAACATCTTTCTAAAAGTCAGATTGAAAAATATCTAATTTTATTATATTAATGATGTTGGTTAAGTTAGTTGAAATAACATGATATTACCAATATACCCTAACAATCTATGTTTGTCTCCACCATTTCTCTCTTATTGTCTAATAATGGGGAACATTAAGAAGGATAATTTGGGAAAATTTGATAAGAATTGAAAGTAGGTCTTATATTTAGCACCAAAAGGAGTATGTGTGTTTGTGTGTGTGCATAATTTTTAATTTATATGTATTTTATTTTGAATTAGCATTTTCAAATTTTTAATTTTAATTCATGTATTCTCTCTAAAATATAACAATATTTGCATATGTTTTAATCTAATCTTGTTTTTTTCAAATACATATCCAAACATCTTTCTAAAAGTCAGATTGAAAAAAAAAAGTTACTTATACCAACAACATATCCAAACATAATCACAACACACAATCGGACTTTTTTCCAATCTTACTTCTAAAAAAGTCAAATTGAAAAAAAAGTTACTTTTCCACCGGCAATCCAAATACACCCAAGTCTTATCTCACAACTCTCTTTATAATGATTTCTTTAAAGAAAAATTATAAGGAGCAAAATATATTGCCGACGTCGTGGACAGACAAATAGGACACGGGAATATATGGAGGTGGATTCGATCTATATATCATTTATAACTTGGAAGGAAAAAGAAGATAGAGAAAAAGATTTGTGAGACGGAAGGAGTGAATGAGGAAGAAAGTTGAATTGAAGTTTGAAGATTGATTGAAATATGCGCACGTGTGTGTGCTTTCAGCCACACGCCTATCCCAATTTTCCTGTCTTCGTGTCTCCTCCTCTCCTCATTGCTCCCAAACACACATTCATCGATAACAATATAATAATATCAGCTATACATACAATATAATGACCAATGAGTATTATTATTTGAGGCGGTAAGTAGCATACAATCCATAAGGATATCAGGAATGTGTATTTGAATCTCAAGAAGCGCTCTTATTAGGAGAGGAGACAACCTTAATTATGTGGACAACACTCATACCCTTCACGTCTAGATTAATCGGTTATTAATAAGTGTCGAGTTATTGGGCAGTATTTAACAAAAAAAAATATCAGCTAATAGTGGTACTTTTAAATGGGGGCAATGACTCGTAGTGATGTGCATGCATGAATTTGAGTGACAAACTTTTCATCAATGAAGTATCTCCGAAAGAGAGATTTTGGAAACGAACTCAAGTTTTGTCTAGTTTTAAGTAAGCCAACTAAAGTTTTTTATGAACTGAATGAGAATGTATGGTTTTTTTCATAAAATTGACTACTTGTTTTGGCATTACCACCATGTTCTATGGAATCCTCTATGCTTTGAAAATGGAATCGGGGATCCGACTGAAGAATGTTAAAATAGAAAGTGACTTACTTGCAGTCAATGCAATGTTAGTAGAGGTGGAAAGGTTATCTTCATGCATGTGACAATCATAGTTGAAATTTGGACCATGCTATGATAGACTGTGACAATTAATTCAAGCCACAAAGATTCAAATATCGTAGCTAGCGGATGTGCAAGTAAATTTTGTTAATATTATAAAATCAGACTTAATTATTATTACTTGTGTTAATGGTATTTATATAAGGACACGACGCTTATTCGTTAGTTTATTATTTTGATAAAATATTAAGAAATTAAATACTCCATCTGTTCCTAATTATAAAACTACTTTGACTTTTTTTGTGAAAGTTAAGGAAATAAATTAGACCACTAAATTATAAAATGTAACAAATGTAATTACAATATATGTTATTTTATAACTAGAATAAACTAGTTTTGAGGAAAAAAAATAATTTAAAATAATTTAAAATGATAAAGTTTGTAACTTTAACTTTTTTAAAAAAGTCAAAGTTGACTTATAATTATGAACGAAGAAGAGAGTAATAATATCATACATCCCCTCTTATTTTTCAAAAGGATCAAATTTGGGTTTCATAACCCATTGTATATATGTCCGACATGATAAACAAGATAACATTATTAAGAAGAGAGTGTTTGATTGTGGTTTAATTAGTATCATAGTAATATGTTTTACCATGGTGATTAATGATGATTACAACTAATTTGATGATAAGGATCGTTCCTCCCCTTATGAATATATATTACCACCTCGCTCATGGTATGTGTGCAAAACTCCAATTTACATTTTGATCTCTCTGTTTTTTTTAGTTTCATGATTTGTCTCATTTCATGAACCGATTCCCGCCATTAGGTTTTTTTACCAATATGCTACAAACAAAACAAATAAATACCAAAACACTACACCGAAACAAATATTTACCAATATACTATACATGTGGGAAATCGTTCTTGACAAGAACGACTTCCAAAGTCGTTCTTGTCAAGAACGACTTCAGAAGTCGTTCACCACAAGAACGACTTCTGAATATTTTTTTTTTAAAATTTGCATTGTCGTACACGCCTGCTTTCTCCCCTCCCACACGCGAGAATATATTCTTCTGCTTTGACATGTCAACTCCTCTCTTCTCTCATGTCAAATTACACAGAGTCCTCCTGCATGCGCATGTGTATGTGATGAATGAAGCTCAAGTGAAACTCTCTCACTCTCGTGAAGTAACAGTGCAGATTCACTCTTCTTATATAAATAATAGATCACTCCCTCCTCTCATTCCTCACAAACACTTCAACTCTCACTCTTTCTTCTTACAATTGAACAAACACTCTTTCTTAAGCACTTCACAATTTTCTTCTGCGTGGGTGCCCTCATCCTCCTCTCTCTCACATTACAATTTTCTACTCATAAGAGTTTGCACGCTCTCTACACACACTCGAAGAGTTTCTTCTTACACACTATATTTAAGTTTATGTGTTTTCACATTTGCTTGTGTGAGGTGGTAAGTTTTCTATGATTTTGCTTGTTACCATATACTCATATACTTATTTTGTTCCAATAATGTATAGAATTCGTAAATATGTATTTTTATTTAGGTGAGCAAAAGGTGATTGACTAAAGGAATTTGAAACAGTCGTAGAGAGGTACTTCATAATTTTCTATAAGTTTTCTTATTTACTCATATACTCCCTCCGGTCCTAAATATTGGACCTAAATGACTTTTTTGAAAAATCCTAAAAAAAGCAAAAAATAAGATAATTATAAATTGATTTACCTAATTTTTTCTCTTAAAATAGTTTATTTTACTTATAAGCAAATGAATAATCTAAAAAGATATCAAATATGTCATGATTTAATAACCTATTTCGCAACCTTAATCTTTCCAAAAAAAAATTATCTAGGTCTTATATTTAGGACCGGAAGTAGTATTATATTTTTATTTATATTTTTAGTTTAGTTATATTTTTCATTTATATTTTTTGTTTGAGCAAGAAAAATGGCAAGTATAGAAAATTAGTTAGTGGAAAAATAGACTACCTAAAGTAAAATATATTGACTATGCAAATTAGCTTGAAATAAGTCATAATTTTGTAAGAGCCCAACTTAATATCACACTTAGTACATGAATGATTCATATAAAAATGTATATATTATGAAAAGAGAATAAAAATAAGTAGGTAAAAAATAAAAATAAATATGTTGTATTTTATTTTCCTAAAAATGTATATATTAAACCTAGATATGAAAAATAGGTTTATTTATTATTTGTAAAAAATAAAAAATAATTATGTATATATAAAAATGTATATATTAAATAATTATGTATAAAAAATCAAAACAGATTTAAAAATGTGTGTGTCTTTATAGATATATAAATGTATATATTAAATAGGTTTATTTATAAAATTAGGTTTATTAATAAAAATAAAAACATAAATTAAAATGTGTGTGTATAAATGTATATATTAAATAGGTTTATTTATTAATGATATATTTAGAAAGTAAAATATTTTTTAGTGATTTGGTAGATAATTTTGACAAGATACGTTGCTTGATCAACTAGAATAATTTTTAGTGAATTGGTAGATAATTTTTACAAGATACTCTGCTTGATCAACTATCATAATGCTTATCATAATGCTATATTTAGGATATATAATGGACCATAGAAAGGAGTCCGTGTGTGTGTTTGCTAATGGACGCATTTGTAATGGTCCATCTGGTGCAACATTTGAGTCGGACAGAGTCAAAATAATCAAAGTCAACTCAAATATTACATTGGATAAATTGAAAGAAGTTATTGGACAAAAGCTACGTCTTCCTCCAAATCAAATTGTAGCAAATCTTGTGTATAGGTATCCCACTTGCATGAACCCACCACAATATCAAGCATGTAATTTAGAAGATGATTTGGATGTCAAGCAAATGTGGCAAGTGATTGGAAGATTTTCAAGACAATTGACATGTGCGGAGTTATATGCCAACATATGTGAGGTGTCATGTGATGGACATATTGAGCAACTATCATTTGATGTGCATGGTGGAAACATGATGCCATCAAGTAGCAATATAGTTAACATTGTCATCCTCATCTCATTACACATCTTCCGACCATGTTCGCCATGAACCTCAATTCACGTCACCACCATTCACAACCCCTTTAAACCCATCTATGCACAATCAATTTTCATCTTTCACATCTTTATTGGATGATGATGCAATATTTTCTGCCGAATATAACACTTTTACTTCTGAGCATGGTGGGCCGTCAAACGACGCATTTGTCACACCTCGGCATTCTATTCATTTGAATGAGTCACCTTGGTTTGATTTAAATATGTCAAGCTCTCAGCCAAATCAAAATGTTCAACATCAGCAAAACGACACACAAGAGCAACGTCCACCACGCCCACAACGTAGGAGGAGGGGAACTAGATGCGGTACAGGCAGTCACTATTTATAGGGTACACTAATTTATTTTTTATGAAATTTAGTTACTAGTTTTTATTTATATGCTATTTAAATTTAGACTAATATGCATATTTCATTGCGGAACATTTTTCAGTTTGGGACATGTGGGAAGTCGTTCTTGTCAAGAACGACTTCCAAAGTCGTTCTTGACAAGAACGACTTCCTTTGTGTATAGTGTATTGGTAAATATTTGTTTCGGTGTAGTATTTTGGTATTTATTTTTTTTGTTTGTAGTATATTGGTAAAAAAACCCCGCCATTACTACTACGTACCTCTTCATCTGTTTATCTCATATTGTACAGATATTTTAGGTGAAAAAAATTATGTCACATTTAATTTTTCAAATTAATTATTTAGTGTTTTTTAAAGTACCCCTACTTACATAAGTAGCCTCATTGCAGACATGGTGGACATATATATTTTTCTATAAGATTTGTTTATTTACAATAAGTTTCTTCTATTAGACCGGTTGTAAATTGTGAAGAGTTAAAATTAGCCGTGTTCCAATTATTTATAGGGACAGAACTAGATTTTTTGTACAAATTTTATAATGTGTATGTATAGCAATTTTCAATTAGACAAGGAAAATGTGACAAACACCTTTTAATAAAAATAGGAAGGAGTGTCACAAAAAAATAGGTGGACATGTTAATCCCGTCAAATTAGGAATGGCCCTTTGATATTAAGAGGGGAATTTGCAGTTTAGTCCCTGGTAAGAGAAATTAATACTGGAAGGTCCCAATACATTCCAAAATAATTATAAAGTCCCAGGTGTCCTTTCCTGCAATTGTTTGCTTAACTTCAATGACCATTTTGCCCTCATTAAAGATGGTTGTCATCTCACTGGTCCCTACAGGGGACTATGCTTTCATCTTATGAGGACAAAATGGTCATTGAAGATAAGCAAACAATTGCAGGAAAGGACCCCTGGGACTTTATAATTATTTTGGAATGTATTGGGACCTTCCAGTATTAATTTCCCTTACCAGGGACTAAACTGCAAATTTCCCATATTAAAAAATGTAATGAGAATTAACGAGAACTACAAGATTCCGATCGAGAATCCACTGGTTCAACGATTTTTAGGCGAATGATGTTAGTGAGAATTTTATAAACAATATCAATGATTTTTTTTTTCAAAAAAAGTGAGGTTAATTCATATTGATCTTATTGTCGATTGCATTGAATTTAGCTGAAACGTTGAAAATTATTGTAACATGCATGCTAGAAGTCGACTAAGTGGGGTTTTTAAAAAAGCGACGTTGAATCCATGGGTTAGAATAGATATTTTTCTAAAGGCAAATTAAACTGGACAAAGATTTAAAATTGAATAAATGGGAACAATTAATATTGAAAACGAAACATGGAAAAATAGAGGAAATGTGAGAAAAGTGGGAGAAGAGGAGAAAAAAGAAACCAGTTAGAAAAGGTCTTGGGCATTTACATTGGAGGAGAATAATTATGCTTATGATAGTGTCTTGGTTCATTTAATGTTTGATAAGAGAGCTAGCAAACAACTAGCTAGGTTGTTGACAAAACAGTAGTAGTATTTATACTAAATTATTCTTTCTTGACTTTTAGAATGTGTTGTTCAATTTAGTGGGACTACCCAAAATTTGTCGCTATACTATAAATTTCAAGCACCCCTTTTAGAACACGTAATTGAATAAAAAACAATAATTGAAAAACAAATTTCCACTCCCAAATGTACAAGAATAAGTAAATTAGTTTACATTCGGAATGTAGCTAGGACCTCAATTGGATTTATCCTTTAAATTTATGAGTTTTGAAACTCTTTATATTTATTTGAACTGATTGAAACTCTTTATATTAAATGCATATATAATGAGAAAATGATATCTTTTGCAAGTGAATAAAAAAAGTACTTCTTGAAACCAACTCATAATTTTTTCACATGTAATTAACTTTAAAAAATTAAACTTCAAAAAATAAAACTGCTCCATCCATTCTAATATACGAGTAACTTTCAATCTCGTCATTAGAATTAAGAAAGAGCAGTTGACTCGTAAAAATGTCTTACGTGATAAAAAAAATCCAACTTCCCCCATTCAAATCCGTCCTGCCTCATATTTTTTAATATTCAATGTGCTATATATTCAATGTGATATTCTACTAGTAGTATATTATTGGACTTAACAATGTTGACAATTAGAAATCTTAATGAAAAAGGGGTGTATGTTTTAGTAGCTCTTAAAAGTTAAAACAATATTTATGAGATAAAACTTGTATAACATATTTTTAGCCTTATAACAGTTAGTGTAAACATCTACTAATTCTAAAAAAAAAAATCTACTAATTCTTGTCATTGTTGGAAACATTACTACTTACTAGGATAACTGTGGTTGGCATGGAGACCAACATCACTTCGCCCAGCTTATGGTTTTTGAACTTGGCAGTGAGGAATTTTCCTTCTTTTTCCCCCTTAATAAATATTGAAAAATCAACTCTAAGTTGAAAAAATTGGAGATGCAATTCTAAAAATAGATAATTCATTATGAAAATTAATGGTTTCAACCTAAAAATAATTTTTTTATGACTAAAAGTTATAAATACACAAATAAGGTTGCTTAGTTACGTTCAAGATAAGTCATATTATTCATAATTTATGAATTGTAAGATTTACCATAAATCTGTCTGTATAGATATGACACTGAAGCTAAAATAATGGCTCAATCATGAAGTTAATAAATTATTTGGAGTTATCAATGTCCTGTTAGATTTAAGTTCTCATGAACTGTATTAATTGGGTACTAGTAGTGCTTGATATTGTAAACATATAAAACTTATTGATAAATTGATATTATGATAAGCTTTTCTGCTTTTGGCTCTATAAAATATTTGCATATAAATTATAAACTTGTTCTACTTAAGCTGATAAATCTGTGATCAAAATACAAAAGTGAAAACACACAACCGAGGTTTGACCAAACAAAAAACACGAAGGAGTTGAAGTGTGAATGGGCTTTAAATTTATAGGCCTAGGATGTATTGGGGTAAGTATTCTGGATGCATGGCCCAACAAAATATATTGGGATAATGATTGTGATTGAGCAAAGCGTTAATCAACAAAAACTAAGAGAAAAAAATATTCTTAAACCGTGAGCGACAGGTAATTACCTAAAGAGTTTATTAATAATAAAGTGCAATGGTGACTATGATCCATAAAATCAACATCATGTAATGGGATAAAACTTTGTTGTTGTTGTCAGCGTCAGATAATTATTTCTATAAATGTTCTTTGAATTTGGACCCTTCTAAGTCCTCAAAATTCAACACATTTAAATTTTTTCAGAAAAAAATGATTTCCATATATTTCTTTAATTTTTTTGACTTGTTGATGAAAAGACGGTCTCTAATAATAATGATAATAAATAATAAAATTTATATTATATAAAAAGATCTATGTAACTTTTGATGGAAATTAAAAGAAATAGTTATTTAAGTTTACTATTGATGGTATAAGTTATAACTTTTATGATCCATGAGTCGATGAGCCTGAGAAAACTTAAATATTTTATATATATATATATATATATATATATATATATATATATATATATAATTTACGAAATTTGTTGGCAAAAGAAATTTTTTGGATTGAAACCAATATTGTAACAACATAGAGTTGTTTCAGAAATGTTTTTTATTAGCTTTTTTTTAATTATGCATAATCCTCTCTCCCCTACTTAAATTTAAGGGAAAATGTCATTTAAATCCCTTCGAATATATAAAAGGACAATTCAGGAACTCAAACTTCCAAAAGGACCATGAAGGAACTAAGACCTAGTTGACATTTTAAAATTGTGTGAAAAGACAAAATTGCCCTAATCATAAAACAAAAATTACTAACCACCCTTATATCCACCATTTTCAATAGGGTGGTTAGTAATTTCTGTTTTATGATTAGGACAATTTTGTCTTTTCACACAATTTTAAAATGTCAACTAGGTCCTACTTCCTTCATGGTCCTTTTGGAAGTTTGAGTTCCTGAATTGTCCTTTTGTATATTCGGAGGGATTTAAATGACATTTTCCCTAAATTTAACATGAAGGGTAAAAATGAAAAATCAAACATTTTGCATCTTGCTTTCACATGTTACCTCTGAATAATGTGTACACAAATATTATAATGTTATCTCTTATGGCTTATATATAATGAATTGGAGGGAGTAGTTATGGAATAGGGGATTAGCCGGATAGGCTTGAGCAAACAAGGATATGATTTAATCAAGATTGGGCCAATCTTATAAATATAAATGGCAACTACATTTTTTCTTATCAAATACAATCACTAAAAAATCAAAGTGATTGACAATTACATTAACTGCTGAAGTCGAATTAAACTTTAAACTTTAAATTTTGAGTAGAGCTCAAAAGTTTGCTAAGCTAAGGCCTCAAAGGTATAAGAAAGGAGGATCATGGTTGCTTTCTTGTTTTCAAAACAATAATTTATTTAAAGAATGAAAAATGTTTGGAGAAGTGTTTTTGATTTACATGCTTTGAGGGAAAATGATCTTTTTTATGTTTATTTTTTTTCATTTTTGTTCTTAAAAATGAGATAATTAACAGAAAATACTGTAATTTCCTTTATGAAAATTTTACTAATATAGTAAACTATTATTCCTATTTCACTTTTCTCTTCATAATTTTAGATGGGGTTTTCATTTTGACCCTCTGTTTTTAAATCTTGTCCAAGAAAAAGTACTCTATAAAATTATTCAGAGATACATAAAAACAACGAATATAATCAAACAGGCCCTTTAATTCGTATTTAAAATTAATTTACTCTTAGTAGTAAACCAGCTCTAAAAGAAAGAAGATAATGATAATGAAAATTTCTCACTAGAATTGCTGCTGCAATAGAAACTTGAAAGTAACTTCTTTCCTCCCACAAAATTTGATAGAGTCGGAGTTGAGATGCTAGTTACAAAAATGCTGAGCCCAATTTGTGTCTAATGGGCCGGGGCAATGACATTTTTTTTCGGTTAAATGAGACTTTTCTCTTTGTAAGTTTAGATTTAGATGGCAAAGGGTGTTCATTTATCTCCACAAACATGTGTCACAGCATCAACTTGTATTTTCGTTTTTAGGAAGGACATCCCGCTTAGCATCTTAAACACACCATATTTTTTTGTTCAAAAATCACACATCATGTTGGCAGCCTATTTTTTTGTACATAATTATTTTCTTTTATCAATGATCAACTTATCCCTCGCTTGATAGATGAGAGACTAATAGTTGTTTGACAAACTATTTCCAGAACAATTTTTCTTTTTTCTAGAAAAAAATAGAAACCCTTTTTTGGAAACTTGTCTTTAATAATTTATTTAAAAAACAAAAAAAAGTAGAAAATTGTCTCCAAAAACAAAATTAGAAAAAAATTATATTATGTTCTCTAAACTTGGTTTTTCGATTTCTCCATATCGTCTAGCAGCTTTAAACAAAATCAGTTTTATAATAGCTTGAATAACACAAAACACAATAAAGAAGGGATTTTGGTCTCACAAGTTTTATTTTATTTTATTTAGAAGAATATTTTGGACTTTTCACATTTAATCTTATTGGCTCTTATATGTCAACTTAAGAGAATTTATACAATATTAACGGAAATCTCATTGTTTTTTTTGTTAATCATCGCCCGGTTTAATCCGGACTCGAGGGGTAGGAGTGTTGCCCACATAGGCAAGGTTGTCTCATCTCTCAATAAGAGCGCTTCCTTGGATTCGAACTCGCGTTCTCATCCTTACGGGGTTGTAGCCCACTTACTAGTTACTAGTTCAACCAACTACCCATTGGTGGAAATCTCATTGTTGATTCCATTCCATCTATGGTAAAAGTTAACTATCATTGATAAACCTTGAAATAGTCATGTACTATTGTTAATACTCGTCCATTTGTTATGTATGACCTTCGCCCTAGAATAAAATAACTTTCATGTGAAAAACCAGTGAAATTTTCTAAATTGGACAGAGCTTTCATGTAGATAGTTATCTAATCATAATCATTTAAGGACCCGTTTGGTTGTAAGAAGGGAAAGTTGAGAAATGGAAAGTGAAAGAGTAAAGATGAAAAATCGAGGTAATGAATGAAAGTAAAGTTTGTGGGCCCAGAAAAAAGTGTAAAATAGAGAGAGAAAACTTGTGGGCTCATGATATATGTAAATTATAAAAAAAAACCTAAACCTTCTTCATTTTCACTTTCTTCCCCAGTTTCCTTGACCAACCACCAACCAAACAGGCCCTTATAGCCCTTAAGCCCATTTTCTTTTCTTGAGCCCATATGGTATCAGAGATCATTCAACATCCTGCGTTTCTTCATGTGACTTCTAGATCCCAAAACATAAATCATCAGTTTTTTTTTTGTTTCGTTTCAACAAAATATATATATTTTTGTCCCAAAAAATAATTTTTTTCATCAATCATTGTTCATCAAACTCTTCTTATTTCTTTCCCTTCGTCTTCTTGATCTCCGATCGCCAAGTTTCTTCTTTGACAGGTAATCATAATTTTAATTCACTTCACTTTACTCTATTCAGATCCTTCATATATGAATTTTGATTACATTACCTGCAAATTTTTCATTTCTTTGTACTTTCTGTTACTTCCCCTTTCGATTTTCTCAAATGGGTATTCATTTCTGACTTCAAAATCTAATCTTTTGAAGTTTTGATCAAACCCCACATGAGAATTGAGAGTATCAGTGTATTTGATTTCATGGGATACTGATATTAGGTTGAAAAATCTAATCTTTTTTATTTTCTTTCTTGTCTTTTTAGATTTTTAGGTTGAAAAATGTCTGGTCAAAGTCAACGTCTTAATGTGGTCCCCACTGTAACAATGCTTGGAGTCATGAAGGCTCGTCTTGTTGGAGCCACAAGAGGCCATGCTCTTTTAAAGAAGAAGAGTGATGCTTTGACTGTACAGTTTCGTGCAATCCTTAAGAAGATTGTCTCCACCAAGGAATCAATGGGGGAGATCATGAAAACTTCTTCTTTTGCATTGACAGAAGTTAAGTATGTTGCTGGTGATAATATCAAGCATGTTGTGTTAGAGAATGTGAAGGAGGCTTCGTTGAAGGTTCGGTCTCGGCAAGAGAATGTAGCTGGTGTTAAGCTTCCTAAGTTTGAGTATACTAATGATGGTGAGACTTCGAAGAATGATCTCACTGGATTGGCAAGAGGTGGACAACAGGTTCAGCAGTGTCGTGCGGCTTATATTAAGGCGGTTGAACTTCTTGTTGAGCTTGCTTCGCTGCAGACGTCTTTCTTGACGCTTGATGAGGCTATCAAGACGACGAATCGGAGGGTGAATGCGCTTGAGAATGTGGTGAAGCCGAGGTTGGAGAATACGATAAGTTATATTAAGGGAGAGTTGGATGAGTTAGAAAGAGAGGATTTCTTTAGGTTGAAGAAGATTCAAGGGTATAAGAAGAGAGAAATAGAGAGGCAGATGTTGATGGCTAAGGAATTTGCCGAGGAACAGATTGTTGAGAAAATTGCATTGCAGAAAGGAATTTCAATGGATTCGGCCCACAACTTGTTATCCGCTGAGAAAGATGAGGATATCGTGTTCTGAATATACTGAGGTTGGTTTTATTCATTTGGGATCTTTGTTCTAGGTTGTTTGCCTTCTCTCAGCGACTTGTTGATTGTGCTTTTCCTGAATGGTGAGAGTTTGTTGCAATGACTTAGGTGCCATATCTTTGTACCGTGAATAAAGATGCTTAGTATTTGTACCATCTATTTATGTATTATTTGTGACAATTACTGGATCATTTTGAATTCAGAGGCTCCTAGACAATCAACAATCATCTCATTGAAAGTGTGGTTCTTGTCCAATTTTATGCATGCTGAAGTTATTTTTAATGTATGCCCTGTAGTCAACCTCTGTTAATAGGTTAAGGCTTTGTTGTTGTTGTTGTTGTTGAAGTTGTTGTCAATACCTGTAATCTTGTTTTCAACATCCTCACAGGTCGGTAGAGCCATCTATTGAAGCTGGAATTCTAGCAGATGTGTAAATAATAAATTTCTTAACTTGTGCTGTTCATATATTTCTACTTGTTCACGTCTACCTCATCAGAAATTTGTTTATTTTCATCCATATGTGGGCCACATGCCTTTCTTATCTCCTACTTGAAGATGACATAATTGTGGTTTGTGGGTTTCATTTTAATGCTTGTGAATAAGTCACCGTAATTTTTTTGAGGTGCATTCCCTTGGGGAGAACAGCTGTCCTGGTTGATGAACATTGGAGTTGAAAGATGTTATTGTTCTTATAAACTATGGAACCACATATAGAATAGTACTTTTGTTCACAAAAAGGCAATCATTTTAATTTGTTACCAGATTCAAATCTGCGTGCAAGAAGATGTTTTCGTGTTTCAACTATTGTGATTGAGTAATTTGATTATTCTGTGTAGTTTCTGTGGATAAATTGGATAAGCTGGTCTAGCAGCAAATTCTTCTTTGCAATCTCTTTCCCTCCCATCCACTAGCACATGCATCATCCCCTAGAGTCTTGTTTAGTTAGGTTTTTTACATTATTCTTTTTGATATTTCACTCTATCTGAGTTCATACTGTTAGAGAATCTCTTTGATATTGTTTGAAGAATCTGTTTGATATGCATAATCTCTTTGATATGCATTTATGTTTGATTGATTGTATTTTCCATTTTTATATTCTCTCCTCTCCTATATAATGTCTCACCACCATTGTACAACCTATCAATAAGAGAAATCATTTCTTCTTCCAAATCTCTTCTCTCCTTTTAACATGGTACCAGAGCCTTGTTCGAATCTGAGGAGAATGGTTCGTTCCCGCTGAGATCGCAGAGAGAGAGAGAGAGAGAGAGAAAATATTCGGCCGGTGTAGATCTGGAGCAATCCATGGCGCGTCGCACGACACCGCCATCACCGCTGAGTTCGCGAGGCCGAGTTCGGCCAAAACCTCTGTCCTGCCGTCATTCTGAGCGGCGCGTGGCCTTCACGCGCCGCCACAGCAGCGGCGCGTGGCTCCCACGCGCCACCACACCTCCGGCGCGTGAAATTCACGCGCGCCATACACGGCCGCCGGAGCTCCGAAAATTCCAGAAACGTGTTTTCGGCCTGTTTTTCCACCACTGTCAGCCGCATTAGCTCCTTCAAAATTTGACAAATCAGATTCTCATCCTATAGCTCTAATGGGTAGCTCCTCAAAAGGTTCAGTGAAGCCTGAAGAAGCACCAGAACTTATGTCAGAGCCTCAGGTGATGATTATCGATTACAAATCAAATGTAAACCTTGTTCAGTCAGGTAATTCCATAATAGCCCTTAATACTACTATGACTGCTGATGATACATGGATCGTTGACTCAGGAGCTACAGATCATATGAGTGGAAACAGAGGTTTATTCAAAACTCTTAGATTATGTCCGGAAAATCTTAGAGTTAAAGTTGCAAATGGAGTTGTTACAAAAGTTGCAGGAATTGGTTCTGTTTTGTTGACAGAACACTTAGAAGTTCACAATGTTCTCTTTGTTCCTACGCTTACTTGTAATCTGATATCTGTGAGTAAATTAATTAAAGACAAGAGATGTAGAGTGATCTTTGATGAAAGTGGGTGTACTTTTCAGGATTTAAACTCGAGGAGGACGATTGGCAATTCTAAGGAATGGAATGGACTCTATTATCTTGAAGGCTCTAACCGAAGGAAACAAGAAGCAAATAAGGCACTTGTTAGCTCGCATTCCAATAATGAAGATATTCTGTTGTGGCACCAAAGGTTAGGCCATCCAAGTTTTGATTATATGAAGCATTTGTTTCCAAGTCTATTCAATAAAAATTCAGTACCATTTTCTTGTGAAACTTGCCAACTCGCAAAGCAAAAACGATCCACCTATCCTCAACTATCCTATAAGCCGACATCACCCTTCACAATAATCCATAGTGACATTTGGGGGCCTGCTAAAACCAAAACCCAAGCCAATGCCAGATGGTTCGTAACCTTTATTGATGATCACACTAGAACTACATGGGTTTACCTAATGAAAGAAAAATCTGAAGTGAACCAAATATTCCAAAGTTTCTACTCTTATGTAAAAAACCAATTCCACACCTCTATCCAAATTTTAAGGAGTGATAATGCTAAGGAATACTTAAGTAGTTCTATGAAAGAGTTTCTAACCAAGCAAGGTATTCACCACCAAACCTCTTGTGTGTACACCCCTCAGCAGAATGGAGTGGCTGAAAGGAAGAATAGACACCTCCTAGAAGTAACTAGAGCCATTATGATAGAAAGAAATGTCCCTAAAATATTCTGGGGAGATGCCATCCTTACCGCTGCCTACCTTATCAATCGTATGCCATCCAAAGTTCTCAACTTCTCCACTCCTATACAGAAACTCCTTGAAACCTACCCCAACTCTCCACTCATTCATACCTTACCTCCAAAAACTTTTGGGTGTGTCGTGTTTGTTCACAAACAGGCTGAGGGCAAACTTGATCCTAGAGCAGAAAAATGTATATTTGTTGGGTATTCTCCAAGTCAAAAAGGTTATAAATGCTACAGTCCAATCACCCGAAAAACCATTGTCTCAAAGGATGTAGTGTTTTACGAGAGTGAGGCATACTATCCCAAATTACCCATTCAGGGGGAGAGTGATGGTACAGAATGGCTAATTGTGAATCCCACACCTAAGTCAAGCCTTGAACAAGAGATCTTAGTTTACCCTGAAATGTCATCCAACCCAGTAGACTCTGAAAGAGCCATAACCATCCCAGAAATAGAAATCACCCAGGACAACCTTAGTGAACACAATTCTCAACCCAGAGTGGAAAACAATGCTGAAATCAATACTGAGATGGTCTCTGAAGATCAACATGATGAGGAATTACAATCAGGCAATGAAGCAACTGATAGTAGAGTTCCTTCCGCTCCGAGGAATGACCATGAATCTGACTCGAGAATAGATCCTGAAGAGATGGGCTGGCCTATTGCTCTGCGAAAGGGGGTAAGATCTTGTACTCAACATCCTATTCAGAAATTTGTTTCTTATGGTAATCTGTCTGCAAAGATGCAGAGCTTTGTAATTAACACTGCTCAGGTGAAAATCCCACACACTTTCCAGCAAGCTATGACTGATCCTAATTGGAAATTAGCTACAGAAGAGGAGTTGAGGGCTCTCAAAGAGAATAAAACATGGGAGATTACAAATCTTCCGAGAGGGAAGAAGGCAGTTGGATGCAGGTGGATATTTACTCCAAAATTTAATCCTGATGGGAGCATCGACAAGTATAAAGCCAGATTAGTTGCAAAGGGGTACACTCAGACATATGGCATTGATTACGAGGAGACGTTTGCTCCAGTTGCCAAGTTTAGTACCATCAACATACTTCTTTCTATTGCAGCCAACCTGGATTGGTCATTACATCAATTAGACATTAAAAATGCCTTTTTAAATGGTGACTTAGAGGAAGAAGTGTACATGGAAGTTCCAGAGGGTGTCAAAGCTCCTAATAACACTGTGTGCAGGTTGAAGAAGTCTTTGTATGGATTGAAACAGTCTCCAAGAGCCTGGTTTGACAGATTCTCTAGAGTGCTGAAGAAGATGACCTTTGTTCAGGGGCAAGCAGATCACACCTTGTTCACTAAACATAATGGTGAAAAAGTGACAATTTTAATTGTTTATGTTGATGACATTGTTATTACAGGAAACGATGAAAGCTCCATAGTTCAGCTGAAACAAGCTCTAGCAAGTGAATTTCAAGTGAAGGATCTTGGTCAGATGAGATACTTCCTTGGCATGGAGATAACCAGAAGCAGGAAAGGCATTAATGTGTCCCAGCGCAAGTACACACTAGACTTGCTACATGAGACCGGGATGCTAGGCGCAAAACCGGAGGAGACACCTATGGATGACCAATGCAAACTAGAAATAAAGGAAAAGGGAGTTCCTGCCAACACTGAGAGATATCGGAGACTTGTTGGGAAATTGATATACTTGACTCATACACGTCCGGATATCAGTTTTGCTGTGGGAATGGTAAGTCAATTCATGCACCAACCACAAAAGGAGCATATGGATGCGGTTGTGAGAATACTTGGGTACTTGAAGGGAAATCCAGGTAGAGGAATATTCTTTAAGAAAGGAACAGCTAGGAACTTGGAGATTTATACTGATGCAAGTCTTGCAAGAGACCTAGAAACTGGAAGATCTATCACAGGTTATTGCTCATATCTCTGGGGAAACTTAGTTACTTGGAGAAGCAAGAAGCAGACCATTGTATCACGAAGTAGTTGTGAAGCTGAGTTAAGAGCTGCATGTCTTGGTGTATGCGAAGGAATCTGGATCATCAGATTACTACATGAATTGAGAATTCCTTTTGATGGCCCACTGCAAATATGGTGTGATAACAAGTCCAGCATTGAAATGACCAGGAATCCTGTTTATCATGATCGAACTAAACATGTCGAAATTGATAGACATTACATTAAGGAGAAAGTAGAGGCGGGGATCATGACATTGACGTATGTCCGTTCTTCTGAGCAGATTGGTGATATGATGACTAAACCACTTGACCGACCTACATTTGAGAGATTCCGAAGCAAGCTGGGAATGCTTGACATATACTCTCCAGCTTGAGGGGGAGTGTTAGAGAATCTCTTTGATATTGTTTGAAGAATCTGTTTGATATGCATAATCTCTTTGATATGCATTTATGTTTGATTGATTGTATTTTCCATTTTTATATTCTCTCCTCTCCTATATAATGTCTCACCACCATTGTACAACCTATCAATAAGAGAAATCATTTCTTCTTCCAAATCTCTTCTCTCCTTTTAACACATACTCTTGTTGGATATACTGTTCATCTCAACAAGTTTTTGGATAGTAATCTGAGTAGGGTGTTAGTTTCAGTGCTTTTGGGACTATTACTTTCATTAAGTATATGATCTGCTTTGGACTGGTTCTGAAGGGATATCTTCAAAGAAGGCTTCTTTTTGGCCATCTATAGAGTTTTTAGGCATTTTTCTTTCCACGGAAATTGATTGATTAGGACTAACTAACTGTCATGCAGAAAAACGTGTGTGCTTCTGATGAACACAAAATCAATGTGATCTTTATTCAATCAAAGTTTCTCCTCAATTGAGGGTTACAGATACAGATGCAGGGCCTAAAGTGCATAAGAGACACTCACTCTCCTACTTCTCTCAAATGACAGCTTACCCATCTCACAAACTAACTTCCCTATTTAACTACCCAGCCTCGCACACTCCGCCTAACTAACAGCCACGTCAGCTCCTTCTAACTAACTCCAGCCACATCAGCAACTACTAACTACCTCAGCCATGTCAGCCCCTAACCAACCCTGATCCTATCAGCAACTACTATATCACTTCTATTTCACTAACAACTTTACTTATTAACATTTGGGCCTACGCTTATAATAAGCCCAACATGGACCAGGCCCAACATTACCCCCCCCCCCAACAAGCTTCACCTTGTCCTCAAGGTGAAAAGTAGGAAATTGAGCCTTGATAACAGCAGCTGATTCCCACGTGTTATTTTCTTCTGATAAATCTGCCCACTTCACTAGCACCTCCATACTTCCATCAGTTAACTTCCTCCACTGCCTAATATCTTCAGGTACTACCTGCAACTCCATATCCTCGGCCAACATAGGTGGAAGACTCCTCACCACTTCAAAAGAAGGTACCGCTTTTTTGAGTTGCGATACATGAAACACAGGATGTATTCTAGCTCTTTCCGGCAAGCACAATCTATATGCCACAGTACCAACCTTATCCTCCACAACATATGGCCCATAAAATCTAGGACTCAACTTCTCATTAACCCGCACAGCCAAGGACTTACTTCTATAAGGCTGAAGACGTAAGTAAACTTCATCACCCTTCTGAAACTCCACCTCTCTTCTTTTCCTATCTGCATAATCCTTCATTACTTGCTGAGCCCTTTCCAAATTCTTCTTAAGTTCATCCAATATCGCATTCCTAGCTTCCATCATAGTCACTACAACATCTATAGCAAACAATGGTTCCTGAAAACGAAACAAAGTAGGGGGATCCCTTCCATATAAAGCCTTGAAAGGGGACATGCCTGCGGATCTGTTATAGGTAGTATTAAACCAATACTCTGCCCAACATAACCATTTACTCCATGTTGAAGATTTTGTACCACAAAAACATCGTAAATAAACCTCCAAACTTCTATTCACCACCTCAGTTTGACCATCACTCTGCGGATGAAAACTAGTGCTCCGACACAACTTTGTTCCAGCCATTCTCATCAATTCTTCCCAGAAATGGCTTACAAAGACCCTATCTCTGTCGGACACAATAGACAAAGGAAACCCATGTAAACGGACTACTTCCCTCACAAATATTTCGGCCACACGTACTGCAGAATAAGGATGCTTAAGCGGTATAAAATGAGCAAACTTAGTCAATCTGTCCACCACTACAAAGATCGTATCAAAAGTATTTGACCTCGGCAATCCCAGTATAAAATCCATTGATATATCTTCCCACACCGCATTAGGCACTGGTAAAGGTTGCAACAGCCCTGCTGGACTCAAGGCTAGGCTTTTATTCCGCTGACAAACATCACAAGCTGCTACAAATCGCTGTACATCCCGCCTTATTCCCTTCCAATAGAACATCCCAGCCAACCTTTTATATGTTCTCAAGTAACCCGAATGTCCCCATATAGGAGAAGCATGGAATTCTCGCAACAATTTGGCAATCAGTGATGAAGCCTTTGGTAAAACCAAGCTTCCCTTGAACATTAAGTGTCCCCTTTTTACTGAATAACCAGGGTACTTAGAGCTGCCAATCAACACCTCCTGTAAAATAGTGAATAAATTCTTATCCCTTTTTACCTCCTCATCAAAAGTTGACATATCCATGCCTCCTACTACACACATAGCTGTCAATAACATCCTCTCCTCCTTCCGTGATAGTGCATCCGCCGCTGAATTCAAGGAACCAGGTTTATATTGAATTTGAAATGAGTACCCCATCAACTTAGTAACCCAATTCTGTTGGTTCTCATCCAAAATCCGTTGCTCTAACAAGAACTTCAAGGCTTTCTGATCAGTCCTAATCACAAACGAGCGACCTAGCAAATAATACCTCCACTTTCTAACCGCAAACACAATGGCCATCAATTCCCTCTCATACACCAACAACTTCTCTTTCTCTTACATAGAGAATGACTGTAATATGCAATAGGCCTTCCTTCTTGCATTAACACAGCCCCCAAACCCGTACCTGAAGCATCCGTTTCAACTATAAAAACCTTAGAAAAATCAGGTAAAGCTAACACCGGTGTGGTGGTCATAGCTTTCTTAAGTTCCTCAAAAGCTTTTTGGGCTTCTTCAGACCAATGAAATGCCTCCTTCCTCAACAATGCAGTTAACGGGGCAGCAATTACACCATATCCCTTTACAAATCTTCTATAATAGCCCGTTAAACCCAAAAACCCTCGCAAACCCTTCACATTGGTTGGTACCGACCAATTAACCATGTCAACAACCTTCTGCGGATCATCATTCACCCCTTCCCTAGAAATGATATGGCCCAAATACTCTAACTTGTCTTGAGCAAAAACACACTTTTTAACATTTAAAACTAAAGCATGCTGCTGTAGTAATGCAAAAGTCAGTTCTAAATGTTTCAAATGTGTCTCCTTATCTCTACTATACACCAGAATGTCATCAAAAAATACCAACACAAATTTCCTCAAATATTGTCTAAAAATCTCATTCATCAATGATTGGAAAGTAGAAGGAGCATTTTTAAGTCCAAATGGCATTACCAGGAATTCATAATGTCCGTCATGAGTACGAAAAGCAGTTTTCATCTCATCCCCCTGCTTCATTCGTATCTGGTGATATCCAGATTTGAGGTCAAGCTTTGAAAAAACTTGTGCTCCTCCTAATTCATCCAAAAGTTCTTCAGTAGCAGGAATTGGAAATTTATCCTGTATAGTGATATTATTCAAGGCCCTATAATCAACACAAAATCTCCAACTTCCATCCTTCTTTTTAACAAGGAGTACTGGACTTGAAAATGGACTTTTGCTAGGTCTAATGATCCCTGCTTCCAACATCTCTCTTACCAACTTCTCTATCTCATTCTTCTGGTAATAAGGATATCTATAAGGTCTTATCTTAGGAGGTATTGACTAGGCCGCAAGTCAATGGCATGGTCTACTTCTCGAGAAGGCGGCAATCCCGAAACTGCCTTGTGTACACCAGGAAATCTCTTGAATAACTCCTGTATACCATCCTCCATTGGCTGAACCATACAATCCATCTTTCTCATTTCTGCCATTTCTACAAAATAAACCTCATCCCCGCACTTTGTTGACCGACATATAGCATCCAAAGTCATAGAAGTTTTATGCAGAGCTTGATTCCCCTGCAAACAGAACCAATCTCCTCCCATGTCGATCTTCAGAGTGGACTTCTTCCAATTCACTAAAACCTCCCCCAATGACTCCAACCAATCTGCCCCCTAAATCACATCCGTTCCTCCCAACTGAAAAGGATATAAAGTGTGAGTAACCACCAGCCCTTGTAATTTCATTTCCACATCTCTACACAATTCTTTTCCTTCAACATTCCTTGCATCCCCTAGCTGTACCGTAAAACACACCCTATCATCCATTGGAAGCTTCAACTTTTGCACTAGCTCATGCTGAATGAAACTGTGTGTTGCTCCACAGTCAATTAATACCAAGACTTCCTGGTTCATGATCTCCCCTTCTAACTTAATGGTACGTCCACCATTAAATCCCGCTACTGCATTCAATGATAACGACATAAGTTGCGAAGGCTGTTCTTCCCTAAGTACTTCACCCTCTCCTTCAACATGTTCTTCTCCTTCCTCTAGCCTATCTCCATCTGGCGGTTTCTCCTCCAAACCACCCTCTTCCGACAGTATAAGTACCTGTAATTGTTTCCTTTTGCAACGATGTCCAGGTCTATACCTTTCATCACATTTGAAACATAATCCTTGTTCACGGCGTCTCTCAATTTCAGCATCCGTGAATTTCCTAGGTACAAAACGATTAACATTGACCCCAGCCACAGTGTCATTCTTCGCTTCCTCCCCCTTGGAAGGTTCTCCTGTTGAGCCTGAGGAAAATTGCGATACAGCCGATGTACTCCGTGATCCTTCTACTCTGTTACTGGTCCGATTAGGGTTTGAATATGTAAACCCTCGCTGACCTCCTCCAGAATATTCAGTCCAATTTCGCGTTGTTCCTCCTCCCCTGTTACCCCCTGTTTGGGCCTTAATTAGATCTCTTTCCTCAATTCTCAAAGCCATATCCATTAACTCAGCCAAAGTAGGAATTTTCAACAATCTCAAATCAGCTTTTATATTGACCTTAAGCCCATTCATAAAAGCTCCTTTCAACATTTCTTCATCACAAGATCCGATGGCAGCTGATATCAACTCAAATTTCTCTATGTACTCTGCAACACTTGTGATCTGTTTCAGAGACATTAACATCTCATATGCGCTTCCGTTCTGCGATGGATGGAAACAATTCAACATTTCCCGCTTAAATTCCTCCCACTCGCGAATCGGAACCCTAATTTCTCTCCATTGAAACCAATTGAGAGCCCTTCCTTCCAAACTCAACACCACTGTGTCTAACTTTTCCTTCTCTTCCACATGATTAACCTTGAAGTATCTTTCGATTCGAAAAATCCAACCTAATGGATCCTCGCCATCGAAAATAGGAAGATCAATCTTTCGAAGGTGCGAATTATCTCCAATACTCTTCGCCTCATCAAATTCCTTCATCTGGCGATCTTCGTTCTTTTTCGCATCATCCGTTCCTTTCTCCGAATCCTCCTTTCTCTTCTCCGTCTTCATTTCCGACATAAAATCCGCCAACATCGACTTCAAAGAAGCCACTTCAATCCCCAATCTATCAAGATTCTGCATGGTTCGATCTAAACGTGAATCACAACCTTCAATTCGAGCTTCCATCATCCGATTGTTGACCATTCCCTAATCGAACTGCTCTGATACCTTTGATGAACACAAAATCAATGTGATCTTTATTCAATCAAAGTTTCTCCTCAATTGAGGGTTACAGATACAGATACAGGGCCTAAAGTGCATAAGAGGCACTCACTCTCCTACTTCTCTCAAATGACAGCTTACCCATCTCACAAACTAACTTCCCTATTTAACTACCCAGCCATTTAACTACCCAGCCTCGCACACTCCGCCTAACTAACAGCCACGTCAGCTCCTTCTAACTAACTCCAGCCACATCAGCAACTACTAACTACCTCAGCCACGTCAGCCCCTAACCAACTCTGATCTTATCAGCAACTACTATATCACTTCTATTTCACTAACAACTTTACTTATTAACATTTGGGCCTACGCTTATAATAAGCCCAACATGGACCAGGCCCAACAGCTTCACAATGGCAGAGTGTGCTGCTAATTGATTTTTGTTCCTTTACTATACTGGTTATATAAGATCCACTTCTAAATAATGTCACTCTAGATGCTAAAGAGTGTCCTGGAGATAATATATTTTGAATATGATGCACTATTGGAAACTGAGATGTTAGAACAGTAAAAATGGGAGGGAGAAAATTTGGGTATGCATAAATTAAATAACTGAATGCATTATAAATTTATAATTTTACTTCTTTCATTTCTTTATCCTTTTCATTCACTCACCAAGTATATCAGATTTTTTAAGGTCCATGGTACACCCAGTTTGCAAAATACAAACAACCCGTAAACCATCTTTGGTCAAATTCAACTTGATACATAGGCTATCAGAAACACTCTACCTTCTTCTTTGGTCAGATTTTACTAGGATGTTAGTGTTTTTGGGTTATTTAGCCATCCAAACGTGTTTGCTTGCTAAGAGAATTCTATGTATGAACAACAAATAAATAATCATGGTTCATGGATTCTTGGATCTTGGACCACCATCCTTCATTGATGGATATTTCCATGTTTCTGTCATATTGTCATGCTGAGAGTAGTTGTTTATAAGAAGATAGTGACAAGAGTCACTATCACTAGTTCACTGTCTCCTTTCCTTACATATACTTGGGTGCCAGTGGGAAGCTTCCATCTGGTTTTCCTATTGTTAGAAAAGTAGTAGCATGATGCTGCTGTTTTGGAGTGGCAGATTTGGACCGTCTTGGGTTAAACTTTGATGGTTTATGTATGTGTGTCTACACACACACACACTATTTTATTACTTACAGTTATCTGAAATAGTTAACTGTTAAAGGATTACTTTTAGAGTGTGTTTGGTTGTGTGAAAGAAAGTAAAGAATTAGAAATGGAAAGGGTAAGAGATGGAAAGTAGGGGTAATGATGAGAGAGTAAAGTTTCTGGGCCCCACGATAAATGTGAGATGGAAAGAGAAAACTTGTGGGCCCGGGATATATGTAAATGACCATATTACCCTTAACTTTTTAAATTATTTACATTCTCATTTCTTTACTTTCTTTGAACCAAACATACCCTGACTCTGTATTTTGTTTGCATACTAAAATTAACATATACTCCCTCCGGTCCTAAATATAGGACCTAATTAGAGACTTAATTTTGGTCCTAAATATAAGACCCAATTATAATTTTTGTTCATTTCTTCCTAAATTGCCCTTAATCTCATATTGTTGATTACTAATCTACCCCTCCACAAATTGTTCCCATCATCACCTTCTTCTACGCATTGTCATCACCTTCTACGCATTCTCTGCCATAATAATTTTGATCATAATTATTGCTTAGCTTCTCTTCTCCTTGTTCTTCAACGAGGAAATTCTAGATCAAGAATCGGATTTGCGAGGATTCTCAAATTCGTCGTCGTCGATGCCGATGCAAAACACATGATGGCAGAAAAGGAAGGTTTGATCTCTGAATTGATCAAAATCAATCTCTCCAGAGAACGAACAAGAGATTATCATAAATTGTTTTCAAAGTTAATTTCCGGTGCGAATTCGAGCAATTTGGTGACGGGGAAGGTGTTGAAGCTTCTAGAAACGGTGACTTCAACGAAGGAAAGTAGTCGGAGATTTGTGGAGATCCGATTTGTTAGCCGGCGTTTTCACTGAGGATTTTTTCATATTCTTCATGGAAGAAGAAGTTTCAGATTCAGACGTATAAAAAAAGAGGTTTGTGCGTCTGTTTCTATTTCTTCCAGAGGTTTATGTGATTTCCGGTGATTCAGTCAAAGAAGAAGTACTGTACTAGAGGAGACTGGGTTTGGGCTTCGTTGGGTGTGGTGAGAGTTGTTTTTCCAGTTAATTTTGAAAGAGGGGTATTTTTGGAAAAACACATAAAAAATCCTAACTTAATTGCTTTCCTTAATCTCCCCAAAAAAAGCTAACTATAGGTCCTATATATAGGACCGGAGGGAGTAAAAGTATTTTAAATTTGGACTGTTGTTGCATAATCCTGAAGCAGTAGTAGTAGTGGAGGACCTTGTCAACTTATCACTACTGTGCCTCATGAGAGCTGGTGAGACCTAGATTTATAAAATCAAGTTCGGTATAATTGAAGAGCTTTATTTGGCATCGTGGTGGAAGGCTGCAAAATGGCTTTTCATGCTTGAAAAGCTACTCCAAACATTTTGATGATGTTGGATTTATCTATCGGTTAACTAACCTTTTGCTCTAAAACCACCAAGTTGAAGCAACCTTCTGGTTTTTCTTCACATTAGAAATTGACTTTTTAAGTTTTAATACATCATTTAAACAAGTGTTTGTCCAGCTGACTTATTTTATAAAAGGCAATTCAAACATGAGCCATAATACATTGTCTTTATTAAAATTCTAGGCTGCAAAAGTCAAATTAGGATAAGGTTGGTATGTGCTAATTGATATATATATATATATATATATATATATATATATATATATATATATATATATATCTATCTTTGAAATATCAATGATAAATTATCCTATTTATATATTGTGATTGGGAACTAATGAGTTAAATTAACTTCTATCATTTTCTTAAGAAATTTATGGAGGAAAAAAGTTAACTATTCATAAGTAACTTTGGAAAAATAATTGCGTTGAAAGAAAAAATTAAAATAAATATTTTAAGTTACCAAATTACCCTTCCATATATATAATAGTATATATATTTTCTGCTCACCCCAACCTCTCTCTCCTACTCTACACATTCTACAGGCTAACATTCAATCAAATTTTATTTGGAATTTTGAGATTTCAATCAAATTTATGGTATCAATTTGATTTGAAACCGGAAGGCAATTTTCCCAATTAAAAAAAAGGGGAAAATTTACATCAAGTTCATTTCTCCATGTTCTCAAGTTCTTTCAATATAGGAGTGATAGCTGACCATTAGATTGAATGTATGGTTGTTATAAAATGACACGTGTCACTCCTATATTAAAAGAACTTGAGAACCTGGAGAAAGGAACTTGACCAAAGTAAAGTCCTTAAAAAAACATATCACACTCCTCCCTTCAGTTTCATAGATGATGCAATAACGCGTTTATCCCAATAGAGTCAAGATCATTTCTCCAATATTGCTATAGTTGTAATTTAGTTTTTGCTTCACTTTTCAAAGAATTTTTTTTTGAAAAAATATGATGGCACAGTCATTGGGATTTTGGAGACATTTATGTGAGGTGAATCATCTCACTTGATTTGAGGTTGCAGTTCTTGGGATAACTTTAATAAATTGCATATGTTATTTGATCAAAGTGACCATTCGAACCTTTGTTGTTGCTGTCACTTTGTGTCCTTACTGAATTTGCAGAATAAATGAGACATATACATGATTAACATAAGGTGAAGATAAATTAAAAAATTATATAGAAAGGAAAGAGCTCGTGTGTTGAGATTTGAGACTCGTAATTTACATATTAAAATGATTTTTTATAAATACAAAATATATATTTTTTTAAAAAAATTGTTTAATTTATTGAAGAATACTCTCACACACTTTTTGCCATTATATAAAAATAAAAATTACTCTTTTGACATACCATTTAAAGTTGGGTTCAAGTCATAGTCATGAATGACAAGTCATAGGTAAAAATAAGGGTGAACAGATTTGGGACTGAGGTCTGAGATGTTAGTATGCTATCAAAGTCAGGTTTGAGTTGATGTGTTAATTATTGAATTTCCCAGTAATATTAATATTGTATGAATTACTCTCGTGTTTTTGCACATGTTGTATATTTTTAAGATTGGATGGTATTTTAAGATGATTTGATATGTGGTAAGTCTAAAACAAAGTGGGTCTAACATAACAAAGGATATTGTACAAGTGGTAAAAGAGGTTTTTCTTAGTATTTTAAAGTGGTATAACATTAGCATACATTACCTTGCTGGCATGCACATGCACGTAAACAAGTAGTTGGAGTTGCGATATGTGGTCTACCCATGTTATTATCAATATCTAAGATAACATGTATTGTTTGATAAAATCGAACCAAATGATTATAAAAAAATTAGAATAATTACATATTCAATCTAAAACAAGTTTAACTGCAATATTACAAAAAATTCAGCAGATATAGTAAAAGAAATAATTTATCTTTTATTATAGAACACAAATTTTTTTTGATAAACAAAACTACAAGAGAACACAAATTTACAATAGGTTTAACATCTATATCCAACAACTGTTGTCCAATGCAGTTTAACTGTCAATTATAAAATGTAAAACATTCAAAATAAGCTAAGGGAAACCAAACAAACCTATCAACACTCCAATTTTCAGTTAAAAAACCCCATTTTTCTGTTTTTTTATTGACTTTTTTTTCTGTTTTTCTGGTAAATCAAACTCCCAATTTCTGCTTTTGATTTTTCTTAATTTAGTAATGGAAGGTAATATTTTTCAATTTCAAAATAATTTCGCACTCGTTAACAAAATGTGCACGTCTCTTGACCTCCTATTACATGTACTTCAGATTCAGATTTTGACCGAACTTAAGTTGCTACAGGAGTCAAACTCACTCAAATTATTTAATTATTTAAATGTTCGTATTACGCAAATTATTTAGGAAAAACCCCAATAAGATGACAATTAAATATCAAAAGACAAAAGTGAGATACAAATTTGCAAAAACACAAAATAGATATTGTTTTTTATTGGGAAAATGACAAAAAAATGACACTTGAATTTCATTTGGACAAAATGGAGTCTCCAATTCCAACTTGGACAAATAAGGGAGTGTCCCCTATTTGTCCAAATGAAATTTGTGTCAAAAGACATCAAATACCCCTATCTTATATCATCAAATTATCCCCTTCTCTCCTTCATCATCTGCAGAAAGCTTCATCTTTATGGAACAGAACGAAACCCTAGAACCAAACCTTCCATCTTCTACATCGAACCCAACTTCCTCCATCTCCTTATCTGAACATACACAACCTTCTTAATCTCTGTATTCGATTTGAAGAGAGAACAGCAGGATGATCAACAACTGGACAAGATCTTGTTTTTCTTCCATCACCCTTCTCAAAACAAATTTCAGTAATTGTACTTAGCAAAGACTTCATTGCATTTACATGATATGTTTCACTGTTATGATTTTTAAGCTTCACTGTTATGATTTTTAAGCTTCCTTCTGATTCTCCAGCTTCTTTGACATATGAAGCCTATCCCAAAGAGAAGGTAATATTGAACTGTGTCGCAGGTTGTTGTTGATGTTCTCTGAATTTTTGATTAACGCAAAATTGAGTTGAAGTTTGATGTCCATATAAGTCACTAATATAGCTTTAACTACCAAATTAGCAGTAGTAATTTCCCTTGTTGGAGTAAAGAGCTATACTCATACTTGTTGAGGTATAAAGTATTGGCCATTTTAGTATGATGGTTTTTTCCCTTTTCTTTTCTTTTCTTTGGCTTGTGAAATGCCTAATTTGATAACTGTAACCAATGTTATAGCAGAACTCAGATATATTTTCTGTGGAATCCAGAGTACTATGATAGTTTGATGACTAATTTGTGGGTATTTAGAAAATGTGTTACTATCTTATCTTGATTGTAGGTTCAAAGGATGACGTCATCAGCTCATAAGGCTGCTAATATTATCTTCATCTCTTGAAGCTTTTAGAAAGATTCAACAAGAGTGTGTAAGCTTAGCAGTTATTATTGCAGAGAATGCCATGTCTAAATGTCCAACTCAAGAGTTAGTTGGCAATATCAGAGATTTAGTGACAAGGTCAAGAAAGCAAGTTGGATCATTAGATGCTAATGGAGAGTATCTAAAAGAAGGAAAACATAATGTGAAGTAAACCAAAGTGCTTATCATCGTCAGAAGTTAACTTATGTAGACTGGTAGAATATATTCAAAGGGAAATCTTGCTGTTGTTACAACCACCAAGAGTAAAAGAGAACATGTTGAATATGAAGCTGAGAAGCTAAAAAAAGAAGATAAAGTGTCAATGGAAGATATTGCTGATAAAAATTCTAGAGTGGTTGATGATATCCAGAGGCAAATGCCTAGCCCAAAGAGATAAGGAAAAGAGAAATGTAGCCATGGGAAAATCCATGAATGCTTGGAAGGAAAAGAGGAATTGGGAGGAAAATTCTAGATTGGTAGATAATATTTCTATACTGTAGTTTTATCTTGTAATTGTTTACAAGTTTGTTGAATGTACTTTTGAGCCATTCATGAGCCACTCTGGTACAATGATTAACCACTTCGGTTATTATGTATGTAGTGGATGACATATGTATGCTTGCAATTAAAGCAATTGATATGACAGAATTTTTTTTTATATATATGCATTTTTTTTAACTGAAAGCTATATATGCATTTGGATACATCATATTTTGCCACATGACTTGGCTGATTTATGCTTTCAATTTGACAGGATTTTTTAGCTGATATTTGCTTTCATTCTGACAGAAATATTTTGCTAATATACAACCACCCATTTATCAACGTTCACTACTTTTGTATCGCGGTTAACTACTTTGGCATCGCAATTTACTACTCTTGTATCCCAATTAACTGTCATATTTTCTAATAGTAACCATTTTGAAACTTGAGTAACTACTTGACACGAAAAACATAAACATTAATAACTACCCAAGCTCAGACCAAAATATTATTTCTTGAAAACTAGACAGTTAATGGTGATACTAAAGTAGTGAATTGCGATATCTGAGTAGTGAATTGAAAAACTTTGGTAGTTACTCCGGGTTTAACATGGTTGCAAGTAGTGGAAAACTAGACAGTTAATAGGGATACTGGAGTAGTGAATTGCGATACCAACTACCCAAGAATTGCAATTCACTACCCGAGTATCGCCTGAAAAAGGCAAAGGTGGTAGATAACCAAGGGAAAACTTGGCAGTTAATCACAATACTTTGGTAGTAAATACCGATACTTGGGTAGTGAATTGTGATTCTTGGGCAGTGAATAACCCTTTGGTTTTTCAGGCAAGTAGTTAATCAAAGGTGCTGACCAAGGGAAAACTTGGCAGTTAATTGCGATACTTCGGTAGTAAATACCGATACTCGGGTAGTGAATTGCGATTCTTGGGCAGTGAATAACCCTTTGGTTTTTCAGGCAAGTAGTTAATCAAATGTGCTGACCATGGGAAAATGTGGCAGTTAATTGCGATACTTTGGTAGTAAATACTGATACTCAGGTAGTGAATTGCGATTGTTGGGCAGTTAATAACAATATGGTTTTTCAGGCAAGTAGTTATTCAGAGGTGCTAACCAAGGGAAAACTTGGCAGTTACTTGCGATACTTCGGTAGTAAATACCGATACTCGGGTAGTGAATTGCGATTCTTGGGTAGTGAATAACCCTTTGGTTTTTCAGGCAAGTAGTTAATCAAATATGCTGACCATGGGAAAATGTGGCAGTTAATTGCGATACTTTGGTAGTAAATACTGATACTCAGGTAGTGAATTGCGATTGTTGGGCAGTTAATAACAATATGGTTTTTCAGGCAAGTAGTTATTCAGAGGTGCTAACCAAGGGAAAACTTGGCAGTTAATTGCGATACTTCGGTAGTAAATACTGATACTCGGGTAGTGAATTGCGATTCTTGGGCAGTGAATAACCCTTTGGTTTTTCAGGCAAGTAGTTAATCAAATGTGCTGACCATGGGAAAATGTGGCAGTTAATTGCGATACTTTGGTAGTAAATACTGATACTCAGGTAGTGAATTGCGATTGTTGGGCAGTTAATAACAATATGGTTTTTCAGGCAAGTAGTTATTCAGAGGTGCTAACCAAGGGAAAACTTGGCAGTTAATCGCGATACTTTGGTAGTAATTAGCGATACTCGGGTAGTGAATTGCAATTCTTGGGCAGTGAATAACCTTTTTGTGTTTCAGGCAAGTAGTTACTCAAAGGTGCTAACTAAGGGAAAACTTGGCAGTTAATTGCGATACTTTGGTAGTCAATAGCAATATTCAGGTAGTAAATTGCGATTATTGGGCGGTGAATAACCTTTTGGTTTTTCGGCCAAGTAGTTAATCAAATGCAAGCACTAGTACAAAACGTGGTAGTAAATTGTGATACTAAAGTAGTGAATGACGATACTTGCGTAGTGAATTGCGATTTATGGGCAGTGAATAACCTTTTGGTTTATCATCCAATTAGTTAATCAAATGTGCTAACCAATACAAAACGTTGTAGTAAATTGCGATACTATGATAGTGAATGACGATACTTGCATAGTGAATTGCGATTTTTAGGCAGTGAATAACCTTTTGGTTTTTCAGCCAAGTAGTTACTCAAATGTATGTTATAAATTACAACTAGTGTTTCACAAATTACAACTAGTGAATATCCCTGCATAATCTCCACAGACAATCCCAATAGCACCATTTTGGGTATCCTGATAAAATGCTCAATCTGATAAAATGCACCATTTTGGAATATGACTGACAAATAAAGAAACATTGTAGGTATGTATATATAAATATGTGTGTAACACTTGACAAGGCCATGAGAACATGGATTAAAACAGAACAACATTAATTTAACCAGATCTTCATAGATTTTAGGTGACTATCAAAATTGCAAGATAGCAGCAAGAAGCGCTTCGATAGCAACAACATATCAATAATTAGAACACCATGATTGACGTGTTTAGAACCTAGGACCTATAAAGAAAGGTGACATGTTTCATAAACATCCGCTGTAACAATTAGGGCAAGAAGAAATTAGTATATTACAAAGAACCATGTACAAAGGACAAGACGTTTTCTCCCCATTGATGTAAGAAACACAGAAAAAGCAAGGAAAAATGTCAGTACAACCCCAACTTCCGGCCTCACTCCATGTATAACAAGGAGACACTAAAAGAAACCCCATGTGCTGATACAAAGAGCAGCAATATAACCAATAATGTTAGATAAGACAGGTTATCCCAAAGATAAGACCACCAATCAGCAAGATGAAGAGCATAGCCCCACAAAAAAAGCCCTCTTTAGTCTGCACTTCCTTCTAAGGCAGCTGAAGCCAAACATAAAAAACAGCTCCCTATGGCCTCAAGAATTTATCAAACTATCCAAAATCTTCCACAAGTTTATCCATATATAACATATACAAGGGGCAGCAGGAAATTCCAAACTTTTATCATAAATAAAGCATATATCCAGTGAAATATTAAAAGAACAAAAATATAAAGTCATCTGAATAAAGTGAATAGATTGACTAACCGACATGTACCATATTATGTAAATTCCAAATTGAGACTAGAAATTATTTCGGAGTTTCAGCCATCTAGCATTGATCACATCAATATAGTTTTGTGAAGAATGAAACCCTCCAATACATTCATGAAACCGAAGGACAATAGAATCTTAAACTATGAGAGAATTAGGAAAAAAATGAAGCTTACAGTAAACATTAATAACACCATATCTCCCACTTCTAAGAAACACATTTAAAATTCTAAACAATACTACAAACTTAAGTATCTAGTCTATTTCCCAGCACATATGAAAAGATCTCACATACAGGAGAGAACTCCACCAATCCTATATCAGTAGCATATCAAGTGATTGGCAATTTCAAGTCTCTCAATACACAAAAAGCCTCAGCCATCCTAGATTTTGGCATTTCTTGAGCAACAGAACGATAAGGAATCCAACAATCCTAGCGACATTCCTCACCAACATCAACACCTTCTTTCTTCAATGCATCACACATTTGAGACTGAAACTGAAGCAAAGAAACCGAAGGTGTGGGTGAGAGAAAAAGGACATTGTTGTCATTTGTGAGGCTCCCAATGGAAGAGAAAGAAAGAGGCAAAGACTCAAACTTTGCAGCAAAATTCTTAACAATGGATTCAACCTTGTTGTCATAACAAGCAATTAGGTATATAATGTATCAATCTGAAATGGCAAAATCCAAGGTTTACCCACTCAATATCCCTAGTGAAAATTAGGTTGGATCTCACAAGCAGAGGAACTACAAAACAAACATCATAATTCCAAACATCACAAATAGAATCTGATTGCAAGTTATGGTTAAGCATCACAAAATAAAAATCACAAGTAATGAGCATCACAATCAACAACATAGCACCAAGCATGTTCAGGAATCATTAAAAGAAGGGTGATATAACTAATAATAACAGAAATCCCTTCATCCCACCAAGCATATCAAAGGAAGCACACTAATTAAAAACTGTGAGCAAAAAAGTAAAAAATAAGGTTTACTTTTGATTTTTATGGAAAGCTTCTCTGTCTCCAGCATAGATAGTTATTTTCATGGATGAGATGGTTTTTAGGGCATTTGAACATATAAAGAATAAGGCATTTGAACATACAATGAGAAGGTTTACCTCCTCTTCAGATAACGGCGAGAAAAGGACCAACGCAGACGTGGTCACGTACGCAAAAGATGGCGAAGACAGTTCGATGAAGAAGATGAGAAGGGAAGAGTAGGCTGGGTTGGTTAGAAGAAGAAGATGAACAGTTCCTTTTTTTTGTTAGTGAGAATGAATTTTTCCTTTTGTTGTTTAAGAGTGAATGGGTGTTTTAGTGAAGGGCAAAAAAGACATTTTACCAACATTTCATTTTGGACAAATAGGGGACTGTCCCATAGTTGTCCAAGTTGAAATTGGCCAGTCCCATATTTGTCCAAGTTGAAATTGGAGACCCCTATTTGTCCAAATGAAATTCAAGTGGCATTTTTCTGTCATTTTCCCTTTTTTATTTAGGATAAATGCGCTCCACGAACAATTTCTTCAATTACGTAGTTAATGTAGTTTCAGGAAAACAAGTCTCCTTCTAATTAAGTAGTTAAAAAACAAAAGTAGTTAATAATGCCACATGAGTGATTATTCGCTTTTCCTGAATAGTTTCCTGTATTGTTGAAGTAGTTAATGTAATTAAGAGAAATAAGTCTCATTCTAAGTAGTTACAAAATAGAAGTATAGTTAAACGCTATAAAAGAGTAATTATTAATGATATACGAGTAATTATTTACATTGGTAAAGTAGTTAATATGGTTTCAAAGAAATTAAACTCCTTCTAAGTAGTGAAAAACTGAAGTAGTTAATCGTGTCATGAGAGTGATTATTCACTTATTTGCACTTCGTGTGTAGTTAACTGCGTTAAATTTTTTTTTTATCTCAAATAAGGAACAATCATTCTAACAAAAAAAAGGAACAATCACTCTTTTATTCTTTTGCACATTTGTAACCCGTTTTGTCCCTTTAATATTCAATTGTCATTTTGTTGGAATTTTCTCAATTACTTATGAGTTATAACATTGATTTCTATATATATTTTTTTATTTAATTTAGGGTATCCAATGCTAACAACCGTAACTAATCCATTACCACATGTTCTCTATTTAAGGGTATATAGCTTTCCTCATGAATTGGTACGTATATTTTTATTGACATGATTTGTATATAAAACTTATGAATGTAGGCAAGATTTGTGTTTTGAAACGGGGAAAGTTTTTTAAGAGGTGCTAAATCAAAATTTTCTTGGTATTTATATACAGATTTTAAAAGAGAAAATACCATAGATTCATTGATATCATCAAATTAAAATTAAATTTATGTGATCTGAACTAGATTAATCTGTCAGGTCAAAACGAAACTAGATTAATTTGAATTGAGAAAAAAGATACTATATCTTTACCAGGTTGTAACAAAAAAAAATATCTTTACCAGGTTATTCACTAACTAGTAAGTACAGACCATAAATCACACACATATGATAAAATTTATGTTGACTTGTTTGCCTTAATAAATCCAATTTAACAGTCAAAATCTTACATAGTATTACCTCCGTTCCCGAATATAAGATCACTTTCAAATTTCAATTTGTTCCTAAATATAAGTAATTTTCTAATTTTTCTCAATATTTCCCCAAATAAAGCCTAATAATGCTTATCTAAAATAAACAAGCAAAAGAGAGAGTGTGAGAATAAAGGTACATGGTTATGGTAGATCAATAAAATCATGTGCTAATAACTACCTTACATAAAATCTTTATTCTAATCAAATTAGGAAAATGATCTTCTTATATTTAGGAACAAGGGGAGTACTTTTCCAAGATGAAGTCAGACTTTTAAGATTAGTGACACAAATAAATCATTTAGTTTAAACATATTTTACATATAAGTTAGATTATCACTAATTTAAAAGTGATGTAATGTTGTTCTAAAAAAGTTATAATTATAACTACTTTCATACGGTTTATTTTGCATCCTTGATATTTAAAATATGTCATATTATTTTTATTTTAAAACTAGATGGAATATGTCAAGCTTGTGTAGCACATAGCTAAGACATTTCATAATTAGTAAAACTAGATGGAATATATGAATAATACATGTGGAGAAAATTTATAATTAATTTAAAGCAATATTGATTGTGAACACATAAAAGTCAAAACACATTGACCTAGATTAGTTATAAGGTAAAGGTGGCTATGACTACTGATCACTGATCAGTTACTTGACCTAAAAAGTCCAATATTTAATCGCATGGGTAATATAAAACTATATACTACTCCCTCCGGTCTTAAATATAAGACCTAATTGATTTTTTTGAAAAATCATAAAAAAGCAAAATAAATTATTTATAAATTAATGATTTACCTAATTTTTCCCTTAGACTAGTATATTTTGCCTATAAACTAATGGATAATCTAAAAATATATCAAATATGTCATAATTTAATAACCTATTTCACAACCTTAATCTCTCCAAGAAAAAGTCATCTAGGTCTTATATTTAGGACCGGAGGTAGTATAATATAAAAATTGGAAAAAGATAATATATTGTGTATAAGTTATCTCAAAATTCATTATGTAATTATGTGCGTGTAGAAGTTATACTTTGGGTCAATTCTGCCGGCCGAAAAAAAAAAAGAATTTGGCATTTGGGGTCATTTCTGTTTTAATAATGCCAGGTCCAAAATTTACATTTGCGGGAAAAAAAATGGAGGCACTAAGGACTTTTTTCCTTTTTTATTTATGACAGGGTCTTGGCACCTCTAATATTCTTAGTACAAATTCGAACATAGTTTTAAAGTTTTGGGTTGATGTATATAATTTTGGTTCATAAAATTCCCTTATTTTTTGTTTATGTCCTTCAAGTTTTAAACATGAGATCTTGTTCCTCTTGTGGTAAAATAATTCAGTTTTATTTTTAACAAGAGGCAGGAAAGACATCTTTGCCCCAAATACGAATTTTTCATTGTATCCAGCGCCTTTACCTAAGTCCTGGGTAAACTCGCTAGATAGAGGAAAATTTTCCCATGGACAATTTCTCCAAATAAGTTTATTCTTCAAGGTTCAAACTCAAAGCTTGCTGGTAATATATGAGGGCCGAAGTTTTAAGAAAAATGGAACTTAAAAGACAAAATAATTATGTATTATATAATATTCCCAATCTTTTAGTATATAAGTTACTAGTCTAGATATAATCTGAACATTACAAGGACAATATGCCGTGTTTACTTACAAAAACAATTTTTGTTAGTAAATGTACCATATTGGCCAACATTAGTGAGATCCTATTAACTCCAAGTAATTACTGTAGCTGCAAATCTAAAACTAGAAATTGAAACCACTTATTAATATGTTCCACATTCAATTGATCTAATGGGATGATTTTTATAAAGTGATCTATTCTATTTCTTATTATTATGAGTCATTTCAACTAAATCTCAAAGTTGACAAATTTTAAGGGGTTAAGGTGCATTTCTAGTACTCCACAATATGGCAAAGTGCACTTACAGTAATACACAATTTCGGGGTGCATTTGTGGTAAGCAAGAATAAATATCGTTGCCCCTATAATAACTCCGTTAAATAAGTCATCTTTGACCGTTAAGAGTAACATTTGACTGTTAAAAGGTGACATGTGGACGAATTATTAATGACGTGGCAATGACTGGATGGACATGTGGCAATGCATGCTGGCTGGATTAAGTTGTCAGGCCAAATTAAATTGAAAAAAAAAGGAAAATTAATTAGAGGTCCCCCACAAGGGAGTTAATACTGGAAAAGTCCCAAAAGTTGAAAATATTAATGTAGGGTCCCTCCTCCCCCCCACCCCCACCCCCACCCTTCTCCCCCACCCTCCTCCCTCACCTGCCCCCCCTCCAGCGCCACCTCCCCCTCCAGCCCCACCCTCCCCCTCCACCCTCCCCCTCCCCCGCCACCCTCCCCTTCCAGCGAGCCCCACCCCCACCCTCCCCCACCCCCACCACCCTCCCCTCCACCCTCCCCCTCCCCGCCACCCTCCCCCTCCTCGCGATCTGATGAGAGAGAGAGAGAGAGATCCGATGAACTCGCGAGGAGGAGTGGGGGTGGGGGGCGTGGAGGGGGAGGGTGGCGGGGGCGGGGGAGGGTGGCGGGGGTGGGGGGCGCTGGAGGGGGAGGGTGGCGGGGGAGGGGGAGGGTGGAGGGGAGGGTGGCGGGGGTGGGGGGCGCTGGAGGGGGAGGGTGGCGGGGAAGGGGGAGGGTGGAGGGGGAGGGTGGGGCTGGAGGGGGAGGGTGGCGCTAGAGGGGGGGCAGGTGAGGGAGGAGAGTGGGGGAGAAGGGTGGGGGTGGGGTGGGGGGGAGGAGGGACCCTACATTAATATTTTCAACTTTTGGGACTTTTCCAGTATTAACTCCCTTGTGGGGGACCTCTAATTAATTTTCCCTTTTTTTTTCAATTTAATTTGGTCTGACAACTTAATCCAGTCAGCATGCATTGCCACATGTCCGTCCAGTCATTGCCACGTCATTAATAATTCCTCCCCATGTCACCTTTTAACAGTCAAATGTTACTCTTAACGGTCAAAGATGACTTATTTAACGGAGTTATTATAGGGGCAACGATATTTATTCTTGCTTACCAAAAATGCACCCCGAAATTGTGTATTACTGTAAGTGCACTTTGCCATATTGTAGAGTACTAGAAATGCACCTTAACCCAATTTTAAGGTATGGTTAATAAAATTTGATGTTCTATAAAGATGGTATTTTATAGAGTATGAGAGGAAACTGAGAAACGTTTCATTTATAAACCTAGAGTGTAACATCATTTATGGTTGGCCTATTAAAAAAAAACACTATATCCCATTATGTAATCAAATATAAAAACTTACACATATTCACACTATTTTATTTTCATGAAATTACTCTCTCCTTCTACCAATTATTTTTTTTTTTCTTTCATATCAAATGAAATGTTATGATGTATGGTGATTGGAAAGATGGTAAATAGTATGGCGTTCTATTTCATACAAAACTTTCTCAAAATCAATAATTTTAAGTATTCACTATAACTAAATTAAAATAATCACATTTAGGCTTTCGTCATTTCACTCCCACATGCCTTATGGAATGTATTCTCTCAAATTTATATTATATCCCACATATCTTTATCTTTAGGGGAAAATGCCATTTAAATCCCTCCAAATATACAAAAGGACAATTCAGGAATTCAAACTTCCAAAAGGACCATGAAGGAACTCGGACCTAGTTGACATTTCAAATTTGTATGAAAGGACAAAATTACCCCCATCATTAAACAACATTTACACCACACCTGTTAACAATTGAACTTTGGGCATTAATAACTGAACTTTAGGCATTGACATTTTGAACTTAAGAATTAACTTCTTCGTTAACAAGATAACATTGGTGTTAACATTTACACCACACCTGTTAACAATTGAACTTTGGGCATTAACAATTGAACTTTAGGCATTGACATTTTGAACTTAAGAATTAACTTCTTCATTAACAAGATAACATTGGTGTTAACATTTACCCCAATGTTATCTTGTTAACGAAGAAGTTAACGAAGAAGTTAATTCTTAAGTTCAAAATGTGAATGCCTAAAGTTCAGTTGTTAATACCCAAAGTTCAATTGTTAACAGGTGCGGTGTAAATGTTTTGTTTAATGATGGAGGTAATTTTGTCCTTTCATACAAATTTGAAATGTCAACTAGGTCCGAGTTCCTTCATGGTCCTTTTGGAAGTTTGAGTTCCTGAATTGTCCTTTTGTATATTCGGAGGGATTTAAATGGCATTTTCCCTATCTTTAGTATATAGACATATTTAATGAGTTGAGTTATGTTCTAATATAATATGTATTTATCGTTTTACTAATTTGCTTGAAATTATCCGGCCAAAAAAAAATTTGCTTGAAATTATCGCCATCGATAGTCTTTCAAAAATATTGAACTTACAGGTCCCAAAAAAAATTAATTTGATGCCCCTGTACGTACTATCATTTTTCATTTGGAACATTAAACCTGATATGTTAATATCTAAAAATGTTTTGACAAAAATCTAGTGGGTTGGCGTGAGTGATAAGTACACTCGTCCCTTAAACAAGTGGGTCAGAGGTTCGATCCCTAACCCTTGTGAATGAAACAAATTCATAGGCCAGCTGTCTACCCTTATATGGGACTTCAGAACAGCAAGATATTAGTATCACTTGACGCACTTGGGAAATAAAAAAAATGTTTTGACAACGATGTCTAACATTTTTTCTGTCAAGAGCGTGAGGGTTAAAAGAGGTGGATATTGAAATGATATATTATAAAATTGAGCAAAGAAAACAAAACATTTTGGAAAAGATAAAAAAAAGAGGTGGATATTTGTCATAACAAGACAAAGGCTGCCTTGACTCTGCATTTCTTGGTCCATTATTTTGGTTCAATAATGAACATAGTATAATGTAATATTAGTCAATATAGCATATATTGACCTACAAATTTGCTATGAGATTGATTTTGCACTTATAAAGCCGGAAAAAATGGCCTCATCATCTGATGCATGTGCTATCTATGCTATTCATCTCCATCCTTGATCCTTCTTAATTCACCACATGCACAACTTCTTCATACTACTACTACCAATTTTCTGCCAAAGTTTGACCAAACAGAACTAAGTTCTTTCATGGGTTCTTCAGCCTACCAAAATGGATTGTCTAATCAGAAAAAAAAGCAGCAAGGCTTATCAGTCACAGACTATGTAACTGGTTGGTCTCTTCTTCTTTATGAGGTCTTCTTTGAGAGGATCACATCAAGACACCTTAAAAACCCTCTTCCTTTACCTCCTCTTTCTCATCTCACAATCATTCTCACTGGTCCCACCAGTGGTATTGGCCTAGAAATTGCCAAAAACTTGGCCTTCTCAGGAGCTTATTTGGTCATGGCAGCTAGAAACACAAAAGCAGCTCATGACTTGATAAACAAGTGGAATCAAGAAAGATCTTCTGATGAGCTTCTTGATATTGAGGTGATGATGCTGGATCTTCTGTCTCTTCAATCTGTTGTTAATTTTGCACAAGAGTGGAATTCAAGGTCTAGACCATTGAATGTTTTGATCAATAATGCTGGGATTCTCTCCATGGGGATGCCTAAGTGTATGTCAGAAGAAGATGGCTTTGAAACTCACTTGCTAGTCAACCATCTTGCACCTGCAGTATTGTCTTTACTTCTCTTACCATCACTCAAGAAAGGATCTCCCAGCAGGATTATCAACAACAATTCCACAGGTCACTTTCTTGGTTTTGTTGATGTTGATGATATGAATTTTAATTGTAGCAGGAGAAACTTTTCAAGCTTTGAAGCTTACACAAGTAGCAAGCTAGCACAGGTAATTTATGCAGATATCATGTGTTCTTGATTCAGTTTCTTATATCCATTAATCTGTAAAAAAAAAGTTGTATAAAACTTGTAGCATGCCACATTCTTCACCCAAGTAGTAAATAGTAAGAGGTATAGATGAAATTTTATAAGAAATTGAAAGTCTTTTACTAATCAATTCATTTAGACAATGAAGATAAAAAACATTTAAACTTTTGAGTGTGACATGAGGTGAGGACCTATGTTAAACTCCATCTCCCATAAGTATGGATTAAAAAAAAAATTAGATTCATCACCCAAAAACACTAAGTTTACATCACTGCTTCAATTTGACCGATCTAACAATTTAAAATCAAACAAATTGGCCCCTATACAAACTTCAAACCTCTTTTAAAAAAAAATGATAAGTTTGTTTATTTTAAGTTGGTTCAATAGGATTTTTTCAAATTCTAAAAAGCAAGCCAGTATTGAAAAGGAGACATGTTACCAATAAAAAAAAAGTTTAAAAACAGGACACTTTGACTAAACTGAAATCTTTAAAAGAAAAACTCCTTTAGAAAGCTTCTATACATAAGTTGTTTTTATTTTATACAGTTGCTGTTATTTAACATTTAGTTCATCAACAAATAGGTGATGTTCAGCAGCATCCTCCAGAAGAAGCTTCCTGCAGAAACTGGAATCAGTGTAATATGTACAAGTCCAGGATCTGTAAGAAGCACAAATGTGGTAAGGGATCTTCCTAAACTGCTTCAACATATTCTTCAGCTACTCTTTTTTTTCATGTACACTCCTAAAGAAGGGGCTAGGAGTGTACTCTATGCTGCTACAGATCCTCATGTTCAAGACTACACCATGTCATTAAAGGCTCAAGAGTCTCCTGTTTGTGCTTATATAAACCATGATTGTAGTTTTTCTTCTGTTTCTAAAGAAGCTCACAACTTAGAGACATCCATGAAAGTTTGGGAGAAGACATTGGATATGATTGGACTTCCTTCTGATGCAGTGGACAAATTAGTGAGTGGGGTTGATGTAGAAGTAAGCAAAAAATGCAAGTCCAATTAAGTTGTGTTATGGTGAGGTGTATACCTTTTCTTTTAATTAGTTTCCATTTGAAACCGAAACTATATGTATTCCACTCACCAATTTTCAGGATTTTGTTTTTGTTTTTCTCTCTATAGGTTACAAGTTTTTGAATATTTGATTCGAATTTTGGAATTTTCTTACAAGAAAAAAAAATACATGGCGTATTGGGAGGGCAAAAGAGAGAAAAATATTATCAAAATATGATATGCAATCTACTATTATCCGCATTTTCATTGTGTATTCTTTAAATGTTTTTCAATGTATAAGAGCTTATCTTGTTTATGGTTAAATTATATATCTTCCTGTTTCAGTTATATTTTGAATTAGCGGATACAAGTAGGCTCGTATACATTTTTTTTAAAGTATCTCTTTCACATGTGGTGTATATATGAGATTTTATTAGAGGGATGACAATGAAAAGAAGAGGGGAAAGTGAGACAACATCTCAAGCTCATGAACAATAAAATAGAAGACTAATCTCCTAATTATATTGATCGATCCAGCACTACTAGATATTATGCCATAGGAATATATAAAACCAAAAAAGAAATTTTCCTTGAAAAGCTGAAATTTAAACATATGATTCAGTATCAAGATCAACTTATTCCAATAATATGTTGCCTACAAAATGGGGTTTTGAGTTCAAATACAGTATTTATACCCTTGTTTATGTGATTGATATAATAAAAAAAGGATAATCTAAATAGAGCTTTGAAAAAATCTATCCTTAAAACTCTTCATGGGATTGGATTATCCTCGCTCTCCCTTACACCGGTCCTCTTCAATACTTTACACTGAAATTATACATTTTCAGGATCAAATTTTTGTGTGTTTTATTTCATCATTAGATTCGAAATAAAATTAGTGACATTTGGATACCTTATGGATGGAGAATGGTCCAATCAGACACCACAAAATGGAGATAATAACTCCTTTGATAAGTAAAATTCGCATCTAATTAAGACTATATAAGCTGCACAAGCATGAAAATTGCAAAGAGATGCAGTTCTCAAAATTTTTATTCGGTGTGTTTGAAATGCACCATACTTGATGTTATAAAATACAAAAATAAATTGAGCTCTTCTTCAAATTAATATAATTTATGGTCCGGCCCATTAGAAGTGAAACATTATTTATAAATGCATCTATATCATCATTTTAGAGTTAATTTTGTTTGAGGCACTTTTGGACACTAAATATGGTCCCCTCTTTAATAAGGACTTTAAGTTTGAACCATGACTCACTACTTGTAAGAAGCAAACTCCCTGCTGGATCCAACTCCTATTAGTCAAAGGCTTAAAGCAAACAAGTTGAAGTAAAACAATTCATCTCCAAAATATACATGGAGTGTAATTGAAAGAAGCCTTCACAATCCCATCCTTGAAACTAGCTCTCAACGTCCAAGAAAACGTTCTCCACCATCAAGCCGCCTTTGTAATCTTCATTTGATTTGTGACACTGTCGATATTGGATAATTTGAAGTCATTTTGGTCTACATAACTGCCTTGAGTTGGATTATAAATATTGTTGCTATTGCCCTCTTTATTAATCATATCACAACGTCAAGTGTAAGCCCTTTTTCATAGCTAGCATTATTAACTTGGACTTGATGTTTAGATCAAGATTGTTCATTTATAATTTAATTTGAAATTTTCAATTAAAATTTCATAAGAATAGAGGTTATATGATTAGTTAAGTGCACTACCCCTTGGTTTAGGCGAGGGTGTTGCCTGTTGGAAGCGAAATATACCTCTCTAGTTCTTTTTATAAATCATTTAGCATCTATCTTTCATATTTTATGAAACTATGAAAAATCTTAAATTGTTTTAATTTGTCCTGTAATTTAACATATTTCCAACATTTCCATGTTCTGATGTATATACATTAAACTTACTGAGGATGAGGTCTATACGATAATTAATGAAGAGTACAATTGTTCATTTATTTTAAAAAAACTAATCATCATCTAACTTATATAAGAGTAACACTACAAAAAACGGGTAGATCTGCGGCGGGCATTTTCCCACCGTGGAGGCGGTTCTAACCGCCCCCAAGGCGCTCCGGCGGGCAATTTTACCGCCGGCGATTTTACCGTGGAAACGCTACGTTGGGGCGGAAAAATTTACGCTATAGCTCCCTCGACACCGCCAGTACGCGTTGGGGCGGACGTAGGAGCGGAACTACCCGCCGCCACGTTTTTTTATTTTTTTTAAAAAAAGGCATGGGGGCGGTTTCTTTCCGCCCCCATGCGATTTTTTTTCAAAAGAAATAACCCGTGCCGGCGTATCAAACCGCCGGCATGCTGATACATATATTAAAAAAATGTATTTCATTCAAACAATTTAGCAAATAATGACTTAAATTGAAGACCGAAAATGGGATAAAAATAATAATAAAAAATATATACAAAAGCAGCAAAAAAATGATTTTATTGTAATATAGATGAAATATAAAATAATAGCAACATCAAACAGAAAAAAGATGATGTCCAATATCCATATGAGAAATTCTGAAGAAAAAAAAAGAATCCATAAGAGAAAATTTGTGATAAAAAAATAAGATATATTACGAAAACAAAATAATAAGAAATAAAAACATTCAGATATAATAAAATAAAAACGAAAATATAAATACTCATACAAAAAACAAGACAAACTTATAGGCGCCATCATGTGTGTATCAACAATGAAAACAGCGAAACACAAAAGGGAGAAAGTGAAAAAGAAGAAATTGCGCGCTGTAGAAAATGAGGGGGAGGGTATTTATAGGGAGAGATAACAACGTGGGGGCGGTCGATTTCCGCCTTCTGCCTTTATTAAGTGAAATGCATGGGGCGGTCATCTTCCGCCCCCATGTTTTTAATTTTTTTAAATACAAGGGGGCGGAACCCAATCGCCCCCATGCTTATTTAAAATATTTTTTATTTTTTTTTAACGCGTGGGGGCGGTCGAGTTACGCCCCCATGTTTTTTATTATTATTAATGCATGGGGTGGGTGTCTTCCGCCCCTATGCTTTTTAATTATTTTAAATACATGGGGGCGGAACCCAACCGCCCCCATGCTTATTTAAAATATTTTTTAAATTTTTTTAACGTGTGGGAGCGGTTGACTGCCCCAACGGAACCACCCCTACGTGAATTAAATTTTTTTTTATATCGCGTTGAAGAAACCGGCCCTACGTGAATTAATTTTTTTTTTTTTAAAATTTTTAATCGCGTAGGGGCGGTTAGACTGCCGCCACGCAGGGAAACCAAACAAAAAAATATTTTTCCTCGCAACGCGACCTCGGATGGTTTAAACCGTCGGAACGCATTTTCTGGGGGGCGGTGTTTAACTTTCCGCCGGGATGCGTGCGCGGCTAATCGCCGCTTCTTTTGTAGTGTAAAAAAAACATTTCTCCCCTATAAATAGAATAAGATGAGTGTATTTCGAATAGGATGATTGATAATTCATATTATTTAGATAAATAGGTATTTAAGTATTTGTCCAAAAAATCAAAATCTTAAAAATAAAATAAATTAATGCTAGACAGCTCTAGCTACTGAACAACTGTTTTTTATATGGAAAAGAAGTTGGCCAGTACTCTTTTTGGTATAAAGGACAATTCTTTAAAGTTGGTTAGTAGGCAAAACTTACAAGCCTTAATTTGGATTTTGCTATGATAAACTTTGGAAACATCTTCTAGCATATGTGATAAAATGTGGAGTCATTATCTATGTATTCCACTTATCTACATCTTTCATCATTGACCACAAGTCCACAACTACTCTTCTTCATACTAATCTTATCATATTCCTGGAAAATCTCTCCAAAAGAACACTGCTTTCATGGCTTTAAGCTCCAAAAATGAATTGACTAATAAGAAACAAAAGAAGCAAGGCTTATCAGTAACTGAATATCTAACAGGTTGGTCTATTCTTCTTTATGAAATCTTCTTTGAGAGAATCACATCAAGACACCTCAAATGTTCTCTTCCTTTACCTCCTCTTTCACATCTCACAATCATTCTCACTGGTCCCACCAGTGGCATTGGCCTTGAAATTGCAAGGAACTTGGCCTTCTCAGGAGCTCATTTGGTCATGGCAGCTAGAAACACACAAGCAGCTCATGACTTGATAAACCAGTGGAACAAGGAAAGATCATATTCTACTTCTTATTATGAGCATCTTGATATTGAAGTGATGGGACTGGATCTTCTGTCTCTTCAATCTGTTGTGGATTTTGCACAAGAGTGGAATTCAAAGTCAAGACCATTAAATGTTTTGATAAATAATGCTGGCATTTTGACCATGGGGAAGCCTATGAGTTTATCAGAAAATGGGTTTGAAACTCACTTGCAAGTTAACCATCTTGCACCTGCATTATTGTCTTTACTTCTCTTGCCATCACTCAAGAAAGGATCTCCTAGCAGGATTGTTAACAACAATTCCACAGGTCACTTTCTTGGTTTTGTTGATGTTAATGACATGAATCTTACTTCTAGAAGGAGCAAATTCTCAAGCTTTGAAGGGTATTCAAGTAGCAAGCTAGCACAGGTAATTTATGCAGATATGATGTGTTTTTTAATTCAGTTTCTTACATCCATTTATTAGAATAAAATGTGTTTATATCTATCACACACTTCATCCAAGTTCTGAATAGTTGTAGGTATAGATGAAATTTTTAAGAAATTAAATAATTTTTCCTAACCAATTTATGATTTTAATGAAGATAAGACCCTTTCAAAATTTTTGAGAGTGTCATGAGGTGAGGGCCTATATATATGTTAACCTTCCTCTTAGTGGGATACAAGTTAATAATAAAAAAATCTAAATTCATCATAAAAAGTTGAGTTGTCATCATAGTACTTCAATTTAACCAAACTAATAAATTAAATCATCAAACAAACCAATACAAGCCTTCAAAACTTTTTGAATTAATTTTGGTCAGATTAGTTTAGTTTACATTGGCTCAATTGGTATTGTTCAAATTTTAACAAGCAATCCAAACTGAAAATAGAGGCATATTCTTGAATAATAAAATCTAAAAAAAATAGGGAACTTCGATTACTCTGAAATCTTCAAAAGAAAATCTCTTCAAAAAACTTCTACTCATCAGTTGAGTTTATTATGAAACTTGGAAAAATGACCATGCTGAACAGAAATCTTTAATTTTAAAATATACAAGGAAAAACACATTGATAATTCTATGTAACTTTTGTTATTAATTGACCTTTTCTACATTATCAAATAGGTGATGTTCAGCAACATCCTGCAGAAGAAGGTTCCTATAGAATCTGGGATAAGTGTAGTATGTACAAGTCCAGGGTCTGTCAGAAACACAAATGTGGTTAGGGATGTTCCTAAGATGCTCCGACATGTTCTTCAGCCACTCTTCTTTTTCTTATACACTCCTAAAGAAGGGGCTAGAAGTGTAATTTATGCTGCTACAGATCCTCAAGTTCAAGATTACACCATGTCATTAAAGGCTCAAGAGTCTCCTGTTTGTGCTTATATAAACCATGATTGTAGTTTTTCTTATGTTTCTAAAGAAGCTCACAACTTAGAGACATCCATGAATGTTTGGGAGAAGACATTGGATATGATTGGACTTCCTTCTGATGCAGTGGACAAGTTAGTGAGTGGGGATAACATACATGCTAAGTAAGCGAAATAGACAAGCATAATTAAGTTGTGTATATATTTTTTTTAGTTTCCACTTGAAAGCAAAGCTATATATATACATATATATATATATATATATATATATATATATATATATATATATATATATATTTTCATGATTTTTTCCCCATTTTTATCGATTACATTTGTTCGAATATTTGGGTGGAAATTTGGGATTTGCCTCAAAATTAAAGGGAAAAATAAAGACATGGGAGAAAAAAGAAAGATAGAAAGAATAAGATGTATCAAAATATGTTACTACATATATTCAATGATTAATTGGAGTTCTTTCATAAATTATAAACAGTATTGTGCATTCTTTGAATTCTGTGCAATAATGTATGTGAGATTACCATGTCTATGGTTAAATTATGAAGTTCCTCTTACTTCAAATCTGTCTTTTGAATTAAGGGAGCCAAAAGTAGGTTTAGATACTTTTTTAATCTCTTTCATATGGGGTAAATATGAAATAAAAAGGAAAATAAAGTTAGACAAAGAGGAGAGGCGGATTTTTGTTTTTGTTTTTTTGGGATGGGGGAAGCCTAAGATAATGACACATTCAGAGTAATCTCTTGATTACATGTAGATCCTTCCAAGCATACAATCATGTAGAACTGCTAGATGACTTGCCAAATGAATATATAAATATTCAAGTTTCAATTTTTCTTAGAAAATTAAAAAACAAAAGTATGATCAAGTGCTAATAACGGCAAATTGTTCCAATGGCAGCACTTGTTGCCATACTTGAATAAGATTTGAGTTTAAACACAGTGTTGACACGTTTGTGTGTGTCATTGATTTAATGCAAAAAGGTGATCAAATTAGTAAAAAAAGACAACAATTTTAAAAAATTCTAACTCTAAGATGACCACAAAGGCATATTATTCTTTTAAAATGTCACATTTGCGTCCAATTAAGAACACAAGCATCACAAGCATGTAACTTGCATTGCAGGGAAGTCCTCAATTTTTTAATACCCCTTTGTCTCTAAATATAAGATTATTTTTTAATTTTTTTTTTAATTTTTTTCAAATTAACCCTAATAATGTTTATCTATAATAACAAATAAGAGAGGGAGAGTGAAGATAAAAATATATGGTTAGGATAAACTGGTAATATCATGTATTAATATAAATTAATTAACCTTCTTAATATAATCGAATTAGAGAAAATGATTTTATATTTAGGAACGGAGGGAATATGCCGTCAGTTGTACCATACCTGAAGAGTCTTCGAAAATATGGGGCAAACAGTAATTTAATGAAACTTACGAAATAGTTATGCTCTAAGAGTATGTTTGGTTGTGTGAAAGAAAGTAAAGAATTAGAAATGGAAAGGGTAAGAGATGAAAAGTAGGGGTAATGATAAGAGAGTAAAGTTTGTGGGCCCCATGATAAGTGTGAGATGAAGAGAGAAAACTTGTGGACCCCGAGATATATGTAAATGACCATATTACCCCTTAACTTTTCAATTATTTACAACTCACTTTTTTTGATTTCATGGAACCAAACAAGCCCTAAATTCTAATGGTAGAGGCCACTTCAATAACATTGAAAAGTGAGTCCTCAAGATAATACCAATACCGTCTAATCAAAAGATAAAAAAAAAAAAACAAATTGAGCTCTTGTTCAAATCAATTAAAGTATGCCTTTGTTCCATTACAAAGTTGAAGATTTATTTTGGGCACATGTATCCCCCAATCAAATACAATCATGTTTGAGGTACTGTCAAGTAATGCATTTGGGCGAATATGATCATCTCAATAATGGATGTTTGAACTGTGATTCACCATCATTTCCTCTAGTTGGGTTGGATATTGAAGTTATCGCCCTCCTTGTTCATATCACTACAAACAGTTGAGCTTGTCATGAAAGTCTCTTTCTTTGTAACTAGCATACATTATCGACCTGGAATTGATGTTGAGATCAATAGACCGTTTATTTTTTATTTAATGTTAGATTCTCAATCAAAATTTCATAAAACTTAATACACACATATAATGATTATTAATATTGGTTAGACGGGCATGGTTAAAAGTGACTGACCCCCCACATTTATATATAAATTAGTTCTTTGACATGTTTCATTGTAATTAAGAAAAACCTAAATTATTCATTTTGCCTTGAAATTTAATAGCCGCTGTTCAACGCTACCCCTGGCTATATATACATTCAAAGTTTACAAAATAATAATAAATGTGGGATGGAAAGTGTTTATTCATATAAAAATATTAATGAATTGAATTGTAACTGTTTTCTATTATATAAATTGGATAAGAGGAGTATATTAAGGGGCTATGAAGTGATATTTAGGTAAAATCTTAATGAAATCATATCCTAATTAATGCTAGTTAGCTTTGCTTATAGGTGAACCATTTTTCTATTCAGTGAGCACTAATCCTTAATATAAGATCACTATAACTTTTTGTGGAAGTTAAGGAAACAAATTAGACCATTAAATTATAACTTATGATACATATGATTAAATTATAAGTTATTTTATAAATATGATAAATTAATTTTGATGGAAAAATATAACTATAGAAACTTAAAAGCAAATTGTTTCATATCATTAATTTCTAAAAAAAATTAAAGTGATCTTTTAATTGGATGGAATATAAAAAAATAACTGGTTTTTAGTAACAATTAGAGCTTACAAGAATTAATATTTATTTTGCTAAGATTAGCTTCGGAGACATCTAGTACATGTGATAATTATTGTACTGACAATGTCTATTATTTATATATCTATTCGAATCATCTCCATCCTTATTCATTGACCACAAGAAACCCTTCATACAACTCTCACCATTTTCATAGTAAATCTCTCAAAAAAGTACTTTACTTTAATGGCTTCAAGCTCCCAAAATGGATTACCTAATCAGAAACAAAAGAAAAGTTTATCATTCACAGATTATCTAAGAGGTTTGTCTATTCTCATTTATGAGAGCTTCTTTGAGAAAATCATATCAAGACACCTCAAAAACCCTCTCCCTTTACCTCCTCTTTCACATCTCACAGTCATTCTCACTGGTCCCACCAGTGGTATTGGCCTTGAAATTGCCAAAAACTTGGCCTTCTCAGGAGCTCATTTGGTCATGGCAGCTAGAAACACAAAAGCAGCCCATGACTTAATAAATCAGTGGAACCATGAAAGATCATATTCTACTTGTTATGATGCTGAATATGATCAGCTTCTTGATATTGAGGTGATGAAGTTAGATCTTCTATCTCTTCAATCTGTTGTGACTTTTGCACAAGAGTGGAATTCAAGGTCAAGGCCAGTCAATGTCTTGGTCAACAATGCTGGCATTTTTAACATGAAGCCTCAGAGTTTCTCAGAAGATGGGTTTGAATCTCACTTGCAAGTCAACCATCTTGCACCTGCATTGTTGTCTTTACTTCTCCTACCATCACTCAAGAAAGGATCTCCTAGCAGGATTGTCAACAACAATTCCACAGGTCACTTTCTTGGTTTTGTTGATGTTGATGACATGAATTTCACTTCTGGCATGAGGAAATTCTCAAGCTTCAAAGGGTACACAAGTAGTAAACTAGCACAGGTAATTAAACAGATACCATTTGTTTTTTCTTTAGTTTCATATCCAATTATCAATCATCATTTTGATTTTGGTTGGTTGATTTAGTTTAAGTTGGATCAACATTTGGCTTTGTTCAACCTAAAAGCTAGCTAGTTTTGAAATTTAAATATGGCTTTTACTAAAAGAAATTGAAAGTTAAAAGAATTGAAACAGGAAACGTGGACTAAACTGAAATCTTCTAAAACAATATGAATTGAACTGAAGCCATTGATTCAGTCAAAAAAAAAGCTGAAGCCTGTAAAAGATATAAAGTACATGCATGAAACCATTTCAAATATCTTAAGGAAATTTATACACATGGTGACTTGGTAGTATAGTATGTCAAGTGTCAACCTCACACATTGAGTAGTGAGGATTTTTGATGTGATTGTTGTTATTTAACCATGACATCATCCTCATCATCATCATCAAATAGGTGATGTTCAGCAGCATCCTACAGAAGAAACTTCCTGCAGAATCTGGAATCAGTGTAATATGTGCAAGTCCAGGGTCTGGGAAAAACACAAATGTGGTGAGGGATCTTCCTAAAATGCTATACCATGTTTTTCAATCACTGATATTTTTCACATACACTCCAAAAGAAGGAGCTAGAAGTGTGATCTATGCTGCTACATATCCTCAAGTTCAAGATTACTGCAATTCCTTAAAAGCTCAAGACTCTCCTGTTTGTGCTTATATAAATCATGATTGTAGTTTTGGTTATGTATCCAAAGAAGCTCAGAACTTGGAGACATCCATCAAACTTTGGGAGAAGACTTTGAATATGATTGGACTTCCTTCTGATGCAGTGGACAGGTTGCTGAGTGGGGATAATGTAGAAGTAAGCAATACATATAGGTCAAATTATGCTGTTTAATAAGTTTTTTTTCCTTAATTCATCAACAATATTGTATATTCTTTAAGTTTTATGCAATGCATGAGAGGTTATATTGCTTACGGTTAAATTATGAAGATCCTCATACTTTCATCATCATTTTTGAATGGGGGATCCGATAATCAGTGAGATCGATGTCTCTTCTGAATTGGAGGGCTTAATTTGTGTATAAAAGGAGTGAGTAATGGGGTAATTTGGGCAAAATTTGAGAAAAATAAATAGAAAGTATCTTATATTTAGAAACAGAGGGAGTATAAGAAGGTAAACCATAAATGGCTAAAGTATGTTTTTGGTCCCTTAACTTTAGAGAAAATCATGTTTTGGTCCTTAACTTTGAAAAGTGTGTTTTTGGTCCCTTAACTTTAGAGAAAGTCATGTTTTGGTCCTTAACTTTGAAAAGTGTGTTTTTGGTCCCTTGATTTTGGAGAAAATATGTTTTTGGTCCCTTAACTTTGAAAAGTGTGTTTTTTGTCCCTTAACTTTGGACAAAATGACGTTTTTAATCCTTTTAAAAAAGGATAAAGTATGTTTTCAATCCCTTCATTTTCAAAGTTAATGGACTAAAATATGACTTTATGCAAATTAAAGGGACAAAAAACATACTTAAAATGAATTTAAAAGGACTAAAAACACACTTTTCAAAGTTAAAGAACTAAAAGATGATTTTATACAAAATTTAGGGACCAAAAACATATTTTTCAAAGTTAAGGGACCAAAACATGACTTTCTTCAAAGTTAAGGGACCAAAAACATACTTTGGCTAAGATAAATTTTTGCGTAACAAATATTAATAATTAATAATATTTTTATGGTATCAGAGTTATGTAGTTGTGTACAAAACTACTACTTTCTTTTTTTTTTTATCAAAACAAAACTACTACTTTCAAACACAACGTTCTATATCTTTTTCCCCGCCGCAATGAAACACAGTATTATTCTTCCAATAAGAATTTATAAAATGAAATTTTCATCTGAAAAATAAAAAGGTATGCCGACAAAATTGTAATCTTAATTGACGCATGAAAAGTCAGCCAATGTTATAAAAAAAATGAAAAAGTCAGCCAATTAATTTATTATAAGAGTGTATAATTTTAACTGTGTTGAAAAATATTTTTTCAAACATCGTGGTTTTATTATAACTAACTAACATTTTTTTTTCGGAGAAAATAGACTTTCTCCTTTGAATTTTCGTTTTTACCCACCTCCTGGAGTCGTTTTCCGGCGAGATTAACGGTGGAGTCGGCGGCCAAAGTCACATATAATCTCGCATTTAAGTTCAGGGCAATCAGTATAGTCCAACGAAAATGCCTCTTACGTCTGTGAGGCCTTTTGAGTATACTGAGGTACGATGATAACTTCTATTATTGTATAATCTGTTGTGATTAGGATTTAATTGGCCAGGGAATTATTGAAACAAAATTTCCTCTTTTTGTGATCGAAAATTGGAAAAGGCCGTTTATAAATTCTTGGTACATCATTGGGGTTGTGTTTTCATTGTGTTGATGGTGCTTTTTGGCAATAGACATACCGTTACATTTTCTCTCCTCACTTTGTCGGTTTCACAAATCTTCTTCCAACGAAAATTCATGAGATTTTATTTACACAATGACCATTGCTTTCAAACCCCAAGTTTCTTGATTTTTTGTTTTTATATTAGTGGATACTCCAACATTTTTTCCTTCCAAATTTCCGCCTCTCTGATTCAATCTTCCTCTTATTTATTTTATACAAGAGTGAATCCTTATTTCTTTTTTTGATAAAAGTGAATCCTTATTTCTATAATTAAACTGTTTATGTTCATTTTACTCTTTTTATCTTGCAACCTATTCTCCATTTTTAATGAGTTGTGTTTCAGTTTTCAATTTTTGGGTTTGTTTTGTTTTTATTTTATACATCCACTTTGTTCATTTGATTCGTCATTTTATTCCACAATCCCATGCACATCTCTTCCTCAGTGCAAGTTTGTGGCATCTAGTCATCATCATCATCATTGTTTGCCATCAACAAATTTACATCATCAACAAATTCACCCTCAAAGATTTCTGGTTTCTTCACTCTAACTTCTCTTTTACTTTTATTATTACTGTCATTTCATTTTATAATTTATCTATTTATTTACTTTGCTATTTATATTTCCCCATTAATTTATTATTATTTTATTTGTTATTTTATTATTTTGTTCTTTCCATATAATATATATTATTTGTGTCAGAATCTTTAAAAATTATTTCTACTACTTGATTTTCTGTAAGGGATACTCCGCCTATATTTATCGCCGGTGCCGAACCCGGACAAAGGAGAAGGGTTGTGTTAGGCTTCGGCAGCCAACGTAAAAATCTTGTCGAATCTTATGAACATTTATCCACGCATTTGTTATAACAATAGGTCGTTAACTGGTAGTGTAAACGAGATCTTTTGATCAATAATTTATCTCCAAGCATGACTATTGATCGAACATAATGGCGTCGTGTGATCCATGTAGCCGACTCCACATAGTGGGATAAGACTTTGTTGTTGTTGTTGTATAATTGTAAAATAAGAAAATACTTTTTTCATAAAAAAAAAAAGAAAATATTGAAAACATGACATTTATATTTTTTTATAATAAAGGAAAAAACATGACATTTATATTTTTTAATGTGCTAATTGTAAGGTGTCAAGTCATATTAACCTTTGATAAAAAAAAGTCATATTAACCTAGGGTGTGCGGTTGAGTGGCAATGACTCATTCACCCTTAACCAATTGTCTGGGGATCGATCCTTGACATTGAGTAGGTTTATCCCATGATCAGGCTTAAATTTTAGTTTTATCCCATGATCCTGAACCGATCTTACCTGGGATCGCAAATCTGAAGTTTCCCCATAAAGATATTGAATGGAATGAACCATTTTTTCCATTGAAATTTTTACAATTAACGTTTCTTAAAAAACAAGTAAATATTTTTAATTTCAAAAAGTTTTCAATTTTATATAAGTCACATATGGGGTGTGATACTTTTTTGGATGGATGAAAATAAAGTGTTAGATGAAAAGAACAGGTGGAGAAAAAGATACAATATCCCAAGATCATGAACAAAAAGTCTAAGGGATAGATCTCTTGAGTATGTAATGATCTATCCAAAACACAATCATATGGACCTACTAGATGATTGGACCTATAATTTTCTAAATTCAAACAGTAATTTGCCTCACAAAATTAGAATTTGAAACAAAATTAGAATTTAAAAGAACATTCAAGTGTCAATGACAAGTTATCTCAGTGAGAATGTTTCCCACCATACTTAAATGGAATTTATAAATTTAATAAAAAAGTATGATTAAGAAAGAACTTAAAACTAACCTTAAAATGTAACACTAGGATATCCCAAATGGAAATAGCTCCCTTAATTTGACAAGTCAAATTTGCATCCAATTAAGAAGATGAGCAGCACAATCATGTAACTTGCATAGAAGTTCTCAAACTTTTTATTTACTTGACTTAAATTGCAAATTAAACAAGGATCCTTTGAATAGATGTAACGATTTTCGCTCAAAAAAATATATTTTATGTAGCGATATGATCTACTTGAAACCTTGCTTCAAACTTTTTGTCCAAATTCTTTTAGAAAACATCAAAGTCCTAAGTCCAAAGCCCAATAATGCCTCTTCAATAACATTGAAATACTTGGGCCCAAGCTATAAAGTATTAACAATAAGTCAAATATTCAATAACATCTGATTATATAACAAAAAATTGAGATCCTCTTCAAAGGACAAAATTATTTATAAGCACAGGTATCATCCTAAATATGCACAATTCCAACGGGAATTTGAGTAATATTTTATCATGATGTTATTACTATTGAACGCTCAATATGTTGGTAAGCAAAACCAACATATTGAGCGAAAACTATTGAACGCCAAGCCTTAATGCTCTCAAAGGCCTAGCCTTATTCTTCATCATTATTGGGCCTCCAATTACTTGTGATGGACTTTGAATCATGTCAATGCCATCTTAATGCTCATCATTTTTTTCTAGTTGTATTTTAGATATATTGAAGCTATTGCCTTGCTCGTTCATATCCAACGTCAAGTTGATCTTGTCTTGAACCTCTTTTTCTTTATGTAACTAGCATTATTAACTTATTGGTCAAAAAAAAAACTAGCATTATTAACTTGGACATAACGTTGAGTTCAATAGATGGTTTAAAATTAGTTTGATGTTAAATTGTCATTCAAAGTTTCAAAGGAAACAAAATTAAACAAGTACTTCTGAACTACAAAACTATAAAGATAGAAAGAAAAATTCACCCCAAAGATATTTAACAAGAGAAAAAATATGGGGAAAAAATTTATGGTCTTCAATATTCTGGAAAAAAAACCTTTATTCCTTATTTAGTACCTCATTCAAATTAGAAAGGATTTGTTTATCATTTTCCCTTAATACAAAGAAAGGTACCAAATTCTTGAATAATCAAAATACTTTAATACTGAAATGGTATTGTAATAGTGGAGGGAAAGTAGTATAGCTAGCCTTATTGTAGAATGCACACAAGAGTGAAAGAAGATGTGGGCTTCATTTATTTTTGCTCTAATAACCCCAGCAAGATGAACACAAGAGTGATAGAAGAGGTGTAACGGGTAGTTGTTCCAACACACCACACGGGTTGACATGTCTATCCAATCTTGTGCATCTAAATTGTAATAAATCAAACAAATTGGATGCAATAATATTTTTTATTATTTCTCAATATATTCCCATTATATCATGGAGGTGGTAATATGTAATTTATTGTTTTAATTATGAGTAAATTTGAATTTATTTTTCATTCCCCAACATATTTGATGACTAAAGCACTTCTTCTGATTTGGGTGATATTGTTAAAAGTGTGTTATTTTTTATCAGAAATTAAAAGTGTGTTATTGTAGGATTGATTTTAGTATACGCGAAAATCAATTAACATAAAAGTCAACCCAATTAAAGCAATGTTTTTCACGGGTTATACATAAATGAAATTGTAAATGCGAATATCCTCAAACTTGCATGCTCTCTTGCTTGGCTGGATGATATCGATGGAATTTCCTATTCAATTCCTTTTTTTATACAATATTCTATTCTTTTTTTTATCCATAATCAAGGTATCCCCTCACTCGACAAGTGAGAAATTAATCCCCGCTGATTTGTAGGCACCTCAAAGGGTGAGACAGCTAGCCTAGGAGATTTAATGTTTCTCAATACCCAACGCCAAGGATCAAACCCTAGACAATTGGTTAAGGGTGAATGAGTCCTTATCACTCAACCACACACCCCAGGTTCAGTATTCTATTCCTTTGATTGCGTACCAACATGCCCATTTTATTTGGCGTCCACGTTTTGACCTTTTCATTTTTTTTTTAAATTTCTTTGGAAAAATCTACATAACTCCAAATTCAAATCAAACTTAAATCATAGTATTTTTATCCCATTGTTTCCACGGAATTCCTAACTGACAAAAACAATTGTTGTAGTCTTTTTGTGACAAAAAATGTATACTTCATTCAATAATATAATAATGAGATTAGATATCTTCTCCACTTCAATTTGTCAGTTGTGTCCTTGTGTGTATCATTATTGCATTAGTTTTTATTAAGTAATTGTCTGGGAGACTAAAAATATTAAATTAAAGAAAGTCTGATCTACATTTTTAATTTACTTCAACAATGATGACAGATTCAGGTGTTTGGTTATTGCTTCCACTTGTTTCTTTTTTTTAATAAATTCCACTTGTTTCTTGGACTGTAGAATGAAAGGGAAATTCAATCAAATTAGTTAGAAAATTGATATATTTATATTGTTATATTATGAAATGTTTTTTAATAGATTTTATATCAATAAGTCAAGATCGTGCAGATCAGATTATATATTACTTTGTATTTTAAAGTTACACACTTCTTCCACTCTGTTTGACATTACTGATCAGTTGGACCTATATATTGTCTTTTAATTATTGTTTTTGGAAAGCAATTTCTATACTATGTTCCTTTTCTTTTTTATTTTGTATTCATTTGCCAAAATCAACCAGCTTAGTTATCGAACTCGAATATAAATTTAATATCTACTAACTTAATTATCGAACTCAAATATTAATTTCTGATAAAAAAACTCAAATATTAATTAGTTTATAATGATACAAGATATTGTTTTAATTTAAAAAGTGAGTTAATGGTCAAAAATACAAATATGATTTTGTTAAAATTTATTTTACCATTTAATTAGGGTCTAAAATAACCTGTTATTTGTAATATCTGCTTCCACAACCACCACCATGCACCCAATCTTACCAAACCCCTCTCTCTTCCTCCCCTCTCAAAAGTTTAGTGAATACCACAATATTAGTCGATTTCAGTGAGTGTGATGCCCTTTTTCAATGATGGGGCTTTTGAACTATTGTTCATTTGGCTTCCACTTCTAAAAACTAACTTTGCTATACCTAAACCAAACTCTGGTGGTCAAAGCAAACATTTTGGTCTTCCATCATTTCTTCTAGTTGGGCTACGGGTATTGAAGCTACCACCCTTCTTGTTTGTATTACTACGTCAAGTTTAGCTCGTCTTGAGAGTCTTCTTCTTTCTAACTAGCACTAATTCATAATTGACTTGGAATTGGTTTTAAGATCAATAAATTATTTAATGTTAAAATTTGAATCAAAGTTTCTTAAAAATTATAACACGAATATAATGACCATTGGTTACAGTGGCATGGTTGAAAGTGACCGAATCCTCTATTCCGTTTACAAATAGATTCCGATATATTTCATTAGAAATAAGAAAAACCTAAAAACTCATTTAGTTTGTCTCGAAACTTAATAACCGCTCATGTCTATCTCTAAATTTATATACATTTTACTTCGTAAAAACAAAGTCTACATAATAATAAATAAAATATGAAAATATTTATCCATGTAAAAAAATGGGTTACTAATGGGAAATCAGCATCAGTTTCATGCATTAATATTTGGAATTAGGTATTTTGTGTAAAAGGATCGGACCAAACTTAGAGAGCTAGTTACGTTTCCATGATAATTTGAATATATCGAGCAATTAATTTGGTCCTAAATAATTATAATAAATGCTGGTTAGCGTTGCTTACTTTTTTTTTATCAGCAAGCGTTGCTTACTGGCTACCCATTTTTATACATAGCATAATAAAAAAACAGTCGTTCAGTTAGCAAGCAGACCTTTGACTAAAAAAAAAAAGCTAGCAAGCATATTTAAACAAGCACTAATATAAATTTTGCTAAGATTAACTTTGTACACATCTTGTTGACAAATCGGTAGGTAAAGAAAACAAGATGAAGAATTAAACAAATCTTTATATTGATAGATGATGAAGAAGAATACAAAAACAACAATAATATTCTAATCCTCTTGGACTAGATCAAAACATCCCTCATAGAGGTGATGACCACTCCTCATTGAGGAAATGGATTTACAAAACAAATCTCTAACACTAGGGTAATGAAGAGAGAGACCAAGTTAACTCTCCCTCTTGGTGTAGACTCTCATAAATCTCACACACTAAATGTTTAGATTGAGACCCTTTATATAGGCAATAGGGTCACTAACCACTTACAAGATACAACTCATTTAATATGATCCTAATATTTCTAACACGCCCCCTCAAGTTGACACTACTTAAACTTATGAAAGTGTCAACTTGTCAATACAATCAATAGGGTTTAGTGAATTAATTAGATCGAGTTCTTTTGATCTTGTAAAAAAAAATAGAAGACAATTTCCTCCGTTTGTCTTCAAAAAGACATTCGTTTAATCTTTCTCTTCATCATTTTCTTCAAGTTAATCTTCAATACATTGTTCTTCATTCTAGTCTTCAATATTATGATATTCCGCAGCAGAACTCATGAAACACTTTTTACAAAGCCATAACACGCATTAACAAGACATCGATCTTTACATCACCGTTTACATGACCGATGCTTTATTTACAATCTTGCATTCTAGCAACCAACGTTCGAATTGTTGTACCATGCAAATATCAATTATATCTATCACAAACTAATAATGGTAACTTGCCTCATCAAACTTCTTGCACTGGACTCTTATAATTGTTTCATCCATTAAACCAATATGCAATATAATATGGTTATAATTTCATCCCAATTTTCATCACGTACCTGCTGAATAAACAGATTCACCATATATGAGTTCATAGGCACTCCAAACTCGTCCCCTAAGCATACTCCATTCTTTATATAACCAAGAATTTCAACACTTCACAACACTCATCTATCTCATTCATATCTTTCAAGAGAATGTGAAACAATGGTTTCTTTGAATCGGAATTGCAACAGCAAATAAAAAAAGTGGTAGGAAAGATCTTCAAAGTAAAGATGAATTCTTTGGATTGTGAGCATTTTTTGAACAATCTTTGTTGATTGACTTTGATTTGAAGGAAGGGTTGAATTGCATAAAAAGAAGAAGAATCGGGCTTTCGTCTTCAAGATACTTCATACGAAAATCTTTAAAGTCAGATATGACGATTTGAGTTATGTAGTGAAACACAACGCGGTGGATGAATTTGGGTAGGAGGATCTTGAATAAATGTATTGGACTTGGATTTGCTTCTTGGAATGTGCACCTCAAATCTTGATTTCACGACATACCACCATCCCAAATAGCAAAGACTTAATATTGCTTAATAATGATGCAAAACCTGAATTCTTGATGAAGATTTGATGACTTCTTGGACGATAAACAATAAAACTCAATATCAACTAAAGAAGATGATGAAGATGACTGAATAACCCAGATTTGCTCTGATACCATGTTGACAAATCGGTAGGTAAAGAAAACAAGATGAAGAATTAAACAAATCTTTATATTGATAGATGATGAAGAAGAATACAAAAACAACAATAATATTCTAATCCTCTTGGACTAGATCAAAACATCCCTCATAGAGGTGATGACCACTCCTCATTGAGGAAATGGATTTACAAAACAAATCCCTAACACTAGGGTAATGAAGAGAGAGACCAAGTTAACTCTCCCTCTTGGTGTAGACTCTCATAAATCTCACACACTAAATGTTTAGGTTGAGACCCTTTATATAGGCAATAGGGTCACTAACCACTTACAAGATACAACTCATTTAATATGATCCTAATATTTCTAACACATCTCATACATGTGCTAATTATTGCCTGCTCACAAAGTGAGTTTTATCTATTTATTCAACTCATTTCCATCCTTCTTCATTGACCACAAACCACACTTCTTACCTATATATTTTACCATTTTCTTGAATAAACTCAACTAAAAGAACTCTGCTTACATGGCTTCAACCTCCCAAAATGGACTCCCTATTCAGAAACAAAAGAAAGGAATATCATTCACAGATTATCTAAGAGGTTTGTCTATCATCATTTATGAGAACTTCTTTGAGAAAATCATTTCAAGACACCTCAAAAACCCTCTCCCTTTACCTCCTCTTTCTGATCTCACAGTCATTGTCACTGGTCCCACCAGTGGAATAGGCCAAGAAGTTGCCAGAAGCTTAGCCTTCTCAGGAGCTCATTTAGTCATGGCAGCTAGAAACACAAAAGCAGCTCATGACTTAATAAACCAGTGGAACCATGAAAGATCTTCTTCTACTTCTTCTCATGATGCTGATTATGATCAGCTTCTTGATATTGAGGTGATGAAGTTAGATCTTCTATCTCTTCAATCTGTTGTGACTTTTGCACAAGAGTGGAATTCAAGGTCAAGGACTCTGAATATTTTGATCAACAATGCTGGGATTTTCAACATGAAGCCTCAGAGTTTCTCAGAAGATGGGTTTGAAACTCACTTGCAAGTCAACCATCTTGCACCTGCATTATTGTCTTTACTTCTCTTGCCATCACTCAAGAAAGGAACTCCTAGCAGGATTGTTAACAACAACTCCTCAGGTCATTTGCTTGGTTTTGTTGATGTTGATGACATGAATTTTACTTCTGGCAGGAGCAAATTCTCTGCCTCCAATGCCTACTCAAGTACCAAGCTAGCACAGGTAATTATTAACCAGATACCATTTGTGTTTTCTTTAGTTTCTTATCCATTTGTCAGTGTATAATATAAAACTGACTGCGATATATGTTTTACTTTTTATAGATTTTGGTCAATTTGGTTAAGTTTAAGTTGGATCAATTGGTCTTCTTCAACAAAACAAGCTAGTCTGGAAATTGAGATAGGGCAAAGGTGCAAAAATAGTCACCATAAATTTAAAAAAGAACACCTAAGACTCTGGTAAATTTGAGGGGGCAAAACCGTACACTGTAAACCAAAATAGGGCAAATGTAACCTTTTCAAATAGAGGTGTTAAGTTTGACCTTTAATTGACTAGGAATTCTGATGAGACTTATGGACGTGGCAATATGTGGCAGTAAATGTCAATTTTTTTTTACGTGACATTTGCTGACGGGGCATATTAAGACTTAAAATCATCTCATCACAACACACAACACAACACGAAATAAACTGAAACCTATAATGATGAAACCTTTTTTTTGGACTGAAACCTATAATGATAGAATTGTTTTTTTTTTTTTGAAAAAAAAATGAAACTGAAAACTTGGATTAAGTTGAAATCTTCTAAAGCAAAACGAAATAAACTGAAGCCTTTAAAAGATATAAAGGACATGCAAGAAACCATTCAAAACATCTTTAGGAAACTTCTAATCTCATGGTCACTCACTTGACATATAGTAGTTCAAATCCCATATTGAGTAGAACGAGATACTCAATGAGGTATTTAAGTTGGTTGGCTTACTCTCCTAACATGAAGTGTTTTGAGTTCTGACTAGTAGGAGGCCGAGTGAAACACTGTGAAGTGCAAAACATAAAGAATTTAATGTGAATGATGCTACTTTAATCTTAATTAAATACATCATCATATAGGTTATGTTCAGCAGCATCCTGCAGAAGAAGCTTCCAGCAGAATCTGGAATAAGTGTAATATGTGCAAATCCAGGGGCTGTGTTAAACACAAATCTTGGTAGGGATTTTCCAAACGTGATTCAAAATATTATTAAATCATTGGTATTTTTCACATACACTCCAAAAGAAGGAGCTAGAAGTGTGCTGTATGCTGCTACATATCCTCAGGTTCAAGATTATTGCAAGTCCTTGAAAGATCAAGACTCTCCTGTTTGTGCTTACATGAATCATGATTGTAGTTTTAGTTTTGTTTCCAAAGAGGCTCAGAACTTGGAGACAACTATAAAAGTTTGGGAGAAGACATTGGATATGATTGGACTTCCTTCTGATGCAGTGGAAATGTTGCTGAGTGGGGAGACTGTAGAAGTAAGCAAAAAAGATAGGTCAAATTAAGCTGTATAATAATTTGATTATTTCATAGTTCATCAACAATATTGTACTCCTATATATATGTTTTGTTTTTTGCATGAGGTTATATTGTTTATGGTTAAATTATGATGAAGATCCTCATACTTTCAATATCTTTTGAAGAGGAATGTCCAATAATCAGGCTAAATTACATTTTTAGAAATATTTAATTTCTTGAAATTTTCAATTCATAAACTTTCTTGGATGGATAAAGAAAAAGAGAGCAAGATGTAGAGAGGAGGGAGAAAAAGAACCAACAATAAAATGAAGGATGGATATCTTGATTTTGTATTAATCTATCTAAAATACAATCATTTGGACTTACTAGATAGCTAGACTTGTGATGAACTTATAAATTCAAAAAATAGTACGTCTTGACAAATTATCTCATAAGGATAGTAAATTGTCAGCAACAAGTTGTATCAGTGATAATGCTTTCCGCTATACAAAAATGAGGTTTTGAGTTCAAATATGAGGTTTTGATAAGTCAAGTTTGCAACCAATTAAAAACACAAGATGAAGCGTGTAACTTGCACAGAAGTTCTCAATTTTTAATGAAATATGCTCTCAGTTTCAAAATACGCAAGGATCCGTTGAATAGATGTAGCATTTTTGCTTAAAAAAAGAATGGATAGTAGCAATTATAATCTCTTGAAACATTTGCTTGAAATTTATGCCCTATATAATTCTTAATAAAAACCAACTAAAATACCCAATTCCAAAGCCCAATATAGGTGACTCTTCAATTATATTGAAAGACTTGGGTCCAAGTTATGAACTACTCTATAATTATAAAATAAAAAATTGAGCTTTTCTTCAAAGAACACAATTCTTTATAAGCATAGTATCATTCTAAATGTGGCACCACCTCATTGGGGGTGGGGGGGGGGGGGGATTAAAGTTAAAGTTATAGTCGTGATAGATTAAGCTAGCTCCTTTTATTTGGCCCAACTCTTTTTGGTCTGAGCCGACAAGTTTTTGGTACACAAAACAAACAAATGGAACTAAAACTATTGAACGTTGAATGCCAAAGTATATGGTCTCCAATTGAAAGATTATTTCACACCCCACCCTTAAGGCTCTCAACCTCCAAGCTTAATTCTTCACCGTTAAGCCACCTTTTTAATCTATGTTTGGTCCATGACCTAGTTGTTAATCTGTTGTTAAGCTTCCTATTACTTGTAATAGATTCTACAAATAAAAATTGTCAATATTAAAACTTTTGCCCCCGTGTTCATATCATAACGTCAAGTTCGTCAAGTTGATCTTGTTGAGAAAATCTTTTTCTTTATGTAATAAGCATTATTAACTTGGAATTGATATATGTGTTGTTCTATAGATTGTTAAACTTTACTTTAATGTTAAATTTCTATCCAAATTCAAATGAAAAATAAATAGATGATTACTTTTGACCATAATTCTAATTTGATATAAACAAATGTACCCCAAAAATGTTAGACACGGTGAAAATTATGGAACTTCAACAAAACATCTTTGCAAGCTTCAACACAGAGAACTTTGAGTATATCTTCACCTTGTTTGTTTCTATTGCTTCAAGATTTCTTGGGATATTAGGTTCCAATCGATATTATACCTAGCTTATTGGGTAATTTTTTTTTTTCGTTTTCTGGCAAATGTGTTTTTTGTTTTAAAAACTAGAAGTGATATGGACTAGCAGCCTTAGTTTGCAAGTGAAATCAAATTCATATTAAGCTTACAAGCTATTGACACTTTACTTTAGTTTTGCTTCATTATTTGAGTCAATCAATGGTTGATCATCCTTCTGTTACCTAAGTATAATTGACTAGCCTTTCTTTTTTAATCTAAATCAAATTAAATAAATAGCTAGGCAATATATAAAGGGTTAGAAGAAAATTAAATATGGACCTGTAACACTGGGAAAGATCCCTAATGCTTGAGCTTGTAAGTGCCAAGGATTTCGGTTTATTATTACTTTGAGTAGCATTGTAATTTAAATCCTATATTTAAAAGGGTAAAAAAAATTAAGCGTTGAAAAACTTTACTTTTCTTGCTTATTAATTATTGAGCTTACTTAGCTTGATGAATTAGTTAGATCCAACAGAACTTTCATGCACGGTATTTAATATTTTTTCGTCGGCCTATACGTGCTTCACTCATAAATAATATTAACCCTCTTTCTTCATGGTATATATTGAAGTTTGAACTATTGGATTGACTTTCATATGTCTTCATAATCATATAAACATGCGAGAGATTGCCACCAAACATTCTACATTTGGGCTTAAATGCAAAAATAGTCATGTAATTGTCACGAAGGTTCAAAAATAGTCATATAAAATTTTTTAGAGCAAAACTGCTCATTAAATTTCGAAATTGGGGCAAAAATGCCTATCACAGTTAATTTTTTTTACTTTTTCACTTATCATCCTTAGTCGCATCATCATCACACAAGGAAAAATAAGCACATAAGTTTGCTACATGTTTTAGTGAGAGATGAATTGGCAGAAGACGATGCGATAAAAAGTCAAAAAATTAACTGCGATGGACATTTTTGCCTCAATTTTGAAATTTGATGGGCAGTTTTGCTCCAACAAATTTTACATGGCTATTTTTTTTTTTGATAAAAAGGAAGGAAAATACAAACAAAAAATAACCTACATCCTTAAATTGGGCAAGACAGATTTCGCCCTATGCATACATCTAATAATGCCTTTGATCTCTGCTATGGCTTCATACACACTTGAACATTCATTAGTGACAATTTTACATGGCTATTTTTGCACCTTAGTGACAATTACATGAACATTTTTATACTTTAGGCCTTCTACATTTAAAACAGAAAACATCGTTTTTTCGTCATTTATCTTTTATGCATACACACGTTCACAAACCGCCTCAAATGGTTATGGCGTCATTTAGTTTGAAAGTTTTTTACTAAATGGGTGTTGTGACTCGTGAGTTCAAACTCTCTCTACATGGACAATGAATTGTTTTCTCAAAGAAAAAAAAAACGGATTCAACGAACTATTGAATTGTCATCATGATTCAACAAAAGTTCGGTTGGAAAAAAAAAAAACACTTTCAGTATATTGAGCCAGATTAGACTATAGTAGAGATGGTATTCAACTGGAATATATGATTAAATGACATTCGAAACAGCTTTTTTGAGCCCTAATAAAAAATAATGATAATATGTAAAAAAAACTAACAAAAAGCACATAAAATTTCTAAATAGGTACTTATATCATGTATTATTTGTAGTACTATGATGTTATTCAATTGAAATTGCATTCATTGTAATATTATCTCCTTGATAAGTAGACCTTTTATAGAATTAATTAAGCATAATTTTTATGTGTGTTTATAATTGTTTTTATTATGATTAAATATCATTCCGACCAATAAACTATTTCAAAAATATCAATTGTCAACGAATAATAAAATGATCATTTTGGCCAATGAACAAAAAGAAAGGTTCATTTTGGCTCATAGAGATAATATATGGTTTCTCCAACGAAACCTTAGTTTACATTAACATGTATAACTTTTTTACTACATATTATGTCAACTAGCCTTGTAATCAACCTACCCCAATTTTACAAAACTCGGTCAATGAATATTCCCATATCATTGACAAACTCTCAATCCCTCTTTAGAATTAGACAAGTTTAAATATAACTTAGTTTTTTATTTAATTATGCTTTTCTGAGCCACAACTAAGCAAACAAGTTGAGTTTTCTTTTGCACACCACTTATAATAAAAATAAAGCACAAGTTACATTCACAATTATCACAAACCTTATTCAACAAAAGAGTTTAGGCACCAATCAATAAAAAGTTTCAAAATAAACCTAGATTAAGGGGTTTATCTACACATAATAAAATGAAAATAAAAAATCTCAAATTTAAACATATTCAATAACAAAGCAATACAAGAGAAACAGAAATGGAAGTAGAAGGAGATTACAAAAGAGGTATTCACTAGATGTTTGCCCAAAATGCTATAAGAATCCTCTTCCCCAAACTTCAAATCTTGCCCTACCTCAAGGTGTTTCTCCACCAACTCCAAACTTTCCCAAAGTGTGTTCCTTCTGTCTTCCAGCCAAAACCTTAAGTTATATCATCCATTTTTGTGTTTTTCTAAGTAAAAAGCGTAATTGTACTGAATGAGTGCGCCACAGCATACATTTTTGTTTGTTGTGGTGCAACGCGACAAAGAGCACAATTTCTTTATTTTCTTCATGCGGCGTGGCATGCCAAATAGAATGGGTCTTCTTTTATTGATTTGCTATGATACATCACTTTGCTATTTCTTTTGAACTCCTTTCCTTTTGATCTGTATCTTTCCCATACAAATATAGAAGATTCATTAGTTTCCTTCAATAAGAAGCTAAAGGAAATTCACTTCACAAGTTATTATCTCAATTATGAAAATTTATCAAGCACTTGTGAGCATTAACAAATGAAACTTCAGTGAAAATTGCTAAATTTCTAAAAATTATGGTTGGGTCTCCACGATCAGCGCCAAAATATTGATACTAGAAAATGAATAGTAAAAACTATAACAAAGATCAAGAGTTAATTACGAAAGTGATTAGGTGTAACACCCCAAATTTTAAAATAGAATAAATAAGGCAATATTTAGAATCTTGATGTATTATTTAGTATGTATAAATTTTCAGAAATAAATTTGGGAACTAAAACATATCTAGATAAATTATATTGGGACTCAAAATATCTTACCTAAACTTGTATTTATCTCAATCCCACCATTCCTATCCTCATTTAACCCCACCCATTCATTTTGTAAATATCTTCTCATTTTAATTAATTTTTATTTTTCCCAATTAATTCCATCCACTTATATTATTCATATATACTCCTTCCTCCTTATCACTCTCTCTCAATCACTCTCACTTTCTCTGCGTGACTCCCCCCCCATCATCTTCACCACACCTCTCCAACTCACTCACTCTCCTACCTCACCATCATCACTGACCATCCTCACCATCACTCTTTCTCACCAAAATCTGATGAACCCTCCTTCATCCTCCCCATCTTCTTCCTTCCTTCTTCCTCTCCGAAGCTCACCGGCGGCGTTCTGGTGGAGCAAAGCTCCTGTTCGACAATTTTCTAATGAACTGTGGTGTTTTGTGTCTGAGCTTCATGTGCAAGATTAGATTCTGACTCTAGTGAGTATCCTTCACCTATACCTATCCCTTTTTCTTTGATTTATGCGAGCTTGAGAGAGAGGGTCTGTTTGGATTTTGTTGTTTGGAGTTTCTGTATGACTTGAACTTTGAAATTTCTAATTATATAAACTATTTTGGAACTATAAAATGGTACTTTAGGTTTAATTGTTTAAAGTGAAAGGATTTGAGAAAAGTTGTTGTTCTTTTCCTACTCTGACCGTGTGGCTGGAGTGTGTGTGAAGTATATCTTGTGATTTTGCTTGTTATTTTTCAATTTCTCTTTCTTTTCCTGTTCAGTTTAAGTTTTGGATTATGATGTTATAACTTGTGATTTAGGATATTGAATGGAAGATTGTTAATATTACTTAGCTTACATGTTAAATATTTAGGAAGTGACAATTATTTTGTTGAAGTAGGTGATTCCCACGTTTTGGCTGATTGGGCCCCTGAAAATTGGTGTTTCATTTGGCAATTTAAGGTCCACATAGTGAAGATATGTGATATTCTGTGGTCTGCATGTTAGTCCATTGGATGAGATTTTATATGATTTCCGGTGCATGCTTGATACCTTTAAGTTTCAAATAAATTGTGAATGTTCTAGTGATTGGGAATGGTTATTGATTTTTGCCTATTGCCTCTGTTTTCTATCTTGATCAGTTCTCCTACTGGTTTGATAAAAAAAAATGAATGATGAATGATGTAATGAGAATAGACATATATTGTTGTGGGTTAATACCTCTTGAAGATTTATGTTGTAATAAGCATGTATGTTCAGTTTTTGGGTGAACTTGAAGTTTATTATATTTTTCATTGCTTTACTTTTTCTGTCTGATTATGTGTAAACATGAGAGTGTATTGGAATGAGTATATATATATGTACAGGGTTGAATGTGATGAGTTAAAGTTAGATACAATAATTGTATGGGCATGAAGCATGTGTTTTTCCTTGCTGAATTTAGTCACGTGAATGGTATAAAAGTAGAATGATTAATTGGAAATGTCTAGGGTAATGTGTTGAATTTGGCTCTTTGCTGGTTTTAATTTTTGGTAAGATTAAATGTTAGAACTGCACAAGACAATGCTGATTACTTCTTGCCTTTGCTTGGGACAAACAGAATTGAGGAAAAGAAAATGTTTTCAGGGCTGATTGCATGTGATTAGTATGATATATGTGTATGATTGATTAGTGTGAAAAGAAATTGGATTTGTTTGTGATTGTGAAGTTGAAATACTGATCCTATGGAATATTGACTTTGTTGATTGAAGAATTAAATGATAGTGCAAAAATGAAGGGAAGGGTAGTGATATAATACTAGAATATGTGAGAGACGTTAAAATGATATGAAATAGAAATGATATTAACTTAGCATTAATGTCTTATCAAAATTTAGGAGTGGATGCATTGAGTTCTAGTGGCACCAGAAAGTTAACGAAAGGTGTTTGGTAATTACTGGAGTACAGGTAGTAGTTTTGTTTATTATGATGTATGAGAATTGCATGAAGCATGTTTTAAATTCATATCACATCAGGGCCGAAAGGTCGCTCTAATAACCTCAGGGCCGAAAGGTCGCTCTAATCCTGTCAGAACAGTGAGTTTATCGGAGTTCTCCATGACTAGAGGTTCGCTACTTCTAGTTCAATTGATATAACTGAAAAGTTATATTCATGACATATGCCACACAATCAGGAAAATAAATTTACATTGTTGTGTGAGCAGCAGGATTATGGTTAATCAGACAATCTAAATCACAATCTCTGTTTATGAGTTCATCAATTGTTATGCATGATAATAAATGATAACTACTATTGGGATTCTTTGAATCTCACTGTTTTTCAAACAAAACTTTTACAGATAAGCAGTTCAGGATAGGAAGGATGCTTGATAGGCCCGAAGAAGATGAGTGAGATAGATTTTGTGATATATGTTGTACTATACAAGCTCATAGCTTGTGATTTATTAGGTGAAGTCTATCCCCTGTGATAGGCAAATTATATTTAGACAGAATTATAATAGTTAGATTTAAATATGACAGATTTGTTCATATGTAGAGTTAGCTATTTAATGAATTTATAAACCGCTGCGGATTTCATAGAACAAATATATTTTTAAAGTTATGTAGAAGCCCAAGTTTAAACAGGAAAATATTTCATATAGGTTTCAAAGAGAAAATGTTTTAATTTATTCGTATTTTTGGGCTTCTAACATTATAAAGTGGTTATAAATTGATTAAATTGCTATAAATATAGTAGGAAAAAGCTAGGATGTTACATTTGGTATCAGAGCAAAGTTTCTGGCATAGTTTAGCTGAAATACTTTGCTCTGAAGTTAGATAGTTATAGATACTATTAGAACACCTTTAGTAAACCTTAGGAGCCACTATGATAGGAATAGATAAAGAGGTAGTAGAAGTTCATTGGTAGAAAACCAAATGACTAAGTATTAGGTGAAGCTGTTAGGATGTAGAATTGTGAGGTTGCAAGGGCTTATGAGTATTCTTTTAGAGTCATTAGCAAATGAAATTTAAAATTTGATCTATAGATAATCTTTGGAATATGTTTAACTTAGAAGAAATGATATTAAAAATATTTACAAGTAAGCTTATTAGATAAATAATGAAATAGAGATATAATTTAGTCAAAACACTATAAGAAGTAATTATTGAGAGGATTTACGAAATAAGGATTTTTCTCTGGGATCTCGAATATAATTATGGTCCGGAACATAATCATAGTCGAGGTATCATTGAAAACCTTATGGGTTAAGGGAAACACATACACTTTGAAAATGATGAGATACTAAATGTAGATTGAAGTAGGGAAAACTAATTTACAGAAAGAAAAGAAAAGAGTTGAAATAAGGATGTAAAAGAAACTTAATTGATTCATGGTTAATTAGGGGTATTTGAACATGTAGAAAGATATAATGGGAAGCTATGATGTTGACAATTAAAAGTCGTAAACTGATTCTGGTTATATTCTTATGCTTTGAGCTTGTCTGATGTGTATGTGAAGTGTTTTGGTGATGTTGTCCTAATGTGATTTTGAATTCTGATTGGTGTGTAAGAAATTTTTTTTGTGTTTTGTATTTGAGTTGTTAGGGTATTGTAAGAGTTTAAAACAGAAGGGTAGTCGCATTCAATTTCGAGGACAAAATTATTTTAGGGGGAGAGAATTGTAACACCCCAAATTTTAAAATAGAATAAATAAGGCAATATTTAGAATCTTGATGTATTATTTAGTATGTATAAATTTTCAGAAATAAATTTGGGAACTAAAACATATCTAGATAAATTATATTGGGACTCAAAATATCTTACCTAAACTTGTATTTATCTCAATCCCACCATTCCTATCCTCATTTAACCCCACCCATTCATTTTGTAAATATCTTCTCATTTTAATTAATTTTTATTTTTCCCAATTAATTCCATCCACTTATATTATTCATATATACTCCTTCCTCCTTATCACTCTCTCTCAATCACTCTCACTTTCTCTGCGTGACTCCCCCCCCATCATCTTCACCACACCTCTCCAACTCACTCACTCTCCTACCTCACCATCATCACTGACCATCCTCACCATCACTCTTTCTCACCAAAATCTGATGAACCCTCCTTCATCCTCCCCATCTTCTTCCTTCCTTCTTCCTCTCCGAAGCTCACCGGCGGCGTTCTGGTGGAGCAAAGCTCCTGTTCGACAATTTTCTAATGAACTGTGGTGTTTTGTGTCTGAGCTTCATGTGCAAGATTAGATTCTGACTCTAGTGAGTATCCTTCACCTATACCTATCCCTTTTTCTTTGATTTATGCGAGCTTGAGAGAGAGGGTCTGTTTGGATTTTGTTGTTTGGAGTTTCTGTATGACTTGAACTTTGAAATTTCTAATTATATAAACTATTTTGGAACTATAAAATGGTACTTTAGGTTTAATTGTTTAAAGTGAAAGGATTTGAGAAAAGTTGTTGTTCTTTTCCTACTCTGACCGTGTGGCTGGAGTGTGTGTGAAGTATATCTTGTGATTTTGCTTGTTATTTTTCAATTTCTCTTTCTTTTCCTGTTCAGTTTAAGTTTTGGATTATGATGTTATAACTTGTGATTTAGGATATTGAATGGAAGATTGTTAATATTACTTAGCTTACATGTTAAATATTTAGGAAGTGACAATTATTTTGTTGAAGTAGGTGATTCCCACGTTTTGGCTGATTGGGCCCCTGAAAATTGGTGTTTCATTTGGCAATTTAAGGTCCACATAGTGAAGATATGTGATATTCTGTGGTCTGCATGTTAGTCCATTGGATGAGATTTTATATGATTTCCGGTGCATGCTTGATACCTTTAAGTTTCAAATAAATTGTGAATGTTCTAGTGATTGGGAATGGTTATTGATTTTTGCCTATTGCCTCTGTTTTCTATCTTGATCAGTTCTCCTACTGGTTTGATAAAAAAAAATGAATGATGAATGATGTAATGAGAATAGACATATATTGTTGTGGGTTAATACCTCTTGAAGATTTATGTTGTAATAAGCATGTATGTTCAGTTTTTGGGTGAACTTGAAGTTTATTATATTTTTCATTGCTTTACTTTTTCTGTCTGATTATGTGTAAACATGAGAGTGTATTGGAATGAGTATATATATATGTACAGGGTTGAATGTGATGAGTTAAAGTTAGATACAATAATTGTATGGGCATGAAGCATGTGTTTTTCCTTGCTGAATTTAGTCACGTGAATGGTATAAAAGTAGAATGATTAATTGGAAATGTCTAGGGTAATGTGTTGAATTTGGCTCTTTGCTGGTTTTAATTTTTGGTAAGATTAAATGTTAGAACTGCACAAGACAATGCTGATTACTTCTTGCCTTTGCTTGGGACAAACAGAATTGAGGAAAAGAAAATGTTTTCAGGGCTGATTGCATGTGATTAGTATGATATATGTGTATGATTGATTAGTGTGAAAAGAAATTGGATTTGTTTGTGATTGTGAAGTTGAAATACTGATCCTATGGAATATTGACTTTGTTGATTGAAGAATTAAATGATAGTGCAAAAATGAAGGGAAGGGTAGTGATATAATACTAGAATATGTGAGAGACGTTAAAATGATATGAAATAGAAATGATATTAACTTAGCATTAATGTCTTATCAAAATTTAGGAGTGGATGCATTGAGTTCTAGTGGCACCAGAAAGTTAACGAAAGGTGTTTGGTAATTACTGGAGTACAGGTAGTAGTTTTGTTTATTATGATGTATGAGAATTGCATGAAGCATGTTTTAAATTCATATCACATCAGGGCCGAAAGGTCGCTCTAATAACCTCAGGGCCGAAAGGTCGCTCTAATCCTGTCAGAACAGTGAGTTTATCGGAGTTCTCCATGACTAGAGGTTCGCTACTTCTAGTTCAATTGATATAACTGAAAAGTTATATTCATGACATATGCCACACAATCAGGAAAATAAATTTACATTGTTGTGTGAGCAGCAGGATTATGGTTAATCAGACAATCTAAATCACAATCTCTGTTTATGAGTTCATCAATTGTTATGCATGATAATAAATGATAACTACTATTGGGATTCTTTGAATCTCACTGTTTTTCAAACAAAACTTTTACAGATAAGCAGTTCAGGATAGGAAGGATGCTTGATAGGCCCGAAGAAGATGAGTGAGATAGATTTTGTGATATATGTTGTACTATACAAGCTCATAGCTTGTGATTTATTAGGTGAAGTCTATCCCCTGTGATAGGCAAATTATATTTAGACAGAATTATAATAGTTAGATTTAAATATGACAGATTTGTTCATATGTAGAGTTAGCTATTTAATGAATTTATAAACCGCTGCGGATTTCATAGAACAAATATATTTTTAAAGTTATGTAGAAGCCCAAGTTTAAACAGGAAAATATTTCATATAGGTTTCAAAGAGAAAATGTTTTAATTTATTCGTATTTTTGGGCTTCTAACATTATAAAGTGGTTATAAATTGATTAAATTGCTATAAATATAGTAGGAAAAAGCTAGGATGTTACATTAGGTCACCAACAATAGTTACAGGAAGTGGATTACGTAAAGGTATAATCACAAAAAGATAAAGATATAAATTAAGTCTCAAGTACATGATAATTTTAAGTATGAGAGTATAGACACTACAAAAAAATGGTACCGTATCGGCTTGTTTAAGACTGAGCACATTAGCGGTTGTAACCGCCGAAATGGCGTTACAGTGCGTACAGCAACCGCTGTAATTCAGTGCGTGACAAATAACATATTAGCGGGTATTTGGGACCGCTGTAGCGTTGGTCAAACCGCCGTTTTGGAAGACCACGAAGCACTTGAGCAGTTACACCAACCGCTGAAGTGTAAAATTCAAGCATTTTTAAATCGCACACTTCGGCGGTCTGCTCGACCGCTAATATGTCTTAGAAATCCTGGCGCGAACATTCAAAATTCAAACTTTTTTAAAAATTTAAAAATTCAAACTTTTTACCGCTATTCAAATTTTTTGAAAAATTCCCACTTCAGCGGTCAGAGAGCGACCGCGGAAGTGCACATTTCTTTTTTATTAAATAATAAATATTTAATTATCACATCAGCGGTTCGAACCGCTGATGTGCTAAAAATATTATAAAAAATATATATATAATCAAACCCAGTTTCCTATGAAGAAAACTGGGTTTGAGAGCATATATATGCAAGGGTGAGAACAAATTAATTGTATACAAATACTCAACTTGAGGTCCGAGTGCAAATATAGTATTTTTACTTTACGGAAATAAAATTTAGATGTGAAAAGACTCTTATACCCCTCATTATATAAAAATTAAAGAGGGAGGAATAGGGGTATAAGAGTCTTTTCATATCTAAATTTTATTTCCCTCAAGAGAAAATACTATATTTGCACCTGAACATCAAGTTGGGTACTATTTTTGCTCCTTGTGAAACTTTAATATTAGAAACGCAATTTTAGTTAAAGTTTAGTATCATTTTTGCACCTTCGCCCATAAATAAATAAAACAAGTTTATATTAAAAAGAGTAGGTAATTAGTAATCAAAATGAAGCAAATATAGTATGAACATTGAAGAGTAGGTAATTACCAAAGCTTACATTAAACAACTGAAGATATGGGCTTGACTGGAAAATTGAAGAGCAAAACGAAAGGAAAGAAGAGCCTGGAAGAAAATCAGAGAAAAATGTGTAGCAGCTTGAGGGAGGGAAAATGAAAAAGATTGAAAATGAGGGAGGGGTGGTTCTTTATTATAGGCAGATCGTACCACATCGGCGGTTGCGAACCGCTGGACTGCCTGTGCCAACCGCTGTAATGCCTGTGACATCTCCAAATAGCGCTGGTAACCGCCACCGGGTATCAATTAAAATATGATAGATTTTGAAAATATTTTTATCTGCCATTACAGCGGTTGCCAACCGCTATTCCGCTATATGATTTTAAATTTCATCTTCCCAGGCGCAATATTATAATGTTATTTTTTAAAATAACACGCATATCAGCGGTTGGAACCGCCGTAGTGTGAATTAAAAAATATTAAAACAGGTACACGCTTCTCATGCCACTCTTGGCCTATATATATGCATACACCCATACCTTCAACCAAGCATAGAATAATATAAATTCATCTCTATCTCCATTCTCACTCAAATATATCATATATATATATATATATATATATATATATATATATATATATATATATATGAATATGATAAATCATGGATATCATTGCCACGTTCAACCACCGAATACAAGATCGGTCTCCATCAGTTTTTAGATTTTGCATTTGCGAGGTCGAGTGTCAATGGAGAAATATCTTGTCCATGTCAAAAATGTAAATTTAAAAAGTGGCAAGTTAGAAGTGTTGTGTATGAACACTGTATAATAAGGCAATTCCCACGCAAATACCTTTTTTGGGCGCAGCACGGTGAATATGATTATGTTGCGAATCTTGAAATTGGTTCAAGTTCTCACGTCGGAAGAGAGATTGGTGGCACTAACAACAATGTTGAAGAATACCAGGCAAATGAGAATGTTCAAGATGACGAGGTGTTGGCTATTCAGGCAAATGAGAGTGTTCAAGAAGAAGATGTGATCGTGCCAGAGTCGTGTATTCTGCAAAATGATATTGCCAAAGATTTTTTCGATCTAATGAAGGATGATGTGCCATTATATCCAGGTTAATTTAAAACTTTTCTAGGTTTTGGTGCTCATATATATATGCATTTTTTTTGCCATTATTATAACACACATACACATATATAGATATATAATATATATAATGTTTGTTTTTTTATTTTATTTAATTTGAAACATGTATGTTTTTCTATCTTGAAAACAGGTTGCACTGATTACACTAAATTATCATTTCTTGCCAAACTATATAGAATCAAGTGTAAACGTGGTTTCAGTGATGTTGGGATGTCAGATGTTTTTGAACTGTTGTCAGATCCATTTTCAAAAATGCAAGTTCAAATCCCGCCTACATTTTATGAGGCAAAGAAAACTATTACAAAGTTGGGGTCAAATTACATTAAAATTGATGTGTGCAAATATGATTGTATGTTGTATTGGGGGCAAGATGCGGAGCTGGATAGATGTAAAAGATGCAACACGCATCGGTACAAGAAGCAAAAAAAGGGTAGCAGTCGGAGCAAGAAATTGTCAAGGAAAAGTATGTGATATTTCCCACTCCGAGAGCGATTGCAACGGTTATTTTTGTCGCGTCAAACAGCTGAGCACATGTGTTGGCATCATAGAGAACCCACTAATGATGGGAAGATGAGACATCCTAGGGATGGTGATGCGTGGAAAGCATTCAATAATGAATTTCCCGATTTTGCGGGCGAACCTAGAAATGTGAGATTAAGTCTCGCTTCTGATGGTTTCAATCCATTTGGCGTGTGCAACCAAAAGCACAACATATGGCCTGTTGTTTTAATACCTTACAACTTGCAGCCGTGGATGTGTATGAAACAAAGTTCATTCATTCTTTCAACAATTATTCTGAGTCCAAAGTCTCCTGGAAATGACATAGACGTCTATCTTCAACCTTTGATAGAGGAGCTGAGAGAACTTTGGACTTACGGTGTAGAGACGTTTGATGCTCAGACCAATTCGCTATTCACGCTGCGCGCAGCATTGATGTGGACAATCAGTGATTTCCCCGGGCTTAATATGTTATTGGGTTGGAATACGTACACAGGAAAGGCGTGCCCATACTGTAATTTTGATCAAGAATCTCTTCGTTTGATACATAGCAAGAAGTCGTGTTTCATTGGTCATCGACGGTTTCTCCCTCCAGGTCATAGGTTCAGGCGTGAGCAAAATAAATTCAACGGAAAGCAGGAGAGCAGAAACTCGCCCCTTTTGTTGACTGGTGTTGATATCTATGAACAAGTGTGTAATTTGGAGGTTGAGTTTGGAAAGGAACCGTCTTCAGATGAAGAAGATGGAGATCGCAATAATGGTGGTCGCAGAAAGCCACACAAAACTACTGGATCAGCGCAGCAGTGGAAGAAGAGAAGCATATTCTTTGATTTAGAGAATGTTTGGATGTCATGCCAATTGAGAAGAATGTGGGAGAGAATGTGTTGTACACAATTTTGAATGAACCTGGAAAGTCAAAAGATCATCTTGCAGCGAGAAAAGATCTTCGAGAAATGAATATACGGTCGGACGCATGGCCGGACGAATTCGATAGAATTGCTCCAGCCATATTTATGCTAAGGAGATCCAAAAAGCAAATGTTTCTCTCCACACTTAAGGATATCAAAGTTCCAAATGGTTGTGCGAGTAATATCTCTAGATGTGTGGACATGCCTAATATGAAGATTTCTGGTTTCAAAAGTCATGATTATCACGTCTTCCTCCAACAATTCGTTCCGTTGGCAGCTAAACACACGCTCCCGATCGAGGTGACTACAGTTTTGGCTGATCTTAGCTATATATTTAGACAGTTGTGTCAGAAAGTGTTGGATAGGGCCGAACTGGATACTTTACAGGAGAAAGTTGTGATCATGCTCTGTCACATGGAGATGATATTTCCTCCTTCTTTTTTCACTTCACAGGTTCACCTCATTGTCCACCTTATCCATGAAGCGCAAATGGGAGGACCAGTGCACTATCGTTGGATGTATCCAATTGAGAGGTGATTATTTGTTCCCCATTATTTTTTGATGATTATTAATGTGTTCCCCAATATTTTAATTTAATAATTTAGTATACTATATATTATTTGTGGTTGTAGGTGCTTGGGGAAATTTAAGTCTTATGTGAGGAACACTGCCTCACCGGAGGGATGTATAGCAGAGTGTTACATTGGGGACGAGGTCATGGTATATGTCACACGTTATTTCAATGATATAGAGATGTCCAACAATGATGATAATACGACCAATAATGTGTCATCACCATCCCAACTGAGTCTGCAAATTCCTTACAGGCTCGATCAATCGCCTCCTGCAAATAAAACAGCCACAACAGTAGAACCACTATTTATTTATTAAAACTAGACAACTCATTTCTATAACTTAGACATCGAATATTATTACCATCTCACATCCTCTGCATATGGAACAAATGACCCATCAGCGTGTCTGCGTATCTCCAACAAGAAATCTCTGACGATTTCCTCACAGGTTCTTCCTTGCTCCTGGCCCCTATGCAGCTGGAATTAAGAATTACAATTATATTATAATAATTATTATTATATTAAACAACAAATTAAAAATTTGCATATTTATAACTCATCACGCACCATCTCGCCCATTACCACCGAAAAGGGACGAGAGCCAGTGGTGTGACGAACATCTTGCTGACTGCGAGACTCTTTACCAATCTCAGACCTCCGCATGCCTTCCAGGCTGAAACGGAACTTCACAAAATTCTTCCACTGATCAGGATCAACCCCAGGCGGTACATCTGCAGCAACCTCTTCTTCAGTTCGATCTCCCCTCTCATTCCTTTTGTTGAATAAAGTATTTCTTTTTGTCTTCCACCCATCCCTTATCTTCTTCAGTGCGTAGCTTTTCACGTGACCATATTTATCTGTAATCTCAAATTTTTTCTAACAAAAGAAATTAAACATAATGTCAGTATACAAATGATAATAATTAAACAACTAAAATTGAGTTATTGATTCTTACTTTGACAATATTGTGCCATGCGTGGTTACGCTTGTGCTCCGGCACCTTCTTCCAATCAAGCAAATCAATAGAAAACATGGCAAAATCAGCACCAACACTGCGACAGAAGCGGTTGAGTAGAGTGCCCGCTTGTCCGCTGGGCTGCCCTGTGACGTCGAAATATTCTTCAAGCAACACCCTCTCATGCAGAGGAAGGTGATGAGTTTGTGTGACAGTCAACCGCCTTCTTGAAATCGTGCCACCGCGAAAATCTTCATCATGTGAAGAGTAAAAATTAAAATAAATTAATTAAAATGCATGTGATATAAAAACTAAATATAACAAAAAATAAAAAATATATATTAATATTAAAATTACTCACTTTTCACTCGAACTTCGGAGCCAGGTGCACCTCTAGACGTTCTCCCCCGAGTAAATGTGGTTTGAGCAGGAGGCACCCTACTTCTCTCCTCGTCATCATCACCCTCCTCATCCTCATTGTATCCTTCCTCATCATCAATGTTCTGCCTATCATCATCATCATTCCTGCTCCCATGTCCCTCTTCATATTCTTCTTCATTATGCCCCACCATATTGCAATTCCTGGCTCCTGAATTGTGGTGACGACCTAGTTCTTCATTCCTATCAGCATCATCAAACACACTGTCTATCGGTACATCATCATTATGGCGGTCGATTGGCGGTGTAAATAATCCTGGAATAACAGGCACGTCCAAATCAAACTCGCTCTCCTCACTACTACTTGTGTCACCCGATATGCTATATATGGTGGAAGAAACACGCTAGAAAAACTCGCAGGAGGTGGGCCAGATGAGAGAAAACACGCTGGAAAGGCACTCTGAAATGAACATGAGGCGCGTGCCTTTTTATAATGCTTCAGCACATCAGCGGTTACAATCAGCGGTTCCCAGCGCTGATGTGTGCGTTCATTAATGCTTTTATTTCTTCGAGGTGGGGACGCAACGGTCAGAAACGTAACAGTCATATGCATATCAGCGGTTCCAACCGCCGATTTGGTATTTTAATATAAAAACTGACACGGTCACCTGCAAGTTTCTGCTCTGACATGTATTAAAAAAAACATTTATTTTTTTCATACTCATTACAGCGGTTCCAACAGCTGTAAGTGCTAATGTGTTGTGTTTTGTTTTTAAAAAAAAAATTTTGCGTTGATCCATTTCAGCGGTCAACAAAAACACGCTGAAATGAATGCCCATATCAGCGGTTTGGGGCTAACCGCTGAAATGCAAGGGTACAAATTAAGCCATTTTTTTGTAGTGAGAATGCTAGAACATGACGAGGTCGGTTATTGTGATCTATAACTGCTAGTGTGTTGTTATCTTGTAGCCGTTGTGAGCTAACTTAAGATTTTGGGCCTGGTATGATTTTTGGACCTTCAATTAAATTCTCATGAATAAATGGTGTGTGTAATGTATGGCAATAAGCCAGCTGGAGTTTCATATGTACCGTGTCAAGTGTATGGTTGGCGTAGGTTGAATGTTGGAACTACACATTCTTGTTGTCCACGGTTTTGACCTTTGCTTTTCAATTCTAACAACTGTTTTCATTCAAAGTCCAATAATCCATCACCCACAATTTCCATGCGTTTTTTTGGAACCTTATTCATCTTATTACTTGTAATATTATTTCCAATAACAACCAAATATGTTTTTTAATTTATATATTCCCTTATCTGTTTTTCATGCTAATCATTATGTATCATGTGGAAATTTGGATAATGATATGTGTTGATTTGTATAACGAGGAAGGAAATCAAACTTATACAACGGTTGGCTGTAGGTTGATCCATGAGATTCCTTTTTTTGAATGATATGTGGCATAAACCTTCATGTCTTCAAATTAAATTGTCAAAATGTTGTTTCCTTGAAAGTTGTACGTTACTATTATCTCTAAGTTAGCACAGTTTAATAGTAAAAGAGGAAAAGAAACAGGAAAAAAAAACTCTTCTTCAAATAGTTCTTTAACAAGATTCATTTTATATGTATTCACTAATTCCTCCTCTTATAGTAACTATAAGAAAATTTGAAGAAGGAATTAGTAGTATTTATCATAAATCACCGGATGAAGAATTCATTGCATATCTCTCCAAAAAAAAACCTCATTTCTATTTTGAACCATATGTAATTTAAATGTGAGTTGTTGGACTAAGGTGCAAAAATACTTATGAATTTATGTCGAAAGTGTGTTCAACCTTATATACTTCTTTTATGTAGAAATACCCATGAACATTCAAAATAGGGGCGAAAATACCAAAATCATTAAATATGAATTGACACCATTATTTTTTTTTGTAGTGGGACAACTATTTTATACCCTTGTAACAGAATAGTGAGGGTTCCACTACAAAAAGAGGCTTTCTAATTATTCTTTTTTTTATACATGATCAAGGTATCCCCTCACTCGACAAGTGAGAGACTAATCCCCCGCTAATTCTTTTTTTTTTATTTCTCAAGGGTATCCCACCCGCGTGTCAAGTGGGACTAATCATTCGCTGTTCTGAAGTCCCATGTAAGGGGTAGACAGCTGGCATGTGAATTTGCTCCATTCGCAAGGGCTGGGGATCGAACCCCCAACCACTTGTTTAAGGGACGAGAGTACTTACCACTCACGCCAACCCGCCAGGTTAATCCCCCGCTAATTCTTATTATTCTATTTGTGTTCATTTGGATAAGTTATAAAAGAAACATGACAGTTAATTGTTCGTTAAAAAGTGATTACGGTATTAATAAGATAATGGTTTGGATTTCCCAACCATTATAAGTAAATCTAAAAAATAAATAGCCTTAAGATTGCAGTAAAACCTTATTTCCTAACCATTCTGACAATATGCTACTTTACATTGGCTTAAAGATTCTAATTAAGGGTATTCAATTTCATAGATTACTAAAAGAATTGAAAAGAATCTTTACATATATCAAATAAATGATTGATAATTTACATATTATGTTTAATTTATAAGTTTTGCCTTTTTAGCATGATATTCTTATAGTTACAATTCTTATTGATTATTAATGTAATTATAGAGTATTTTCTCCAATTGCATTATTTAGAATGTTATAATGATGAGGAATGACTTGATCCTTATTGTACATATGTTGTAATTCACAGTCAATAGTTTTATAGGCAATGAACTTATTTTTCATTTTAAGTAATAACTCTGCACTACTGAGCACCATAAATTAGTATCAGGTACAACTTCACCCTTGAAGTAATCAAGTAGTCCATTTTTATCCTCTGACGAATATAATGCTGACACGTGGACGATATCATAGGGGGTCTCTGTTCAATCATGGGAAAATTACACCATTTTGGTTACTTCAAGGGTAAAATTGTACTCGGTATTAATTTATGGTGACAAGTGGTTCAGGTTGTGTGGTTACTTGAAGGGAAAAATAAGGTCATTATTGCCCTAATTTTATTGTGTTGTATGTGTGAATCTTGTGAATATATATTGTGGTTCTACTGTTATGTAACTGATTCGAAAAAAGCATATGGATACATCAAAAATAGGCAATATTAGACAAAAGAAGAAATAATGACTTAAGTTTTAAAACTTTGGTTATTGAAAGTAGTTTAACGAACAAAACTAATTGGTCATTAAAACCTTCAACCACCAAAGTTTTCATAAACTTTCGTCCTTTAAACTTTGGTTGTTGAAAGAAACCTTTTGGACAACTAAATGAATTGGTTGTTAAAGATTCTACTTTCATTTTTTGTTAAACATCTTCCTGTAATCTGGCGTCTATTAGCAATGACTAATCTTGACTCGATGAGTAGAAGTATTGTCCGCATAGACAAAGTCGTCATCTCTCCTAAAGAGAGCGTTTTTTAGGATTTGAACACATTTTCTCATCCTTACGGGATTGAAGTTCATTTACCAATTCAACTAACTATCAATTAAAAAATTATACTTTCAACGATCAAGACTTCAACGACAAAAACTTTTTTGTCTTTAAAGGCCCAAAATTTTGATGGTTAAAAGTGTGTTTTCCAGTCATTTGTGTAATGATATACAGTACTCTATTTAGAAGAGTACTAATCAAGGTGAAGTACAATAATGTCGCTTGTTATTTATGATTATGTACATTAGGTATTCTTTGACAATTAATAATATTTAAACCTTATCGTTACCCTTAAATTAATCAATGTGATGCTAATCTCGAAACCAATGGATTGGGCAGATAGAGAATAATTAAATGAAGATTCACATTCAGGATTTCATCATATTGCTTCTTCCTCCCACTTGTTTCTTTGATTATGGAGTAATAAATCGAAAGTGCAGCTCTTCTCAACATTATTACACTACATAAATATTTTATTTAATTAGATCATATTATAATAGGGTGATCATATTAGTTAACCATTATTTATGATTTGACCACTTCTTCAACCAATAAATTGGATGACTGACTTAATTTCTAGTACTTAAGTTAATTTAGTGTTTATTGGCACAAAAAAATTTAGTTAGTGTTTGTTTGAAATGCAGTCGGGAAGCTCGATCAAAACCTTGGATCATTGAAAGCTGATTGTGATTTGTGACATAATGCTGCTTGAAGCAAAACAAAGGTGGGTTTTCCCTTAAAAAACTACCTTAAATTTTAAAACAGTGTTATGTTTATTTTGTCTTTCTACTTTTCTTAATTAAACTAAATATTCTAAAACCGACTAATGTATCATTCAAACATGTTTCTGTTAGAATGTTTTTGCATAATACATTTCATTGAAATTTATCCTAATTATAGTTTTCAATTAAAATAAAAGTCAAACTAGATATAGCAATGTTTTTCACACGGTATGCTTGAAATTGAAAATACGAATATCCACAAACTTGCATGCTCTTGCATGGCTTGATGGATATTGATGGTCATTTCTTATTCATTTCTTTTTTTTTTCAACACTTATTCTATTCCTTTACGTACCAACTTGGCAGCTTTATTTGACTTCCACGTTTTGATCTTCTTTTCTTTTCCTTTTTGTACAAATTCACATAATTCCAAATTCAAATCTAACTTCAAATTATTTCCTTTTCCACCCAATGTTTCCACGGCATTCCTAACAGAAAAAACAAAATTTGTTTTCTTTTCAATTTTCTCAGTGACAAAAATGCAGACACTTCATCCAAATGAGCGTAGATATCTTCTCCACTTTATTTTATCATTTGTGTCATTATGTGTTTATTTTTTGAATTAATTATTATTATTTAGTTGTTAATTAAAAGACTGAAAGTAATAAATTAATGAAACTCCGATTTACATTTCAACCTGCTCCAGTATATTTTATTCAAATTAATCTATGATGACAGAATCAGGTGTTTGATATTGCTTCCACTTGTTTCTTGGACTGTAAAATGAAAGGGAAATTCAATCGAATTCATAATAAAAATGGTATACTTCTATAGTTATGTTTATCCAAATTGAATTGTATTATTATTGTGACAAAAACTTTTAACATATTTTAAATCATTAAGTCAAAATCGTGCGAATTAGATTATATCACTTCGTTTTTTTTTATTCACTATTTTTTTTATTCACATATCACTTCGTATTTTAATGCTCTACATTTCCACTCTTTAAGTTTGAGATTACTCAGCTTGACAACAGCTTTCTATGAAATGTTCATTTTCTTTTTTAAAAAAATATATAAATTGTTATTGAGAACTTGTCAAATTTAAAATTACCAACTTATTGTCGAATATAAATATAAGATAGTTAATCGCGCGTGACATATATTGTTCTTATTTGAATGATAGTGTAACGGTAATCCTATTTTTGTTTTTTTTTTTAAAAAAAAAGCTATACTTAATTATTATAATGCACATACATATACGTACATATAATCATAACTTAACAAATGAGAAGTTAAAGAGGTCAAAAAGTGTTGGAGCTAAAACTATAACGTATTTTATAAGATCATTTTTTAAAATTAATAAATAAAAAAAGTGTTTCCGGCATGAAAAAATCCAACAACGATGCGGGTAACGACACAAAAGAAAATTGTCAAAAACGTAACATATTTCAACATAATAAGGCGTCGCGTCTAAATATAAATTATTTATTTATCTGGGATTATTTCTCATGAAGTTAGATTCCCATAACTTTTATGTTAATTATTATATTTATTTTGTTGTATTCCATTGATATTAGAGCTAGACATTCTTTTTGTTAATGAAATTTAATCTAATTAATTGATTCCTTTTATAATTTATAAATAATTTTGATGACTTCTATAATGCTCCTATATTTCATATATGTGTATGTATAGGGTCAACTCTAGGGTTGGTTCTATCCTCTCCCCTTGTTATCTCTCTAACCTTTCAGGTGGTAGGAGCTCTGCTCTGCTAGTATTTTCTTTGGTGTCTCCCTCCCTAGTTCCAATTAGAGAAGAAGACGTCCATTTTTGCATTAGGCTATGTGATATACTGTTACTCATTCCCTGATTAATTCAATAATACCTTCACTAACTATGATAGAAAAATGATTTCCATAATATCAATAAATCTATCATAGTTAGAAAAGAATTTCCTAATAATAGTCATTATCCATGATAGAAAAGAATTTCCTAATACAACCTGAATATGGATAATTAATAGCTAAATATGTTAGCAAGGATTCATCTAACATGGTTAGAAGAAAGAAACAACCTAAAATCTAATAGTTACAACCTACGACAAATTTCCAATTAGCTTGTAATCTCAAGTACAAACATAAATATGTGGAAGCGAATGCAGACCTATAAATTGTTGGCAATATACATTTCTAAACAATACAAATAACCTATGGATCCTAGTTCCCTTTTTCGGTGCTCGCACCTGTGCATGATCACCTGCAAAAATAAAGGGAATGGGGTGAGACAAATAATGTCTCAGTAATCACTACTTAACTCACTGTGAGACTCAGAAGTGGGGTAGTGGAGCGTCTACAGGGTACCACAGTTTTCAAAACCTGCATAACCACATAATATATACACATATATACAGTACAGATACGTCCATCTCTCAATAGACAAAAATAAACGTGATTGACACTGTGCCCAGTCTCAAATCTGAAAGCATGAAAAAGGGAGCACTTTAAAATGTGAAAACATCCCTGGTTCCTTTACAATCCGAGGAACCTGTACAATTAACCTATCGATTTGCGCAAATCGATGGTTACATCGGCCGACGGTACTAATAATCAGTGTCATGCAACATGCAAAATATTTATATAAATATGAATATATATAAAGTACAGTTCATTTGAAAGGTACCCTATAGCCCACGTTTAAATATAAAATAATCTGCACTCATTTCATTTATATAAATAAGTAGAAGAGGATTTTAGAAGTCCTCAACTACCGTCACCCTCAGTATCACAGTCAGTTAAGTGTGATTACCTGTCCCCCAACAGCTATGCACTGAATTATCCTTCCTTTCTTGATGCCACAACACCACATCACATCAAATCCTATAATAATTAATAAACGATGATAAATTAATACTATTCCACTTTATAATACTTTACGTCTCTCTCGTTCTTATGAAGTTACTACCCACTTTTCCACATTTTCTTAATTCAAACACTGTAACCAATACAAATCATAAGTTACATGAAATAAACACACCATCAGACTCACATACTTCAATTATTTGATCATTGAAAGGTAGGACCAGATTTCTCATACTCCTTAATAATGCAAACAAGATTCTGTTATTCAAATCCATCTGCACAGTTCCAAATCCACTTCATCTCAACCCAATTGTCAATATTCATTTAGCCACATTCCAAACTATCACACTTGGCTTTCTTGACATCAATTTCAATACTTATTAATATCCCTTTGGGTTCAGGATCCATTCAGCCAAATACAAGCCAATAATGGCAATAAAATAGAGAAATAAAGTCTTTAACTAATTCAAGCATGTAAGATTCAGAATCACTTAAACAACACCACTAGCATTAAAATTTCTAAATCATTATCAATCACAACATCAATAATAACTTAGGTTCAGCCAAAACAAAAGATTACAAATCCTACTAATATAATACCAATCAAGAAAGGAAGTCACATTTCTAACCTAATTCAATTACACAATCACAACTCACATACACCAAAAGTCCACAGAGCATAAGATAAGCCACTAAGCTCATAAAATGTATTACTTCTTTCCTTTAGCACCAAATTCTGCAAAAACATAGAAAGAGCCAAGGATATACAATAACCACACGCATACAAAGCACCACAAACCAAGATAAACTCACACAAATTCCAAGCATCCAAGTAGCAGCTCAATCGTTCCAAGGAAGCAAAAATCAACGTTATGAAACAATTAAACCCAAGATAACATTCATAATCTCCTAATCCATCCAAGTCAAAGCACTTTTCATAAACTTAATTATAATTAAGTTGTAGAACGAGATGAATTCTCAAGACTTATTAATTATTGTCATCGCTAACTCAAATCCAATTTAATCACTCAGTCTATTCTCAGCAGACACCCAATTCGAATTTGTGCATATCCTTCCTAAATTTAAAGTTTCACACCATAGATTAACAACCATAAGAACATCTCAAACAACAAGATGCATTCATCAAATCAAGTGTCAAACATAAACCAACCAAACTCAACCACTTCAACAATCAAGCACACAAAGGTACTACCACATAAAAAAATGACAATTAAACACCTTCCAGCCACAAACCAATGTTCAATCAAAACGGAATATAATTCACCATGTACAAGAAACTTAAAGATCTGAAAAATTTTCACTACTTTGAAATCCAAACCATTAATCAACCTTCAATTACAATCTGCCACCATGCACATCAACCATTCACAAATCCTTCCTACACCAACCACACATGTGTCCCAACATTCATGAAACTTTAATTACACGCCTACATACCCAGTTTAACCCAAAAACTTAACATACCATTCATCAAGCAAATATTATGCTCTTATTGCAATCATGATCAATACCTAAACTTGCACTGAAGACCACAAATAAATTGTTCTCATAAGCCTAATTCCAAAATCAGCATACAATAATAAATATATCCTACATAAATCCTTCTTCCTAAACCAACAAATCAGAAAATTGAAACAAAACCAAGGTAGAAAAGATGCTAAGACTAACCAGAACAAGCAATCAAAACAAAACAAAGGAAACATACATCGCAAGGTTTCTTTAAGTTTCCAAACATGCTGGACTATAATCCTATTTCATTATACCTTCATTAGTATTCAATTTGTTGGCCCACTTTTGAACTGAATTCAAAGAAACATGGCCTATCTTCAATTAGTACAGGTATAACAAGTAAATTTAGAAGAATTACAATTCCATGACCTAATAAACCCAAAAGTAGAGTAAAAGAATTGCATCACAACCAACACCTTTAATTCTTGAAAATCACAATTTCATAAATCGAACATCACAACAAAACAAAGTTTAGAATAATCCCAAATAAAAATCAATAGGGTCTGAATTTAGAATCACATGTATTAGCAAGAAATTAAACATGCATCCAAATTCCTTTAAACAATCACATGCAAAGACTAATAATATACATAAACAAATTTATGAATCCTATAGAATCTACACAAATCAAACATGCATTTTACATATTCTTTAAATGAACTCCAGCAATAACAACAATTAAAAGCTTTGAGCCACAAATTTTATAGCAACCCATTCGGCCATATATGAGAAGAAAGAGAATTTTGCAAAACCACTTCAAATTTCAAATAATCTGACTTTAAGCACCATAATAGCATTCAAATAAACTCCCACAACAAATTTAAAAGTTTGAACCCAAAGTACTCATGGATTTGAAACCCCCAATATCTAGGGTTTTGTATACACTTCACAAAACCTTAATTAATATTCAAATTGTAACATCCTGAAAAATTTAATTCAGGATTAGAGAGTGTTTTGGGAAATTTTGGAATTTTTAGGAATTTTTGGGATATTTTTGGAAATTTTGAGTAATTAATATGCATATAATTAATTAAGAAATGAAGAGTTTGAAATATGAGGGAGTGGTAAAGCTAATAATATTTTGAAGTTTAAGGAGATTGTAGGCTGGTTTAAATGGTTTTAGAATTAAAAGAGTACACTATGGCAAGTTTGGGCTACAAATCATTAGAGAACCCTCTAATTTCAGCAAAACCAAACGCGCCCCTCCCCTTATATATATAAACCCGCCGCCCTCCCTCCTCTTTCCCGTCTTCTTCTTCTTCGTTCTCCTTCCCCTTTTCCATTTCTCACCGGCTGCCAAGGAGGCCGCCGCCGCCGTCGACAGTGACGACGGAGAAGGAAGCTTTGTGGCTTCCTTCGTCTTCTTCCTTCCCCTCTCACCCGATCTCTCGCCTCCCTCTAGCTCCTCCTTTTTGTGCTCTCGGCCTTGCGTCTCCGGCGAGGCCCACAGACAAATCGGAGGCGGTCGGCGAGTCCCCCACTCGCGGTCTCTCTCTTTCCTTTCACCGTCATCATCATCAAATCTGTTACTCCCTCTTCCCTTCGCCTTCTTCGTTCCTCCTTCTTTCCGGCGACCGGCGGGCTCAAATGGCGGCGAACGGCGGTTACAGCGGCGGATGATGCTGGGAAGAGGTAAAAGCTTCGACTTTTATGTCGTTTTGTGTGCTATGCTTCCTTCTAAGGTTGACTCATGTTTTTCCCTTTCCTCTCTTGATTTCCATTCGGCCCACCCCTACGATTTCGGGTCTGACGAGTTTTCCGGCGAAGATGTTCTCCGGCAAGCCATGCCATCATGGATTAAGCTAAGGTGATTCCTTTTCTTTCTCTGTTTGCTCAATTTCTGGACGTTTTCGGGTGAGGTTTGAGTGAGCCTTAAAGTTTAGTTTTTTCTTTGTGGGTATTTCATCTCAGCTTGAATTATTTATTGTTGTTTGACTCCTTGGAGTTTTATAGTTATGCTATGTTTTGCTGATCTATGTGTATTTTGTGTTCTTGTGAGGAGTTTTAATGGTGGCCTGTTAGTTTATGGTTGAGATTTGTGATTTTTGATAACTGTTTGTTTTTTTTTATGGATTGGTCTTAATGTTTGCTAATGTTATGGTTGGTTGAATCTGCATAAGTTATCATTTTTTTTTAGCTCAAGTTGTGTTTTTGATGTTCTGGATTATTGTTTGTCTGATGAGATCTATTGGCTTTAAAATTTGATATTTATATTTAATAGTTATCTTTGTGGATTGGTTTATCATATTTTTTTTTATTAAATTATGCTAAGCATAGTTTCTTCCGTGGTTCTTTGGCTTTTGTGATATTTTTTGTTTAGCGGACTTCCTAGTGATGTGTTTGGATTGGAAAAGTTATGTGGGACTTTTATTGAATATAACTATGGTGTTAATCAGGAGGATGTCTTGTCTTGAAAAAGCTGAACAAGAAAATTTGATTGACTGAGATTAATTGATTTGCTTTAAATTTTCATGTGCAAGGTAATGATTTAATTTCACTTTGAAGCACCTGAGGAAGGGTTTTTGTTTTCAGCGTGTAGTTTGGAATGTTTTGCAGAAAAGATAGCAGAGTTTTTGTGTCTTAGAGATTTTGTCTTCTCATAGAGCTTTGGACTTGATTTAGTGCAGCATGAGCTGTCTCTCTTGCTTCTAAATCTGATTTGAAGTAGTATATGGGGATTTCAAACCCTGCTGGTGATATTTTTTATTGTTTTATGAAGTTTAATTCTTTGTAAATCAATAATTGGAATAGAGGGCTAGTTTATCACAGAAAACATGAAAGTTAAAAGTCATTTAAACATTGTGGGTTTCATTGTTTAGTATAGTAGTACATATTCTCTGGTTTGGAAATTCTGTTATGGTTAATTAACATGGAAGTTAACTATGGAAAGAAAATTTGGAAAAGAAAGGGGATTTTTGAGTATGTGTAATGTATTTTGTTATGGGGAAACATGAGAACTTTGCATGAGTCTTTGGAAAAGACTCGAAGATGTTAATAGGAATTAAGCTGTTTACTTTCATTGCCTATGAGTTACTTGACTATAAAGTGGAATTAGGATAATTTGTATTGTTGGTTGAATGCAAGTTTGGAGATGTGATAATTGAGCTACAAATTATGTATTTTGGGTTTTGTTGTGTTTATAGTTGTGTCAAATAAGGAGACTTAAGTAATTAAGTATTTGGAATATTGGATTTTAAAGGGAAACACTAATGTATTTTTGGATTGAACTATGTAGATTGTTAAGCCAAATTAATTCCAAGGATTTAATATTAAGTACAAGTTCTTTGTTTTAGGTTTAGGCTAGGTTAGAATATTTGAAGTTGTGTTTAGACATGTATGTCCTTACTAGTATTGTTAGAACTTCAAGATACTATGAGAATATAGATATTTCATATTATAAAGGAATTGATGCTTGATGTTTAATAATTTCCTAAGGATAGGAATGTTTGATTTGAATACATAATGTTTTGATAAAGGTTGGAAGTAATCATGTAATGGACTTGAGAAGTGTTTTGTGAACTTTAAAGTGCTTATGATTGGTATATGTTATGGTTTAAAGTTGCTTGTGATAATATGAAATTGAGCTTGAAGGAAAGACATTGGATTATTCTATGTGGAATTTTTAAGTTGTGAATGACTTGTTAATGACTTGTTAATGTTTAAAGTAGCGAATTTGGACTTTGAATGATTGTATAAACAGTTGAATTAAGAATGGGGATTTGGGTAGTAACATATGAATACATACGAGAGAGAGACGTCAAAGTATTATGAAGTGAAAATGATATTGATATATCATTATGTATCGTATCGTTATAGGAGCATATAATGGTGATTATACTTGAAGGGAAGGAAACGGTGAGGAAAGGCAGTAAAGTGCTAAAGGGCGACAGGTAATCACTCTTAACCTTACTATAACATTGAGGGTGATGTTAGCTAGGATTTTCTAAAATCCTTTCTCACCCTCTATATATATATATATATTATCTTTGAAAGGTTATTTTTATACAAAACAGGCTATCGGGTGCCTTTCAAACACAATTATTTTCATATAAAGAAATTTGAAACACTACATATATATTACTCTGGCTGTGGTTGGTATTGATCTGGAATGATTGTGGAAGATATATAGATAGGTATAGTGTTAGACAGTGACTTGAGAAATTATGGAAATAGAAAAGAGTGATAGATGTTGAGTTTGAGATTATGGTGAGCTATGTTGTGGAAAACATGAAATGTGAGATTGAAATATTGAATGAGGTTGAAGTTGATGGAATATAGAATAGGTATTGTTAGTATTGCATGACACTGATTATTAGTACCGTCGGCCGATGTAACCTATCGATCTGCGCAATCGATAGGTTAATTGTACAGGTTCCTCGGATTTTAAAGGAACCAGGGACGTTTTCACTTTTTATAGTGCTCCCTTTTCAGGGACGTTTTCACTATTTAAAGTGCTCCCTTTTATGCTTTCAGATTTGAGACTGGGCACAGTGTCAATCACGTTTATTTTCGTCTGTTGAGTTGATTTGGAATTGACTGAGGGATTTGAGTGATATGTGGGAAATTGAGATGATGAATTTGAATTGAATTAGAAGGAGGGACTTGAATGATGAAGGAAAGACTTGACTTGTTTATATATATAGTATTGGTTTTAAATGTGGTACCCTTTAGACGCCCTCGCTACCGCACATCTCACTGTTATAGTGAGTTAAGCGGTGATTACTGGGACAAATTGTCTCATCCCACGATTACTGACATTTTTGCAGGTATTCATGCACAGACGCAAGCAGCAGGAAAGGGAATTAGGTAGTAGTAGTTATATGGACTATTTTGAATTGTATATTGCCAATTTGTATAGGCCTGCATTCGTTTCCGCATATATTTAGATGTATTTGATATTATTGAACATTAGGTTTATTTTTCTAACCATGTTAGGTGATTCTTTTCTAACATGGTTAGCTATTAATTATCCATGATAGTATTCAGGTTTTATTAGTTTATTCTTTTCTATCATGGATAAATTATAAAAGGATTAGAATAATCTTTTCTAACTATGATAGAGATATTAATATTATGGAAATTCCTTTTTCTATCATAGTTAGTAAAGAGCTTAATGAATTGATATAAATATTATTGGTTAATCAGGTAATTAGTAACACTATGTTACAACTTGGTTATCAGTATTTGGTATACGATAACCCTGGACTGTGCTGCATTGCATATAGATTGGCAATATACATTCTATAGTTTCCCTTCCTTCTGTGCATGATACTCTGCTTTTTGAGAGGATTATCGCTCATCCCGTGGTGGGGAGAGAGTGATAAGAGAAATTGAATAGGTACTGTGAAGAGATTGAGATGAACATAGAAAGAATAACAAAACTAATGTTGATATGTATAAAATTTAGGAAAAATAGCGAAATAAGGATGTTTCTCTGGGGTCTCGAGTATAGTTATGTGCCGGCCATAATCATAGTTGAGGCATCATGAGATCCCTTATTGGGTTAAGGGATTAAGGAAATTCAAAAATAATAATATATAGTGACATTTAGGTGGTGGAATAAGAAAGTATTGATCTGGTTTCTTGTTTTGTTCAGTAAATTGCTTGATTTATTGATGATTTGACTTGTGCATGTATTTGTCTTAACCATGAATTAAACTGGATTTTCTTAATTTGGTAGCAAATCTTGTTGTTTATCATCATAATCTTTGATAGTAAATCTAAGATAAAGCTGATTGGGGATGAAATTATGAGTTAATGAACCTAATTTCAGATTTGAAATTTTTCTTTGTTCTATGACCGATTAAATTTTGTCATTTATATTGAACTTTAGGGATGTGAAAGTGATATTTGAGTGACTTGGTGATGAAATTTCTCACTTGTCTATGTTAATAAGATGTTGGTATGTGAGTATGATGATGCTAAATTGTAATACATTGATGTGTTTAGGGTTTTACTATGAATATTAGCATCTAAGAGTTGAGTTAAGGATTATTGACCTTGTTTCTTACTTGTTATGTTCATTGTTAAGAATTGTTTTATTTTTGTGATCATATTGGTTTGGTTAGTTTGGTGTTGTAAATTTGGAATTTGATTCTGATTAAATTATGACATGATACATGTTTGGTAATTGCTTGTGGATTAAGGAGGTTTGGAATCTTTGTTCCCTTTTTGTGTATGTCATGATAAATGATTTAAGAATTGGAAGTACAAAAGTTATGTTTGGAACCTAGCTTATGAGTTTGGTATAAAGACTCATTCTAATAGCTTTTATTGGTTATAGTGACTATAAGGGACCATGTTGTGGTTAAATGTAGAAATGAGGTTGGAAGATGAATATGAAGTGATGAAATAGTGAATGATTGGGGTAAATTGGATTATGGTGGTTTTGGATAATTCTTATAGACTATTTTGTGCTATTGTGGGCGAATTTATTGTTCTATTGTGATTATTAAGTTAGGTGATGATTAGTAGAGGATTACTAAAGTCATATGATGATATTGAAATGTTGGAATGCATGGGCTCGGTGTTTAGGAGAAGATTCGATTAGATATTAGAAGTGGTAAGTTAAAAAGAAGGGAAATTTATGTTAAGTTGGATTACCATGGACTATAAATCAATTTGTTATTTCGATGTTTATGGATGTTAGTAAGATGTTATAGATTATGAAGTTGGAAGAATTTCGGAACAAAGTTGAACATTAGAGGTTTGAGTTTATTAAATTGATCACATAGGATATCTTTTGGATTTTTATAGTTGTGTAGGTTAGGATTTTTGAGGACTTAGAAAATTGCTATTCGATCATGAGAAGTTGGTGATTTCTAAGGGTTTATTGGAGCTTTTGAACTTGTAATATTTGATTCTGTAATGGTTGGATGCTAGCCTTTTCTTTGGCTTGGTTGGTTAATGCATTAGGACATTAGGTTGGTTGGATGGAGGCCTATAAATGGTATTGGTTTCTTGTGATTGTGATAGTTGAATTGTGAAATGGTTTTATTCTTATATGTTGTTAAATGGATGTTGTTGTCATTTAGTAAAGATACTCTGAGTTATTTTATTTGGGGAGATTTATTGTGAAGAGATTTTAGTTGAAGTTGTGAGCGTTGAGAAATCTTGAGTTGACTTGTTAGATGAACATCATCATGGTGAAGAGGAATTTAGAGAATTGGTTCGTTGTTATGAATTGCTTTGACATATGTAGAAGTACATTAGGAGAAGAATTGTGATCTTAATGACTAGATTATACAAAAATTGACTAAGAGGGGATGTTTGATTGGAGAAGTTTAGATTTTTGATTAAAGTTGATTAAGATAAATAGTTGGAAATTTAAACTGTAGTATGATGAATATTTTGGTTATGTAAGAAAGATTAAAAGGCGTAAAAGAATAGTCAATATTAGAATTCTATTCTTTATATGTGAGCACCATAATGAAAACTGCAAATTGTATGGTTTCCTTGTAAATGTAGTAAAAGTATGTAGGATATCAATGATTAATTGGATATGGATTGAGGAATTCTGAAAAATCAAAGGAAATTAAATGATTTAGATGTAACAAGGTTAGAATATGACTAGGAATTCCAGAAGCTAAGGAAATATTGGGATTGTGCTATGGTTGGATGACTTGGAGTGATATTTTGATTATGAAATGAAAACTAGGTTGGGAGATATTGGGAGTTGAGATTCTTAATGTTATTGAAGAGTAAATAGACTTTATGGAACATGAAATAGGGGATTTTGGTCATGGATATCATTTGGCCTTAGTAATGTAACCAAAGTAGTCAAGGAATTAGATAATTTAGGTGTAGCAAAGTTTAATATGATTCGAAAATTCAAAAGCTAAAGGAATGGTGTAGAATAGTTTGGTTAGAAATTGTAGTTTTTCTTCTCTAATTCAAGATCTTAGAGATGTATTGAGTGAGATAGACTATGTATCAGTTCATAGTGAAGTTTGACATACTGAATTTTGGGGACAAAATTTTTAAAAAGGTGGGGAGAATTGTAACATCCTGAAAAATTTAATTCAGGATTAGAGAGTGTTTTGGGAAATTTTGGAATTTTTAGGAATTTTTGGGATATTTTTGGAAATTTTGAGTAATTAATATGCATATAATTAATTAAGAAATGAAGAGTTTGAAATATGAGGGAGTGGTAAAGCTAATAATATTTTGAAGTTTAAGGAGATTGGAGGCTGGTTTAAATGGTTTTAGAATTAAAAGAGTACACTATGGCAAGTTTGGGCTACAAATCATTAGAGAACCCTCTAATTTCAGCAAAACCAAACGCGCCCCTCCCCTTATATATATAAACCCGCCGCCCTCCCTCCTCTTTCCCGTCTTCTTCTTCTTCGTTCTCCTTCCCCTTTTCCATTTCTCACCGGCTGCCAAGGAGGCCGCCGCCGCCGTCGACAGTGACGACGGAGAAGGAAGCTTTGTGGCTTCCTTCGTCTTCTTCCTTCCCCTCTCACCCGATCTCTCGCCTCCCTCTAGCTCCTCCTTTTTGTGCTCTCGGCCTTGCGTCTCCGGCGAGGCCCACAGACAAATCGGAGGCGGTCGGCGAGTCCCCCACTCGCGGTCTCTCTCTTTCCTTTCACCGTCATCATCATCAAATCTGTTACTCCCTCTTCCCTTCGCCTTCTTCGTTCCTCCTTCTTTCCGGCGACCGGCGGGCTCAAATGGCGGCGAACGGCGGTTACAGCGGCGGATGATGCTGGGAAGAGGTAAAAGCTTCGACTTTTATGTCGTTTTGTGTGCTATGCTTCCTTCTAAGGTTGACTCATGTTTTTCCCTTTCCTCTCTTGATTTCCATTCGGCCCACCCCTACGATTTCGGGTCTGACGAGTTTTCCGGCGAAGATGTTCTCCGGCAAGCCATGCCATCATGGATTAAGCTAAGGTGATTCCTTTTCTTTCTCTGTTTGCTCAATTTCTGGACGTTTTCGGGTGAGGTTTGAGTGAGCCTTAAAGTTTAGTTTTTTCTTTGTGGGTATTTCATCTCAGCTTGAATTATTTATTGTTGTTTGACTCCTTGGAGTTTTATAGTTATGCTATGTTTTGCTGATCTATGTGTATTTTGTGTTCTTGTGAGGAGTTTTAATGGTGGCCTGTTAGTTTATGGTTGAGATTTGTGATTTTTGATAACTGTTTGTTTTTTTTTATGGATTGGTCTTAATGTTTGCTAATGTTATGGTTGGTTGAATCTGCATAAGTTATCATTTTTTTTTAGCTCAAGTTGTGTTTTTGATGTTCTGGATTATTGTTTGTCTGATGAGATCTATTGGCTTTAAAATTTGATATTTATATTTAATAGTTATCTTTGTGGATTGGTTTATCATATTTTTTTTTATTAAATTATGCTAAGCATAGTTTCTTCCGTGGTTCTTTGGCTTTTGTGATATTTTTTGTTTAGCGGACTTCCTAGTGATGTGTTTGGATTGGAAAAGTTATGTGGGACTTTTATTGAATATAACTATGGTGTTAATCAGGAGGATGTCTTGTCTTGAAAAAGCTGAACAAGAAAATTTGATTGACTGAGATTAATTGATTTGCTTTAAATTTTCATGTGCAAGGTAATGATTTAATTTCACTTTGAAGCACCTGAGGAAGGGTTTTTGTTTTCAGCGTGTAGTTTGGAATGTTTTGCAGAAAAGATAGCAGAGTTTTTGTGTCTTAGAGATTTTGTCTTCTCATAGAGCTTTGGACTTGATTTAGTGCAGCATGAGCTGTCTCTCTTGCTTCTAAATCTGATTTGAAGTAGTATATGGGGATTTCAAACCCTGCTGGTGATATTTTTTATTGTTTTATGAAGTTTAATTCTTTGTAAATCAATAATTGGAATAGAGGGCTAGTTTATCACAGAAAACATGAAAGTTAAAAGTCATTTAAACATTGTGGGTTTCATTGTTTAGTATAGTAGTACATATTCTCTGGTTTGGAAATTCTGTTATGGTTAATTAACATGGAAGTTAACTATGGAAAGAAAATTTGGAAAAGAAAGGGGATTTTTGAGTATGTGTAATGTATTTTGTTATGGGGAAACATGAGAACTTTGCATGAGTCTTTGGAAAAGACTCGAAGATGTTAATAGGAATTAAGCTGTTTACTTTCATTGCCTATGAGTTACTTGACTATAAAGTGGAATTAGGATAATTTGTATTGTTGGTTGAATGCAAGTTTGGAGATGTGATAATTGAGCTACAAATTATGTATTTTGGGTTTTGTTGTGTTTATAGTTGTGTCAAATAAGGAGACTTAAGTAATTAAGTATTTGGAATATTGGATTTTAAAGGGAAACACTAATGTATTTTTGGATTGAACTATGTAGATTGTTAAGCCAAATTAATTCCAAGGATTTAATATTAAGTACAAGTTCTTTGTTTTAGGTTTAGGCTAGGTTAGAATATTTGAAGTTGTGTTTAGACATGTATGTCCTTACTAGTATTGTTAGAACTTCAAGATACTATGAGAATATAGATATTTCATATTATAAAGGAATTGATGCTTGATGTTTAATAATTTCCTAAGGATAGGAATGTTTGATTTGAATACATAATGTTTTGATAAAGGTTGGAAGTAATCATGTAATGGACTTGAGAAGTGTTTTGTGAACTTTAAAGTGCTTATGATTGGTATATGTTATGGTTTAAAGTTGCTTGTGATAATATGAAATTGAGCTTGAAGGAAAGACATTGGATTATTCTATGTGGAATTTTTAAGTTGTGAATGACTTGTTAATGACTTGTTAATGTTTAAAGTAGCGAATTTGGACTTTGAATGATTGTATAAACAGTTGAATTAAGAATGGGGATTTGGGTAGTAACATATGAATACATACGAGAGAGAGACGTCAAAGTATTATGAAGTGAAAATGATATTGATATATCATTATGTATCGTATCGTTATAGGAGCATATAATGGTGATTATACTTGAAGGGAAGGAAACGGTGAGGAAAGGCAGTAAAGTGCTAAAGGGCGACAGGTAATCACTCTTAACCTTACTATAACATTGAGGGTGATGTTAGCTAGGATTTTCTAAAATCCTTTCTCACCCTCTATATATATATATATATTATCTTTGAAAGGTTATTTTTATACAAAACAGGCTATCGGGTGCCTTTCAAACACAATTATTTTCATATAAAGAAATTTGAAACACTACATATATATTACTCTGGCTGTGGTTGGTATTGATCTGGAATGATTGTGGAAGATATATAGATAGGTATAGTGTTAGACAGTGACTTGAGAAATTATGGAAATAGAAAAGAGTGATAGATGTTGAGTTTGAGATTATGGTGAGCTATGTTGTGGAAAACATGAAATGTGAGATTGAAATATTGAATGAGGTTGAAGTTGATGGAATATAGAATAGGTATTGTTAGTATTGCATGACACTGATTATTAGTACCGTCGGCCGATGTAACCTATCGATCTGCGCAATCGATAGGTTAATTGTACAGGTTCCTCGGATTTTAAAGGAACCAGGGACGTTTTCACTTTTTATAGTGCTCCCTTTTCAGGGACGTTTTCACTATTTAAAGTGCTCCCTTTTATGCTTTCAGATTTGAGACTGGGCACAGTGTCAATCACGTTTATTTTCGTCTGTTGAGTTGATTTGGAATTGACTGAGGGATTTGAGTGATATGTGGGAAATTGAGATGATGAATTTGAATTGAATTAGAAGGAGGGACTTGAATGATGAAGGAAAGACTTGACTTGTTTATATATATAGTATTGGTTTTAAATGTGGTACCCTTTAGACGCCCTCGCTACCGCACATCTCACTGTTATAGTGAGTTAAGCGGTGATTACTGGGACAAATTGTCTCATCCCACGATTACTGACATTTTTGCAGGTATTCATGCACAGACGCAAGCAGCAGGAAAGGGAATTAGGTAGTAGTAGTTATATGGACTATTTTGAATTGTATATTGCCAATTTGTATAGGCCTGCATTCGTTTCCGCATATATTTAGATGTATTTGATATTATTGAACATTAGGTTTATTTTTCTAACCATGTTAGGTGATTCTTTTCTAACATGGTTAGCTATTAATTATCCATGATAGTATTCAGGTTTTATTAGTTTATTCTTTTCTATCATGGATAAATTATAAAAGGATTAGAATAATCTTTTCTAACTATGATAGAGATATTAATATTATGGAAATTCCTTTTTCTATCATAGTTAGTAAAGAGCTTAATGAATTGATATAAATATTATTGGTTAATCAGGTAATTAGTAACACTATGTTACACAAATCATCCCTCAAGATATCCTAAATCAAAGTTTTAAGATGTTCTTTAAATGATTTATAAACCCAAACTCAAACTCATTTCAATTTTCCCTTCTCAAACTCGCCCGAAATCGCAGAGAAAGGCAAGAAAGGAGTAGAAAATACTTACGAAGTTCTAAGATGAAAGAAAGAAGCATAACCACCGCCGGCCGCCGCCATCTCGCCGGAAAACGGCCATTGCCGAAGGTGAGCAACACAGAAAATCCAAGAAGGAAGGAAAAGTGAGAAATCAAGTTTGCAAAGAAGAAATAACATAAGGTACACAAGGAATGGTCGAATCTTACCACCACTGCCGCCGTCCGCCGTTGAGCTCGCCGGAAAGCCGAAGAAGACGACGAAGGGAATGGTTGAACGATGGGAAGAAAATAAACACAGTGATGAAGTGAGGAATCAGAGAAAACAGTGGAGGAAAGTAGATGGGTTTATGCATTTGAGGATGTGAGAGTGAGGAATCGGAGAGGTAAGAGGGATGTGAGGAAGTGTAGAAGAGAAAGGAGATGATGAAGATGAGTGGGGAGGGGGCGACGGATTGGGTTATGAAGGGGGAGATAAGGAAGTGTTTGGTTCACATGGATATAATAGGTTTTAGGGCAATTGGGTCTATCTATATTTATTTAATTCCTTATTTTCAGCTCAACTAGAGATAAGTTATAGAAATAAGTATATTTTCTAAGTATTTTATCTTTTATTTCACCAAAACGATGTTCAAACTTCTAAATATTTCCACAAGTTTTGAAATTTAGAATCAATCTCTAAAAAAATATTGTGACTGTCCCAAAAAGCTCTAATTCACCTGGGTTTCACTTTGTAGCTCCCCAAACTCATAATTAATTCCCAAGATTAAATCTTAATTTACTAATAATCCTTAATTAAAATTTGGGATGTTACAATTATCCCCTCCTTTTTAGGAATTTTGTCCCCAAAATTCACCATGACATACTACCTAGGTGAAAAATCTCTGATTTCAACCTTGAATTAAGCTCTCGCTGACTCCAACCTTTGCTACATAAAGTTTACCTTAGTGTTCCACACATCATTCTTCAATCACATTTATCAACAAAATAATTATTTGATATGTCTTCTATAGCAATAATGAGCATTCTCACCTAGCAACCGTAATAAAAATTTTATATTTCCCACTAAAACCTATATTAATTACCTCTAATTACTTCCAAATTTCCTTTATTCACTTGGCTAATAAGGTCTTCAATGATGCCTCGGCTATGATTATGCCTAGGTTCATAATTATATCCGAGACCCCAAAAGAAGAATCCTCATTCTGTCAAGTTTCTCTTACAATTCCTATTCAACTATCAGTATCTAATTCCCATTGTGCTTGATTAAATTATATCACTATAGTTGCAACTATTTCAAATTCTACTTTACTTCCTTATTCAACTCCCTTTTATCACACAGCAAATTCACATTATTCACGCCTAAGACTCAAAATCAACAGGGACATCAAACCAAAACAATAATCCAATAATCAATCACTCCGCATTCCAGAAAATTCAATATATATATCATCATATCACAACTTAATATAATCATGATCAAGACAATGATCAAGACAGGGAAAGAGCATCACAGCCCAAAACAGAATTCACCCAAATTTTCAAATCACAATTAAACAAGCAGAAAAATACACACACATCAATTCATTAACACTTAAGTTCCATTCCCAAGCAACAGTTGGAACCAACAGAGGAAGAAAAGAAACAAAATTGGCAATCATACAAAACTCAACATATCACTGTGCACGCGCAAAAATCAGCATACATTCTTCATTTAGCATCTTTAAAGCACAAAATCAATTCCACACACATATCAACCAATTGTTCACCATAAACGATAAGAGAAACATTAAGAAGCATCAATTCAAACACATGGTCAAACACACAAAGTCATTTCAAATTCACACAGATGCCTACAATGAACATCCGATTTACCCCATCCAGTCCAAGCAAGAATCCAACACACTAAGTCAAATAATATCTCAACTAAGCCAATTATCAATTTACCGAATATTAAAGTTCTAATAATTCTCATAAACCCATAATCTCATTACCCAACGTATCTCAAAATTCTCACCGGTACTAGAAAAACTTATATATATAGGACGATTGGAGATTCCTGTCCAACATTGGAAATAGAAAGTTAACCCTTGATTTTATTTAATTATAGTTCCTAGATCCTAAAACATCTCTCATTCATACCAAATAAGTTACTCTCAACCAACTTGATTCCTCAATCATAGATTTCTTCTTGACGTTAATTATACTATTGAACTCATTTATCCGGCAATGCATTTAATCCAAATCCACAATTTCTCAATTACTCCAACCTTACCCAATCCAAACAACTAACATTTTACAATTTAACTCAATAAACCTTTCATATACAGTCATAAATCTCAAGAAAGGACTCCATAAACTCTTAAATTCCCACTTAAAAGAACAATTATAACCTTTACCACTTGAAATTGTATCAAAATTCCTTTATAAGTTCTAATAGTCATTCCAACCAACCTAAATTCTTTAATCACCACATAGAGAGTCAATCCATCCCCGATTCCATAACACTACTTAAACCTCAAAAATCCAATCTCATTATGTCCAAGAGTAGTCAATTTGAGACACTATGGGTCCTCTAACCATTATTGTAACCTTTTTCCCACAAATTATATCTTATTCTCATAGCGATTTCTACTTTGTCTCACACTTTCCAAAAATCATCTACAAGATTTAAGGTTTGTCTCCCCACAAATTATATTTGATTCCTATAACTCCTTCTACTTTGGCTCACTCTTTCAAATAAATCATGGATCATCGCTCCACTTAAACCAATCTAAATTCTTCCACTATTATGAAAACATTTGAACTAGACATCAAATTCCATAGCCATCTCACTTCACACAATTTCACCCACCAGCAATATCATACACTAACGTGCACTAATCAACTCCATCATCACAAGATTTAACCTCTTTTCCATAATTGAAAATCGTCTTACCTCGATAAATTCCTACGTCCATACCATTCATCTTGAACTCGACCGGAATAATCACTAATCTGCTTAACCTTTAAGATAAAGCTTAATACATCTATTCACTTTAATCACCTCTAAATTGATTTTCTACTTCAAACCTTTAAATTCTCACTACCAATCAACTTTATTTTTAGTAAAAGTTAACTCTTTAAATTTCTTTTATCACCTCCCATACTCAAAATCCTAAGACTTCTCCATTAGATTCCAATTTATTCCACACTTTAATCATCAAAAACACCTCTAAGGTAAATTGCAACTGCTCCAACTAAAACAATATCGTTATATCACCACGATAACCTATCGAACTCATCCATAATCCACAATACCTCATATCATAAAACCACAATTAATACAACCTCTCAAATCCCTGAACTCCAAAATAACCAAGGAAACCACAATCAAACTAATCATCTCTTCTAATAATTCAATTTCATGGTTCACTCTTATACAGTCCTAATCCATTTCCCAATATCACCTGAGCGTTCTTGTTGCGATTCTACCACTCTCCCCACCAAGGGATTGACCATAACCTCGCAGACAGCCGGTGATCATGCACAACAAAAAAGGGAATTCAGAGAATGTATATTGCCAATCTAAATGCAATGCAACACAGTCCAGGGTTATCGTATACCAAATACTGATAACCAAGTTGTGACATACTGTTACTCATTCCCTGATTAATTCAATAATACCTTCACTAACTATGATAGAAAAATGATTTCCATAATATCAATAAATCTATCATAGTTAGAAAAGAATTTCCTAATAATAGTCATTATCCATGATAGAAAAGAATTTCCTAATACAACCTGAATACTATCATGGATAATTAATAGCTAACCATGTTAGCAAGGATTCATCTAACATGGTTAGAAGAAAGAAACAACCTAAAATCTAATAGTTACAACCTACGACAAATTTCCAATTAGCTTGTAATCTCAAGTACAAACAAAAATATGCGGAAGCGAATGCAGACCTATAAATTGTTGGCAATATACATTTCTAAACAATACAAATAACCTATGGATCCTAGTTCCCTTTTTCGGTGCTCGCACCTGTGCATGATCACCTGCAAAAATAAAGGGAATGGGGTGAGACAAATAATGTCTCAGTAATCACTACTTAACTCACTGTGAGACTCAGAAGTGGGGTAGTGGAGCGTCTACAGGGTACCACAGTTTTCAAAACCTGCATAACCACATAATATATACACATATATACAGTACAGATACATCCATCTCTCAATAGACAAAAATAAACGTGATTGACACTGTGCCCAGTCTCAAATCTGAAAGCATGAAAAAGGGAGCACTTTAAAATGTGAAAACATCCCTGGTTCCTTTACAATCCGAGGAACCTGTACAATTAACATATCGATTTGCGCAAATCGATGGTTACATCGGCCGGCGGTACTAATAATCAGTGTCATGCAACATGCAAAATATTTATATAAATATGAATATATATAAAGTACAGTTCATTTGAAAGGTACCCTATAGCCCACGTTTAAATATAAAATAATCTGCACTCATTTCATTTATATAAATAAGTAGAAGAGGATTTTAGAAGTCCTCAACTACCGTCACCCTCAGTATCACAGTCAGTTAAGTGTGATTACCTGTCCCCCAACAGCTATGCACTGAATTATCCTTCCTTTCTTGATGCCACAACACCACATCACATCAAATCCTATAATAATTAATAAACGATGATAAATTAATACTATTCCACTTTATAATACTTTACGTCTCTCTCGTTCCTATGAAGTTACTACCCACTTTTCCACATTTTCTTAATTCAAACACTGTAACCAATACAAATCATAAGTTACATGAAATAAACACACCATCAGACTCACATACTTCAATTATTTGATCATTGAAAGGTAGGACCAGATTTCTCATACTCCTTAATAATGCAAACAAGATTCTGTTATTCAAATCCATCTGCACAGTTCCAAATCCACTTCATCTCAACCCAATTGTCAATATTCATTTAGCCACATTCCAAACTATCACACTTGGCTTTCTTGACATCAATTTCAATACTTATTAATATCCCTTTGGGTTCAGGATCCATTCAGCCAAATACAAGCCAATAATGGCAATAAAATAGAGAAATAAAGTCTTTAACTAATTCAAGCATGTAAGATTCAGAATCACTTAAACAACACCACTAGCATTAAAATTTCTAAATCATTATCAATCACAACATCAATAATAACTTAGGTTCAGCCAAAACAAAAGATTACAAATCCTACTAATATAATACCAATCAAGAAAGGAAGTCACATTTCTAACCTAATTCAATTACACAATCACAACTCACATACACCAAAAGTCCACAGAGCATAAGATAAGCCACTAAGCTCATAAAATGTATTACTTCTTTCCTTTAGCACCAAATTCTGCAAAAACATAGAAAGAGCCAAGGATATACAATAACCACACGCATACAAAGCACCACAAACCAAGATAAACTCACACAAATTCCAAGCATCCAAGTAGCAGCTCAATCGTTCCAAGGAAGCAAAAATCAACGTTATGAAACAATTAAACCCAAGAGAACATTCATAATCTCCTAATCCATCCAAGTCAAAGCACTTTTCATAAACTTAATTATAATTAAGTTGTAGAACGAGATGAATTCTCAAGACTTATTAATTATTGTCATCGCTAACTCAAATCCAATTTAATCACTCAGTCTATTCTCAGCAGACACCCAATTCGAATTTGTGCATATCCTTCCTAAATTTAAAGTTTCACACCATAGATTAACAACCATAAGAACATCTCAAACAACAAGATGCATTCATCAAATCAAGTGTCAAACATAAACCAACCAAACTCAACCACTTCAACAATCAAGCACACAAAGGTACTACCACATAAAAAATGACAATTAAACACCTTCCAGCCACAAACCAATGTTCAATCAAAACGGAATATAATTCACCATGTACAAGAAACTTAAAGATCTGAAAAATTTTCACTACTTTGAAATCCAAACCATTAATCAACCTTCAATTACAATCTGCCACCATGCACATCAACCATTCACAAATCCTTCCTACACCAACCACACATGTGTCCCAACATTCATGAAACTTTAATTACACGCCTACATACCCAGTTTAACCCAAAAACTTAACATACCATTCATCAAGCAAATATTATGCTCTTATTGCAATCATGATCAATACCTAAACTTGCACTGAAGACCACAAATAAATTGTTCTCATAAGCCTAATTCCAAAATCAGCATACAATAATAAATATATCCTACATAAATCCTTCTTCCTAAACCAACAAATCAGAAAATTGAAACAAAACCAAGGTAGAAAAGATGCTAAGACTAACCAGAACAAGCAATCAAAACAAAACAAAGGAAACATACATCGCAAGGTTTCTTTAAGTTTCCAAACATGCTGGACTATAATCCTATTTCATTATACCTTCATTAGTATTCAATTTGTTGGCCCACTTTTGAACTGAATTCAAAGAAACATGGCCTATCTTCAATTAGTACAGGTATAACAAGTAAATTTAGAAGAATTACAATTCCATGACCTAATAAACCCAAAAGTAGAGTAAAAGAATTGCATCACAACCAACACCTTTAATTCTTGAAAATCACAATTTCATAAATCGAACATCACAACAAAACAAAGTTTAGAATAATCCCAAATAAAAATCAATAGGGTCTGAATTTAGAATCACATGTATTAGCAAGAAATTAAACATGCATCCAAATTCCTTTAAACAATCACATGCAAAGACTAATAATATACATAAACAAATTTATGAATCCTATAGAATCTACACAAATCAAACATGCATTTTACATATTCTTTAAATGAACTCCAGCAATAACAACAATTAAAAGCTTTGAGCCACAAATTTTATAGCAACCCATTCGGCCATATATGAGAAGAAAGAGAATTTTGCAAAACCACTTCAAATTTCAAATAATCTGACTTTAAGCACCATAATAGCATTCAAATAAACTCCCACAACAAATTTAAAAGTTTGAACCCAAAGTACTCATGGATTTGAAACCCCCAATATCTAGGGTTTTGTATACACTTCACAAAACCTTAATTAATATTCAAATCATCCCTCAAGATATCCTAAATCAAAGTTTTAAGATGTTCTTTAAATGATTTATAAACCCAAACTCAAACTCATTTCAATTTTCCCTTCTCAAACTCGCCCGAAATCGCAGAGAAAGGCAAGAAAGGAGTAGAAAATACTTACGAAGTTCTAAGATGAAAGAAAGAAGCATAACCACCGCCGGCCGCCGCCATCTCGCCGGAAAACGGCCATTGCCGAAGGTGAGCAACACAGAAAATCCAAGAAGGAAGGAAAAGTGAGAAATCAAGTTTGCAAAGAAGAAATAACATAAGGTACACAAGGAATGGTCGAATCTTACCACCACTGCCGCCGTCCGCCGTTGAGCTCGCTGGAAAGCTGTAACACCCCAAAATTTTTAATAGAATAAATAAGGCAATATTTAGAATCAGGAAGTATTATTTAGTATTTTAGGAATATATATTGTGTGCTTGGGCTGCCATGTGTGTTTGATGTTTTGTTATTGTTATGGCATACAGTATGCTCTTCAATTCTGGTATGAAAGGATGAAAGGAGGTGTAGTATGTGCTATGGAGTTCTTAAATTGCTTGGAATGATTAATGGATACAATTGGAGTGACTATTAATATGATTGATCTATGCTGGAATTTTCTGCTTCATTTTCTGAATTGAATGAGATTTATGAGTGAATGAGCATATATGCCATTGCATGTCAGCTTGTTTGGTGATATGAAATCAAACTGATTTATTTGCTTTATGTTCTGCAGTGGCCAAATGATTATGGTTTATGGTGTATGTTTGGATTGACTTTTGATGGAATATATAAATGTAATTGTTACATGTACAAGATTGAGAATTTGATGAATTAAAGTTAGAAGCAATGATTGAATAGGCAATTGTTAAAAGATTCTTGGAATCAATATTTGGGTTGGGTATTTTATAGGCACGTGAGAGACGCGTAAGTATAATGAATTTAAAATGACATTAATTTATTATTCATGTATTGTTAAATATAGGAGTGGATGTGGATTGGTTTTTGTGGCACCAAGAGACTAAAGAATGAGGTGATTTGTAATTGCTGGAGTACAGGTAGTAGTTTTGTTTATTATGATGTATGAGAATTGCATGAAGCATTTTTAAAATCATATCACATCAGGGCCGAAAGGTCGCTCTAATAACCTCAGGGCCGAAAGGTCGCTCTAATCCTGTCAGAACAGTGAGTTTATCGGAGTTCTCCATGACTAGAGGGCATGCTACCCCTAGTTGAGTAGGTATAACTGAAATGTTATATTCAGGAGGTTGAGCCTCATGCCACACAATCAGGAAAATAAATTTACATTGTTGTGTGAGCAGCAGGATTATGGTTAATCAGACAATCTAAATCACAATCTCTGTTTATGAGTTCATCAATTGTTATGCATGATAATAAATGATAACTACTATTGGGATTCTTTGAATCTCACTGTTTTTCAAACAAAACTTTTACAGATAAGCAGTTCAGGATAGGAAGGATGCTTGATAGGCCCGAAGAAGATGAGTGAGATAGATTTTGTGATATATGTTGTACTATACAAGCTCATAGCTTGTGATTTATTAGGTAAAGTCTATCCCTTGTGATAGGCAAATTATATTTAGACAGAATTGTAGTAATTAAATTTAAATATGACAGGTTTGTATTTACATTAGGCTGTTCAGGTGTAGATTTAGCTATTTAATGGATTTATAAACCACTGCGGATTTCAGGGAACATTTATATTTTTAAAGTTGTGTAGAAGCCCAAGTTTACGCGGAAAAATATTTCATACATGTTTCAAAGAGAAAAATTTTAATTCATTCGTATTTTTGGGCTTCTAACATTATAAAGTGGTTATAAATTGATTAAATTGCTATAAATATAGTAGGAAAAAGCTAGGATGTTACATTTGGTATCAGAGCAAAGTTTCTGGCATAGTTTAGCTGAAATACTTTGCTCTGAAGTTAGATAGTTAAAGATACTATTAGAACACCTTTAGTAAACCTTAGGAGCCACTATGATAGGAATAGATAAAGAGGTAGTAGAAGTTCATTGGTAGAAAACCAAATGACTAAGTATTAGGTGAAGCTGTTAGGATGTAGAATTATGAGGTTGTAAGGGCCTAGAGGTATCCTTATAAAAATGATTAAAACATAAAGAAGTTTTAGTTATAGGTAGCCTTGTGAAAGGTTACTCAAATAAAGAATGTGGAACTCATCAAGTATGATACCATAAGATATTCATAAAACAGTTGTTAGGCAAAACCTAAAGTAGAAGAAAATTTTAGCAAATATGAAGTAATTGTTGATAGGACTGCCGAATAAGGATTTTTCTCTGGGATCTCGAGCATAATTATGATCCGGACATAATTATAGTCGGGGTATCATTGAAAATCTTAGGGGTTAAAGGGAATACAAACAATTTGAAAATGATAAGAGATAAAAGATGTAAACTGAAATAGGTTGTAATGATTATAATGGTATATTGCAATGAATGTGTTGATTGTCTGTTTGCTTATTAATGACTCGAATGTGGCTGCAATTAGTGAGATGTGTTCGCTCTATCTTGTTAGCGTAGTTTCTTTATGAAATCATTACTTTGTATGCTAGTATATAAAAAGTTTCTGTGAATATGCATGATATTGTTGAATTGTCTTTGCATTGAATTGTCGGATAGGATGTATATGTGAAGTGTTTTGATGATATTCTATTGTAATTTTGAATTTGGATTGGTGTGCAAGAAAATGTGTGTTTTGTATTTGACCTCTTAGGCTATTATAAGAGTTTTAAAACAGAGGGTAATTTCATTCAATTTCGAGGACGAAATTATTTTAGGGGGAGAGAATTGTAACACCCCAAAATTTTTAATAGAATAAATAAGGCAATATTTAGAATCAGGAAGTATTATTTAGTATTTTAGGAATATATATTGTGTGCTTGGGCTGCCATGTGTGTTTGATGTTTTGTTATTGTTATGGCATACAGTATGCTCTTCAATTCTGGTATGAAAGGATGAAAGGAGGTGTAGTATGTGCTATGGAGTTCTTAAATTGCTTGGAATGATTAATGGATACAATTGGAGTGACTATTAATATGATTGATCTATGCTGGAATTTTCTGCTTCATTTTCTGAATTGAATGAGATTTATGAGTGAATGAGCATATATGCCATTGCATGTCAGCTTGTTTGGTGATATGAAATCAAACTGATTTATTTGCTTTATGTTCTGCAGTGGCCAAATGATTATGGTTTATGGTGTATGTTTGGATTGACTTTTGATGGAATATATAAATGTAATTGTTACATGTACAAGATTGAGAATTTGATGAATTAAAGTTAGAAGCAATGATTGAATAGGCAATTGTTAAAAGATTCTTGGAATCAATATTTGGGTTGGGTATTTTATAGGCACGTGAGAGACGCGTAAGTATAATGAATTTAAAATGACATTAATTTATTATTCATGTATTGTTAAATATAGGAGTGGATGTGGATTGGTTTTTGTGGCACCAAGAGACTAAAGAATGAGGTGATTTGTAATTGCTGGAGTACAGGTAGTAGTTTTGTTTATTATGATGTATGAGAATTGCATGAAGCATTTTTAAAATCATATCACATCAGGGCCGAAAGGTCGCTCTAATAACCTCAGGGCCGAAAGGTCGCTCTAATCCTGTCAGAACAGTGAGTTTATCGGAGTTCTCCATGACTAGAGGGCATGCTACCCCTAGTTGAGTAGGTATAACTGAAATGTTATATTCAGGAGGTTGAGCCTCATGCCACACAATCAGGAAAATAAATTTACATTGTTGTGTGAGCAGCAGGATTATGGTTAATCAGACAATCTAAATCACAATCTCTGTTTATGAGTTCATCAATTGTTATGCATGATAATAAATGATAACTACTATTGGGATTCTTTGAATCTCACTGTTTTTCAAACAAAACTTTTACAGATAAGCAGTTCAGGATAGGAAGGATGCTTGATAGGCCCGAAGAAGATGAGTGAGATAGATTTTGTGATATATGTTGTACTATACAAGCTCATAGCTTGTGATTTATTAGGTAAAGTCTATCCCTTGTGATAGGCAAATTATATTTAGACAGAATTGTAGTAATTAAATTTAAATATGACAGGTTTGTATTTACATTAGGCTGTTCAGGTGTAGATTTAGCTATTTAATGGATTTATAAACCACTGCGGATTTCAGGGAACATTTATATTTTTAAAGTTGTGTAGAAGCCCAAGTTTACGCGGAAAAATATTTCATACATGTTTCAAAGAGAAAAATTTTAATTCATTCGTATTTTTGGGCTTCTAACATTATAAAGTGGTTATAAATTGATTAAATTGCTATAAATATAGTAGGAAAAAGCTAGGATGTTACAAAAGCCGAAGAAGACGACGAAGGGAATGGTTGAACGATGGGAAGAAAATAAACACAGTGATGAAGTGAGGAATCAGAGAAAACAGTGGAGGAAAGTAGATGGGTTTATGCATTTGAGGATGTGAGAGTGAGGAATTGGAGAGGTAAGAGGGATGTGAGGAAGTGTAGAAGAGAAAGGAGATGATGAAGATGAGTGGGGAGGGGGCGACGGATTGGGTTATGAAGGGGGAGATAAGGAAGTGTTTGGTTCACATGGATATAATAGGTTTTAGGGCAATTGGGTCTATCTATATTTATTTAATTCCTTATTTTCAGCTCAACTAGAGATAAGTTATAGAAATAAGTATATTTTCTAAGTATTTTATCTTTTATTTCACCAAAACGATGTTCAAACTTCTAAATATTTCCACAAGTTTTGAAATTTAGAATCAATCTCTAGCTAGTTTTCTTTAGTTTCTAAAGAAATATGTATGTTAACTTCTAAAAAAATATTGTGACTGTCCCAAAAAGCTCTAATTCACCTGGGTTTCACTTTGTAGCTCCCCAAACTCATAATTAATTCCCAAGATTAAATCTTAATTTACTAATAATCCTTAATTAAAATTTGGGATGTTACAGGCTACATTTATTTTGAAGTTTTTTTGTTTCTTATGATTTGGTCGCTTCCCTATAGAAATGAATTGGTTTAGAAGTTTAGAGGATAATGTGAAGCTGTTTTGCTCGATCTCCATCAATCAACAAAACATCAAATTTCACAATAACCAATAAATGGTGTCATTTTGGCCAATAAACTATAAAATGTTTTTGATCGAACAATACCGTCTATTGGCGTATAACTGAGTTACAAACAAGAAACACAAAATTTTAAACGGAGTTAAATATCAATAATTAACCGTATTGGCCAATCAAAGACTTTCTTATAGTCATTGGCTAAAATGAGATCATTTATTGTTTGTTGTGAAATTTGATATTTAACCTAAAATATAAAATATGATAACATAAATATTTTATAATCTTCCTTGCCCCAACCTTCTCGATTCTCATTTATAGTATCACTCCATTTTTTTATCCTTTTTTCTTCTTATCTTCTCATTTATAGTTTCTTTCTTTTTTCGCACTCCCTCCTCTCTAAATCGCTGCCCTAATCACTGTCGATGCCCTAGGCTTAAAAAATTAAACAAAAAGCTTGTCATATATGCGTCTCTGCCATATGCTTGAAATATAGCATGTGGGCATCCGGGTGGCATTTGCACAGGTGCTGCGTGGAAAAAATATAACACGTGGGGGCCAAATCATCCAAATAACGGTCAAATGTTGAAGACCGTCGGTTGAGGTTATTTGGACCACTTTGGTTACTTTGGGTGTAATATTGTACCACCTGTTAGTTTATGGTGGTGGGTGGTCCAGGGTGGTTACTTTGGGTATAAAATAGGGCCATTGCCCAGGTGGCATTTGCACAGGTGCCACGTGGAAAAAATATGACACGTGGGCGCCAAATCATCAAACTAACGGTCAAACGTTGAAGACCGTCAGTTGAGGGTATTTTTGGACCACTTTGGTTACTTTGGGTGTAATATTGTACCACCTGTTAGTTTATGGTGGTGGGTGGTCCAGGGTGGTTACTTTGGGTATAAAATAGGGCCATTGCCCTTTTATAAATGGTTATCAGGATTATGAAGAGGAGGAGAAGAGCACAATTAAAAAGGAGTAATTCCTTGCTGCATTTGATATGGCTGGAAGGACTCAAAGTCACATGTATAAGCTTCATTTAGTAATCAACTTTTGTTTTCTCTTTTTGACAACAATATAAACTTTTATTGACAAATTGATTTTAAATAATATAAATACATTCTTCTAATTCTATTTATTCTAGTTGTGTGCATCAACGACAGGATGCATGATAACTAAAATACTTTAAATCACACTGACTATGTGTTAAAATATTATAATTGACCATTTTTCCCTTTAACCTAATTTAATATACACTATTTGTATAATAAGTAAATGGTCTAATCATGCATATAATTTGTGAGTTTGAAAAAGAAAATCCTAAGAAATAACTCTATGCACATTTATTGGGGTAACAACTAGAGACGCGTACGTGATTATTTTTTCAATTTATCTATTAATATTGGATAAAACCAGAACGTTATCCTATATAAGGGTACTGGCTATTTCGAAGTAAATATAATGAAGTATACACTAGATTCAAACATAAGACCCACGTTTGAAACATAAGACCCACGTTTGAGCTCGAACTGGGTAACAACTCATTGCAAGTAGATTTGAAGTCTAAGGTCTCCAGCACAAGTAGCCCATTGTATTGCTTATAATTATGTTTCTTTTTCAAATAATGTCGCACACTCTAGAAAGGCTTTGGGGCGTGCCCCAGTTGAATTATGATTCAAGCTAGTAAAGCACACAGATTAACATTAAATAGTAATGTAAAAAACACCATACAATTCACTATAAAAAAAATGTGTGTAGTCACACCTTAAATGTTGCACCATAAGAAACCGCGATATAAAGAAGAATAATGTCACGGGTTTTCGCCTAAGTTTGACATACTGTGCGACTTATTTAATTTTGTTTAATTTCATCATGTCACGCCTGGTGGCACGAATGCATATTTTAATTGAAAAATATGCATGTCATGCCACCGGGCGCGACATATAATTTTTTTTAAAATTAAAAGACATATTGCACCTTGTGTCGCGACATGTATATTTAAATTAAAAATATGCATGTTGTGCCACCAAGCGTGACATGCTGCAATATTTTTTTAATTTAAATAGACATGTCGCATCTTTAGGCGTGACATGCTGCATTTTTCTTCAATTAGACATGTCGCAACTTGGGGCACGACCTAAATATTTAAATTAAAATATTCATATTACATATTCAGGCATGACATGCTGCAAATTTTTTTTAAAAAAATTAAACAAACATGTCATGCCACACATTTCTTTGTCTCACATGTTTATATGATGCAATGGAAAACTGTGATACATACCTCTTGTCGCACTATAGGATTTAACTTTCTTCAATTTTTTTGTACAGTTATGAGATTTTTTTCTTGTAGTGATTATACATGTGTATGTATTTGTTAATAATAATAACAACAATTATATTGCAGCATGCGATGAGAGGGCATATTCCCCTTAGAAGCAGCATAATTTTGTTTTGTTGCTGTTTTTTGTATTTACTAAAATGATTGCAAGTTGCGTTGTTGTTAAAGGGGAATTGTATAATTGAGATTTGAGAGTGTAACATATTACTCAGAAACACGTCACGGACACCTACCTAATCTCTAACTCAAAAGTCGTATTTTATTTGTTTAATATTATTGTCTGATATTACAATCTACAGGAATTTTTTGGAAGGCATTTTTTTCTTTTACTAAGCAATACCTTAGCTTTTTATGAAGAGAGAATGACAGAAATGTATAATTTAATTAATTTCAAAATCTCAATTTTTTTCTTTTTTTAATATGATCTATTTTAGACTTTGAAATACAAAAAGTATTTTTCTGTTTTTCACCTAATTTTTCATATTTATTTAAAGATGTGAGAATGAGGGTGAAATTGAAAGTTAATTAACCATATTTTATAATAATTTTAAAGGTTTTAAAATCTTTTATATTGGTTAGAAATGACTTATGTTATTATCAAAAAAGAAAAAGAAAAAGAAATGACTTATGTGTATGGAGATTTTTTTTAATAAGATTATATTGATTGAGCAATATTCACACATTGTCGTCTCCAATTAGAGACATCAAGTAAACTAAATCTTGATATCTCTTACCCTCTATATTTGGTATTAGAGAGTGTTAATTAGCTATTACATTTTATGATTCAAATTGGGTTCTTAACTACTCAGGAAGATTTTACTAAGAATTGACAACATCTAGATGTTTTTTTTATCTTAAATGCATTTGAAGTATTATTTCACAGTTTTTAATTTGTCAAGTCAAAGTGAAAGTGGCGTTAATTAAATCCTTGTTAAATGAGTGATTGGTGTAATGTCCCACATCGGCTGGGGAGGAGAACAAAATGTGCTATATATAGACCTGGATACCTCCCCCTCTTGACCCGTTTTAAAATCGTGAGGGGTGAGGATTCCCCAAAGCGGACAGTTTTGAGAGCGAGGCGCTGGGATGTTACAGATGGTATCAGAGCCAGGCTCGGGTCGATGTGCCAGCGAGGGCGCTGGGCCCCAAGGGGAGTGGATTGTAATGTCCCACATCGGCTGGGGAGGAGAACGAAAGGTGCTATATATAGGCCTGGATACCTCCCCCTTTTGACGCGTTTTAAAACCGTGAGGGGTGAGGATTCCCCAAAGCGGACAGTTTCGAGAGCGAGGCGTTGGGATGTTACAATTGGCATGATGCAGATTAAGTGTATGTTTTGCAGATTTGGAAGGTTTTTTGAAAAAGCACCCAACACCCAAAAGTTTTGATTTTGGATTTTATATATCATCAAATATTATCCTATACCTTTGTTATAAAATTAAAATATAAAAATTGATTTAATTATATTTTAAATCCAAATAATTGAAATAAAAATTTATAAAAGTTAAAAGTTAATATAAGTTTAAAAGCGATTCAAGTTTATAGAAAATATAAATTTGTGGTAAATTGACCCAATTTTGTAAGTTAGAAGCATAAAAATAGTCAAATATATGGCCAACTCGTAATTTCACAATAGTGTGGGTGTGTGTGTGAGTATATAATAAAGTGTGTTTTTCATAAAAAGGAAAACTTGTAATTGGTTATTACTATCAGATCTGTAGTACTCCTTCCGGTTCCTAATATAAGAGTCAGCCGCAAAAAAACGCTTCTTAAGAAAACATGTGAATGTTAGTTGAGTGTCTGGAGTTAATGCTTCTTTTCCAAAATTGCCCATATTTATTGTGATACTTTAAGAGAAAGATATACACAAGCATTAATAAATATGAGAGACTTAGGGGCAAAGTTGGAAAAAACGCATTAAATGAGGAGAGAATGTGGGGTGGGCTCTTATATTAGGGACAAAACCATTCAAATTTTGGACTCTTACATTAGGGACCGGAGGGAGTAATAAGCAAAATGAAGTAGGAAGTGGATCCTATTAACTCCATAGTCCATAATTTTTATTTGGAATTGGGATTCAAAAATTGTTGTTTGTTGTCTGTCTGTAGTCTGTGCTATGAATAGAAATGATTGGGGTATGCAAGCTGTGGGTGGTGGGGAATGGAGTAAAAGTGGCGAAATGAATAATTGCGGGAAGAGATGAACACTCAGATACACGTCAGATTGGCCTATATCACACTCTCTTGTTCACCTCAAAATGGATAATTGCTTTCTTTATTTTTCTATTATTTTTTCGAATTTTATTTTTAATATTATTATTATTATTGTGATAGAGATAAGAATCTAAACAAAACCCTCCCACCACACAAACCCTTTCAACCATAGCTGGGATCTACTCAATCCCACGTCACCCTCTTATTTTATTTAGAACATTTGTAACTAAACTTCATTTAAAATTTTATTGATTAGTGATATATGAATTGGAATGCCAGTACTTTTTATATTTAAAATCTTAAAGATACTGATTTAACTTTCCAAATTCACGAGTTTAAACAAGTTCTTGATATGAATATACTGTAAATTAGAATTGTGGACTCAGATAATAAATTCGTAAATAATTAAAATATAAAAATAACAATAATTTGTTTGACAATATTTCAATTCTCCAACATAATTGAAATAAATCAATTAGCATTCATGGTTTATCATATTTAATGAAAACAATGAATTTGCAAGTTTGATAACAATGATATTGATACTCTTTTTTTATGAATACTTTTTAAGAAAGGGGTTTGACTCACTCATGAGTCATGATTCAATTGTAAAATTCCTAATTCATGATCCTAGAGTTCAGCACTGTGACATCTAGAGCATGACAAGCAAAACTCTCTTTATACATAATATAACAAATCATTCTAACTAATAAAATGTTTATATATATATATATATATATATATATATATATATATATATATATATATATATATATATATAAACTTTCACCTGATTTTCATAGTTTATTTCACGTTTCAATTTATATTTTATTATATTGGTTTATATGAAACATATGTTTAAATCATACAATTGACATCAATTTAAAAGAAAACACTCATGAATTATTTTTAACATGTTAATTGTTTCTTTAATTATATTAACTTAAAAATAGGAGAGAAAATCCGATAAATACATAATACTGCGAATAATGGTTTTTTATATTTAGATATAAAAGATTCTTTAGATCAATATTATGTAATCGAATTTGGGGTAGTATTTATTAACATTTTGCATCTGACATATGTGCAATCGTAAATGATAAGAATAATTCTTTCACTTTAAACAAGTGATCGATTTTCTACTTTTATGTAACAAAACCTAATTAAAAAGGGTTCACTCACTCGTCTTACTTTTGTGTCTTGAATCAAGGTAAGATTCAATAATCTATATTAAAATTAAAATTAGTTGAGTTAACTGTTTTTAAAAACATGAGTGTTAATATTAGAAGATACCTTGCCTAATTATTTGCATGAGTACTTAATGCGGAGACAAATGGAAGATAACTAAGTAAGCAATATCGGACAATTACCAGAAAATATAAGACTACTTCATTGTAATTTTTACGGAGTATTTGTAAGGGTATATGTTTAAAATTAACGTACAAATCAGGGAAAATGTCAAAAACGATAGCATATAGTTTCATTGATCCTGACTACTGAAGTTGGATATTTATTTATGTACAGAAGTCTACAACGTATTTATATTCATCAATTTCCCTCACGTGCCATTATTGAACTGAAAAGGCAATAATAGATATTTTTTGTCTAAATATTACCAGTACAACTACAATTACACACCTATGTCCAAAAAAAAAAAAAAAAAAAAAAAAAAACTACAATTACACACCCATAATAATGTATGTGAAACCATGATTATGGTGTATTTATTGGGTTAAAGTGTATAACCGTCCAGATAATATTCTACAGTCTACTCGTTGAGGAGCAATATAGTATCATAACAAATTTTGTTTCAATATCAGTTTTTTGATTTTGAAAGCATAGATTGTCACCTCAGTAATATGATGTAATATGATGGGTGAAGGCCCATTTTTGATACTTAACTATTGAGGTTAGATCATAAATGGTACACAGTACAAAAATGATCCCCATCTATTGGGTATTGGTACAAAAATGATATCTCAGTTAAATTTAATGGGGCTGGCTGTTAGTTTTGTACAAGTGGGATAGATTTTGACCACTATACCCACGTGACATCTGACTGTGTAATACACATGTGTTAAAAGTATATTTAAGTTAAAATGAAAAAGTCCAGTTTGGCATCAACGGCGTGACCCTCCCAGAATTCGCATGCTCAATCAGATTCCCATTATACAAAATCGCATTCTCCAAACTCGCCCCAACCCCTCCCGCCGCCGGCCACCCCGTCTCCGCCACCACAATCTCCACCGCCTCATACCCCACCCTCCTCATCGCACAATACACCGCATCCATCGTCGCATCACCGCATCCATGCCTTTGCTTCCTCAGCTTCTCTTCCTCCTGAATGAGACATCTATACACAATCAAGTCACACAAATATCTCCCAAAAAAATAGTAAAGATCAAAACTTTGCTTAAGGAGACTCAAATTCTTAAGTGGGTATATATGGCACAGTTTGCAACACAGGGAAGCTTGAAACTACTTTTTAATGGTGAAGGAGTGACGTCTATCTTGGAACATAGGGACCCACTTCACTATAATAATAACTTTAGATCAATACAGAGTTGTAGCGAAGAATTGGGTGTATTGGTTCATCAGGTAGAGGTCATTTTTTTTCATTTTCTTCATCTATGAGTGGCAAATGGAGCCGTTGCAATGCTGAGCCACGCCCTTCGGATTGTGTCTATGAGGAAGATGACTCTGATGAAGAGATCCCTTCATCCAAAACGCCCTCGTCTTTCTCAAACAAAGCGTAGTTCAACGTTTCCCGTGTCACGTTTCGTTGGAGACCGAAAAAACGGGTAAGGGTTAACGAGACGGCGAGCCCGTTTGGTTTAAGAAGTGAAGAATGGGCTTGAGGATGACCGTTTCGTAGCCGTTTCGGAAGCGGCCATTGCTTGGGGGGTTTGACTTGGAGAGGATGCCGAGGGAGTGAGAGGTGGAGACTTGGATGTGGGTGATGTTGTGGAGGATGCCACGTGGGTATAATCAGATGCCACGTGGGTATAGTGGTCAGATGCCACGTGGATATAGTGGTCAAAATCTATCCCACTTGTACAAAACTAACTGCCAGCCCCGTTAAATTTAACTGAAATATCATTTTTGTACCAATACCCAATAGATGAGGATCATTTTTGTACTGTGTAATAATTGTGTACCATTTATGATCCAACCCCAATAGTTAAGTATCAAAAATTGGCCTTCGCCCTAATATGATTTATGGTTTATCCAATTATACTGAGGTGATATAGTTAAAAAAAGGATAAATTATAGAAAACCCCCCTGAACTTTCTTGGTTATTTACACATAACCCCTCACCTTTGAAAGTTTGAATTAAACACGCCTAATATTTCATATTTTGACTCAAAACTCCCCTACCGTAAAATTGCCGTTAAAGTAAACGTTTTCCATCTTATATAATACTCCCTCCGGTCCCTAATGTAAGAGCTAGCCGTCAAAAAAACGCTTATTAAGAAAACATGTGAATGTTAGTTGGGTGTCTGAAGTTAATGCTTCTTTTCCAAAATTGTCCATATTTATTATGGTACTTTTAAAAGAGAGAAATGCATAAGCATTAATAAATATGAAAGAGAGTTAGGGGTAAAGTAAGAAAAAATGCATTGAATGAGGAGAGAATATGGGGTGAGCTCTTACATTAGGGACCAAAACCATTCAAATTTTGGGCTCTTACATTAGGGACCGGAGGGAGTATATCATTAAAAATAAGTCTTTTATTTGATATAAATATAAGTAAGTGTATTATAATTATTAATTTCCAAATGAGATCTTCAAATAAATATTTCACATGCACTATAACTATTTTAAAAGTTTTGAGAATTAAAGTGATTATATGTAAGCTGAAACCTAAATTACATGGTTAAAATTATAGTCATTGAAGATTGTTTCATTTTGTTGTTGTAATCATGGTACGTTAAGTTGGTTATTTTAAGGTGCAGGCCAAACTTTCTAAGCAAGCGTTTAATACATGAAATTCGATAACCGTAAATCTATTCCCATTATTGGGACATACAGGAATCAATTCTCCATACTGTTGTCATCAGGTTACTTTGAACTTTTCATCAATACCCAAAAAAAAGGACCAACTTTGATAAAAAAAAAGACCAACAAATAGTATTACAGTAAGTCAATTCTTATTACTAGTACCCGTTTCATATTTCTTATCCAATAATTAGCCTCTAGGGGACCCCGCATGCCATCAACTTGTGCTTTCTCAAAGTTTCTGTCCTCATCGCCTTGGCAATTTTTAGGGTTTCAGATATTTTTATTCCTTTCCCTTGGGAGGTAGATCACAAGAGACTAATAAACCACAGGTAGCTAAATTAGAAGGGAATTAATTACCTTCAAGCCTCTAAAGACTTATGTGACACTTCCTGTCATTTTAAATAAGATATAATTCACTTTTTTTATAAATTAAGGAAGTTCAATAAAACATTTCATTTTAACATATTTTATCTTTTATTAAATTAGATGTTAATTTATAAGTGCAATAAACAACTAAGTATGTTCCTTAATGTAAGTGTTATTGTAAGTGTTATTTGGCATTTTTTTGGAAATATAAAGTAAATGGGAAAAAGTTTCCCACTTGACACGCAGGTGGGATACTCGTTGGAAACAAAAAAAAAATATAAAGTAAAATTAATAAATAATTTACTCAAAAAAATTTCCCCCTCCTATTATTGTCTGATATTACCATCCATTTAACTTTTATAAATATTTCACATCGCCTATACTAAGACACACAATTTTGTATTGATTGAAAGGGCTCATTTGGTTGTGAGAAATGGGGCATGAAAATAGAAATGGAAAGTTAAATGGACCTAAACTATAAAATGTTACCCAGTAGAACTCATTTTTACTGCAAAAGTGGTCAGAGACAATTACACCACTAATTTCACATCGGTAATGAACCTCATTGAGTTTCTACTACCAACAACTTCAATAACCCAATCATTGTTAAGAAAATCACCCATTCCAAGTAATAATTCAATAAGCTCCACTTACATAAAACAAAAAAAAAACACACACACACGCACACAACTCCAGTCTCCATATCACTTTACCCACTTGATTAGATACTTCAATTCAATGTAATTCAATAATTTCAAGGGATCTCATCAAATATCAATTTTCTCACAAATGACCTAGCTAGTTACAACTTGCAACACGCACTCTCTCATTTTTTATTTATCTTTTCTTTTTTCTTTTATTTTTCTATTTCTATTTTTGTTAGGACAATAATAAGAAACAAACCACATAGCCCTCTGTTTCTCCCCACAATATAAACAGCCTTCTTCTTCCTTCCATCTTCCTCATCCTTCTCCCACTCAGCCATGACGTCTTCCTTCTTATCCTCTCCTCTCCCTTCTCTCCCTCCTCCTCCTCCTTTTCCTATATCAACCTCCCCTCCCTCAATTCCCACCTCATAACATTTCTCAAACATGAATAACATTATCATTCCATCATCTCTCTCAGTAATGTCCATCCACATACCCTCCCTCACTAGATCCATCCTCTTCAATCTGGGCCTCTCCCAAACCATCTTCCACACCCACTGAACCATCCAAAATTACCCTTTTACCCCTCCCTACACAACAAACATGACAAATTCTTCACAACAACAAGAACAACCTAGGAGCATCATATTTAATAAATATGAGATGGGTCGTCTCCTAGGCCAAGGCAACTTCGCAAAAGTCTACTACGGAAGAAACCTCGTAACAAACGAAAGCGTGGCAATCAAGGTGATCAAAAAAGACAAGCTTGTTGAGAAAGGCAAAGAGAAGCTCATGAGCCAGATCAAACGTGAGGTGTCCATCATGAAGCTCGTGAGGCACCCACATATAGTTGAACTAAAAGAGGTTTTAGCCACCAAAGGCAAGATCTTCCTAGTCATGGAGTACGTGAAAGGTGGAGAGGTGTTCACTAAGGTGGCAAAAGGAAAATTAACGGAGGATCTTGCGCGCAAGTATTTCCAGCAGTTGATCTCAGCCGTTGATTTTTGTCACAGTAGAGGCGTGACACATAGGGATCTGAAGCCTGAGAATCTGTTCCTAGATGAGAATGAGGATCTTAAGGTTTCGGATTTTGGGCTTTCTGCTTTGCCTGAACAGCGCAGATCTGATGGCATGCTTGTCACGCCGTGTGGGACCCCTGCTTACGTGGCACCTGAGGTTTTGAAGAAAAAAGGGTACGATGGTTCCAAGGCTGATATTTGGTCATGTGGGGTCATTTTGTACGCTTTGCTTTGTGGCTATCTTCCGTTTCAAGGTGAGAATGTGATGAGGATTTATAAGAAAGCGTTTAAGGCTCAATATGTTTTGCCAGATTGGATCTCACCAGAGGCAAAGACTTTGATTTCCAAATTGCTAGTGGTTGATCCTGAAAAAAGATACTCAATTGAGCAAATCATGTGTGATCCATGGTTTCAATTTGGGTTCATGACACCAATAGCATTCTCAATGAAGGAACAACAAAGGGTAGAATTAGATGATGATGATGATGATAATGATGGAAACAACATAGAAGAAATTGATATAAAGAAGAAGAAAAATGAGGGGAAGTCAAGGCCTTTTTACAATGCATTTCAGATAATCTCATCATTGTCAAATGGGTTTGATTTGAGGAGTTTGTTTGAGACGAGGAAGAGGTCGCCGTCGATGTTCACGGCGAGGTTGTCTGCGGAGGCGGTGGTGGGGAAGGTGGAGGAGATGGGGAGGGGGTTGAATATGAGGGTGATGGAGAGGAGGAAGGAGGAGTGTGTGGTGAGGATGCAGGGGATGAGGGAGGGGAGGAAGGGTAAATTGGGAATGATGGTGGAGGTTTTTGAGGTGGCGCCGGAGGTGGCCGTCGTCGAGTTCTCCAAGTTTTCCGGGGACACTTTGGAGTATGTTAAGATGTGTGAGGAAGAAGTGAGGCCTGCATTAAAGGATATTGTTTGGAGTTGGCAAGGAGATACCAATCCTCCATTGATATGTTAAAGTAGAGATTAAGTGAGATTGATTCTATGTAAAGGAAGAATTCTGATTTAGAGATGTTTCATTTGATTTATTTTTCTACTACTATTGTTTATTTTGGGGGTTTTTTCAAGGGTTATGTCTGTTAATTGTAGTATAAACTTTCAAGGTTGTTGCTGTAAGCTAATCAAGTGTTTAAAACTAAACATAACATGAATTTGAAACCTGTCCATAAGCTGGTTTAGAATTTAGGCACTAGAAGAGTTAGTTGGGATTGAATTAATAATTAATTTAAGGTTTAAGTGATTTAGAAGTTGTGAATTGAAACACAATGAAATGCTGATGACTTTTGATTGTCAGGAGTTGTCAAACTATTTGATTTATTTGTAGTATTGTTATTTATTTTGGGACCTAATTTCCAGGCTTTTGGGACCTATTTGAGTTGTCAAACTTTTGGGACCTAACATACTCTATTATTTGTAGTTTTAGAGTTTGAAGTTTGAAGGGTCATCCTGTGAGGATTGAGAAGATTAGGTAAGTTAATTGAGGGTTTGAAAGTCAGATATAAGATGAAGGAAACAATAATCATTTAGTCCCCTAAATATTAACTCACACAAGTCATGAAATAAGAAGGTACTATTTGCAAAAAGGTATGAAGGAATGGTGGAGGAGGGTGGTGAACTTGAACCGCGTTTTCGGTGAGAAAGGAAATGAACTTTAATCCTTCAATGGAGGCTTCCCTTTCTCACGTGGAGCTGAGTAAGAAGCATTAATGAGGGTGTTTTTGACCATTTCAAGCCAAATAAGATGACTCAAAGATGACAGGGATAATGATATAATAATGTCAAACTATGACGGCTGAGTCATACGCGAGTCAAAAGATTAAAGACTACATTGCGCTGAGTCATAATTAAGATTAAAGACTACATTATTGATCACCAATTTTTACCAAATTTCCTAGTTACTGATTGGGCATGTTTTAATTGAATGATTGATGAGTTCGACCCGTTAGTCTGATGTATGTTTTAATGCATTGAATATAAGGTTAATCACCAATTTTGTTTTAAAAATTCTTCTATAAAAAATGTATGTGCTGAAAGTTTTTCACAATATAATCAACCCTGAAAGTTTAAAATCTGGAGTAGCATCGTCTGTAATTAATAATCTAAATGACCAATAGCTAATTGACCAATTGTATTGAGGTGTCATGCCACTTCATGGCCAAATATGGCCCTCTGCCCCTCTATCATATATCTCATTTATGACTTGATATTCCGCTTGATTTTTTCTGATTTGGTGCGTCACTTATTGAGATTAATGAAGTGTAATTTAGGTTGATTTGGAATTTTGGAATATGAAAAGAATGGCATGATAATAGTTTTTTATTTTCTGAATTTTGAAATGTTTTTTGTGCTGTATCATTCATTATCACAGGGTGTGAAAAAGGATAGACGTAGGTAGATGAAGATGGTGGAAGGAGGGCGTATTTAGTGGATTTGTTGTTTTGAAACGTATGAAAAGGGGAAAGTGAAAGATTTGAAAGAAAATAAACGTGAGTAGAAGAGTCCATATCTCGTGATACAGCCCTCTGTTTTCATTTATTTGCGTGATCTACAAGGCAGGTGAAGTAAATGACATACATTTTGGATCATTTTAGAATTCCCTTTCTTATTAGAGAATTAGTACCCTAAGCAACATCCCAATAAAATTTCTATTTTTTTATTTCTCCTTCAATATCATGAGGTATGCCATCTTTAAGGCATATCAACAACCCCAAACCCATCTGAATCAAGGCATAACTGGAACCATTAAGGTTGGTATCTCTGACCCATAAGATGCTGCATTCTCACGTCTCGAACTCAAGACTCGTGGTTACAAGTAAGATCGTGAATGAATTATACCGACACCTCCCAATAATAGCGTATTTAGTTGGTATATAAAAATTAATCATAAATACGGAGTATTAATTTTTTTTGAAAAATCATATTACTTCCGGTAAAGACCTCTTTTTAGAGGTTAGTTTATTACTATATATATGACATTGTTCTAATTTGTCTCGACTTTTCGTTAAATTATTCTTATTGATACTCTTGAAAAAACAAGTGAGTAACAGAGTTGAAATAAAGGCGAGTGGTCAAGATGTTTTGATAATATTGTGTGATTTAAAATAACTTATCGAACATCATTAATCTAATCAAATTATGTAAATAAGTCTTATATATAGAAATGGAGGGAATAACAAATAAAAATCATCTCCGATTTTAAATATATGACATAATTATAATTTTTAACAATATTTTTTCAAACTACCCATATTGGTGCTCTTACAAGAATAATTATAATTAACCAAGAGATGGGAGAACAACCACGGGAGATGATTGATATTTTTTTTTTGCGAATGATTAAGCTGTTTTATGACAACACAACATATACTAACTAATATAATTGACTTCATCCAATTAGTTAAATATATATTTTTAGTACCGGAGACTATTTAATATAGACTAATTTGAATTAAATGCCCCCAATCATAAATATAAGACATATTTTTGTAAACACTAAAAAAAATAAGTAAATCAATTACAAATTGTTTTATCTAAATTTTTCTTTAAATTAGTCTATTTGACAAAATATGTAATCTAATATTATATCACATATGTTACGATTTTTTTTAACTAAAATCACATATGTTATGATTAATTAACCTATTGTAATTTTTTAACTATATCTCTAAAAAAATCAAGTAAATATTATATTATGAACTAGAGACAGTACTTTATATAATACCATCGACATAATAATAAATAAATAAATAAACAAAAATCAACATTTGCAAAAAGTAAAGAATAAAGGGAATTCAACTAAAATATGCAAATAAAGGGGGAAACTGAATTTCCAAATATGTCTTCCCCTTAGCACATTCAAACTTAAAAGTTTGAATAAATACCGAATAGATTCAGTGAAAATACATTTTGAATAGAATTGGTTAAAATGTTGGAAGTAATAACTTCAGTAAAAACTATAGTTATGCCCCAATAATCAAATTTAAGGTGGAAAATGGTTCTAAAAGACTAAAACTTTGATTTTGCCATATTTTATTATTGGGCAAATATGCATTTTCATACTCAACTATTACCTTAGTAGTGTTTCTAATACCCAACATTTTTAGATTTAACAATGATGTACAACTATATATTTCTCGATGATCATTTTTGATACTGACATTATGCAAATATGTAGATTTGATACTTAACAATTACCAATAGGCGATTTTAGTACATAACATTTTCAAAATTAAAAAACCTTGAACACCTGAAACCCCACTCCTTTTCAAGTTCAAGGTCTTCTTTATCTCTAACATTTGAAACCCAAAACTATAACATCATTTTTCATGGTTTCGTCTCACCTCTCCAGTTATCGTCCTCCACCCTAGAGCCGGGAATATGGGTCGAACCCACGGGTTGAGCCCAGCAACCTGCGGGTTTGGACATGGTTTAGAGTTGGTAAAATCTCAACCCATTTAAAACGGGCTATTTTGACCCAGACCATTCAACCTGCGGGTTAACATGGGTTGCCCGGCGGGTTGACGGGTCAACCCTGCTTTTTTAAAAATATATATATAATTATATACATATTAAGAAACCCAAACCCCTTACTATACACTAAACTTGTCGGTTACTCCTCCCTGAAACCTCAACACTTTGTTCTTCCGCTCTAAACCAATTGTTCTCCTTCTAAATCCCTCTCCAATCCTTTCGCCCCCCAAACAATTTCATCAACTCTCAATTCCTTCGATCTCTAAACCATTTGTTCTCCTTCTAAATCTCTCCCTTATTTTTTTTGTTTGCGACAGATGGAGTTGAGGAAGAGGAAGTTATTAAAGTTTCAATTGCCTAATGATGGAGTTTTAGTTTGCTTTATTTGATCTTTGTATTTTGTATTTTTGGTGCACTAGACTTGTTTTATTTATGATATTATTAGAATGATGCAACTCTTAATTTTTAGTCGGTGTTGATATTATTAGAATTTAGAATGCTCATATTTTTTTATATGCATCTCATCGCACTATTTGATTATCGCATGGGCAGTGAGTGACAAGGTCGTTCATATATTTTTTGTCTAGAATTTTTTTTTAAAAAAAAGTGACGGGCTGGGCGGGTTGACCCTGTAACCCTGCAGGCCGGGTTAGGGTTGACCAAATTTCAGCCCATTTAAAACGGACCGTTCTGACTCTGCCCATCTAACCCTTGGGTTGGGACAGACCAACCCATAACCCGCGGGCCAACCCATATTACCTGCTCTACTCCACCCCAACCACCAATCACCAACTCTTTTTACCGTCTTCCATGATTATTATTTATTTTAAATAATTAAATAGGTGCATTTTGTTTTTTAAAAAAAATCTTAGTCCCTAAGCACCGACTCGAGACTTCCATGATTATTATTTACTTTAAATAATTAAATAGGTGCATTTTGTTTTTTTAAAAAAATCTTAGTCCCTAAGCACCGACTCGAGACCATGTATTGTCAACACTAACCAACGAGAGGGGGCAAAAAGTGAAAAAGAAAATAGGCTAGGGTTAAAAAGCGAATGGAGCCTATTGGAAAAGTGTTAATTTTGGACAACAAATAAAAGTGTTGCCAATGGCCTAAGGCAAAGCTGTCACCCTCCACTTTATCCATATTCTGTGGTCTTCTATATATCCCACACCCAACCAATCAAAATTATACATTTTCAACTATTATTATTCTTCTGGATCCCACCCCACCTTATAAATTGCTTCCTTTCACCAAGTTTTGGTAAATTAACTCCCCCAATCTTTTTGTTATACAATTATTAACTCCCCCAATCATTCACAAGCTCTATGATAGATTTTCCTACAGGAAATAGAAAGTCCTTTCTTGGTGACGAATTGTCTCATTGGTATGATGATAATGAATTTAAATTTTGTGCTATAAAGAGATTGCTTTTGGTTAGAATCCATAAAACATCTCCTTGCTGAGATCATTCACAGCAAGGATTGGTATGATCATTCACAATCTGGGTATGATAATGAATCATACCTTGAATTTTATCAGGGTGTGTATGTGGAGATTATCAAAGTGGGTTTTATCTCTTCTAAAAAACTTCCATTTACGTGATATTGTGTTTGACTTAGTTATTTATCAACTGTGTCGAGTTTTGATAATTATCGGTATGAGGATTTTTTGTTTTTGCCCAGATTGGTATGAAGATTTTATTGGTACATAATATGTTCATTAATCTAGGTTACTATATTTTTTAATAAGTAAAAACATTCACTATTATAATTTTTATTAAATACAATTGTTGGTAACTATATTTTTCCATTTTGATCTTGGTACTTGTTTATTTTTTTACAATAATATGAATTAACTTCATTTTATTAGCATTATTAACTGCTATAAAAGAATGAGTAAACTTAATAATTTAATTAGGAGATAAAAACATGCAAATATCAATATCGCGCATAAATCAACTTGTTCGGCTTGTTCTATCTTAACTAGTAGCATTGAATACAAATGGATAAGTAATAATTCTTTGCAAACAAAAAATTTATTAATGTGTTTAACCAACTAGATTTTTTTTTTCTTTGGCAAAAAAAAACCAACTAGATTTTTTGTGTCGTGTCATTTCTTTAGTCTCATACGATGTCATGTCATTTGCCTTTCTCAGCAATAAAATCTGGACAGTGGGATGATTTTGCATACAAACATTGGCTCCGCTTCTTATGATCTCTGCTTCTTGTCATCTAGTCCTTGTATTGTTGTTTCACATTACTTACCTGTTACACCAAACACTTAAAGGTGTCCCTTCATCATTCATCAATCACACTAAATGGTAATTTATTTTCAACATTGTCTCCCCCATGTATCTATCTTTCTATCTATCTATGAGAAATATATATAATATCAATCTAACTCTGGTCAGATACTTAGGTGATATAAGGTTATCTAACTATAGTTTGACATTTAGGTGATAGTGATACACGTGACGTAGAAGCTCACATGTGAAAATTTGTCTTTAACTAAAAGACATATTGCATAATATTATTTGCCTATCATTAACAAGTCATCAGTTCAAATGAGGCAGCAAAACTTCTTGACTGAATTAAATAAGTCATAATTTCCATAAGGAAGAAGATGATGAATGGAGGAGGAAGATGTTTGATTATTATTTTTATTCAGAAGGGCATTTTGGACTTTTCATATTTAATCTTATTACCCCCAAGTGTCAACTTAATTGAATTCATCCAAGATTAACGGAAATCTCATTGTTGATCCTAGGGTAATAGTAGGGTATCATTGTTAAACCTCGAACTAGCTATGTATTAATGACATTGTTCCTCCTATGACAATAATTGATTATCAGAAATGCGCCTTTGCCCTTTCTGAACGAGGTTTGGAGGAGACAGAATTCGAATGCTCATGGAAGTAAAATCCCTAGTCCCCAAGATCTTATCAAGGATCTTAAATCCATTGTTTCCTTCTATCTTTTGGCCAATATGTAGAAGATTGCAGTTTCCTCAAGGAACTCTCTAATTGAATCGCCTACCCTAAATCAACTAAATCAGTGGAATATTTTTATAACAAAAAATGGAATTTGAATTGTTTCTCTCATTGTCGGGTCGTTTTATACTTTGAGGGATCTCTAGTTCAGGTATTCACATAGAAACAACCTGTTGTATCTAGTCACTTATTTATGGTGGGATATTTTCACTTAGCTCTAAATTGGATTAATAATTTCGGCTTTTCAAAAGAGAGTCTCACCATTTAGAACTTTGCAAAACGTAAAGTTGACTTTTCCAATGGGCTCCATCAGTAAAACATACTGTTAATGTTCTATTCATTTACTTTCTCCTTATCAAGTTAATGTTCTCAATTTTCACTTAACCATTCTTTTCCAATGGGCTCAATCAGTAAAGCACACTTAACAGTGAATATAGATATTGCATTGTTACTTTAACCATTTTTTTATTTCTATTCATTTACTTTCTCCTTATCAAGTTAATGTTCTCAATTTTCAGGTTCATGACAATGTAGGAACCATGTAATCTTTGTATTAATTAATATCAGTTTGTCCTTTTATAAATAAAATATAGAACTTAATCAGGGTCTTCAAATATAACACATTCTAATATGTCAACGTTTTTAATTAACTCTATTCATTTCCCCTCAACAACACTAAAGTAAGACATAGAGTGGAGGGGAGAATTGAGGAAGATAATTCTAGTGGATTTCAAAGAAAAAGAAAACACAATATAATAACTCATCTAAGACATGGGACTGTGGGGGAGTACATCTATATTACTACTACTACTACTATTTCATAGTAATTATTATTTTCATTTCTTTCTTATTTGAAATGAAACTCTTTTTTTAACTCTCGTTTTATTACGCTCCATTCTACTTGAAAAACAATGTCCAATTCAATGCATATGAAGAAACAAACCGCAAGCCATAACTCAATCAGAGGAAAGAAAGAATTAAGTGACCATTATAATAGTTTTGCCCCTCCAGTTGAGACTTGTATTGATGATGCACTTCTCTCCAATGCAGCATATAACTTTGTACACTGCAATGTATGTATAACATGTTTGAAAGCTGGGGTGACAAACCAAGAGTCTAATTTTGAGATTAAACACAAAACAAGATGGCTAAGACCTAACTACATATAACTGTAATAAAGTAAATGAAAATATGAAACAAGACATGATAAATTCTTGAACTGTTTAAGCCAAAAATAGAATCTCTCTGCAGAACTTCACTGCATGAATAATAAAGAATGGTAACCTTTGCCCCTTGGTTCATCTTCTTGATGCATTTCCTACCACAAGATTCATGCCTTCCGCAATTTTGACTTCTGCACATTATCAGCATCAGGTTCAATCTTCTTCATGCCAGAAAAAATCTCCTGTCTTCTAGTTCTAGACTTCCCAGCTAATTCTTGTTCATTGTTAGTTTGAGGAGGATCAACTGCAGATTCATCAGCTTCAATGGGTTCATCAACTGGAGAATCATCATTAGGTTTGATCCTTTTCTTATCAGAAACTACAGTCATCATATGGGATTTAGACTCCCCAGCGGAGTCTAGCTCATCATTAGTTCTAGATGGATCAGCCGCAGTATCATCGCCCACAATGGGTTCATCGAGATCAGAAATATCTTTAGATTCGATATTTTTCTCATCAGAAAGAATCTTTGATCCCCTGGATTTAGACTTCCCAGCTGAGTCTTGCTCATTGTTAGTTTTAGGCGGATCAACTGCTGATTCATCAGCCACAATGGGTTCGTCAAGTGCAGAATTATCTTTATGTTCCATATTTTTCTTTTCAAAAAGAATCTTAGATCTTCTAGTTCTAGACTTCCAAGATGAGTCTTGCTCAGGATTAGTTCTAGGTGGATCAACTGATGCTGATTCATCAGATACAATGGGTTCATCCAGTGCAGAATCATCTCTAGATTCAATCTTCTTCTCATCAGAAAGGATAGTTTTTGAGTTCCTCACTGAGTCTTGCTCATTTTTAGTTTGTGTTATATTATCAACAGATTCACCGGCTTCAATGGGGTCATTAAGTGCAGAGTCACCCCTAGAATTGATCATTTTCTTATCAGAGACAATTTTCAATCCTTTACTCTTTGACTTCCCAGTTTCCTGCTCATCATCATTTCTAGGCCTATCAACTGCTGATTCATCGGCCACAATGGGCTCATCAAGTGCAGAATCATCTATAGATTCCATCTTTTTCTCATTAGAGAGAGACTTTGATCTTCTGGTTCTAGACCTTCCACCCGAGTTTTGCTCATTCTGAGTTCTAGGTGGATCAGCTGCAGAGTCATCAGCTTCAATGGGTTTATCAAGAGCAGAATCATCACTAGATCTGATCATTTTCTTATCAGAAAGAATCTTCGATCTTCTGGTTTTAATCATCCCGGTTTCATGATCATTCTTAGTTGTAGGTAGATCAACTGCACAGTCATCAGTTCCAATGGGTTCCTCAAATGCAGAATTACCCGTAGGTTCGATCTTTTCCTCATCAGAAATAATCTTTGACCTTCTGGTTCTAGACTTACCAACCAAGTCTTTCTTGTTCTTAGTTCTAGGTGGATCAGCTGCAGAGTCATCAGCTTCAATGGATTTATCGAGTGCAGAATCATCTCTAGATTTGATGTTTTTCTTATCTGAAAGAATCTTTGATCTTCTGGTATTAGACTTCACAGCTGAGTCTTGCTCATGCTTACTTCTTGGTGGATCATTTGCTGATTCACCAGCTTCAATGGGTTCATCATGTGCAGAATCATCACTTGATTTGATCAATTTCTCATCAGAAAGTAGCTTTGATCTTCTGGTTATAGACTTCCCAGTTTCTTGCTTACTCTTAGTTCTACGTGGATCAACTGCAAAGTCATCAATTTCAATGGGTTCATCAAGCGCAGAATCACCGTTAGGTTCAATCTTTTCCTCATCAGAGAGAATTTTCGATCTTTTGGTTTGAGACTTCCCAGTTAAGTCTTGCTCAGTGATAGCTTTAGGTGGATCAACTGCACAGCCATCAGCTTCAACGGGGGGTTCATCAAGTGCAGAATTATCCCTACATTCCATCTTTTCCTTGTCAAAGAGGTTTTTCGATCTTTTGGCTCTAGACTTACCAATTAAATCTTGTTCTTTCTGAGAACTAGGCAGACCATCTGCAGAGTTATCAACTTCAATGAGTTCATTGAGTGAAGAATCATCCTTAGGTTCAATCTTTCTCTTTTCAGCAAGAGTCTTTGATCTCTTGATTTTTGACTTCCCAACTAAATCTCTCTCACTCTTAGTTCTAGGTGGACTGCCTGCAGATTCATCAGCCACAATGGATTCATCATGTGCAGTATTATCTTCAGGTTTGGTAATTTTCTTACCAGAAACAATCTTCAACCTTCTGTTTTTTAATTTACCAGCTGTGTCTTGCTCATTCATAGTTACTGCAGATTCATCAGCCACATCAGGTCCATCAATGAAGGAATCATCCTTAGATTTCTTAGCCGATTTCGCAGATTCCGATTTGGAGATTCTGGCAGATGCTCTACCCCTACTGATTCATTAGAAGATTTCTATAAGTACTCAAAAGGAAAAAACACTGAAATCTTCTATCAGAAATACTAACCTTGTCTTTGCTCCCTTGGCTGACTCGGATGCAGAATTCCCTTTTATTTTATCCTCTCTGCACATCATGAACAACTTGAAAGTATAAGCTCAGTAGTTCTACTTAAAAGCCAGAAGAAGCAGGTTCAAACCAAAAGTTAACAACAAGTGCATCATTAATTGATGTCATCATAGTAGCCACTTTATTTATATCCAGCGACTAATAAGAACTCCAATACATACGGTTTTATCTTATAATTACATCATTCATGGTGCCTAAAACATAAAACCTATTATCTTTCAAGGAAAGATTGATAGGAAATTTGCAAGCATTGCAATCCAGTTGTACCCGTAGATTTGAGAACTCAGACCAAAATAAATAGCATCTTGCTGAAGTACGCAACATTATCAGAGAAAAGACTAAAATGCCTATAATGATAATGTGCTTCACACAATTTTAACAAAGTGCTCTTTAGAAAAACTCGGGCCAATGTTCGAATCTTTTAACTTCTAGGCCGATTATGTAGATACTAGAGCTGGCAAAGGATAAAGACAGTATTTGCATGGTCAGGATGGTGCTCTCATATCAACGATAAATGAGGGTTTGACTGGATAGCTTGAGTTAAAAACATTAGTATTGGTAGCATTCTGCATCAATGTTTCAACGGATTGAATGGATATTACTTACATATCCATTGCCGCTGTCTCAATCTTTTGAAGATCAATATCTTGATCCTGGCAAGCACAACAGGAAGAATAAGCAAAATCTATCATACAGTTTACAGAATGAAAAAAATAAAATAAGCATCCACGCTTGATACTCACTGCATCTGGCGAAGCATTGTCTGTAATTAACTCCCAGCGTTGCCTCTTAAGGACTAAAAATTCCTCTTCACCATCATCATATAAAACCTATTGAAAAGACATTAGAAACAAAAAAGAGAAAAAAAATAAACAAAGTCTTTTAGTTTAATTCACACTCAAGAGTCACTGCCAAAATATTCAAGTATATAAGCGGGACAAATTCTATATTGTTGACAAGATAGGGAGAGCAGAAGTTCCTCTATGTTACTACTATAATCAGATAATGACATATACTCTTTATTCTTTGTGTACGAAACAATGAGCCAGTTTCTTCTGTTTTTACTAAAGAACCAGTTTCTTAACCTACAACTACAACAATTTTTAAAATTCTTCATGCCTCTCAATAAATATATAGATTTTGGTAACTTTATACATCTAACTTGAAAAGAAAAGTCAGTTTGTTTGAGAATCCAAAACAAGGAATTTTAGTTTCATAGTCCAAAGAATCACGGTAACTTAATAAGTAAAGACCCAAGCAAATTTGTATTATTGCAAAGCACGATAAGTACAAATAAAAAATGAAGGATCAACTTGAAAAATTCTATCAGAAATTCAGAGAATTGACAAAGGTTTAAGTGAGCATTAGGATCTAAACAAATAAAATAGAATAAGTTAAATAAATCTCACCTTGTGCTTTCCCTTGACAGAGTCATAAGAATCAACAACACCTTCATAAAACCTGAAAAAAATGGTAGGTCATTAAGAACGACTAATGGAGGCAAAGGAATTGTATTCATAGGGAAATACATAAAGCTATCATCGAAATGTAAGGTCCACACATAAGAAGATTGAGGGGCAAACACATTTATTTGGGATTAGCACCCAACCCCCCCCCCCCCCCCCCCAAAAAAAAAAAAACATAAAATAGTTTATGTGCTATGTATGTAACTAACATTGTTATTTAAGAAAGCTTTCATATTGTCCCCCACACAATTTTTTATCTCTTTCCTTCAATGTTGTATTCCTTATGCTGTTTATAAAATTTATGAATGAAATAATAGATATAATTGAAGTTTTTAAGTAAATCTATATCTTTTTCTTCAAGAATAATTAATAAAATAATCTTCACTTTGTTTTTTCCTTCCATAATTTTTTTTATTTTCCATTTTAGTCCTTTTTTTGCTCACTGTAGGAAAATATTTCTTCAATGAATTATAAGTCACGTGTAAATTTTCAGTCCCAACTTTTTTCCTTAGTGCTGTAAAGAAAGCTGAAGACTGATAACATCAACTCTAGTTTCCATACCTTAGTGACCTGTCTTTGCACACACATATGACTAAGAAGGCTGAAGAAAATAAGTAACATTGTTTTCTTTAAAGATTAGTATTGACCTATGCCATGGCCAGTTCAGATACATGTGTACAACATCATATGATACAATGTAGTTGGTCTTATATTCTACTCCCAAATTTCAATCTTGAATTTCGCTATCCACCTGCAACGTTGTACTCTCTCTCGTCCTAAATAGAAGGCTACTTTCACTTTTTCCGAAAGTTAAGAAAATAAATTAGACCACTAAATTATAACAAATGTCACATGTGATTAGGATAGATGTTAGTTTATAAGTAAAATAAACTAGTTTTGAGGAAAAAAGATAATATTAGACAATTTAAGTGAATCAAATTTGTTGTATAAAAAAAAGAAATCAATTTTGCAACTATAATTTTTTTCAAAAAGTCAAAGTAGCCTTATATTTAGGACGAGAGGGGGTATAAGAAGTCCTAGTTGATATATGATAGTCAAACAAACTATCACAAAATCAATTCAGAAAGTTTTCATGCCCCAAGGCAAGTCAAAGAATTTCATTGCAGTCAGATATCTTGGCAAAATAATAAGAGTTCTAGCATTTTATGAAGGGCAAAGGTGAACCCAATAGCATGATAATTTCTAAAAAGGTGCACCTAAGTAGTATGGTAATTTTGAGGGTGCAAATTTGATACTAGTAACTTAAAACGGGGAAAATTTGTTTTTTCATCCATTGAAGTTAAGTTTGACCATGATGCTGGGTGCACCTTTAAAAAATTACTGTGCTGCTAAGTGTCTCATTTTAAATAATAAATGTAAAATTTGCACACTTAAAATTATCATGCTACTGGGTACGCCTTTTAAAAATTACCATGCTATTGGGTGTACTTTTGCCCATGAATGAAACCATGACATGCATTCAAGCATACCAAAAATTGGTAAGAGATAAATATAGTGATAGAAATGGATTGTGCATTGGTGCAATGGAGATACTTACATCTTATCCAATGGCCACCAGACCTTGATCCTGCTCCCAACTATCTGAAGATTTAAAAACAGAAAATATACATTGAGAAATTTAGCCTAAGAAAAATGCATACATTGAGAAATAAGTAACTTGAAGGGGGCAGATTTCACAGGATGAACACAATGAAAAAGCTTTGGGTGTAAAAGAGTTTTCGTTAGAAGTCCAAAAAATCAAGCTTCCACGTCAAATCTTATCGTGGCATTACCACTCAAACACAATGGTAGTCCTTACAGGCATAGCTTTTGACGCTGGGCCATGATCATGCATGATTGAAAATAATGAAACACATTTCTGCTCAACTGTGTACTAATAATGTGAAGGCAACAACATTGTTCCTCCATTAGTCTAAACAAGACATCAACTCATAGGAAAGATTAACACAAACACTTTTTGATTGTCATTTTTAAAGAATACTATACCAGTTAATGTAATAAAAATGCTGAAGATAAAGTGACATCTTAAGGTTTTGTATGGAAAAGATTAAAATCTCAATGCCTCTCTTTATATTTCAAGCGTGGTATTCCAGAGGGGTAATTTCATTTGAAACATGATTTTACAGAAGGGTAGCCCATGTAATACATACCTTACCACCTGCAGTCCTTCTCCTCCTCTTTGGCTTTGTTTGAGGGGTTTCTTCAACTTCAGTCTGTTTATTAACCATAGACTCAGTTAGTTGCAGCTAAAATTCGTCACAACATTTGTCCCAAAAAGACTAGCAAAATGATGTCACAAACAACTATATATATAAGTTCTGTTACAGAAGACAGCATCAGGTCATTGACATTACCTTAATAGTACAGGAGTCATTGCCATCGTTCTTAGACATAGCATAGACCTTCCTCCTTTTCTTAACATTTGTTTGTGATAAACCCTGATCATCTTCTTTATTTGATTCCATATTCATCACCGGCATGGCTTTCTCATCTTCACAGCCTTCATTGCTGGAAATGCTATTTTTCCTTGGCCGGCCCCTTCTGCGATGGCTTTTGTCAGGTGTGCCCTGATTTTCTGAAGGGTGAGCGGGGTCAATATTCTTATCTTCACACTGGGACTCTAAAGCTTCACTGTCTTTATTTTGATATTTCTTCCGAGCAGTGTCATTTAATAAATCATTGTTTTCAAGAGGTGTACGCTCAATATCACTATCACATGCCCTTCTAACTTGAGATGTTTTTCTGGATGTCTTTTTCGCTTTATGTTTTTCTGAACTTGATTTTTCGACTGGCTTTGAATTTCCATTTTCTAAATTGGTTTTTGTAGTTTTTCTTTTCTCATTGTTAGTAAGATCAGAATGGGGTTGCCTCTTTGCACTTTTCTTTTTGAAAATTTCAATGTCCACGGTAGAACTGGGATTTCTTTTGTTCAGCTTGGCATCATCCATAGTTTGGGCACCATGTCTTGTATCTGGTTCCTGGTCCTTAATCATACAAAGAATGGAGATGTTTTAATATTGTTGAAAACAAAGGGTTTCACATAATAGTCTTCACTTTATTTCATTGATGTGTTTACATACTTATAATATAAAAGTTTCCTAAAAGATAATAAAACTTCTCCTACAAGTTTACCTAACATGATTCCCTAATAAAAACATAATATTCTTATACTCTAAATATTTTCTAATACTATAATTATTTCCTAATGATCTTCTAACAAATATATTAGAAATTCAATGGAATAAAACTCTGAATGCTAATTTTCACCGCGATAAGAGAAGTAGGGAACAAGACTCCAAATCAATCCCTTTAACTTAGCAAATTCAAAATTAAAAAAAAAAAACCGTCAAAAACTAATAATAGGTATACAAAGGAAACAAATGGAACACAAGTCAGAATGGAAAATTGCTAATTACAAAGAACAAGAAGAAAATATGGCTTGACTATTCTCATATGGAAAGTTTTCAATTATTATTTTGTTTACTGAACGACCAGAAGATAGTAATGCCATGTCTTGAATCCAAAACCAGATAGAATGCCTACAAAGAACATGCCAAAAAGCTGCGTGGGAAACTAATGAAAAACTGGAATTGTGATAGAATGTAAATGCAACCTAATAATTTATAAGGAGATGGAAAAAGATAACTACATCACAGTATTGGTCATCTACACTAGCATATAGAAAGCTCATTTTCACTAGCTTGAACCTGGAAGCATTGCACCACAACCAATCCTAATTTACATCTAGCTCAAAGACTCAAATCATCTTGAATAGCTGTTTGTTAGAAAACACAAATCTTATGTGGAGTATGGATCATGAAACCATATAAGGTCCTATTATTACAGAGTATTTATTAAAATAGCGAAAAATGACAGAACACAATACATTAGGGTAATTATACTCCAACAATACACAATCAATATATGGAATTCTCACTCAATCTATTGTTGCAATTTCTTTACCCACGCCCAAATTGGTAGCCTTCTGGAGGAATCACTTCCTTCCAGCAAGAATATAATATTTTGACTTGATTGTCCCGATTAAATACGAGTAACAAAAGGGATAGTAACTAAAGATCTATGTTGACCCAAGTTCGCTTGCACCATATTATTCATGAAATAAAGATCTATCGCTAAATCTATGTTGATCTAAAAGGGATAGTATCTAAACTAACTGAATCATCAGTATCAGTAAAGGTTCCCTAGAAATTATCAGAATTAAACTTGTCACATGGTTTCCCATGTTATGAAGCAAAAGCAAGATTAAGCAAGACGCTTGAAAACCACTTATGCCAGTGAATTGGATAATCTATAATATAAGACCAGTAGAACACACCAATAGATTCCCAGAACCATTTGAAAGATTGCATTGAAGAATTTCAGATCGTCTCTGGCAAATTGAAACTACTATTTCAGCAAAAGCATCCAGAGGCCTGCCTGTGGACAGCACCGCTCTCATCATCACATAGGGCTGAAGCTTATCAGCACAGTTGGTAACAACTTTCTCCGCCAATGACCAAGAGATAGGTGAAATAGTCTGGCAAAATGAATAAAGTCAATTAACAAGAGTGAACAAAAGGAGATGAGAAATTATCAATGTATTGCGAAGGTTACCTGGTTTTCCTTTGTCAAGCTATCTAATATTGGCAATAAAAGATCAGTGGAAACTTCCTCACTCTCATCCAAGACCATTGTCATTATTGCTTCCATGGCAAGGGCCACAACCTCAGGGTGGTTTGGCCTGAAATTGAGCGAGGAAAAGAAAAACCATTAGTTAAACTACAAGCGCATAGAATTATTTAGAAGGAAGAAAAAAAGCAAGCTAGTTTTGCATTAATATTAATACTTATCACAATAACAGCATCCTTAGATTTTAACCACTACTTAATGGCAGAGAGTAAATAGAGTGACATCCCCAACTCTCTTGGCTACACCACTTCACTAGTGATGCCCAACACAAACAAAAAAATTATCAAGGGCATTTTAACCTTCAGAACACTTCTCAAACATTTTCTCAAGGATTACAGATATATAATTTAAAAATCAGGTCCTAATTACACTTGAGTTCAAATAACAGAAATGCTGACATGGCTCCAACCTAATAACTCTTAGGAAAATCTGAAACATATGTACAATCAAGTCATCACATTCAAGATCCATCAGCAGTAGGCATGATCTGACCCTCGCAACATTCTCAACAATTAAAAGTGCCTTTTCATAACTGCGGCTTGGTACATCAGATAATTTTTCAAAAGCTTCAACCATGAGCTTGAAAATCTCCTGTTCATCATGAAATATCGTTCAATTGTCATATAACTCCAGCAAGAAAATAAATGGCAAAATCATTTAGAAATTGTAATCTGTATTTAAAATTTCTTTACCAGGTTTGATAGAAACATGGCATTTTGATTTATATAATAACTATTATTACCTTCATATGCTCATCACCATAAGGGGCATCTGGCGCTGTTATTCTGGTAATCTCAGCAATGCAAGATGCAACAGATATCTTAACAAGCTCGTCTGCGTGCCTTAAAAGTTCATTAGAAATCAATGCTTTCATTGATGGTAGAATTGCTTCTTTCACGGCCTCATCTGGTTCTTGATCCAAAGTTGATAATATATTTTCAAGTTTCTGAAAGTTAGAAAATACAAGAAGAGACTCAAGTCAGAGTCACACTGGGATGGGAGGGCCAATTGCAGAGGAATTCTTTTATCCAGAAAGATGCAATGCCTGAGGAAGCAAAATTTCACACACCCACCTATAGACACATGCTTACATACAATGCAAGAATTAACAAAAGGCCATTCACTATAACATCAAAAATAGGAAGATCATCAATTTCACTTGTTAACAAATACTCCCTCCGGTCCCCATAATATAAGAGCTCAAAATTTGACTGGTTTCGGCCCAAAATATAAGAGTTCACCCTTACATTCTCTCATCATTTAATGTGTTCTTTACTAGTTTACCCCTAACTCTCTTTCATATTTAATAATGCTTACATATTTCTCTCTCTCAAAAGTATGATAATTAATGAGGGCAAAATTGAAAAAAAAAATAACTTCAGACACCCATCTAACTTTCACATGAGTTTTCTTAAGAAATATGTTTTGACGACAGAGCTTCTTATATTATGGACCAAAGTGAGTACCAATAAGTAGCCTGAAGTAGCTTAAAGAAGCAATAGACCACAATGACAACCATTCCAAGAAAAAAGGAACTCAAGAAAACTGCAAAACTTCAATTTGACAATGCTCCATTCAGATGCAAAATTTGTGTGAGCCAGCCCATTAGATATGCCTATTAGCCTCTAGACCCTTAGCTCCATTCAAATGGGGTTTTTTTTCCACCACTAGCTTACCCTATCCCTAATGAAACTCCTACTAAAAAATCCATACACCAAAAGAAATGGCAAGACAGGCATCAAAACACACACTACATCACAAAAAAAAAATGGGCAAGGAAAACCATGAATAACAAACCCATAGTGCAGCACAGCAAATAAACACCAACTCAATAAATACAACAACAAAAAAAGAAATTCCACAAAATAAATATACAGAAAAAGAAAGGGCAATTGAGGAAATTACATCAAGGAGAGCAAGAAGCTGATCAATGGAAAAGGAATGATTGAGAAGACTCTTCCCAACTTCCACAAGCGTCTGAAGGGCTTCACTATCAAAAGAAGCCATCAAATTGAAGCACAAAAACCTACAAACAAAAGAAAAATCAGCCACATTAGCAAATAAAAGTAAAGACCCTCAATTTATATAACCCTAACACAAAGAAAAATTCAAAGAATACAATACATACAGCTCTCAACAATAGAGTGTGTGTGTGAGTGATATATGGGAAAGTGTTGAACTTTGAAGCACAGGCTTCAAGTATAAGAGGTTTTGGGATTGACCCATTTTAGCAAAGTAATCAGAACAAAGAAAGAATCGCTAATTCATGGTGCTTGCGGAAGTTTCTGAGGATTATTAGTGTGAGTTACTATGGGAATGCTTCTTCCTTTCTCTCATTGCCGCTTTAATTGCCTCTGTTTCTGTTTTTTACTCTCTCTCTATTCACCAACTATTCATTTCTCGTAATACTGTTCCTAAATATTTCCTAAATATACGATCACTTAAGCAAATTTGGAGAGATTAAGGTAGAAATTCCAATGAGTTAGAATTACGTGAAATTTTCAAAATACCCCTCACCTAAGTTTTAAAAATATCTCCTTCTTCAAGCCACTATTTTTTGGGGTGAAGGGAGTATAGGGGTAATTTGGGGAAAACTTGAGTCAAATTAGTATATTTAGGAACAAGTTCTCCTCCCTAAAAGAATCTTATATTTAGGAACGGAGGGAGTATTAAGGAATGATAGTTGGTCTTAAAATTCATATTAAATTTGTCACTTTTTCGAACTTCACCGTTTATTATTGAATGATGTGTTTCACATTTTCAATTTTAAAGCTCCATTAATAATATGGGTAAAGTGGGGAAAAACATTTAATGTGACGGTTGGTGACTTATGTTAAGAAATAAAAATTGTAGGTAGTTTGTGACTTATAATAAGAATATGAGTGAGTATGAGTATGACTTGTTAGGGTGGGAATAATGGCTTGCCTTGTAGTGCAATTGATTGGCTTGAGTCTAGCATGTGGCCTATTATAGACCATTTTGCTTATTAGAGACCATTTTTTCAGCTTTGAACTTGACATGTGGCTTGCACCAGCCTGACTATTAAGTTGTTAGGAGACCTCATAACAGAGGTGAATGATGAATGAGACCATTTAAATAAATGTTTAGAGAATGAGAGAGAATAGAGACTCTAGAATAGAATAGAGGATTATATAATTGTAATTTTATATTAAGAATTAATAACAAATAACATCAAATAATATAGTAATATAATTTCTTATTTAAATGAATGTTATTTACCTTCTTATTAGACCAGACTGATAGGCAAACCTGTTAAGCAAAACAGTCCAAAAGAAAAAGTCTGGGTCTTGGTAAAGTAGGAAAGAATGCATTAAATAAGAAGAGAATGTTAAATGAGCTCTTATATTTTGGATCAAAATCATTCAAATTTTGGGCTCTTACATTACATGATGGATGATGGATAGAGTAAGAGTACATATTGACCTCAAGCTTTGAATTCTTGCTGTCAATGTCATGCACCATTATATTCTACCATCCTGCTTTTTCTTACTGGGAAACAATTTATTCGTCATCACTCATCAGTCATCACTAGTTCACTTCATTGTGTTAGGTTGGCCACTCCACTAATGTAGCTGTTTGGTTTGAGGGATGGAGAGGAGGGGAGGTTATTATATCTTTTTTGGTTCGATTAAAGAGGAGGGGACTCCGCGAGGTGCCAGCCAATAAAGGTTGGTCCAGTTGGTAAAAGAGTTCGACTCATAACTGTGTGGTTGTGAGTTTGAATCCTGCCAATTTAAAAACCTTATTGGTGAATAATCTGTAAGTACTCCCTCCAGTCCCTAATTTAAGAGTTTAAAATTTGAATGACTTTGGTCTCTAGTATGAGAGTTCATCTCACATTTTCTCCTCATTTAATGCGTTGTTTCCTACTTTACCCCCAACTCTCTTTCATATTTATTAATGTTTATTTATTTCTCTCTCTTAAAAGTATCATAATAAATGTGGGCAATATTGGAAAGGAAACATTAACTTCAAACACTTAACTAACATTCACATGTTTTTTTTTTATCTGCAAATATTCACATGTTTTATTAAGAAGCGTTTTTTTGGCTGCTAATTCTTATATTAAGGACCGGAGGAAGTACCTCTTGAGTGCTCTTTGAGCTCAAAGTCCCCTCCGCTGATATTTTGTTTGGTTTGGGAGGGGGAGAAAATAACAAATATATGACTATGCCCTCATACATTAGTTCATAGACTTTATATTTTTATCTACACATATTAATATAACTACTTGATAGTATATTACTATGTTTTTAAAATATTAATTCATATACTGATTTTTTTGGCCAAAACTCATATCCCGATTTAACATATAATGTTTATACACAAATTTTTGAGAAACCATTAGTATATCAGTATATATGTCTGTGTAATTGGATCAATGATCCAACATCAAGAAACAGTTAATATATCAAAAAAACTTTGAAGAAATTTCGGATTATTCGAATTGGATGACAACTGGGTTATGAAATATCACCAAAGGCTTGTTCAATCCACCCGTGACAACAGTATGTACTAATGGTTTTTTAAGGCTTGGTCATGGGTGGATTGTAATATTGCTTTTCCCTACTTTTGTTTCAAGTTCGAACTGCTCTTAACACAGTTTCACATAATGATTTTGCTTAATTAGTAGGTGCCATGGGTCACGAGCAAAGAAAAGAAGAAAAGAACATGACAATGGCGAGCAAGTGTGTGGCAAAGAGAAAGGACCAGTATTTATCTGATATTCTGATTCTCTCATGGAGAAATAAAATTTCAATATATAAAAAGAAAGAAGAAGAAAAAGAGAGGAAAGGAGTTGACACAGAAGTGGCCCTAGCGGGGGAGAGGTTAATTTTTTGGTTAATCACCGCCCGGTTTAATCTGGACTCGAGGGGTAGGAGTATTGCCCACATAGATAAGGTTGTCTCATCTCCCAATAAGAGCGCTTCCCGGGATTCGAACATGTGTTCTCATCCTTACGGGGGTTGTAGCCCACTTACCAGTTCAACCAACTATCTATTGGTGGGGGAGAGGTTAATTTATTTTGATGCAAAAATATATTTTGAGGGTATTTTTGGCATAAATGGAGCATAACTTTTGCTCTCCCTCCAAAACCCGGGAATGAAAATGTGGGGTTTTGAAGGGGGAGTGAAAGGGAAAAATTTTGGCTCCCTTCCCTCCCATTTTTCACACTAAATAAGAGGAGAGGAGCACATTCCATCTCCTCCCACTCCCTCCCTTCCCTTCGAACCAAACAACTCCTAAGATAAGAAATGCACCTTTTCCCCGCTTGTGTGCTTGAGTTGAGTTTGAATTAGTTATTAAAGAGTGATTGTACATTTTATTTAAGGAGTTTTGTCTCAATTTACTTAAAAGCATTTAAAAAAGTTCTTTTCAAGGTTCTCAAGTAGGTGTGTCTCAATTATTGATGAATACTCTCTCACTTTCTAAATATAAGAACTATTCACAAATGATAGTTAAGTTGGTAAGTGAATTTTAACCCTTGTAAGAATAAAAGTATGTGCTCAAACCCTTATAGCAACATGTCACCCTGTGGAGCGACATGCTATTACTCATTTTTTTATTAATTGTAGCAACATGTCACACCCTATGGCGCGATTTCAGATGACTTCTAGGATGATTTGGATCCAAAATATCATCTTGCTTTTGATTTTTTTTTTTTGAGTGAAAAATGAATTTTATTATTTGCGGATAATTACAGGTGGTTACAAAGCTTTTTTATGATTCATTTTATGACTAAACATGTCATTTGAAACTAATGAGAGGGCAAAATGATACTTGAATTTCTTCAACTTTGATATTTTCTTGCTAGCGCCTGATTGATTGATCTTTATGTTTTGATTATGATTGTAGTTGCTAATACCTTAGAAAATAGATCTTGTACTAGTTTTTTTATGTCAAAGTATGTATTGTTGCCGCTGTTAAAGCCCTCATTAGAGTCAAAGATTTGCAATAAAGTCAAGTTTGTTTACTCAGATGATTATAACACCAAGAAGATTATGGAAGATTTGTTTGATATAGACAGTTTTATGTTGAAATAATAATTCTGAATTTTATGGAATTAATTACTGACAATTTTTGTGACTGCTTAGTTTATGCGGAAACACCTTTTTTTCTTTATTTTGGATTAGTTTTTGTAAGAACTATGCAGATTTTAAAGACATTAGCGTTTGATGCTTCATTCTTTTTTCAAACTTTCCCAAACAGTGTTTGAAATCTTTTACAAGTGATTCATTAATGTTTTGTTCATCGCCATATGTTTGGCAAGTATTATATTGGTAGAATTGGTAGAATTACCATAGTTAGCTGCTATTATACTACTATTATTGTTTTGTTACAAGTAACTAATAAGCTCTAAGACCTTATTCCTCATGACTATTAATTTATTATGATTAATAATCATTATAAACAAAACGGCTCGAAGCGCGTGCGAGAAGCCCAGATGAAACATCTCACTAATGTCGTGCATAATACCTAATTATTTTCTATCCAATTTTACATTGTCAATACTATATTTGTTCTTTTTCATACTTTCATAACTTACCTATATTTGTTCTTGTTCATATTTTCACAACTTACATGTTTTATCAAATGTCCAAGAAGTTTGTGTACGCGTGGAAATGGATAAACTATATTGAATCTACCTTGTAGACTAATCATTCTTTGTGGCCAAATGGGCCCTTGGAAGATGATTGTTTCGTAATTTTTGCTATATATTGCAAATATTTTTTCTTAAAAATGTATTCATCTTTTTAGTTTTAACAGAAAAAATTGTCATCACAATAAATTTCAGAGATAGGTTAATCTTCCAGTGCGCTTTTCTAGTTCTTGCAATAAAATCTATTTCAAAGAAAAACTAGAACAGCCAAGTTGATCAAATACCGGATGTGGTACTTTTACAATCCACACAGTTCCTGTTTTAAAAAACTGTTTTAAAAGAGTATTGGAGTTATAGGGAGGGAATCAAGTGTGCAGACTTTCTAGCCCGAACAGCACATTCGAATGTAACAGCCAATGTCACCTTGTTGACACCACCAGAGACATGTTTAAATTTGCTTGGAGAGGGCCTAGGCACAATGCATATGCCTCATACCAGTTTAGATTGATGGCAATCCTTTTTAAACTCAAGCTTTAAGCTTGACTTTGTACTTCAAAAAAAAGAGTGTTGGAGTACTTGAATGCTATTTTCCATACCATCCTAAACAAATGTCCCTACGCTAACCAATCATGTAATTGCAACCATCCAAATCAAGAAAGGGAAGAAGGATTAATATCAGCAAAGTTTCTCTTTCCTACATCCTCTAGTAAACAGCTAAGAGGAGAGAGAGCTTTGATTATTTAAAACAGACAATTTAAGTTCTAACTGAAACTTCGGTTCTCTGCATAGTTATAAATCCAATAATAGTAACAATTTTAGGGATCCCTTACACAACAAACCATTAATTGAGCGCTTGTGCACACAAGCAGAAGACAAAAACCAAAAAGTTTCCATCTTCCTCTTGAAATATCATATGGTTCCCCCCATTGAACCTGCATCTAAAATTTCAGGTATACAATTTCAGTATCATATGGTAAAATTCGAAATGAGATATATTTATAATTAGAGTAACATGTTAGTAGGCATCATCACTTCTATCATGAAATTCAATTGTTAGTATTGATTGATCAAGATTCTGCAGTTACTAAAACAATATTCAAATGCTGTACAGGTTGAAACGGCAGACAATAAACAAAGAACAAGAACTGTAATTAGAAACAAACCAACACAATAGATAAAATACAAATTCCAGAAAAGATGAATACAAATACAAATTTTATTAAAGATTAATTAATGCTTTGTGGTTACTTGAGAAATACATATTGGATTATTGTTAAAAATGCTGGATAAAAGCAAATGCCATCACTTATCCATAAGAAATATACATTTCACATATGCATAAAGATGCCGTCATGCACACAAGTTCGAAATTTCTAAAAAATTAAATATCATGGTATTTCAAAATAACTTCATTTAAACAATCATACACAATAAATGCATACCTAATTTGTTCAGTGCAACCATTACTATGTTGGCAAAAAAGAAAAGAAACCTTTAGTGTGAGCATAATTCATGAATCAGCCACTCACTGCACTGACTAAACAGAATTGAAAGAAAACAAAAACTTTTACCTTAGCATACGATATATAGGGGGCAGTTACACTCAGCGTACTGTCCTCTTACGCTTAAGTTGCTTGATCTGCCCCACAATGTAACCGATGACCTCTTTCAATGTAGCCTTCCTGTTTTCCTTAAAGTTCCATAGTTCAAAAACAATATATCTACCACTTGGATTGTATTCATTTAGTTCTTTGAAGGCTGTAACAACTTCCATGTATATATCATTTCCCCATTCCTCCTTGAGATTTCGCAGCATTTCATCATTTTCATCAATTATTTCCTGCATCAATATAACATCAAGTGAGGTTTCTATATCAATCAATTTACCTGGACTGGAGGTAGTAATGCAAATAACCTGACTAGAAACTACAGAGAAAGACAGAAGAACAATAAGAAACAAGAGTAGCATTGTACAAATGCAAGGGATCATGTTGGACTCAAACTACAATTGATAACATTCATAGTCAGTTTTAAAATAGATTGCACAAAAAATCAAACTTTCTGATACAAAAGGTGTGACACTCACACGTAGTCATTTATTACCATCTCAACATTAATTTTGAGAAAAATAGTGTGTCATTCGCAATATGCAAAGCTAAATGTTTATTCATCTTAGTGAGGAATAAATTTATACAAAGCAGCCAAATAATCCCTGAAAATCATATAATGACTCTGACAAACTAACTCAGGAGATTGAAATAAAGCAAGATAGGACATAGTTGCTCGAATGGTAAGGAGAGGGTAACAGAGAATATCATACACCATTATGGTAAATAAACAGAGTATAGTAAGAGTGATTGCTTGTGGAGGCAATCCCAACAGCAGCAGCCAAACCCAGGGTAAACATTACTTAAAATAAGAGGAGGCACATGTCAAGCATATCTTATGGGTTTTCTTAAGCATACCTCAGTTTTATCATGATCTTGGATCACTTTGAAAGGATGCCAGGCAGAATTCTTCAAGTTCTCTTGCCATAAGGAGCATAATTCAACACCCTTTGTCTGAGCATCTTCGAGAGAGTACCTTTTCTTGCAAACATTCACAAAAACCTTCTCATCAAGCTCCCCCATTCTCTTGATCCCAACATTAGTTCGGGCATTCAGCATATTCTTTAGCCCCTGAGACAATTGTGTAAAGAAGAAATTTTAGGGTTCATAATCTTATCCTGACACAAAAATCCTAGTCAAGAAACTATGTTTCACAGTTTAGCATGATTTTCATAATTCAAATAAATAAATAAAGTAGTTATTCAGTTTTTGTCATATCTAAATTGATACAAATTTGCTTGGAGGAAATCAGGTAACAGTACAAAACAACAGAAACATTAATAATGTCAATTTCACTACGACTACATATTCGATAAAGAAACAAGAATAATCCATCCTTATCTCGCCCTTTTCTACTAATTCCAATAGTTCATAAAATATCAGATTATTCATTCCTTATGATTTGTACTGAGAATTGAAATGTACAAGAAATATATATCTCTTTTTTTATCCCCTTCAGTCTCTCCCATAAACACGCATATAAAAAAATGCCTCACCAGTCCCATAAACACAGCAAGAATCCACATGTTTAGCAGAAATTTGTTTAAAACATATAGCAATACAATGAAAATCTTTCAACTATCATTAACCATTTACGCTATAAGAAAAAATTTAGGGATCAGGAATCAACATATAATAAAAGAAACCATACTTCAATTAGTTCTTTGCGAGCATCCTGTAGCTCGTCATTGCTCTGACGTTCCTTGACAATCAGAGTCTGATTCATGGATTCCATATCATCTAATTCAACTTCTTTTTGTTCCAACTCATCATTCATTTCTTTAACCTTCTTCTGGACAGCATCATCATCCCCAAGATGCTTCCATACTTGTAACTTCCCTTTCAACTCTTCTATTTCCATTTCCAACTTCTGCTTCGCATCAAGCTGCTTTTCCAACTCAATTATTTTCCTCAATGCCTCCTCTTTCTCTCTCTGAAAACATTGTGATGCATATAAGCAGGAGATTATTGTGCATGTGAAATTAAGAATTGAGCCATAGGTAGCAAATGCTAGACTGCTACAAAGTAATTTTACATTCTAGACAATATAAAGAAGGGAAACCTTTTGCTCTTCGATAAGTCTCAAAACATTTCCATCTGCTTTCTTGCGCTCCACAGAAGCCTTATTAAGGGATTCATTCCTTAGATCTTTCTGGAAGGAGAAACATATCACATTAGTATCTCATGGAAGTACATCAGATGTGCTAATGCATTAGATTAAATACTAACACAATTGCAACAACGATAGAAATTGAGATATTAAATATCTACTAGGGAATTGCAGGTGGACTTGAAAAGCAATATCACAGAAAAGGGTTTTCATGGGATCATTAGAGCTTATATGCTTCATATGAAATGAGTATTCTAGTTCTTCTTCACAACCCCTTTGAATGTAAAAATATAATAACTTTTTCATATCTATATATTTCTACAATGAACATACTGTAGGTCCCATTCAAAAATGGGGGAACTCATGATTCCAGTAACAGACCAAGAACAGAAAACAGTCATACAAGTTTACATGGGTGGTTATTGATGAACATGTGAGATCAAGGGGAAAAGCTATGTATTAAAACTAAAAGACGAAAAATGCCATATATTATTACCATCCTTTTATCTTCTTCAAGTTTCTGCTTCTCTTGCTCTGTTACTACCTCTCTTTTGTTTAAATCTCTGCTCCATAAATCAAGCTTCCTCTTTTTTGCCTCTAACTCATTGTTTAACCTTTCTTGTTCATCCAATATTCTTTGTAACTCGTCCCTCGCCCTACGCTGTAATTTCTTTGATTCTGACAAAAAGATGAAGCATTTACTAACCAATATTTTGCATGTAACTTTTGAAAATAATTTGAATTACAGTAACATAAAAATGACATCAAATTAGTATATCATCATTTGGAGCCTTCAATGGCACATACAAACACAAAAAGCCTTTGCAGACAGAAAGTAGACAGACCTTCAAGAAAAGCATGATGTAGCTGGTCTTTCTCATCAAGCATCCTACTCAATGACAAAGTCTTCTCGTTGTACTTGTATTGCATTTTATTGAGGTTTTCATTCGTCATATCGATTTCCTTTGCTAGGTTTTCCACGACATAACTCCGGCTTTTTGATGCTTCATGGACAATATCTGAGACAGTTTTTAAGCTTCCTTTCTTGCGGAGGAACTTCCCTATTGGCCCCTCACAATTATAATCATCCTCCCGAGCAATCCATCCATAAATGTTTGAGCCCGGCTGAAGGCTTTGCAGTTTCCAATCCATTTTACCATAATGTTTCGTTTCAAATGACTTTTCAAAATCTCTAGCATTCAGGAAACCATTCCAATCATCACTAAATACTACCACAGCTTCAGGAGTTAATTCATTTTCAGTTAACATATGAACATCTAGGGGCTTGTACTTGGCCAATTCCTTAAGCCAAAACTCAGAATCTTGTAAACTCTTGTCCCTTATGTTTACCATTATTCCAGTCCAGGGCCAGACATAAAGATCATCTTGCTGAGGTTGACTGACAGGTTTTCGCAAGGTTGGCTTAGGGACTTGCTCAGCCTCACCACATAAGTCAGTCTCCAAATATTTGGCCAGAGCAAGATGGTTGGCCTTCTGTTTTGCACTTCTATTAGCCGAGCCCTTACCCACTCCCGACGCATGTTGCAGCAAGTCTTTATACTTATAGTCTTGCTTTTTCTTTCCAGCACAGAAAGGACATCTGAGAGTTCCATTTACATGTTTTACTTTGTAGATTCCAGCCTTAAGTTGTGCATATGGTTTCTCCTTATAGTCATCAATCTCAGATTCACTGATATCTGATTCTTCTTCAGAGCTAATGTCCATTAAGGCTCTGCACACAAATAACAAAATCAGTCCAAAATCAAAAACCAAAGGTTGCATACAGGAGCTGGGAGACAAACCATAGAAGTTAACAAAGCCAAAAAAAAAGCATAATGTAACTTGCCAAAAGCTCATCAATATTCAATTTTATCAAACCCAGATGCATATAAGAGCAAGGCTGAACCAAAAAAATAACATTGAATATAAAGAACCATATCCCATCCCCCAGGGTTTAGAAAATAGCATAAGTTCTACAGTTTGAATGATATACACATTCACATATCGACTAGTAAAATATCTTCCAGGAAAGATTTGTCTCTAAAACAACAGTATAAATTCCAAATAAACATCTTTACATGCAAGTATTGTTTCGCAGATGCATCACATGCAACATATATGATGCTTTTACATAATTCACAAAATAAAAATCTCTTAAAGTTTTTCATTCTTCTTTTCCCTAATTAAAAAAAAATATATATTAGATTCCGAGAAAGTGTAAGCCTTAAAGCTACCAATGATTGGTATTTCTTTGTTGCTATGTTAAATATCCATATACATATTGAGAAGTTATCATGATTTACCACACCCAAAATCCCTAGCCATATAGCAAACATTCAGGTACTACATATTATTATTATCAACTCAAAAACTCAGCATATGCAACCAGCATCTTCAATTTTGTATCAAAACAACATGCAATATCATGAAGCAATCCAAGAAATGGCTCATCTGAGATGAGATGACAAAGACCTATTACAACATCATAAACCTTAAAATATATCATAAACCTTACAACATCATCAGATAAAGTTACATACTCTCTCCGTTCCTAAATATAAGATCACTTTCCCTATTTTGAGTTGATTAAGAAAATTAGTTATTTACACATGATATTACCAATTTGTCCCAACTATATACCCTTATCCTCACTCTCCTCTTTTGCTTGTTATTATAGATAAGCATTATAGGGTTAATTTGGAAAAAGTTAGAAAGTGATGTCACTATTTTCCTCATACATTTCAAGCTAAGCAGAAAAGTAACATTATTTCTCAAAAATAAAACTCCAATTAAACCTCTCTGATATACTTTATAGTAGTAAAAAACAAATGGGTATTTCAAACATAACTAATACTGAGCAAAAATAAAATCACAAGTGTGAAATAACCGAAATGAGCAGCACAAAAGTACAAAACAGAGACATCACATCAATGCAAGAAAACGCATTTACTTAGTAAAAAAACAGCATAACGAAAGGAAATGCATAAAGGCAGTGAAAATGTGAGCATGCAAAGGAATAAAATGAGTGAAAGAGTGAATATTTTTGAAAATGGTAATAATAATAATAATAATAATGAAAGGTGGAGAGAAGGAGAGAGATTAATAGTTACGGTGAGAGAAGGCGGCGGAGATCGGCGGAAGAGGAGAGACGAAGAAGGGTGATATGCCCTTTTCTTCTTCTTCCCTTGTGGTCTCCTCTCTTCCAAAGATCACTGCTTTGGAGAATGAGATGAAAAGGGCACACTTTTTTTCTTGGGAGAATTTCAATTAAGGACCTGGGTAACAATTTAATTTAAAAGCAGGACCAAATGATTCTGAAATTTCAGTCTAGGACCGTTGGGGGCATAATGAAATTAAATGGGAGAGACAAAGACTAAACTAGCCCCCATTTAATTTAACAAAACAAAAGGTTCAACCCCACCCACATGCCACACCAACCCCTCTCTCTGAAACCTTATCTTCTCCCTCCCCACCTCTTGCAATCTGCAACACGCAAGCCACCACCCAAGGTCCTCCCTCATTCCCTATGAACACGACTCTATTTTTGCTCTTTGGAGTTTTAGGTTAAGTGTAAGCACTTGAAAGCATTCTGGGCATCCCTCCACCCACACCGCCTATGACATTCCATGGAGGTTTTTGGTGTGTGGTGTGATCATCGCTGACTTTTATTTTCCGACATTTTATGCGCCAATAGTTGGAGGTCCAAGGGCTTGTCATTTAAACAATACTAGTAATCAAATTTTAAGCACACACACGACAGACCACGAACAAGAAAAATGCCTATTTGAACAGGGGAAAACCCATATGAACAAGGAAAATAATCATTTGAACAATTAGTAATAAATTTAAACGGGTGAAAAGGACATTTGAACTAGTGGCATTTAATGTGAAACATATACACATATTAAACCTTGAACAAGTAAATAGGTCATTTTAACAACAAAATGTGTCATCTAAACAAGTGAAAAGGGCATTTCAACAATTGACATTTAATGGTACTTAGTCAAGTGAGATTTTGTATTTGAATGTTATATATGTAAATGTGAAACTACTTTATTAGAGCATCTTGAACAAGCAAGTAGTTAATGTCACTAACATGTTGCACTATACCTGGAACAAGTGAAAAGACATTTTGAATAAGGTCACTTACATTAATTAGTTGCTTGTTCAAAACGGACTTTTACTTGTTGAAACGTGAGTTTCCCTTGTTTAAAATGTCATTTCACTTGTTCAAGGTCCAGTGCAACAATGTCACTAACATTAAATACTTGTTTGTTTAAAACATACTTTTACTTGTTAAAACGTTAGTTTCCCTTGTTCAAAATGTCATTTCACTTGTTCAGGGTCTTGTACAACAATGTCACTGACATTAAATACTTGCTTGTTCAAAATGGACTTTTACTTGTTGAAACGTGGGTTTCCCTTGTTCAAAATGTCATTTCACTTGTTCATGGTCTGGTGCAACAATATCACTGACATTAAATACTTGCTTGTTCAAAACGGACTTTTACTTGTTGAAACGCGGGTTTCCCTTGTTTAAAAGTCATTTCACTTGTTCAATGTCTGGTGCAACAATGTCACTGACATTAAATATTTGCTTGTTCAAAACGAACTTTTACTTGTTGAAACGTGAGATTCCTCTTGTTCATATATCCATGTTAGTTGTTTGTGATTTCTATACATTTGATTTTAAAAATTGATTCGAAATTGTTGGAATGAACATTTTCCTTGTTCATTTAAGGTTTTCCCTAGTTCCAATGACTATTTCATTTGTTGGTTTGCTATATGTTCAGTTTTGGAAATTGATTACTAATTGTTCAAATGAAAATTTTACTTGTTCATATGAGTTTGACCCTATTTATATGTTCATCTCCTTTGTCCGTGGTATACTATATATTTGTAAATTGAATGCAAATTGTTCAAATGAGCTTTTTCCTTGTTGATATTAATTTTTCCTTGTTCATATGCACATTTCTCTTTTTGTTTGTATTCATGATATGTTTGTCGAAAGTTAGATGAACCAGTGATAAACTCTTCTTTTTGTTTGACAAGACCATCTTATATGTGAGTATATAGATATGCTTTAGAAATTCAGATAGAAGGCAGCGAAGGCATCAGAAGCAGTATAGATCAGATGTCCATTGAAAAACTGTGAGAGAGGGAAATGGGGAATTGAGGAAACCATACGTAGCATTGAATTGCTGGGCGGCTTCTCAGGGATGAGTCTCCAAAGTTAGCTGCATATACTTCAAATTCCAATTAAAAAACCCTTCTTCCATTTTCCAACCTTTTCCTTTCCTTCCTTTATCCATCATCTACGCTTCATAGTCTAAAGTTTCATCTTTGCCTCCTCCATTAGGGGTTATGTTTCTCATTTGGTTTCTCACTCTTTGTCTACCTCACGTGGGAAGAAGAAGATATGGGCAAATGAGTTTCATGAAAAAGAAGAAGAATGAAGAAGTTTGTGTGATTGGTGGTTTATGATCCCAAGGCTCTTCCACTTAACTTCATTTAGGGACCAAAGAGGGTTTTTTAGTCTTTTCAAACATACATTTTATTTCACTTAAGGACCTAGGTTCTTCACAGAATTTTCAGAATGTTTTGATCCTTCATAGAAATTAATTCTCAAATTTGGTCCTTAAATGAAATTGTCCATTTTTTCTTCTTCTTTTGTAGTGGGTCCCACTGTATGTATAAGGTAGGCTTGAGTGGGAGGAAAATGGAGGGAAAAGAAAAAGGAAAATAGGTAATTATTAGGGAAAATAACAAAAAAAATCTCTCCCAATATCAAAAGGGGAAGTAAGGAACCTAAACTTCTAAAAGGATTATGAAGAAACCAGGTATCTACCTGACATTTCCAAATGTTGTGAAAAGACTTGATTGCCCTTTACTAAACAAAAGGAGGAAAAATAGGTATCCTTCAACTGTTAATCGGTATGATACAATTGTTGGCTTTAGAGTGAGTTGTAATTTGTGTTTTGATATGAGGGCAATCAATTCTTTTCGCAACATTTGGAGATGTCAAGTAGGTGTCTAGTTCCTTCATAGTCCATTTAGAAGTTTAGGTTTCTTACTTGTCTTTTTTGGTATTGGGAGGGAGTTTTTTGTCATTTTCCCTAATAATTATATTTCTTTTTAAGGAATCCACCCTTGCATTGGTCGTTTGGTTGTAAAAAGGAAAGTGGAGAAATGGAAAAAGATACAGTAAAAATAGAAAGTAGAGGAAATAATGGGAAAGTAAAGTTTGTGGGCACAGAAAAAGTGTGAGATTGAGAGAAAAATCTATCTTGTGAGCTCCGTGATGTATGAAAATTACAAAAAACAAAATCTCAACTTTCTATACTTTCCAATTCTTTATCACTTTCACTAGCCAACTAAACAAGCTCATTCCTATATAGAGAGGATTTAAATATTGTGACGTGACTTTACTCAATTTATAAAGGTTGAGGATCGAACTCGAACCACTTTCTTAAGGAAAAAAAATACTTACTATTCATGTCAATATGTCATATTGGAAAATGGATAATTATCTAAAGTTGAAATTATATACTTCAAGTCTCTCATACTCCTCGTCTCTCACCCACCATCTTTTGATTAAGTGGGTGAACGATTTGTATATTTGAATATGAGTACCACTTAGTTGTGGTTTCATTCGCGACCCTTGTGGAGTTATCCCCATAATTAAGTGAAACTAAGCAAAACCTACCTTACATAAAATTTGTCTTCCTCTAAAGCCCATTATGAGTGAATCAAACCTCTTTCCTAAAATTTATGTATCAAAGACAACTATATACTCCTTCTGGTCCTAATTACAAGACTACTTAACCTAATTTGGAGAGATTAAAGAAAGTAGTTTAGTAAGGTATTTTATGTGTATTTCCATTAATGTCCTCTTTCAAAATAAAAACGGTGGAGAGTGTGGAGAATACAATTTTTTTGTAAAAAGGTATACGTAGGTGTTGGGGAAATAAGACAAAGTGGATATTGGATAATTAGGGACAAATTAAATTTATAAGTAATTTTATATTTAGGGAAAGAGAAAGTATTTTAGTAAAGAAAGCTATTTTCAAAGTAAATAAGTGGAATTTAGGTTGGAAATTAAATTAAAATTGGAAACAGCCAATTTTTTTTAAATTTCTTCATCCGGTATCCTAGACCTACCTCCTTTTAACTCGGAGGATTTATCGGGGTCCAGACTAATTCGGATCGAGTCAGGCAGGACCAAAAGGGCGGCAAAGCTCTCACACCAAGTATTTAATCAAAGCTTGAACTCGAGACCTCTGGTTAAGCTGGTACAATCCTGTGCCAATTGAACCAAGTCTGTAGTGGTGGAAATAATCAATTTACTATTTATAAAGACAGTTACATCAAAATAGACATGTTGAATTCTTAACACAAATCTATCATAGAACCAAATTCCCTTTCCAATTCACCAAGACAGTGATTGAATTGAAAGAGATATATAGGTTGTATGTGTGTGTATAAAGTTTCAAATGTATGAACCATAAAATAACCAAATGGACACTCAACGAATGCTATAAAGGACATACATAACATTTTAAAGGATTATTATGACATTATCATTGTTTTTATTAGATAATTATGCTTGAATGGCAGATTTTAGTTAGAACTCAATCAAATTTAAATATGATCTTAAACCAATTATGTAATGTATACTACTTTTTTTTTTTTTGGACAAAGGAAAAGAGCTTCATTGCAACTGAAAAGATTACCAGTTTACAACAAGTCCAGCAGGAACCAAACAAAATAACAGAAAGTTTCAGCCGATACCCTCCCTCACAGGGTATTCTGAACTAGAGTTAAAATCAGCTAAACAACGTAAGTAAAGAGGGGTTGGGGGAGCTACATCATTAGCACCCAAAAACAACCCCTTTGCAGCAGATTTGGCTATCCAGTCCGCAGCCAAATTACAAGATCTAGGAATGTATGAGAAAGGGAACTTAGAACTGCTCAGTTGAGCACCAGCTTCTTCAACCCACTTCCTAGCTGGCCAAACAGGGCACCTCTGGCCATCCACAACAGCTTTAACCAAACCCAGGCAGTCTGATTCAACCTGCACAACAGGAAAACGATCCGCCTCTACTGCTCGCAGGGCGGCCACCAGGGCGACCGCTTCACTCTCAAAAGCCGAGGCAACAGAAACCTGCTCACCATAATGCAAAACAACAGTCCCTGCATGATCACGCAAAACATAGCCAATAGCGCCAGAGTTAGTGTGTATATCAAAGGAACCATCTATATTCAGCTTAAAAGTCCCAAGGGGAGGGGGAACCCAATGGTTAGAAATAACTTCAGCCGGTGCATCCTCTCCAGCTTCTATGGTCCAGCCTCGAGCCTTCCATAGAGCGTGAGAGCCTACATCTGCCGAATGCAAAATCCACATAGCATCAAAAGACTTATGGTCATACATTTCAGAGCAGCGGCTCTTCCAGATATACCACAAAATGTTGGAAACAACAGTTTGAGCAAACTTGTCATGCCTAATGTTTTGCCATAAAGACACAATCCACTCCTCAAAAGTTCTCACTCCCTCCTCAGAAATCCTAAGAGCTAAAGGGCTAGCAAACCACAACCTCTTTACAGGCTCGCACAAAAGCAACATGTGTTCAATAGTTTCAGGGCCTTTCCTACAACGCTGACACACATCAACGGTGCTACAACGCCGCTTGTGCAGAGCGTCCATCGTTGGGAGAGAGCCTGCACAAACTCGCCAAAGAAAATGTTTTACCTTAGGTTGAGTTTTCTGCTTCCATATACCCCACCCATAGTTCTTTACCGGGGACATTTGACGAACCCGGCTGCCTTTCACTCTCCCGCATTGCTAGCTCTCGAAGGAACTTATAGCCTATTTTCACAGTATACACACCATTAGTACTCACCGTCCAGTGAACTCTATCATGCCTATTAGATAACCCCAATGGAATCGAAGCAATGTTCTCTAAAAACACGGAAGGGACGTTGAGGTTACTGAGGTCCCATCGAGCCTCTTGAATTAGATCCGCTACCCTCTGATCTTTGTTATCATTGGATAGCAGATGCCTAGGAAGGCAGTAACCATCCACATGGGGAATCCAGGGATCAGACCATAGGTGAACATTGATGCCATCACCTATTTCCCAGAACAATTTGCCCTCTAAACATTTCCACCCTTCCAAAAGGCTATTCCAAGCCCACGAGGCCCTACCCCCCCTCTTGGCCCTCATAAAAGAGCAATGGGGGAAGTATAAACCTTTCAACATTTGGACCCACCATGCATCAGGCTCTGTTAATATTCTCCAACATTGTTTACCTAAAAGGGCTTGGTTGAAAAGTTGGAAGTCCCGAAACCCGAGACCCCCATCCTCCTTTCCAACCGCTAGTTTATCCCAGGACTTCCAGTGAATTTTGTTACTTTCCCCCTGTTGTCCCCACCAAAAGTTTGCTAAAATCTGGTTAAGTTGGGTACATGAGGTCTTTGGGTAAAGAAAACAAGACATGGAATACACAGGTACTGCATTTGCTACAGCTTTAATTAAAGTTTCCTTACCAGCCTGCGATAAAAATCTCTTATTCCATCCTTGTACCTTAGATCGCACTTTATCCCTCACAAAAGCCAACGCCTCAGTTTTTGCTCTACCCCACAAAATAGGAAGTCCCAGATAGTTCCCCGGGGAGTCAGTCAACGGGATATTCAGAACATTGGCTATCTCTTCCTGCTCATCTCCATTTAGGCAGCTAGTCAAAAAAATACTAGATTTATCAAAATTGATTCGCTGACCTGATGCCTGGCAATATTCCTCCCACAAAGATTTAAGAATGAGACAATTATGACTTGTTGCTTGGATAAAAAACAGCGAGTCATCAGCAAAAAAACAATGGGAGAGTTCTGGGCAAGCCCTAGTCATTTTAATCCCCTGAAGCTCCCCTCTCCGCACATGTTCATTGATCATACAAGACAACACATCAGCAACCATAATGAACAGGTAGGGAGACAAAGGGTCCCCTTGCCTGAGCCCTCGCCCCGGGGAAAATTGGTCCACAGTCTTTCCTTCTAATTTGACATTGAAAGAGACTGATCTAATACAGGCCATCACTAAAGACACCCACCTAGCAGCAAAACCGAATTTCCGCATCAAAGCTTCCAAGAAATCCCACTCTACCCGATCATAAGCTTTATTCATATCAATTTTGATTGCCATTTCTCTCCTATTCTTCTCTCTTTTAAGATAATGGAAGGCTTCATGAACAATGAAAATATTATCCTGAATATGTCTACCTGGGACAAAGGCTCTTTGCTGCTCAGAAATCAACTTAGGCATGACACACTTCATTCTATTAGCCAGGATTTTCGAAATTATCTTGTAACAGAAATTACATAGACTTATCGGTCTAAACTGCCCCACTGTCTCAGCCACCTCAACTTTGGGGATGAAAACCAGGTTGGTTTGATTCATTCTCTCAAGACACAAATCCCCTGCAAAAAAATCCTGTACCATGTTAACAACCGAGGGCCCCACCACCTCCCACGATTGATGGTAGAAGACTCCAGGGAATCCATCCGGCCCAGGAGCCTTTAAGCCACCCAGATCATGAGTAGCACGGTGGATTTCCTCTACTGTGACGGGCTTCAACAGACTGCAATTATCTGGCTCAGTAATAAGTGGTTGGATATAGCTCAGTACCGAGTCAAAATTTCTCTCATCCCCTGCACTAAATAGAGACTGATAAAATTGACTAAAACAGTTGCCTATCTCCTGTTCCTCTTCTACCCACAGCCCCCCTTCAGTCCTAATCCGGACAACTTTATTCCTGGCCCTATGTTGCTGAGTGGTCTTATGGAAAAAGGTGGTATTCTCATCGCCCTCTCTTAACCAATTCACTCTGGCTCGCTGGAACCAATATTTCTCCTCACTCTCCCACACTTCATCAATTTTTTGGGCTAAATCCTTCGCCCTATTGTCCTCGTCCCTATTCCAACCTAGTTCACAGCACTCCTGAAATTCACTCATCAGTTTTTGGAGTTCTTTCCTATTATTTGGGAACTCTTTCTGACTCCAGTCTATAAGGAAGGATCTCATTCTATCCAAACATCTTATTATATCCTGGTTCTCCCCAACCTCCCTCTCTCTCACCTTCCCCCATTCCCTAGCAACCATACTATGGTAGTCTACGTGATCAGTCCACATGAGTTCAAACTTAAATTCTTTAGGACCATAGAAACTAAAATATTCAGGTTGAATTAAAAGAGGAGTATGATCGGAACCAAGAGGTTCAAGTGTACATACCTGTGCCCTTGGGCAAGCATCCCGCCATGCAGTATTACATAATGCTCTATCCAACCGCTCCATTACATGGGCCTCATTCTCCCTGTGGTTCGACCATGTAAAGTGTAAGCCTTTCGCCCCCAAATCCCACAGACCACACACATCAACAAAATTCTGAAAATCCCCAAACGAAGACTCAGTCCGGTATCTGCCACCGGCTTTTTCAGCATTGGAAAGCAACTCGTTAAAATCACCATAACATAGCCATGGTTCCTCCTCTCCTGGGTCTAAACGAATTAACTGTGGCCACCATTCTCTACGCTCCCGCTCGGTGGGAGGGCCATAAACCATAGTAATGTAACCCGACACCGGCCCCAGTCCATGACTAACCTTCACATGAAAAAAGTTCATGTTCTTGATAACCAAACCAAGCACCACAGTACTCTTCCACCACAAAGCAAGCCCCCCTCCTGTGTTAACTGGCTCTACATACTCCGCATAGTCATACCCCAATCTTCTTCTTAGGCGATCGACTTTGGAGATATTGGCTCTGATTTTCGAGAGGAAAACCAGAGGGGGCCTATATTTATGACATATAAACTTTAAGTGCCGACCTGTCAAGGCAGCCCCCACACCTTGACAGTTCCATCCTACAAGACTCATGGCGCCCCGGTGGTCGATGTAGGACGACCACCAGACCTCTTGTCAGCATTAAACACCACTGATTCCCCTGGGAGGGATGACTTTCTGAGTTGCCATCCCTCTTGCGCTTGCTCCACCCGAACATCCACCAGACCTGTCACCTGATTCTGAGGACGTCCCCCTACCTTCTTAGTCTTCCCCCTCCCCTGCACTTTCTGAGTTGGCAACTCTTCAAACCGCACTTTCTTAGTCACATTCTCCGGTTGCTGCTGACTATTTTCACCTTCCCGCTTACGCTTCAGAGAACAGACCGCCATTTCACTAACCAGCTCTTGTACCAACGGAGGGACTTGGTAAACTGTCAGCTCCCCTCCGGGTGCAGCATTACCATCCTCTGGTATCTCCATAAAATAGTCTGCAGTTTTCCCCCCTCATACATTATATCCTGCTCAGGTTCTTTAAATAACTGTCTCTTCGCATTGGGACTTAAATCTACACCTTCCAAGTGGTCCTCCACCGGCGCCTGAGCACCCGAAGCCTGTTCACAACCTTCCTCCATTTTTTTCTTTCCTTTCCTCCTTTCTAATTCACCAGATGATGTGGTTTGTTCTCTTCTCTTCCTTTTAGCAGACCCCTCCAGATTAGCGCCCTCCTCTCCCAAATTTGACGACGCTACTGTACTAACTTTCCCATCAGAATTCTTTCCCGTAACCGTATCCTTGGAGGAACCACTGCCGGTCCCTCCTTCATCCGGAGATGTATCAGGCTCATAACTCTTACCTCCCCTTTCCACTGGCTTTTTGAAATGGGCATCTAACTTAGCAGGACTATTAACCTCGTCCTCTTCCCTCCCCTCTGCACTCAACTGAATAGAATCACATGTAGGAATAGACTCAGAAATCTCCATCCGATCCTCAACCTCCACTGCCCTCTTCCCCTCTCTACGCCTCCAAGCAGTCCCACCTGCCCCATCCACCTGGAATACTTTAGTTGCATCAGATTGACTTCCTTCCTTACTGTGCTTAGAGGAGGATTCTCTCCGCATACTAATCTCCACCGTATCCCCTCCCGCTGGATTATGAATCACCATAGCCGAGGAGATTTTCAGTGGCTTCACATAGAGACTCCCCGAGTACCTTTTTTGGGAAGGATTGGCCAGCGACATCCTAACAGGCGCAGCACACTCATCCTGTCCATGACCAATAATACCACACCGATAGCAATATCCTTTTAACTTCTCATAATGCACTCTAGCCCAGAAACGGTCCCCCTGTGGAGTAGGTATACGTAGCTCAGTAATTAAAGGTTTGTGCACATCAATTTCCACTCTAATTCTCACGAAATCACGGTAGCATCCATTAAGAAGTACAGGGTCTTCAAACCCTTTAACAGTACCAATTTTAGATCCCAAAATCACAATGTTGTCTCTATTCTGAAGGTCCCAGGGCAGGCTACTCACCTGTACCCAAACACTACATCTAGACATATCCAGCTGTTCAATTCGCTTGCCTTGTTCCCATTTATGTAAGTTCAACAGATGACCATTTACAGTCCAGGGGCTATCTTTTAACACACGATCAATATCTCTCGGAGTGTCAAAGGAAAAGACAAAAAGATTTTGGCTTTCAACACTTACCCCCACCTTTCCATGAGGGCGCCAGGCACGCTGAATGAGATCTTTGAGCACATCAAGACCCTGTTTCTTAGTTGCAAACAGCTTACCCACTAGTAATTTTTCGCCTCCCCGCTGATCCGCGGCGCCGCTCCAGTTCAGGTCCACATCAAACTGTGAAACATCTTCCTCATCCCATGTATCCATCAAGTCCTCTTCCATATTGTCAGCAACCCTTTAGCACTACCCGAAAAAGCCCAACCAAGCACCCCTCCAAACAAACTTGCAACAGACACCCACCAAGCAAATTCGCCGCCACCTCTGTGACCCACTAGAACCTGAAACTGTTCTGAAAACCACAAACCACACCCGGTCCACAGCTCTGAAAGTTACACGTAGCACTAGTAGACACAAAGAACTAGGGCCGCACACACCGACACCGAAACCGGAGAAACAAACGTAAAAGATAGGAGCAGATCCACTCACCCACACACTGTACCGGAAAAATAAGAGTTAAGTAAAGACCAAGGCTGCTCACCCGCCACCGTAACCGGAGGAAGTAGGCCGCCCCACCCCGTCTTCCAAAGATGCCGCACCCGGCCTGAGAACCAAACCCCGCCGACGAACCAGCCACCGGACAGGATCGCCGCCACACGACGGCCGTCACACTGCAGGCACGAAGAAACAGATCGCCGCCCCTCAGCACAAAGCTCCCCTAGATGAGAGGTTTAGTCTCTCCAAAGTGAGAGGTTTTCCTAAGTCTCACACGCGCGCGCGTGAGATCTAATGTATACTACTTAATAGCCATATATCTTCAAATGACCCGATCAATTAATAGCAATTCACATAGAAGTCGTTGGTATATATAATTAGGCATCCAAAATAAATGTATGATCAACAAAACTTTTATCTATATAACTAATAGGATACATTTTAATATTTGCCCCATACATACATAGAGGTTACCATGAATTTAGATTAAAAAATGATATAACCTTTCTAGAGTCAGTAGGTGAGTAGGGTAAATAAGTGCCGAATCTAAATAGAGACGACTTTTAGTATGACTACAATCAATTTGACTGAGAGAACTTTATTTTTTAGTTGGTATGTAGGATGTAGCTATTGACATTTGTGATGTATAGTTTACTAGCAAAATCTCCCGTGTTTCGCACGGGAAAGATAGGCAAATAAAAAGACACAATAAAACATTTGTAGATATATATTAGGCCAAAAAATCATCATAATGTAGACACTAAAGATATAAATTTTTAAGGCAAATTCACAAAAAATAAAATGTGACCCAAATAAATTCGCCCAAGAAAGTAAATAATACGTGGGCCAAATAAATAAATAATAAATAATAATAAATAATATAAATAATAAATAATAATAATAAATAATAAATATAATAATAAATATAAATAATAAATAATTAAATCAAAATAAAAAAAATAAATAATAAATATAATAATATAATAAATATATTAAATAATTAATAATTAAATAATTAAAAAATTGCCAAATAATAAATATAAATAATAATAATAATAAATAATAAATATAATAATAAATATAAATATTAAATAATTTACTCATGAACAATTTTTTTATTTTTTTAACCTTTTATTTTAACAAATCTGCACTAAAAAAAATATATGACAAATTTTCTTTTAACTTTTTTTTACCTTCTTTTTTAACCAATTTGCACTAAAAAAATATATGACAATGTTTTTTAGCTAAAATATCGGGTGAAAAAAACATGAAATCCATTCATGCGAATAGTGGATAGAAGATAAAGATATATGATACGGAAGCTTGAACAACTATGGGGTGATGTTGATACGATTGATATTGGCTCAGGGTTCTTCTTGGTTAATTGTAGGAGGGAAGAAACTTATGAATTGGCTTTAGCTGGAGGGCCATGGCTCATTTTTTATTATTATATTAGTGTTCAACCATGGAGATCAGACTTTAATCCAGAAGGGGAGAGAGTGTCAAAGATTGCTGCTTGGGTTCGCATTTCCCAATTACCGCTTGATTATTATAATAAGGGGATGTTATATGTAGTCGGAAATCAAATTGGTCAAGTGGTAAAAATCGACAACACTACCTTGAGAAGAACTAAAGGTAGATTTGCTCGTATTTGTGTCATGCTTGATTTAACTAAGCCCTTGCTGCCGAGTATCATGATTAATGGAGTGGAAAAGAGGATTGAATATGAAGGCCTCCATTTGATTTGTTTTGGGTGTGGCAAGTACGGGCATGATAAGGATCATTGTATTGCTTCTAATATGATTATTGATCAAGATAGAAGTGATGGTAAGGAGCAGTCTCATGATGTGTTGCCAGAGAAAGGGGAAGAAGAGAAGCAATATGGTGATTGGATGGTGGTTCAACGGAGTTGGAAGGGGAGGTTTGGCGGACGACGTGAAGGGAAAATGCGTGGAATAAGGGGAGAAAGTGCAAATTCAGTTCCACAATTTAAGGGATCTCGTTATGATATTTTAAATGGGGTTGATCATGAAGATATTTCAAATAATGATGAGGAGGACAATCATAATATTCCTGAAACGGTGGTAACAAATCATACGCACCTCAAGCCTAAAGTTTTTTTTTGAAAAAGTCAATAAATAAGGAAGTGAATGTGCCGAAGGTTATGGGTCAAAAGAAAGAGAATAAAGTTGTTCCTAATCCCATGGATGATTACGTGGCTATTAAAAATAGGATTGCAAAATTTGAGACTAATGTTGTCAATGAGAAGGCTGTGATTGTGGGGCCGAAAATGAAGCAACAAATGGAATCAAAGGCTGAAAAGACCTATGTTGTACAAGGAGAGGTGAAGGATATATCATTTGGGCCTTCGAAGTATGCTGATAATACATTGGATCCGGGTTCGAAGAAGGGGCAAGGAGTTTTGGAAATTAGGGAGAATATTCTTTCTTTTGTGGAAGACAATATGATGGGCGTGGAAACTACGACTAAGTCGTTAGTTTGAAGAGTGCTAAAACCTTGAGTTGTTTGGTTCATTATTTTAAATAGTATTATTAATAATGATGAATTATTTGTTTTGGAATTCACGAGGAGCGGGGGGGAGAACGCTTACTCCGCTTCTTACAGAACTTAGACGTCAGTACAGTTTGAGTCTAATAGCTATCTTAGAACCAAGACAGAAGGGTGATAAGGCAGAACAAATGAGAAGAAGGCTTGGCTTTGATGAGGTAGCTATCATTGAGTCATTAGGTTTTAGTGGAGGTATTTGGGTTTTTTGGGAGAAGGAGGCTGGGTTCGAAGTTGTCGAGAAGCATGAGCAAGTGTTACATGGAATAATAAAAAGAGGGACTAGCCATGAGTGTGGTCTTTCTATTATTTGTGGGAGTCCACAGGTACAAAGAAGACGTGAATTGTGGAGATAGTTGGAGAAGGTTGATAATTTTGGTGTAGCTAGGTGGTGCTTCTGTGGAGATTTCAATGCTACACTTAATTATGATGACCGGTTATCTAATGCAAGGAATGTTGCTCCTCCCGATAAATGGTTCAGAGAATGGGTGTCTGATTCTTGTTTGAAAGAGATACAAGCTGCAGGTCCAAAATTTACTTGGGCAAGGAAAGGATGTTATAGTAAATTTGACTGGGTGTTGATGAATGAGGAATGCTTGTTGAAGTTTCCAGAGGCAAGTGTTGTTCATTTACCCAAATTTAAATCTGATCACTGCCCTATTTTGTTGAGAATGGAAGGGGGAAGGGTAAAAATAAGGAGGAGGAAGGAGTTTAGATTTTTTGCCCCTTGGGTAACCCATGATGACTTTAATGAAGTTGTCAAAAGATCTTGGGTTGAGTCAAGAAATTGGCATGAGAATGTTATGTCATTTGTGGGGAATGTTCAGGAATGGAATAAGGAGGTCTTTGGGAATGTTAATCAGCGCAAGAGAAGTTTATTAAGGAAACTTGATTCGATTAATAGAAAGTTTGAGAGATTACAGTTTGATAGTAGTATTGAGGGGGAGAGGGAAAATGTGTGGGGCCAGTTGGAAGAGGTTTTAGCTCATGAGGAGATTATGTGGCTTCAGAGATCTAGATGTAGCTGGTATAATGAAGGAGACAAAAATACGAGATATTTCCATTCTATGGCTAATAGTAGAAAGAAAAGAAATCGTATAGAGGCATTGAAAGGAGAGGATGGAGAGTGGGAGTAGGACCCAATGAAGATAAGACAGATTGGGACAAGTTTTTTCACGTCATTATATATGGATGACAACGATGTGATGCCAAACGTGAATTTCGGTTACCGGTTTCCTGAGTTATCGAAGGCAGATATTCAATCTATTGGAAGGAAGATAAGTTTGGAGGAGGTGAAGAGAGCCCTTTTTGCTATGGGGCCAATGAAGGCTCCAGGCCCAGATGGATTAAACCCTTTATTCTTCCAAAGCCAGTGAGAAACTTTAGGTATGTCTCTTTTATCTAAAGTTGATCTTATGTTTGTGAATAAGGAGGAGATTAGTAGTGTCAATGAAACTAATATTGTCTTGATTCCTAAGACTGATTATCCTGAGACTATACGGGATTTTAGACCAATTAGTTTGTGTAATGTTGTTTACAAGACTCTGACAAAGGTGATTGCTACCCGTTTGAGAAGAGTTATGCCGAAAATAATATCCCCAAATCAATGTAGTTTTGTTCAAGGGAGGCAAGGAACAGACAACATAATTGTTGCTCAGGAGGTTATTCATTCCATGAGGAATAGAAAAGGGAAGAAGGGATTTATGACCATAAAGATTGACTTAGAAAAAGCATATGATCGTGTGAGATGGAATTTTGTGTTGAAGTGTCTAGATGAATTAAAGATTCCTTCTAATGTGATTAAAATTATCGAATGGTGTCTCAGCACGGCTAAGTTACAGGTTATGTGGGATGGTGAAAAGGGCGAAACTTTTTCTCCGTCAAGGGGGTTAAGGCAAGGAGATCTTTTATCTCCTTATCTCTTTGTCTTAATTATGGAAAAATTTGCTCATTTGATTCAGACTGAGGTGGAAGAGGATAATTGGAAACCTTTTAGGCTAAAGAAGAGTGGGACATGTATCTCTCACTTGTTCTTTGCCGATGATTTGATGTTGTTTGCTGAAGCAGATATGGACCAGGCAGCTATTATCAAGGCCTGTTTAGATGATTTTTGTGCAGCTTCAGGGGAGAAAGTCAATAATATGAAATCCAGGATATTTTTCTCCAAGAATGTTAATCACACCAGAGTTAATGAAATTAGTAATTTCATGGGGTTTAGCTCATGTGTTGATTTGGGGAGATACTTGGGTGTTCCGTTGATTCATCAGAAAGTTACGAGGCGATCTCAGGAGTATATTTTGGGGAAAATGGATAAGAAGTTGTCATCATGGAAGGCAAATACCCTGTCTAGTGCAGCTCGTCACACGTTGGTTCATTCGGTGGTGTCTGTTATACCTTCATATGATATGCAAACGATGCATTTACTTTCATCAACATGCAATGAAATTGATAAACGCTGCAGAAAATTTCTATGGGGTGGGAGTGAAGCTCGATCGGAGGTTAACTTGGTTTCTTGGGATAAGGTGTGCATGAGGAAGGAGGTAGGAGGGTTGGGATTAAGGAAAGCTAAGTTACAGAACAATGCATTTATGATGAAGCTAGGGTGGAGTTTAATTAATAGAAAGGATGCCTTATGGGTTCAATTAATGAGGGAGAAATATGGGTGGGGACTGAGGGTGATGCCACATATAAATTCGTCTAGAGTGGGATCTCAAGTATGGAAAGGAGTGAAGAATATATGGTCAAAAGTTCAGAATGACATTTTTTGGCAATTGGGGAATGGAAATTCTATCAGATTTTGGGAAGATAGGTGGCTTCCGAGTCAAATTAAACTGGCAGAGGTGGTTATAAATAATCTTCCAGAAGAGTATTTGGAAGTTAAAGTTGCTGATGTTATTACTGAGGATGGAGAATGGAATCTAGATCATTTTGTACCGTACTTAACATCAGATATGGTACGTACAATTTTATACCAGAGACTTCATGTGGATGTGGAGGATTCCCCGAGTTGGAGGTATACCGCTTCTGGGGACTTTTCTGCTAGATCAGCGTATATGAACCAGGTGGAGAATAATAGCAGGCGAGATGAATGACAATGGAGGAAGGTGTGGAAATTGAATGTGCCACAGAGATGCAAAATGTTTATGTGGCTTGCTTGTAGAGGTAATCTTTTAACAAATATGGAACGTGTTAGGCGTGATATAGCTACTTCAGATGAGTGTGGATGTTGTGCAAGATTTCCTGAAAGCGACTTACATGTTCTTCGAGACTGTTATAAGGCGACAGAGGTTTGGTTATTAATGGTACCAAGAAGGTATTGCTCTACCTTTTTTAGTTATGGAGGAATAAAAAATTGGATGGAATTAAATCTTAAGGCCCAATTTAAAGTGTATGATATTCCGTGGCAAATTGTATTTTCCCTAACTTGTCAACAATTATGGCTCGCAAGGAATAGCAAGATATTTAATGATGGAGAGGTAACAGCTAGAACTATTATTGCTAAAGTTAGAGCATGTGCCTCATGGAGTGGGGACTGTATAACTCATGGGTTGAACCGTGGTAGGGATATTGATGGATGAGAAGCTCCTGGGAAAGGATATGTGAAGGTTAATGTGGATGGAGCATGTAACCCGGATGGAGGAGCATCGGCGTGTGCGGGGGTTATGAGGGATTATAAAGGAAAGGTGAGGGGAGGCTTCTTATTCAATATGGGAAGAGGAGACTGCTACGTAGCGGAGCGGTGGGCTATTCTCATGGGATTAAAGTGGAGCTGGGAGTTTGGTGTTAGACATCTCATACTTGAATCTGATTGTCTTGAACTTGTCCAAGATATTGAGCAATACCGTGAGATGGATGGGAATGGAACAAATGAGATGGAAGAGATTCTGTCTTTGTGTAGGCGTGCATGGGATGTCCAAATATTGTGGTGTAATCGAGAAAGGAATAGTGTTGCTGACTTGCTCGCAAGATATGCGCTGACAGTGGGTGCTGGAGTTGTGCAGTTTAAGGAAGTGCCTGCTCATGTTGCTGCTAAAGTTAGACAAGAGATGTCACATAATATACTATGAGTTTAGTGCTTTATTATATCAAAAAAAAAGAAGATAAAGATATATGACCAATCAATATATCTTTAATATATTATAGGCTAAAGTATACTTTTGGTCCCTTATATTTGCATCAAGTTTCAATTTAGTCCTTTATCTTTGGAAAGTACACTTTTAGTCCTTTTTTGTTAACACTGTTAGTTTAACTTAACGGAAAATGCTAACTGAACAATTTTAAATGATTATTTTATAATGAAATTGGACCAAAAATGGTAAATTTTGAAAATATAAGAATATTCACACTCAAATATTTTAATCTGAACATTTTTTCAGTAGTTGATAACCATTTAAAATTGTTAAGTTAGCATTTTCCGTTAAGTTAAACTAACGGTGTTAACAAAAAAGGACTAAAACTGTACTTTCCAAAGATAAAGGACTAAATTGAAACTTGATGCAAACATAAGGGACCAAAAATATACTTTAGCCTATATTATATTAAAAAAAAATTTGCTCATGAACAAATTTACGTAGCCCAAATAAATCCGCACAAGAAAGCAATCACTTACAATAATAATAGAGAATGTCAATCACTGCACTAAAAATTTGCTCATTAACAAATTTTTCTACTTTTTTTAACAAATTTGCACTAAAAAAATACTAAAATATCTGGTGAAAAAATGATATAACAACTATTTTTTTTTAAAAAAAATTAAAACATAATAAATTTTTTTTTTAAAAAGATCAATTAAAAAACAATTATTTTTTTGAAAAAAATAATATTATTATATTCCACCAATTTAAAAAAAAATTAAAAAAATAATTTTTTTTTAAAAAAATAATATTATTATATTCCACCAAAAACACTGTTCATGCACTCACAAAACACCGTTCATGTCAGTGCTATGAACAGTGTTTTTGGTGGAATACATTTATATTATATATTGAATTGAATTGATGATTGATTTGTTTGTATTCACATTCACAATAAAACAAGAAGCAAGGGTATTATCAAATTGCGCGTTTATATTGTTGTGGAAAAAATAGACGTGTTATAAAAAAAAAGGTACTTAAAGATTTAAAACAGAAGTAGAGGTAGTCATATTTATGAAAGGTGTTAGGTAGATATGAGCAACCAGTTTTTCCCTAAATTTCTCCATTTGTGGAGAGAAAATTTAAGAGGAAATAGGCTGTGGGCCATCATTTTTCTCTCTAAATTTCACTTCATCCAAGCAAACTTTTAATTAGAGTGAACTTTATTTACTGGATCCATTAAAAATGTTGCTTCACTAGGTTCAACTTCTTTTTTTTTATAATTAAATTTTAGGAAGGGGTTTGAGCTCAACCAATCCAAGGGCATAGCGCACCTAACTCATGATCCACTGGGGTCTGTCCATGTAGGCTCTGGAGCATGCATGACCAGTAAGCCCTTTCTTTCTGTCCACACAGGTAGGTTACTCCCAGCTTCACTTAGCTACGGAGATGTCTCCCCAAGAGCCGCGATGGAGACACAACAAAGTGTCACTCCCCAGGATCGAACTCGCGACGTGGTGGTCAACCCGACGCTCATTGTTCAACTTCAAGTAGTCAATTTCTAATATTTGGAAAATGTGTGATCTAGAATAGCTTCCTCAATGTTGGGACAATACAAAAAGGGACGATTCATCAGTGATAAGTTTTAAAGATGAAAATGTGTGTTCAAGTATAAGGAAACCCTCTCATTAAGATGGGCTATAACCTGCCTATATAGACAATACTCATACCCATCAAATCTAAATTAGTTTATCACTAATAAGTGTCAGATTATCAAGAAGTTTTTAACATAAAAAAAAGTTTCACATTTTTCTTTTTTGCCATTCATAACTAGGTCCCAAATTAGATAATTACTCACAATCAAGTTCCAAAAAATATCAAACGCAATGAAATCCCTAAGGACTACGGAGATATTATATCAAAAAAGTTATTCTGCACAAAATTTATTTTCCACATTTTTTCTCAAAATGCTAGTAAAGCTAACTCCAATATGAACTTAGTTTTGGGAATCAAAGTTGGAATATGTGATGTAGAATTATTGATTGTCATTAATTAAAAACTATGTTTTCTCAATACCAACAACCAGTGCGTAAAAGAGAGGTAAAGAACATGATTGCTTTTTACCAATTTAGCTTGACAAAAAATGATTTCAAGTCTCTTCCTTTCTCTCCATCAATTTCCCTCAAAAATAGCTACATCCTATCAAACATGACATAAGATTATTGCCACATAACTTGAATATAGTTACAAACTGGACAAATGTTAGAATATAGACTAATACAAATGCAAAGTCCATAACATGTCATTAAAAGTGCTTGATATAAACAGATTCCATCACACATCCATCAGAATCTACAGAATGTGATACGCCAAAAGATACAACCAAGTTCTAAATTTCCAACTAAATATATAGGAGTATCATGCAACTTAAAGATAATATAATTTAAACACAAAAGAAGCACGCCATACGGCATTGTTTGTGCATTGAAGACATGACATTAACTTTAGCATAACCTCACCAGCCACAATGAATAACCTTGAACTGAACTTAAACATTAGCTTACTATGTGGACCTATTACACCAAGATCTAGCTTCCCTCTGCCTTTATGCTCTGCGAGCTATCTTCTTGCGCTTAAGTTGATTAATTTCACCCAAAACATAACGGATGACCTCCTTCAATGTAGCCTTCCTATTCTCCTTGAAGTTCCATAGCTCAGGAACAATATAACCACCACTTGGATTGTGTTCAATCACTTCTTTCAATGCTCTGACGACCTCCATGTATATATCATCTCCACATTCCTTCTTGAGATTTTGCAGCTTTTCATCATCTTCATTGAGTATTCGCTGCATCAACGAAACACGTGAGGACATTGTATCCACACAAATTTTAAAAAAATATCTTGTAACATGCTATAATTAAGTTTTTTATTTAATTTCTTAATCTTCCCAAAATCAGACACTTAGGCCTTAAAAAAGGATTGAGGATTGTGGTAGTATTGTATAAGTGAAAGGGGGAATGTTGGGCCTACAACTACAATAAATAATGCAAATGGTTATTCCCTAAATAGACTGTCAAGTAAACCCAAATTTGAGATATAAAAGTGTAAAGCACCCAACCATCATTATTTTGTAAATTAGAGATGTTAGAAGATTATTAGGAAATAATTATAGTATTAGGAAATATTTAGAGATTAAGAATATTATGTTTTTATTAGGTAATCATATTAGGTAAACTTGTAGGAGAAGTTTATTGTATTTTAAGAAACTTTTATATTATAAGTATGTAAGCACATCAATGAAATAAAGAAAAGACTTTTATTTTTGTGAAACCCTTTTGTTTTCAACAAGAGAGAAATATATCAGAATCATTCATTCTATGCTAAGACACACAAATGGTTTGTTTTAGCATGTTTGGCTTTATGTTGGAAATGCCAAAACTATGGTTGGGCGGAGGGGCAAAACTAGCCACCGTAAATTTTCAAATGGACCACCCTGGCACCCCTAAATTGGATGGTGCAAAACCGTACCTTGTAAATAAAAATGGGACAAATTTAGCCTCACTGTTAAGTAGAGGCAAACGGACGTTAGTTTAAGCGTGTGTCTCACCTTCATTAAATGACATGGCAATCCAGCATGACATCTGAACCCTAATTCACAAAAGGGTATTTGCACTTTTGTCCCAAAGAATCATATAATTATTCTTAGGTCCCAACTCACCCTCTCCTCCGTCCTCCCCCCAACTCTCCCTCCCTGCACGCCGCCGCTTCTCCAGAGGAGGACAGAGGAGAGGGTGAGTTGGGACCTAAGAATAATTATATGATTCTTTGGGATTAAAGTGCAAATACCCCTTTGTGAATTAGGGTTCAGATGTCATGCTGGATTGCCACGTCATTTAATGAAGGTGGGACCCACACTTAAACTAACGTATGTTTGCCTCAACTTAACGGCGAGGCTAAATTTGTCCCATTTTGATTTACAATGCAGGGTTTTGCACCATCCAATTTAGGGGTGCCAGAGTTGTCCATTTGAAAATTTACGGTGGCTAGTTTTGCCCCTTCGCCCAACTATGGTTAGGTAGCGGGTCAAATCTATGATTACGGTGAGTCTCTAACAACGTGCTAAACAGATACAAAACAATCCAGGGTAAAAAGCAGGATTAATAGATAATGAAAAATTAGTACAATAATTTTCTTTAGCATACCTCAACGTCCTCATGAGCTGTAGGGACAACTTTAAAAGGATACCACTCTGGATTCTTCACATTCTCTTGCCACAAGGAGCATAGCTCAACACCCTTTGCCTCAGCATCTGCCAAAGGAAACATTTTCTTGCAAGCATTCACAAATACCTTCTCATCAAGCTCCGCCATTCTCTTAATCCCAATATCAGTTCGGGCATTAATTAGAATGTTCTTTGACCCCTGATTCATAATTATAAAGGAGAGACATCAGGGTTCATAACCTTCTCCATACACAGTAATCCTTCTCAAGAAAATATGGATCAGATTCCAGCATGACTTTGGTAAGCAAAAGTATGACTACGTTGTTTTCATGTTTGAATCCAAATAAATTTAGTTGGAGGACATGTAATACTTCATAGTAACACCAGAAAAACCTGAACCATGTCATTTTCTGGAGAAACAAGAACGATTTGTCTCTAGACTAGCTCTGTCATTATCATGTAAGGTAAATGGTTCATATGATATCAAAATTATCTGTTCACTTCCTTCCTCAAATGCATACATTTGAAACTGCTCCAAAAGTACCATGAGAAGCATGAATTAAAATAGCTATCAGATTTTTGTTTCAATATCATGAAACGTGATGAAAAATCTTCTATTTATTGTCAACTTCAGTTCCAATTAGAACAAATTGATGGATAATGCATAAATATATTAGAACAGAAATCATACTTCTATTGCTTCTTTACGGGCTGCTTGTAGTTCTTGATTGCTGTTAAGGTCCTTGACAATAAGTGTTTGATTCATTTCATCCATTACATCAAAGTCAATTTGTTTTTCTTCCAATTCTTCCTCTTTTTCTTTAATCTTCAGCATGAGAGCTTCATCATCTCCAAGATGCTTCCTCATGTTCAATCTCCCTTTCAACAGCTCTAATTCCATTTCCAACTGTTGTTTCTCATCAAGCTGCTTTTCCAACTCAAAAATCCTCCTCATTGCCTCCTCTTTCTCTCTCTGAAAATTTTGAGATGCATATTAGCAGAAGGAGATCCTTGCGTATAAGAGTTGAGTTATAATCATCAAACGTTAGGCTGCTACATTGTAATTTAACACTGTGGAAACATAAATCAGTGAAACCTTTTGCTCTTCAATCATCCTTAAGACATTCGCATCAGACTTATTCCACTCCGCAGAAGCCTTGTTGAGGGATTCATTCCTTTGATCATTCTGAAAAGAGAGATTGCAATAGTATTTCATTGAAGTAAATTGAAAATGCCAATAATACAACAATGGAAAATGAGATATTATACATCCAATATCGAACGGCTTAAGAACTTGAATAGAAATATCATGGAAAAAAGTTTCATTAGATCTTCAAAGCTAAGTTGTTTTGTATGAAATGGGGATAACTGAAAAATGGTAACTTAAGATTTTAGTAACAGACCAAAAAGACATAAGTTTGCAGGATGGTTATTGATAAGCGAGTCTGATCAAGGGTAAGCAATCATGTTCAAGACAAAATATTGAGACTAAAAATGTGGTGTATCATTACCTTCCTTTTGTCTTCTTCAAGCTTCTGCCTCTGTTGCTCAGTTAATGTCTCTCTTTCATTTAAATCTCTACTCCACAAATCAAGCTTCCGCTTTGTTGCCTCTAATTCCTTGATTAACTTATCTTGTTCATCCATTATCTTTTGTCTTGCCTCCCATGCACTCTGGGTTCTTCTCTTTCTCTCTGACAAAAAATGAGTGGATTATGCATCAGTTTCTTGCATTTAAATCACATAAGAACATGATTATCAAAATAGCAAAATGTATCATTGGAACCATTTATCGTGCATACAAGACGAAGAAATCTATGCAGATAGGAATTAGACAAACCTTCAACAAGAGCATGCTGCAGCTGGTCCTTCTCCTCAAGAATTTTACAAAGTGACAAAGCTTTCTCATTGTACTTGCATTGCCATTCTGTGAGGTTCTCATTTTGAATATCAATTTTATTTGCTAGTTTAGCCACTTCACCATATCTGCTTTTAGACGATTCTTGGACAATATCCGAGACCCTTTTTAAGCTACCTTTCTTCCGCAGGTATTTACCTATTGCCCCCTCACAATGATAATCATCTTCCCTAGCCATCCATCCATAAATGCTTGACCCTGGCTCCATTATTTGTAGCCTCCAATCTGTCTTGCCATTGTGTTTAGCTTGAAATGACTTTTCAAATTCACAAGCATTCAAAAATCCATTCCAATCATCACTAAATACCACCACAGCTTGAGAAGTCGAATCGTGTTCTTCTAACATATAAACATCAAGGGGCTTGAACTTGGCCAGTTCCTTGATCAAATACTCAGAATTTTGAGAACTATAGTCCTGTATGTTCACCATTATTCCAGTCCAGGGCCAGACATAACGGTCATCTTGCTCAGGTTGACTTGGAGATTGTGGTAAAGGTGGACCTTGGACTTGCTCAGCCTCACCAGACAGATCAATCTCCAAATATTTTGCCAGAGCAAGATGGTCAGCCTTTTGCTTTGCACTTCTATTAACCGAGCCCTTACTCACTCCCGACGCGTGTTGCAGCAAGTCTTTGTATTTGTAGTCTTGCTTCTTCTTTCCAGCACAGAAAGGACACCTGAGAGTGCCATTCACATTCTTCACTTTATAGACCCCACTCCTTAATTGTTCATATGGCTTGTCCATGTAGTGTTCAATCTCAGACTCACTTATATCGGACTCTTCTCCAGAGCTAATATCCATCTAGCAAAAATACAAACACAAAAATGTTTCCAAATCAGAGAAGACAGATTGTGTATTCAGAAATCAACATACTCCCTCCTAATTGACTTTTTTAGAAAATCCTATAAAAAAGCAAAATAAGTTCATTATAAATTGATTTACCTAATTTTTTCCCTTAGATTAGTTTATTTTACCTACAAACTAATGTATAATCTAAAAATATATCAAATATGTCATGATTTAATAGTCTATTTCGCAAGCTTAACCTCCCCCAAAAAAAGTCAATTAGGTCTTACATTTAGGACCGGAGGTAGCATTTATTAAAAGCAAACAACAATAAACATGAATGTAAGTTAATATATGTCAAGGAACTTCATTTATTCTCTTTTTGGAGAAAAACATCAACTATACAACTTACAATATGCATACACAATCAAATGCATCAACTTTCTCACATATGAGATTCTACCCTTCAAACCTCAATACAAATACAAAAATGCTTCCAAATTATACAAATAGTAGTGAGTTCACAAACAAAAAAAACATGAATGAGTTAATATGTGCCAAGGAACTTCATTTTTTTCTCTATTTAGAGAAAAACATCAGCTTTACAACTTACAATATCTAACCTTGAAACATCAGTAATAAATAACATTAAAGATGACACCTTTACGTGATGAATCCTTAAAACTCAATGGTAAAAAACATAGAAAGTCAAGATCAGCAAGAGAACTTGCAAGACAAGCAAGCACATTTCCTTTCATATAGTCATCAAAATGGTTTCTTTAACAAGAATGTGTTCCATGTGACCCAAAAGAAGAAAAAGTAAAGCCAAAACTGAAAACCCAGAAAGCTAAACTAAGGAAAAGCAAGTTAAGCTAAGCTAGAGAGAAACATAGATGGATTTTTTTAAGTGTGACATCAGAAGCAAGTGGAAAAAAGTAAGGTGATGAAGAAAAGGAAGGTTGAGACATTATAGGGCAAAGGGTATGTAAAGATGGTACCTTTTTGAAGGTTGAAAAGGAAAATGGAGTTTGGTTTTGACGCCGGCCGGCGAAGTCTCCGGCAGCTACAGTGGTTGTGTTGTGTGTGAAAGGAGAGGAAAATGGACTTTTGAATGTTGGAGTGTGTGAGAAGTTCAAGGGTCTTTTTTAAGTAAATTTGTTTTATTAGTTTATTCAGGTTCTCAAAGAGGTTATAAAAATAAAAAAATACACCTAGATACTTTTTTTTTGAGAGATTAAGGTTGCGAAATAGGTTATTAAATTATGACATATTTGATATATTTTTAGATTATCCATTAGTTTATATGTAAAATATACTAGTCTAAGGGAAAAATTAGGCAAATAATCAATTTATAATCAAATTATTTTGCTTTTTTTAGGATTTTCCAAAAAAGTCAATTAGGTCTTATATTTATGACCAGAGGGAGTATAAGCTAAAAAAGAGTGTAAAGTATTTCTAATATTATGGAAATGTTTAGGCTCTAATGAAACAAAAATGGTAGAGTGAATTCAAGTCATAAATAAGTCAAATTGATAATGTAAAATTCTTTAGATTACCAAAGTTATAATAGATCTTTGGTCTTGAAGGACTTGTGTGTAATATAATACCGTGAAGTTATCGAGTTACACTTGTGGTCAGTTGTCAATATTAAGGCTATTCAGGAAATATGATGAAATTGAGATGCCTTTTTCTTATGTCCCAGGAAATATAATGCATGGAATAGGATTGGAAAGTCTCAATTTTCTTTTGTACACTCTCATTTATTAAGAGAAATGAAGCACATATACATGTATGTGTGTATGTATATATAACTTTGGTTACAAATAATATAATATAACTCACTTAATTTTAACATTACGTGATTAATCTCATTTATCATTGTTCCTCTTCATTTATTGATAAGGACATTGAAATAATGAAACAATTGCAATATATTACCCTCATATCCGTTAAGACATATTAATAATTTTGACATTTAAGGGACTTTATATTACCAAATTTTCATACTTAGGACCTTAACGCAATTTTCCAAAAAGAAGAACTTAGACTCTTGCTTGATGAGAAGAAATGTTGGGACTTGGATGTAAATAAAACAAGTATTTTACTCGTGCGATGCAGCACGTATTATTATTTTTAAATAAATATCATATATATGAGGGTAAATTGAAACATATTTATTGAAATAATTGATATTTATCTTTCAAGTTATTTTATTTGAAACGCTACATATTAAGTTATTGTTTTCGATAAATTAAAAGAGATAATTCATGTTTTTAATAATTAAAATAAATAATAAAAATGGAAGAATTAAATTATCCACAATCCCTTTCAGTCTCGTTTCCCTCCCAAAAAAAAACCAATGGATTGTTTTAAAAAATATAAATTTAGATTACATTTGATATTTTCAACTTAGCATAGAATTAAATTCACCCAGTATAAATACAAAAGAAGAGTGAAACTTCACCCCAAGTCCCAACCTCCCCATCCAAACCCCCAACGCCCCCCCCCCCTAAAAAAAACATAAACCAAGTTTCCCTTGGGGACCCTCTCCATATGAAAGTTCACTCGAACTAAATTTTTATTGTAGTTTAACTCACATGTTGATTTCAATTCCGATTACAGTAATATTTTTAATTTGGGTAAAAATAAAACTTAAACACACATATACGCAAATGAAGAGTCAAACTCCAACTTCCAACTTTTGTCATTCAATCAACCCAACAAAAAAAATTACCTTAGACACCTCCCCATTTAAAAGTTCACTACTCTGATAACATCTATTAATCACTTGGCGGAGAATCAAACTCGCCCTTTTATAGAACCAATAGAAGAGTCAAACTTCATCCCCAACAATGTTCCCCATCCAAAACCCCCTAAAAAACCAAATTTTTATTGTAAGGCTTCTCAATTAATCCCTACCAAGTGAACTTTTAGTTGAGAGCGGTGCTCGGGGAGAAATGTGAACTTCTTAATTACCGGGGTACTATTCTTGAAATTTAGGGCAAATTAATTGCAGTTTACAAAATTTTATTGGTATGTAAAAAATGTTAGTTGTTGACTTATAATAAGACCATATGCATTAGCAATGAAGTTGAGTAGGAAGTGGTTATGGGAAATTTACAACTTTCGAACAAATCAAAGCATGTGACAAGTGTAGGTAAATTTTCATTGGGTAGGTGAAACCTAATTTCTTATGATTGATATTAGCAATGATTTTGGTAATTACTTATTGTAATTTTTTTAGATTATGGCCACGTTGAAAGAGCCGAATTGTGCTACGTATTAATGAGTCTTAAATTCAAATTAGTCAGATGATTGTTCTTTTATTTATGACTGAGGATATGACTTATAATGACTAATTGGTTTTTTGATAATTAATGAGGCTCCATTAATACAGTTTCCTGAAATGTAAATAATAAATAGGTGGACCCGATTTCATTTATACAGGTGATTTTCAAACATTTTATATAAGTCACAGTTGAAACTGATTCAAGTGTGAACACAAAAGGGCTTAAAACCAACATTTTAAGATATATATTGATTTATACAAGTCATAGTTGGAACTGATTCAAGTGTGAACACAAAAGGGCTTAAAATCAACATTTTAAGATATATATTGATGAGAGGGAAGAAAATGGAATGGGTACATTTGTTTGGATGTAGAAAAGAAAGTAGAGAGAAAAGAAAATCAACAAATCTAAAAGATTAAATTTCCCCTTATATGTATAAATATACCATGGTATTTTAAATCTAAATTATATTTTTTAAAAAATAAGTTTTAATGGATGAATATGGAAGACAATTTTTTACATTAAATATAACTAAAATAAATATATATAAATTATGGACAAAGTAGAGTCTAATATCCTCATGTTATTTCTATGATACATTTAACTAAGAGTTGCACATACGCCTAACAGCCCGATGGCTTGAACACGACCAGACCTAGTCTTAGGTGAAATTGGCCGAGAACAAGTTAGCCAGAACAATTACTATTAGGATAGGACCGAACCCGACCACTACATAGAGTATGACCAGGGCACAACTTCAGAACCATTAGAACAGCCTGACCAAGACATTTTATTATTTTAATAAAAGTATTTTAACTATTAACAATGACTAAATTAAAAAATATTTTCATTAGTTATTTAAAATATTTTATTTGGTTAACACTTTTTTTGTTACTTTTTATTAGTTTTTTGTTAATTTTTTATTTACCATTTTAAAATAAAAAGGATTTTCAGTTTTTTATTTCTCATTGTAAAAATAAAAAAAAAGTGTAACATCCTGAAAATTTAATACAGGATTAAAGAGTGTTTTGGGAAATGATAAATGGAGAAATTAGGAATTTTGGAATTTTTAGGAATTTTTGGGATATTTTTGGAAATTTTGAGTAATTAATGTGCATATAATTAATTAAGAAATGAAGAGTTTGAAATATGAGGGAGTGGTAAAGCTAAAAATATTTTGAAGTTTAAAAAGATTAGAGGCTGGTTTAAGTGATTTTAAATCAAAATGAGTACACTATGGCAAGTTCAGGCTTTAATTATCAAAAACCACCCTTATTTCTCCCTAACCAAACACGCCCTCCCTCCTTCCTTATCAATAAAATCGGACTCCCTCCTCCTATCTCACCGAAAACCCTCCCTCCATTCTTCTTCTTCTTCGTTCCTTTCCCTTCCTCATCGGTTTCTTCATTTTCTTCCTCACTTCATTTTCGTTCTCCACTCTTTCCTTCCTCTCTATCAAGCACGAGCTCTCTCTCTCTACGGTACCACCATGGCCAACGGCGATGGAAGCTTTTCCGGCGTTCTCCGGCGGCTTGGACGGCGGACGGCGGCAGTGGACGGTGAGGCTTTCATTCTTGTTGTTCTTCAAGATATTTTCTTCTTCCAACTTAGTTTTGCTCATTTTCTTCTTCCTCTTGATGCTTGATTCGGCCAGCCCCTCTAGAGGCCATTTTCCGGCGAGGTTCACGGTGGTTTTCCGGCGGGTTTCCACCTCCTTGTCATTTTGGAACTCTGTAAGCGATTTTACTTCTCTTTGATTTGACTTGTTGAATTTGTGCATTTTAAAAGTTAGGGTTTTGATTAAAGTTTGGGTTTTTGGGGTTTTAAAGTAATAACAACGAATGTTAAGTATTTAATTTGAGTTGTTTAAAGGTAATTGAGTTTTCTTGAAGTGTTTTCCACTTATTTTGGAATTTCTAGGTTTTTAAGGTTTCTTGAAATTGAGAGCTTTGGTGATGTTTGAGTTGGTGGATAGGTTGATGGTTCCTAAATGCTTACTAAGATTATATGAGGACATTTTGATTGGTATGTTATTGGTTGTGCATATGTCATTAGTTGATGTTTTTAGTTGATTAATTGGTGTTTGGAAACTTTTAGCAAGAGTATGATGATTGGGAAGTTTATAATTATTGTTTGAATATTATTGCACACTAGGTGTTTGTTGAAATGCTTAGGAGAATACAGAAATTTATTTGAGCTTGAGATGTGTATTTTGGACAAGATTATGTTATGCTTGTGAACATTGTTATCAAGGGTTCATAGTTTTGTGATTGAAGCATGGGAAAGGCTGGACTAGGACTATTGTTGAATATGTTTTTCAAGTATTTACCTAAAGCTATAAATTTTCTTAAACTTGCATAGCTTTCATATTTTGTGCTTGAATTGAATGAATGGAAGCTTACGTTAGAATATGTTTTAATGATAATATGACAAATTAGTGAAGGTTGGTAATTGTTGTTTACTTGTATGATCTTTAGAAGAAATTATGAGATTTTCACTTGAATCTTGTTTTACTCTTGTGTGCTAGTTTAATTTTCTGTTTTGATTGAGAAGGTGCTTAAGTTTCTTGATGGTTTTATATAATTAAATAATATAGACAGTTCTTTAAAGAAGTCAAGTTAAGAGTGGTGGCTGTACATTGCTCCAAGCTGCATGATTAAATTTCTTTAAGTTGAGGACTTGGGGATTCTGTTTTCTTTTGTTATGAACTATCCAATATTTGAAATAGGATAGAAATGTGCATTGTTAATATTGCTAGCAAGGTGATGTTTAAAGGGGTAAATGTGATAACTATGAGATGGTTACAAGTTATGTAGTTAAGAGGCTTTCCTTTTTGAATGGTTATTTGAATTTAGAAGTCAAGTGTAATATTAATGACAATGGTGGTGTGTTAAATTGATGTTAGTGTTATAAATAAGAAATGATTAAATTAGTTTCATTTTTGTGTTGGAATTAGGAGTTGTTAATGTGCTTGGGTGATATTACTGCGATATAGGATAAAGAGTGTAGAGGATTGGGACTAGTCTATTGAAATAGTGAAGATGTATTTACAAGTCTCTCAATATTGTTGAACTAATTTAAACATTGGTGTTTGGAAATGAGCTTGACTCTCTTGCATTATCTCGGTTTGTGCTAAATGTGATGAAGGAAGAATGGAATTAAGGTCATGTGTGGTAATGAGAGTAGGATATATTTTCTAAGACTGAGTAAAATCTCCATTTGTTTGTTTGTTCTTCCTTGTTGATTGATAATTTTTCATCTTTATGGTGAATTCATAATGTAAGATGACTGTATGTTGCATGTTTGTACGAAAGAAAGTGTTTACCTTGTTTGATGTTGTATTATTGGATATTGATGTGATTTCTGTAACATGAGATGATGTGAATTCATGGGGAAATGATTGAAGTAGCTTTAACTACTTGAATTCATAAATGAAATGTGTGATTTTGATGGCGGTTATGTTTGATTAATGTGATTTATGATTTAAATTGGTTAATGTATTTGAATTAAAAAAAAAAGGGAAAATGGGTAGTAATACGAACGAGAGAGACGTTAGCTAATTTAAGACTTAGAATGATTATTAATTCACTATCATTACATGGTGTAATAATAGGAAAGGATGTGACTTACACTATTCCTCGAGGCATAGTAAAGAAAAGAAAGAGCAATAGCGAGCTAAGGGCGACAGGTAATCACACTTAACCTTGCTATAACATTGAGGGTGACGTTAGTTACGGATTTTGTAAAATCCCTTCTCACCCTTTATATATATATATTATCTTTAAAAGGTATTTTTATACAAAATAGGCTATCGGGTGCCTTTCAAACACGATTATTTTCATATAAAGAAATTTGAAACTCTGTATACCTATTATCCTGCCTGGTGGTGGCCATTGATTTGGAATGGCGTGAAATGTATATAGGGATAGTGTTGGGTAGTGGTTTAAGGGGTGATAAGGATAGAAAAGAGAGTTACATGTTGAGTTGAGATTGTTGAGAGCTATGTTGATGGAATATAGAATAGGGATTGTGAGTATTGCATGACACTGATTATTAGTACCGTCGGCCGATGTAACCTATCGATTTGCGCAAATCGATAGGTTAATTGTACAGGTTCCTCGGATTGTAAAGGAACCAGGGATGTTTACACTGTTTATAGTGCTCCCTTTTTCAGGGACGTTTTCACTATATAAAGTGCTCCCTTTTTCATGCTTTCAGATTTGAGACTGGGCACAGTGTCAATCACGTTTATTTTTGTCTGTTGAGTTGACTTGGAATTGACTGAGGGATTTGAGTGATATGTGGGAAGCAAAGATGGTGAATTTGAGTTGATTTAGACGGAGGGACTTGAATGATGAATGAAAGACTTGACATGTGTATATATATATGTATTACTGGTTTTTATATCTGTGGTACCCTTTAGACGCCCTCACTACCGCACATCTCACTGTTATAGTGAGTTAAGCGGTGATTACTGGGACAAATTGTCTCATCCCACGATTACTGACATTTTTGCAGGTATTCATGCACAGGCGCAAGCATCAGGAAAGGGAATTAGGTTTCAAAGGTTATTTAGATTAGTTAGTTATGTATATTGCTAATTTGTATAGGCCTGCATTCGTTTCCGCATATATATATATATATCTATTTATTGTTAAATATCAACTAGTTTTGTTTATTAACCATGTTAGGCAAATTCTTTCTAACATGGTTAGCAATAAATTATCCATGATAGCAGCTGTGCTGTATTAGTTTATTCTTTTCTATCATGGATAATATTTCAATCATTAGGATAATCTTTTTCTAACTATGATAGAGATATTGATATTATTGCAATTCCTTTTTCTATCATAGTTAGTAAAGATATTATTGAACTAAAAGATATGTCACATGTTAATTAGGGATTAGTAACTATATGTTACAAAAAGTAAAAAAAACTTAGGAATAAGCATGACATGTCATGTGGCTTGAGAGACATGTCCTGCCCGGTCTTAGTTCCTGGCAAAACAGGACATGACTGATTTCGAGCCGAGAAAGCCAAACCAGTGATTCTATAGGACAAGACTTACGACATATACTTGGTTTGACCCCATCCATTATTTGTGTAGCCTTCATTTAACATCGTGAATCTTTTTTGTGTTGCAATTGTAGCTTTGATCTTTTTTATTTGGAGCAACTTCATCCATATTCCATAGTTAATAAAGCTCAATTTTTCCATAAAACCATGGGTATCTAAGCAATTTTTTTCTTGACTGAATTTTTGGGGTAATTAACTATAGGAAAAGTTGCTCCAAATAAAAAAAAATCAAAGCTAAAATTGCACCACAGAATGATTAGAATAATGGATGCACCTAAGAAATCACATTAGGATAGTGGATGAAAATATGTGTTCAAGTATTCGGAAAACTCTTTCATTAGGATAGGGAATAACATGCCTATATAGGTAGCACTCATACCCATCAAATCTAAATTAGTTTATTGCTAATAAGCGTTAGATTATCAGATGGTGTTTAACTTAAAAAGACAAGTTTCAAATTATTTTATTATTGGGGTAAGGGACCTAATCTGCCCCCGAAGTAACCACCAAGGAGCGCTGAACACCCTGAACTAACAACAGGCCCGTATCTGCACTCCAAGTAACTAAGATGTTAAAAAACTACCCCGGTTTGACGGTCAACAACGTTTGACCGTTAGTATGCATATGTGGACGCCACGTGGAGACCTGTTTTGCCACCCGGCGCCTTATCATCGCCACGTAGGATAAGTTAATGTGGGTCTCACATTAAATAAAAAAAGAATTCTCCCTCCCTCTTCACCTCCCACCCACCGCCCTTCACCTCCCTTCCCAGCCCCCACCGCCCGCCCCACCCCCCCTTCACCTCCCTCCCTCCCTTCACCACCCCAACGCCGGCGATCCAACCGGCTCCTATCTCCACCGACACTCTTCCGAAGTCCTCCTTCCTAATCCTCCCTCCTATCCTCTCAGCCGCCTCCGAACACCACGTCATATATAAAGGGATGGGTAGGAGGAATATTATATTCTCACCTGAGATTCTTGCTCCGACAATGATGACGGAGGGTGGGGGGCGGTGGGTGGGAGGTGAAGGGGGGGTGGGGCGGGTGGTGGGGGGGAGGTGAAGGGGTGGGGCGGGCGGTGGGGGGCTGGGAAGGGAGGTGAAGGGAGGGTGGGGGCGGTGGGTGGGAGGTGAATGGGGGGGTGGGGCGGGTGGTGGGGGGGCTGGGAAGGGAGGTGGGGGGGCGGGGCGGGTGCTAAAGGGAGGGAGGGAGGTGAAGGGGTGGGGCAGGTGGTGAAGGGAGGGAGGGAGGCAGGGGCAGGGGTCGGGGGTTTTTGAGGTGGGTGGCGGCTGTTTGGGGTGGTGGTGGAGGGGCTGTTAAGAGGGGTGGTGGTGGAGGGGCTGTTAAGAGGGGTGGGTGGGGGCGCAGGGGGGGCTGGGTTAGGGAGGGGTGAGTGAGAGTGATGAAGAGAGATGAGAATTGGATATCTTGCGTGGCATTTTTAAGACACCAGGTGGCAAAATTTAACCTACGTGGCGGCCACATCAGCAAATTAACGGTCAAACGTGGTTGACCGTCAACTCGGGGTATTTTTTACACACCTTGGTTACTTTGAGTGTAGATACGGGCCTGTTGTTAGTTCAGGGTGCTCAGCGCTCCTTGGTGGTTACTTCGGGGGCAGATTAGGTCCCTTACCCTTATTATTGTCATTTATAACTAGGTCCCAATGCAAATTAGATAATCACTCACAATAAGGTTGAAATAATATCAAAAGCAATGAAGTACCAAGGACTTAAGTGATATTATATGTAATGTTACTTGTAATTTAGTAAAAAAGAGTTACTGTAACACTGTAAGAATTATGTCATAATCATAAAACTAGTGATAAAAAATATAGATAAGTAAATAACACTAAAATGATTTCATTTCTTAAAAAAAATGCACAAGGCTCAACTCAAGCTAGCTCCTCAATCTTAAAATTGAACTTAACTAACTGGAATAAGATCGATTGGTCAAATCTATTTTGAACTATGGATTTACTGTCACAAGCAAAACCTGGATCATTTATAAGTTTCTTTTGCTGCGTAACTTTGTAGTTCCCCATTCGATAATTAAACATCTGGAAACCAATTTGAAACATGCATTTCAGTCAAACTATTTGTTTCAGCTCGAACCAAGAAGCAAAGCAAAAAGATATAAAGTCATTTCTAATACAATCCATGGTTTGAGGAGCTAAAGCCTTAAGTTTTGAAAAAACTATTGATTCTCCTCTGGGAATATCCCAAATAAGTCCCTCCGAATACTCAAAAGGACAAGTGAGGAACCTAAACTTCCAAAAGGACCATGAAGAAACCAGCACCTATCTGTCATTTTAAAATTTTGCGAAAAGACAAAATTGCCCCCATCCTAAAACACAAATTGCGAGAAGAGGGTGGGTGTTAGGGTGGGTTCAGGGTGGGGTAGGAATTTGTGTTTTAGGATGGGGGTAATTTTGTATTTTCGCAAAATTTTAAAATGACAGATAGGTGCTGGTTCCTTCATGGTCCTTTTGGAAGTTTAGGTTCCTCACTTGTCCTTTTGAGTATTCAGAGGGATTTATTTGAGATTTTCCCTCCTCCTTTTTGGGTTGGTTGAATCCCGTTATTGCTTATCATTAATCTCTACCAAAAATACATCTCTCTCTCTATACTCTCTTTATAATGCAAATACCACATTAATTATGTCCATTTCAATAATTTGCACATCAAAAAGCCATTACAAATACATTCATCCAAACACTTTTATTTTATTAAAATAAAAACCATTTTATCACCATGCACTTAAATGAATTGGTTGAGATTATTATAACTTAACTAGTTGACTTGAGTTTGAGACATGAATATGCAGTCGTGATAATTACTTGAAGGTTGCAAAGTTCCCCCATCGTAGGTCTACATTCACGCGAATTGAATTAATTGTTTGCTAATATTGCCGGATACCAATGGATAAATAATAAAAACAATTGTTTTTCAATAAAGTTATTCTGCTCAAAATTTATTGTCCAGAGGTTTTCTCAAAATGCTAGAAAAGCTAATTCCAATATGAACTTAGTTTTGGGAATCAAACTTGGAATATCTTATGTAGAATTATAGATTGTCAATAATTAACAACTATCAGTTTGTTTTCACAATACCAAACAACCAACCAGTGCACAAAAGAGAAAGAGGCAAAAAAACATAATTGCTTTTTACCAATTTAGCTTGACAAAAAATCTTTTCAAGTTTCTTCCTTTCTCTCCATCAATTTCCCTCAAAAATAGCTACATCCTATCAAACATGACACAAGATTATTGCCACATAACATGAATCTAGTTACAAACTGGACATATTTTAAAATATACAGTAATAGAAATGCAAATTCCATAGTAGATCATTAAAAGTGCTTTATATAAACATATTCCATCACACATCCATCATAATCTACACAATGTGATATGCCAAAAGATACAACTTCTAAATTTTGAACTACATATATATCATGGAACATAAAGATAATAACATTTAAACCCAAAACAGCACGCCATAGTCATACCGCATTGTTTGTGCAATGAAGACATGACATTAACTAAAGCAAAAGCTCACCAACCAATGAATTCCCTTGAACTGAACTAAAACATTAGCTTACTATGTGGACCTATTACACCAAGATCTAGCTTCCCTCTGCCTTTATGCTTTGTGAGCTATCTTCTGTATCTTCTTACGCTTAAGTTGATTAATTTCACCCAAAATGTAACCAATGAACTCCTTCATTGTAGCCTTCCTATTCTCCTTGATGTTCCATAGATCAGGAACAATATTCCTGCCACTTGGATTGTATTGATCACTTACTTCTTTCAAGGCTCTAATAACCTCCATGTATATATCATCTCCACATTCCTTCTTGAGATTTCGCAACTTTTCATCATCTTCATCAAGTATTACCTGCATCAACGTAACAAATGAGGACACTGTATCCCAGATGAAACTATTTATGCAGATAGCTTGACTGGGATTCAGGGTGAAGACAAAAGAACAATAAGAAATGATAGTACCACTACCTCCAGTCCTAACTATAAGAGCTCGTCAGGTTGACTTTTGATATTAAATCTAAGGCGTCTTTTTCATTTTATCAATTTACCTGCTTATTAACTTATGAAAAATAGTGATCCACACAAATTTTCCAAAAATATCATGTAACATCTTTATTATTGGCAAAACAAAATGGCAAGAAAAAAACATCTTTATTGTATAATTTAGAGAGAAATACATCAAAATCATTCACACTATGCTAAGGCACATTCATGGTTTGTGTTAGCATGATTGGCATTATGTTGGAAATGCAAAAACTATGGTTTTGGTAGCAGGTAAAATCTACAATTATGGTAGGTTTCTAACAACGTGCTAAACAGATAGAAAACAATCCAGGGTAAAAAGCAGGATTAATAGATAATGACAAACTAGTACTATAATTTTCTTTAGCATACCTCAATGTCCAAATGAGTTGTAAAGACAGCTTTTAAAGGATCCCACTCTGAATTCTTCACATTCTCTTGCCAGAAGGAGCATATCTCCACGCCCTTTGCCTCAGCATCTGCCAAAGGGAATATTTTCTTGCAAGCATTCACAAAAACCTTCACATCAAGCTCCCCCATTCTCTTAATCCCAATATCAGTTTGGTCATTAATTAGAATGTCCTTTGACCCCTGATTCATAATCATAAAGGAGAGATATAAGGGTTCATAACCTTTTCCATAGACAGTAATCCTTCTCAAAAAATTATTGTTCAGAGTACACAATGACTTTGATAAGCAAAAGTATGAGTAGGTTGATTTCACGTCTGAACCCAAATAAAATTAGTTGGAGGACATGCAATAGTACATAGTAACAGCAGAAAAACCAGAACCAAGTCATTTTCACAAAAGAAAATATTTACTAGAAAAACAAGAACGATTTGTCCCAAAACTAAACTCTCCCTTTCTCATGTAAGATAAATGGTTCATATGATATTAGAATTATCTGTCCACTTCCTTCCTCACATGCATACACCTGAAAGTTCTCCAAAAGTGCCATGAGCAGCATGAATCCAAATAGTTATCACATATTTGCTTCAATATATTGCAAGGTAATGAAAATCTTCTATTTATTGTCAACTTCAGTTTCAATTAGAACAAATTGATGGATCATGCATAAATATATAATAAACGAAATCATACTTCTATTGCTTCTTTATGGGCTGCTTGTAGTTCTTGATTGCTTTTTGTTAGAATCTTAGTATTTAATATTTTGATTAGGAGAAATTACTTTTTTGATTGTTGTTTCCTATTTCTGTTGTTTCCTATTTTCATCTCCTCTCCTCCCCTATATAATGTACTCTTGTCATATTGCAAAGATTAATAATAATTCTCTTTTTCTCTCTACACTTTCTTCTTCATTTTAACTCAACATGGTATCAGAGCCGGGGTGTCAATTTGAATCCTAGAGAGTGAGAGAGAGGCAGAGCCGCCACCTACCAGATCTGAGGAGAGGAGAGAGAAAGCCGCCACCACCTAGGGTTTCCGTTTGACAGCGAGTGAGCCTACACGCGCCGTCCAGGAGTGATCGGAACAGTCCGATCGGCCAAAACCCAAGTCCGCCGCCCAAACGGAGCCGCGCGTGACCCTCACGCGCTGCCGCAGTGAAAGCGCGTGAATCTCACGCGCCGCCGTGCCTCGCCACGCGCCACCGCATCCTCCGCCACGCGCCGCCGCCGGTGATCTCCAGAACTTCCAGAATCTGTTTTCCAACCCAGAAAGATGAATCCACAGGATTTTCCGCCAGTTTTTGGGTCATATTCTTCTAATTCTGACGGCCAAAGTTCACAAACTAAGTCTTATAAGACTGAGAAACTTTCAAAAACGCCGGAAAATGTTCCGGATCCTCAGATGATGGTTATAAACCATAAACTCAATGGCAACAATTATCTCCAATGGTCCCAAAGTGTGTTAAGGTACATCAGGGGGCGAAGGAAAGAGAAGTATATCAATGGAGAAGCATCTCAACCAAAGGCAGAGGATTCTCAATTTGATACATGGTTTGCTGAAAATAATCAAGTAATGACTTGGTTATGCAATTCTATGACAGATGAGATTAGTGAAAGTTATCTACTTGCAGACACCGCTAAAGAGATTTGGGATGCAGCCAAACGAACTTATTCCTCAATGAATAATACAGCAGCGTTGCTTCAACTAAAGAGGCAACTTCGGGATCTTCAACAACGTGAGATGACTGTGACCCAATACTATAGTACTTTGCAAAGAATCTGGCAGCAGCTGGATTTATTTGAAGTACATCCATGGAAGGATGTTGAAGATGCACAGTACTACAAGCAATTGGTGGAGCAAGGAAGGATACATGATTTTCTTCTTGGGCTCAATGATGCTTATGAGGAGATACGAGGTAGAATAATGGGTATAAAACCCTTACCTTCTTTATTTGAAGTATTTAATCAAGTTCAATTTGAGGAAAGCAGGAAACAGTTGACTCAGAGAAGTCAAGTCCCAACTGAAGGGTCTGCCTTAGTTACTAAAGGAGGAGGGCCTTCAAAGCACAAAGAGAAGAAATGGAACAAGCATTGTAATTACTGCAAAATGAAGGGTCACACCAAGGATGAGTGTTGGAAACTTCACGGAAAACCTCCACATGTCAAATCCAAATCTCAGCAAGAGGGGCGGAGCAATTTTACTGAGACTGAGCAGAATGATGATCAGTTGAGCAAGGAGGAAATGCAACTATTGAGGAAAATCCTCGAGAAACAGAATAAATCTCAGACCACTCCTAATGTGAATCTTGTTCAATCAGGTAATTCTATAGTTGCTCTTAATACTGTGATGACTGCTGATGACACATGGATTGTTGACTCTGGAGCTACAGATCACATGACTGGAAATAGAGGTTTATTCAAAACTCTTAGAATGTGCCATGAAAATCTTAGAGTTAAAGTTGCCAATGGAGTAGTGACTAATGTTGCAGGGATTGGATCTGTTGTGATAACAGAATGCTTAGAAATTCATAATGTTCTCTTTGTACCTGATCTTACTTGTAATTTGATATCTGTAAGCAAACTGATTAAGAGCAAGCAATGTCGAGTATTGTTTAATGACATTGGGTGTGTTTTTCAGGATTTAAACTCGGGGAAGATGATTGGGAGTTCTAAGGAATGGGATGGACTCTACTATCTTGAAGGCTTACATCAGAAGAATTTCGGAGGAAAACGAGCACTTACTAGTTCTAATAATGAAGATGTATTTCTATGGCATCATAGGTTAGGCCATCCTAGTTTTGATTATATGAAGCATGTATTTCCAAAGTTATTCAATAAAGATTCAGTTCCTTTTTCCTGTGAAACTTGCCAATTAGCCAAACACAAAAGATCATCCTACCCGAAACAACCATATAAACCTACCACACCATTCACCTTAATCCATAGCGACATTTGGGGGCCTGCTAAGACAAAAAGTCTAACCAGTGCTAGGTGGTTTGTAACATTCATTGATGACCATACTAGAACCACGTGGGTGTACCTAATGAAAGAAAAATCTGAAGTAGACCAAATTTTCCAGAATTTCTATGCCTTTATTAAAAATCAATTTCATGCCTCCATCAAAATCTTAAGGAGTGATAATGCTAAAGAATATCTGAGTGGTTCACTAAAACAATTTCTTACCCAGCAAGGTATCCATCACCAAACCTCTTGTGTTTATACCCCTCAACAGAATGGAGTAGCGGAAAGAAAAAACAGACACCTATTAGAAGTTACTAGAGCTATCCTAATGGGAAGGAATGTGCCTGATATATTTTGGGGGGATGCCATTCTTACTGCCGCATACCTTATCAATCGCATGCCATCCAAAGTCCTTAACTTTTCCACACCTATCCAAAAACTCCTCGAAACTTACCCCAACTCACCTCTCATTAATACTCTTCCTCAAAAGGTTTTTGGATGTGTTGTGTTTGTTCACAAGTATAGTATGGGAAAACTTAGTCCTAAAGCTGATAAATGCATATTTCTTGGCTATTCTCCAAGTCAAAAAGGTTATAAGTGTTATTGTCCAACAACCCGAAAGACCATTGTTTCTCAGGATACTACATTTTATGAACACGAACCTTATTATCCCAAATTACCCATTCAGGGGGAGAATAGTACAGAATGGCTAATTATGAACCTTGAGAGTCCTACCCATCCTCAACTAGAAATAGCCAATCCCATTGATCCTCAACCAGAAATACCACCTCAACCAGAAATAGCCAATCCCATTGATCCTCAACCAGAAATACCACCACACCAAGATACTACCATCACTGAATCTGATCCTCTTATGGTGGAAAGTAATGCTGAGATCAATACTGGGATGGCCACTGAAGATCAAAATGAGGAGTTACAACCAGGCAATGATGAATCTGATAGTAGAGTCCCTTCTGCTCCAAGGAATAACCATGAATCTGACTCGGGATTAGATCCTGAAGTGATGGGCTGGCCTATAGCTCTGCGAAAGGGGGTAAGATCTTGTACTCAACATCCTATTCAGAGATTTGTTTCTTATGGTAATTTGTCTGCAAAGATGCAGAACTTTGTAATTAATACTGCTCAGGTGAAAATCCCTCACACATTCCAGCAAGCTATGACTGATCCTAATTGGAAGTTAGCTGCAGAAGAAGAGTTAAGAGCTCTCAAAGAGAACAAAACTTGGGAGATTACAAATCTTCCAAGAGGGAAGAAGGTAGTTGGATGCCGGTGGATATTTACTCCGAAGTTTAACCCGGATGGAAGCATCGACAAATATAAGGCCAGACTAGTTGCAAAGGGGTACACTCAGACGTATGGAATTGATTATGAGGAGACTTTTGCTCCAGTTGCCAAATTCAGCACCATCAATATACTTCTTTCTATTGCAGCCAACCTGGATTGGTCATTACACCAATTAGACATTAAAAATGTCTTCTTGAATGGTGACTTAGAGGAAGAAGTGTACATAAAGGTTCCAGAGGGTGTCAACGCCCCTAATAACACTGTGTGCAGGTTAAAGAAGTCGTTGTATGGATTGAAACAGTCTCCAAGAGCCTGGTTTGAAAGATTCTCTAAAGTGCTGAAGAAGATGTCCTTTGTTCAGGGACAAGCAGATCACACTTTGTTCACTAAACACGAGGGTCAAAAAGTGACAATTTTAATTGTTTATGTTGATGATATTGTTATTACAGGGAATGATGAAAGTTCCATAGCTCAGCTGAAACAAGCTTTAGCAACTGAATTCCAAGTGAAAGATCTTGGTCAGATGAGATACTTCCTTGGCATGGAGATTGTTAGAATCTTAAGTTTTGATGGTGACTAAGGTATGATATGGTCTAGTACTTAAGAGAACATAATCAGCACTTAGGAAGGATTAGATGACATGGTTAGAATCCTGAGTTAGATCACTTGAGAATGTAAGATCACTTCCGGATAGATTAGGACTTGCGCATGCGGATGAATGCTTTCATCCCCCAGCGTCAGCAAGTAAATAACTAGGGATTTAACTTAATCCATGAACCTTAGGTGCACAAACCCTAAGACTAAGCTATGGTTCAATCGGAAGCGAAGTTGCTTCCTGTTAGACTTAGACTGGCGCAGAGCGATAGAATAGATATTACTCCAAGCGACAGTGAGTCTACTTCCCCAAGTGAAAGCGCTTCCTGTTAGAATTAGACTGGCGCAGAGCGACAGAATAGATATTACCCCAAGCGTCAGTGAGTCTACTTTCCCAAGTGAAAGCGCTTCCTGTTAGACTTAGACTGGCGCAGAGCAATAGAATAGTTATTACCCCAAGCGTCAGTAAGTCTACTTCGCCGAGTGAAAGCACTTCCTATTAGATTTAGACTGGCGCAGGTTGATAGACTAGATATAACCCCGAGCGTCAGCGGAAATGCAACATCAAGTGAAGTTGCTTCCTGTTGGATCTTGACTGGCGCAGACTGATAGAATAGATTTCACCCTAAGCGTCAGTGAGTTCACTACGTCAAGTAAAAGTGCTTCCGATAGCTTAGTGACTAGCGCTGAGTGTTGGGATGAAATACACTAAGTGAGAGTGAGTTATAGTGAACCAAGATCCTTCATCTAGTAGTTTTACTTCCGGATGTAAAAATGCTTCCGGATACATCATAGACCAGATCAGAACATAGTCTAAGTAAGACTACTTCCCATAGCAAATTTCCCACAACATGTATAGTTTTTACTATATCTGATTATATATATTGCTATGTTGGACTAACCAGTATGTGCAGAACTTAGTTACACTTGCGGATGCAAATGAGCTTCCGGATGGAAAGACTCTTGGCATTGGATTTCAGAGACTAACCCTTGCAGAGCAAGATTGCCACTTCCGGATGAACGATGATCATCCGTCAGCAAGAGTACAAGAGTAAATGTCACATACTCGGAAGTCAGAATGCTTTGTCAGAGCAGAGGTGTCAGGACTACTTTTCAGAGATAAAACAAGTCAACCCTGCTGAGCATTTAAGAAGATGTTCCTACCAACGGTAACAAGAGGATAACCGACACATTCAAACAACATTGTTACCTACCAAGCATGAGGAGTATGAGAACATAATCTGAAGATTCACTCAAGGTGTCAAAGCTCATACTGCCCACAAAAGTCAGAGTCCATAAGAGAGCTTCTGATAGCAAGAGAGGATCCAATAGCAAAGCACTCTTATCATTCATGGACAAGTGCTTGGAAGACAAAGTTCCTCTATGTGATAGCAAGCAAAATGTTAGAGTCCACGAGCTTCAGATAGCAAGAGAGCTTCCGATAATGAGTCTCTTAACATCCTGGACTTATGCTTGAGGAACGAAGTCCTCTCTGACAGCAAGCAAGAGCCGGACCGTACAAAATGTTCAGATGTCAGAACGACTTTTGTCATAATAGTATTGCCAGAACAGTGTTGACAGAACAGCTTGGTCAGAGCACCTTTTTAGATAAAGCAAAGTCAACCCTGCTGTGCACTAATGAGGACAACGTAAACAAGGTCCCAACGTCTATAATCAAACGGTCTTATTGCCTCTCCAACGGTTAAATATTCAGAGGCTGGTATAAAAGGGATGTTCTTCATTTCTGAAGAAGATGGCTTGAAAAAGACAGAGAGAACGGAGCTTATTATCTGAAACACTATTCTACATTCCTCTCATCTTCTACTCTCGGACTTTGATATGTAATATTCTTAGAGAGTGATTCATTTGTACTTAAGTGAGTAACATCATCCACTCTTAGAGAGAGTCAGTTTTGAGCCTAAGTGTTTAGCACAATCAGTTCATAGAGTGAACATATTGTAATCTTACATTTTGTAAGGGGGAGCATTTAGAAGGTTTTCTAAATCTCCATAGGTTGCAAGTTAGCCCGTAAAACTTGCGTTTGTAAGGTTGCAAGTGATCCCGTAAAACTTGCGGTAAGGTTTGCAGGTGAACCCGTTGTAAAACCTGTGGGTTGTTAGGTGAACCCGTGCTCGTAAAACCTAAAGTGTAAAGGCTTCTCTTGTGCCCGGTTTAAACAAGAATAGTGGATTGGAAATCTCAGGTGTAGCCTGGGGACTGGATGTAGGTCTGGGTGACCGAACCAGGATAAATTTATGTGTGCATATACTTATACTTGATCATTCTATTTTGCATCACATAGCATACTGACTTGTGCACAGCATTATTTATTATCATCATCACCGAGCACAAGCAGTCTTTTGAAAAGAGTTTAAGTTTTCATTCCCTCACCCAATTCACCCCCCCCCTCTTGGGTGACAGCCACGAATTTCATTTGGTATCAGAGCAGGTCACTTGTTTAAAGGATCAAACGATCTCAAGTGCAAAGACCTTGGCTGATTTGGGTTAAAATGTTTTCCAAAGGCTTTGATCATACCATTCCACCTGTGTTAGAAAATATTGATTTTTGTTGGTGGAAAGCAAGAATGGAAAGTTTTATAAAATCCACTAGTTTGAAAATGTGGGATATTTTTGAAAATGATTTTGATTTCAAACCAAGAGGAAACTGGACTGAAAGGGAGAAAAATTTGTTTTCCTTAAACATTAGAGCAATGCAGATTTTATACAAAGGCTTAACTGAAAATGATTTCCAGAAAATCAAACATTGCTCTAGTGCTAGAGATATTTGGAATACTCTTGATGTGATATATGCTTCTAACCCATCTCTTGAAAGCACAGCTGTCCAAAGCTCAACTCGTGCTCTTTGTGGATCATCTACTGATGAGCTTCTGGAAGCTGATATTGAGGAAGCAGACTTCAGTGAAGAGAGTATCCATCTCTGCCTAGAAGATTCAGAAAGTGAGGTATCTGGATCTGAAATTGAACTCTCTGATTTGCAAGATGCATACAATGAGTTATATACTGAATATTGTAAACTTGCAAAAGAACTTCTAGGCTTAAAAGAAAAAGATAGGAAACTTGAAAAACTAATTTCTTCTTCTACATCTAAAGTTTCCGAGGGTTCTTTTAAAGAACTAGGGGTTCCGATAGCTAGCCCACTATCGGTAGGGAAAACTTCAACATGTCTTAAAAAATGTTTTGATTGTGAACACGTGTTGAAGGAAAAAGAAAAGCTTTCAAAAGAGACTGAAATTTCAAAGGAACAAAAAGCTTTTCTAAAGAAAATTAATCATGATAATGATAGGAAGCCTCATTTTGATTATCATTCCATTATCTGTCATTATTGTGGTAGATTAGGACATGTTTCTCACACATGCAGTCTTAGAAGAAATTCAAATGTGAGAAATAAGTTTGTATGGATTCCTAAAGGACAAGTAAGGTCCAGTGCTAACCATGTAGGACCCAAGTACAAATGGGTACCAAAACATCCTCCTAGTGCCTTACTTGTGCAGGATAGATCAAGAGTTCCTCTTATCCCAAAGAAGAGAACTCGTGGTGATGCAACTGCTGAAACCCACTGGTACAATCATAAGAAGCTGTCGGCCACCACAAGAGACAATGGTTCTGTCTCAAGGATGAGCTATCACAAAGTTCCATTCAACTATCCTGAGAAGAACAAGAAAGAGTGGATTCCTCGATCATCATTGAAAAGGCTCTTGAATCCTACCTCTCAGAAGAAAGTGCTTCGAATCAAGGATAAGTATAGAAGATCTCCTTGGGTAAGCAAGGGATCACTTAGCAACGAAGCATTTGATAGTAAAATCTCCTATGCTAATGTTAGATGGACTTATTGAGATTTTACATTAAACATCCTAAGGTGTGAACATTATATTCATCATAGAAGAAAGCTTGAAGAAATAAGTAATGTTCATAATCTACATACTGTCCATGACTATCTTGATCAAAAACCTTGTATATCCTTGTGCATATAGTCATGAAAGATTCACCATGCCATACACATAGGACGTAATCTAAATGCATGTGAACTATATATAGCCTACAAACTGACCTTCAGATCCAGACTTGGATACAAAAGGAAGGAACTATCTGGTATTTTGTAGGAAGGGCAATCCGAAGGTTCAGCAAGACAAGGGTGAAGAAGACCCTTGCTAAAAGGAAGATCTCCTCCCTCCACAGTGAACCATCTGATTCATGTGCCTCCAACAATCTGCTAGCTCAGAGGCAAACTTGAGATAGCGCTGAGTGATCAACCTGCGGAGATACCTTCTACTGAACCTGTGTCTCCCTCTGCGCCAGCACCCAATCTGAGTAAAGAGCTGTGTATGGAGTATGGGTTCAAGAGGCCAGAGATGCCAGTGGTAGTGATCACCAAGTGAATTCATCCCTCTACACCAGCTCCAATTCATCCTATTAGCCTCAACAGGACTCAGGACTGTACCTCATCTGAACAATTAGTCAAGTCTTGATAAGCATTCGTCACGCATAGATTTTGGTGCTGCTCTGAAAATAGAATCCTTGCATTGTCAACCAAAATCAAGCGAGCTACTGCTTGATGCGAATGGAGCTATGGTGATATCATTCTTACCCTCCTCTTTACTTGAATAATCTTTTGGGTAGTAAATGCATGATGAGCTTAACAGATTTTATTTCTCTGAAATTGATATGATTTCCCTTATCTGTGATAACCTTATTTTCTGTAAAAATGATCCTATCATATCAAATTCATTTTCTGATATAATGCATACTGATTTTACAGATTCAAGAAGTCTGACACTTTGAAACTGAACCTTCTTCAAAACCTACTAAATTTGTGCATACTGAATCATTGTGTTCCAAGATTTCTGACATTGTTAAGAAGATTCAGAACTAGTTTCAGAATTTTGACACAAACAAAAAAAAAAAAGAAAACCTTCTTCAGAGTTTTTCATATGGTGTCTAAATCGTTTTACTCATATATGCTTAGCAATTTTTTTTTTTTTGGGCGCCACTCAGAAAAGAAAACAGTTTATACATTCACCTTGATTTTTGAAAGATCCTTTTTGAAATGCAAACTTTCAAAACAGATTCCGATCCTCTTTAAACTTACATGACAACCGTACCTCATGATAGCACTCAAAAGCTATTTCTGATTTTCCATTTCATGTGGTATCTCTTGCATCAACTTTTTCAATGCATAAGCAGCTATGGTTTCGAGAACAATACATCCCTCTTAATTACATCTTTAAGTTCTCAATCTACTAATGATCTCAGTTCAAGTTTGTGGTTTAAGAATGTTGACACAGATTATTGAAGCTTGAACAATGAATATAACCAAGAGAGAATGACAACGAAAATGTCTCTTATCAAGATGTGTGGAATGGCTATACCAAACCTGAGAAACTCTCGCCAATACACATGAGCATTTCTATCCCTTACATATTCTGTTGTGAAATTTAAATGGATAGTCTCTCTCTTGTCTGACATGCATTAGCAATCTTAGGAAATGCCTTGAATTAAACTCTGCTAGATCTGTAAAACATGGCATAGTATCACAAGCATGCTATAATCTGTATTAATTTCGAGCTTGTTGATATCCTAAGAACAATGAGATCACACTGACCATATCTAGAAGAACTTGAGCTAAAAATTTGGAAATTATTCTCGTAATCATATGCTGAAATTTGGTTGTTTTTGTAAAACGAATTCAATCCTAATCAAATTATTTTGTGAGGATGAAGATTCTCTTTTTCAAAATCTCATTATGTTATTAATTCACATGTCTTCATGATCTAACATGAACATCCTTGAGGCATATGTATTGAACTATACTTGCTTATGAAACTCTGAAAATATGCCACCTGTTTAATATTCTCTGTACTATCACATTGATATTTATCCATGAGAGTATAAATAGAGGTCATGTCTTGATAGTGAAACTATGTGAATGTATAGATAATTTCAAAATTAGTTTTCACATAATCATTGCTCATATCTTCTTAAACCAATTAGCAAGCATGATTTCTTAAAATTATTAGCTTGTGCTGATTAACACAGATTAACTTGAATGTCCTGAGGATGGTCTTCAATGTTAAATCTTAAGTTCTTTCACTGACCATCAGAAAGCATTTGTTTCCTCAAGCATATGCAGGACCAATCATCAAGTTTGAGCAAGGTTGCTTTCACAACAATCAGCGCCTTCGATAGCAGGCCAACTATTGAACCATGGGAAGAGTAGAGTGACTGCCCAGTCATGTCTACTTGTGGTTGTAGCTCAGCTTGCCGAAGCGAATCATCAAAGCACTTGCGCTAGGGGTTTCCACTTGAGATAGCACACCTCTTGAAGATGTCAGGAAGCATGCTTATCTGCGTATGATTCAGATTCCTGAGTCTAATAGAGTATGAGTACCCCTCATCTGTGGTAACATCTACACCTTACCATCTCTTACATATGATGCATACATGGCATTGGTAAGGGTGTCAACTTAGGATGTTTCTCTCAATCTGCATTGACTTCAAAATCATTCACTGTCTTAGAAAATCATCCTAGCTCACACATCTGTATCCTCTAAATGACATGCTGGAAAGTAATTGATAACATATCTCTCTTATATGCTTCCTTTCTTGATTTAATGATGATTAATCTTAATATAGAAGAGAAGTAAGTGGACATTACCTGTTAATGATCCCTTGAAAATAGAGAGTCACATGCTGTCATCGATAATAAACTCTTAAGATGCTGTGATGCAATTTGTTTGGAAAATATTTTTGGCACTTTTAAAAACACAACTTTCATTTGATTTGATTTCATTTCATATGGTATCACAAATTTCATTTGGCATTCAATCATTTCCTTTGATACCACAGGTTCAAACTCACAGATCTCATTTGATTACATTTGGTATCAGATTTCATCTCATTTGAATTTAAAATCACATATTTCATTTGATATCATAATCACCTTGAAAAACATGTTTAGCTATCCCACATAATGATTAGGGCGAATACAATCATTTAGGATCATGAATCATTATTGTTTTTCTTGATAATTCTCGTACGTTGTAAAAGTATCCCCATCCCTAAGGCTAGCTTGCACCTGTTGGAATTTGATGAAGCCAAAAGGGGGAGAGAGATAGAGATGAGATGTCTAGAGATGGAGATAAGATGTCTAGCGAGACATGAGATGTCTAGAGCTGAGAGATAGATAAGATATCTAAGTTTAATTATAGCTCTGGGAGTGCTCTGGGAGTGATCTAAGTTTAATTATGTTCTCTAGTCATCTATGGGTTTGTCATCATCAAAAAGGGGGAGAATGTTAGAATCTTAAGTTTTGATGGTGACTAAGGTATGATATGGTCTAGTACTTAAGAGAACATAATCAGCACTTAGGAAGGATTAGATGACATGGTTAGAATCCTGAGTTAGATCACTTGAGAATGTAAGATCACTTCCGGATAGATTAGGACTTGCGCATGCGGATGAATGCTTTCATCCCCCAGCGTCAGCAAGTAAATAACTAGGGATTTAACTTAATCCATGAACCTTAGGTGCACAAACCCTAAGACTAAGCTATGGTTCAATCGGAAGCGAAGTTGCTTCCTGTTAGACTTAGACTGGCGCAGAGCGATAGAATAGATATTACTCCAAGCGACAGTGAGTCTACTTCCCCAAGTGAAAGCGCTTCCTGTTAGAATTAGACTGGCGCAGAGCGACAGAATAGATATTACCCCAAGCGTCAGTGAGTCTACTTTCCCAAGTGAAAGCGCTTCCTGTTAGACTTAGACTGGCGCAGAGCAATAGAATAGTTATTACCCCAAGCGTCAGTAAGTCTACTTCGCCGAGTGAAAGCACTTCCTATTAGATTTAGACTGGCGCAGGTTGATAGACTAGATATAACCCCGAGCGTCAGCGGAAATGCAACATCAAGTGAAGTTGCTTCCTGTTGGATCTTGACTGGCGCAGACTGATAGAATAGATTTCACCCTAAGCGTCAGTGAGTTCACTACGTCAAGTAAAAGTGCTTCCGATAGCTTAGTGAATAGCGCTGAGTGTTGGGATGAAATACACTAAGTGAGAGTGAGTTATAGTGAACCAAGATCCTTCATCTAGTAGTTTTACTTCCGGATGTAAAAATGCTTCCGGATACATCATAGACCAGATCAGAACATAGTCTAAGTAAGACTACTTCCCATAGCAAATTTCCCACAACATGTATAGTTTTTACTATATCTGATTATATATATTGCTATGTTGGACTAACCAGTATGTGCAGAACTTAGTTACACTTGCGGATGCAAATGAGCTTCCGGATGGAAAGACTCTTGGCATTGGATTTCAGAGACTAACCCTTGCAGAGCAAGATTGCCACTTCCGGATGAACGATGATCATCCGTCAGCAAGAGTACAAGAGTAAATGTCACATACTCGGAAGTCAGAATGCTTTGTCAGAGCAGAGGTGTCAGGACTACTTTTCAGAGATAAAGCAAGTCAACCCTGCTGAGCATTTAAGAAGATGTTCCTACCAACGGTAACAAGAGGATAACCGACACATTCAAACAACATTGTTACCTACCAAGCATGAGGAGTATGAGAACATAATCTGAAGATTCACTCAAGGTGTCAAAGCTCATACTGCCCACAAAAGTCAGAGTCCATAAGAGAGCTTCTGATAGCAAGAGAGGATCCAATAGCAAAGCACTCTTATCATTCATGGACAAGTGCTTGGAAGACAAAGTTCCTCTATGTGATAGCAAGCAAAATGTTAGAGTCCACGAGCTTCAGATAGCAAGAGAGCTTCCGATAATGAGTCTCTTAACATCCTGGACTTATGCTTGAGGAACGAAGTCCTCTCTGACAGCAAGCAAGAGTCGGACCGTACAAAATGTTCAGATGTCAGAACGACTTTTGTCAGAATAGTATTGCCAGAACAGTGTTGACAGAACAGCTTGGTCAGAGCACCTTTTTAGATAAAGCAAAGTCAACCCTGCTGTGCACTAATGAGGACAACGTAAACAAGGTCCCAACGTCTATAATCAAACGGTCTTATTGCCTCTCCAACGGTTAAATATTCAGAGGCTGGTATAAAAGGGATGTTCTTCATTTCTGAAGAAGATGGCTTGAAAAAGACAGAGAGAACGGAGCTTATTATCTGAAACACTATTCTACATTCCTCTCATCTTCTACTCTCGGACTTTGATATGTAATATTCTTAGAGAGTGATTCATTTGTACTTAAGTGAGTAACATCATCCACTCTTAGAGAGAGTCAGTTTTGAGCCTAAGTGTTTAGCACAATCAGTTCATAGAGTGAACATATTGTAATCTTACATTTTGTAAGGGGGAGCATTTAGAAGGTTTTCTAAATCTCCATAGGTTGCAAGTTAGCCCGTAAAACTTGCGTTTGTAAGGTTGCAAGTGATCCCGTAAAACTTGCGGTAAGGTTTGCAGGTGAACCCGTTGTAAAACCTGTGGGTTGTTAGGTGAACCCGTGCTCGTAAAACCTAAAGTGTAAAGGCTTCTCTTGTGCCCGGTTTAAACAAGAATAGTGGATTGGAAATCTCAGGTGTAGCCTGGGGACTGGATGTAGGTCTGGGTGACCGAACCAGGATAAATTTATGTGTGCATATACTTATACTTGATCATTCTATTTTGCATCACATAGCATACTGACTTGTGCACAGCATTATTTATTATCATCATCACCGAGCACAAGCAGTCTTTTGAAAAGAGTTTAAGTTTTCATTCCCTCACCCAATTCACCCCCCCCCTCTTGGGTGACAGCCACGAATTTCAGAGATAACCAGAAGCAGGAAAGGCATTAATGTGTCTCAACGCAAGTACACCCTAGACTTGCTACATGAGACCGGGATGTTAGGTGCAAAACCAGAGGAGACACCTATGGATGACAACTGCAAGCTGGAAATAAAGGAAAAGGGAGTTCCTGCTAACACTGAGAGATATCGGAGACTTGTAGGAAAATTGATATACTTGACTCACACACGTCCAGATATCAGTTTTGCAGTAGGAATGGTGAGCCAATTCATGCACCAACCACAAAAGGAGCATATGGATGCAGTTATGAGAATACTCGGCTACTTGAAGGGAAATCCAGGTCGTGGGTTATTCTTTAAGAAAGGCACAGCTAGGAATTTGGAAATTTATACTGATGCAAGTTTTGCAAGAGACTTAGAAACTGGAAGATCTATAACAGGCTATTGCTCATATTTCTGGGGTAACTTAGTTACTTGGAGAAGTAAGAAGCAGACCATTGTATCGAGAAGCAGTTGTGAAGCTGAGTTAAGAGCTGCATGTCTTGGTGTATGCGAAGGAATCTGGATCATCAGATTACTGCATGAGTTAAGAATTCCCTTTGATGGCCCATTACAGATATGGTGTGATAACAAGTCCAGCATTGAAATGACCAGAAATCCTGTTTATCATGATCGAACTAAACATGTCGAGATTGATAGACATTACATTAAGGAGAAAGTAGAGGCGGGGATCATGACATTGACGTATGTCCGTTCTTCTGAGCAGATTGGGGATATGATGACTAAACCACTTGCCAGACCTCTATTTGAAAGATTCCGAAGCAAGCTGGGAATGATCGACATATATTCTCCAGCTTGAGGGGGAGTGTTAGAATCTTAGTATTTAATATTTTGATTAGGAGAAATTACTTTTTTGATTGTTGTTTCCTATTTCTGTTGTTTCCTATTTTCATTGTTTCCTATTTTCATCTCCTCTCCTCCCCTATATAATGTACTCTTGTCATATTGCAAAGATTAATAATAATTCTCTTTTTCTCTCTACACTTTCTTCTTCATTTTAACTCAACACTTTTAAGATCCTTGACAATAAGTGTTTGATTCCTTTCATCCATTAAATCAAAGTCAGCTTGTTTTTCTTCCAATTCTTCCTCATTTTCTTTAATCTTCAGCAGGAGAGCTTCATCACCTCCAAGATGCTTCCTCATATTCAACCTCCCTTTCAACAGCTCTAATTCCATTTCCAACTGTTGTTTCCATCAAGCTGCTTTTCCAACTCAAAAATCCTCCTCAATGCCTCCTCTTTCTCTCTCTGAAAGTTTTGAAATGCAAATTAGCAGAAGGAGATCCTTGCGTATAAGAATAGAGTTATAATCAACAAATGTTAGGCTGCTACAATGTAATTTTAATTGTGTAACCATAAAGCATCGAAACCTTTTGCTCTTCGATAATCCTTGAGATATTCGCATCAGATTTATTCGACTCCGCAGAAGCCTTGTTGAGGGATTCATTCCTTTGATCATTCTGAAAAGAGAGATTGCAATAGTATTTCATAGAAGTAAATTGAAAAAGACAATGATAAAACAATGGAAAATGAGATATTATACACCCAATATCGGACTGCTTAAGAAGTTGAACAGCAATATCATGGAAAAAAATTTCATTAGATCTTCAGAGCTAAGTTGTTTTGTATGAAATAGACATGCTAGTTATTTTTTATACTCGCCTTTTGTATAGTATAGCACTATATTACCTTTTGTATATCTTTTTATCTCTCAGTTAATAAACTATAGGTTCACTTCACAAATGAGGAAAATCTTCTGCTTTGGAGGTTAGTTAATGAGAATATTTATGTAAGAAATGAGCAAAACAGAAAAATGGTAGCTGAAGATTTTAGTAACAGACCAAAAAAAAAACAAATACAAGTTTGCAGGATGTTAATTGATAAGTGAGTCTGATCAAGGGTAAACACATGTTTAAGACAAAATATTGAGACTAAAAATGTGGTGTATCATTACCTTCCTTTTGTCTTCTTCAAGCTTCTGCCTCTGTTGCTCAGTTAATGTCTCTCTTTCATTTAAATCTCTACTCCACAAATCAAGCTTCTGCCTTCTTGCTTCTAATTCCTTGTTTAACTTATCTTGTTCATCCATTATCTTTTGTCTCTCCTCACATGCACTCTGGGTTCTTCTCATTCTCTCTGACAAAAAATGAGTGGATTATGTATCAGTCTCTTGCATTTGAATCACATAAGAACATAATTATCAAAAATAACAAAATGATTCATCCGAATCATTTACAGTTCATAAAAGACGACGAAATCTATGCAGATAGGAAATAGACAAACCTTCAACAAGAGCATGCTGCAGCCGGTCCTTCTCCTCAAGAATTCTACAAAGTGACAAAGCTTTCTCATTGTACTTGCATTGCAATTCTGTGAGTTTCTCATTTTTCATATCAATTTCATTTGCTAGTTTAGCCACTTCACCATATTTCCTTTCAAACGATTCATGGACAATATCTGAGACCCTTTTTAAGCTACCTTTCTTCCTACCTTTCTTCCGCAGGTATTTCCCTATTGGCCCCTCACAATGATAATCATCTTCCCTAGCCATCCATCCATAAATGTTCAAACCTGGCTGCATTGTTTGCAGCTTCCAATCCATCTTGCCATTGTGTTTAGTTGCAAATGACTTTTCGAATTGACAAGCATTCAAAAACCCATTCAAATCATCACTAAATACCACCACAGCAAGAGAAGTTGAATCATGTTCATCATCTAGCATATAAACATCACGTGGCTCGAACTTGGCCAGTTCCTTGATCAAATACTCAGAATTTTGTGAACTGCGGTCCTGTATGTTCACCATTATTCCAGTCCAGGGCCACACATAACGGTCATTTTGCTCAGGTTGACTTGGAGGTTGTCGTAAAGGTGGTCCTTCGACTTGCTCAGCTTCATCAGACATATCAATCTCCATATATTTTGCCAGAGCAAGATGGTCAGCCTTTTGCTTTGCACTGCTACTTACCGAGCCCAAACCCACTCCCAAAGCATGTTGCAGCAAGTCTTTGTCTTTGTAGTGTTTCTTCTTCTTTCCAGCACAGAAAGGACATCGGAGAGTGCCATTCACATTCTTCACTTTATAGACCCCACTCCTCAATTGTTCATATGGCCTGTCCATGTATTGTTCAATCTCAGACTCACTTATAACTGTCTCTTCTCCAGAACTAATGTCCATCTAGCAAAAATACAAATACAAAAACAGATTGTGTATTCAAAAATCAACATATTTTATTAAAAGCATACCAGTAGTAGTGAGTTCACAAACAACAACAAAAATGAATGAGTTAATATATGTCAAGGAACTTCATTTTTCTCTTTTTGGAGAAAAACATCAGCTTTACAACTTACAATATGTATACACAATCTGATGCATCAACTTTCTCACATATGAGATTCTACCCTTCAAACGTCAGTAACAAAAAACTTAAAAGATGACATCTTTATATGATAAATCCTCAAAACTCAATGGTATAAAACTTAGAAAGTCAAGATCAACAAGAGAACTTGCAAGACAAGCAAGCACCTTTCCTTTCATATATTCTTCAAAATGATGTCTTTAACAACAATGTGTTCCACATGAGCCAAAAGAAGAAACTAAAGAGTAAAAACTGAAAACCCAGAAAGGTAAACTAAGGAAATGCAAGATAAGCTAAGCTAGAGAGAAACATAGATGGACTTTTACGTGTCACATCACAAGCAAGTAGAAAAAAGTAAGGTTGAGAGATTATAGGGAAAAGGGTATGTAAAGATGGTACCTTTTTGAAGGTTGAAGAGGAAAATGGAGTTTGCTTTTGACGGCGGCCGGCGAAGTCTCCGGCAGCTAAAGTGGGTGTGGTGTGACTGAATAGGAAAATGGAGTTTGAGTGTTGAAGTGTGGTGTGAAAAAGACAAAAGAGAAGTGTGGGAGAAGTTAAAGGGTCATTTCTTCAAGCAAATGAGTTTATCAGTTTTCCCTCGCTGAAATACAATGAGGTTACAAAAATTAAAAGTAGTAAAAAAGAGTGTAAGAAGGTTTGTATTATAACCAATGAGTAGTTGGTTGAGCTGATAAGTGGGCTACAACCCCCACAAGGAGGAGAATGCGTGTTCGAATCCCGGGAAGCGCTCTCATTGGGAGAGGGGACAACCTTGCCTATGTGGGCAACACTCCTACCCCTCGAGTCCGGATTAAACCGGGCGGTAAATTACCCAAAAAAAAAAAGAAGGTTTCTATTATATGGGAAAATGTCATTTAAATCCCTCCGAATATACAAAAGGACAACTCAGGAACTCAAACTTCCAAAAGGACCTTGAAGGAACTAGGACCTAGTTGACATTTTAAAATTGTGTGAAAAGACAAAATTGCCCTAATCATAAAACAGAAATTACTAACCACCCTTACACCCACCATTTTCAATAGGTTGGTTAGTAATTTCTGTTTTATGATTAGGGCAATTTTGTCTTTTCACACAATTTTAAAATGTCAACTAGGTCCTAGTTCCTTCAAGGTCCTTTTGGAAGTTTGAGTTCCTGAGTTGTCCTTTTGTATATTCAGAGGGATTTAAATGGTATTTTCCCTTTCTATTATTATGGAAATGTTTAGGTTCTAATGGGGAATTCAAGTAGGTTAAAGTATATTTTTGATTTCTTATGTTTGCGTCAAGTTTTAATTTAGTCCTTTTATTTGTAAAGTACACTTTTAATCTTCTTTTTATTAACACCGTTAGTTTGACTTAAATTTAAGTTATTATTTCATAATTAAATTGAGGCAAAAAATAGTAAATTTAGAAAATATAAGAATATTTATACTAAAATATTTTAATCTAAGCATTTTTTTAGTATTTAATAATCATTTAAAATTGTTAAGTTAACATTTTTCGTTAAGTGAAACTAACGGTGTTGACAAAAAAGGACTACAAGTGTAATTTCTAAACATAAAGGACTAAATTGAAACTCGATACAAATATAAGTCAAATTAATAATGTAAAGGCTAAAGTCTACTTTTACTCCCTTATGTTTACTTTGCATTAAACATAAGGCGGTGGGGTGTGGCCAGGGAAGGCGGTGGTCGGGATGTGGCAGCGGCGGCAGCGATCGGGATGTGGCGGCAGCGGCGGGGGAGGGGAGGAGGAGTGGGGAAGAAAAAGGAGGAGGGGCAAAACTGTCTTTTCACTTTTCAAGTATATTAAAGTGAGGTCCCTTGGGACCCTACATTAATTTTTTCAACTTTTAGGACTTTTCTAGTATTAAGTCCCTTGTGGGGGACCTCAAATTAATTTTCCCTAAATTTTATGTAAACAAAAGCTTAATCATATAACAACTATATATTTGGCCGAGCAAAATTTTTAAATTACTTCCTCTCCGAAATGTAGTAATTAAACAAGATAGTAATAACCATAATAAATATTTAAATATCCAAATTCATAACAACGTAATTGTTGAATAAAAAAAGAATTCAAAGCATTTGCCAACAATTTAACTATTTCTTACTATGATTCTTCGCTAAAATGATAGAATCAATCAATCAATATAATTAAAGATTCTTCAGAGAAAGAGGAAATAAAACGTAATATTTGGGCGCGGACAAATTAATTAATTGAAAAGGGTTAATATGTAAAAGTAAAAAAAATACTGATGTGATTGTAAAAATACTCGTTTAATTGTGTCTTAGATGTAAAAATACTCATGTGATTTTTGTTGTTGCAAAAGTATTCATTACATTTCAAAATATGGGCAAATGTATATATAACATTTCAATAGAGGGGCGAAAATACCCATCGATTATGGGTATTTTTGTCCTGTTTTGAAATGTTATGGTTACTTTTGCTCCAAAAAATTATATGAGTATTTTTACACCTAAGCCATATAATGACATAAGTATTTTTGCACCTTAGACCATTAAAAAATAAAGGAAGAAATATGATTGAGTTAGGAAAAATACTAAATTAATAGTTACATTTATGATATAGGGACAAGACTAGGAATTCCAGAAATGTGACCATATATCCCGTAATCGTCCCGGTTTCAATTCAATTTTGGTACCATTAACAAAAAAAAAAAAATAAAGGATCTCGTTTATCATTGTTCCTCTTCGTCTATTACTGGGGACATTGAAATAATATAACAATTATTGCAATATGTTACCCCCGTACCCTTTAAGACGTATTAATAATTTTGACATTTAAGAGACTTTATATTGTCAATTTTCCATACTTAGGACCTTAACGTAATTTTCCAAAAAGAAGAACTTAGGCTCTTGCTTTATGAGAAGAAATGTTAGGACTTGGGAGTAAATAAAATGAGAGGGAAAAAAAGAAAAAGAAAATATTATTATCACATTTATTTGGATGTATAAGTGAAAATAGAGAGAAAAGAAAATAGACAAATCTAAAGATTAAATTTCCCCTAATCTAAAAGATTCCTTTCCTCCATTCTTTAGCACGATTTACAATTAGAACATTGCTATCACTTAGTAATTTTTGTAAGTGAGTTCGTGCTTCTTGGAGGAGATGAATGCAAGGCATCTTGATAGAAGTGGTGGTCTTAATTCTCCTCATAATCTGGCTCCACTCACACTTTAATCGCATATGGCAGTGATATATGGACTAACTTCTTTGATTGAATATATTATATATACATGAAGAGCTGATTCGATCTAGTCATTTTGCCCACATACAACATCCCACATTTCTTCTTTAAATTAAACTTCAGTATATGAAATATCTTAAGATTATTTATCTCATTGGTTGTCATAGCCCACATAAGATATTTTCTTCAAATGTTAGCTTGAGAGTGGGAATTCCGTTTTGAACTCCAATTCTTCTAGGGCCTCCGATCCAATTCTGAATTCTTCATCGATATTCATAAGTTCGTCTCTCTTGTTCTTGTTCTTGGTTTGGTCAGGTTCTGATTTTGATTCTTTTAGACATCCGCCAACCGCTTGTTCTAATGAGTCTGGGATAGGAACGTGCTCTGAGGTGTCTTGTTAATAACATAAAAGAGTATCATTTATCTAATATATATAATTTACTTTCAAAGAACAAAATATAGTGATTATCTCATTAAATCTGCCGTAAACTGAATAATATCTCCAATTTTACTTGTAGTAACGATGTTTTAGTGGATAAAAAAATAGTAAAATCCACATTTAATATTTTTTAAATTCCAGAAGAACCACGTTTAATTTAACGTTAATTACAGTGACAAAGCATCAAATATTATTAACTCTTGTACGTTTATATCATTCTCACCAACAAACTTTCCAACCATGATTACTCCTCAGTTTTCCCGTTTGGTTTGAAGTCCCAGGGTCAACTAACATTCTTCCCATACAAATCTAATATAATAGATCTTGTAGGCACGAAGAAACTCAATCTGAAAATTCCTTGATAATTTATAAAATCCTAATTATTAAGTAAGCTTATTGGTCAAAAAAAAAAAATTGGTCAAAAAAAAAATTTATTAAGTAAGCTCCTGGTATTATTATTTTCCTTATGAAAGGAACTCTCCTACCAAAGTAACCAATAATTGTTCATCTCACATCAGAAATTAAACTACATATCACAAACGCACAATGGGATTCACCACGTGGCTGTTTCTGCGTCTACTTCTTTTAGTTCTATCAGCCAACATTGCATTCTCTGGTAAACTTGTCAAGTATTTGCCTGGCTATAAAGGTGAACTACCATTCAAACTTGAAACTGGGTATGCATATACATAATATTTCACCTCTCAAACTAGTCTCTTTTTCCTCTTCTTCTTCTTGATCAATTTGTTTGATGTTTCGTGGGTTTCAGATACATAAATGTGGATTATTCTGAGCTATTCTACTACTTCATTGAATCCCAAGGAGAGTGTAACAATTTTAAAAAATAGGCCAACAAGATACTGCAAATTCAGGCCTCAGCCATATTGATTTTATATAAATTGCATCCACACATAAAGTTCTAGTACATGCTTAAGTAAGAAAAGCAAGAACAGGGAAATCCAAGGGGGAAATACAAGAAGAACACGCAAGAAGAGCGCCAGAGAAGAAAATGGAGCCAATACAATTCCTGCCTCTAAGTGTAACTAACTTTGTCCTTTTATGCCATTTCTCCCTCCAACTCACGCAGGCGCCATGTTTTCTTACGCGCCCTCTGGCTCCTACGCATGGGTATTGGGCTTCTTGGTGGACTGTTGTCATTAATTGGGCCTTGCTCTTCAGTTTGGTCATTTGGGCTTGTTACAATACACGCCCCATCAGACCGGACCTTGTCCTCAAGGTCCAAGTGAGGGTACAGAGCTTCCAACACCGTCTGATCCTCCCACGTGGGCTGCAACTGGCCATCCCAACGTACCAAAAACTGACGCGTAAGGTGAGAACCAGTGGAGATGTGGCGCACATTCAAGACTTCAACAGGTTGGACCACAGGGCCCTCCGGAACTAAACACAGAGGAAGAGGTAAAAAAACTTGTGAAGTGGACGAACCAAAAAACCTCTTCAAAACAGAAACATGGAAGATCGGGTGGATCTTAGCATGAGAAGGAAGAGCCAAACGGTAAGCAACAGTTCCAACTTTGTCCAAGACCTCGAAAGGACCGAAATAGACGAGAGCCAACTTCTGAAATTTACGAAGTTGCACAGAATGTTGGCGGTAAGGCTGAAGTTTCACCAAGACCAAGTCACCCTTCTCAAAAGACAGCTCGGTGCGGCAAACATCGGCATAACGTTTCATGCGATCCTGAGCTTGGCGGAGGTTTTGTTTCAGCGTCTGCAACACTTCATCGCGCTGGGTTAGTAAAAGATGAACATCCGCCGGAGTATCCTCCAGTGAAGAGTGGGGTAACAGAGGAGGAGGGTCCCTGCCATAGACCACTTTGAACGGAGTGAAGCCAGTGGAATGATGATAAGAGGTATTATACCAAAACTCAGCCCAGGGCAGATAAGCCAGCCATTGCCGAGGGTGGTCGTGAACGTAGCAACGCAAGTATATCTCGAGGCATTTGTTCACCGCTTCTAATTGACCGTCAGTTTGGGGATGGTAAGCAGTGAAGTGCTTAAGAGTAGTGCCCTGTAACTTCATAATGTGTGTCCAGAAAGTACTAATGAAAGTCTGATCCCTATCGGAAACAATAGATCTGGGGACACCATGAAGTTTGATGACCTGTTGGAGGAAGGCTTCGGCTACCTGTGTACTAGAGAAATTCGGGGTAAGTGGAGCAAAATGACTATATTTAGATAGACGGTCAACCACTACCATGATAACTCCATAACCCTTCACTACAGGAAGACCCACAATAAAGTCCATGAACACATCTGATTCGGAATGGGCAACGGATTTAAGAGACCAGCAGGCTGTAGATTGGAAACTTTGGCTTGTTGGCAAACGGTACAAGAACGGATAAATGCCCGGATATCGGCACGCATCTTCCGCCAAAAGAATAAGCAAGCAATGCGGTGAAATGTGCGCAAGAAGCCGGCATGACCACCAAAAGGTGAGGTATGGAACTCAGTCAACACTTGTTGAATAAAACTCGGAGGGTGAGTAGGTAGAACTACTCTGTCCTTCCAATACAAAATATCCTGGCGAATGGAAAATCCCACATGTTGCTCAGGATGCAGTGTAACAGCCAGACACCATTCGGTCATTGCAGGGGAACTGCGAAGATCCTGAAAAGTTAGTCCATAAATGTATCAGCGAGGGTGGAGATGGCCATACAAGAAACCCGGGATAAAGCATCAGCGGTGGCATTATGCTTGCCCGGCTTGTGTTCAATAGTAAAGTCAAAGTCCAGCAACTTGGAGAGACACGCCTCCTGTTCCGGGGTCTGAATGGTTTGGTCAGTCAAGTGCCTCAAACTATCATGATCAGTCCGGATAATGAAACGGTGGCCGATTAAGTAGTGACGGAACTTAGCCACTGCTTCGGTGATGGCATGAAGTTCGCGCACATAAACAGATTGAGCCTGCAGCCGTTTGGACAACTTCTTCGAATAAAATGCAATAGGATGGCCACACTGACTCAAGACAGCCCCAATCCCACTACCAGAAGCATCGGTCTCTATGACAAAAGGCATGGTGAAGTCGGGTAAAGCCAAGACATAAGCAGAGATCAAAGTGGCCTTCAGTGTCTCAAAAGCGCGCTGAGCGAGATCATTCCACAAGAAAGCATCCTTAGCAAGTAGATCAGTAAGAGGTCCCGCAATGTGAGCATAACCCTTCACAAATTTGCGATAATACCCGCTCAATCCCAAAATTCCCTTCAACTGAGACACAGTGGTGGGATGTGGCCACTCCTTCACAGCCTGAACCTTCGAGGGATCCATCTCAACGCCATTGAAAGAAACCACATGGCCCAAATAATCAATCCGTTGCTGCCCAAAAGAACACTTGGACAGTTTAGTATATAATTGATGTTGTCGGAGTTGTGCAAAAACAATGGCCAAGTGTTGTAAGTGTAGCGCCCATGTAGAGCTGTAAATGAGAATGTCATCGAAAAAAATCAAGACACACTTCCGCAAAAAAGGTCGGAAAACTGTGTTCATGATAGCTTGGAAACTGGCAGGAGCGTTGGACAAGCCAAAGGGCATAACAAGCCACTCATACAATCCCAAGTGGGTGCGAAATGCAGTCTTTTCCCGGTCCTCGTCCCTCATAAGAACCTGATGGTAGCCAGATCGTAAATCCAGTTTGGAATAAAAAACCGAGCCATGTAATTCATCCAAAAGTTCATCAACAGTGGGCATCGGAAATGCATCCTTAACAGTAACAGCATTTAAAGCATGGTAATCAACACAAAAACGACACGTGCCATCCTTCTTCCGAACCAAGATAACCGGGGCTGAGAAGGAGCTGCTACTAAGTTGGATCAGCCCGTCGGTAAGTAGCTCTAGCACAATACGTTCAATCTCATTCTTTTGACTCACAGGGTACCGATAAGGCCTGACTTTAACAGGACCAGCTCCGGGAAGTAGCTCAATGCGATGAACATGCTCCCGAGTGGGTGGTAAGGTACGTGGTATGCCAAATATAGTACTAAACTTGTGCAAAACAGTAACCAAGTCAAGCGGAAGAGTAGGATCAAATTGTACCTCTGATGTATCTGCTTCAACTTGTTCCAGCAGGTAAAATTCAGAAACATCCTGGACATGACTGAGGCGGCACAAATGGTGTAATTGTGCAGAAGTAACAGTAGCGCCTCGTGTACCCTGTAACACCACAAACTGGCCATCGTGGAAAATTTTAATAGTGGATTTATTATAATCAGCTACATGTGGTCCTAAGGTCTCGAGCCAGTCAGCACCAATCACAATATCAACGTTGGCTACGGGAAGGACGAATAAAGACAATAACAACGTTTGGCCACTAACTTGGAGGGGAACATTCTTGACTATCTCAGTACTCCGTAAAATCTGACCGGTACCACCAAGAACACGCAATTCAGATGTATGTTCGCGAGGAAGTTGCAGATGATCAACGATCCTCGGGTGAATGAAAGTGTCAGAGCTGCCACTATCCAACAAGACCTGCACACTATGCCCCCAAATTGTCCCGGCAAAATGGATAGTTGCTGGGCCATGAGTACCCCGTAAGGCATGGAGAGATAGATGATGAAGAGTGACCTCGATGTCCGGCTCAGGTGGCGGTTCAGGTAGCGGTTCGTCAACCTCATCATCGCCGATAAGCATCATGAGTTGGCGATTTGGACACCTATGAGTGGGAGAAAATTTGGCATCGCAAGTATAGCATAGGCCCTTTTCACGCCGCACTTGCATTTCTGCCGATGTCATTTTCTTGATTGGTGGTATATTCAGTGTAGGTAGTAATGGAGGAAGTGTAGATTTCCCCAGAGGAGTGGATGAAGAATTCGTGGAACCTTGATAAGAGGAAGAAGACTTGGCATAACCACCAGTGGACCAAGTGGTACTGCGTGAGTGACCTGGAGCAACAGTGGCGCTAGGAGTGGCGGCAAATAATTTGGCTAAGTTCATAGCACTGAGAAGAGTAAGTGGTCGTTGAACCAACACATCGCGTTTGAGGATAGGAACAAGGCCAGCAATGTAACAATCCAAGAGTGCCGATTCAGGAATTTCATCAGTGCGATTGGCTAAGGCCAAAAACTTCTGAGTATATTCAGTCAAGTTACCTCCCACCGAAACCTGAGTAAGTTTAAACAATTGGCCGCGAGCACAATCAAATTGCGAAGGACCATAATGTGTTTCAACAGCTCGTGCAAACATAGACCAATTAGGCACACGACCAGCCTTTTCTAGCAGCTGAAACCAATGTAAAATGTCCCCATCCAAATGGACCTCAGCAATCACCAAACGCTGAGGGTCACTGATGTCATAGTATTTGAAATATTGCTCAGATTTGAAGATCCAGGTCAAGGCATCGGTACCATCGAATCGAGGAAAATCTAATTTAACAGACTTGGAATAATGCTGGTGAGAATGTAATTCCGAAGCAGTCTGTCCTACACCAGAAAATGTACCCGTATATTCAGGTTGTTTGTCCAATCGTTTGGATAAATTGTCCACTGCCTGAATCAAAGAGCTAAGGAGATCACCTTGTTTATCCAAACGAGCATCCAATTGAAGGAAACGGCCAGTGGAGTCACCAACGTAATCATTCAATCTCTTCACGTCAGCTTGTAAATCCTTCAGTCTCATGTTATCCGCCATGCTAGGAGGGGAGAAAGCTCAACGAAAGCACCAGTTGTAACAGTTTTAAAAAATAGGCCAACAAGATACTGCAAATTCAGGCCTCAGCCATATTGATTTTATATAAATTGCATCCACACATAAAGTTCTAGTACATGCTTAAGTAAGAAAAGCAAGAACAGGGAAATCCAAGGGGGAAGTACAAGAAGAACACGCAAGAAGAGCGCCAGAGAGGAAAATGGAGCCAATACAATTCCTGCCTCTAAGTGTAACTAACTTTGTCCTTTTATGCCATTTCTCCCTCCAACTCACGCAGGCGCCATGTTTTCTTACGCGCCCTCTGGCTCCTACGCATGGGTATTGGGCTTCTTGGTGGATTGTTGTCATTAATTGGGCCTTGCTCTTCAGTTTGGTCATTTGGGCTTGTTACAGAGAGCCTCAAACAGATCCCCTTTTCTTCTGGTTCAGCGGAGGCCCTGGTTGTACTTCTTTCAGTGGACTTATTTATCAAATTGGTAATATTTAATTTTTTTCATCTCTCTCACTTTTGATATTCTTCCCCCATTTCTATGAACAAACTTTCAACTTTTTGTACAGGTCCAATACAATTTGATATCCACCACAACTATAATGGTGGGTTACCCAGATTACTTTATTACCCATATGCTTGGACTGAGGTAACATGTATTCCCATCATTCATTTTCATAAAAGCATATGAACGTGTAACACCTACTTTTTATAATAAATCGTCCCATTCCCATATACAAAATCAATAATATCTAGTAGTTACCCGTGGGAAAACCCCTCTGCTTTCACACCTGATAACATGTGGGTTTTGCTAAGTTTTGGTTGTCAAATACTATATGTTTTTGCATGTTAATAAGTTAGCCATAGTGCATTTTCACACTGGGACGTTTTGTGGTTAATTTTGGGTTTGGATTTAGGTTTGGGTTTGAGATTGGAATGAATGTATACATGTATCTGTTATGCTCGAGATTGATGAGACGTTTTGTGTGCTCATGTATATGTTGCTAAACCCCTTCAGTTGCCTTCACACATTTAGGAATGATTGTGGGTTTTCAATGTTATCTCATTATTACAGCTATAATGTTCTGTTTGGTAGTCTTCCCAATCGTATCAATTCACCCCCTCATATTCCCTAATTAAAGTGCATCATTACTCCTCACCTCTAACCTTCCTCTTCAGATCAACATTAAATTTCTTTTCATTTAGCTTCCCCATTTCGTGGGTCTTCATATTCCTCATTCACGTTATATATCTTATGAAATCGGGAGTCTCTTTGCTGGGATTTGAGAGATTGGTGCTACTTTTCAGGTATCTAGATGTATTTTCATCAGTGTGAAACTTTTGTTACATTTTTTTTTGATGAATTTTGGTTCTAAACTTGTGATCTTTAAGATTTTTGTTCATATCGCAGATTTCCTCTTTTAAGCTCAACATTTCTCAAACTAAGTGCCTATTTTTCTCAACATTTTGCAATTGATATAAGGTCATATTTCTTCTTTGGATCCTTACAAATTAGACCTTATTTAGGATCAAGTCTAAATTTGGGTCAAAGTATATTTTGGAATCTTAGGTGCATGGCTTCTGCTGTTGTGGTTAGTGAGTAAGTGGACTGTGCTTTAGCATAATAGGCTAATAATGCAGTACTCCGTATTTGTGTAAATGATTTTTCTTCTGAAGTAATTTGGTAATTTGTATACTGTTTGTAGTATTTTAATAAGAGTGCCTCTACTGCAACAAGAAACAAGTAATCAAACCTCTATAAGCTCATGGTAGAAAGGGTCGGTCATCCATTGTGGACAACATGTCTAATTGCTATCGAAGCGATTGATTGACTTGCTCACAAAGGTTGTGATCATTTGGCTTTTGGTTGAGATTCATGCGTTGCTGATTATAAGGAAGATGTACGGTATAACTTACAGAAAAGAATAATATAATTGTTACATTTTTGTAGATATAATTTATTTGTTTGTCAACTTGATATTTCATTTCTTTTAAAGTAAATTAGTTCTTTATATTGTTTTTTTAATGTAAAGTTTATTTATGCACAGGGAGAGCAGAGAAGGTTACTGAAGTATGGGTAGTTTTTATCTCAGAATTTCATAGCTATTCATCACTATTTTGTAGTTGAATTGAAGCACGTGAGAGATTACATGAGCATGGCAAGCTTCGCTGCTATAATAAGCATTTTACCTTATTCCATGGTAAGAATTCTTGCATTTACATGCTTTCTTTACTCTTTTCTTGGGCTGCTCAGCGAACATTATTGTAAATAAAACTGTTCTTTGGTTTTTTCTGTAATTTCAAAATTTTATGAACATGTGCAAAAGTGCATCCATAAATATACTTCTTCTATACTTCCATAGATTGTTATACTTATCACATTTTTTTTCTGCAATAGTACATATCATCAATATATATAATAAAAGCGATCCACCAAAAAGCACTGTTCATTGCACTGTTCATGAACAGTGATTCTGTGAGTGAATGAACAGTGTTTTTGGTGGAATATAATAATATTATTATTATTTTTTTAACCTTTTTTAAAATTTTTTTTTTTAAAAACATTAGTTATTATATGATTTTTTCACCAGATATTTTAGTTAAAAAAAATTTGTCATATATTTATTTAGTGCAGATTTGTTAAAAAAAAAGGTTCACCCGATATTTTAGTTAAAAAAGAAAAAAATTTAATTATTATATGATTTTTTCACCCGATATTTTAGCTAAAAAACATTGTCATATATTTTTTTAGTGCAAATTTGTTGAAAGAGAAGGTAAAAAAAAGTTAAAAGAAAATTTGTCATATATTTTTTTAGTGCAGATTTGTTAAAATAAAAAGTTAAAAAAAATAAAAAATTTGTTCATGAGTAAATTATTTAATATTTATCTTTATTATTATATTTATTATTTATTATTATTATTTATATTTATTATTTGGCAATTTTTTAATTATTTAATTGTTAAGTATTTAATATATTTATTATATTATTATATTTATTATTTATTTTTTTATTTATATTAAATTATTTAATTATTTATTATTTATATTTATTATTATATTTCTTATTTATTATTATTATTATTTATTATTTATTATTTATATTATTTATTATTATTTATTATATTTATTATTTATTTATTTGGCCCACGTGTTATTTACTTTCTTGGGCGAATTTATTTGGGTCACATATTTTTTGTGAGTGCATGAACAGTGTTTTGGTGGAATATAATATTTTTTTTTTATTTTCTTTTTTTATAAAAAAAAATTAGTTATTATATGATATTTTTCACCAGATATTTTAGTTAAAAAAATTTGTCATATATTTATTTAGTGCAGATTTGTTAAAAAAAAGGTTCAAAAATTTGTTCATGGCCAAATTTTTAGCAATAAATTTTTAAATATAAGAATAATTACAATAAATTTTTTTTAAAAAAAAATTAGTTATTATATGATTTTTTTCACCCGATATTTTAGTTAAAAAAATTTGTCATATATTTTTTTAGTGCTAATTTGTTAAAAAAAGTTAAAAATTTTGTTCATGAGCAAATTTTTAGTGCAGTGATTGAAATTCTCTATTACTATTGTATGTAATTGCTTTCTTGTGTGAATTTATTTGGGCTACGTATTCTTTACTTTCTTGGGCTAATTTATTTCAGTCTATAATATATTATTATTATTTTTATTTTTTTAAAAAAAATAACTATTATACGATTTTTTAAACCCGATATTTTGCACTAAAGAAATTTTTCATATATTTTTTTAGTGCAAATTTGATAAAAAAAAATTTAAAAATTTGTTAATGAGCAAATATTTCTTTTTAATTTTTTTTTCTTTACTTTCTTAGGCTAATTTATTTGAGTCACATATTTTTTAGCACTGTTCATGAATAGTGATTATTTATTTCAGTCTATAATATATTATTATTATTTTTATTTTTTTAAAAAAAATAACTATTATACGATTTTTTAAACCCGATATTTTGCACTAAAGAAATTTTTCATATATTTTTTTAGTGCAAATTTGATAAAAAAAAATTTAAAAATTTGTTAATGAGCAAATATTTCTTTTTAATTTTTTTTTCTTTACTTTCTTAGGCTAATTTATTTGAGTCACATATTTTTTAGCACTGTTCATGAATAGTGATTTGGTAGAATATAATATATTATTTATTTATTGATTTTTTTTATAAAAAAAATTTTGACGTTAATATATGATTTTTTACAGCCGATATTTTAGCTAAAAAAATTGTCATATATTTTTTTAGTTTAAATTTGTTAAAAAAAAGTTAAAAAAATTATTATAAAAAAAAAGGTTAAAAAAATTAAAAAATTAGTTAATGCTCAAATTTTTAGTGATCGACATTTTCTATTACGTATTCTTTAATTTCTTGGGTTAATTTATTTGGGTCTATAACATATTTTTTATTTTTTAAACTTTTTTTTAAAAAAAAATTTAAATTATTATATTATTTTTTCAACCGATATTTTAGCTAAAAAAATTGTCATATATTTTTTTAGAGCAAATTTGTTGAAAAATAAGGTAAAAAAATTTAAAAGAAAATTTGTCATATATTATTTTAGTGCAAATTTTTTAAAATAAAAAGTTAAAAAAAAAATAAAAAAATTTTTCATAGGTAAATTATTTAATATTTATGTTTATTATTATATTTATTATTTATTATTATTATTATTTATATTTATTATTTGGCAATTTTTTAATTTTTTAATTGTTAATTATTTAATATATTTATTATATTATTATATTTATTATTTATTTTTTTAATTAAATTTAATTATTTAATTACTTATTTTTTATATTTATTATTATATTTATTATTATTTATTATATTTATTATGAATAGTGCTATGAACAGTGATCAAATATTGTTTTTAAATTTTTTTCATCAAAAAAAAATTTGAACAGTGATTAAATATTTTTTTTATCAAAAAAAAATTACTTCTTTTTTTTTCCCTTTTTAAATTTTTCTTTTTAACTTTTTGTTTCCTTTTTTACCTTTTAAAATTATATCTTTAGTGTCACCATTATGATGATCTTTTTGACCTAATATATATCTGCAAATATTTTATTGTATCTTTTTATTTTCCTATTTATTTGGGCTACATATTCTTTACTTTCATGGGCGAATTTATTTGTGTCACATATTTTTTTTGTATGAATTTTCCTTTAAGATTTATATCTTTAGTGTCACCATTATGATGATCTTTTTGACCTAATATATATCTGCAAATGTTTTATTGTGTCTTTTTATTTGCCTATTTTTCCCGTGCAAACTAGAAGTTGTTCCATGTAGATATAGAATACAAAAAGAAAAGTTGTTTCTTCACATAGGGAAGATGTGTTCAGTTAGATTTAATTTCGATTTTCATTACGACTTACAGAAAAATGGTCATTTGGTAATGTAAACTAGAAGTTGTCATTGAAATTTTCTTCCTTCTAAGGTTAAAGTTAGATGATAGTTTTTTTGGTTAATGCTAATTTTTAAGCAAAACTGCGCGGAGCGCGGGAAACCCTCGTGCAACGCACGGGAGATATTTTTTTACCTTTTTTTTTTCTTTTTTACCTTTTTTTTTCAAAAAACAATTCAGTTATTATATGATTTCTTTCGCCCGATATTTTAGTTAAAAAAATTTGTCATATATTGTTTTAGTGCAAATTTGTTAAAAAAAAAAATTAAAAAAAGGTTAATTGGGTCACATATTTTTTTTTGAGTTTGCCTTAAAGATTTATATCTTTAGTGTCACCATTATGATGATTTTTTTGACCTATATAAAAGTGATCCACCAAATCACTGTTCATAACCAGTGATTTGGTGGAATATAATATATTATTTTTTTAACTTTTTTTAAATAAAAAAAATTTGGTTATTATATGATTTTTTTCACCTGATATTTTAGTTAAAAAAATTTGTCATATATTTTTTTAGTGCAAATTTGTTAAAAAAAATGTTAAAAAAGGGTTAAAAAATTTGTTCCCCGTGCAAAGTACGGAAGATACCGCTAGTTAATCATAAAATATGGAGTGTCTTAGATCAATTCTTATATATCTGTCTTTGGTTCTTTATGATTTGGTAAATTAAACTCATTAATCTTAGAGGTAAACTCAAAGTTTGTGATTGGCTCCTTTAGAAAATGTTTCATAATCAGGATGTAGGAGCTTGTAGTGTAGAAATGGGCTGGATATGAATATGGTTAAAAAACACGTGATATTTATGGATCTCAATCACAAAGCACGTCAACTGTCTAAGGTTTATAAGGAATACAACAGAAATCAGTACAAGAAATACAAAGGAAAACACTAAAAGGCTAAAGCTGAAATTATATATTAATTCTTGAAATATGTCTTTCTCTTTTTGATCCGAGAGGAAGTCTTCACATTAGCTGCAGTTGAAGAGGTGGTTTCCACTTTCCAGTGCTTCACTATGGTCATTATCTGATAAATGTTCCTTTTGTAGTTCTTCATTCAATGTTTATACTCAAATCAGTGTCACTCATAGAATTATCAGAAAGAAACCTATCTTTAACAAACCTATCTTTTTTATTCTTACAAATAAATGGAGATAGCAACACTGAGTGAATTGACTCAGGGCCAAGAAACTTAGAAGATTACAGTTTAAGTGCTCAAGAAATGGGACGTGTTTAGAAGTACCCCTCTATTTCAACCATGGAAGTTATGTCTAATGCTTTTAGATGAAGAGGTTTAGTTCAATAGTATAGTTTTCCTTCGTGCTTTCTCTGTTGCACTTTAACCTCAATCATTTTGCTTAAATTGACTCCTTCGTCTAAAACTAGGATGAAAGGATAGAGGCTTACACAACTACCAAATCATAGATGGAGCTCTAGAAATCTTTCCCAAAGGAGGGTACAGTGTATCAAGTGGAAAATTTTTAAGTTAAGAGTAATAATGACCAGTTTAAATTAGCTACTCATAAATTCATGACCCAAGTTGCACCAGTCTACTGTGTTCCGTGAAACAAATAAAATTATTGCTGCTAGAGGGTATCATTTCATCCCTATTAGATCAATTGTTCAGGAAACTTGCAATAATATTGAGCTGATAGGTGATTTTATTTTATCCTTCATATGCTAAGTTCATTTTAATTATTTGGTTTTATATAATTGATTATCTGTGTGCACTGTAAATAATGAACAGATGTTATTGGATTGCTCAAAAATTTTGGATACTCCACTTCTAATGTAAATGAGAATGAAAATGACCAAAGAATGAATTTCACTTTGACTGATATAGAGTTAAGTAATATCTTCTCATCTTCCTTCCTCATTACAAAACAAATTTTCAAGCTAATCCTTTTTTTAAATATGAAATCAGTAGTTAGAATACAATAGAAGTGGTGCTCTTTGGCAAGACTGCTGATAGTTCATTAAAAACAAAAGCGGAAAAGAACACTATCATCCAATAGCATTATCTCTAACAAATAACGAACATATTGTTGTGTCAAGTTTACACATGCATTTACTAGCATGAAGTAAATTGTCATTGAATAAAGAAAAGAATGACAAAGTATATCTTAACAAGATGAAAAATACTTTGATGAATAAGGGTGAACATGCAAACAAGAGTAATGAATACCATAATTCGAAGGAGAAATGAAGTGTCTATAATTGTATAGACAAACACGATTAGAGTAAAGAACATGTAAAAAATCACAAGGGATAATGATATGCCAGGAAGAAAGTGAAGAATGATAAGAACAATGAACACTTATGTAAACCCAAAAAAAAGGGAAATTAAAATATGCTACCCAAACTGAAAAAAAAAACTAGAATTGAAAAAAAAATACATGTGATAGCAAAAATCAAAGAAATCTTTTAAGTGGAACATATTAAATTGAACTTCTGACATATCCTCATAATATAATAGATAACCATGAATAGATTAAACATAACAGATTAGACTACAAACAAAGAAAAGCACTCCAATCGAAAAGTTACAAATCAATGAATTCATTAAAAACATCAAAGTTTTAAAGAACTAAATTTAACTAGCCATTAATCAATAGAAGAAAATTCTTCAACTTAAGTCTCAGAAATATCAGATTGCAGCAATACAATTAACAAATTAAATATGAGAGAGATTTGAGGATTGAGTTTAACTTTTCTTTTGTTTACATACATGGGTGATTTTAATTATTTACTAAGTCAAAAATATTACATATAACTTAAATTAAAATAATTTGCAAAGATGAACTTTTCAATGGGGGAGGTGCCTTGGGGGAAATTATTTTTTTAGGGGGGTTGAATATGAGAGGTTGGAGAAATATAGTTATATTTCTTAAAATCAATTCATTGGTTCAGTTCAACAAAAATCAATTCATTGGTTGTAATTATAAAATAAGAAGAAACAAAAAAAGGAAACAAAAACGTGATGACATAGGAAACTACAAATAAAAATATTTTCCACAAATAATGATAATAAATGTATCTGGCCCCCCGTGCATCGCACGGGTCTGCCCCTAGTTTACATAAAAACAGGTAAATTATGTATTCAGTAGCTAGATTAGATCCTTAACATTTAACATTGTGTGATAGTATCTATAGGACTAAAAGCAACATTAATCTTAATATATTTATACATAAATAAATCTATCTACTATATTAAAATAGCTAATCATAATAAATTGGCCATTTAGACTGGTAAAACACAAAAATTAATTAGCTGATTATTGACAATTTTTTTCTGATCTATGGAATTCTTAACAATTTTTGTTGGTTATTTCCGGCGGATGTTTTATAAAATTCCATCCCTTATTACCACAAAAATATTCTGTGGTTAATTAGCGATGGGATTCTGCTCTCTGCTGGTGAATTCTGTCGGGAAATTTTGAAGAATCAAAAAGGTATAGAGAAGGTCATTCATGAGAAACTTGATCGTAAAGTTAAACATTTGATCAATAACGATAACATAACATCTGATGTGGACACCATAAATTGATAAAAATAAGAAAAATCTGGAAAAATATGTAAAAAATAAACATTTTAATGTATCTTTTGGAGTGAAACCTGACCGTTATTCTCGATCAAAAAAAAAACCTGACCGTTAGGTTAAACTCATTAAAAATGCAAACGCCTAGTTTTAGTTTTGGTTCAAGTATTTCCATCGACTTTTGGTTTTGATCCAATTACATGTAACAATGTTACCTCACTCATACCAAGACTTAAGGAACTATTGGGATAAAAGCATGTTTCGCAAGTAGAATGACCAAATATAAAATTTAATCTATTTATAACAAGTTAACAACCAATAATGATATAATTTTTATATGATGTAAAGTTAATTTCATTAATTTCCACTCAAGTAGTACATGCCTTACATTATGGCTATACTTTTTTTTTCTTATCTCAACCAGTTGTATTTAGGTAAAAAACCCTTATTACATAATTTGATGGGTTTGTATTTGTTCAGACTGCAAGTATTGTATTTGTCGATTCACCGGTGGGTACTAGTTTTTCTTATTCAACATCTTCCAATTGGTCAACTTCTGATTCTGAATCAACAGAGCATGCTTATCAATTCGTGAGAAAGGTATGTTATTAATTTTTTAGAAAAACTAAATAAATAGAATCCAGTCCAGTTGAATGATATTAGTTGAAACTCTACCAATTTAGACATTAATCTTAACTTAATATATATATATATATATATATATATATATATATATATATATATTACAATTACAATGTCTCATTCATGTCTTAATTTGAAATTTATTTTCAAAATGCCGTTTATCATGTCGACTCAAACTTATAATTTTAGGATTTTAGTTAATCACTAACAAAAACATAGCAAAATCACACTAAGGTACCACCCTAGCCAAATAATATCCATCAATCCCATAATATGTTAATGATAATTGAGTGGGCTGACATGTTATGGGACTTTACTTTGGGCCGAAAAAAGAGTTATGGGACTTTGCTGATATTATTTGTTATAAGTGGGACCTACACTTTGGTAAAGAAAAAAGTGGGACCTAAGATTGATTTTTAATTTGGTGAACCAACAAAGGGTTACAAAGGGTTACAAAAGTTACTGAATGAGTATGTTAATTATTTCAGTGGCTTATAGAACACCCTCAATATCTCCATCTTCGATTGTTTATTGCTGGTGATTCCTACTCAGGCCTCATTGTTCCAGGAATTACCAAGAAAATTGTAGAAGGTAAAAGTTAGCCCTACATCATTGGTAACATTCAATTTTTCCTCCTATTTATTTTAATTTCTCCCTCTTCAAATTCATTATTCAAAACATGTATCAATTTTTCATTGAAACATTTGAGTAGTACTCCCTTCGGTCCTTATTATAAGTCACCAACCACCTCTAATTTTGTGTCTTTAATATAAGTCACTAACTGCCTCATTAAATGTTTTTTCCCACTTTACCCTTGCTATTAATGAAGATTCAAAATTGAAAATGTGAAACATACTACCTCCGGTCCTAAATATAAGACCTAATTGACTTTTTTGGAAAATCCTAAAAAAGCAAAATATAAGTCAATTATAAATTGATTTAACTAATTTTTTTTCTTAAACTAGTTTATTTAACCTATAAACTAATGTCTAATCTAAAAATATATCAAATATGTCATAATTTAATAACATATTTTGTAACCTTAACATCTCCAAAAAGAAGTCATCTAGGTCTTATATTTAGGACCGGAGGGAGTATTATTTAATGATGAAGGGTGAAGTTGGAAAAAAAGAAAAAGTAAACATAAATTTTAAGACTCAACTACCATTCCTTGGTATGTGAAAAATAGGTAGTTGGTGACTTATAATTAGGACCAGAGGAGTAGTAAATTACTGCCAGTGTGTCTCGTGAAGCTAATTTTCTTTTGCAAATCATACAGGTAATGATGCCCATGTGGAGCCTCATTTGAATCTCACGGTACATGGGATTTATTTAGTACTATTTTTAGTATAGCATAGCTAGTTCGATTAATTTAATATTCGTTTGCATTGAAGTAACAAAAAATTAGTGGTTCAATTAATTAATAAACTTCATGAAATTTCAGGGTTATTCGGTTGGGAGCCCTTACACCGATAGTTATATCACTGCGAATATCATCACAGCTCACCGATTGGCTGTTAGCCTATGCTTGGATGAGAGGAAAATGGGAGAGGAAAGAAAATGAAAGGAAAGAAAATAGGGAGGAAAGAAAACTGGAAAGAAAATATAATCTCCTCTCTTGCTTGGTTGGAGGAGGGAAAATATGGAGGAAAGAAAATGAGTCTATATCACAATGACTAAAATACTCTTATTGTAAACACTTTTATAAGTAAACTATATACTACTAGTATTTAAACAAAGAAATTTATTTTTCTAATAAGTAGTGGAACATCTCTTAAAATTAAATTAAATTAAGGGAAATAAATATAATAATTTATTATTCAATTTAAATATAATAAAATTAAATTTGCGAGTAGAAAAGCGGAGGGTGTGTGAGTGCAGGAACTCCATCGTCTTCCTCATTGTTCCCTTCAGATATGTAGCTTCCCTTTTTGTGTACCTGAAAATTCACATTCACATTCCAACAAAAAAATTAATCAAGTCCAATGTCTCATATAGGGATTCAAAACCAAATCAAACGGATCTGATTAAAAAAGTACGGAAAACACAAAGCAATTTAGTCACATAGATCAGAATAAATTGTTGTAAAGCTTCATAGCTGAAAAGTTCAAGACAGATAAAAACGAAAAGATCCAACATCCTGATCGGAATGAATAAGAGAAGAGAAGAAGAGGATGCAGTGAGTTAGGCGCGAGAATCAATAAGGGCAGCAAGTGGGAAAAAAAATTGTCCCAAAATCTCCCCATTTTGGGAGAAAAAAGTTGGGGGAAAAATGGGCATGGGGCCCACACTATATCAGACCAACTTTACAAGGTCCTCCTTTTTATTTCTTTAATTTTTTTTGGATAATAATAATAATTTATTATTTTAACCATTGTTTTAAAAAAATCAAACAAAGGCAAAAGGAGTGACAAGCATGTGTTTTGGTTCTGGCAATGTAGGATTTGAAAATAAGTTGCAAGGAGAACTATGTTGAAGTGGAACCAATGGGTAGTTGGTTGAGCTGGTAAGTGGGCTGCAACCCCCGCAAGGATGAGAACGCATGTTCGAATCCCGGGAAGCGCTCTCATTGGGAGAGGGGACAACCTTGCCTATGTGGGCAACACTCCTACCCCTCGAGTTCGGATTAAACCGGGCGGTAATTAATAAAAAAAAAAAGAACTATGTTGAAGTGGAACCATCCAACACAGCATGCCTTACGGCACTTTCCAAATACGAAATGGTGAATGTTAATATATTTTTTTAAAAAAATTTTTTGAATGACTAATACAAGTGACTACTCATCATAGTTTCCTTATTAAGAATTACTAATACTAATATTGACTATATTGTGAATTATTAATGTGCAGAATATAAAAGAAATATTTGAAAATCAAATGTTGGAACCTAATTGTGTAAGTATATTTTCAACGCCTGAATTTCCACCAAGTGTACTCCAAAAGTCTCTTGCGAATCAAAGTGGGGATGGTCAACAATTTATACTTTCACCACCAACGCTTTCCTCAGATCTATGGTGTCGGGTATATATTATTTTTTGATATATATCTTTATGTTATACTCCCTCTGGTCCCTAGCCGTCAAAAAACGCTTCTTATAAGAAAACATGTGAATATTAGTTGGGTGTCTGTAGTTAATGTTTCTTTTTCAATATTGTCAATATTTATTATGATACTATTAAGAGAGAGAAATATATAGCATTAATAAACATGAAATATAAATAGGGGCAAAGTAGGAAAAAACGCATTAAATGCGGAGAGAATGTAAGATGAACTCTTATATTATGAACCAAAAAACCATTCAATTTTTGGACTCTTATATTAAGGAGGGAGTATATCCAAATTTTTTTTGGCGTTTTCTTTCTAAATTTCTCTTACTTATCTATAGAGGCTTTGCTGCCAAGATGGCACTCCTGAGGGGTCTTTTTTCAATAATATGTTGTGTTCAATTCGAATTCAATTTGCACACGTTATTATGGTCTAGCTGATATATCATTAGACAAAAAAACTTTTGAACATACTATTACGTAATTTAATTCATTTCTTTGATGTATCATGCAGCTAATTAATTAATTGCTCTGAAATACACACACAGGACAAAACTAACTTCCTTATTTCGTGCAGGCTTTCAACTACACATTATCTTACAATTGGGCAAATGATCCCGGTGTTCAAAAAGCCTTACATGTTAGAAAGGTACAAATAATATTAGGTTAATGCATATGTTGATTTTTGTTATTTAATACCCATGAAGTATTCTACACACGTACAATAGACACTCGTGACTCGACACTATAAACTTTTATGAGTGCAAAGTTTCATATGAAATGAAACTTTCACAACTTTTCAGTCAATTAACATTAATTATTTAGGAACTTTCCCATTGTACAAATTAAAATCACACTTTAACTTCCAAATAGTTGTTACATTTTTGCATCATTATATTGAAAACTTGTGTATATATATATATTGTTGCACTAAATACTTGAATATGTACTTAATTACCGTGTGTGACATTTATGCTTCTTTTAAAAAAAGTGTGCACTACTTTTACACATGTTTGTTTTAAAAAAAAACAATTGAGTACTACTTTTTTTTGCCGGAATTGAGTACTACTTTTACACCTAGAAATAATTGATGGTCTAATAATAAGATGGCTGTAATGAATGACATACTTCATGGGTTGATTAACTTTTGCGCAATAATATATGTAAATTGAAAAAACGATACACATACACACAGATTATTTAATCTAGTTGCATTGTGGTATTAACAGGGTACAGTGAAATACTGGGCGCGGAAAAATAATACCCTCTCATATACACATGATGTAAAAAGCGTTATAGACATTCACATGTGGCTTAGTCAGCGCCCCCTTGCAAGTTCTAGTCGATACGTAATTCATCCTATTCATTAAATTCTAATTATTTTTCCTTTGATTTAAGAAAATTAGAGCCCTTTACAAAATTTATTGGTGAGAAGATTTATTAAATTTTCATACACGCACAGGAAGTACCGGCACTTCGAAAGTATTGTGCACACACAAAATATCTCCATTATATTAATCAAATCCTTCTCATCAATAATTTTTCTTAATGGAGATTGTTATCCAATTTTCATGATGGGATAGCTTCCCCTCTTCATTATAATTCATTGTTTATAATTTTATATACCTGAAATCTTAGTTATTGCTTAATTTAAACTGTACAGTGGAGACCGTGATATGAAGATATCATTGGTGGCAACACAGACATGGCTTAAAATTATAAACTTGACTGTTTCTTCTCATTGGCGACCTTGGTATGTTGATGGTCAAGTTGCAGGGTATGTATGCTGTTATCACGATATTCATTTCTATATTCCTAATCGCTCGTATTAATTGTTCATTACTCATACTTAATCATTACATTAATCATTACTTATTTCTATTTTCTATAATTTTTAATGGATAATGACTCTATTTTGCCCTAATCACCCTGGACCACTACTGGGCACCCTAAATTAACACCAGGTACAATTTTACCCTTTGAATTAACCAAAGTAGTCCAATTTTACCCTCTGAACAATGTAATGTTGACATGTGGAATATAATCTTGACACGTGGACAACACACGTGTCAATATTACATTGGTTAGAGGGTAAAATCGGACCACTTTAATTACTTTAAGGGTAAAATTGTATCTGGTGTTAGTTTAGGGTACCCAATAGTTCATGGTGGTTACTTAAGGGCAAAATAAGATGATTGTGTTTTTTTGATTGATCTATGTTAATATAGATATACCAAAACGTTAGATCAAAAGGCGTCTGGATATCAGTTGGTATGTGCGACATTGAAGGTAGTAGTATGTGCTACGTCTGGGAATTAAAATTTACTTTATAATACTTTTTCTTTTCCAAATACTCGTATTACTTATATATTTCGTGTGATTTGACACGTACACGTTTTTCAGGGTGCCGGACATGTAGCTACTGAGTATGCTCGTAAACAATGTCATGAGAAGTTGAAAGGGGGTAATGGACCTAATCTGCCCTCTCCAAGTAACCACCAAGGAGCACTGAGCACCCTGAACTAATAACAGGCCCATATCTGTACTCAAAGTAACCAAAGTGTTTAAAAAATACCCCGAGTTGACGGACAACCACGTTTGACCGTTAATGTGCTTACGTGACCACCACGTGGTTTACATTTTTTCCACCCGACGTCTTAGAAATTTCACTACAGATAAGTTTATGTGGGCCCCACATGTGATAAAAAATAATTTCAACTCTCTCCTTCTTCGTCACCGTACTCTCACCCAAACACCCCTCCCCCTAACCACCGCCCCCACCCACCCCCAACAGCCCTCCAACACATCACATCGCCCCCCCACCGCCCCCACCACAGCCCCTTCATCCTCCAGTGATAGCTTGGCAATAGGCCTGGAGGAGTTGGGCTGTGGTGGGGGCGGTGGGGGGGCGATGAAGGACACCGATAATGAAAATTAAAAGAAAAAGAAATGCGGGTACTGAAAAAAGACACGTGGGATCATCTTTTGTTCGAAGGCGCCTACTGACTCATGATTTATAGCTTTCTCCCCTCCTTTGCTCTTAACTACGGAATTAACTCTTTATTTAATACTAAAGAGAATCAGCCGTAAGGATCATCCAAGGAGGATGAATGGAGTAATTAAGTTGGATTGATTAAAGCATTGTTATCGGTTAGTGAACGTAAGGTATACTAACTTCGCTTCTTTTCTTTTTTCAGGGTAAGATAGCTAGGATAGTTTTGAAGAATAATCATGATTCGCAGTTAACAATTCTTTTTGTTAATTTTGAGCATTTATAAAAGAAATATTAAATACACACACACGAACGCACCACTTTTCACTTATACATGTGGGATGGGCTATATACATTGTACAATGTTATCGAGCTATATTAATCTTGAAAAATACTAACAAACTCGAAGAGCATATTGTTATATAAACTGTTTCAAATCAGAACATTGCAGTTCAGGATGCAGTACATATAAAACAATTCAAATATCATTTAATTTTGATTTTATAAATTAAAATAATATGAGCTTATCATTCTGGTTTTTTTTCTTCCAAATTAAGATGTATAAGCTAAATAAAATCTGGAATGTTTACATAAGGGTGGTAAACCTAGTGGGACTAAAATTACTTAAATTGTAGTGTTTTCATATTGCACATGGTTAAGATGAAATAACACTCCCAAACTATGCAACTATTCATTAGGAATCTTGACATAAAAATAACCAAACGGTTTTGATCAATAACTTTATTGAGTTCTGATTAAAAAAATAACTTTTTTTTGTTAATCACCGTCCGGTAATCCAGCGCCTATTGACAACCAACTAATCTGGACTCAAAGGGTTGAAGTGTTGCCCACATAAGCAAAGTTGTCCCCTCTCCCAATGAGAGTGTTTCTCGGGGTTCGTACACACATTCTAATCCTTACGGACGTTGTAGCCCATTTATCAGTTCAATCAACTACCATTGGTTTAAAAAACTTTATTGAGTGCTATCTTTGACCTTTATGGCTCAAATTATGTTCATTCTATGTTTGCTTATACACTCGTAGAAGGTTTGGCAGGGAAGGAATTGGTTAAAGCTACATAATGTATCAATTATTTTTCTCTCTTGTAATGTTGTTATTTCAGTTTTTTATTAGCTTCTGTACGTCAATGTATATTCATGTTAATGCGGTCAATGTGTACATATGTAGTTTGGTTTAATACAACAACACTTTGTGGTTTCAAATCTGATAGAAGAAGTAATGGGAATGGAAATGTAAGGAAGGAAGAAATAACTTTTGAATAAGTGTAAATGTTTCAGGGTTGAAGAATGAAACGTTGAGGAAGGAGCATTGCCTAGAGTCTCTTGCTCATTGTCACCCACTCCTATTCCTCTTGTAAGAAAGGTACATGGAAAGACATAAAAGAACAGAATAGATCACATTTTCGTGAGGAAATTGATCATTTAACACTCACCCATTTTTCTTTGAGTTAATTCTGTTGGGTTGATTTCAAAAAAAGAGAAAACATAAAAGAAGAGTTTTTTCTTTCAATGAGAAAATGACCCATGTTACCTTCTTGAGTTAGTTTTGTTGAGTTGATATCAGAAACTTGCAAGAGAAAAACAATTGTTTTTCATGGGGAACTTTATCATCTAACACTATCCCATTTTTCTTTCATGTGTTAATTATATTGTGTTGCATTTTAAAACAGAGAAAACAGAAAAAAAAAATTCCAATGAGAAAATGACCAATGTTACTTTCTTGAGTTGATATAAAAAATTGGAAGTGAAAAAAGATCATTTTTATGATGAAACTGGTCATTGAACACACACCCGTTTTTCTTTCATGTGTTATTTTGTTGGGTTGGTTTCAAAAACAGAGAAAGATGACAAACAGCAGTTAGCCAGTTATCAAAGAAAGCTACAAAACAAACTAGTTCGAAGTGGATATTGGGCCTCTGAGCAAAAAAAAAATTGATATTCAGCCTCGCGTGAGCATGTTTGGGTTTTACATCTCCATCAATTAAGCCCGGACCATCTTCCTGTCATTTATGAATTTATGCAATCATTCTTTCTTTTTTAGTCAACTAATCTGATATATAATAGAAATAAACCAAATAATCTGCAACAACCTTAACTGAGCAAGATCTCATAACAAAGTTCGTACCTGATCAAAAACACATGTAAAACCAAATAGTCTGCAGCATTTGAACCACACCTTCAACAAAACTAAAGGGGTGAACGAAACAGCATTGTTAAAAAAAAAAATTATTTTCCACTTGCATCAGATAATAATGTGAATATTTATATTCATAAAAAACAAAAGATACAATATAATAGCGAATCATGCGCAGTCGATTGGCATAAGCCATGTATCTAATATCTGATAAAAAATGTATATATCTAATAAAGTAAATAATAAATATATATCATCTTATCTGTGTTACCATATACGTATCAATATTTCTTGGATAGTCAACACCTCCCTTCCCATCACACACCAATGTCACATACCTCTTTGGTGATTTTAAAGAGGACTTTTTTTGTGTTGTCATTCTAACGGACGTATCTGATGTTTTATTATCATGACATCATTATACATGGACGATCAAAAAGTCATATGTTTAAACATAAGGGGAAAACAATTATTTTAGCCTTGGCCCAAAGATAAGGAGGCATCCAACCCAAAGGGTTCTCCCTTTAAATACATTTAAATATTTCAGGGTAGAAATGATCTTTTGTTCATACTTTAGGGGTAAATATGATTTTTAACCCTGTTTTTTAGTTAACATTATTATTTATGATAGGGAAACTTTATTTAGATAACATTTTAGGGACACACATCATTCAAATTCAAACGTTCTGAACTATTTTAATGGTATCACCGCTCACTTTCGATATTTTGAAAGAATTATCAAGTGAAAATGAAAAATTAGAAGAGAAAGAAATTTCTTAAAGAATACATGTGAGATCTTTTATGCTAAAAGGTTCACACCTATCTTTCCCTCAACTCTTGACTGAGGAATTATCACTCTATTCGATACTAAAGAGAACCAGCGACAGGGTTTGTCCATGAAGGATGAATCAGTGCCCAGCTAAGATCAACCAGAAAGCTAGACGTAGTTGATAGATCTATTACAGGTGAATATTCTGATGCTTATTTTTGTGATCCCAATAAATGGAGTGGGCTAGGTTTATTAAAGAATGGATATCGGTTCTAAAACGCAAGTTATGATGTCTTTGCTTCTTTTCTTTTTTCAGGATAAGAAAGTATAGAGAATATGTCTCAAACAATTATGTATTGGTAAAATTAATTACACATCTCATTCATTCAAAGAAGCTTAATTAAAATGAGATCTCCCGTATTTAATCTTTGATTCCACGAAGTCGTCATTGTTCTGTCATAAGTTGTTATCGTCAGGTGAAGCTTATAAAGTTGTTATCGTCCATTTAAAAGTTGCTAGCGAACAAACTTTGATAATTTGATATTAACTTTTTGCCCAGACGGACAACGTGGAGACTAATGATCATAAGTTCAAAGCGAAGACCTCCTAACTTATATATTCTAACTATTTTTCTTATATTTCAATTTTAATATTATATATACTCTCTCCCTCCCAAAATATGAACTTAATATATGTGAATGAGATTGTTCCAAAATATAAGTTTCCTTTTTGGTTGTCTAAGTATTTAGTGCATTTTTCAATTTATGCATCATGTATCTATTCCTCATACACTCTCTTTCATCTTTATTATCTCTTATTTTTCATTCTATTTCATATTTAATAATAAGGATAAAGTTAGAATAAAGTAAATTAAATTCCTAACATAACAAATGTTTTAGCGTGAACTTAAATAATTTTTTTGAATAAATGAAAGTAGTTAGTTGAAACTTATTATAGAAACGGAGGGAGTAAGCTATAAACACAAACATAGGGTGTTTTAAGATATTTGAAGAATAATAATAATTGGCGGCGAAGAAGTTTTTTTGTTTAATTTTGAGCATTTTTAAAAGAATAATTGAATATAATGTAAATTTGGATCGCTTACTTTATATTATTTTCAATTGCTTTTGTTTTCTGAGGAAAAAATTGCTCTTGTTTTTCATATATTCATATGTTTATCTATATTTAGTTTTTCCATAAAAAATACATATTTTAAAAATTTGAACTCGATTGGCTCATCATGAATTCATATGATCACAAGTGTATATTATCTCATTCTTGTGGTATATAATTTGTGATATATATATATATATATATATATATATATATATATATATATATATATATATATATATATATATATAAAGTGGGAGCAAAAGAGAAGCTTATATATATCATATGAGTACCATTATTATCTTTATTACATAGGAGTAACATTATTGGTCTTAGCAGTTCTTTCAATAAAACTTCCATTTTACTTTTTTAGTTAATTATATCACAATTAACTTTGATAGTCGTCCTTTTCATCAAAACCACTAACTTGATGATTATATATAAGTAACATCTCCTTTTGTTTTTTCTAGTTGATATAATATATCATTTGACCCAAGAAACATATATCTCTAAATTTTACCATCACTTGTAAAGTGATTTAATATCTCATTTTAACTCCTGAAATCTATTTTTCCCAGCTTAATTAACTTCTAAATCATATGTAAGAAAAATTGTAAATTATATACTCTATCTTTTTATACTTAAATACACTCTTACCTTAAAACTTATGTCACTAATTCTTAAGATATTTTTTCCAAGAAAATCCATATAAGAATTATTTCTGTGTTCAACAACTGATTTTCCCTTAATGCATGCATATTACGCTACAAATCAAATTAATACCATAATTTCTCATATAGCTTATTGTCTGTGTAATTGAATTTATTGGAACCGGTTCCCTTATACTCTTAAAAAAGATGAGTAGAGAGAGTAAACCATATCTAGACCGTCAAAACTCACCTGCATAGGTTAAATTTGATTTTTGATTATGTATTAATTTATTTTAATTGGTACCCAATCTAGACCGTCCAATTGAAATTTAGACTGTTAAGATATGCACTACAAAAACACCATAATTACCGACGGAAACTACAGTTTCCAAAGGATTTCCATTGATAAACTTTTTATCGATGAAAATCCCTTGGTAATCTCCATTGGTAATTGAAGTGTATTTTCATGACGGCATACTCATCTTTTTCATGAGCATTGAAACCAGTTTCAAATTTATTCCCTTCTTATAATATAAATGGACACCAAAAACTTGGTTAATCACGTAAAAATTAAGAGTTTGCCTATTTTTTTCATGATGATTAATAAAACAATAAAGTATTCTTCTACCAATAATCCAACTTAAAATATAATAACATGGACAATATTTTTTTATGAAGTGCATGTGCTTAAAGTACAAGCATTAGCAACATACTATATCCCAACTAACCCATGGCCAATAGCTCATTTAATTAAGTACTTTTTTTAATTTTTAGCTAGCTTTAGTTAACAATCTCGTAATTAATTTAATCAAACTTTAGTGAAAAATGCTTACCAACAAAACCAATAATAATTCGAACTGTCACGCCCTAGCCCTTCCTAAAATATGTGCGGTTGCTTGGGAGTTGAGACGATGCTTCTTTCTCTTTTGTGTTATGATATGAGTATATTGTTATTATTTTTTGTTGGAAAAAATTATTTCTTTTTCCTGTCACTTAATTAATTATTAGTTTTTTCCTACTCTTTTTTCGCTTTAAAGGGGAATCTTCCCATTTAAAAATTACAAAGAAAAAAGAGAGAATGAATTGCTGCCATCCCTTTCACTTTGAGTGGCTCACAACAAAATCATTACTTACTTAATAACTCTCCACTAATCATTCATTCATTCTTAAAAAATCAGTAGTAAGACGTTGACTAAATACTTGTGGCATGAATGAATATTATACTTATTTATTTTGTCTTGCAAGATTATTTGCTTTTATTAGTGTCTCTACACAATGCCTATATACATACTTTTCTGATGCAAGAAATTATACATGTTGGTCCGGCAGGCGTACGTATTTTCACTTTAATGTAATGTAGTATGAATATTACAATTTTCATTATTTATAAGCAGCGTGTTTTGTTCATCATAATAAATATATTTCATATTGTATATTTTATATCTCATCGTCATAAATTGGTGATAGATGGAATTAGAATATGAGAATGAAAAAGTAGTATGTCATATTATTTATAAGCAGTGTGTTTTGTTCATCATAATAAATATATTTCATATTGTATATTTTATATCTCATTATCATGAATTGATGATAAATGGAATTAGAATATGAGAATGAAAAAGTAGTATGTCATATTATATATAATAAAGTTTTATTTAGTTATAATTTTTATGTCCGTGAAAGATCAAATGTTGTGTGTGTGTGTGTGTGTGATACTTTCGTATTCATATTTCAACCAAGTACCGAGTTCAATTAACTACCCCAACCATGCCAAGTTTAAGGTTATAGACTTATAGTTATAGATATTCATACTCAATGATCAACTAGTTTAACCTTAAATTTATTTAATTAAGGGGAAAATAATAACAAGTTCCCCGTAAAATGGTAAAACAAAAATAAGTTCCCCATATTTTATATATTGCTGCTAGCACCAAGAGATTTCATAATAAGTTGAGTTGTACAACTAATATGCCAAATTGTAAAGATTAAATCCCAATAAGAATTGACTTATTTTGAAAGATTAAGAACGCAAAATGGCTCATTAAATTAAAATGGCTCATTAAATTATAATGTATGAGGGGAAATCACAATCAGGTATCTCATTAGGGAATTAATCTGAACTATGTCTTAGACAATCATCAAAATACATTTGAAGTTCTAAGGAACACTCGTGATAATATTAAATTAGTTTGTCATTCATAACTCAATAATTGTCAATAGTAACTCTTTGAGTTAATGCAACTTGTTTAAAACTTAGTTATCACTTATCATTGATAACTCAAGGCATTGTTATAATGACAAAACATTTAATGTAATCTAGGTCCCTTGGAACTTCAATATACTCCCTCCGTTCCTAAATGTAAGATCACTTTCCATAATTTGGGGAGATTAAGGAAGGTAGTCAAATTACCTGATGTTCCAAAAATACCCTTCAATTAAATTGAAAACACAAATATACCCCTTCATGCTTCCAACTCAACCCCACAACTCAATTGTAAAAGGAGTATGGGGGTATTTTGGGTAAAACTTGGGAAAAAAGAGAAAGTGTTCTTACATTTAGAAACTTATCCATATCCCTAAAGTGATCTTACATTTAGGAACGGAGGGAGTATATCATTTGATGATTGTCTTGGCCATGATTGTGATTAATTTTCTTATGAGTAGTGACTTGATTGTGATTTTCTCAATGCATTTTTCTATTATTATATTATATGTTAAATTATGAGTTAAATAAACTAGTTTAGAGAAACATTTAATCAGGTAAAACATACATAAGTAACTAATTTAACTTCTTAGAAATTGTTTTAAAGAATTCGCTCTTGTTAACTTCAATCATAAGAACAATTTGCACTCCTTAGTTCCTCCATGATTTTGTTTCATATTAACAACAATGTAGCTTTATGGGATAATTAATTAAAGGTCTCATGAAAAAAAAAACATAACTATAATGAAGTACTATGAGTTGTAATTAGTCAGGCCAAAATATTTATTTATTGTTAAACCAAAAATTCTGATTTACAACTTTGTGAGACCTCATATTAATTATGCTTTTTCATATAACCTCTAATTAATTCTCACTATTTTATTCCAACTCAAATTAATCTAGCCTAGGTGTAACATCCCAGCGCCTCGCTCTCGAAATTAATCTAGCCTAATTAATTCTCGAAATTGTCCGCTTTGGGGAATCCTCACCCCTCACGGCTTTAAAACGCGTCAAGAGGGGAAGGTATCCAGGCCTATATATAGCACCTTTCGTTCTCCTTCCCAGCCGATGTGGGACTTTACAATCCACCCCCCTTGGGGCCCAGCGCCCTCGCTGGCACACCGACCTGAACCTGGCTCTGATACCATCTGTAACATCCCAGCGCCTCGCTCTCGAAATTGTCCGTTTTGGGGAATCCACACCCCTCACGGCTTTAAAATGCGTCGAGAGGGAGAGGTATCCAGGCCTATATATAGCACCTTTCGTTCTCCTCCCCAGCCGATGTGGGACTTTACTATCTGTAACATCCCAGCGCCTCGCTCTCGAAATTGTCCGCTTTGGGGAATCCTCACCCCTCACGGCTTTAAAATGCGTCGAGAGGGGGAGGTATCCAGGCCTATATATAGCACATTTCGTTCTCCTTCCCAGCCGATGTGGGACTTTACACTAGGTCCTAGGAGATTTGATGTACTTTAGTGATTTCAAGGCACTTCTTTGTCATTGTTCTATTTTCTAGGGATCTGCATGATGTAATTCCCTCAAATTAAAAATTTAATGGCATATATGTCGTGCATATATTAGCTATAGAATGAGATAAAAGTGGTACTGTTGATTGGTCTTGATTAGGTCATATGGTTGGCATGACATGTGCTTAAAACTTGTCATTTTGAGGGATCAGTGAGAAAAGCACCAAAAGCACGAGAGGGAATGAAATCATAGTAGTTTAGAATTTCTTGGGGTCAAGAAATCAGAACCAGCACTTTAATTCTTCTTTTTTTTCTCTTTTGTGCTAGTGAAAGTTTATGTCACGAACTGTGTAAAATCATAATTACTAAGGAATGTGAATTGAATGATATTGAAGTTTCCTTCAAGTGCACAACATTACACAAAACAAAATAATCATGTGCCCTTTCTTTCTACGGGCCATCTGGACAAATAGGAGATAGCCAATTAAAAGTTTTTCTGGTTTTTTATTATCATCACTTTATCTCAGCACTATATATCCATTAGGTAGGTTCATTGACATGCATGTGATTTCATTCAACAATATTGGTCCAATTAGTGAACCTCGGTCTTATATATTTCAAATAATAAATCGTCGTATATCCACTAGTACTTTAATTTGAACTTTGAAGCATTCTTTTAAGTTATAAAGTGGGTTTGGGTTTTAGTTATAGAATTCATTTAGTCGATCACCTAGTAATTGACAATACAAAAAAATTTAAGGAAATACAAAATTATTCGTGTTCAAATTAAACTTTCCTAAAGCATCATAAAAAAAATTTCATAAAAAAATATCATGTTTTGTTAAATTTTAAATTACTAAAACTTGCCTTCGATATAAGTTTTAGACTCCTAATAGAATATTACTCAGTAAATACCAAGCGCTTAAATCAATTAGCTGAGATTGTTCTAATTTAACTCGTGGTCTCGAGTTTGAGTTTTGAGTATGCCTCTACGATAATTATTTGTAGGTAACTAGATTCCCCATATTGTGGGTTTTTACATTCCCGCGAATCGGATCAGTCGGCTGTTATAATAGCACTTGATACCGATGGATAAATCTAAAAAAGACTCGGTACTATCATCCAATTCCTACAATTTTCTAACTTAATAAATTATAAGAACATTAAGTTGTATTGAAATAAAGTTTATAAATTAAATCAAAAATTGAGACACGGTTTCGGGATTAAAAATTACATATCATCATAAAAATGAGATTATTCATTATACATATCCGATCCCAAACAATGGACTAGGTGCATCACTAGTTCACTACTTTTCGAAGACGCATGATTTCTTTCTAAAACAACTATAGCGTGATAAAGAAGTGATTTTTAATTTATCAAAAAAAAAAAAGAAGTGATTTTTAATCCAATTATATATTAATGTAAAATCTCTTGATAAGTAATCTATAACTATTTTCTGTAAATGTACCCTTTTTATCCTAAATACTAGCTAGTATCATATTATTATAGGTAATTTTATTTAATAAACTCTCAGAAACTAAACATAGATAGATGCCTCCCTAAATAGAAGTTAAACCAGTTTTTCATCATAACATACATAATCAAACTAGTTGCATCACAAGTATTATAAAGACTTGCGATTGATACTTTCTGTATTAAGTGATTAAATTTTTAGTATGAAACAAGTCAATCAACCTTTCATGCATGATTCGCAAATATATATCATGGTTTCGATTCTGCAGTTTATGTGAATACTTTGTAAATAAGTACTCTACAAATATTTATGGTATGTCTAATTTCTATGATTAAACTCGTCTAGCTAGATTTGACAAGAAAAAAGATAAAGGGGTTTTTCATTATAACAATCAATGAACTTGCTGGTACATTGTAACTATATATAAGCATCAAGTTCTTCTCATCTCCCTATTCAAGCTAGCAGTAGCGGTATATCTATCCACAAATCTTGCAAGGAATGATATATGCCCACACCGTAGAGTGTTGACCTTCAAGGTTCAAATATAATTAGAAAAATCCATAGTGGATACAGGTAAAGATCACATTATTGAAACCACATAGATTTTGACACAAGAGGAAGAACACAAATTAAAAGGAAGGGTTTATATTATTGCTTGTGGAAGCAGAATTCTATATATATATGTAAAGAAATTAAAGTTGACCACTTGATAGAGACTGATTGAAGTGGAAGACAAAATGATGCGGAATGCCAACTCATTTTGACTCTTTTTATTTCATAATTTTCTTTGGAGCTCGACTTTTCTACATACATCCACATGAGAGCTCATTTCATTGTGTGGCTCCAATTTTCTTCACACACTTCACTCACCCACCTGCTATACCTTCCCTAAGTGTGTCTTTCTCAGAAACTAACAAAGACAAGAAATGGAATAACTCGTGAGTATTAATGAAAAACGAACACACACACACACAAACGTATATTATATTTGTCCCTACAAATTTTAGAATACAATGAGGGAACGAGAATTAATAGATACTTTTGTATTCAACAAATTGGTATCAAACATAAACTTATAATGTTGTAGGGATTTGAGAGTTGTAGACAATATTAGAGAGATCTGTTTAGGCTTACATTTTCCAAAGGAAGATATATATACATTTTGTGTGTGCATAAACGGAGTTGGCATCGATTTTTATTTAACCTTAAATATATGATATCAAGTCAATTTTTACTTTGTAAATTCGTTTCTTCTGACTTCTTTTTTACTCTTCTGCTCGTCAGAGTTAAACTTATCTCACAAATTAAACCCCTACATTGATTTTGCATCATTGAATTTCTCAAGGGTACGGTATAGTTTCTCAAGAAATTATTTCCATGCCTCTGAATAATACTTGTATGTATATGAATGAGGAGATCGATTGAGAGTACGTAGATGGGCCATGCAAGCTTCTGATATCTCAGATGGTAATTTTGAAATTAATTTCAAATACTTGTCTGGTTTTATACATAGGTGAGTAAATGGACGAATTCTCAACGCAATAATTTCAAATGATATCATATATATGGCATGCATTATAAATAGAGAAATAGATATATGTTGTACCAGCTTGATAGGCTTCCAATCCATAGGTTCAAAACACATCATTACTGCTTATCGTGTTGTATACATTTTTCATTGATATGATGACTTAGGGGTTTTTTCTTCATAAAATTGGCTTTAAAGATGACTTTTGTAAAACGAAAATGGTGTAACGTTAATTAAAAACACACACACACACACATATGGAGCCAAAGTGACCTTTCATGGTAGAAAAGCCAGTTCGCATCACATATTGAAAATAGTTTCTCTTCATTAAATATTGCATATTGTTAGATTATTAATTCAACCAATTGATTACTGAAATGTAATAGTTTTTTTTAAGAAAATGGGAAAATTAATCAGCTTATTCCTATAAATTCACAAATTTTTTTAATAAAATATGTATTTTTTGTCTCTTCTTTTTCATCAGGTAATTCTTATCATTTCATTTAATTTTAATCAGGATCTTTTTCTATTTATCAGTAACCTTGATCATTAAAAGTCGCTCAAAAACTATGAAAACTTGCTTATGAATTTATTTGTACCACTAAAATTTGATCTAATATGTTCAATTAGATCGAATTGTAATAATGGTTGTCTGAAGAGAAACGACGTCTTTCTAAAGACCTAATATTCAAGGTGTTTATCTTTGTACTATCTATATATGATTTGATGTTTCAAAGGCAGAATTATGGAGATTCAAACATTGATGTATATATCTCATTCAGAAGATCCAATCTTCCAACTTAGCTTCATATCCACACATACCTTCCACACATTTTACAGGGTATACATTGATTTTGCAAAAGAGCATATCTTGAACAATCATTAGTGGTAGAACCCTCTATTCCTTTTCTTCAGCTTCATCTTTATATGATGACGATTTTAAATAATTCAACAACGTTAAAGTTTTTTTATTGGATCGGAAATATATATGCATACACGCGCAAGCGGACATCTGTCTCTGTTTGAATATTGTATTTGTATATATAAAAAGCATTACTCACCCTTCGTCAATTTCGCTTCTTTTTCACGGAATAGTATCTTTCTCAAATAGACAAAGAAGGAGTATTAGATAATAATAATATATACAATATAGTATTATGATTTTTTTTAATAAAAGTTGCATTGAACTTCTTGAACTTTGTACCATATACAATTTTTTTATAGAAAAACTCTAGCCATCATGTATGCACTCTTAAATAATACTTGTGAGTATATGACCTTTGAAAAGATTTTGATACAGTTATATGCATATTAAACCTTTGAAATTTTAAAAAAGGTGTGTGTGAGTGTGTAGAGAGAGAGAGAGAGAGAGAGAGAGAGAGAGAGAGAGAGAGAGAGAGAGAGAGAGAGGAGGGGGGGAGTCATTGTAAAGTTTTAAAGCTTAAGAAGGTTAGCTATACATACCATAATATTCAACAGCGTTATATATCTATAATTTCATGTTTTTATCCAATTTTATTAACTAATATACACTTGTTGAGAACATATTCATCGCCTGCATTTTGGGGTAACTTTTCCTTGTTCCTTTTTGTTGGGTATAAATAAAGAAATTTTTCTTTAACACGCGCATGCAATAGGGCTTTTATATGCACAAGTATGGATGCATAGCCACATACATGAAGCAATTACTTTATAAGATAAATTATAATTATTGATTATGATCTGTAAATGATAGACATGAGAATCAATATATGAATATTACTCTTTTGCATTGGAATCTTTTTATTTTCTAATTGGAGTAGGCTATAGTATCATCAATTAATTTATACATTATATGTATATACAAAACGCAGATGTGTTTGGTAGAGATGAAAACACAATAATGCATGAAAGATTAGTGATGAAGAGTCAATGTACACGCACAGAAAAAAATTTCTTGTCATTATTATCCTGAACTGTTAAGCATTAATTTGATTTCTATACATTGATGGTGGGAAGAATATTAACTTAATGTCACAATGCAAAGCACTCTTAATAATTTTGTCACTAAAATCACTGCAAAGAAAGCATTTGATCATGTGTAGTCATTAATCCCCTTTACTGTGTACATAGATCCCTATATTTAATTTGTTATGATATATAAGATATTGGGAAATTGCTTGGAATTGAAGATGGATGGTAGGCATTGAGAGGACAAATTACGAATAATTTATATAACAGTAATTGGATGGTCATCTTATGTTGAAGTATATGAATGTTCATCTTATAATCTCAGGTTCCTTAATTCCTTATATTCCTCCAAGTTTAAATTTTTTCTTATTTGACAGATGCTAGCCAGTTATCACTCTTTTTGAAGTCGGTTTGTTCAACATCTTCACTTTAATGTTCTTCTAGGAAGTTCGCTGCTTTCTGGTTTGTCCATTTGTTTGCTTATTCATAAAAAAAAAAATTCTAGAAGATTTAATTGTTGTAGCCTATCTTACCTCAAAGATCTCCAATCCACTTTACTCCTCGAGTCTAATTTGTTTTTTTTTTTCCAAATTTTCTCTGACCACAATCCATATTGAATGGGATCATGAATATTTTATGGTAACGAATATTTGTTATAAATAAATAACTTAAATAAACTAATTTTCTCTGTATTCATAAATTAATTTTCTATTTAGCTTATGTACCAAGGGGAGTTTTTATTTATTACCATATATAGTTTGGTGAAACTACAATTTCATTTTGATAAACAAAAACTACTATTTCATGAATAATGTGAGTGTCCGGACGTAACTTTGAATGTATCCTTGGTTGAGTAGAATCAGCATATGGCTAAAAACCGTATTTTATAACATCATGATATTTTCTGATGGAGAATTTATACGTATGATACAAGTGGGCCTTTAAGTAATAGCAAAAGTACAGATTGTGAATACAATAAAATATGCTTTTTTTTTTCTGCATTAAGAAATATCTAGATGTACATGTTGGAAGAACAACATGGGTGATGGGTTATTGGAGTTCTTTGCGACTAGAAAGTAACCGCAATAAGGTAATAGAAGTTTATGCACTACTATAACATTAGTAGTACTATATGATAGTAAATGTTGCACTTTAAAAGAAAACATAAATATAAAATGGGGGTAATTGTATAGTCGAGATGTGAATGTTGAGATGAATATGTGATTTTATAAGAAATGATAGGATTCCGAATGATCGTATACATGAATAAGTTGCGGCACCTATTAGTGAAATAATAATAGAAAATGGTTTAAAGTGATTTGAATATCATGACAAATTAAAAGATTGTTTTCAAAGCATTAGTGAGGAGGGTGGATCAAGCATCCTAGCTTCTAAAGCACTCATATTAAAGAGGGAGAAGGATACCCAAGCTAACACTCAATAAATTGAAATTAATGGTATAGCAAGATTATTTTATTAACAATATATCTAAATATTTGATTATCAATAGAGCATAATAACATCTACAATCCATATAATCAACCCATAGAGTGGGAGAGGGCCTTTTTATTGGTGTGGCCCTCTTTTCTTCATTAGATGACATCCAACTTTTCTTATACATTTATTGTAAATATCAACTTTATATATATAATAGACACACACATATTCATATATCCATTTCAACAAACTCATCTTAAGTATCCATATATTATATGCTTTTAGTTGTCCCTTAGTTATAAGGGGCATAAGTCCTTAGGAGAACTACACCTCAAAAGTTAACTGTTTAGTTAGGGGATTCAAGGACTTATAATAAGGCCTCATTTGTGAGGAAACCTCCCTGATGTGGGACTTGTAACACATACACAATCTGTTTCTTTTTCTGAACGAAAGGTTTAAAATCCATACCTTTTACTCATATACTTCGTTTTATTCATAACAAGTAAAAATAATCATAGGTGTGGCATTATCCAAGAAGATTTTGCTGAAAAATATTTGTCGATAGGGGAACCAATTAGCTGTTTCTTGTTTTTTTTTTTAAAAAAGTAAACTCTAATAGATGCAACGTTCAGATCAAGTTCATTAACATTATTGGTAATCAATTGAAAATACGATTCTAACGAGAATTGTATGATAAAATGGTTGCTAATAAAACGCTACTGCTATAGCTTGTCGTTCTTTTAACTCGTTTGCCATCCTTAAACGACTCTGCATATTTTTTCCTTGTTGACAAGTCATGGTAGTTGGTTGGTCACAAGTTATTATAATAAGATTAAGGGCGAAGGCCCAAAAATGATACACGACTATTGTCCAAGGAAAAAAAATAGTACATAACTATTGTGAGGTACAAAAATGATACCCAACTTTTATCATGTGATCGAAAATGATATTTTCATTAATATGAGAATAATATTAAACATGCAAAGTTCAAAATGCCCTTATAAATTAATCGCAGTCAAGTAAAAGTTTATTTAATTATAAGGGCATTTTGGACATTTCATGTCTAATATTATTGTCATATAAGTGAAAATATCATTTTTGATCACATGGTAAAAGTTTGGTATCCTTTTTGTACCTCAGAATAGTTATATACTGTTTTTGTTCCTTGGCCAATAATTGTGTATCATTTTTGAGCCTTCGCCCTAAGATTAATAATGATGACTACATGAAATTATAAACTAGTCAGTGTGAGGGATTAACAAAGAAATGTAATCACTCAAAAACTTAACAGCAAATGAGCACCATATATAATGACAAATTATGTTACAAGCAATGTCAATGGTTCTATGGAATATAATCGATCTACTCTTTGATCATATCTCTGTTCAAACATATCGTACACAAACACACACACACACACATATATAAGCACAAACCGACAAAGACGCACACAGTAAGGAATCTAGATTAGAAGTTTCAGAAGACAGTTTGAGGGGAAAATGCAGGGAATGATAAAGAACTAGAAAAAAAAAGAAGCATGATTGATGAATAGTGTTTATTATTACTAAAGCCTCTTTCTCAAATTCCATAGTAATGGCTGCTTCCTTCCTACCAATGTCCCACTGTCCACTCTCCAAAAGCTGAGGCCTGAGGCTATTTCTCAATTTCCCTTCAACTCTCAACCGCTAATTTTTCTTTCTCTCTCTTCCATTGTGATGCCACAAGTCAACCACACTCCATTATATATACCACACAATTCATGCATTGTCATTGCATAGAGACAAACAATAGATACCAAATCCTCCCATCCATCTCTCTCTCTCTCTCTCTCTCTCTCTCTCTCTCTCTCTCTCTCTCTCTCTCTGACTTTGGTGTTGTGTTGGTGTTTGGAGAGATGGACAATAATGAGGAGATTCCTTCAGCACCAACAACACCAGGAACTCCTGGTGGACCTCTATTTGGAGGTTTCAAGTCTGATGTAAGTAATGGGAATGGAAAGGGCTATGGAAGGAAGAAATCACTTCTTAATAAGTGTAAGTGTTTCAGTGTTGAAGAATGGAATGTTGAAGAAGGAGCTTTGCCTAGAGTCTCTTGCTCATTGCCACCCCCTCCTATCCCTCTTGCAAGAAAGGTAATTCAAAAGACAATAAAAAAACACAGAAAAATGAAATTGATCCACTTTTTTCATTAGTTAATTTTGTTGGCTTGATTTAAAAAACAGACAAAATTAAAAGATAGACTTTTTTTCCACTGAGACAATGACCCACGTTAACTTCATAAGTTTTGATATTAAAAACTGGTATAGAAAAAAGATCATTATATATGATGAAACTGGTCATCTAAAAGTCACCCATTTTTCTTTAATGTTTTAACTTTATGGGATTGATTTTGTAAAAAAAGAAAGATAAATTTTTTTATAGGGAAATTTTGAATTCCAAATCCATCATTATGTGTTGATCATTTGTGTGACAGGTGGGAGCTGAGTTCATAGGAACTTTGATTCTAATGTTTGCTGGCACAGCTGCTGCCATAGTGAACCAGAAGACACAAGGTGCCGAGACTCTCATCGGCTGCGCCGGCACCACCGGCCTCGCCGTCATGATCGTCATCCTCTCCACCGGCCACATCTCCGGCGCTCATCTCAACCCCGCCGTCACCATCTCCTTTGCTGCACTAAAGCACTTCCCATGGAAGCATGTAATTAACTTTGTTTTGACAGAAAAAACTACTAATAAACCGAATAAAATAAACTGATTTTTTTTTAAAAGAACAAGTTGACTTTTTCTCAGAGATTAAATCACTTTAAAGTAGTGATATTTATTAAATTCTCCAAAATTTAATTTACCTTATAAAATCTTAACGTATAATCTAATTACATATACCATACTCCCTCCGTCCTAAATATAAGACCTAATTGACTTTTTTTGGAGATGTTAAGGTTACAAACTATGTTATTAAATTATCACATATTTGATATATTTTTAGATTAGTCATAAGTTTATAGGTTAAATAAACTAGTTTAAGGAAAAAATAGGTAAATCAATTTATAATTGACTTATTTTGCTTTTTTAGGATTTTACAAAAAAATCAAGTAGTTCTTATATTTAGAACTGGAGGGAGTATATTATAATTAAATGATATATTTGACTTTTTTAATCTCCACATAAAAGTAAACTTAATCTCATTTTATTTTATTGATATTAATGACAAAATGATAAAAGTCAACTTAATGTCATTTAAGACTGGGAGGGACTATTTAGTGATGATACATATCCAATTCAAAAGGATTTGATTCAATGAACGTTATAATGAATTTGCAGGTTCCAGTGTACATTGGAGCACAAATTATGGCATCAATATGTGCAGCGTTTGCATTAAAGGGCATATTTCATCCATTCATGGATGGAGGTGTCACTGTTCCTTCAGGAGGATTAGGCCAAGCCTTTGCTTTGGAATTCATCATCAGTTTCAACCTCATGTTCGTTGTCACTGCCGTAGCCACCGACACAAGAGCCGTAAGTACATATTATAAGTGTGTGTGTGTGTGTGTGTGTGTGTGTGTGTGTGTGTGAAGTTATTGAAGTTCCACAATGGAAAGTAACATGGTTGATTCATCCTAGGAAACAGACTTGTGATTTGAATAGTAAAATGAATTAGAGTTTATAAGATAATAGTAATATTATAATGAAAGTGAAGATTTGATGATATAATCTGAGAATAATACAGGTGGGAGAGCTTGCTGGAATCGCAGTGGGAGCCACTGTCATGCTCAACATCCTCATCGCAGGGTATGTTCCAAGCATTACTCTACTAATTTATATAATGATGGTCCCATATATCTAATTCTTTAGTTCTCCATGCCTATTTCAGTATTATATTCATGCCTATATAGATTAGGAATTGTTAATTTACAATGGTTATACTTTAATTTCTACTTTTAATAAGAACTCGATCATTAGGCCACGTATTTTTTTCCTTTTAATTAAGACATTATAATTTCACATAAATGTTTTGCCAGGTCTTGTATTTCTTTGATTTTTTTTTATCATTTTTTGCTTTACTTTATTTACATGGAAAGTTCCTAAATAGTTCAGTTTAGTAAAACTCAGTTCCTAAAATTTTAATTTGGTTCAAACTCAATCTAAAAACTCAGACTTGTTACAAAATCAGTTTCTAAACTTAGACTTGATTAGTCCGATCCCTAGAGTTTTAAAATTTTAAATGTTGGTCTATATATTGTAAAAAAAAGCAGAATTATGGGGTAAATCACAAAGGTTGGTGTTTTAAATAGTTGAAACAGTTGGGACATGGTTGAACTAGATAAACAATTCAGGGATTGATTTGTAACCAAGTCAAAAAACATAGGGAGTTAAGTTGTACCGAATCAAAATTTTTAGGGACTTGATAACAATTCAAGCAAAATCTCGTGGACCAAATGATTAATTTTACATAATTTATAAACAGAAATTTTTTTCCATGTTTCAAATAATAATTAAAAAAAAATCAGATAGCACTATTAGGAATTGACACAAAAACAGAACATGATTTGGATTGATAAATGGTGTGTATGTGTATGGGACCACAGGCCGGCAACAGGAGGATCAATGAACCCAGTGAGGACATTAGGGCCAGCCATAGCAGCAAATAACTACAGAGGAATATGGTTGTATCTCATAGCTCCCATACTTGGAGCTTTGAGTGGAGCAGGCACTTACACTTTAGTGAAACTCAGTGATGAACAAGAAGAAGAGGCCAAGGCCACTACTACTTCTGCCCCTGGTAGCTTCAGAAGATAAAAACAACTATCTGTTTTGTGATTCATGATGCAACAAGTCCAGAATGTGATGACCATCATCAATCAAGTGAGCAAGGAGATCATTAGTAGTCTTTGGAATGTGTGTGTCTTGTTTTAAATTTTAAGCCTGCAAGATTAATGTGTGATACATGTATATACTAGATGTTGGCTTTTCTTTTTTGTGATGAATGAATGTGAGATATGGAAGAAATGAAGATATTCTTGTTAAATTCATAATTGCTTACATAAATGTATGTATGAAATGGTGTTTGGGCTAATGTTCATTTTGAATTCAATAAATTAAGTGAAAAAGTATTAAGTAAATGCTTCTTCCTTTAATTCTAATGTAAGAGCAAAATGCTTTTTTTTTATTAGAAAATTATAAGAAACTATATAAGTCACTTATAAATTAATTTACCTAAACTCTTCTCAAAATTAGTTTGTTTAACTTATAAACTAATGCTTAATATAATAATATATCACATATATTTTAATTTTATTTTAATTTCGTAATCTCTAAAAAATTCATTTATATTTTATTAAGAATTGGATAGATTTACATTTTAATTTAGTGTCTAATTACTACGTTTTGCTCTCAAATTTGGTTACCCGTATTTAAAATATAGGGCGAAGGTACAAAAATGATACTAAATTTTACCTAAAATTGCATTTATAATACTTAAGTTTCGCAAGGTGTAAAAAGAGTACCCAACTTGCACTACAAGAAAATGAGTGGATAGTCGCGTCAGAATTGTCGCGTATGCTGCAAGTGTGACATTTTTTGAGTTTGTCACGTAACCTTGTCGCGTTTAGCCACGCGACAGGCATGTAAATGCATATGACACGAGACAAAACAAACGAGACATCATTTTCCAAACTCAAAAAACCTGCGTGCATCACTCCATATATAAGCAAACATCACGCGCCCACTCAGCTCATTTTCAAATTGTATTTCCCTCTGCACATCTGATCTCCATCTCCTAATAAATTCCTCTCCTCTTCAGCCAGCTACATCAGTTCAAATAATGGAGCTTAAATTTCCATTGCAGTCTCCATCTAGCCATAATATATCAATGAATTAATTACACGTTGTATTTCTCACTCCATCTCTATTTATGTTGTTTATTACTATTTTGTAATTTAATTTACTTAAATCTATTGTTTTTTTCATTTGCTCAATGTAATTGTGGGTTTTATTACTAGTTATCCAATTTAAAAAGAGTAATAATTATGACATTATCTCTTGATGTATTGCCCCAGCAAAATAATTACATTGTGATTTTTATTTCTATTCAAAATAATTTGATTTGGTCATATATATGATGCATTACCCAATTTATGTTTACTCTCACGTAGGAAAAAAGTGACTAACATTTTTGTCATGTTTCACAATTATTTATGGTTCACACCCATTACAAGTACTTATGGCTTGTCACGTTTCGAGAAAAGTGACAACCTTTTTTTAATAATATTTATTAGTCATGTCGCGTGTGCAAACGGGACATGTTTTTTTACTTTTATGAAAAGTGACAACCTTTGACTTGTAAATATATGAAGCAGTGACAACCTTTCCAGAAAAGTGACATGTAAATATAGGTGTGTGTTGCGGCTTTTTTCTCTTGTCACGTACATATTTCTAGCGACAATGACTCTAGTTTTGACTGATTATATCGCGTTTGCACAGGACGCGACTATCCGCACCATTTCTTGTAGTGTTGGTGTTCAGGTGCAAATATAGTACTTTCACTTGAGGGAAATAAAATTTAGATATGAAAAAACTCTTATGCCCTCATTCCTCCCTCATCAAAATTTTATTTCCCTCAAGTGAAAATACTATATTTGCGTCTGAACCCCAAGTTAGCACTATTTTCGCTCCTCGCAAAACTTTAGTATTAGAAATGCAATTTTGAGTAAATTTTAGTATCATTTTTGCACCTTCACCCTAAAATATATTTATACATACAATAAAGTTTGATAAAAATTATATTTTAGGAGGGATATGAAGTAATTGTATGATAATCAATATAAAATAATTATCATATTGCTAAACTTAACAGTATAAAATTGGCCAAAACTAAATTCAACAATATGATTATGAGTGTTGGTTACTTTTTGGTCAGCTCATATATAGTATTCCCCCCAATCCTCTTATTGTAAGTAATCATAGGAGGGTTGATGTTACTTGTAAATGCAAGTCATTTTTCTAATTTTGATCAAATTATTTAAATAAAATAGGTCAAATGAACAAACTATGTGCTTTAAATAAAACATTGTGTGTCCTTTGTCATATTTAGCATTGTTCTTCATGTAAAATGCAACCTTCTTAATTTTTTTATAAATATGGATTTATTTTAAGGACAATCAAATTAATTTATTTATAGTGAGAAAAGCAAACGGGAAAAACAACGGCCATTTCCAACTGTCACTTGATTTAGCCTTCACAAATCCTTTCAACTTCATCTTCATCTTCTTCACCATTTTCCTTCACAACCTCACGGCCAAACACCAATTCTCTATGTCAACCTCACGACTCCTTCATCTTCTTCACTCCTCCATGTCTAGCTAAGCTCCTTGATCTTCCTCTCCAAAGGAAAATGTGCAAGAAGACCTAGAAGCAATTCGGCCTTATGTGTTTGTGATTAGTTCTTTGTAGGTTTCAAACTATTCTTACCTTGCGCCACTTGATTTAGCCTAAAGTCGCCTTGGCTAATCAAAATTAAAGTCAATACTCAATTCCACTAGAGTGTAGTGGTGAGTAAGGGTCAAATCCACAATCTAGATTTTTAATCTTGCAAGTTCAAGGTAAAAATGTCACGCAAATTACAAGGCAAATTGAGGTTGATTTTATGATTATCAAACTACAATTCACAACTACAAAGAGCTATATAACCGAATATAGAAAGTGATGGAATGAGATGAGAAGTCTCCCTCTCCATTGGATCATGTGCTTATTTGTAAATTGGACCTCATGCACTTGCTAACCTTGATATATCCTAACTAAATTCTCAAGATCTCTCAATCTAAAGAAATCTATAAGAATTTAATTAGGATAATCAAGAGTGATGCTCTTTGCAAACTTATCTTATACCTTAGGCAACATTAAATTCTATAGATTGAGAGAGTTGCGTAAAATCAGGGAGAACAATTTAATTTTTAATTAAAGAAACTTCTTTTTATTTTTATTTTTAAAATAGTGTGCGAGGAAATGCGCAGAAAGAAAAATGGCAATCAAAATAATTTATAAAAAAAATTAAAAATACTTTCTAATTTCAAATCAAGTTTAACATCATCATGTTCTTTGTAAAAATAATTAAATTTTATATAATTAGATTCTTGTATGATTCCATTCTTCAACATTTTTACCAACAATCATATCCTAATTATTAAGTATTTGACGTTTTTGGGTATCAGAGTATGCCCAAGTAGTCTAAAATACGCTACTTTAATAGATTATTTGTGCAAGTCTTGATACCTTCAAATATTATAATGAAATTCTATTAAAGTATAACGAGCTTTTACTCCCGTGCGATGCACGAGGAGATAGACCTGTTTGAAATTAAAATCAATTAAGATATAACAAAAGAATAAATTTCAAACATTGTATGGGAAGCCTCACATACTTCTGAATTTTTTTGCCTTGCCCTACTTCTGAATTAAATTGTGATGATGTAATACATTTGCGGAAAAAAAATATAAGCTGCAATATAAAAAAAATGAAATGCAAGGTTAATGAATTTACACATGTACATATACTCAAATTAATTCTAGTAACAAAATGAAACTAAAAATCAGCCAAGATTGATGATATACGAATGACAAATAGAATGTAATGGTTCAAAATAAAAGATAGTGTACAAATATCGTGAAAGTAATAACATAAAGGAGCAAAATAATTTGAAAAAGTAAAATTAATTCAAAACAAAATTAAGAAGTGACAAATCTTACACGACATAAGTGAGATATTATATCTGTGTTTCTCACGCTTGGCGTGGTTTGTTGATAATTTTTTATATAATATAGCAACATAACTTTAGTAAAATAGAATAGTATGAGATAAATCATTAAAGTAATCTACCAACATTTCAATATTTATACAAAATTGTTACTATGATTCACATACTAACTAAATTTGGGTGGATCAAAGGTAAACCACAATGTTTATACAAAAATATTACAAGTTCCCGTGCGTTACACGGATGATTTTGCTATCTTAAATTTCATCATTTTTACAATATAATCATCACATATGATTGTCAGGCGAAGAAACAAAAATCTCATGTTTCCCAAGGTCTACACGCATAAAAGACGAATGCAAAAGAAGAAATAGGGCAATATAGTTCCAAATACTACTTAAGAGTGCAATAAAAAAATGGTGTAACCTAAAAATAGTACCAATTTAAATTTATGCTCAATGTAAATTTGGCAATGACAAAACAATATTAAATGGTGGGTGGAAAAGAAATCATTCTTAAAAAAGCCCTTCATATTCCAACATAATAAAGACCACTATCAATCTTCCAGAAGATGAATAAATCTATAGGGAACAAATCTATAACATGACTATGGATTACAATTAAAAGCCTTACAAGAGTTTTGTAAATAGCCTTAAAAATGGACAAAAGGAGTAAATAAATAACCATCAATGCAACAAAGTAAGAAATGATAAATTGTCTCAAGCACAACTCTTGTAATTGTTATTACTGTCAAGGAAACCACAATCTAAGTAACCCCATTCTAACAAATCTGCTAATCTCTTGGAGACTACCAAAGTGGACAACAACCTAAGGAAGGCTACTTACCAAAGGCTCAAAATATTAAAATGGAGTTGTGTCAATTCTTTTTTGAACTGAGTTGTGTCAATTCTTGCTACCTTTGATTCAGTCTTCATATGTTGATCTATTGATCCATTAAAGTTATCTGTTGTGCTGTGCTGAATCTATATATGTGGATCTACACAAAATAATAATAAGCTATCCTACATACAAATCAAACTTGAGAGCCTAATCAAAATAAAAGTGCCACACAACATTTGGACCACTTTCAATTCCCAGTAAATGTTATTTCATTCCCAATCTACCATTTGGAATGACAAAACAATGTTAAATCGTGGGTGCAAAAAACCATTCAACCAATCAGCCTATATATACCACCAACAAAGAGACTGTCATTAATCTTCCATGCAGTGAATATTTTGAAAGATAACAAATTCATAACATGATATAGATATATAATGGAATAAGTCCACATATATATACGATTGCAGCAATAAACATAAAAAAAAGAGGTGTAATAAGAACTTACATTTAGATCAAGACTTGTGGCAACATTTACTTATTGGATCCAACAAAAGAGTTTTTTTTTACCAGAACCCAACAAAAGAGTTAGCAAAATAGATATTTATGAAATGACAGAAACAAATGTTTTCAAAAGGGTGATGTTAGTTGGGATTTTTCAAAAATACTTTCTAGCCCTCTATATAAATATAAAATTATTAAAAATTACTTTTATACAAAATAGGCTATCAATTTCCTTTCAAATACGATTATTTTGGTATAAAGAAACTTGATACATGATTTATATTTAAATAGTATCTTAGTTGGTGGGGATTGTTGTGGGAAGAGTATGAGAGATTTATATAGTACTCTGTCAGGGATATTGAGAGTTAGTTCGAGGGAAAACGTTGAAATGCTAAGATTGAGATATTGAAGAGATTGTGAGAGTGCATGACCTGATGTTGAGATTGAAATATCAAAGAAATTTGTGAGCATTGCATGACATTCAAATTTATGTACCATCGCGCAGTGATAACTATCGATAGGCCAATCAACAGTTATTTGTACTGATCCTTTGTGATTAGAGATAAGGAATCATAGGTCTATTTATTGGAGAATGTGACCTACGGTCTTTCAGATTATAGACCGGGACCGTTCCCATTCTGCAATGGAAATAGAATCCTTGGGGGTTGTCAAAGAGGGAAATTGTCTCCTCATTATAGAGACGGGCCTAATGTCAAATCATATCGTAAAGAAGATTAGATGATTGGACAAATGTCCCTTGATGATACGATGTGTCTATAGGTGAGTATGAGAGTTGTGGTGGTGATATATTTAGATTGAAGATTGTGAAGGTGAAATTTAGTTGATGTGGAAGTGATCGAGGGATTTTGAGTGGTATATGAGGAAGAAGACTTTATATATATATATATATATATATATATATATATATATATATATATATATATATATATATAAAATTGAATTTTATAATTGTGGTACCCTTTAGACGCTCCGCTACCACACATCTCACTATTATAATGAGTTAACTAGTGGATTACTAAGACAAATTGTCTCACCCATGATTACTTACATTTTTGCAGGTGTTCATACACAGATGCAAGCAAGGGTTCGGTTTTAGAGGTTGTATAAATTATTTAGACATGTATATTGCCAAATTTATAGGTCTACATTTGCTTCCGCATAGTCTCTTGTGAAACTGAATAATAGAATCAGTGATGTTGTTTATTGATTGTAATATAAGCAAATTAAAGTACTTTTCTAACTATGATAGGTTTGTATTAATATGGAAAATCTTTTCAATCATAGTTAGATAGGTAATAGTGATTATAATTGATACTATTGATTAACTGGTGATAGTGGCGGTCGCTACAATTTAACATTGGGTTACTTCCTTTTCTAACATGGTTAGCTGTTAATTATCCATAATAGTATTTATATTGTATGAGAAAATTCCTTCTATCATGGATAATACTTAAATAATTAGAAAGTTCATTTTCTAACTATGAGAGAGTTATTTTCTATCATATTTATCAATAAATTGTTGAACTGAATATATTAATGGTTAACCAGGGAATTAGTAACAGAATGTTACATACTCCATGAACAAAAGAAGAATCTCTTCTTTAAAACATTACTCTTCAATTCTTACTTCAATTTGCCCATATATGTGTGGCACATAACTTGTGCTTCGCATCAATCAAAACATTTTGCTCAACTTGAGTTAACTCTGCGATAATAATATTACAATACACAAATAGATAATTCACAAACCAACCAATGAAATTTATCAACTAACAAGAACCTTTTGCATGTCAAACATAAGTGTGAACTTTGCTACTGTCCCCTACGTTGAGTGAGTGTTGAAGCCACTCTACGAACCAAGTCCATGATACATTTGTCTCCTTGTTAACCAAGTCCATGATACATTGGTCTCCTTGTTAACTCCGAGATTGAATACCTCTACTCAAACATTTCAAAAAGGTTCCATCAAGCTCAATGAATGGCCGACACTCATTCTTCCAACCAACCTGTCATTAAATAAATATCCACTAATTAACTCTGAAAAAAATATGCCTATTTATATCATTGTCAAATATAACCATGTTCATATATGTTTAAGAAAAGCACAAAAACACAATAATATGCACATACATATTCATATTAAAAGCCTATCATACCTTTGAAGGGTAGAAGCGTACATACATTCTTTGGAATACTCTTCTCCCTTACTCTAAAGCATCCATGCTTATTTCAATAGAAACATCGTTTACTGAATGTGGCACTCTCATTGCATTGCAATATGCCTCTATTTTGCAAAATTCATTCCAATAGCTTCCTTCCATTCATTGCAATCCTTGTTAATTCCTTCATGCTCTGTAGGGGTATTCAGATTTTACTTTTTTAATTCCCTTTTATCATATTTTTTTCACTTTCAGATTTTTTTTTGCCATATTTTCAGTTTTAGATTTCACTTTAGTGTATTGGATAAAAAGGTAATTAAGTGATATGAAATTTTTTATTAAAAATTATTGGGGTTAAAGGTCAATCTGGCCACTAAACTATTTTGAAAGTCTCAATTTGGCCTAAGAACAATAAATGGTCTCATTCTGGCCAATGAACAATAAAAAGGGTTCAATTTGGCCACTTGCTTTCTGGAAAATACTAAACTACCCTTTATGATTTAATTAATATAATTTCTGAGGATGTGGGTCCCACATTTAAAAATAAAAAATACTCACCCTACCCCACCTCACCTCTCTCTCTCTCTCCTCCCTCCTTCCCCTCACATCACCCACCATTGTCCCCTCCATCTTCGTCCTCTCCTCTCATTTCCCTCCAACAGCTCCACACCCCATTTTGCCACATGACATGACGTCATCCTCTCTTATTCTTGTTAGGCCTTTTTCTTCTTCTTTCTAAAGAAGAAGAAAAAGGCCTAAGAAGAATAAGAGAGGATGACATCATGTCATGTGGTAAAATGGGAGAAAGAAGAAGAAAAAGGCCTAATAAGAATAAGAGAGGATGACGTCATGTCATGTGGTAAAATGGGGTGTGAAGCTGTTGGAGGGAAATGGGAGGAGAGGACGAAGATGGAGGGGACAATGGTGGGTGATGTGAGGGGAAGGAGGGAGGAGAGAGAGAGAGGTGAGGTGGGGTAGGGTGAGTATTTTTTATTTTTAAATGTGGGATCCACATCCTCAGAAATTATATTAATTAAATCCTAAAGGGTAGTTTAGTATTTTCCAGAAGGCAAGTGGCCAAATTGAACCCTTTTTATTGTTCATTGGCCAGAATGAGACCACTTATTGTTCTTAGGCCAAATTGAGACTTTCAAAATAGTTTAGTGGCTAGATTGACCTTTAACCCAAATTATTGACATGTAAACCTCCACTTGGCAGTCAAAATGTGTTCACCTGACAGTCAAAATCCCCACGTGGCCAATACTTGACAATGTTACATAACATCTCATTGTGTTGCCCAATTTGGACCCTTTTTGTTCATTATTTAAAATGAGACATTTTGTTGTTTTTTGACCAAACTAAGCCTTTGGAAATTGTTTATTAGTCAGGATGTTTATTGACCTTTAATATAATCAAACTTGCTTGAAAAATATACTTTACATTTAAGACAAGAGGGAGTAACATTTGATATGACTAGGCCCACTTGTCCAAAATTCTCGTCATATTATCTATCCACAGTTTTCCTTTTAACAATGCGCTGCTTCTTTTATTGGGCTACATCCTTCCCCATTGGGCTTAGCACAATGCATTTCATGGCCCCAAAATATACATATTTTATTGAGGTATTGTTTAGGGAAAATTAAAGATAAGTCCTTGGTAAGGGACATAATACTGAAAAAGTCCCAAAAACTTAAATAATTAAGGTAGAGTTCCACATTTTGCATTTTGGAAATGTGGGTCCCATAGTTAATAATATTATATTCCCTCTCTCCTCTCTCCCCTCCCCCTTCTTCCTCTTCCTCTTCTTCTTCATCACAACCACCTACCCCGGAGGGAGGCGGCGGCCGGAAATTATATATGCATTTCCGGCGCCGGAGGGAGGCGGCGGCCGCCTTCGGAGGGAGGGGGTGGGTGGTTGTGATGAAGAAGAAGAGGAAGAGGAAGAAGGGGGAGGGGAGAGAGGAGAGAGAGAATATAATATTATTAACTGTGGGACCCACATTTCCAAAATAATTAAAGTAGAGTCCCTTTACTTTAATTATTTTGCAAAATGTGGGACTCTACCTTAATTATTCAAGTTTTTGAGACTTTTCCAGTATTATGTCCCTTACCAGGGACTTATATTTAATTTTCCCTATTGTTTATTCTTCACGAAGAAGGAAAGGATAAATTATTACAAGATTGAGTGGCATGTCATGTTGCAACAGTAGTTGACCATGGAGGGAAGCTTACGCACAAAACGTGTTAGTAGGGGACATTACAATGTATAAAAGATCGTTATATAAACTTTCTTTACTTAAAAGCAAATGGTGAGAGATCATCCTGGAATTTCTATAGGTATTGTTTTTTTAATGAAATAATCAAATAAATATAAAAGAAAATACGAGTATAACATAAAAGGGCTTGAGAAGTGTGACTGTATGACACACCAGACAACACTTCATAGGATTTTCAACTTCCAGAATAGCATGAAAATGAAAATCATGTCCAACAAAAAATATATACTACTATTAATAAGTAGAACGTGAATAATTGTACGTGTTGTCGTGTTCTACAAAATTATTTTAACAACATAACATTGTGAATATTTTGTCAATAAGAAGTTGAGGAAAAAACTTGACGTCACTTGTTGTTTGAAGAATTTCAAGCGGCACAGGCACAAGCTATAACGTTTTCAATTTTCGTTATATTCTGAGTTGCTGATTGTATTCCTGAATATTTGTTCATTCATTACAACTAACAAAAGAAACGCAACACTCATGTTGTTATGCTTACAAATCATAGCACTATAGTTGTTGATGCACAATTTAGGGGAACTATAGAATATGAATGAATAATAAAGGCTTCTTTATTGATAATAAGTTGAGTACAATAAACGGGGTCACCGGCAACGGTGGTTACAAACTAGGCGTTAATGCCTTGATCACAAAGACTAAATCCAGAATACAATGATAATCAGAGAGGGAGAATACAGAGAGAAAAGAGAGATAGAGAGAAGATGATCGCAGAGAATTGCTTGTACCCTCTTGAATGAATTCGTGGCCTTCTTATAGTTGAAGCTTCGTCTTGGTAGTTGCGAAATTATAGGCGACCGTTACTGGTAAGGGACGTTGCACGTGCTCCGAAAAAGGTGGGCGACTACTCCGAAAAGGGTGGGCGACTAAGTCACTCCACTTCATAGCCGTTGGTAGTGTTGTTTCCGACGTCCTACAGGCGTCCATCTTGCTATTGGGCCTCTGCCAAGGCCCAGGCCCATTATGACATAACGGTATATAACATTAAGTCCCCCACTTCTCAATGCTTACGTCAGCGTACATTGGGAAGTAGCGGTTTCTCCATTTTCAACGGCCCAGATGCTTGCAGACATTTTTCCTCTTTGTTCCCTTTCAAACGAACGGCCTGGATGGTTTCACTAAAGTAACACCGTAACTTAACGACGTCAAACAGTTTGCATATACTCCATTTCGACTGTTCATTTTCCCATCTTCCTTCGCTGACGCTCTTTCTTCTCCATTCTTCCAACACTTCGAAAAAATCAAAACTTTGTTCATTCGCTCACATCAACGGGTCATCCCATTTTCTTCAAGGTATCCTCTTACCAAAAATCTTATCTTTTACTACTTTCATGAGAAATTTCGTAGTTATGTCGTCATCTCAATCTGATTCTGAACGAACTGCCTCTGAACATTTGTATATTAGCGATAATGCCCAATCTTCTTCTTCTTCTTCCCCTCGTAACTCCAATGTTATTATAGACTTAGAAGACCCAGATACATCTAGAAAAAATCCCTTAGAATTAGTCGAACCATCGAAAAAGGGAAAGGAAATTGCAAAGGTTAGAAAACCCAAACATTCTGGTAAATATTTGAAGGTTTACGATAGTCGTTATCAAGAGTGGGTTGATGCTGGTTCATCGCCCTCAACTAGTTCTGGGAGGAAATCCAACCCCCAAATCATAAATGCCCCATATGCTTGTGAAACTGGGGGCTTACCGACGTCTAGGGCCGACATCCTTAATGATGTCAAAGAACCACATCTTAGGGTCTTAGAAATCTCAAAAATGCCATCACTCTATTACTTCGATCCTAGAGTACCCTTTAGGTTGCCTGAAGACGGGGAAGCTCTCGACTCCTGGTCTAGTGATACAATCGCCCTGAGTTTCGAGAGCTTTCGTTACATCAATCCCTTTCCTTTACCTAACATAGCCTTAGAATTATGTGTTTTCTATGAAATTTCTCCCTCTCAACTTTCCCCTCATGCCTAGCGTCTCATCGCCATGGCTGAGTTAATGTACCACGAGATAGGAGTCGACTTAGATATGTTTGATCTATTCGGCTCTTATAAACTCCAAGAAATTAGGATGAGCGTCTACTCTTTCATCCAAGCCAAGGAAGGGCTACCAACTTGGACGCATGGGTCGTTGCCCAATGATCGTCAGTGGGATGCACGATTTGTAATGGTGCCCTTCCAATCAGTCGCCCAGGAGGATTATGTGTCTCCAATGTGGCGTCGCTTAAGTAAGTCGTCGTCTCAATAATATTTTTCTCATTGCACTTGTTATCTGATTTATAATGTTTTACATTTTTTGTAGGTGCGTACGAGTTGAGGATCTCTTCGCGCTTCAACAGCGACACCAAAAAGAAAATAAAGAAAATCCTCCAAATTCCAGCAGACCAGCGGAATTTTAAAGTCATGATGGAAAGTAAGTTTCTCATCGCCCATACTCTGCTTTTAATTCAAGTGATTTCGTCTCCATTATCTTATTCTATATTCTTTCTGTCAACCAGGAAAGAAAATCATTCCCAAGGCGACGGAGCAAAAAATAAACAAGGAAGCTCTCATTAGAGCCAGGGCTGAGCGGCTGAAGAAGCTCAAAGCAAAGAGGGGGGAGTATGACGCCGAGGCGAGAAAAGAAGGACATGACCCCCGTGGCGCCCCCCCTCTAATCCTGAATCTATTACAGCTCCTTCTCCTCAACCTCCTCAACCACCAAAACAGAAAGAGCCTCCACCTCCAGTTAACGAAGAGGCTGTCTCATCGGGAAAAAGACCTGCGGAGATGCCCGCCAAGGAACCTGTCACCAAGAAATCCAGGACTTCCAAGTCCTCTAAATCTGCCAAGGCCAAGAGCGGCAAAGAAGACTCTGGCGAAGTCACTCTAACCTTTCCTCCCAATTCATCTGTCAGAAATAAAGAGGGATGAGACGACGTCTACTCTGAATTAAACAAACTGGAATTCCAGTACGACAAGGCCGCCCTAGAATCTCTTGGGAGGAAAGAGGCTTTCAAGAAGGTTGTTCGCCACCAAATGAAGGTATCCACACTTAATCTTTTATTAATTCTATTCTGTCTTTTTAACACTGGACGTCTCTAATTATTCTCATTCCTTTTATTCTCAGTCCCTACAAGTTCTTCTTCACCACGCCAAGGAGAATGAAGATGACACGGCGACGCTCGTCGCCCAAAGGGATGCAGCCATGGCCGACAAGGACAAAATCTTGGCTGACTTGAAGTCCGCCCTTCAGTTTGAAAAACAAGCTAATGAAGACAGAAGGAGGGCGGAAGAGCTGATAAAACAATCTGATAAAAAACAAGAAGAATTAAAGGCGTTCATTAAGAAGCTGAAAGCCGATCATCATAATGACGTCGAAAAACTGAAGGATTACATCAATCAGTCTCGAGCCGAGTCATCTGCCAAAGATAAGGAAATCGAGGCTCTCAAGTCGGCCAACAATAAGTGGGAAGTTGCCTATCACCAGTTGGAGAAGGATATGAGTCAGATGTCTGAAAACTATGAGACTCATATCTTAGAAGTCGATGCTCGCGCTCGGATGGAGCTCATGAAAGAATACAAGAGTGGCGAGCACGTCAACTGGAAACCCGATGACGTCATAGACGACTACTACGAGCTCTTTCCTGAAGACGAAACCGAGTCCAATCCTTCTCAAGAGGACAATCAAACGATCAATGAGATGAGGGCTCAGGGCAACAATCAAAGGGGCGACAACCAAGGCAGTGGCAACCCAAGCGGCGACAAAGCTTAATCTTTTTATGCTTTTATTTCTCTGACTTTGTAACTTCGACTTTAATTTTTATAATATACCTTTCATCTTTCCATCTTGACATGTTTTGTTTACTTCTGTTAAATTCTCGTAATATCAATGCCTCTTCCATCTAACGCTCACACCCACAAGGGTGTGAGGGATACCTTAAAACATTAAAAAACCCACAAATTACTAAAAGAATCATTAGGGTTAACAAAATCATTTAATACATCAGTACATGGATGTTCGTACCTTAATCAAACGTCAGCGGCCCTGCCAAGGGACTATCAAACATTAGTCTGGTGTCAACTATCAATCAATCGAATAAAAATCACTCAAAATAGTACAAGTAATACATATCTTTTTCAAATCGACTTTTTGTCTATTAATCATTGAATTACTCAAAGGAACTCGTCGGCCTCCTAGGGCATCAAATCATCAAGTCATTTTGGCGTCGTCTTTTCATCAAGTTCTTTTGGCGTCAATTCATCACATTATCTGGGAATTGACATCTCATAACAAAACAACTCAAAAAACTAGGGTTAAGTAGCATCAGATTATCACGACCACAGCTAAATATGTCATCAGACACTAGGTCTTCTAGCTGGGCTCGTCGCCTATAGGCGTTTCTTATCATTTGCATTCTTTCTCAAATAATTGTGTCAGTATCATCGTTCTTTAAATCAAATAATCAAATAACTTAGAAATAATACCTCTTGAGATGGATGACGTTCCAACTCCTTGGGACGTCTTTACCATGGACGTCAATCAACTTATAAGCACCAGGACCAGTGATTTCGACCACCTTATAAGGACCTTCATATGAAGCATTTAACTTTCCATCTTTATGCTCAGGTGTATTAGGAAAGATTTTTCGAAGAACCCAATCTCCTACTTGGAAATGGCGCTCTTTTACACCTTTGTTCCAAAATTTTGTCGCCCTTTGTTGATAGGCGGCAATTCTAACAAGAGCTTGTTCCCTACGTTCGTCTAGCAAGTCTAAATCTTGGGCTAAATGTTCATTGTTAGATTCTTCTCTAGTCCATTGTCTCCTTAAAGATGGAATTCCTACCTCTACTGGTATCATAGCTTCAGATCCATAAACTAGAGAGAAAGGCGTTTCACCAGTTGACGTCCTAGACGTCGTTCGGTACGCCCATAAGACGGCGGGCAACTCTTCAGCCCACCTGCCTTTAGCTTTATCTAACCTCTTTTTCAAAGATGTAACTATGGTTTTGTTGCTAGCCTCAGCCTGCCCGTTTGATTGTGGATTTCTAGGGGTGGAAAACTTAAGCTTAATATGCCACTTATCACAAAATTTTCTAAATTTTCTTCCTATAAACTGAGATCCATTATCACATACAATTTCCTGGGGCAGACCAAATCTACATACTATATTCTTCCAAACAAAATCAATTACCTGGGGTTCTTGTACCTGGCTCAGGGCAACGACTTCTACCCATTTGGTGAAATAGTCTGTGGCAACCAACAAGAAGACTAGTCGTCCAGGTGCTGGGGTGAACTTGCCTACAATATCCATTCCCCATTTAAGGAAAGGCCACGACGACACTATTACATGCAACTGTTCAGGGGGTTGTCTTGCCACGGTGCAAAATTTTTGGCATCGTTCACATTTAGTCACCATATTTACTGCATCTTTTTGCAAAGTCGGCCAGAAATAACTTGCTCTAGTTACCTTCCTTATCAATGATCGACTTCCACTATGGTCTCCACAATCACCTTCATGAATTTCCCTTAATACATAGTTCGCCTCAGATGGAGAGACACATTTCAACAAGGGTCCACCAGTGAAAGTACGTCTATAAAGATCGTCGCCTATAGTAGTAAATCTAGCAGCTCTAACAACTATTCGTCGCGCTTCATTCTTGTCTGAAGGCAATTTACCCTGCAACAGATATGAAAGTAAAGGGGATCGCCAGTCCCATGTCAAACTGTTATTCAATACAATTCGGTTATTTACCTCGATCGCCGGTGTTTTCAGATAAAACAATGGGATTTGTTTTGTCTCTGCAACTTCTATGGAAGATCCAATGTTGGCAAGGGCGTCGGCCTTCCGATTGTCTTCTCTGCCTATTTGGGTGATCTTCAAGACGTCAAATCGCGTGGTCAAATCAGACACTACATCCAGATATTTCCTCATCCTTTGGTGTTTTGCCTGATAAGAACCATTGATTTGTTTTGATACTAATTGTGAGTCGCTTTTTACTTCCAAAACTTTGGCACCCAATTCTGATGCTAGCTTAAGTCCGGCTATGAGGGCTTCATATTCAGCTTCATTATTCGTCGCCTTGAAACCACATCTTATCGCCTGGACAATTTGTTCACCGTCGGGGGTTTCAAGTGCGATACCTAGTCCACTTCCTTTCACGTTGGAAGATCCATCGACGTGGAGGGTCCAGGGCGACAAGTTCACTTGTTTCTTAATAGAAAAAGATTCATTGTTAGCTGTTACCTGAAGGTTGGGGCTAAATTCTGCCAGAAAGTCGGCTAGGATTTGTGATTTGATGGCTGTTCTTGGGGCATAAGAGATATCAAATTCGCTCAACTCAATCGCCCATTTCACCAATCTCCCAGACAAGTCGGGCTTGTGGAGGATGTTTCGTAAAGGGTAGGTCGTGACGACCACAATTGGGTGGCACTGAAAATACGGCCTCAACTTCTTTGAGGACGCTACTAGGGCCAAAGCAAGTTTTTCCATCATCGAATATCGCGTCTCCGTATCTAACAAAGCTCTGCTAACATAATATACTGGGCTCTGTCGCCTATCTTCTTCCCTAACAAGCACTGAACTCACAGCATTAGAGGCAACAGACAAGTATAAATATAAGGTTTCACCTGGACTTGGCTTAGAAAGCAAAGGAGGGCTCGTGAGATATTCCTTCAAGTCCTGAAGTGCCTTTTCAGCGGCGTCATTCCATACAAACTCCTTATTCTTCTTCAATATATCAAAGAATGGTTGGCATTTTTCAGAGGATTTAGATATAAATATGGTCAGAGCAGCTATCTTGCCCGTCAGGCGCTGGACGTCCTTCACACACCTGGGCGACGGGATGTCTAACACAGCTTTGATTTGTGATGGGTTTGCTTCAATTCCTCTCTTTGACACCAAGTACCCTAAAAACTTGCCAGACTGCACCCCGAAAGTGCTTTTTTCGGGGTTGAGTTTCATGTTATACCTTCTCAAAAGATCAAACGTCTGCTGCAAATGGTTAATATGATCTTCCGCTTTCAAGGACTTGACTAACATGTTGTCTATGTAGACTTCCATCGTTTTCCCAAGCTGGGCGGCAAACATGCGATTGACTAATCTTTGGTATGTAGCACCAGCGTTTTTCAACCCAAAAGGCATTACCTTATAACAATAAGTTCCACGATCTGTGATAAACGACGTCTTCTCCTGGTCGTTTGGATGCATCAATATCTGATTGTACCCGGAGAAGGCGTCCATAAAACTTAACAATTCATGGCCTGACGTTGCATCTACTAGGCTGTCGATGTGTGGCAGTGGAAAAGAATCTTTCGGACAAGCTTTGTTCAAATCGGTGAAATCAATGCATACTCGGTGCTTACCATTTTTCTTTGGGACGACCACAACAATAGCAAGCCAATCTGGATACTTTACCTCCCTAATAGACCCAATTTTCAATAATTTCTGAACCTCCTCATTAACAATTCTATTCCGTTCTGGTGCAAATTTCCGTCTTTTCTGTCTGACCGGCTTGAATGTGGGGTCGACGTTCAGTTGGTGTTCAATGACGTCCGGGCTTATACCTGTCATATCATCATAGGACCAAGCAAAACAATCCAGGTTATTTGTTAGAAAAGAAATTAGCTCCCTTCTTACCTCAGGAGCTAGGTCCATTCCTATGGACAAGAGTTTTTCAGGATTTTCAGGATCTAAAATTAATTTTTCTAAATTATCGTCTTCTTCCTTTGTCGCCCTGTCCATAGGAATGAACGCCAGTAGTTGCTATGCTGATGAAGGAGATTGCTCCAAGCCCTTCAACGCTGCTTGGTAACATTCTCTTGCCATCCTTTGATCGCCTTTGATCTCTCTGACACCCCAAGGTGTAGAGAACTTGATCGCTTGGTGTAACGTCGAGGGGACTGCCTTCATCTCATGGATCCAAGGACGTCCTAGCAAAGCATTATACGTAGATGGGCAGTCCATCACCTGAAACTTGACTAAAGCATTAATGCCGACGGCGAAAGTCATCAATGAAATTTCTCCAATCGTCCTGTCTGGCGTTCCATTCCCAAACACCAAGACAGTTGAAGCCTTAATTATTTGGGATTCTAATTGTAACTCTTTGACAGTTTGAAGGTAAATAATATTAACGGAGCTACCAGCATCTACTAATATTCTTTTGGTCAAACAATTGGCAATAAGTAAAGATATTACCAGGGCGTCGTCGTGCAGCTGGACGTTTTGAATATCAGTGTCGTTGAAGGTTATTGGACCTTCAACAGCCTGATCGTTACTTACATTGTTAGCAATCCACTCTGCCTCTTTTGGTAAAGATCTAGCATGTCTCTTTGCAGCAGAATAGGACATCCCACTTATCGCTGACCCCCCAATGATTGTATTAATCGTTCTGACGGCCTGTGGGGGCTGAGCTGGGGCGTTCTGCCTCTGATCTCTACCTGCATTGTTAGTAGCATTATTCTTAAGAAGGTGTTGCAAGTTACCGTGTTAGTAGCATTGTTCGATGACCGACGTCTTTGTGGTAGTCACAGTATCTGGTGGTATCCCTCTCACTGATAGGCGTCGTCATCGGCTTAGGCCATTTCACTCTATCCATCTTTTCAAGTGCACTAACCATTTCATCTGGTCCGATGGACATGTTGAATTCTTCATATTTAGGAGGAGGTGGATCCCTTCTCTGTTTGTCGCCCTGTTCATTATTGTTAGCGTAAGGGTGAAAACGAAAATTTCTACCTCGTTGCCGTTTAGAACAGCGATCCGTGGATCCCGGGTTGTTCTGTTGTTGGTTGGGCTTATCCGTAGTAGTCACCGGATTAGTAAGATTGGTTGACGTAACTTCTTGATTCATTTGCAATGCAAAATTTCTGCTAGCGTCGTCCTCTTGAAGATTGATGTGGGACCACGTGTAAGACTGAACTTCTGCCCAAGTCGTTACTCGTTTCAAAACAAGTTCTTGATAGAGACTACATGTAGGCGGCAATGCTCTTCTAAATGCCTGCACTTCAATGTTAGGATCACAATTTGGGATACTTACCATTTCTGCCGTGAACCTCTTCAAAAGACTCCTGTAAGACTCATCTGGCCTCATGACGATTCGATACAGGTCGTGTGACGTCTTGACCATGACCCTGCTACTTGCGAATTGCTCAACAAAAATATCAGTTAGATGACTAAAGGAAGTTATCTTACCTTGAGGGAGGTTGGTCCACCACATCAGAGCGGGGCCAATCAAACTTATTCCAAATCCTCGACACATAGCTGCGTGTCGTTTATCGGCTGGGAGAACTGCTGCCAGCATAATCTGCCTGTACTGGGCCAAATGTTGATCTGGATCCGACTTACCGTCATATTTTGGCATAGCGGGGAAGACAAATCTCTCAGGTAAATCAACAGATGCAATGTCGTCTATGAAGGGTGACTCTGAATAACTCCCTATACGGGCTGCATCGAGTGGCTTTTGAACGCCTGAGATGGCGTACATCTTCTTCCTTATTTCAGCGACTTCCTTTTCCATTCGAAGGGTCAAAGAGAGGATTTCATCTTCCCTTCTTTGTCCTCCGTGAACGTGGCTGTGAGGGATTTTCGCTTGAGACTTCAGGACAGATTGTTGGTCGCCTTGATCGCGACTATCATACGTCTGAGAGTCATCATATCCTTCTTCATCCTCACGACCTGCATCATCATAATTAACATCATTATTACCATTATTATCGATATTCTTACCTCGATTACCTTTTTCGCCATTGGGATTCCTCTCAGGGTCATTAGGATTAGGAACTTGGCGAATCTCCTTCTCAGGTCCAGCTTGCCTTTTCTTAGATTTCTTGGCTTCTAAGCCTGCTAGATGTGTCTTTAACGCATTATTTTCTTCCTCCAAACGTTTCATCCTCTCAGATTGGATTCCTGTAGATTGTTCTAGGCGTTTCATTTGTTCAGACTGAGAGGTCAAAGCTTCTAGGACTTTTTGGAGGTCAGTGGAAGGGATAGATGGCTTAGAAACAATTTTTGGTTGCTGTTCCATCTTAAAATCTCAATCTCTCGCTCAGAAAACGTGAAGCTTTTAAAATAATGTTGTCGGAGTCCCCACGGTCGGCGCCAAAATGTTGATGCACAATTTAGGGGAACTAAAGAATATGAATGAATAATAAAGGCTTCTTTATTGATAATAAGATTGAGTACAATAAACGGGGTCACCGGCAACAGTGGTTACAAACTAGGCGTTAATGCCTTGATCACAAAGACTAAATCCAGAATACAATGATAATCAGAGAGGGAGAATACAGAGAGAAAAGAGAGATAGAGAGAAGATGATCGCAGAGAATTGCTTGTACTCTCTTGAATGAATTCGTGGCCTTCTTATAGTTGAAGCTTCGTCTTGGTAGTTGCGAAATTATAGGCGACCGTTACTGGTAAGGGACGTTGCACGTGCTACGAAAAAGGTGGGCGACTACTCCGAAAAGGGTGGGCGACTAAGTCACTCCACTTCCTAGCCGTTGGTAGTGTTGTTTCCGACGTCCTACAGGCGTCCATCTTGCTATTGGGCCTCTGCCAAGGCCCAGACCCATTATGACATAACCGTATATAACAATAGTCATACTCACCGATTTTACTAATCGTTTAATTGTATAAAACAAATTGTAATTGTACTGAACCTTTGAAATTTTTGACCATATTAATTTATACTTATTTATTTATCGCTAATATTTTAAATTTATCATAAAAAACATAAAATACAAGCGTTAAATAAGTTTATCATAGTTTGCAATCTTCAAGATAATTAATTTAGGTAATTTAATGTGTTATCCAATAATGTCCCTCTTCATTCCTCCTCCTAAGTTCCACTTAAAATTTACTTATTAAAAGCCTAAAAGGTATATAAGAAGGTAAGTTTGAGAAAAAAAATGGATAACTATATAAGAGCATGAGACAAATTAAACCACATTCCAATATTCTTTTTTTTATGAAATCTTATTCCAAAATGAAATAGTAATATACCTTGGCCAAAGAAAATTCAAAATTATAGGAATATTATTAATTTTGCACCCACCAAAAAAACAAAATATATTTTGTTTTCTCTAACCAAAGCCTTTAATATTATGATTATTATTATTAGTTGGATCTGAAAATTTGTTCATCGCCGTCTGTGGGGAGCAGACGGCCTCTCATCAAACACCAAACCACTCTCAATCCCCACAACAACACACGAATTCTCCAAATCTCACTTTAAGAAACTTGCAAACTTCGTTTCTCAATCATATTTCTTCATCCATGGAGGTCCCAACTTCATGGGATGCCCTTCGCAAACAGGTTCAATCCCATAAGCCTTTGAATTCCATCTTTCTTTGCATTAATGTTTGATTTTTCTGATTTTTGGACACCCCAGATGGAAATTTCCGTTTCTTCGATGTTTTTAATGTTGTCGGTGGTTGGATTTGGTAGATCAGCTTGTACACGATGACATGGTGTGGTTTATAGGATTTTGGTTTCTGGGTGTTGATGATTTTGAAGGTTGAAAGTTTTGTTTTTTTGTGGTGGATCGTGTTTAGTTTTGTTGGGGCATTGCTTTTGTTTTGGTTTTTGATCATTAGGGAGTGAATCATGAGGACTTGAAATGTGTTGGCCTATTTTTTTAGTTTAGTATGAGTTTTTACATTGGATTTTGGACAGACTGATTAGAAGGATGCATAGTTTTCTTAGGGAGTTGATTTTTTTGATGCTGATCTGGGTGTGGATTGAATAATTTAGATAGCCGATTACACCATCCGTTCATGAATATAAGATCACTTTCTCTAATTTGATTAGATTAAGGATGCTAGTTAAGTTAGTTATTAACACTTGATATTACTAATCTACCCTAGCCATATACCTTTATTCTCACTCTCGTGCTCTTGCTTGTTTATTATAGAAAAAGATTATTAGGGTTTTTTTGGTAAAAAGTTTAGAAAAATTAAAAAGTTGCTTATATTTAGGAACAAATTGAAGTATGGAAGTGATCTTATATTTAGGAACGGAGGGAGTAAAATTCAATGAAGCATTTTGATTTTTATATTTTAATCATTGTATGGCATTATCAATGCCAAGAACAGATAGATTTTGGGAATTTGATGCTGTCAACTATCATAAGAAGGGTTTATTAACTGATTTTGCAAGATTTGGATGAGGTTATCTTGTTAGGAGTTGTATGCATTTTTAAACAGATGGTTGATGTCATAAGTATGACTTGGTTCAATATTTTGCAGGCAAGGAAACTTGAAGCTCAATTGGATGAGCAAATGAATTCTTATCGTAAATTCGTTTCTTCTAAAGCTTCTTCAAAAGCTGATAATACAGAGAGTGACATGGAGTCTTGGATTGAGAGGTTACTCAAACAACTCCAACAAGTGAACTCACAGATGCAAGCATGGGTATCGTCTGGTGGATCTGAAATGGTTTCTCATACCTTGACTAGGCACCAAGAAATTCTTCAAGATCTCACCCAGGTTAGCTAGTGGTAGTTTATGTGATGCTATCTTTGTATGTATTTTGAATTTCCAATTGCTACGGTGCACTAGGTCCCTTAACAACAACAACAACAAAGTCTTATCCCACTACTACTTGGGGGAAGCTACATGGATTATACGACATATGACACCATTGTGCTTTATCAGTAACCAACTCTTTGAATAAAAATTCAGTCCAATCAGTGCTTAGTTTCTGATCTTGTGAGCATAAAAAATCAGTCCAATCTTGTGACCAAATAAAAATTCAGTCCAATCAGTGCTTAGTTTCTGATCTTTTTGAATCTGTCTTTTTTGGGAAGGGGAAGGTTTATGATATAGGATGTATGAAATTGATTTTGTAACACCTATTATTTATTACATTTAAAGTCTGATCCCGCTTGTTCCTTTGTATCTTATTCTTTTTTAGTTTTTCTTGTTTTTATTAATATGCTTCTCACTCATTTTCCCAAGTATATGAAGATTTTTTACTGGGTGTGGGCATGTTCTATTATACCAACCTATTATATATTTTCAAGTGCAGGAGTTTTATCGTCTCCGGTCTAGCCTCAGAGCTAAGCAAGAACATGCATCACTCCTTGAGGATTTCAAAGAGTTTGATCGGACAAGATTGGACTTGGAAGAGGGTGGAGATTCTGCCGAGCAAGCACTACTAAAGGAGCGTGCTTCTATTAGCAGAAGTACAGGACAGGTCTGTCATATGAAAACAGTTACTCGGCTTTTTTAAGTGCCTTTATCTTGTTTTGTAGTCAGTCCTTCTCTGTGGAAATCGTTAACCTGTTATGATTTGTAATTATTCCGTTTTTGCCTTAGAATTGTATATCCTTTAGCTTAGGAAGTTGGCCTAGGAGGGAGTTGTGAAGAAGTTTTCCTAGAGATTTAACGCAATTATTCAAACCATAGATTTTTCTTGCTAGATTGAGGATTTGATAATAACTTACTCCCTCCGTTCCTAAATATAGGACCTAGATGACCTTTTTGAAAAATCCTAAAAAAAGCAAAAAATAAGTTAATTATAAATTGATTTACCTATTTTTTTCTCTTAAACTAGTTTATTTTACCTATAAGCTAATGGATAATCTAAAAATATATCAAATATGTCATCATTTAATAGCCTATTTCACAACCTTAATCTTTCCAAAAAAAAGTTATCTTGGTCTTATATTTAGGAACGGAGGGAGTATTTCTTTTTGTGAGGACTGAGGAGAATGAACTGCTTATATGCATCTTTTATGGTTGGACATAGGGAATTTTCTGTGTTATACAATGTTGACAGCGAAATTAAAGTTTTCACCAATGCTGCATTGTCTTTTCCCCCTTCAATGATCACGAGGGAAAAATGAATGCCATTGTATCTTTAGTTGAAGAGAAAAACAATAATCTAGCGTTTTAAGATTTTTGTAGGGAAGTAGTAGTCATCTTGAAGTAGTAAGACCCTTTCGTTTGTGTGCTGATGGATATTTTAAAGGTTTTTTTTTGGGTTTATGTTGCTCCATTGTATACACTAGTCCCCCTCCTTCTGGGGGATATTTCTGGCATCTTCAACTTGTACTGTCTTGTTTTGAATGGTACTGCCTTTTCTTCTGCTTCAGATAGACAATGTTATTTCACAAGCACAAGCTACATTTGGTGCACTTGTTACCCGGCGTTCAACTTTTGGTGGAATCAATTCGAAGCTCAGCAATGTCAGCGGTCGCCTTCCCACGGTATGCTTCATAGTGATGTAGTTTTTGGTGTTCTATTAATTATGATTTTTTCTCTTCTGAGGCATATTACCTACTAGGCAAACAGAAGAATCTTTGAAAGCACAAATACTTATTAACCAATTCATGGTCATAGCTGACCCTTGTCAAATACTTGCATTAGGGATAATATGGAAGTTTAAGATTTTCTTGTGTTGTAATTTGTGTCCATTTCCATGCTTTGTAATCTGTTTGATGTGCCTGTCACACTAATGTTTCAGGTAAATACCATTCTGTCAGCGATAAAGCGAAAGAAGTCGATGGATACAATTATACTTTCTCTTGTTGCATCAGTATGTACATTCCTCATTCTCATCTACTGGTTGACCAAATGAGAGTGTTGTTCTTTTTGGATGGCTTCTTGTATTGTAACTGTCTGAAATTCACCTGATTACTTTTGTAATCAGTAGTTTGTATTATCTTTTTGCCCATATTATTGTTTTTTGGTTAGTAGTGTGTAGTTGATCTACCGTAGCTGAAAGTGTCATTTGGTTTGTAGAGATGGAAGGCTTCCTCATGGCAAAGATTCACTAAAGATATACAAATTTATTAGTATTCTTTGAAATTTATTGGTTTCCCTCAAGTCTTTATTCATGTTGAAGTGTTTAAGTTTGTATCATTAGAAAGTAATACCTTGCTTAAAAATTAAGAAACACGTGAGTTGCTTATTACTTCCTTCGTTTCATATTACAAATCTATCTAAATCACACAAATGAAGAAGTGGTAGTTAAATCATTTAAGATAGGGATAATTAATTATTTGATCCTCATAGTTTCGTCTAGTTTACAACTATTCCCTCCTTAAATATAAGATCGCTTTCCTGAATTTGAGTAGCTTAAGGAAGTTAGTTAAGTTAGTTATTTAGATATGATATTATCAATTTATCCCAATCATATACATTTACCCTCACTCTCCCTCTCTTGCTTGGTATTATAAATAAGTGTTATAGGGTTAATTTGGGAAAAAGTTGGGAAATGTTAGAAAGTGATCTTATAATTAGGAACAAATTGAATTTCGAAAGTGATCTTATATTTAAGAATTGAGGGAGTAAATTTTTATAGTTCAGCTTGTCTCAATTCTGTCCTTATAATTTTATAACATCATATAAAGCTGTAGATTTGGTAAAGAATCATAAACTTGCGAGATGTAAGGGTCATTTTTATTGCAAAGAGTCCGTTTGGATTGATTGAAATGGAAAATGGAAATTGATGAGGAAAATGAAAATAGTAATTTTCATATATCCTGGGACCCACAAGCTTTCTCTCTTCATCTCACGTCCTTCATGGACCTCACAAACTTTTACATCTCATCATTACCTAATTTATCAATATTTTCCATCTTTACCCCCTTACACTCAATTCCATTTCCAATTCCAATTTCATTATACACTTTCCTACCAACCAAACTGGCCCAAAAAATTGGGAGGAAGAAATGGAAATGGAAAGGCTTTGTGGTCATTTACATATATCGGGTCGTGCTTTTGTTCAAATGGAAATGGAAAGGTTTTGTGGTCATTTACATAAATTTGTGATAACATCATTTACCAACAAAAAAGTATACTTTCCAAAAATAAAGAACTAAATTGAAACTTGATGCAAACATAAGGGACCAAAAGTATACTTAAACCATAATTTTATCTGTCTAAATTTCAAAACTATAATAGAAACATTCAAAACAGTTTATAACTTTCAAAGATCTATAACATAAGTCATCTAATTTTCTAATAAGCAAATTATATATTCTTTAATTTTCACCTGTCTTTTTTATTGTTGCCCAACAACAAAGCTAAAATATCTATGACATACTCCCTCCGTTCCTAAATATAAGATCACTTTGGGGAAGTGGATAAATTCCTAAATATAAGATCACTTTCTATTTTTTCTCATATTTTTCCCAAAATACCCTTATTATAATAACAAGAAAAAAAGACAAAAAAGAAAGAAGACACGCAAGATGGGAAAAACTCAGACCTCGCAAGTTCATCTTTCAATGAAGAAAGCTTAGAGGAATCTTAACAACTAAAACGACGCCACCTTCCTTACTTATATTCTTTTCTTCTCCTCCCTCACTTGCATTTTTCACCAACAGATCACCAACGATTTCTTCTTTTTCATCATTGGACTTTTCTTCCTCGCTGGAGAATCCACCGGGAAGGAGCTCCGGCCATCGGAGCACGGCCTCGAGTTTCAGAATTCGTGGTCAACGTGGCTGAATTACTCGTCGGAGATGAGATCATTCTTCAATTCGTCACAGGTTTAGAGTTCATCGGATATCATGATGATTCCGACGCCGTCGAATCCCAGCGATTTGTCATCGTCACCGGCGGCGGCGTGGTGGAGAACAGAAATGAAGGATTGGTGGAAGCGGTGAGAGGAAATGACAAGTTGCAGTTGGCGATAGTAAGTTGTGAAAAAGATTAATTGAGAGGTATTTTGGGAACAACATGTAATCCTAACTAATTGAAAGACCTTCCTTAATCTCTCCAAATTAATCAAAGTGATCTTATATTTAGGAACGGAGGGAGTATTACAATGTCAAAAGACATTTTTGTACTCATTTTTTAATCCCATGTGGGAAACCTCATACGTAAGAACACACACACATATATCCATGGCATCAACGATAATTTCTTCCTCATACGCTTAATATAAACTTAAACTCACATATTTACGTTACACACACTTCAAAACAAAAATATGAAACTTCACACACTTCAAAAATGTCCTAACAAAAATGTCCTAAAAACAAATTCAAATTGAAGATGAAAGAAAGAAGACGTGAAAGAATGGAAGAAGGAAGATGAGTTTTAGGAAAAAAGACAGGTAATTATTTTTTTTAAAATTAAGCGGGTCAACCCGCCAACCTGATAGGTTAGTCCGACACAACACGGTTTAAGAAGCCTGACCCGACCCGATATAAGTGGGTCCCAAATTCTTTGGGCCGACCTGCTTTTTTTAAAGTGGGTTAGGTTGAACTCGGCGGGCTGAGTTACAAATTCTCAGTTCTATTCATTACTCAAAAAAGTGATGATCTTGAGGAACATTGGCATGGCAAGGTTGAAATGTCTCGTGGGAGATTACACTAATCAGCATTACTTAACTGTCAACTATCTATTTGAATGGATGGAAATCAAAATAAAATTTAGGAGGTATATTTATGCAAAATATATCTTAATTTTGAGGTAGAATAATATGCATGTTCAAAAAAATAGAAGGTTTATGTAAATAAATTAATATGGATGGGGCTGATTGTATTTTACTCAAACTTTAATTCATTTGTTCATTTCTAATTCTAACAACTACCAATTTATCTAAAGCTTCATTGGTTAAGATAGAAAGTGACCTTGTCCTTATAAGATGACGCAAGTTTGAATTATGGGAGAAGCAGTTGTCTTCAAGGCACTATGTGTAATCTGTTTTCTGCCTTCATTCTTTCTCATTTATTTTTTTCACTTACTCTTTCTCTAATTTTTATATTATAAGTATTTTGACGGAAAAAATACATCTATAAATTATTAATTTCAATTAATTTAAAAGTTTTTTTAAAAAATTATTTTAAAGTTTATTTCACGTAATTTTGTACTTGATGATTATAAAAAATATAGGAGGGTATGGTACTCACTACTTAGACAAACCTATCTAGAAAAGTAGGCGAGGTGATGTATGAATTGAAATCCATGAACATACAAAAAGAAGACGTGGGACCTAAAACCAAAATAATTTGAAATGTGAAAGACAAACATAAAAGTGAGATCTGAAGGAAACATTGAAGTCCGAGGCTACCAAAAGTCGTAGTACATTGTTGCTCCTAGGTTAGGCAGCCAAAGTAAGCACCGAAATACTGTATTACAATAGTTCCAAAGTATCAAGGATAATAATGTCCCAATCCCAAATAAATGAATTAATGTGAAGAAAATCTCAATGGTGTTTCTCACTTGTTTTTCTTGGACTAACAATGCTTTTTTTGTTAACAATGACATTTTCACTTATTAATGTTGACACTAACAACTCATCTTGATGCATACTAACTCTTTTATTTGAAACATCAATACAACTGTATAAGTATAATTAACCTCCCACAATTTCAATGAAATCTAAGAAGGCCACTGAACTCATTAAATCTTACTCCCTCCGGTCCTAAATATAAGACCTAGATGACTTTTTTTGGAGATGTTAAGGTTACAAAATATGTTATTAAATTATGACATATTTGATATATTTTTAGATTAGTCATTAGTTTATAGGTTAAATAAACTAGTTTATGGGGAAAAATTAGGTAAATCAATTTATAATTGACTTATATTTTGCTCTTTTAGGATTTTTCAAAAAAGTAAACTAGATCCTACATTTAGGACCGGAGGGAGTATATTTCAACATTAAGAAGATGCATTTAAGCATTAATTATTGAGAATTTGAGATAAAGTTGACAATCATCAATCATTCATTAGCAAAATTAAACAATTAATTAAGAAATCAAAACACAGAGGTACGAAAAATAAAATTGAATAAAAGTAGAAGTATAGAGTACAACTGAATTATTGAACCAAACTAATTGAATTATTGAGACCTAATAATCATTATTAGCGTTGGAATCACATTGGGAAATTGAAAGTACGTAGTGCCCTTATCACTTGAATCACTATGCATAATAGTGTTTCTTTTCTTTCAAGTTTCCAAATAAATTACTTTTGACAATAGTTCAAAAACTCGGATCATAAAGCCCGTCACCCGAATATTAGAGAGGGTCAATTCAAGCATTCCAAGGGAGGAATCAACCCAAGTATATTCAGGTTGAACCTCCCATATATGCTTCATGTCGCGCTTAAACTCGCGACTACAAATCTTTTGTAGTGAGTGTTTATAAAAATGGATCAGAATGTACTTTTCAGATATAAAGGATTAATATATGATAGAAATTGACTCAAAGTATAATTTACACCTTTATAATAATATGTATGTGTTAGTTTTCCTACAATACCCCATTAAATCATTATTTATGCTGATGAAAATCTTTTGATGTATATAATGAATAATAATGGTATGAAAAATCTATGAATTCGGTAGGTAAAGTGAATTGATGTCTTCTTAGGCCCCAAAAAAAAAGAGCCGCTCAATTAATTCCTGCAGTCAACAACCAAAGGAGTGCCACTTTTGTTGAGTAATTAAAGCGAGTGTAACAATGTTAAATATGAGGATTTGGATTTTAAATGTGAGATTGTGAGGAGAAATAAAAGGGAATAATTGGTGCCTGAATTACATATATGTGTATGTGTCTCAGAAAGTCTGTGTGTGTGATATATATAGAGAGAGAGTGACTGTTCACTCACTCTCCTTTACTTTTGGCTTTAAAAAAGGAAGAGAAAAACTTGGAGGAAGCAAAACCAAACAAAGGCTTAAAATATGAGCACTTGATCCAAGGCAATAGATGCTGACAATGACATTCCTAAGAGTTGTTGCTATAAAAAGCCCTTCAAAATTGTAACATACTGATATATGATATATCTAATTCTTACAAGTAACATAGAGCATTTTACTATCATCAAAATACTTTTCATCTTCTTTAGTTCCTTGCTCTTAGCTTCAACCAAAGTCCATCATCAACAAGGTCAGATCCAAGTCCTGAAACACTTGATTTTGCAGTGACACTTGTTCAACAATGGACATCAACCAACCAAACAAGAAACGGACCGAAACAGTGGATCATCAACAACAACGTTGTTCATCTTCTCCTCATCTAGATCTAAATATCTGTAACAACTCATCATCATCTTCTGAAATATCTCCCCATGGCAGAATCTTCTCCTGCAACTACTGTCACAGGAAATTCTACAGCTCGCAGGCACTTGGGGGACACCAAAATGCACACAAGCGTGAGAGAACTCTAGCAAAGAGATCCCACAACAACAACATTAGTAATGGTGCTTCTGCTTCACATGTTTTTGCAGATTTTGGACAAAGATGTTATTATTATTCTTGTATGGCTTCCCTTCCTTTGCATGGTACATCCTATAAAAGACCACTTGGGATTCAATCCCATTCCATGATTCAAAAGCCCTCCATTTCTTTTTATTATCAACAACCTGGTTTAAAGAAGAATCCGTTGTTATTTGGAGGCTCCCATGTTTGGACAGAATTAACTGAGTCATCATCATCTTCTTCTTCTTTTATGACTTGTGGGATTCCAAAGTTTTCTTCAAGGCCTGCCTCAGAGGATCATCAGCTTCACAAACTTGACTTGTCCCTCAAACTCTGAAGAAAATAAATAGAAAACATATGTATATGACATTACACAATACATATACATATTCATATACATGTATAATAAGAATAATTACAATAATGCTGTGTTGTGATTTTGAAGTCATGTAGAGAAACACATTAATAGAGGGGCCAGATTGACCCAGAGATAAGCTTTCTTGCAATAGGGTCTGAGGTTGTGGGTTCGGATCAGTCTCTTTTCATAACAGGGTAAGGCTGCCCTAGTATTTCCAATTCTCCAACACCTTCACCAAGTAGGGATTAAAATTCAGTTAGTCTTTTTTTACAGAAATACACATTATTCCAACATTTGTAATGTTTCAGAAACTTAAGGTTAATAATGAAAAGGTTTATGTTCTTGGAAGTCACCGACATTTGACTTTGGAGGATGATAACTTTAAGGGTTAACATAATAATTCATTATTCTTTTCCACTTCTACCGATTGTAAGAAAGGCATGTAGGAGGTGATAAATAAATACATACATTTGAAAATTACGTTTTTAATAAGACAAATTAAATGACTTTATATATATATATATATATATATATATATATATATATATATATATATATATATATATATATAATATTGTTTAGTTCGTGTGGATTAACTATCAACGTCGCGTCTTATATATGTTGAGGTAGGGGAGTACAAAACCTTAATGAATCTTATATTTATAAGTATTATAATCATAAAATAAATTGTTGAGTTAATTAATAAGTTTTGGATCAAAATTAAGTATGATTGGTATAGAAAATAGATGTGAGTGTATTGTGAAGGTTTTCACAGTAGAAAAATGGTGTTGGTGACTTAGACTTTGACCCATCTGCAGTTGAAGGAAAAGGACAATCTTGTGTATTGCTTTCGCTACTATTATTAGGTGAGGCAAGCCATATGAAATCTAGCCACACAAGCATCCCCCTCTCCCATTCCCATCACATCATTTATCAAAACCATCTTATATTATTATATCTTCAATTTCTTCCATAGGAAGAACTATAGTTACCATCTATCATTAAGTCTCATCACAAGAAGTACTAACCAACATGTAATGACAAATTTAAACAGCATAATGTCGATACTTCTCATTTGTTATCGAGATTAATTTATTATTGTTATTACATTCCTCACTTGAGAGCTACTCATAGTAATTTTCCGTTCAATTCTTGACAAAATACTTTATAAACTAACCTTTAAATGAAGGTGTTTGAAAAAAATACATAACGTTGAATTGTTGATAATTAGGTTAAGTGAAAGAGATTCGATACTCCAACAAATTCATTCAATTTAAAGACCTGATCTTTTACTAGTGTTTGACAGCGTAGTATAGTACACCAAATTTCATTAATCAAGGTCAAACAAAAAAATTGTTCAAAACTAGGTATTTTTTCCTGAATGAGAAAGGTAAATCCGATTCACTATTCCATTTAAATGGACATGTGTTTAATTAGTATACAATTAACGAAATCAAACAATCAAGATTAAAGAAACTGTTCAAATTAAAACTAAGTTTTTGTTGTGTCTTGTTACCTAGAAGAAATCTCATGGGAGGATCCACATATATATAGCTGTGTCCAAATCAGTTAATCTCAGTCTTAGTGGATTAATGCATGAAGACTGTGATAGAATTAAGGAAGCAAAAGTAACTGAAAAGCAGACATAGTGACATTTTAAAGTTTTAATATGAATAGTAATCACATTAAGATCAGACGACAATAGTAAGCAAATATATATGCCATTATTAATGTTTGTTAACATAGTTTAGGAAGAATAGGGTTGGGTTGGTTGTCAAATAGAGTTAGAGGTAAGATGGCTCAGTCATGTATGAGCATTAAATGTTTTCTTTTGCTGTTGGAGGAACCATCAATTTTTGGGTCTGAAACTAGAAAGCAACACTTGAACTGAAACATTGACCTATATCAATGGGGTGTGTGTGAATTAATGGTATTAGGTGACAAATTCTGAAGCAAAAGAAGATGGTGATCAAGATCTTCTATAATGATCAAACACAAGACCTTGTTTGTCGTTTATCATTTTATCTTGAATGTGAGATGTGTGTGAATAAAATTCCAAATATCGTCGGCAAACAAGTTAGTTGGGGGTCTTTATTCTTTTTTTGTTCTTCAATACATTTTTTATAGTTAACGTTTATTATACGTTGATTTAATATATTTACAAAAGGTTGAGGTACAAGTTTGTTATAGAAGTCATTACGCGTTGGTTATTAGAAAGAGTGTTGTACTATTACATTCATTGATCCCAAGATATCACAAAATCATACATTTAAATCCGTTAATACGTCATTAAAGCACTTCACAGATTGCAATGTCATTTCTCTCGAAAAAAGAACAATTCTTTCTACACTTCCACCTCTTTACTTCTTTGAGCGATTGCGTTGCTTTAATGAAGGCAGAGCTTTAAGAATGTTGATATATTTTATAAATAATATATTGGTTCATAAATGCATATAAGGAATGGGATCAATAGTGATTATATATTAATTAAACAGGTTACTACATATTTGATTTTGTTAGTCCATAAGTATTATCCTTTTGTTGGGTACAATAATATTTGAGGGTATTTGGGATATTCGAGATTTCGAGGTACTGTCAACACTGAACGTGAGTGAAAGCATTTTCTAACATCGATTTGAATATCAGTCCATCAAGTAGAGGCGAAGTTATAATGAAAATGATATGTATATATATATAGACACACACACAAATCAACTGCGAATGACCGACAAATGTATGTGCTAGTGGAATTAATAAATAATGGATTTTAATTGCTTAAGACAATGTTTTGATATCCGACTTTTTTGAATGAAAAACTATTTTAGAGCGCTCTCCCCTACAACCTGACCGATAATGCTTGATAACCCAGTCAAATGGCCATACAAAAAAAATATATATCATTGGAAGATGAGTTCGTCCATTATTATTATTTTCCTCCACACAAAATATTCAATCGTTTTCATAAGAAAGCCAAGAAGCATTCACGTTAATGTTGTTGTAGCGCCCGAAAAAAAACATTTCATTTCGTTTTAAATATTAAAAACAATGAAGCCGCCACCAAAATTTTTAAAAAGGATATTTTGGAAAACCTTTTAAAATAATAATACTCTTTAAAGAGATCAAATTGGGTTCGGGAGTCGGTTGTGCGTGGGGAAGGTGTTAGGCACCCCACAACACCCGTCTATAAAAACGGTTACCCTAAGCTAATTATTTAAAAATAAATATGACCTTAATTTTATTTTATTTAAATCACAAAATGATATCAATATAGAAAAAAAAAATAAAAACGAAAATGAAAAGGAAAAAAAAATAATTTTTATATGATTGGACTTGACTAGGATAAATCCTAGGGCCTACGTACCCTTAAGGGATCAAAGCCCACGTAGTTCGAATGGGGTAGAAATGCGTGTCACTTGGTTGATGTTTTTTAGGAAAATGATTATTTGATTTTTGAAATAAAGTTTTATATTTGGTTTGTGTTTTTTATTCAAGAAAAACACCTAGTTTATTAGAAAATATATTTTTATAAAAAAGCGCCGGATTAAACTTCCTGTGGAGATTTAATATCTCTCACGGAAGAATAATCAATCATGATTGAGGACGTTGTTATAAACCTTCACACAACATGACCACCATTTGGAAAACAACTTATTTATTTTTTTAACAAATATTTTACTTTTATTTGAGTTTAATTTATTTTAGAAAAAAGAAATTATTCACAATAATCTACCAAGCAATAATCAACTATCACAACTTGTTCATAGTAGAAAAAGATAGGGAGAATTCATACCTTTAGATGCATGCAAGTGTTAGTCCTAAGAACCTATGTAGGTTGATGAACAATAAGATGGAAATCAAAGAGAGGGAGGAACATGGTACGCTTTAGTGAAGGTTATTTTGTAAGGTTGTCTATATAGGACTCTCTCTCTCTCTCTCTCTCTCTCTCTCTCTCTCTAAACAATAAAATGTCTCTCACAAAAAATGATACCTAACCTATGAAAAATGATCCTCTAAAACAATATTCTCTCAAATGAGCTCTCTCAAAAAATACCTCTCAAGCTAATGCTCTCCCGAAAAAATGATTGCCTCTCAAAGTTCTCTCACATTTTTTCCTCTTGCTCTCAACTCCTCTCCAAAGTTGTTCCTCGCTTAAGCTAATACTCTTCCAAAATGATTCCCCCCTCCTCAAAGTCCTATCAAAGCTTACTTATATAGTACTCAAGAGTGTTGAACGTGGGGTCACTTCAGCCCAAAAAAACCTCTCCCTTATTTATTTCAAAATCCACATGTTATTGTCCAAGAAATCAGCATAATATACTTTCAAAATTCCTCTCCTTCCCTCTTTGTCATAAGATGACCGTTGTGTCTCAACAATACTTCTCCTCCCTCTTTATTTCATGATTTGAACAATAAGACCTTCCCTTTTTATTTTTTTTGTCCGTTGGCATGTATAAAGAATGACAATAATTCCTCCTTCTTATAATTTGAATTTGAATGTTGGATGCCTATTTAGTGTATATGCGTGGGTCAACACTCATTTTCTTTAGTTATATTCCTTTCCTTTTCTTTTCTTTTCTTTGTCGAAGGCAACAAGAATCACCAATATTCTTCCAAATATATTTTAACTATGGGAGTAACAAAGAATCAGCAAAAACATTCACATTTTAATTCAATCAACCACAAAGATTATATTCAAATGTTTCTAACTTTGTTAGAATCTTAAGTTTTGATGAAGACTAAAATATGAAAGAACTTAGAAAGCAATAGGTGAACATAGAATCCTAAGTAAAAGTGCAACCGGATGTGGACTTACTTCCGGATAGATTAGGACTAGCGCTCGCGGATGAATGTCTCATCCCCCAGCGACAGCAAGAAATTCACTTAGGAATTTACTTAGTCCATGAGCACTAGATATACAAAATTCTAAGACTAAGTTAAGATTCAACCGGAAGTGAAGTTGCTTCCTGTTAAACTTAGACTGGCGCTGGCTGTTGGAATAGATATCCCTAAGCGTCAGTAAAAATGAGCAACGTCCAGTAGAAGTGCTTCCGATAGCTTAGTGACTAGCGCTGGCTGTTGGATTGAATGAACACTAAGCGAGAGTGAGTAATAGTGAACAAAATCCTTCATCCAGTGGATTCACTTCCGGATGTAGGAGTGCTTCCTGATGCAAGGAAGACCTCTTAGACTAAGAACACTCCCACTGCATGTGACTATATGTTTATACTGTTAGACTAACCCTCAGTGCAGCACACTCAGTAGAATTGCTTCCGGATGAGAATCTGCTTCCGCAAGCAATCAGAATGTCAGAAGTTGCAGTGTCAGAATGCTTTTGTCAGAGCAGAGGTGTCAGGACTACTTTTCAGAGATAAAGCAAGTCAACCCTGCTATGCATTGATGAAGCATTTATTGGGCAAACGGTAACATGGGTTAAACGGCCATATTCAAACGGCTCTCCCACCTACCAAGAGACAAATTGCTTGAAGACTATATAAAGAGGCTCAAACCTCATTTATGAGGTTAACAATAATCTTTGAATACTCTTGAGAGAAGTTAGAGCGAGAAACTAAGAACATCTTCAAGCATTCAAAGCTGCCCAGAAAAGTAAAGAGCATTTAACACATCGAGTGATCATTCTCATCTACATATTCTGTACTCTTTGTTGTTAAGTCTCTTTCTGTTATAAGAGCATTGATTGTACTTAAGTGTGTAACACTATCTGTTCTTTAAGAGAACTTAGTTAGAAAAATCCTTTAGTTGTAAAGGTTGAACCCTTGCTAGGTGTAAGGGGGAGCTAGTTAGAAAGGTTACAAGTGAGCCTTGTGTAAAACTTGTAGTTGTAAGGTTGCAAGTGATCCCGTCCAAAACTTGCGGTTGTAAGGTTTCAGGTGAACCCGATTTAAAACCTGAGATAGTGGAACTCGGCCTGGGTGGTTGAGAACTGGACGTAGGTCAGGAAGACCGAACCAGTATAAATCTTGTGTTGGCTTTATTTGAGCATTTATTTTTGTAGCACAATTCACCCCCCCTCTTGTGCATCCATTACCTTCATTTGGTATCAGAGCGGGTCTTTCTCACTCGATTCCAACGAATCCAGAAAGCAAAGATCCAGTAATGGATACAGATTACTCCCTGCCAGATGTCTCTATTCAACCCAACAAGCCTCCAGGCTTTGATGGGTATAACTATCCATTCTGGAAGTTTCGAATGGAGACCTATATCAAATCCAGCGACATCAGACTCTGGGACGTAATCGAACGTGGGGATCACACACCACTGGATGAGGATGGTTTTGCCAAGCAGCGATCTAGGTACACAAATGAGGACTATGCTCTAGTCCAACTAAACTACCGGGCCATGCACTACATCCAGTGTGCTCTCAGCCCTAAAGAGTTTCACAGGATCAGCCACCACAAAAATGCTAAAGATATGTGGGAGGCTCTTGAGGCTGCTCACTCTGGAACCAGGGGAGTGAAAGCAAGGCGAGTTGAGATGCTGGTGGAAGAATTTCACAAGTTCGTCATGCTTAGTCCTACTGAGCCTATCAGGGAGCTGGAGCTCAGGTTCACTCACCTCATCAACAATTTGGCTTCGCTGGGTAAGGACATTCCTGAAAGAGAGCAAGTCAGCAAGATCCTAAAGATCTTGAAAGGTGACTGGATCACCAAAGTAACCATCTTGCAGGAAGTCCAAGGAGAATCAACGAGCTCCATCACTGCACTATTTGGCTCTCTGGCTGAATATGAACCTACCCTGCTGGCTCAGAGAGCTCCTCAAGCCTCATCCAAGGCCAAAAATCTTGCCCTTGTTGCTCCCAGCAAGGAGATTGATGATGATGATGAGGATGATGAGGAGGAAATGGACGATGAGGAGATGGCTATGATGGTGAGAAAATTCAGAAAGTTCTTCAGAAAGAAAGGAGGCTTTCAAAAAGGTGACTCCAGCCAGAGGAAAGGATACAAGAAGGAAAAGGCCCCTGTGTGCTTTGAATGTAAGAAACCTGGCCACTTCAAGGCTGAGTGTCCCAGCCTGCAAAAGTCAAAAGGCAAAGACAAAAGGAAGGCCTTTGTTTCCTCCATCTGGGTGAATAGCTCAGATGACGAAGCAAGTGATGAGGAAGAAGTTGCCAACCTCTGCCTGGTAGCCAGAGAAGATGATGAGGAAGCATCTTCAGAACTTGACCTCACCCACGAAGATAATGAGGTAACTTTCTCTGAACTGCAAGAGGCTTACAATGAGGTTCATGAAGAATTCTCTCGATTGTGTAAAGCCTATAAAGTGTTAAAAACTAAAAAGGAATCACTTGAGTCCAAGGTGGACTCACTGAGTGAAGAGCTAGCGGAAGTTAGAAAGCATCCGATAGTGGATGGCCAGGGTTCTCCACAAACAGAACCCAATGCCCCAACACTTGAGAGCTGCCCTAATTGCAGCAAAATCTCAGCAGAGAAAGACAAGCTGCAAAATGCCCTGCAGAAGTTTACAAATGGCTCAGAAATGTTAAATATAATTTTAATGAATCAAAGGGCATATAGGGATAGAACTGGATTAGGATATACTCCTAGAGGGAAGAAGTGGGTGGAACCAAAAGTAAAGCCCTACTTAAAGTTCTTCCATAAAGCCACTAGTCATAGCTCCTCACCCTTCAGCTTCTGTAACTATTGCAACAGGAAGGGACACTCCACGTCCACCTGTAATGCTAAGAAGCATGGAGCAAGTAGCTCCTACAAATGGGTCCCTAAAGGAACCAAGGCAACAAAGGATCCTCCATCTGCTAAGGAAACTAAGAGAGGACAAGGATCCCGACCTTGGAATCATTCCAAAGGGAAAACCCAAGAGTCCAGAGCCAACTCTAAGCCAGAGGCTCTAAATATTCACAAGCCCAAGGTCAAGGATGACTCTAGACCAAGGGCATTGAAAACTAATGATCGAGGACCCAAGAAAGATTGGGTACCTAAGTTTACTTGATTTTTCCAGGTGTGTCTTAAAGCATCCAAGAACAAGAAATGGTATATTGACAGCGGATGCTCGAGACATATGACTGGAGACAGAGACAAGTTCAAATCTCTGGTGATCAAAGATGGAGCCACAGTAACCTTTGGAGGAAATCAAAGTGGAAAGATCACTGGAGTTGGAGAGGTCGGACCAATGAAAGACGTCTACCTAGTGGACGGTCTCTGTCACAACCTGCTAAGCGTCAGCCAGAGCACAGACAAAGGAAACTGGGTAATTTTTGATTCACATGAGTGCATAATAGTTGATAAGCAGGATTTAAATTTAGATAAGGCCAACTTAAAATGCAAACTTAAGGCAAATAGAAATGGAAACCTATATACTTTAGACTTATGCCAACAACTAGAAGAAAAATGTTTAATATCTAGTGATGAGAATAGTTGGCTTTGGCATAAGAGACTAGCTCATGTTAATTTTACTCAACTCGACATGCTAATTAAAAAGGAGCTAGCTATAGGTATTCCATCATTTAAAGTAAAGCATGATTTTATCTGTGAATCCTGCCAAAGAGGAAAGCAAACAAAGTCCTCATTCAAAACCAAGAAGAAAGTCTCCACCAGCAGGCCCTTGGAACTAATCCACATGGATTTGGTTGGGCCAGCAAGAGTGAAGAGCTTGGGTGGAAACCTATATGCTCTAGTGGTGGTGGATGACTATTCAAGGTTCACATGGACTATGTTTCTTGCCTCTAAGCAAGATACTTTTGATGCTTTTGTTGTCCTGGCTAAGAAAGTGCAGAATGAGAGAGAGCTCAAAATCACAGCCATAAGGACAGACCATGGAGGAGAATTTGAGAACCATAGCTTCTCAGAGCTATGTGAACAAAATGGCATAGAACACAACTTCTCAGCTCCTAGGACCCCTCAACAGAACGGAGTTGTCGAGAGAAAGAACAGGGTTCTGACAGAGATGGCTAGAAGCATGCTCAATGAGAAAGAGGTTTCTCAAGTGTTCTGGGCGGACGCTATGAGCACTGCTTGCTATATCTCTAACAGAGCCTATGTTCGCAAAGGACTGAATAAGACTCCCTACGAGCTGTATAAAGGGAGGAAGCCCAACATCAGCCACCTCAGAATCTTTGGATCAAAATGCTATGTGCATAACAATGGAAAGGTAAATCTGGGTAAGTTTGATCCAAAAGCTGATGTAGGTATATTCATATGATATTCCCTTAGGAGTAAAGCATATAGAATATACAACATGAGAACTAGAATTGTAGAAGAATCAATGCATGTTGTATTTGATGAAACTCCTACATGGGGACAATCCACAGAAAATGATGAAATACTGAATCTTCCAAAGTTACCATCATCTTCTTCACCACCAAAAGAAACACCAGCAAGCAATCCTAAGGAAGAAGATGGACTCAGTGATGAACCTAGTGTGCAGACCGTGCCCGATGAGGCACAGTTGCCAACAGCTAGGAGGCATCACAGAGATCATCCTCTTGATCAAGTGCTTGGTGATGTTTCTTCTGGTGTCAGAACCAGAAGACAAGTTCAAAATGAAGTTGAGTTTGGTGCATTTCTATCTCAAATCGAACCAACTTCAGTTGAACAAGCTCTTGAGGACTGCGACTGGATTATTGCCATGCAGGAAGAGCTAAATCAATTTGAGAGAAGCCAAGTCTGGGAACTTGTCCCAAGGCCGTCTCATCAATCCATAGTGGGGACCAAGTGGGTCTTCAAAAACAAACTAGATGAGACAGGTCAAATTACAAGAAACAAAGCCAGACTAGTAGCTAAAGGATATAACCAAGAAGAAGGCATTGACTATGAAGAAACCTTTGCTCCAGTCGCTAGACTTGAAGCAATAAGGATTCTTCTAGCCTTTGCATCCATGAAGGGCTTTAGGCTATATCAAATGGATGTAAAGAGTGCATTTCTTAATGGCTATATTAAAGAAGAGGTGTACGTAGAACAACCTCCTGGCTTTGAGGATCACAAATATCCCAAACATGTGTATAGATTAAAGAAAGCTTTATATGGCCTGAAACAAGCTCCTAGAGCTTGGTATGAGAGACTCAGCAGCTTTCTGCTGGGCAAAGGTTTCTCAAGGGGCAAACTAGATAATACACTGTTTATCCTTCACAAAGATAGAGATATGCTAATTGTCCAAATTTATGTTGATGATATTATTTTTGGGGCAACTAATGAAAAGCTTTGTGAAGATTTCTCTAAGACTATGCAGGGTGAGTTTGAAATGTCAATGATGGGAGAACTAACATTCTTCCTAGGCCTGCAAATTAAGCAAAAGAAGGATGGCATTTTCATCTCCCAAACTAAGTATTGTAGAGAGCTCCTCAAGAAGTTTGGGATGGATGAGTGCAAGGAGTATGACACTCCTATGAGCACCACTGCCGCACTCGATGCTGACGCAAAGGGTAAATCTGTCAGCCTGCCCATGTATAGGGGAATGATAGGTTCCCTCCTATACTTAACGGCAAGCAGGCCTGATATTCAATTTAGTGTAGGCATGTGTGCAAGATTTCAAGCCAACCCCAAGGAGTCACACTTAACATGTGTTAAACGTATTTTGAGATACCTTGAGGGAACACAAGAACTTGGTCTTTGGTATCCCAGAGGTAACCAAGAGTTCTTGTGGGCTTACTCTGATTCTGACCATGCAGGTTATAAGACTGATAGAAAGAGCACCAGTGGACAATGCGCCTTCCTTGGTGGTTGTCTGGTGACTTGGGCTAGCAAAAAGCAAACCTGCGTGTCCTTGTCATCCACTGAGGCAGAATATATTGCTGCAGCAAGTTGTTGTGCTCAAGTGCTGTGGCTGAAGAACCAGTTGAGAGATCTTGGCTTGGAGTTCCCTGAGGCACCCATCCTCTGTGACAACACAAGCACAATCAGCCTCGCCAAGAATCCAGTTCAGCACACAAGGACAAAGCACATTGATGTCAGACACCACTTCATCAGAGACCATGTTCAAAAGAAGGATGTCAAAGTGCAATTTGTCCCCACTCAACAACAGCTTGCTGACATCTTCACCAAGCCTCTGGGGGTTGACCAATTTACTTTCATAAGAGGTGATTTGGGAATGGTAAACCCAAATGAGGTGTAACCTTTCATTTATTATACTTGATTGTTTAAAACAATACTAACTTAGGCATCGGAGTGCCAATACGTGTTTTTGCAGGTCCTCAATGTTAAATCTTAAGATTTTGCAACCGGAAGCAAAACCACTTCCGGATGATCATTCGCTGACACTGAATGATGAAACCAAAAGAGCGCCAGCACCAGTCCAAGAGACACGTCACTTCAGAAACGTTTCAACTCCCTCTCTAAGAAGGTGTGCCTTATCTGACTAGATGAAGCGACACATGTCATAAGGTGCGCCGTTTCAATTAAATTTTTACGTTACCCAATGTGCAAACGTTTGGTTTTCAACTGAAAAAGCATGACCATTTTACCCTTAGTTACTTCGCCTATAAATAGGATGTCACTTTTTCACTTTCACTTTTTACTTTCACCACATTCTCTCTGCATAACATACTCCATCTTCATCTGAGTTCTTCGCATTCTTCATAAACTCTTTGCATTTCATCTCCTTTCACCACCAACCCACACAAAAATGGCCGGATCTCATGAAACAAACCCAGTTACAAAGAAACATTCTTCATCCAAGAAACACAAGTCAAAATCTGGGAAATCTCGCCATGAACATTCTGGTAAATCTGGGAAAAGCGATGAACACCGTGATGAACACCATAGGACATCTGGGCAAACCCAGGGACTGGATGAAGCCACCCAGAATCAGCCTGGAACAACTGGTCGAGTGGCAGAACAGTCAGTGGTTTCTGGGCATGAGCAAGAGAGGGAAGCCCATAGAAAAGGGAAGAAGAAGGTTCAGTTCGCTGAAGAACCTTCTTCCAAGAGGCAGAGGGTTGAAGAAGATGATCCCACAGTGTACAGGGATGGGGCATTGGAGCCAGTTGCCGCCAAGTTTGAGACAGTTCAACCCTACTTCAACCATGGCCTATTCATTGACTTAGCCATGATTGATGAACTAGGGTTTCCCCACCTGCGCCCTTTCCTGGAGAAGTATATGGGCTGGCTAGGAATCAACCAGGACTACAATGTCAACGTCCTGCGAGTCTTCTATCAAACTCTCTCTGGCAAAGTGAAGTACAAGAAGGTTGATGGGAAAGAGCAGATACACAGACTCTCCTTCACTGCCACTGTAAGGGGGAGAACCATCAGGTTCAACTGGAGGACACTGAATGAGATCATGGGGATCACAGAGGAGAACATGAATGAGTGGATATATCCTGAGGCGCTAAAGTTCGACAAGGAGGATCTCGAGAAGTTGTATGGCACCACAGGGAAAAAGGTGTCCAAGATGTCTGACTCAAACAGACTCTTGTATTATGTCTACTCCCGAATTATGACACACAAGGGGGGCAACTTCAACGAGTTCACCCTGATCGACAATCTGTGGTTCCCAAGAATTCTCTCCCACCAGCCAATCAACCCCGGCCAGTTGATATGTCTTGAGCTTCAGCGCTGGATAGTTAATGACAAGTCTGGCTATCTTCCCTATCCCACCATCATTGCCTTCCTCCTTGAGAAGCATCTGATCAAGGCCACATCTGCTGTGGAGGAAGAGAATGTCAAGTGCAGACCTGTGGGAGCAACCAACATCGGGAAGATGGGCATTAAGTATATAAGAGCCCCTAAGCCCACTCGCTCAGGATCACTAGCGGGTAGTGCTTCTGGGACTTCAGCCCCCTCAACATCTGGTGCAGGGGATCAGGAAGTGGACTCCCATGCTGGGCCAAGCCGTGCTGCAAGAGTGCCAGCTTCTGTCAAGGCCTTTGCCGAGGAAGTTAAGGAGGAACTTCTCTTTAGACTGCCTGAATCCTTGGTAGGCCCTCTCCGTGCTGAGTGTGACATTGGCTTCCAGCGGCAAGGGGAGCGAATTCAGAGGCTCGAAGACAGGGTAGGCCAGATTGAAAACCACATTGCCAGGGTGGATGCAAAACTTGACCTCATTCTCCAGCACCTACAAATTCCCCAACCATCACAAGGTAACCTACCACCACCTCCTCCTCCTCCCTCAGGTCACCCTCAACTTCCCCCTCCTCCTCCACCCAACACTCAACCACCACAGCCACCTCCACAAAATGACCATCAATCCCCTCCATCACCAAACAATGCTCACCAATCCCAACCTTCACCCAACCATGAACACCAAACCCAAGACACACCCCAACAATCTCCTAGCCAATCACCCCTTCACTCCAACAACTCCCCATCTCCACAAAACTCCCCATCTACACCTCCCTCATCCACTCGCACACCATCCAACCCCTTAGCCGAACACCTTGGATTCCAAACTGCCGTTCACCCCCTCAGCCATATCTATCTACGAGATTACCCACGCCTTCAGCAAATCCCTGAGGATCCTCACTTACCCTTTATCCCATTTACCCCACACTCTTCCACTACCTTCACTGCATATTCCTCCACATACTCATTCGAAGGTCTATTCGTAGATCCTTCTTGGTTCCCCAACCAACCCACATCCCCAGAAAAGACATTACCTGCCTCTTCCCCAGAATCCTCACCCCAAACTCCACTTAGCCCTGAACCTCCACCCTCCTCTTCATCTACTCCATCCCTGGCACTCGCCCTTGTTGATGATGACAAAAGGGGGAGAAATGTGATGACCGCCCTTCGCCTATCCATGAACACAAGGGATGTGCTCAGCCAGCCATCCCTTTGGCTTGATGAAGACATCATGGCTGCCCTTCGCCGTGCCATGGAATCCCAAAGGCTGAGTGGTGCTGAGAGCCTTATAAGAGGTGAAGCAATCCGGTTCATGCAGCAGAAGTCGGCTGAGCAAGGACCACAATTGGAGATGGTTGTCTTTGAGCCAAATGAACAACCTTCACAGCCTGAGTCATCTTCATCAGAACCTCCTCCAACTAAGATAAGTAGAAAAGTTATTGAGGAGATAATGATGAAGTGGGGACTGAAGAAGATCAATCACCCTCCTATTGTGATAGCCAAGCCTATCCCCTCATCCACTGGGCAAGAGTCAGAGATCCCCTCGTCTGAGCAATCATCTGCCCCTCCTCCCTCATCTGAGCCAGCAGTCACCTTCAGTGAATCTACAAAGAAGGCCGTTGCCAAGAAGCGGACCAGGAAAATTATTGCCACCACTGAAACTGCTGAGAGTGAGGAAGAGACTCCATCTGACCAACCTGAGCAAGAGACCTCATCTGCTCAAGTTGAACCTGAAACCCCAGTAGTTCAAGCAGTTCCTATTCTAAAGGAGGTCAAGTTGGAAATTGAAGACATGACTCCTGAGGAATTCGAAAGATACGGGTATACGGACAAACTCTCTTTTGGTCAGATGGTCTGCCTCGATGCTGACAGAGCAAGGGCCATGCCCACTCCTTCGATTAGCAAGAGCAAAGGGAAGAGTAAGGGGAAAGGGAAAAGGAAAGCCCAGGAAGTTGAGGAGGATCCCAACTTCCCTGTATGGAACGTAAAAATTCGGGTTGTTCACTACCCCAATGGAGAGGTCGCCTACTTCGATGATGCTACAGGGTTCCCTGGGTATGAAGAAGTAGAGAACATGAAGAGGGCATTCGAGGAGTCTATTGAATCAGAAAGACTCAGACGAGAGAGGGATGAAGAAGAGCTTCAGCGAATAATTGACCAGATAGACCAGAATGTGCATGAGGCTGAGATCGCCAAACTTCAGAAAGAGAGTGAGGAGAGACAGAAGGAGAGGGAAAAGAAAAAGAGACACAAACTATGAACTCCCATTCCACATTTTTTTACTTAGAAAATTTTCTTTGTTTTCATGCATATTTTATTCTTGCTTAGTATAGATTACCTGTATATGTTTTGCTTGTATACTCTAACATGTAATCTCCTTCATATCAATAATATTTGTCCAAGTTACTTGTTCTTATTTATTGCTTTTATTTTTATGCTAATTCTTTCATATGAACTTAATCGATAAAACTGAGTTTGTCATCATCAAAAAGGGGGAGAATGTTAGAATCTTAAGTTTTGATGAAGACTAAAATATGAAAGAACTTAGAAAGCAATAGGTGAACATAGAATCCTAAGTAAAAGTGCAACCGGATGTGGACTTACTTCCGGATAGATTAGGACTAGCGCTCGCGGATGAATGTCTCATCCCCCAGCGACAGCAAGAAATTCACTTAGGAATTTACTTAGTCCATGAGCACTAGATATACAAAATTCTAAGACTAAGTTAAGATTCAACCGGAAGTGAAGTTGCTTCCTCTTAAACTTAGACTGGCGCTGGCTGTTGGAATAGATATCCCTAAGCGTCAGTAAAAATGAGCAACGTCCAGTAGAAGTGCTTCCGATAGCTTAGTGACTAGCGCTGGCTGTTGGATTGAATGAACACTAAGCGAGAGTGAGTAATAGTGAACAAAATCCTTCATCCAGTGGATTCACTTCCGGATGTAGGAGTGCTTCCTGATGCAAGGAAGACCTCTTAGACTAAGAACACTCCCACTGCATGTGACTATATGTTTATACTGTTAGACTAACCCTCAGTGCAGCACACTCAGTAGAATTGCTTCCGGATGAGAATCTGCTTCCGCAAGCAATCCGAATATCAGAAGTTGCAGTGTCAGAATGCTTTTGTCAGAGCAGAGGTGTCAGGACTACTTTTCAGAGATAAAGCAAGTCAACCCTGCTATGCATTGATGAAGCATTTATTGGGCAAACGGTAACATGGGTTAAACGGCCATATTCAAACGGCTCTCCCACCTACCAAGAGACAAATTGCTTGAAGACTATATAAAGAGGCTCAAACCTCATTTATGAGGTTAACAATAATCTTTGAATACTCTTGAGAGAAGTTAGAGCGAGAAACTAAGAACATCTTCAAGCATTCAAAGCTGCCCAGAAAAGTAAAGAGCATTTAACACATCGAGTGATCATTCTCATCTACATATTCTGTACTCTTTGTTGTTAAGTCTCTTTCTGTTATAAGAGCATTGATTGTACTTAAGTGTGTAACACTATCTGTTCTTTAAGAGAACTTAGTTAGAAAAATCCTTTAGTTGTAAAGGTTGAACCCTTGCTAGGTGTAAGGGGGAGCTAGTTAGAAAGGTTACAAGTGAGCCTTGTGTAAAACTTGTAGTTGTAAGGTTGCAAGTGATCCCGTCCAAAACTTGCGGTTGTAAGGTTTCAGGTGAACCCGATTTAAAACCTGAGATAGTGGAACTCGGCCTGGGTGGTTGAGAACTGGACGTAGGTCAGGAAGACCGAACCAATATAAATCTTGTGTTGGCTTTATTTGAGCATTTATTTTTGTAGCACAATTCACCCCCCCCCCTCTTGTGCATCCATTACCTTCATTTGGTATCAGAGCGGGTCTTTCTCACTCGATTCCAACGAATCCAGAAAGCAAAGATCCAGTAATGGATACAGATTACTCCCTGCCAGTTGTCTCTATTCAACCCAACAAGCCTCCAGGCTTTGATGGGTATAACTATCCATTCTGGAAGTTTTGAATGGAGACCTATATCAAATCCAGCGACATCAGACTCTGGGACGTAATCGAACGTGGGGATCACACACCACTGGATGAGGATGGTTTTGCCAAGCAGCGATCTAGGTACACAAATGAGGACTATGCTCTAGTCCAACTAAACTACCGGGCCATGCACTACATCCAGTGTGCTCTCAGCCCTAAAGAGTTTCACAGGATCAGCCACCACAAAAATGCTAAAGATATGTGGGAGGCTCTTGAGGCTGCTCACTCTGGAACCAGGGGAGTGAAAGCAAGGCGAGTTGAGATGCTGGTGGAAGAATTTCACAAGTTCACCATGCTTAGTCCTACTGAGCCTATCAGGGAGCTGGAGCTCAGGTTCACTCACCTCATCAACAATTTGGCTTCGCTGGGTAAGGACATTCCTGAAAGAGAGCAAGTCAGCAAGATCCTAAAGATCTTGAAAGGTGACTGGATCACCAAAGTAACCATCTTGCAGGAAGTCCAAGGAGAATCAACGAGCTCCATCACTGCACTATTTGGCTCTCTGGCTGAATATGAACCTACCCTGCTGGCTCAGAGAGCTCCTCAAGCCTCATCCAAGGCCAAAAATCTTGCCCTTGTTGCTCCCAGCAAGGAGATTGATGATGATGATGAGGATGATGAGGAGGAAATGGACGATGAGGAGATGGCTATGATGGTGAGAAAATTCAGAAAGTTCTTCAGAAAGAAAGGAGGCTTTCAAAAAGGTGACTCCAGCCAGAGGAAAGGATACAAGAAGGAAAAGGCCCCTGTGTGCTTTGAATGTAAGAAACCTGGCCACTTCAAGGCTGAGTGTCCCAGCCTGCAAAAGTCAAAAGGCAAAGACAAAAGGAAGACCTTTGTTTCCTCCATCTGGGTGAATAGCTCAGATGACGAAGCAAGTGATGAGGAAGAAGTTGCCAACCTCTGCCTGGTAGCCAGAGAAGATGATGAGGAAGCATCTTCAGAACTTGACCTCACCCACGAAGATAATGAGGTAACTTTCTCTGAACTGCAAGAGGCTTACAATGAGGTTCATGAAGAATTCTCTCGATTGTGTAAAGCCTATAAAGTGTTAAAAACTAAAAAGGAATCACTTGAGTCCAAGGTGGACTCACTGAGTGAAGAGCTAGCGGAAGTTAGAAAGCATCCGATAGTGGATGGCCAGGGTTCTCCACAAACAGAACCCAATGCCCCAACACTTGAGAGCTGCCCTAATTGCAGCAAAATCTCTTTATTATTTTTTCTTTATTTTATTTTATTCCTAAAAATCCTATAATGACAATATATTTTTTTTGTGTTTTTATTTTTTAATTATTTTGTGGGGCCCGGACAAAATAGGGTGTTTACAGTTGCCCTTCTTTACTTGTTCGTAGCTGAGAGAAGTGAGCTTCTCGTCTATGAAGCAAGTAAAGATAAGAACACTTATTTTGTCCGGCCAACCTGAGATACAAGAAAATAGGACCAAGATGACTTAGCAAACAATAAAAAGAAGGGTGGGCAAAATATAGTGCACATGCCCCTCTTTACTTGGTTCACAGAAGAGAAAGTGAACGACAAAAAGTAGTCAAGGTTATTTTTGAAATAAAGACGTCTGTCGAAATAGGGTTTGAAAAGAATAGTGCTTGCCGCTACAAGGCTTTGAAAGAATTATGCCAGCCGTTACTGAGCTTTTGAATGTCTGCCGTCACAGGACTTACGACGAGTGCCTGCCATTACAGGGCTTTTATTTGGGTGCCAGCCGTTACTGGGCTTTTGAATGTTCGCCATTACAGGGCTTACGACGAGTGCCAGCCGTTACTGGGCTTTTGAATGTCTACCGTTACAGGACTCACGACGAGTGTCTGCCGTTACAGGGCTTACGACGAGTGTCTGCCGTTACAGGGCTTACGAAGAGTGTCTGCTGTTACAGGACTTACGACGAGTGTCTGCCGTTACAGGACTTACGACGAGTGCCAGCCGTTACTGGGCTTTTGAATGTCTGCCGTTATAGGGCTTACGACTAGTGTCTGCCGTTACAGGACTTACGACGAGTGCCAGCCGTTACTGGGCTTTTGAATGTCTGCCGTTACAGGGCTTACGACGAGTGTCAGCCGTTACAGGACTTACGACGAGTGCCAGCCGTTACTGGGATTTTGAATGTCTGCCGTTATAGGGCTTACGACGAGTGTCTGCCGTTACAGGACTTACGACGAGTACCTGCCGTTACAGGGCTTTAAGAGAGTGCCAGTCATTACTTGGTTCTCTTGGGTGCCAGCCGTTACTGGGCTTTAAGGAGGGGGTCAAGACATGGAATTTGCTTTGCCCCTTGCTTATAACATTGATAAGATGCTGATACATATCATGCACTTGCGATGAGAATGATAATGATCACAATGATGTTGATGTAGAATGCTAAGTATGTCATGAATGATCACAATGATGTATGATTACAATGTCATGAATAATGAGGTCCTAAATATGATTTATGACAATAAAAGTGTACTACTATGGCATGCAACATACATTGCCCCAAATGATGGGGTGAAAGAACTAATAAGATGCTTATACATATCACGCATTTGAGATGAGAGTGATAATGATCACAATGATGATGATGTAGAGTATTGAGTATGTCATGAATGATGATGACAATGATGAAGTCCTAAATATGATGTATGACAGAAAAAGTGTATTGGTGTGGCATGAAACACACATTGCCCCAAATGATGTTGGGTGAAAACACTAATAAGATGATTTTACATATCATGCACTTGAGATGAGAGTGGTAATGATCACAATGATAATTATGTAGAGTATGTCATGAATGATGATGACAATGATAAGGTCCTAAATATAGGATGTATGATACTAAAAGTGTTGTGGTGTGACATTAAACACACATTGCCCCATTGATGAGGTGAAAACACAACAATGAACACGTCAAAAATGCTCATGATATGAAGTCTATTGAATATTGGTGACCTTAAGCAATAGGAATGGAATCCAATGACAATGAGTCTTAGTCAAATTAAAAGATGACAATAATGATGATAATGCTAAATATGTGATGGTCTTCTAAAATGAGAAGATAGTAATAGTGATATGATCCTAAATGAGGATGAGCATGAAGTGATGCATGAGGATGATGATGAGTAGGCTTACCAACAATATTCTTTTGTTCATCAATGAACAAGACATCGACCAAATAATGACACTAATGGTTATATAATGCTAAGTATATGGTGGTCTTCTAAAAGGTGATGTGATCCTAATGAGGATGAGCATGAAGTGATGCATGAGGATGATGATGAGTAGACTTACCAGTGATATCGCTTTCTCCTTAGTCTAACAACAGTTTTTTTGAAAGTTCCTATTGAGATGATGTATGATACGATCGAATATAGGCCTTAAACGTGCCCCCAAGTATGTGAAATTGATTGCAATTCATTTCAAGGAGGGTGATAGTAATGGTTCTAAAGTTTTGCACTATATATATTGCAATTTATTTAGTATCAAATTTTGAATGTTCGGCCATATAATCTTAGACTTAAATTATGGAGGATGACAGCCTTAATCTTCATTTATAATGTTTGTATAGTCAAAAAAAAAAGATTTTTTAGACTTCACCTAACAATGTCAATGTTTTCTAAAGAAGTGGATGCATGACAAAAAAATTAAGGAGAATTCTCAAATTCTAGTTTGGTTGTCTTTACAATAACATGTGTTGTCCTAAATGTGAGATGATATGACTAGGAAAGGGTCACATGCATGAAATTAAGAGTAGGATCAAAATGAGATTTTTCTTTGCAATAAAATGTTTGAGAACAATGTGTGAGTATAACTCAAGAACCATAATCATGAAATCTTTGAGATTTTAAAATGCTAGTCACAAATGAAAATAATTTTTAAAATCATGTTATAGCATCAAGGTGAGGAGCTTAACCAGAATGCAATGCCCCAATGATTTAATTTTAAACTCTAATTTTTCTATTGACCCAAAAGTGTATGCATGATCACAAGGACTTTTACTTGGTTAGGATATGGAAAAAAGGTCCAAAGAAAAGATGATTGATACATGAATAGGACACAAATGAAGAGTCGGGCAAGTGTACATCCCAAAAAATTTATGGATAGGAGGAACTTAGCAAGAGCTATTTGTTCTCTATTCTTAGTTCTGATTTTTGACTTACATGGCTTTTTGAGTTAACAAGTTGTTTTTTGTTTCTTATTTTAAAGTCTAATTTTTGCATAAGTAGCTTATTCGTGTTTTCAACTAAGTGAGTCTTTCTTTATGCTCTTTTTCAACTTTTCTTTCAATTTTTTTTCTTTTGAAATGTTTTTTTTTCTTTCTTTCTTCTCCTTCTTTTCCAACTTTGAAAAATATGAACTTTTTGTAAGAGATTAGCCTTACATAAAAACAGATGTTATGATGGCAAAATTATGCAAATGCCCCTATTGCAAAAATATATTAAGTGATTTCAAGGATAAAATTTGTCCCAACATGTAAGGGAGATATTTACTGAATGGATATGAAAGAAATATCACACTAGTGCAAATTTATGAAAAATGTAGCTCTTAGCCTTAATGAAAAATGAAAGCTTTGATCCCATAAGCTTCACTTTGAAAAAGATACTTTTCATGCTCTAAAATGGTAAGGGATAAGTAGAACACACATTATAGTGAAATTATACCAATACGCTAAACTCTTCACATGGCTCATGTAAATCATCATTACATTGCATCGATGTTAAAAAATTCACCTTATAACTAGCCTCATCAAAGTGGAATTCAATTTTTTTTAAAAGAAAATAGACATTATAGTATTATATCACCTCTATGCAAGCAACTTATGAATAAAAAAAGACCATTTTAGGGAGATTGGTGAAGAAGATAGGATGACACAGACAAAAGTCAAGTGAAGTCATTTTTAAAGAGAGATAGTATATGCAAACATTATCAATGAAGGTTTACCATCTTATTTCTTTTATTATTGTTTATTATTTTTCGGTTTATGTGATATGAATGGGGATGCTTGTTAAACTAGTTAAAATATCCTTATGTTTTTCTCATTTTATTAAAGACTTCATGTCCTCAAGATGTCTATTACATCATAGGGAACTAGAAGTAAAAATTAACCTAAAAGGGATTCAATTTCCTACACGGCTAATGCAAAGGTGAGTTTAGCTGTACAAGTGACATGTTGATTCACATTATAAGAGTAAGTTAGAATTTACTCTCTTAATGAAAGATGAGTGACTTTATTTCCTAAAGATTTTCATTGAATCATAGGGAAATAGAAGTGACACTTAACTTGAGAGAATTAAAAATCCTATATGGTTAATGACAAGGGATCTAGACTCATGAGAGCTAAAGTTAATTTTTATTACAAGAGTAAGTTTGGGTTTAAGATAATTGGAGGGTGTAACATCCTAAAAATTTAATACAGGATCAAGGAGTGTTTTAGGAAATAATAAATGGAGAAAGTGGGAATTCTGGAATTTTTAGGAATTTTTGGTGATTTTTGAGGACATTTTGGAAATTTTAGTAATAAATGTGCTTATAATTAATTAAGAAAATTGAAGAGTCTGAATTATGAGGGAATGGTAAAACCCAAAATATTTTGAAGGTTAAGGAGATTGGAGGCTGGTTTAAGTGGTTTTAGATTAAAAGAGTACACTATGACAAGTTTGGGCTACAAATTATCACAGAACCCCCCTTATTTCACTAAACCAAACGCGCCTCCCCCTTTTCTTCCTTAAAACACATCGGACCCCCTCCCTCTCACCCGAAAACCCTCCCTCCTCCCACTGCCTTCTTCGTTCCTCTTCTTCCAGGCGACGGGCGGCGGCCTAAGGCGCGGCGGCGCCAGCCCCCCCACCATCATCATCATCAAACCATTCTTCCTTTCTCACTCTTCCACATCGCGTTTTGTCTCCATCCCTCACTCTCTATTTCGTTTCTTCACTCACCAGCGGCGAGCTCCGGCGGCCAAAGCACGGTGGCGTGCCCCACTGTCACTAACCTCCTTCTTCGTCCTCTCCTCTCATCTCTGCCTCCCGATTTCATTTTCTTCCTCACTGTTCAGCCCCACCTCTGTTTTCTGGCTTCGTTTTCCGGCGAGCCACGGCGGTTGACGGCGAGAATAGGTAAAGCTTCAACCTTTTTAACATATCTTGTGTTATATTTTCATTTCAATGGTGATTCCTCACTTCCTCTTCCTCCCTTTCCCAAAAATGCGAGCTTTTCCTCTTATCCTTCAAACTCCGGCGGCCTCTTCCTTTTTCCGGCGAGTTTCCGGCGGCGGCAAGTTTGACCGGTGTAGGAACTTATGAGCTGAAGTGGGTGAGCATTTCTTTTCGTTCTACCCTTCTTTCTTATGATTTTTGGGCGACTTAGAGAGGGTAATCCGATTTGGGTTTATAGATTTGGGGTTCCATAAACAAATTCAAATGAAGCTGAGGTTTATGCTTTATAAATTTTGTATTTTTGTTTCCTTTGCTGCTGTTTAAACGCACCTTGATGTGTGTTTGTCTTTTAGTGCTTTGCTTTGTGCATTCGGAATTCATATTTCATTCTAAAGAGTTAATGATTTCATTTGGTGTTGAGTGCATTCAATGTGTTTGTGAAAAAGTCAAAGAGAAGCTGGATTTGTTGGGAACTTTCTTGATACTAGGTAGCCTTGGTGTATGTTTAAAGTTTGATAAGATATGATTATGGCGTACGTATAAAGTATGTGTGTTTTTATGTTTGATCGTACATTTGGGTGTTTAGATATTCTAATTGAAATAGGTAAATCATGGCTGAGATAATGAAAATGAATGATTAGAGCGGTGGATAATATTTGGTCTTGCATATTGAGCATGAACTTTAGAGGTAGGTGATGATTATCTATAAACATAACTTTTGAATGGAGAATTGGGATGAAGCATATTTGGGTGCCTGTATGTGTGATTTTTGTAACTCATTGCTTCCATTTTCTGTACTACCGGAACTGAATTGAGGAGAAGTAAATAGATTGTGAGATTAATTGGATGTTTGAGTAAGGTTTGAGGAAAGGGGAAATCATTTTGGGCTATAGTGTTTCTCAATTTTGAACTCAACTTAAATATAAGTTCTTTTCTTAGTACGTTGATTTTATTGGAAGTGGTTAGGTTATTAGGAGCGTGCTTGTAAGTCTTATTGATTTTCTGTTGTTTTTGCGAAGTAGCTGAACTGATTGTGACTTTGTTTTGGATTGTTATGAATGTTTGGTTAATGATAAAGTTGACATGCTATTTAATTGTGATTTCTGCAGATTTTGGGGATAGGATTGTGGTTCCTTGGGTTTGGTTTAAGTTCTCAAAATTTGATTAGAGGTGACTTTGAGTTATGCATAAGCATTTGTGTGCTTTTCTTATAGTTGTATGGTTCATTAAGAAATTGGAAATGAGATTGAATTAATAAAGGCTGATTTAATTAGATGTTTAATGTTTTGAAACAGAGCTTAGAATGTTTAAGGTTGTATTGGAATGAAAAGATGGGCTTGTGATAAATGTAGAAAAGTTCCAGGTTAAAGAAAGGGATAGAAGTTGTTTTTGGGATCAGTTTTGTTTTGTGTGATGAAATGATGAAAATTGGATTGTAAGTAACTATGTTGGATCATAAAGGTTTGTTGATGAAGGGAGATGTTGATTTGGAATTAAGTAAATATTTTGTTAGTTCGATTCTTTGTTGATGAAATCCACTGGAATGTTATTTAATGAGTGACTCATTATATGTATTGATATATATGTGGGTGTGTGTGTGAACATTTGTAGAAGAATTAAGTTGTGATTAAATTGAATATAATTTCTGTGAAGTAAAGGTCATGATAGGATAATTTGACTTTGTATTGTTGATTGATTGATATTTGGTTGCCATTCGCAGTTGTGAATCTGTAGGTGCTTAGTTGGAAAAGAAAAATTAGGAATAATGTAATCATAAGGGGATGGGTAGTAACTTCATAAGACCGAGAGTAACGTAGAGTATTATAAGGTGAAGATGGTATTAATATAACCTTTTGTGTTATATTATTTTAGGAGTACATATTGGTAATAGTACTTGAAGGAAATCTCCAAGATACGGTAAGGAAGGGCAACAAAGTGCTAAGGGCGACAGGTAATCACACTTAAACTTGCTATAACATTGAGGGTGATGTTAGCTAGGATTTTGTAAAATCCTTTCTCACCCTCTATATATATATTATCTTTGAAAAGTTATTTTCATACAAAACAGGCTATCGGGTGCCTTTCAAATACGATTATTTTGGTATAAAGAATATTGTTACCTGCTTTATATGTGCTTTATATTTAAATGGTATTCTGGTTGGTGGTGGATTGTTGCAGGATAAGTGTAAGAAAGTTATATAGTATATGTTAGGGATAGTGATAGTTAGAAAAGGGAAGGACCTGAATAGTGAGATGGAGATATGAAAGAGAATGATAAGTGTATGATATTGATATTGAATTTGAGATACTGTATGAGATTGAAATGGATGGATGAGGATGAATATTGTGAGTGTTGCATGACACTGAGATATTGATGTACCATCGCGCGATGATAACTGTCGATAGGCCAATCAACAGTTATTTGTACTGATCCTTTTCGGATTGATTGGATTGGGGATCATAGGTCAACTTATTGAGAGAAGTGACCTACGGTTGTTAAGGCATTTTAGAGCCCAACCGCCCCTACGGATGTTAAGGCATTTGAGAGCCCAACCGTTCCCATTCTGCAATGGAAAACAGAATTAGGGTTCTCTCTCTCGGGATTGCCAGAGAGGGAAATTTGCCCCCTCATCATAGAGAGGGGCACAGTGTCAAATCATATAGAGAAGATTAGATGCTTGAATGCCCCGGGATGGCACAATGCATCTATAGGTGAGTGTGAGAGTTGTGGTAGCATCGTTAGATTGGAGACTGGGAGATGATATTTAGTTAATGTGGAATTGACTGAGGGATTTGAGTGATGAATGGAAGGAGACTTGACAGATATATGTATATATTACTGGTTTTAAAATGAGGTACCCTTTAGACGCCCTCGCTACCGCACATCTCACTGTTATAGTGAGTTAAGCGGTGATTACTGGGACAAATTGTCTCATCCCACGATTACTGACATTTTTGCAGGTATTCATGCACAGACGCAGACAACAGGAAAAAGAATTAGGTATTAGAAGCTATATAGTTTATTTAGAATTGTATATTGCCAATTTGTATAGGTCTGCATTCGTTTCCGCATATTTTCTTATTAAAATGAAAAATAGACTCAGGGATGTTGATTATGGAATATTATATAAGTAAAGTACTTTTCTAACTATGATAGGTTTGTAATAATAAGAAAAGTCTTTTCTATCATAGTTAGATGATTATTAATGATTGATATTAGTTTACTTCCTTTTTAACCATGTTAGGTGAATCTTTTCTAACATGGTTAGCTATTAATTATCCATGATAGTGTTCAGGTTATATTAGGAAATTCTGTCCTATCATGGATAATGTTTAACCATTAGTAAATTCTTTTTTTTCTAACTATGATAGGACATTTATTATAATGGAAATCCTTATTCTATCATAGTTAGTAAAGAGATAATTGAATTAAAAGGGACATTTTAGGTTAATTAGGGAATTAGTAACAAAATGATACAGAGGGAATCTTAACATTATTCTTCCAAAATTGATTTGAAATGATGTGAGTTAATTTGAAAGTTTTTTAGTTAATATCAAGGTTTTTAGTTTATTTGAAATAAATTTTAAAATGGAAGGATGATTCTTTTTACCATTTTTTGTGTGTGTCATATTGCACCATGTCATTTTGTTTCTAGACATGGTGATTTCATTGTTTTAGCATGGATATTATTGCACACAATCAAACTCTAGCATCTTCAAATAATCTAACATTGTGTAGGGGAATCTAGATTTCATCATAAGGAAAAACAATGACCTTGATGTCCTAAATTAATGTACATATGACCACTGACTAAGATTTCATTTTTGATGTTAATACTGCTTCCTCACAGAACTCATTATTCTACAGGGAATCTATAGTTGACCACTAAATAGGAATGACCTCAAATCATGTGAGCCTATGATTTCGTTGTGGATGTACATGTGACTATTAGTCTCCTCAAAGAGTCAACTACTCTATAAGGAATCTAGAGTTAGCTATGAGAGTGGAATAAATTTGAACCGTGTCTAAGGTCTTAATGTCAGTTGTATAGTAAGAGATTTCCATATAGTTGTTTAGTTTTTTTTTATAGATGAAGATGAAGGACCTTATTTTTAAGGACCTATGCCTATTGTGAAAAGTTATTTAATTGGTCCCTTGATGAAACTAATCAGTCATATTAAGTTCTAGTGCCTAACTCTTGTGAGCTTAGTGCCCCTTATCTTACGTATCTTTCCTATGAGAGCTTCATCAAAAATCATTTCTGAGCTCAAATATTAAGCTAGCATTACACAAAAAGTGAGTTTATTGATGCAAAATCAAATGCATGAATGATGATATGTATTAGTGTTTTTTTTATAAAAAACAAATTAGGGTAAGGAGAATGAAGTACCCTCTAGCCTAACAATTATTATGTCCAAAACTCAAAAGGTTAGACTTAAAATGATTATCTCTGAGTTATGACGTGAAATAAAAAAAAACTCAATTTCTCAAGTGATTTATTACCTCGCAAGGCTAGCGAAGAGATCATTAGCCTTTAAATGGACAAGGTCACTTTAAGGCTAAAATGTTTTTTTAGTTATTTGTTATGTCAAACACACGAAATGTAATTAAGTGACAAAGATGAATTAATTGTATGTGATTAAATTTATTTAAACTTTTATTAGTGTTAGACGTTAGGAAAAACCCTCACTTCTTCGAGATGCCTATTATCTCATAGTGAGGTGGTCCATAAACAGTGTACGACTTAGGCCTATGAGATTATGATTTTTGTGAATATTTACTACTTTATAGTTCTTATAAAATTAATGGTGCATCATGAGTTCTTTCTACCTGAATTAGGAAAAAAAAAATTCTACACTCCCTAAAAGGGTTTATTACCCTATATAAAGATGAAACACTCATTAGTCTAAGAATGACTCAAATCAATATACGACTAAGGTTTTTGTAAATAGTTATGATGAAAAAATAATGCGATGAGATCTAGAATGATCAAATGATATGAATTGTATTATTTCTTATTAAATTATTTTGTTATTTTTTATTTCTTATTAATCTACTTGGATTAGGAAAAAAATTCTTTATTCCCTAAAAGAGTTTATTCCCCTATTTGACTCAAAATGACTCAAATCAATATACAGCTAAGGTTTTTGTAAATAGTTATGATGTAAAAAAATAATAATGTGATGAGACCTAGAATGGTCAAAGGATATGCAATGTATTATTTCTTATTAAATTTTTTTTATTATTTTTTTATTTCTTATTAATCTACTTGGATTAGGAAAAAATAAATCTTCATTCCCTAAAAGAGTTTATTCCCCTATTAGACTCAGAATGACTCAAATCAAGACACGACTAAGGTTTTGTAAAAAGTTATGATGTAAAAAAAAATAATGTGATGCAATGTATTATTTCTTATTAATTTATTTTTATTTTTTCTTTTTTTAAGAAAAACAAGAAAAACCTATCTGATAACTCGTTTACCTCTTTAAAAAGAAAAGAAGGAAAAATTAGAGTTATTTACATGCTACATGTAATGATATGCACTAAATATGTCATTTTTTATATGAGTGGTTATGGGTTTTGAAAATTTTTATTGTACTTATAACATATATCAAGTTTATGAATTTTTGTAAGATTATGAAAAAAAGAGAAAAGAAGAAGAAAAAAAAACTTCACCCCCTAAAAGGGTTTATTATCCTATGTGGAAGATGCGAATAATATTATGATGCAAATGTAGTAGCTCTTATTAACTTGTTTTTATTTGTTTTATTTATTTATTTATAAAACCTTGACTTCCTCAAATTATTATATTATGAGAATCATAAACTTTTTTTAAAAAAAATTGCGCCTACATGAGTTTAAATGTTAGTGAATGAAAATGATTATGAAAAAAGAAGAAAAGAAAAAAAAATATGCCCTCTAGTGTCCTATCTTGGGGATAACCTTAGGGTGAGTCATGTATCCTATAAAGGAAAGCGCTAACTAATTGGGTAGGCTTCTAAATTCTTTCTATTAAGTGAAATGGGTTTAGGTTGTCCTAATCTTCACAAGGTCTCCTAGTTGCCTTCATTATGATGATGAAGACCCCACTAACAAAAATTAACCTTCAGGGAGTTATGAAAACCCCTCAGAGATTAACTTTGTCACATGGGTAACAACTAGGAGGAAGTCTTCACGGTAACCTCAGGGTTGTAAAACCTCAGGGAAACCGTTAGAAACTTCCTCTCACTAAGGTACGCTCGACCCGGGTGTAGGGCCCAATATATGTGTGAGATAGTGTAGGTGACAGTGTGTGAAGAGGGCAAAACAAACATGTGCCTAAATTCTAACCAAATTAAAATAGAGACAATATATATAGATAATAAAAAAAACATAAAGAATTAAAGAATAATAAATATCAAGAATTGAAAAATAACACTAAATAAAAGAAAAATGAAAAAAAAATAATAAAAGTAAGGCCATAATTATTTTTAAATAATGAACTTAAATGGGCTTGACTCTAAAAAAAATAAGTCCCCAGTGGAGTCGCCAAACTGTAGCGCCCGAAAAAAACATTTCATTTCGTTTTAAATATTAAAAACAATGGAGCCGCCACCAAAATTTTTAAAAAGGATATTTTGGAAAACCTTTTAAAATAATAATACTCTTTAAAGATCAAATTGGGTTCGGGAGTCGGTTGTGCGTGGGGAAGGTGTTAGACACCCCACAGCACCCGTCTATAAAAATGGTTACCCTAAGCTAATTATTTAAAAATAAATATGGCCTTAATTTTATTTTATTTAAAGGGTAAAGGAGCAAATCTGGCCCCCAAGTAACCACCAAGGAGCGCTGAGGACCCTAAACTAACCACAGGTCCGGATCTGTACCCCAAGTAACCAAGATGTTAAAAAAATACCCCGGTTGGACGGTCAACTACGTTTGACCGTTACCTTGCTTATTTGGATGCCACGCGAGCTCCAGCTGTGCCACCTCTGCATGCCACACGTGGCATGTTAGTTTAGTACAGCGCTCCTTGGTGGTTACTTGGGGGCCAGATTTGCTCCTTTACCCAAATTTTAAATTTGTACCCATCAAATTCTTTTGATAAGATTCAATTAAATACTTAAATATTTAGGAAAGGTAATTAGAATTAGTTAACTTATGATTAAGTTTGGCATTAGATAAAAGATGTTAATTAACACTATAAATGTTATATTATGTTACAACATTCAAATTTCATTTGTACATGCTTTCAGTAGGGAAAAAAATTTGAGCGAGAAATGACAAAAGAAAACTTGTTAAATTATTCTTAAAAATAGTTTTATTGCTATAAAACAAGAATTCCCACTTAGTATATCCAATCTATAGCCACTTAATATCAAACCTCATTCGAGTAATTTGAGTAATTACCTACGTTTCTCAACTAGTTATTTGAGATATATGAGTAGTTAATGGGGTTTTGAAATGTCTCAAAGTAATGGAAAATTCTAGCAATTAAAAGCGATACTCGAGTAGTTACCTATGTTACTAAACTAGTTATATGCGATACATGAGTAGTGAATGAATTTTTTTTCATTTTTCCTAAATTTCATTTTAGGAACGGAGGGAGTATATTGTAGACGAGAGGAAGTATATCCTTAATATAGGGCTTACATAGTTACAGTTGACTCGTTTGTTGCTTTTTTTTACATAGTTCATTTGTCATGGGAAGATGGCAATAAAATGACATTTGAATTTCAATAAGCCCTATAGTTTGGGGTAGAAATGCGTGTCACTTGGTTGGTGTTTTTTAGGAAAATGATTATTTGATTTTTGAAATAAAGTTTTATATTTGGTTTGTGTTTTTTATTCAAGAAAAACACCTAGTTAATTAGAAAATATATTTTTATAAAAAAGCGCCGGATTAAACTTCCTGTGGAGATTTAATATCTCTCACGGAAGAATAATCAATCATGATTGAGGACGTTGTTATAAACCTTCACACAACATGACCACCATTTGGAAAACAACTTATTTATTTTTTTTAACAAATATTTTACTTTTATTTGAGTTTAATTTATTTTAGAAAAAAGAAATTATTCACAATAATCTACCAAGCAATAATCAACTATCACAACTTGTTCATAGTAGAAAATGAAATGCGTGGCTGTCACCCAAGAGGGGGGGGGGTGAATTGGGTGAGGGAATAAAAACTTAAACTCTTTTTCGAAAGACTGCTTGTGCTCGGTGATGATGATAATAAGTAATGGTATGCACAAGTCAGTATGTTATGTGATACAAAATAGAATGTTTAAATGTAAATTTATGCACACATAAATTTATCCTGGTTCGGTCACCCAGACCTACATCCAGTCCCCAGGCTACACCTGAGATTTCCAATCCACTATTCTTGTTTAAACCGGGCACAAGAGAAGCCTTTACACTTTAGGTTTTACGAACACGGGTTCACCTAACAACCCACAGGTTTTGCTAACGGCTAACCTGCAAACCTAACCGCAAGTTTTACGGGATCACTTGCAACCTTAACAACCGCAAGTTTTGCGGGCTCACTTGCAACCTATACAGCTCCCCCTCACACCTAGAAGGGTTCAGTCTTTACAGACAATGATTTAACAATGATTACAATACTGTTCTTCAAGCGACAAGCTTTAGAACAGGTTTGATAGGATGTTCACTCTATGAACTGATTGTGTTAAACACTTAAGCTCAACTAAGTGGGTTCACTCAATGAACAGATTATGTTACTCACTTAGGTACAATGATTGCTCTCCACTAATTTTCTCTAAGAGTGTTACAACTTTATAATCAGAGAGTAGAAGATGAGAAGGATATTTCAGATAGTAGGCTTGAGCTTCTTCATTCTATTTCTCTTGCTTATCAAACTCATGAAGCTTTTTCTTCAGAAATGAAGAATATCTCCTTTTATACCAGCCTCTGATTATCCAACCGTTGGAGAGGCAATAAGGCCGTTTGAATATAGCCGTTGGGGCCTTGTTTACGTTGTCCTCATTAATGCACAGCAGGGTTGACTTTGCTTTATCTGAAAAGGTGCTCTGACCAGCTGTTCTGTCAACACTGTTCTGACAACACTGTTCTGGCAAAAGTCGTTCTGACATCTATACACTGTACGGTCTGACTCTTGCTTGTTGTCAGATGAGGACTTCGTTCCTCAAGCATAAGTCCAGGATGCTAAGAGACTTACTATCGGAAGCTCTCTTACTATCTGAAGTGAAGCTCGTGGACTCTAACATTCTGCTTGCTATCACATAGAGGAACTTCGTCTTCCAAGCACTTGTCCATAAATGATAAGAGCGCTTTGCTATTGGATGCTCTCTTGCTATCAGAAGCTCTCTTATGGACTCTGACTCTTGTGGGTAGTATGAGCTTTGACAGCTTGAATGAATCTTCAGATTATGTTCTCCTTATCTCTCATACTCCTCATGCTTGGTAGGTAACAATGTTGTTTGAATATCTGTTAACCTCTTGTTACCGTTGGGAAGTACATCTTCTTAAACGCTCCATTAAAGCTTAGCAGGGTTGACTTGCTTTATTTCTGAAAAGCAATTCTAACCACTCTGCTCTGACAACATCATACTGACTTCTGAGCATATGTACTTCTGACTCTTGTAATCCTGCTGACGGATGATCATCGTGCATCGTTCATTGTTCATCCGGAAGCGGCAGTCTTGCTCTGCAAGAGTTAGTCTCTGAATTCCAGTGCCAAGAGTATTTGCATCCGGAAGCTCATTTGCATCCGGAAGTAAAACTAAGTTCTGCACATACTTGTTAGTCCAACAGAGTAATATATATAATCAAGTATAGTAGGAACTATACATGCTGTGGGAAGCTTGTTTTGCTATGGGAAGCATTCTTACTTAGACTATGTTCTGACTTAGTGTATTGTCTACTGACACTAGGGGATGTCTATTCCAATAGTCAGCGTAAGTCTCGTTATTTTAGTCTAACTCTTCCTAAGTGACTTAGTGTGTCATTTACTCGTGCTATGGGATGTGTAGTATAACAACCCATAATCACATGCAGTGGGAATTCACTTAGTCTAAGGAGCCTTTCTTGCATCCGGAAGCACTACTACTGGATGAAGGGTTATATGTACTTTTACTCACTCTCGCTCAGTGTCCTTCAATCCAACAGCCAGCGCTAGTCACTAAGCAATCGGAAGCAAATATACATCCGGTTGCATCTTAACTTAGTCTCAAGGGTTTTGTACATCTAATGCTCCTAGACTGAGTTATGACTAAGTGAAGTGCTTGCTGTCGCTGGGGGATGAGATATTCATCCGCGAGCGCTAGTCCTAGTCCATCCGGAAGTGATTCCGCTGTGGGATGAGTCTTTCATCCGTGAGCGCTAGTCTTAATTCATTCGGAAGTGAATCCGCATCCGGTTGTGACTTAACTTAGGATTCAGTGTTAGCAATCTAGACTGGGTTCTAACCAAGTGTCTCACTTGCTTCCGCTTGCGTTCCCTATGGGATGTGTACTCCATCCGCGAGCGCTAGTGCTAATACTTCCGGAAGTGATCTTGCATTCGCAAGTGATCTAACTTAGGATTCTAACCATGTCATCTAATCCTTCCTAAATGTTGATTATGTTCTTTTAAGTACTAGACCATATCATACCTTAGTCACCATCAAAACTTAAGATTCTAACAGAAAAAGATAGGGAGAATTCATACCTTTAGATGCATGCAAGTGTTAGTCCTAAGAACCTATGTAGGTTGATGAACAATAAGATGGAAATCAAAGAGAGGGAGGAACATGGTACGCTTTAGTGAAGGTTATTTTGTAAGGTTGTCTATATAGGACTCTCTCTCTCTCTCTCTAAACAATAAAATGTCTCGCACAAAAAATGATACCTAACCTATGAAAAATGATCCTCTAAAACAATATTCTCTCAAATGAGCTCTCTCAAAAAATACCTCTCAAGCTAATGCTCTCCTGAAAAAATGATTGCCTCTCAAAGTTCTCTCACATTTTTTCCTCTTGCTCTCAACTCCTCTCCAAAGTTGTTCCTCGCTTAAGCTAATACTCTTCCAAAATGATTCCCCCCTCCTCAAAGTCCTATCAAAGCTTACTTATATAGTACTCAAGAGTGTTGAACGTGGGGTCACTTCAGCCCAAAAAAACCTCTCCCTTATTTATTTCAAAATCCACATGTTATTGTCCAAGAAATCAGCATAATATACTTTCAAAATTCCTCTCCTTCCCTCTTTGTCATAAGATGACCGTTGTGTCTCAACAAGACTTCTCCTCCCTCTTTATTTCATGATTTGAACAATAAGACCTTCCCTTTTTATTTTTTTTGTCCGTTGGCATGTATAAAGAATGACAATAATTCCTCCTTCTTATAATTTGAATTTGAATGTTGGATGCCTATTTAGTGTATATGCGTGGGTCAACACTCATTTTCTTTAGTTATATTCCTTTTCTTTTCTTTTCTTTTCTTTGTCGAAGGCAACAAGAATCACCAATATTCTTCCAAATATATTTTAACTATGGGAGTAACAAAGAATCAGCAAAAACATTCACATTTTAATTCAATCAACCACAAAGATTATATTCAAATGTTTCTAACTTAACCTCTTTCACTTTGACATATGCATGGAAGCAATATGGATTCAAATAATCCATTCCTTTTTGGTTCTATTTAAGTTAAAAAATGAAGGCTTCCAATTTTATCTTCTTCTTCCATGTTAACAATTTATAGAAGATAATGTCTATAGAGCAAACTAAAGATCAAAATAAGTCTTCTTATTTCACTTTTGATTCCAAAATGTGGTAATCAAAAGGAATCAAGCAATATAAAGAATTCAAATATTATAATTACCTTTTCAATCCAATTTGAAATATTCCTTGTTGTTGCCCCCTAATTTCTCAAAGATGCCTAACGCATGTCTCCATGACCAACTTCAAATTTATATGTTTCTTTTCTCTCTTTATTATTTTTTCTTTATTTTATTTTATTCCTAAAAATCCTATAATGACAATATATTTTTTTGTGTTTTTATTTTTTAATTATTTTGTGGGGCCCGGACAAAATAGGGTGTTTACAGTTGTGATGTATTATATACAGAGATCATTGTATCAAATTTGGGGAGATGTCAATTTTCCTTAGCGATATTTCATATTGCGTTGGGAAGAAGGAGCTAGGAATGCTTTGATTTTCATTCTACAATATAATCACATACTTCAACTCTAACTGCTGACCTCTCCAAATACAGTAATATTTAATATAAATGGATTATAATTAAATACTGTCAATTCGATTTCAAAGTTTTTTTTTTTTGTATCAAAAAAAAGAACAAGCTAAAGCTAGGCAACATTACATTTCATAAACTCATGGATATAAGCATGGTCTATCTTGCGTTCATGACGTGTAAACGCACGGATATGATGCATTTTTTATTATTGAAACACCTATCGATATCCCTGCATTTACACGTCATAAACGCAGGAATAAGTGTTTCATACCTGTGTGCTTACAGGTGTAAGCGCAGGGACAGGTACATCCTTGCGTTTACACGTCTAAGCATAGGGTTCAACAAGCCGTGACAGAGTTTTTCAGTATTAGTGCATACTCCAAATTTTTATAACCTATTGGATAGAATATTTGTATGGTGTATTGCATGTTTTCTCTCTTATACACTATATTACTGGTGTATTATTTATAAAAACACATTGTTATCAAAAAAAGAAAAACACAAATAAGTTATATTTAAAAATGATATTTCATTGATTTTTTTTTCAAACTTTGAATAATAATAATCTTGATCATAACAATTATTTATTTAATATAATTAGTTTCAAAAATTATTCACTTTTAATATATTAACAATAACATTTTATTAAATTGTTTGAATTTATATATTAAAAAATCATTCCCAATAACGTCTAATTTAATTTTAAATATAATCATTTCATCATAGAAAAAGAGGTATATTTCAACCACCACATAGTTGCTCATTTTCTTTTCTCTTAATTTTGTCATACTCGTGGAAGCATGAAGAGTGATAACATTTTCTTCTCAGGTTTCTCCTCCTCTATTTTCTCTCCCTTTCTACTTTTCCTCTCATTACCCTTCAATCTATCATTTTTACATTTAAAGTTGTAGTTTACAGAATTGTTTGAACTTGTTTTTAAATCTGTCCTGTTGTAAACTTGCAACTAATTAATGTTAACTCACAAGTCACAATGCAAGTTCAATTCATACACGGAACTCACATGCATATTTACATTCGTAATTAGAAAAATTGTCTTTAGTCACTTCAAGTTTGTGGGAAATATTTTATTTAAACCTTCTTTGTGACTTTATATAAGATCCTTATTTGAACCTTCTTTATACAAATTGGTAATATAATAAAGTCTCTTAAATGTGTAAAACTATTAATATGTCTTAACGGGTATGAGCGTGACATATAAAGTCTCTTAATTTCTCTTTTGCAATTGTTTAAAAATACCCAAACTTTCTACGATTTTCTATTCTGTAAACACCAAAAACTGACCTTATTCTGATATAAAGGGTTCTTAATTAATTATTTGACGGTGTGCATGGAATTGGACCTAAGGCAGGACAAACTCAATGTAACCATGAACAGATGATAATGAGGGTAAAGAAAAAACATTGCCCAGGGTTCTGATTCAAATATTCAAAATAAGATATCAAACAAAGTCTTATAATCTTATTATTACCGAATATTAAAAGAGATGCACAAGGATCATCTCTAGCTACTTAGATAAATAAATACCACCCTAAGGTAATTAAGTTCCTTTCCTTTTTCTATATCCTTGTCTGACGCTTATCCATACTTCCTTCCTACTTGAAACAGCAGCAAAGCCAGTTACAAAAGCTTGCAAATGCTGATGTGCTGCATTTTTCCATTTCAAGCTTATAAAGAAAACTTGATGAATCATTCAAACTGGCTTTGCCCTTTCCAAGTCCAGGAAGCAAACTTGAGGATTCATTCCAAAGTGGGGTTTCCGGTGGAGAAATAAGAGAGTAGGAAACATTTCCTATAAAAAAAATTAAATTCATAATCATATTAGTGAAAACTCAATAAATAGATTAATAGAAGTATTAATGGTAATGTGGGGTTGAAGTATTGAAGTATCCGTTACCTGAACTTTGAATAGGAGCTGGCTTGAAACTTTTGCTCTTAAGTGTCATTGGAGTAAAAGTAACTGGTTGGATTTCCCAAGGGGAAACCGTGTCTGGCCTAGGAATTGCTGAAGGTTCATCCCAACAAACCTAGCATAGGAAGACATAATTTATATTTAAATTTAAAATGAAGATGATGCGAGTGACAGAAGCAATAGTAGACATATAATCAATAAAGACTAATAATTAACATCATACCTTCAAACACCTCCACTTGGAGTTGGGCCACTCCGGAGAGAAATCTCCGATATCAACAACAGTCCCGAAGAGGCTGATCAAATGAATCATAATACAACATAAAAACACAAATTTGGATGAAACATGACTCATTCCAACCATGACAAAACATGTTACCCCTGTTACTCAATACAAGACATGGTTGGTTAATTTAATTTATGGATATTAAGAAACAAAATAATTCACTTATTTATCGCTTATATTACAAGATCATTCTCTAAAATATGTACGATCACATGTGTATCTTTAGACTCTTGTATCAATTTATAAGTGAGGAAAATTAGATTGGAGAAAAACAACCAAAGTACATACCTTATCTCATGTGCGTCCTCACTTTGAAATCCCATCTTGAACTTCATTCCAACATTCATGTTATTGTTTACTGCCTCAAGATATTTGTTCAAAGGAATAACAAATGGGCTTGCACTAAAATGAAATATTGGTACAAAAAGGTTAATTAATATGATAATGATTTGTTTAGAACAAATCAAGATGTACATTAACCTAACCTTAGTTTGTAATGGACAGTAAACATTGTGTTAGTCGAGACTGCATAAGAGTAGGTAGCAAGCACTCTTGCAGGCATATTTTGTTCGGTTGTATTAACTAAACTTCCACAAGTGCGAGTGCTAGATGCCATTAAGTTTTTGAAAAATGAGATAATGTGTTCCTTCTCCAAATCAGTGGGTGGGTACGGATCATGAACTGTGGGATCCATCTGAAAAACCCATATAATGCACCTTTTAGTTATAAGGACATATTCTTGTTTTTGGGGAATGTTAAGTAATTTAAAGTTCTAATATTCCGATAGAGAAATTATGCGCATATATCCCCTTAATTTTCTCATCAATTAACCTAACGGATTGAGTGGTCTTAATGTAAGAAAATGTAAAAGGCAATAAATATTCTCACTTCTGTTTCTGGGAGAAGATCATAGCATAGGTAAATATCTTTGGTGTTTTCTTCAATCTACAAAATAAATAATTTCATGATAAATACGCATAATGAATACGTTAGTATACAAGCATGGTAATATAATGGTGACGAAAAATCGTCTGTACCAAAAGTCCAACGTTCAAGGTTCTACAAAGTGTCATTGAAGGCAGATTCATATGAGCGATTCTTGGGTCTAGTTCAATTTTTGTTGCAAAACCGATCTGCAAAATTAGAGATAAACAAATTTTCATATTTAGGTGAAATAAGAAAGATATCTTGGTCGAACTTTAAAAAAAAAATAATGACTTCATATAATGACAGCAATGGCACAAAAAAAATACTTGCTGTAGGTGGCCTTGGGGAAAGTATAGGCATCTTTCCCCCTCTAGGGGAGCATAGCAAGCAAGTGCCCCGAGCTCCTTGTACTCTTCGCCCAATCCTACCAAACAAAAATATGTTGGATAAGAAATTTTAAGAATATATATATCTCCATGTAATGGCTATAACAAATCATGAACATGAGAGGATGATGGTCAAAGGAAGCACTATGCTTTTGCATGTTTTAAGTATGGGAAGGAAAATAAAAAAGTTTCTTACCACATTTTGTTTTACAAATACAAATGTAACCACATATTTAGTTGGGAATTAATTGAACTGCTATATTTTACAAATAGAAATGACATTATGGGTATTAATCTCTACCATTTCAGAAGATTGCCAACCACCCAAATTAAAAATGCTAAAATTTTGGGCAGTTTTTCGTTGCTCAAACTTTCTCAGTAACCAAATAGAGAAAATCCTATGAAAAAATGTCCGACTATTGGCATATTTCCCCTTGATAACACTCTAGACCTTGAGATAGTAGCTCTCATGATACGCCATATATCAACATGAAAAATCAATTTGAATGTGAAAAACCCTCAAAATCCAAAGGTACAAAACAAAATGCTAAGAACAAAAAGTAGCTGCTCCTTCTACTTATATGGTCGCCTTAAAATGAATTGTACTTGGCTTGCTCACTAGCCACAAATTGAAACCAAATATAAAACCTTCATTCATAATTCTCTTAAGTAGCCTATCTTTATAATTAGAAAAACTATACTAGAATACTATAGAATGAAACATCTGAATAAAAAGTATGTACTTCATGAAAAGAATATGATTGAGACTAGATTTAATATGCTAAAATAAATAGCAAAATGTTCTCATCAAGATTAATCACAACAATTGTAGATCTTTCAAATAAGAGAAAATGACAATAAATAAAAAACACTATCCAATACCTTTTGCGATCGATATGGTTGATCTCGATTCCATTCTTAATTAGGGTCTCGATCGATTGCGGGGAATTAAGGGTTTGAGATCGGTAAAGATGATACAGAATGCCGATTTAGCTAGAACAAAATTCAAATCAATTGCATGATTTTTCAATAAGCTAAGGATCTAAATTTAAAAGAAATCACAATTAAAGAGAAATATACAAGTTATAAAAAAGAGAACTATACACTACTATACAAGAACAAGGATATCACTGATGGTAACAGAATTCAAAAGAAATTACAGCTTGAATATGGTGATTCAATGTTTTCTATGAAAGGGGATGCTAACGCAGATTGATCGAAGCGGTGGATCTAGGGTTTTCGGGAGGGCAGTGCTCACAATGAAAAAAGTGTCTTGAGTAGGGTTCAATTTATAGTGGGCGAGTTATCTCAATTGATTAATTAGTTTTTGTAAATGAAGTTATGTATATTAATTAAATGCACTTAATATAGAACACCAAACATGATCAAGGATTATCACCCAAATAATTAAATACATATCCTAGTTATAGCTTGAATAGTGTTTTTCTACAAAGCGTGATGATCTCACATACTGCTTTTAGAGAGGCAAAGCTCTTATTAATGAAAGGCTCCTAAATGGGATTCACTTTATAATATATAGTTTTCGAAATTATAATTAATTTTTGTAATAAAAAAAAGAAATTATAATTAATTTTTCTATAAACATTTACAAACGTAGACATTTACTCAATGACGACATATTCATTGATCAAATTTATCAAATATTCAACTAAGATCATAAACTTCTAATACATAGTCTAACAATATATCAAATATATCATTATCAACTAACATATTTTTCTTCGTTAATCTCGCATAAAAGGTTACTTCCTCTGATCCTAAATATAAGACTTAATTCAATTTTTTGGAAAATTTTTAATAAGTAAAATGAGTTAATTATAAATTGGTTTACCTAATTTTTCTCTTAAACTAGTTTATTTGACCTATAAACTAATGTATAATTTAAAAATATATCAAATATGTCATAATTTGACAATCTACTCCATTTGTTCCTAATATAAGTAACTTTCTAATTTTTCTAAACTTTTCCCAAATAAAACCGAATAATGCTTATCTATAATAAACAAGCAAGAGAGGGAGAGTGAGAATAAAGGTATATGGTTATAATAGATTAGTATTGTAATATCTTATGCAAATAATTACCTTAATTAGTATTCTTAATTCAATCAAATTAGTAAGTGATCTTATATTTAAGAACATGGAGAGTATTTTGCAACCTTAAACTCTCTAAAAAAAGTCAACTAAGTCTTATATTTAAATTTGAATGAAGTAATTGAGTCTTAGGAGTAGAGGGAGTAATTCTGAGTAGTAATTTAGAAATTATTTTTATTATGTTGCTTCACCTATGACTAATTTATCCTTAATAATTCTTTTCATCCTTTTATCCTTATTCCTTGTGTCGCCACCACAGGACACATATGTTACCCTCCTTCTCTTCTTCTTTTGCTCAATGTTTTCTCAAATTGCCCCCCAATACCTCAATTGAATGTGCTGAAAGAGAAGTAGTAGATAGCCTAACGGCTTTAAGTTTAGTGGCAAGAGTTGAATAATAAGTGATGAGTTGCCACCATGTCACGAGTTCGAAAACTGGGAAGGACATTCAGTTGAGAATGCCTCCATCAAGGTCTTATGTAGATGATCTACGGCTGGTATGAAGCGGGTGTCCCTGGAAACCTAGTCCCAAAGGGTTGTCAGCTCAGTAGCTAGAGGGAGGCAATGAATTCTCCTAAACTGGTATGTGACCCTGTGGAGTACTGATGTACGATGCCTTGACCTGAGATTGAGTTGAGTCTAAACTCTTTCCTAAACTTCTAAGATTACCAAAAAATAAAAGAAGTAGTACATAACCTCATCATCTAAGCCAAGCTTTGATCCCAAAGCTAATGTCTATTCTCACTCATGCTGCCTATTCTCTTTTTTTTGTTTAATCACTAAGCAGCTGGCTAATCCTCACTCGAAGAGTAGAAGTGTTGCCCACATACGTAAGCTTGTGCCGTCACCCAATAAGATTTGAACACGCACTACCACAGATTAGCCCATTTACATGCGCTTATTTTGGCCTTTACATGCGCTTATAAAGCGCATGTAGAGGGGGGCGCTGGTAAAGTCTCTACATGCGCTTTTTAAAAGCGCATGTAGAGGGGGGCTATACATGCGCTTAAAGCGCATGTAGAGGTATGTACCTCTACATGCGCTTTAAGCGCATGTACATCTACATGCGCTTAAAGCGCATGTAGAGGTACATACCTCTACATGCGCTTTAAGCGCATGTAGAGGTACATACCTTTACATACGCTTTAAGCGCATGTATAGAATGTTTTTTTTTTAAAAAAATTATTATAAATTTACATTATTTCCCAATATAACCACCAACTAGCAAATCGACCCCGGGAATCAAATACAATACATTTAATTAATACATGAGGAAATTAAACTATATAAAGAAAGTCAACAATAAATATAATGACCTACAAATTTATGTGACATTATACTATAATATTAAGGAACTATTAAACATCAAACCATAAAAGCTACCAAACAATAAGCATTTCTAAATACTTCTTTATACACAACATTAAAAGCGACATTGTATCATCCATTCCTCTAGATGGAATCACAACCTTCAATCCATTCTTACTCTTAACCCTTGATAAACCAACATAAAGCTGCCTTTGGATTTGAAAAGACCATCAATTCTCAGAAGGATTCATGTCTATTCTTGGAATTAGAACATTTTGATTTGGATGAGAGCCACTTAAGGTAATTGCCCCAGTAACTGTTTCAGACAAATGAGTAATGTGCAACCGATATAATAATGATGATTCATACAAACAACATTATGGCGTGTAAAACTATTAAGAAGCCATGAATTTCAATATCTGCATAGAAGAGAAAGAAGTATATAACAGAGTTCATGTATGTAAAAACAAAAAAAATAATTCATGTCTATAAATGAGGATCCTCACTCATTAACTACCCACAAACTGATCGCGCCATGTTATACTAAGAGGTGATACAAAAAGCCATATCAGCATGTGTGCAAAAGATGTAAACAATAAATGATAAGTGTACAAGCATAATCAGATTCAAGAGACCATAGTTGTTCCACCCAACTTCAAGAGAAATTACCAAAGAAAACAATGATTAATTGTGATCCCCAACTTCAAGAGGCAGACAACATGTCTTCATAAATTTCATGAGAAAATGGGGTCATGCCATTTATATAGACAAATGTTTTCATAAGAAGAAACAAAATTAAGATATAATGCATAAGTAATAAATTTTGAGCAATTTAAGACAAAAGCATTTCAAACAATTATTTTTGTTGGCTTGTGATGGAAATAGAGCATATATTGTTGCTAAATCAACCTGAAAGCAAATCTCATTCTCAACCGATGTGGTCATAAGTGAGTGGTTTTCAACTTAAACCTCAAGCTGAATGGTCCTATACTCATTATGAATGCAGTGGATCTTGTTCACAACTGTTTTTATGTTTGGCTTGTTTTTATCCAACACTACCTGAAAATGAAAATAGACAAATACAATGCAGATTACATTACAATCAGAATTGTGTCCTTGGGTGAAAAAATTTGTAACAGATGGTTGGATAACAATATCATTTTGTAAAAAATTGGAAAATAGCATGCAATGTAATTAGATGTGTTTGAGACATATGACAAGAATTGAGAGATTATTAAGTGGACCTCTTTTAGGTGGCAATATTATCACCCTAGTTTCCAAATGCTTTTATTTGAGAAAGAAATTACTTTGCAACTCAAAAAAATTTATAATCCCAAATGTATAAATTTTAAATAAAAGTCTCCAAATGTCCAGCCATGAGCAATGTATCAGGTTCAGTCAAAAAAAAAAGAAAGAAAGAAGATTTATGCATTTTTCCTAAAAATTTTCCAACTCAAACAAATAAACTTCTTTAATAGAACAGAATTAGGGAAATTTGAACACTTCATAAATCCCATTAAAACAGAACACGTAGTGCACAAGACATGCTCCATCCATCATATTCCTATTATAACTAAACAGATTTGGGCATGGGACGCAGGGTAGGTGAGAAAAGAAAATCAAGCAGATCTTCACATTCATCACAAAGTAACACTAACATAATCAGCCACTAGACAGAAAATTCAAACAGTAGGGAAGGGGCAAAGAAAGAGAGAAGCAGACAAGCTCAATGTAGCAAGAAATAGGAAATCCAAAATCTTCAAAGCATAAAGAATCTCACACATATGTTATATATATTATATACCCAAAAAAAAATCCCTAATCCCATATATTCGGTCCTCACTTAAAATCACTCTAATAAAAGAACAAAAGGTAAAACAAAAGAGGGAAGGCTCACCACAAGTTAAATCTTATCTTTCTTGCCCAAAAGAGGTGTTATTGGCGGCGAAATCAGCTTCCCATCAACGGAGGTCGTCGCTGGCGAACAGAACGAGACAGAGAAAGCGAAGAGAGCTTGAGAGGAAGGAGATGAAGTTTCATGATGAAGGAAAGGCGAGTATATGCGTGTGTTATAGGCGGCAGTGAGAAGAGAGGAGAGGAAAAGGGAAGAGATATATGGGAGGGTGAGAATGTGAAGAAGAAAAAGATGAAGAATGAGGTCCCCTTTTTTTAAGTGTGTATGCGGCTAGGGAAAAGAAAAAGAGAAAGAGTGGAAGAAGAGTTTAAATAGATGGCACATTAGGGTTTTGAGGCTAATTACAAAAACACCCTCTTTGGTTAAAGTGTTTCCTATTAGTGTGCTATTATCATTCTATATTTTAAATCTTTATATTTTCCAATTTGATTCTTAAAAATATAACACTAAACCATTTTTATGTTACCTTACCTCCCAAAATTATATCTCAATAAATATATCAATAATCAATAAGTCATTAATAGAAATTTTTCTCATCCTTTTTTCTGTTTTTTGTTCCAAATTTGAAATCACAAATTATGTATAGTCCCTTACATATATTTTTTTTTTCTAAAATAATACGTGTACCCGAAATAGTTTCCTATTTCTTCCATACCTTCAAACCAATAATAATAATAACTTCCTTTCCAAAAACTAAGGAATTAACCTAATTTATTTTATATATAAAATTAAGGATGTTGCAACTTTAAATAAAAACAAACTCCTAAATAATTTTGTATCTGCTTCCCTTCTATATTATATCCTAAATATAAATTTCTAAAATACTACATCCTTGATAGCCATTCATAAATATTCCTAAATGAAAGTCTAATACTAACTCATCTCGAAATATCACATCTTCCCCTTAGTCTCTTAATAACTCATCATACCCGATAATGCCACATTAATACTATCAACCTCAATCTTTAGTTGCCTTTAAATCTAAACAAAATTTCATCTATCTCCAAAAATCATGAATTCCATTGAAGAACAAGCCTTTACATGCGCTTTAAGCGCATGTATTGGCTTTCCTTTGTTATAATAATATTTTATGGCTTATACATGCGTTTAAAGCGCATGTAAAGACCAATGTCCATTTAATTATATGGATTTTATATGATTTGGTGCTTTTCAACTAAATTGTTTCAATACTTCATCTCAAAATGCTCAAATCTTGTGCTTGACAATATTATAGTGAATTCCATTGAAAAAAAGCCTTTACATGCGCTTTAAGCGCATGTAGAGGCTCTACATGCGCTTAAAGCGCATGTAGAGGTAGAAACACCCTGTACATGCGCTTAAAGCGCATGTAAAGGGTGTTTCACCAATTCCATAGCACCCAAAAGTGGTAATGGAGCCTTGAAACACTATGTCCACAAGCAGGGACACCTTATGAGGTATGAGGAGGACCTCTTATGCATGACTCCATGTTTTGCACTTCAGTAGTGCCTTTACATGCGCTTAAAGGGTGTTTGTGCCTTTACATGCGCTTAAAGCGCATGTAAAGGGTGTTTCCATATAATTTTGAGCTCTTCACCTAAGTTCATTTTATATTTTATCTCTAAATACTTAAATCCTTTTCTAGTCATTGTTTTAGTGAATTTTAATTGATGCACATTTCTATACATGCGCTTAAAGCGCATGTAGAGATAAGGCCTCTACATGCGCTTTAAGCGCATGTATAGATTCTTACCTGTACATGCGCTTAAAGCGCATGTAAAGGACCCTCTATACATGCGTTTCTTCTAAGCGCATGTAAAGGTGCGCTGGTAGAGGGACAATTTGTAGTAGTGACGCGTTCTCATCTTTACAGGATTGTAGCCAACTTTCAGCTCAATCACCTAACCATGGGTGTCTATTCTCTTGGTTTTGCCCTTCAACATGGATTATATATATCTTGCCTCCAGATTGATTTCCCATAATACAAGATTCCTTTTTTGGTTAATCACCTCTTGGTTTAATCCGTACTTGAGGGGTAGGAGTAAGATTATACCCTCTTCCAATGAGAACGTTTTCCGGGATTCGAACTCGCGTTCTCATCCTTACGTTTGTAAAGCACTTAGCAGCTCAACCAAGTACCCAATTGTTATACCCATTCTTTTTTTACATGAGCTTTTATTGGGTGTATAATATTCAAGGGAAAATCCCAAATAAATCCCTCCGAATATTCAAAAGGACAAGTGAGGAACCTAAACTTCCAAAAGGACCATGAAGGAACCAACACCATCTGTCATTTTAAAATTTTGCGAAAAGACAAAATTGCCTTAATCCTAAAACACAAATTCCTACCCCACCCTAAACTCACCCTAACACCCACTCTCTTTTCGCAATTTGTGTTTTAGGATGTGGGCAATTTTGTCTTTTCGCAAAACTTTAAAATGACAGATAGGTGCTAGTTCCTTCATGATCCTTTTGGAAGTTTAGGTTCCTTACTTGTCCTTTTGGGTATTCAGAGGGACTTATTTGGGATTTTCCCTAAGTTGATTCATGCTTTATAACACTAAAAAATAGGACAATTTTGCGACGGATTACGGAAACTTTTCCGACCGATTTCGCGATGGATTTTTCGACGGAAATATGCTCCGTGGATACTTGCGTCAGAGTATGAGATTTGTTTTTATTTTTTTTACGATATAATATATTAATTAATACGCATAAAAACCCAAACCTTACCACAAAAACCTACCTTCTTTCGCATTTCTCATCAATCTCAGCCTCAGGTACCAATTTTCTCTATTTCCTTTGTTTCTGTAATTATTTTATGCTCCATCTTTCATGTTTCTACTCTTTACTCGTTACTTACATTTTACTGTCGTCTATTCACTCTATTCTCTTCTCTTTCTCTGCTTAGGGTTTTCATATTCTGTCATTTTTGTCAATTCACATCTGTTTTCGAATTTTTGATTGAATTAGACATGTGAATTTCAAGTTCTGTAATTATTTTCGATAATTTATTTTCACTGTAGTCGAAAATCAAAGACAATGTCGACGGTGACGCAGAAAATCGAAGATGAGGTTCGTTTTCTTTTCTTTTTCCTTTTCTTTTTCTGTTAGAGGATTTTAGGGCTTTCCTTTTTGTCTTATACTCCCTCCGTTACTAAATATAAGATCTAATTTGATTGACTTTTTTTAGTTAAGAAAGCGAAATGGACCACTTAATCATCCCATATTTTGTACTCCCTCCGTTCTTAAATATAAGATCACTTTCCCTGATTTGAGTAGATTAAAGAAGTTAGTTAAGTTAATTATTTATACATGATATTGCCAATTTATCCTAACTATATACCTGTTCCTCACTATCTCTCTTTTCTTTGTTATTATAGATAAACATTGTAGGGTTAATTTGAGAAAAAATTGGGAAAAGTTAGAAAGTGATTTTAGAATTAGGAACAAGTTGAATTTTAAAAATGATCTTATATTTAGGAATGGAGGGAGTATATTATTAGATCATATGTTAGCTTATGAGTCAAATAAATTAGTTAAGATATAAATTGTATGTAAATCAATTTTTAATTAATTAATTTATTAAGCTTTCTTAGGATTATAAAAAAAAAAGCCAATTGGCTCTTATATGTAGGAATGAAGGGAGTAGCTTTTTCTTATTTAAGGAGCTTCGAACTTTTGCCTATTGAGAGAGAGTTGTTAGTATTTCTTTGGTTTATTGGTGGATTTTAGTTCATTTAAGTTAATCACTAAGCTTCAACTGAAGGGCTCACTTGACTCAACGGTAAGCTTACTTGCCGTGGAGTCTGAGGTCGTGGGTTCGAATCGCCACTTTACAAAAAGGTTGCCTAGTATATTTCCCTTCCCCAACTCCCTCACCAATTGGAAATTGGAACTGAGTTGACCCTTTTACTAAACTTCAACTAGGGAATGAATAGTCTCATTATTCTCAGAATGCTGTAAATCATATAACTGTGCTTCTCAAATGTCATGAGTTTCATCTTTACATTCTTTTATTCTATCTCTGAGGACTGCATAGCATTATAAAAAAACTTGTCAAGTTTTTGAGTGTGGTATATGCTTTTGGCTGTTACTTAATTTCTCTCCTGCACCACCAACTAAGGGGAACACACTTATCATCTAATTATATATTACCAAGTAGAATGGAATCAACATCACATTGACTTCAAGGAAAAGTGAGTACCTTGCCACCTTGAGTTTGCTGCATAACAGAGTCGAACTGACCACGAGCCAATAGCACATACCCAGCTAGCCTCCCTGTCAATCTAGCAATCTTTGGCAAATCCTTTGGGCCTATTTGTAGATCATGTGGTGGATAAGTAATATGAAATCATCCCATGTTATCATAACATTTTCATTCTTGGAATTTCTGGTTCTTCCTTTATGGTGGTATTTTCTGTGAGCTCATATATGTTATTGCATCTTTATATCAGATATGTATAGGGGTTAGTTTGAAAATTCTGTTCATTTCTCTCTGGTTTGACTTGCTGAGTGTAATGAAAATGGAGTAAATTATTTTATGAATCAGATTGCATATTGAGCTAATGATTTTGCTTCTTTATGTGTTATTTAGGTTAGGTTTTAGTTTGAGATTTCATTATGAGTTTGAAAAACCTTATGCCCTGCTGAATTGAGTTTGCAAGCAGATTTGCTTATATGGTACATGATCCAGCCTTTTTGTTTGTGTTTACTGTAAATAGTCATGAATAAGAATAAGATACTGATTTGATTGCGCACGTAAAACAAGTTGAGACAAGGAAGGGCAATAGTTAGAAAATGTAGTTCCTTGAAATGTAGGGATAATAAGATAAGAATTCTAACTTTGTTGCTATGATTCATTTTGATTCATGAAATTATCATTTCTTGGGAGTTGCCATTTTGGGAAAGTAATTAACTCTATTAGTCACAACCTACTTGCTATGATTCTTTACAAGTAACTTAGTTTTTCATTGCTTATGGTAAATGAGATGGTCTTGAGGAGTTGAGGAGCTATTGTCAGTGTTTTCAACTTGAGTATTTGTGTGACTTGGTAGCTTTCTGTGACTATTATTGCTTGGTGATATGAATTATATTGGCTTTTCAGGAATCTTTAGATGCTGAATCTTGTGCTCCTTCACAACTAAATGATAATGAGTTGTGTTTGCAAGTCGTAGGTGGTAGAAACAAAAAAGGTCACATCTATGGGCTTTGTTCTCATTGTCAAAGTGTTTCTAGCTCACCGTCCATCAACTCAAGAGTGATCAGTAATACATATCAACATCTCAAGATAGCAGAACTCTCAAAAGATACAAAAGAGCTTAAAAAACAACTTAGACAATTAAATCATAAATTCGACAAACTTGTTTCTGTGTTGGAAAAATATGGATTTGATTTGCAAGGTATCAATGATACAAGTGAAGATGAAGATAATCAAAGTTGAGATGACATTCATGGACTTCAGTTGATATTATAGATTTGAGAACCATTTGTGACATTACTAGCTTTTTGAAATTCATTTCCTTGTGTTATGATATTTTAGCTTGTGTTACCTTATATGGATTTAATATTATGGATGTACTTCTATTTTAATCTGGTTATAATCTGGTTATTATTGTCCATCTTCTTGACTTCAATTCAATTTTATAATAATTTATTGAAAAAATGTGCTCAGAAATATATAAAGGGACAAATTTCAATGTAAAAATTGTCACTAATTTAGCAATGGAATTTCTATCACAAACATCAAAGGGTTTGTTTATTTTTGTGGGTTCTAGATATTATTATGTCTTTAGGAGGGAATAATATATATGTGTAAAAGGCATACCTTAAGTTTTGACAATTATTATTCTCGACCAAAAAAAAAAAGATTTGACAATTATTGGCTGAAGCTTTTATATGCTATCATTTCTTACCTGATTTTGCTTCCGGGGCTTATGTCTCCAGACATTTACCCAGCAACATTTCTTCTTATAAGGTACTCTCTCCGGTCCTATTTATAAGTCGCCAACCACCCATATTGTACAAACTAAGGAATGGTGGTTAGTGGCGGTTGCATCATTAAATTGGTCTTGTTTTATTTTTCATTTCCATCTTTACCCCTCCTCACAACTATTAAATGTGTCATAATGAGGCAAGTAAAAGTAAATGCATAGATCTCTTATTTCAATGACAGGGGCATATTTGGAAAACTTTAATTAATGAGTTAGTTAGTGGTAGTTGGCGACTTATATTAAGGACCAAAATTTAGTGGCGGTTGGCGACTTATAAATAGGACCGGAGGGAGTACCATCCTTTTCTCTCATCACTCGTTAATGATTTAGTTGATAACTAGCTCCTAGTACCAATTGTTTCTAGCTACTTTTTCTTCCTTTTTTTACATCTAATTATCTACATATTTATATGACTAGATGTTGATTTTATGCTTCGAGACATTGTTCTCGTTGAGATTTTCTAGAGCTGTTTAATTACAATGCATATAATTTTCTCAAATTTCTAAATATTTCAAGGAATTCAGATGAATTCAATGATGTTAACCGTTGTGAGAAAGCTCAAGGAAAAGGAGACCAGAGCACATTTTTTCCATCACTTCTCATGCCAGAAGTACTAGTTTATACAGACTGATTCTTATTTGAACAAGATATAGTTATATTTATTTTCTAATGTATGTATGCCCTGATAAAAGCCTTACATTCACTATTCTTCATTTTCCCCCTTTTTCCTTTTCATTACTTTGTTTATTCATTACTAAATTATTCATTGAGCACTTTTTTTTGATACACGATCAAGGTATCCCCTCACGCGACAAGTGAGGGACTAATCCCCCGCTGATTTGTAGGCACCTCAAAGGGTGGGACAGCTGGCCTGAGAGATTTAATGTTTCTCCATACCCAACGTCAGGGATCGAACCCCAGACAATTGGTTAAGGGTGAATGAGTCCTTGCCACTCAACCACACACCTCAGGTTATTCATTGAGCACTTTTTCTCTATCTATAAAAGAAACCCCAAAAAATTGCATTTTCATTTAAAAACAATAATTTCATTTGCGTTTAGAATTTATATTTGCGATCACCTTTAACCATTGTGGAGTCATTTTGTTCTCATCATGTCCCGTCCTGCTCCATCAATACTCTTGCAAACAAACTTAACATTAGTTAAATGTACTAAATATCAAGTTTTGTGAGCTAACAAAATCGAATTGCTCATCATGTTATTTGATACCTAAATAAATAAATGTTAAATTGAAATTAGATTATTATGTTTGATGTTTACTACCCTTGGTCCTATATATAAGCATCTTCTAAAAATTTCACAAGTAGTCTTAATTCATCAAGTTGACTTAGATACTACATCACATGATATTATTATTGTGTTTTATCAATAACCTTTAGATAGATTGTTTACCAAAATATATCCTATTCAACAACTATATATATTGATTAGTCTCGTTGATCTTCATAGTTTTGTTTCCCTTCTTATTTGCATCTCTAGCACCGTTTTATTTTCAGTAAACACCAAAACGACCCTTCTTGTGATACATACAAACATTTGAAATAATTATTAATGGTATTGAGTGAAATAAATCAGCTGCATACGACCATCATGTCTTGAAAAGACATAATATAACTAATTTAATTGGAAAAAAGAATTCATAATTTATATAATGGTGCATCAATATGGGACCTAAGGTAGGAATACCCAATGATACACATGATCAAATGATAATAAGGGTAAAGATAAACATTGCACAAATTAAAGTATGACATTCAAATATTCAAATACATATATCTAACAAAGTCTTATTATTATAGCAAATACTGAAAGAGATCCACACGGATCTCGCTACTTAGATAAAGAAATACCACCCTAGGGAAAATCACTTTCCCTTTTTATTATCCTTGTTTGACTTTTATCCATAGCCCCTCCTACTTGAAACAGCAGCAAAGCCAGTTACAAAAGCTTGCAAATATTGATGCGCTGCATTTTTCCATTTCAATATCATAAAGAAAACTTGAAGAAACATACAAACTGGCTTTTTTCTTTCCAAGTTTAGAGAGCAAACATGAGGATTCATTCCAAATTGGAGGTTCAGGTGGAGAAGTTGGAGAGTTGGAAGCAATTCCTGCACAAAATTTAATTCATAATCATGTTAGTACAAACTCAATAAATACATTAATGGAAGTGTTAATGTTAATAATGTGGGGTTGAAGTATCCCTTACTTGAACTTTGAATATGAGCATGTTTCAAACTTTTGCTCTTAAGTGCCATCAGATCAGAGACATAATATCCAGCATCACAAGAAGTAACAGGCTGAATTTCCCATGGAGAAACTCTTTCAGGCCTTGGAATTGATGCAGGTTCATCCCAATGAACCTAATATAGGAAGACAAAATGTATGTTTAAAATGAAGATTATGTGAGTAAAGAGAAGAAACATTAGCTAGACGCATAATTAATTAAGACTACTATCAAACCTTCAAACACCTCCACTTGGAGTCCGGCCAGTTCGGAGAGAAATCTCCAATATCAACAACAGTCCCGAAGAAACTAATCAAAGAAATCATAATAGGACATTAAAACACATATTTTGGATGTAACATGACACACTGCAACCATGACAAGAACATACTCCTCTTGGTACTTGATACATGACATAATTAATTAATTAATTTTTAGATATTAAGAAACTAAATAATTTACTTAATTATATTGCATGTGTTACAAGATCTTTCTCTGAAACAAACATGTGTGTCTTTAGAGTCTATACCTTTTCTCATGTGATGAGTCCTCATCATTCTGAAATGTCATCTTGAACTTCATGCCAACATGAATGTTATTGTTCATTGCCTCAAGATATTTGTTCAAAGGAATGACGAATGGGCTTGCACTGATATCAAACATTGGTAAAAAAGGTTAATTAATATGTTAATGATTTGTGTAGAACAAATCAAGATGTGCACAAACCTAACCTTTGTTTGTAAGGAACAGTAAACATTGTGCCAGTTGAGACTGCATGAGAATAGGTAGAAAGGACTTCTAAGGGCATACATTGGGCAAGAGGTATAGGGGAACCTTCCCCTGTGTTTGTTTGAGATGCCAAGGTTTTGAAGAAAGAAGTGATTTCTTTCCTCCTTAGTTCATCTTGTGGGTATGGATCAGGAACAGTTGGATCTGTCTGGAAAATCCATAAAAATGCACTTCTTAGTTATAAGGACATATTCTTAGGGGGTTAAGTAATTTGAAGATATGATATTCCTATAGAGCAATTATGTGCATATATTCTGCTTCAAATACTCATTAACCTAATAGATTGAATGGTCATGAAGTAAAAAAATGTAGAAGGCAATAAATATTCTCACTTCTGTTGCTGGGAGAATTTCGTAGCATAGGTAAATATCTTTGGTGTTTTCTTCGAGCTACAAAATAAATAATTCCAAGATGAGTAAATATAATGAATAGGACAATTAACAAATAAGAGGTAATATAAATGTGGCGAAAAATCCTGTATACCAAAAGTCCAATGTTCAAGGTTCTACAAAGTGTCGCTGAAGGCAGATTCAGATCAGCAATCTTTGGTTCAAATTCACTTTTTGTTGAAAAACCTTGCTGCAAAAATTAGAGATAAATAAATTTTCATAGTTAAGTGAAATAATAAAGATATCTAGATTGAACTTTAAGAAAATTATGAGTTAGAATAATGACGACAATGACACAAAAAATTACTTGTTCCAGGTGTCCTTGGGGAAAGTATAGGCATCTCTCCCCCTCCCAGGAAGCAAAGCAAGCAATGGCTTGACATTTTTTCCATAAGTTCTTGTTTTCTTCACCGAAACCTGCCAAACAAAATACATTGGATAAAAATTTTTAAGATTATATATCTCCGTGTAATGGCTATAATAAATAATGAACATGAGATGATGGTCAAAGGAAGCATTATGCTTTTGCATGTTTTAAGTATGTGAAGGAAAATAAAATAGTTTCTTAATACCACATTTTGTTTTAAAAAACAAATGCTACCACATACATAGTTGGCAATTAATTGAAGAGCTACAATAATTTACGAATCGAAATAACATTATGGGTATTAATCTCTTTCATTTCAAAAGATTTCCCGACACACAAAATTACTAAAAATTTGGCCATTTTATTTCTCTCTTCAAACTTTCAGTAGCCAAACAGAGAAAATCCTATGAAAATATTTTCAACCATTGACTTATATTTTCCCATGACTTATATTTTCCCATGCTCACTAGACCTTGATATAACACTCAAAATATGACATGAATCAACATGAAAATCAAATTGAATGTGATAAAAAACACCCAAAATCTAAAAGTACAAAACAAAATTTAAAGAACAAAAAGTAGCTGCTCCTTCTACCTTCTTGCACAATTAAAACGAATTGTTCTTGGCTTTCTCACTAGCCACAAATTGAAACCAATTATAATACCTTCATTTAAGTATCTCTTCAAGATCCTAATTTTGTTATTACAAAAACAATACAATGAAACTACAAAATGGAACAACTGAAAGAGTATGTACTTCATGAAAAGAATATGATTGAGACTAGATCTTATATGCTCAAGTGAAAGAGCACAACGTTCTCATCAAGATTAATCGCAACAATTGTAGAGTTTTCCAGTAAGGGGAAATGGTAATAAATAAAAAACTGTGATACCTTTTGTAGCCAACATGGTTGATCTCGATTCCATTCTTATCTAGCGCCTCGATTACGATCAATTAGGGGCTATAGAGATCGGTGAAGATGATACCAAATGTCAATTTAGCTTGAACATAATCCAAATCATTCACATGATTATTCAATAAGAAAAGGATCGATGAATTTACGAGAAATCACAATTAAAGAGAACTATACAAGCAAGTCATTATAGAGTATACACTACCATACAAGAAACAAGGATTATTACCGATAGCTAGCCGAATTCAAAAAGAAATTATAACTTGAATATGATGATTCTTTTCTATGAAAGGGGATGCTAATGCGGGCTAGGTAATTCGGGAAATTTTCCACACAAGATCGAAGCGGTGGATTAGGGTTCTCAAGAGGCGGTGCTCAGAATGAAAAAAATCTCTTGAGTAGGGTTCAATTTATAGAGGGTGAGTGATCTCAATTGCTTAATTAATTGTTGTAAATGTAGTTATTATGTATCTTAATCAAATGCACTTAATATAGAACACCATACCAGAACAAGAATTATCACCAAAATAGCCAATTACAAACCCTTGTTATAGCTTAAATGGGGTGAATTTGGTGTTTTTCTACTAAGCTTGATGTTTGTAGTGACTAATTTTATAGAGCTGAAATTCTTATTGATTAATAAAGGTCGAAGGTCTATTTTTGATATATAACTAGTGTTGAAGGATCAACAATATTACATAATTATTATTTTAAGATTTAACAATGATACCCAAGGATAAACACATATTTTCCTTAATATGACAATAAGATTAAACGTAAAATGTCTAAAATGCCATTATAATTAAATATGGATTTTAATTTAAGGGGTAATTAATTAGAAGTCTCACGGTAGGGACATTATTAATGTTTGGTCCCATTAGGAACTTGACTTTATTTATGTTAGAATGGCAAAAGACTATGTTGCCCTTTTAAACTTCTATCACCTCACTCTCCACCTCTCAGTCCACTCACACACATTCCCTCTCTCCCCATGGCTCCTACCAAGTCATCCGCTAAGGAAACCATTGTATCAAGCTTCAATAACTACAAGATTCGAAGTAATCAAATTACACCGCCGAAAATCGAATCCAAATTCTGAAACAGTCACATTAAGGAGAGGAGAATGGGGAACCAATTTCAGTGGCAGATTTTAACTTTAGTCTTTGACGACAGAAATTTCGAATTTAACTTTAAATGCTTCATCTTCGTCTTTAATTTTGTAACATTGTCATTCCCGTTGGCTCTAGTTTGGGTCTCAAGTAGCTTACTTAGCCTTGACTTTCTGGGATTTTTTCTATGATTTCAATTTATGGTGATTAGATTTCTCTTGTTCTTATGGTTGGCCTTCTACAATTTGCAAAAGAAGATGAAGCACTGCTAGTAGTAATTTTGTCCTTAATTACGGGAGGTGCTTTGCAGGAAGGAAATGGAGAGTGGGTGCCTGGGTGGTGCGAGTGAGCTAGGACAAGGGAAAGGGAATTCAAAAGGGTAAGATGGTCTTTTGCCATTCACACCTAATTAAAATAAAGTCCTTAGAGGCCTTGCTTTAATTTGGAGATTTAGTGGGACAAAACATCAATTATGTCCCTACCATGCAACTTCTAATTAATTACCTTGAATTTTATTTTATTTTAATAAGGGTATTTTGGACTTTTCACGTTTAATCTTATTGTCATATTATGGAAAATCTTATTGTTGATTTCAATGTAAAAGTTGGGTATCAGACTATTAGTATCCCGATAAACCTTGAAATAGTTACTGACTTACTGCCTCTGATCCTTATTATAAGTCACCAATTACCTATAATTTTTTTCCAAATTTACTTTGTTATTAGTAGAGATTCAAAATTGAAAATGTGAAACACATCATTTAATGAAGGGTGAAGTTAGAAAAAATGGAAAATTTAACATGAATTTTAAGACTCAACTACCATTTCTTGGTATGTGAGAAATGAATAGTTGGTGACTTATAATAAAGATTAGAGAGAGTATGTACTATTGTTGATTCTCGGGCAATAGTTATGTATCAAAAATGAATTTTCGCTCAATAATAAAAGACTCCTAGGTGGGGTTTTGCTTTATAATTTATAGATTTTAGTTATTTAACCAAATACTTAAGCATGATAAATTCTCAAATTATGATCTTCTCAATTAATCTCCTCCCCGTTTTGGCCAAAAAATAAATGATCTCCTCTCCTGGCCTACACTTACACTCTGTACATGAGACCTCATAGGAGTAACGGAGCAGTATGCATTCTTGAGGCTCAACGGCACTACCAAATGTGACAGAGGAATGAAGTCTGCTATGTTTTTCTGGCCCTTCCATTCGTTTGCTTTTTTTTTTATTTCTCCTTCATTGTCAATGACATTGAACTAATCCGAATCGAGAGATAGTAAGAACTATTTATAAGTCACCCCTCATTTCAAATGGGCATGTCTTTTTTTGGATTGGTTTATAAATACTCCATTCATTCCAAAATATAAGAATGTTTGACTTTTCCGTAGAAATTAAGGAAGCAAATTAGATAAGGGAAAATTCTAAATAAAATATTCTGAATGTGCAAAAAGACAAATCATAAACTAGAACCTAAATTGAGATTATGAAATGTTGTACAATGATCCAAGCACCATTCTCCTTGTTATTCTCTTTCTTTTATACACCCAATTGCCCCACCCATCCCCACAAAAAGCTAACGTCTCCGCCCTAACCCCCCAACCTCCACCGCCTCCCGCCCCAACCCACCCCAATAGATGTGACTATATTATAATTAGATAATTACATTATAATATAGTCACATATAATTAGAAGATAAGTTGATTTATAAATATAATAAATTACTTTTTTTTAAAAAATAACTACAATAATTTAAAATATTAATTTTACATCTTTAATTTCTCCAAAAATAACTTTAGAAGTCTTAAAAAAACTACTCCCTCCATTCCTAAATGTAAGATCATTTTTTAAATTCAACTTGATCCTAATTATAATTATAAGATCATTTTCTACCTTTTTTTCATCTTTTTCCAAAATCAACCATATAATGCTTATCTATAAGAGAGAGTGAGGATAAAGGTATATAGTTGGAATAAATTGGTAATATCACGTATCTTAATCAATTCAAATTAAGGAAAGTGATCTTATCTTATATTTAATAACAGATAGTCTTCCTATCCGTTTCCTTTATCCTTCTTCCTTGTGTGGCTACACCCACATCAATACTCTCTCTCTCTCTCTCTCTCTCCTCCATGGCCTTCTCTTCTTCTTGTCCTTCCAATTTTGCCCTCACTCCTTCCCTCCACTCCCACACTCCTCTCCTCTCTTCTTCTTCTGCTTCACTCTCCTTCACTTCTCTTCACTCTCACCGTTTTCCCAAACTGCCCCTCAACACTTCCATCCAATGTGCTGAAAGAGAAGTCGCAGCCTCATCTTCTAAGGCAGCCTTTGACCCCAAGGTTGGTGTCTCTGTTTATAAGCCTAAGTCTTACGAAGTTCTCGTCTCTGATGCTGCCACTTCTCTTGCCTTTGCTCTTCATGATGGCTTCTCTCGCCTCGAGATTGATTTCCCGTAATACCCTTCTTCTCTTTCTGACTTTTTTTGTCTGCATGAACTCCAATTATGTATGTATGTGTGTGTACACACACACACATATATACTCCCTCCCTTCCTAAATACTCCCTCTGGTCCTAAATATAAGACCTAATTGGCTTTTTTGAAAATCCTAAAAAAAAGGCAAAATAAGTTAATTATAAATTGATTTACCTAATTTTTTCCCTTAAACTAGTTTATTAATTTTACTTATAAACTAATGGATAATCTAAAAATATATCAAATATGTCATGATTTAATAGACTATTTTGTAACCTTAACCTCTCCAAAAAAAAGTCATCTAGGTCCTATATTTAGGACCGGACGTAGTATAAACATAGAAGAGTTAGTTCACTTTTTTTTTTTGAGAAGCTAATGAAGCTATCATCTTTTAGATTATAAGTCAAATAAACTAGTTCAAACAAAAATTTATTAAAATCAATTTTTAATCAACTTATTTTGCTTTCTTAAGATTTTAGCTCTTATATTTAGGAACAAAGTGATATATATATATATATAAACTTCATTGCTTTATGCTTGGGTTTTGACTTTTGAGTTAGTTTGCGTGCTGCCCTGTGTATTTTTATTTTATTATTAATGTATATAACATGAAGGGCTGAATTGGCTCAACGGTGTGCGCTTACATCTGAGTTTGTGGGTTCAAATCAGTCTCTGTGTATAAAGCATCGCTAAAGTTGTCTAATATATTCTCTCTGCCATTACCCTCACCAAATGGGACTAGAACGGGAACTGGAACTGGTTGGCCCTTAGTAATGGGTATAACATAAATATAGCAGGGACACATGAAGTGGTGTTTGATTGTTTTTAAATAAGTTAGTGATGGCTGATGACTTTGCAACTGATAGCAAAGATGTGTTGAGATATGAAAAGCTGGGTTTTATGCAAACATATTTTGATACATTTATAGGGTGTTTTTCTTTACAAATGACAGTTGCATTGGGATTTTGAATGTTGACAAAGCTTAAGCAAAGGCTAATATGTAAGTGTAATTTAATTAAAAGAATGCTGGACTAAATTGATTAACAGAATGAAAAAGAGAGTTTTAAAAATTAATTGGACTGAATTTGGACATTAAATAAAGTTAGGTGACACCATTCTATTGGAAATAGAACATTGGATGATTCTTCTTGTTCATTGGAAATTTGGAATAGTGTGTTTGACCTGACACTTTTAGAATTTTGGCTGGGGAGAAGATTTGTGGAATGGTAAAACTTAAAGCAGTATAATTGAATTTAACACTTTAGCATATGCAAAATTAGCACCCATTTTTTCATTCAAAAGTGAAATGTAATTCTGAGTTCTTTGTGAAAATATTACTAGCCAAAATAAGTGAATCTTGTATGTTAACATATCATCATCGCATTTGTCTAACATAAATTTTCTTTTGCATTATCCTTTTTTGTGTTTGCATGATTTTGTACTAAATTTGATAATATCTGCATTCTTTCTCTCTAGTCGTGTAATTCATAGAATATATGCAATATATGATGAAATACTCTCTAATTCAATAAATCATATTTATAATGTTCATACTGGTTATCAGTCATCGGGAAGTATGCACTTATAATGCGCATACTCTCATGTGTTAATGCCCTATCAATGCTTAGTTTATTTCTGTGGGTTCTAGATAATATTATTGCTTTTAAGCGGGAACAATATATGTAAAAGGCATACCTTAGGTTTTGACATCAGTGGCTTCAGCTTTTATATGCTATTATTTATTTACCTGATTTTGCTTCGGGGCTCATGTCTCCAGGCCTTTGCCCAGCAGCATTTCCTCTTATAAGGTACCATCCTTTTCTCTCATGACTTATTAGTGATTAAGTTAATAACTCATGTCAATTCATCAATTGTCAATCTTTATATTCTTTTCCATCTTAGATTTTAGTAATGGTTGCAATTAGACAGGTTAGGTGTATTGTAATGAGTGAGTCAAATTCGACCTGTCGACATTCTTACAATTAGGGGTGGCCAAACGGTTATTCGGTTCAAAACCGAACCGAAAGCCGAAAACGACCTAAAATGAAAGCCGAAACATTGAATAACCGAAACCGAAAAACCGAAATGCTACAAGAAAAACCGAAAACAATTAGCTTTCTCACATTTTTTTGTGCTAACACAACCATTTTACAAAGGAAACTGAAAAAACGAAACCGAAAACCGATAAACCAAACAAAAAAACTATCTAAAACGAAAACCAAAACCGAAGAGTATGGGAAATGGAAACCGAAACCGAAACCGAAAACCGAAAAACCGAAACCGAAAAACGGAAACTCATTTGGTTTGGTTTAGTTTTCGGTTTTCGGTTTAATTTGCCCACCCCTACTTACAATGCAGTAAAAATATTTTAAAATGATCTCAATGGAGCACTAATTTATGGATGCTGTCCAATGTATAATTTGTCGATAACAATCAATTACAAGTTGGACCCAATATGATTGTATCCTTTTATTTCATTATACCTAACGGGTAATATTCAGTGGATGCGTTATTGGATTCATGAATAATGGCTATAAGCGTGCACTAGTCTTGTCTGATGAGTGATAAAATTCTTGATGCTTAAATTCATGGCCTATGCCTATATGATAACCTATATCTTATTGTAGATCGATATATTAATCCTTATCTACTGTTTCTTTTTCATATTTTATTTTAATGACTATTATGCTTATAATATCTTGTGTTTATACTTTTTTCTCCTTTTTAATTTCTAATTATCTACCTATTTATATTGCTAGATTTTGATTTCATGCTTCGAGACATTATTCTCATTGACATTTTCTAGACCTGTGTAGGCATATTTGCTTAATTTCAATGCACATAATTTTCTCAAATTTCTAAATATTTCAAGGGATCTTCAGATGAATTCAATGATGCCAACATTCAGCTTGCCTTGGCTGTTGTGAAAAAGCTTCAGGAAAAGAAGGAGACCAGAGCTCGCATTGTAAGAAGACATACTTCTTCCTTCACTTTCCATGCCAGAAGTACTAGTTTACTGTTGGAAATATTAAATATATAGAAAGTAAAATATGAAGGCAACAACAGAAGGCGTGATTCTGGCCAGTAGGCATGCGTAATGTGAAAGGGGTATTATGGCGAATTGTTGTGTGGGACGGTTAGTGGAGAAAAAATGGCTATATTAGTAGGCAGCATAGTAGAAGAGAGGCATGAAAAATGTATTGAGTGAATTGTGGGAGAGTGGGAGGTGCCTCTCGAAAGCATCTTCGTTGTTGTTCTTTCTTTTTTGGTATTTCAATTGTATTAGGATCACCTCCAGTAGATTTACACTCTGTGGAGGGAGTTTTCTTGTTTCCATCATTTACACACTGATTCATATTTGAACAAGATATAATTATATTTCTCTTCTAATGTAGGTATTTCCTGACAAGCCAGAGAAACGACGGGCCACTGAGTTGTTTAAAGCGGCACTGGATTCGGTAAAAAGAATTGCATCCACTATTTTTCATTTTTTATTTCTTTTTTATGTTGTTAGCGCCTATGTTTATAGCTGGTTCTTAGCCTGAGTCAAAGGATGAGGGTTTTTTTAGTCCTTAACAGCCAATGTAAAACCTTGCGGAATCTCATGAACTTGGATCCATGACAATGGCATTGTACAATCCATGTATCTGACCCCATCTAGTCGGATAAGACTTTGTTGTTGTTGTCTTTTAGGTTATTAAGATGGGAGAAACTGATTGAATTCCAATTCCACATTATATTCTTTTGTACTGGCCCAATCAAATGTCATCTTCAGAAAATTCTTTCCAATATTATCTCTCCAAGTAGCCATAACAATTAAAAAAATGCCCAAAACGTATCTCCCTCATTTTTAAATTTTAAGTTGTTCTTTGAAGAGTGATTTGTTGTTATTCTTCAGGTTGATGGCATCACCATAGGTTCTCTGGATGATGTCCCTGGTGGACCTATCACTTCATTTTTCAGATCTATTAGAGACACCCTTGATTTTGACTTTGAAGATGAGAATGAAGGCAAGTATTGGGGAGGGGGAACATTTCTGTGACTATTGTAGGGTGTCCCTGGTAGAATTAAAATATGAAGGTACAAAGCAAGGAATAAATATGAGGGGATATATCTCTACCGATCATAAGTCACTTTGCTAAATTTTTTCCTCTGCACTTTCGACTTACCGTTGTACTCCTACCAAGTGTACTCTCATTCTTAAGATATATCTTGTTAACATGAAGTGTAGGCTTGTGTCACTTGACCATTATTAAAAGAATTAGTTTGACCCTTGTGTTTCCTACTAATGCAGGTCGTTGGCAGTCCAATGAGCCCCCTACACTCTACATATTCATTAATTGTAGTACAAAAGATCTTGCTTACATAGAGCAGTATGTGGTATGTTAACTTTTGAATAAAAACATTTGTGCTGTTCTCAATGATTTAATTATATATTACTGAACCGAATCTACTATATCCGCGGCAGGCTGCTTTAATATGAGGCATATCATCAATGATTAGTTGTAACTTATTGGATTGTGCAGGAAAAATTTGCTATTTCAGCGCCAATACTTCTTTTTAATCTTGAACTGGAAACCCTTCGGTATAATCTCGTCACTTTTTTTTTATTTTGATCTTTGTCTGTATCCTTAAATACATTTATTAGTGACAGACTATAGCAATTGACTTTACAGTGCTGACTTAGGCCTTCTGGGCTTTCCACCTAAAGATTTGCAGTACCGCTTTCTTTGTCAATTCACTCCTGTGTTCTATATTCGAATCAGAGACTATTCAAAGGTACCTCTTTATTTTATCTTTTTTTTAGGTCAAAATGCCCATAAACCTTTCTCAAAAGTGTGCCTAGTACCATGAACCTTTTTTGGTGCAAAAATACCAATGAACTTTTGGAAATGTGGAAAAGATACCATGTCTATTAACAGAAATACCAGTGAACCCTTCAGCCTTACCAATCACCGTAATGTCTCTCTCATCTCTCTCACCATGCCGTACATCTTTCTAATTGGGATTATTGAGCTCTGCAAAGTGAAGAAGATGTAGGAAGAGAGTAATAAGGTGAATAAAGGTTCGCTTGCCATTCAGGTGGGTTTGGCTGGCGTCAAAGAAGGCAGCCTCCCTCAGGCTCCATGTCTTTACATCTAATCTCTGTCATCCGCCTTCTCGATATAGCTCATGATCTTTACAGTTACCACACCAGTGGCCCCATCCACCTCCCTTGCTCCAGCCGTAACTTCGTCCATTTCCAGTGGCTCATTGAGAAAGAATCCGGCCACCAACACCACCACCACCACCATTGAAGGAGGAGGGAGCAAAGAATTCAGTTTGTGTGGCAACAGAGCAAGAAAGGTTTATTCAGAAAGGTATATTGTAATGATAGAGCAAAGGGAGGAATGGTGAGAAAGATATAGATTATTGTCTAAGAGCAGAGAACTTGCTAATAGCTAACATGCGGCACTTCATGGACCCACAAATTCAATACTAATGACTGTCCATGCCTATTAACAGACATGGTATTTTTCCCATTTCCAAAAGTTCATAGCTATTTTTGCACCAAAAACAGTTCATGGTGCTAGGAGCTCTTTGGGAAAAAGTTCATGGCCATTTTTATTCTTAACCCTATTATCTTTTCTAGTTATTGGTTCTTATTGCAATTGTGAGCTTTGCATGTTTTTTTATTTTGTTCTTCAGACAGTTGCTGTAGCTCCTTATATTGTCAATTACAGTGGAGCACTGTTTCGTCAATATCCTGGTAGGCAATAAATATGTGTGTGTATTTATCAAGTGTTTGCTTGAATCATATTGTTTCTGATTTCTCCTCTTCTTCGAGCTCTACAAAAATGTCATTGGACCTGAACTTTATGATATGTTAAGGGCCTTGGCAGGTGATGCTTAAGCAAGCAGATGGTTCTTATGCTTGTGTAGCTGAGAGTGCAACCCGCTTCACCCTTGGAGAAGTAAGCTCGTAGACTTTGCTCATTTTTGCGATGGAATTTACTTATTATTGCTCTATAATTTTATATGCTGTCATGCTAATTTGTTGTCTGATCTAGGCCAAAGAAGAATTGTTGAGGGTTCTGGGACTTCAAGAAGAAGAGGGTAGCTCTTTACAATTTCTTCGCAAAGGCTACAAGGTCCACCCTTGATAAAGAATCTGTCTTTTAAATTTTGTGTTTTTGTAGCTAGATTTCTATGCCATATTTATTTATGAGCTGGGTTTCCTCTCTGAGTAAAATTTGCACTTGCTAAGGTCTAGGGTCTGAATTCTTCTTATAACTAGAATGTGGCCTGAAATTGGACTTTTGTGTGAGATGAGTTCAAGTGTGCTGGAACATGATCCATATCTCTTTCTTGGGTTTGCAATAGGATACAGTAACTATTGTCCGTATTGCCTTCACAAGGATGAGTGCTGTCTCAGTATATAATATTTGTTTTTTCCCTAGCAAGCGCTCTTCAGTTTTTCATACAATGTTTACTTTATGTAACAAAAATATAATGTTATTCGTAATACCTGATACTGATAGAGCATTAAAACGAGGCACTATGCGCAGTTTTCCTTGGTTTAATTTAATATGATAATGTTGTTCTAGTTTCTGCTGATATATGTTCATTAGTAAATGAAAACCATTTTACAGCTGCCTATACTTTTTCTCACTTTATAATTCGGTATTTCTACTTTTTTTCTGTAGATTAAATCCCAGACTTTAAGTCCACCTATGTTCATAGTCAGCCCTAAAAATGAGTAAAGGCAGAGTTGTGTTAGGGCTCGATTGCCAACATAAAACCTTGTTGAATGTCATGAACATGGATCAACGACAATGGTGTCATATCATCCATGTAGATGACCTCATCTAGTGAGATAAGACTTTTGTTGTTGATTAAATCCTTAACTTTGCTCTGTTAGCAATTTTGGTTCTATACCGTGGTTAACAATGCTAACAGATGTTGATGTTGCTAAAATTGCAAAATTAGAGGATTTGATCAAGAGAGAAAACCACATGGGTACCAAATCTAAAATTTGATGGAAATTGTGTGTACTTGCATAATGGTTTTCCCTGAATTGATATTGTTGCGTCTCCTGGAAATTTTTGTTCCTTTCAGTATTGAGCAGACTTGTGTTTATTTGCTTTTTTCTTTTATGGCCCTATTGATCTTGTTTTGTGATACCCATCTTCTTAATGTCTGAATAATTTGCATAACTGGTCCTGCATTGTTTGATGCTGCAGTCAAGCACGTGGTGGGAAGAAGATGTTGAGTTAGAAGTATCTTCTGCATGGCGGAAATGAGCACCATGATCCTGAAATGGGTTCAGAATTTTCTTGGATCTGCTCAGCCTGATTTTGAATGCTATCATATGTATTTACTGAAAACACAGCCTTTTCTTATCTTGTATATTCCTTTGATGTAATATTTCATTTGCTTCTTTTTGTTGTTTGAAACTTCTGTCTCCAGCAATTGTGTCTAAGCCCGGACACAATTAGCAGGAAATCAGACCAACTTGTATAAGATGCAACACAATTGATTTGAAAACAAGTATGCAATGATATATGGTATTTTTATCTTCTATTCTCCTTACATTTCTTTCATACTAACTAAACACATGTCTCCTCACTCACTAATGCTAGTTATACCACCACCCCTATCCTGAATGTCATGTTCTTTTCTTCTATTTCATGAACATTAAGAAAAGTTGTTAATAGTAAATTGTATTATTTAAATGGTAAAAAGTATTAATTTCAAAGTTAACCTTTGATTTTTGACCAAAACGGTGTTAACATTGATGAAATCAATGTATTTTTGATTACTTCTATTTTATTTCTTACATGATCTCACTCTGCAACACAACAAGGGCATGTGGAAAAAATAGAACTCTGCTATTATCTTTTTGCCAACTGACTTGTATTAGGATAATAGAAATCTTTCATATGTCTTATAAAGCCTGGAGAGGTATTGTTCATGATTTTATTTTATACGGCTATCCGATTGTGTCAAATTTTTACATTGTGGGGTTTGATTAATCGTACTATTCATGACTTAAAAATATAAGTTGAGTGTGTGTGTGTGTGTAAATAAGTTTTCTTATGCAAACAGGTTGTAGGCTCAAGTAACCATTACAAGTTATATAAGAAACTGCCTTTTGTTTTTGGTTACATAAGAAACTGCCTTTAATTTTATCTTATTTTGTTTTATTTCATTCTATGGTGTCAAAATGAACATGACATGTAGAATCCGCAAGTGGAGCACACTATAATCAATTCAACAGCTCCCAAGTGTGTAAAGACTAAAGATAACACCGAAATATCCTACTTACAGAAATGAAAGTGGTGTTAGTTTCTCTAAAACTCAAAAATCACCACAGTCCACAAACAACTTCAGTTATATGCTTACATTACATGATGCCACTATACAAAACTAGAACTCTCGTCTCATATATGTGCTTGTGTACAGGAACTACTACTTTTGAGCTTGCTAAATAAGTATATGAATATTCAATGTTCAATCATAGACACTGAAGTCAGGTTCTGGTGGCTTTCTGAGAGAACGATTCCTAGCACCAAGAAGAGCACCGGCAAATCGAGCAACTAATAAGGTTGTATCCCTTTTAGGCCTGGTTGAACTTTCACTTCTTGAAATCAAAGCTTTTCCATCATCATCAGGACCAAAATCTGCCTCCATCCCCATTTGCATCATCTGTTCCTTCATCAACTTCCTTTCGGCATACCGTCTCCACTTGGCCTGAATGAAAGTTGCAGCCCATGTTCTCCATTGCTGTGAGTAGAACCTGAAGGTTTGCTGTACTTGTTTGCTATGCATTCTCCTGAATTGTGAAGCAACATTCTTCAACATCTCTGCCTCTAAAGTAAATGCTTCAACTTCATTGAGAGCTTGCACTGTCCTTGTAGATAATGGTAAGTTTGATGAAGATTTGGGGTCTAATGCCCATGTTAGAAGCTCTTCTCCACAGTAATCGCCTCTTGCGAGAAAACCTGTGTTTTTAAATCCACTTGTTCCACCATCTCTGGAAATACTCTCCAAATAACCGCGTATAATGAAGAACATCTCAACTACTGGATCTCCTTCCCTAACAATAAATGTTCCTTCTGTGTACAGGCTAGGCTTCAAATGCTCACATATAGCATCCAGCAAGCGCTCATCCATATTAGTAAATAGAGGAACCTGCATATGATAGATAAGCTCCTTTGGATTAGATGTGGAGGATTGATTTTGCACTAACAGTAAATATAATATGGGAGCTTTATCTGGTAAAGCATCAAAGAGCTTGTTATTAAACTGATTCAAAGAGCTTCATCTTTGACGTATACAGAAAGCTAATGAGGAAAAGGAATCGCATTTCAGAAACAAGAGTGCTGAACTGTGATCCAAATATGAAGGTTACTTGGTCCCAAACTATATAAGTCACTTTTTAGAAGAACTCTTTGGTCCATCATGTTAGTCATTTGGAAAGAAATGAGTACTTGGATTCGTTTTTCTTCTTCTTTTTGTGTCTTTTCTCATTCAAAACCTCATTTAATAGAGGTGAAGGTGGAAAATCATTTTTTTTATCAAAGACAGATTAAATGAGTTGATTGATCTTCTTTAATTCTTATGAGGTAGTTGAAAGTGACTTGCATTTGGGAGTGGAGGTGGGATACACGAGAATACTTACATGTTTGACCAAATTAATGCAAAGATGGCGTTTAATATCCCTCCTTAGATCTTTTGGAAGGCTCTGAACCAAGGACTCTTCGTCGACTCCTCGAGTTTCCATCCATTTGTATTGATCATAGCGTCTCACTTTGTCTCTGAGCTCTTGAGGAAGCACACGGTGATGCATCCACAGCTCAGAATCACGCCTTTTTATCCTCATTTCCTCGAGACGAACAGTTATTGATTGTAGGTAGTTCTGTTCAATTGCATCATATACCCCAAAATGCTTAGAACTTGTCTTGCAACTAACTTTTTGTGACATTTATGTTGACAAGAAAACATGTAAGGTAATCTAGAACTTTGAAACTAAGCTTTTGTTTACCTGCACTTTTCCAATCAGAAGAGCCATAAGGACAAGCCCCAAAATACATATAAATATGGAAAAACAAGCCTCCCCAATGTAAGAACTTGTGTCAAGTCCCTGCCCAAGTGTGCTGAGAAAAACAAAAACAAAGGTTACTATTACGCTTATAAATCTTGCCGTGATGTATAGATTAACAGAAATATAATAGCTGTGGAACTCTCTAACAGCTTAGCACATATGATTCCATATCTCAAACACTGAAAAAGGGTTTAATGTATGATAAGTCTTTATATGAGCCATGTTCTTTTGTTTTTCCCCTACTCGCCATGATTATGCTTGTTAAGAAATATAGAATGGTAGATCTTAAGCATACATAATGCTGTCAAGTGTCAAGTTTACTCATGTTTAGTATTAGGTGTCTTGTGAGTACAGCTTTTGCAACATAAAGCACAGAATATTTGGAGATACAACAAGAGGTAGAATTTTCCTATTATATAAAATCAGCACATGGATAGCATGATGCTATTATACTTTGTAAATAACCAAATATTTGGATAAATTTATTAACCAATAATTTCTGCCTAATAACTTCATTGAATGTTTTTTTGGTTTACCTAGGGAACTAAATGAGTGGAAATGAGAATGAGAGAAGTGTACACACACATATATGCATACATACCTGACATTTTGAAGGCCCCACCAAAAACATAGACAGAATTTACTCCACATCTCACTGGAGGCATGAATACCCTTCTCTATAACTCTGGTGTAGATTCCATAATCAAATGGTGGGTCATCACCACTAACTCCACAACTCCTGTCAAGAATTTCCCCATTGACCTTTTGCCAGGCATCATATGCCGGATGGTGCCTATTAGAACTCTCACAGTACAAGAAATGTGGAATGCATCCTTGAGAAGTAGCATTAGCACAAGTTTGCTGCCAGCACGTGTCATTTCGTTCAATAGCTAGTAAGTACCACGCAGATCCTACTATCTGTTACATATCACATAAACACAATAGTACATCATCACATCACTTGCTTTCATTATTGCATTATTTAGACAACTCACTTTGAAACATGATGGAGACTTGTTAGTATTCGATACCAAGTTCCGCATTGAGTAGAATAGGATGCCTAATGATGTACTCCCTCCAGTCTTAATTATAAGATCACTTCAACTTTTTGGAGAAATTAAGAATGCGAAATTAATCACACTTGTAAATGTCTAAAGTTATCTTTTTTAATTAAAAAATTAATTTACCTTACTTATAAGCTATCTTATTATGCAATTGCTTGTAAGATACATTGATATTAAATTGTATATTTGAATTCCTTAATCTCCACGAGAAAAGTCAAAGTGATCTTATATTTAGAGGAAGAGAGAGTATTTAAGTGGATTGGCAACATTCTTCCACCTCATCACTTATATCTTTAAGGGTAGGTTCCTCCATCCCACTCAGGTATCAATCAAACCTTAATGGTATGTGTGTGTTCATTAACAATGCAGCATTGAGAAGAAAAAGGAAAAATCTAGAAGAACTACCAGTTTTGCAGGATGGAAGATGAACTTACATGGCTAACAAGCATGTACCAGACCAAGTAGTAGGTGGCACCCACAAGTGCATTATCAGAAAAAACAGCAGCTGTCTTCTTAACTTCAGTAGCTAAAGGGATGAAGCGTAAAAATCTTGGGATATATTGAAGGATGACCACTCTCAATAGGGTCGTTTTTGTTGCTAACACCTCTATACTTCTTGTTTTACGAAGATAGTCTGCTGCCACAATCTGCATTGTAATCATCTTTACTATAATGCCACTTTTGGAGACAAAATTCCAAACCTGAATACTTAATTTCAGTATCCAAAGACAATTATTTGTCGTTTTCTTTAGTTCTTTCAATATAAGTACCTGTAGCTAAGACTTTCCTACAATTTAATTTGTACTCTTCTTCCCTCTACATAATATTTCATGACTAGCAGTAATAGTTACTAATACACACATTTCCCTGCATATGAAACTTGTAGCTTAATTTAATTTAATTTAATTTATTCTGCATCAATTTAAAAGGGTCAACTCAGTTCTAGTCCCCACTTAGTGAGGGTGCTGGGGAAAGGAATATACTAGACAGCCTAACCCCTGCTTTTTGCAAAGTGGCTGATTTGGACACATGACTTTAGACCCACAGCAAGCGACCTTACCATTGAGTCAAGCTGGCCCTTCAATTATGTTCATAATACTTCAAATAAAACATCTGTCAAATTTGTTTCCCATTCAGGCATAAAATGGAAAAATGTTGCCCAAAATAAGACTTTTAGAATTTGGGAGAGTTGGCTAAATGTATCTATTTAAAAGTTTTATTGGTCATGAGTACCTGGATTTGAGTAATGGTACTATGTTGGTGAAAATCCTTCAAAGTGTTGATATATTCTAGTATTTGAAAATATACCAGATACTTATGACAACAATAAATTACAAAACAAGTACTTTCAACCAATTTTTCCCAATTATATTACAGGTGGAGAAAAAACTCTTAAATTAAAGCAGTGACCAAAAGAAGCTAACGATGTTAGTTTGTCCAACCTGAGGCAATGGCAGCACAGAACTGAAATCTATAAGGAAGCTATGCGTAAGGTATCTCAAGGCGATCTCTTTAGGACTGGTAACAAGTTCTCCTCGCCCGAGAACCCGAGAGGATGGCTCAATGAAAGCAGTCCGGAATCGGAAAGCAATGCGGATGAGATAAATAGCATCAAGTACTGATCTCAGAATGATAGCAGTAGAAGCAAGTGCAGTATCAATGGCAAGGCAATGAGACTTGAGGTTAAAGTAAGGGAGATAGAAGAAGAGTGGATCACAAGAAACCGAAATAATACAAAGAAGCTCAAAAAACTTGTTCCAAAGCAAAAGTGTCTTGTCTTGAGGATCAAATACTTTGATATTTGATTCTGAAAGATCTTCTGGGAAAACTCTCCAACTGACACCACCTTTCAGTGATCTCCCAAATGTCTTTAATCCATCTGATCCTCTCTTCACTCCCATCCTAAAGGATCTTGATGCATTCTTATCTTCACGTGGTTTAGACTCAACATTAAATCCAAACTTTGAGATACCACTTTGGTTTGACTGTTCTGAAGTTGTAGAACTCAACCTGTATAATCACCATTGGAAGCTTATGTTAACCAACTTTTGAACAAACAAAGCTAAGGTCTATTATGAACTACCACTTTGGTCCTATTAGCAGTCACTTTCTAGAGGAATGTGTGGTTTTGGTTATGGTCTTATTTATAAGAAAAATTGAGTGGCAAGATTTTTATCTTATTTATAAGTCACATCAATCATTGAATATTGGTATGGACGTTCAAACTTATCATTCATTTACTATTACAATATTACAAGGATTTTGTTCTCATCAGGTATAATGGATGTTGAGCAGGGTAAAGTCAGAAAGTTGTTAGCTTTAAGGAAATGTTAACGGGTTTTAAAGTTGTTTCTCGATTCAAGTGAAACACGTTACTACCTTGGTCCTAAATATAAGACATATTTTCTTAATTTGATTATATTAAGAGTATTAGTTAGGATAGTTAAAATCATACGATACTACCAAAACATTCTAAACATCTACCTTTGTCTCCACACTTTCATTTCTTACTTGTTTATTGTTAAAGAGCATCAATAAAGATAAATTAAGAAAAAAAATGAGAAAAATAGAAAAAGACCTTATTCATATTTGGGATCAAGTCCACCTCCCTAAATATGTTTTACATTTAGTACCAGAGCGAATATAAGTAACTTACAAATAAGACCATATGAGTATTAGTTATATTTTTTGAGATTGCCCCCACTTAAGTTTGAGACAACTTATCATATTTTGCAATTCATGGTTTTAATGAATAAGGGTAATTTGAAAGAAAATGTCATTTTTAAACAAATTTAATGGCTTAGCCTTCTCTCTATGGTTCTGGTGAAGCTATTGAAATTGATATATGATAGAGATGGCGAAGTATGCATTGTATTGGCTTCAATATGTGTGGTCTCTATAAAACTTTAATGAACGCAAACACAAAATTAATAGTTGTGCATTGTGTACCTCACAAATTTCTCCCTCTGGGAGTATTGATTAGTGTAGCAGGAGTTGAACATGATGAACAAATCAAATCAGCAACGTATTGTAATTAACCTCCTGAAGAAATCACAATCTTTCAGCTCTTCACACCATAAAAGAGGCTGCAATTTGATCCAAAATTATTATAAATCCACATATCAACATAATGTCACAAATTGTATCGATACTATAGATATTATGTCATGTTTAAAGAAATTATTCTCAAATAATTGAAAGTCATTGATAAACACAAATCCTAATATCCATAAAAATGCAAGGTACAAACATAACAAAATGATGCTATGTCATATATCATTTGAATAATTGTGTGTAAGATAATAATGTTAATGTTAATTACGTATGAGACGTTTTGTAACGAATATCAAAACTTGAAAATGATTGAATCATATGTTTCAAATCTGAATTTAGCTGAGATATTATTGTTCATAGCTGCTTTATTTTTTTTTCATTAGAAGAAACATTAATTCCCTCGGCTCCCATCATTGAAAATTATAAATGTCATAGCTGAACGGTTATAACTGAAATCAGATTGGAAAAAAAATAACGTATGAAAAAAGAACCAAAAGGACGAGGTATTACAATCAACATTCGAACATGTAAATTAATGTGTGTGGAGAAAAAAGAGAAATGTTGAGAAATCTGGAAATGAGAATAAATTGATTGAAGAGAAAATTTTCAAATGGTTCATAGAATTTGCAGGTTAAGACAGTTATTATCGTTATATTGGTCCTCCCTAGATTTGTGTCATACGTGTGTACCTTTGAGCCTTTGATTTTGATTCTTCCTTCCAATTTTAAAATCGCTCATTTCGTTAATGTAAGTGTAAGTTCTTATAAATCATTTTGGTCAAGAAAACAGTTCTTATAATTCATAATATAATACATAGTTTTCCAAGAAAAAGATAAAATATAGGACAAACTTTGATAGATCATTAGGAGAAATGATTGCGTGAACCAGGCGTACCACGTCATTTGTGGTCTTATCAATCAAAGTAGACACATACAATTTGAAGGGAAAATTTTAATTTGACGTGACCCTTTAAAAATAGGAATTACCCGATAAAAAAATTAATTATTATGTTTTCAATGGTTTTTATTTTACAATGTAAATAAAAATGTTTTTCAAAGTTGAGTTTTCATAGGGTGCCATGTCAAATTAAAAATTCTACGTCAGACCCTAGATGTCTACTCGTGATTGGTTACACCACAAATGACGTGGCGTCCGGATTCACACAAAAATTTCTCGGCCAATCACATCTAAACATTAAGATCTTACATGTAATTTTTAATCTGACGTGGCGTCATAAAAATATTAACTAACTAATAAAAAAATTCAATCTATAAAATAAAAACATTAAAAACATGTCATTTAAAAATTTTTAATGTTCGTTAGAATTTTTAGTATACCAAGTTAAATTGGATATTCAACATATGCTCTTACATGTTTAGTTATTATTGGTCAGAACACAAATGATGAGGCACACTAGCTTCACGCAAGAATTTCTCCATCATTAGGTCCAATGCTCTATCAAATCCTTCACCCAAAGATTTCTTTTATTCTAATAAACAAAATTCACATAGAGAATGTATCAAATTCTTTTTGATAAAACAAAAATTATTAACTATCCTTAAAACAGAAATCAACCCTTACATGAGAAAATATTAAATTTCTGTCAAAATTTGATTGATTACAGAAATCAAACATGACAAAATTTGATGGAATAATTGAACATAATAGATATGAACAAATGAATATTAATTTTTGTCCAAAAACATGTGTATCAAGAGAAATTCTTAGGTGAACCTGGTGCACCAGCACATTTGTGGTCTGACCAATTATAACTTGACATGTCAATTAAAATAAATCCTAATAAGCCTGCTGATGTGGCATAATATTGAATTAAAAACTTCTCAATTAATTTCTAATTTCTTCTCTCCCTTTAGTGCCTATTTTTGTGGATCCACAACTGCTTCTTCCCCAAAATCACCGGTTTCTAATCTCCTTGTCCACTGGACAAACTCTTCTTCGTCATTTTTGTTATGTGAGTTGGCCGTTTCTAAACTTTGAAAATGGTTGAAATATGAATTGGATGAAGTTGGGTTTTTTATCGTTGAGAAATTTGGTCAATTCAATCTGATAGTCGAAATTGAAGTAGTTCAAAGAGGTTGAAGAACCTTTCTGCTGGTTCTGATTTGCCATAGTTTGAATTCATTTTAGGAAATGTGTAATGGGAAAAATTCAATCTTTGGAAATGGGTGATGGAAAAAATTGAAACTTTAGGCAAGATCTAAAGAATAAAGTATAAATGTACACTTGGGGTCCCTGCAAAATTTATGGTTCTTGCGTGCGTGCAAGGAGAACAGAAACAAGGATAACTGAATTTGGGGAAGAAGAAGCAGTTGTTTTTTTTCGAAGAAGAAGCAGTTGTGGGTCCATGAAAATAGGAGAAGGGAGAGAAAAAATTATAAATTAATTGTGAAGTTTTTAATTCAATATTATGCCACATCAGCAAGCTTATTAAAATATATTTTAATTGACATGTCAAGTTATAATTGGTCAGACCACAAATGTGTTGGTGCACCAGGTTCACCTAAGAATTTCCTGTGTATCAAAGTAACAAAACGTAATCAGGTATTAGCTTGTTTATAGAATCAACAAAAACATAGCATTGCCATTTACTACTTCATGTAAACTACAGAGCCATAGTTTTAAAAGGCAGACATACTTTAAACCATGTATGCTAGCTTGAGCTACCAGAGTTCCCATTTACATGGGTTAAATACTCATTCTCTACAACAAACATGACATATTTTACATGAAAATAAAAGAAGTGCACAAATACATCAGATCTGAAAAGACGAAATGCCCATCCAAATGAGCAGAAAGCTCCCTTTTACAATTCCAATCTTCACAAGTGGAACTCAGTAAAAAGCAAATAGCATTGAGTATGCATAGCAGATGACAACCATTTATCCTCATAAGGCATCACGAGAAGCTATACGGCATGTGATTGCATCTGCAAGTGATGATATACCAAGTTCTGGGGCAGGTATCTTGTAATGCTGAAACATAAAAATTAATGATTATGCTATTATATTATTATGTGCAAAGGGAAAGATAAAAAGTGATATAGATTAAGTATAGGTGCAAACTTTTTGTATCTGGGCCTGGTTTGCTCTTGCTTCCAGCTCTTCCAGGTCAACCTCTTCCCCATGGACTAACTTCTCAACTGCTTTCATCTTCAAACAAGGACAAATGAATTCAGGATCACTTGCTAGTACTGTCAGAAACTACCTTCCATTTTATACTATGTAAGAGCTAGTAGGGGATTGGATTTAGCCCTAAATATAATTCCTCAATCCATTTTGTACTCCACATTTATACTTCTTTCTTCGAAGTACCTCTATTAAACATACATATAAAAAAGGGGTTTCTATTTAACAATAGTCATGATTACAAGCATTGCTCGAGGAAAAGGAAAATCGACTCATATTTGTCACAAACAACAAATTTAACTGATTTCCTTAATCTGCTCATATTATTAAATAGCTCTTATAGTAAGGACTGGAGGTAGTAAGAAAAAAGGTGTTCTACTCCATTGCAAAATTATCTCACCTCCTCAGGAATAGCATCAAATCTAGCAGCAAGGATGTAAGTTGTTGTGTCAGAGATGCCACATCTTTTCAAGGACTCTGTAATCTAGCCATGACACAAACAAAGGTCATATTTAACACCAAGAATAGAACAATGAAACAAAAACAGGTAACACAATAATACAAAAAAAAAAATTACATGCTTGGATGCTGAGTAATTGAAAACCAGCTCTGAATGAAGAGTGCGTGTTGTCAAAGAATCCCGTGACTTGGCTAGGAGCGTCTTGTGAGCAGCAGCTAAAACTGGGAAAACATCTGGAATCTGGTTTGGTTGACAAAAGAGGGAACAATAGAAAGATGCAATAAGGCTACAGTACTTGTCCACAGTTTAACAACTTGTAAAATGGGGCTAGACTTGACTTTGGGGAAAGAGAGAGCAAAACTGAAAACTTTAACTCCTAAATAAGTAAAATTAAGAAGCATTACTAGTGAAGCATTAAGGAATGCAACTTCTGGCTCCAATGTTGCAGCTTGCATACTTTCTAAGAGCTCCCTACAAGAACAAGAAATTTGTATCTCAAATTTCATCTAATGTCCAAGATCAAGTTTCCAATCATCATTATAGCATATGCAAACTATTTCAAAGAAAACTAAATAGATGTGTTTTCTCTCACAATGTATTCAACAAACTTAGAGCCTTCAGATTGATGCATTTAACATTTCCAAAATCAATTAATCTTTTAATAATCATTTGCACTCCCACTGGTCCTATATAAAAGACCTAGTTGGGGAGAACAATAATCGAGTAAGAGGCAGTTAAGTTATATGATGAGAGTGTTTTTGAAAAAAACGTGTCATATCAACAAACTTAACTAACATACTTAATATAATTAAGTTAGGAAAAAAGGTTTTATATTTGAGACTAGAGGTATCACTTCAAATAAAGCTCAAGTAAAAAATATAGAATTGAGTATGAATGTTGTTAGTGGCTTAAAAGCATCTAATGACTAGAATTCAATCTTGCAAACTACTCTCTCAACTAAAAGTCACATGCATCAGAGCCTATATTTTCTCTACACTCTCATCTTCTGTACATTTCAGTTCCTCAACATTTGAAGAATCGAAAATGGGATAAAGCAAGCATAGTTAACAATATACAAGAATGCAACATTATGTGGGGAAAAAACTTCACATTTTTCAATTAGACTAACTTCGAATTGGTGACGTTAATGAAAAGTGCAAGCGAAAGAGAGCCTCCATTAATCTTAAAAACCTTCATAGCTTTCACCAAACCTGTAGGCAACAGAATTACCACACATTAATAGAAACCTCACTGAAAAATAATAAAGGGAAAACCAAAACATTAAAACGACACTATTGTATCCTTTGAGGAGCAAGCAGTAGGAGTTTGAGAACAAATGAATAAAAATGTGATCATCATCAAAAGATGAAAGTATGAGAACAATTTGATGAACTATTGTCTCCCTTACTAGCTCACCCTAAGCTGCCTGATTTCTATCCCCCCTCGTAGATACCACAAACGGCTCTGCAGCACTTGGTAAAACTTAACAAGAGCGTTTTTATCCCAAGAAAATCCACAACTCATTGAGGGAAAAATATCATATATCTAGGCGGCCAGAAAAACTATATTTCTCAGAAAGCAGAATGCAAAGTCTGATTGATGAAAATAAAAGCTTTCACATCCAAGATATATGACACAAGAAGCATAGAGAGAGGTTATGTATGTTAAAGAAATACATTCAATCGACTAGTACCTAAACATACCTCGAACTCATAAAAACTGAGATAACATAGAAAGAGAACTAAAATAAGTATCTAACCATGCCTTTGTGTTGTTTCAAAGGCTCATCTCTGTGATTTTGAACTGCATTCATTAACTCCAAAATATAGCATTTTTCACAAGAGTTTTCACTTACAAGCTCTATAGAAAGAGAACTTCAACGAAAATCTATGCAGGACTTTATCAAGAAATTTTCAATCAAAAAGAAAACATATAATCCTAGGAAGATAACCATTTATTTTCTAATGAAAGAAGGCATATTATCAAGAGTGAATGCCACGGTAGTTGGGTCAACCAAATGGGCCCTTACATTTCAGTGACATATTCATGTGGAATATATTGCAATATACCAACACAATATAGGAACACTTCAATTTGTGAGTGAATAGTTGAAATTGCAGATTCAATGCTTTCATTAGAGTGTTGTTATTTGTCCCTTTTTCTCTACACAGGTCATGACAAAAAGCTAAAACAAAAATTGAAGCACATCAATTCAAGCAGACAAGCAACACTATGCAGAAGATAAAACTTGATTCTCATGAAAGGACAGGAGTACTACCCAACATTGTATTGTAGTGGTGCAATGCCAAAAAGAATTGACAGCATTTCAAGCAATTGATGTGTGAAAGCCATTCAATTCAATTGAGTAATCCAAAATCATACCGAGTATTAATCACAATTGAGTATTATACAGTTTTTGCTTTATTTTCCAACTCCAACTATCCCAACTTAATCACTAATTTTATTATCATATACTCCCTCCGGTCCGAAATATAAGACCTAATTGACTTTTTCTGAAAAATCCTTAAAAAACAAAATAAGTGAATTATAAATTGATTTACCTATTTTTTTTCCCTTAAACTAGTTTATTTTACCTATAAACTAATGGATAATATAAAAATATATCAAATATGTCATCATTTAATAACCTATTTCGCAACCTTAATCTATCCAAAAAAAAGTCAATTAGGTCCTATATTTAGGACCGGAGGTAGTATCATCTTAATCAAAATCCCCTAATAATAGGGCACAAAATCAGTTAAAATTTTCACATATTATCTATGTTTCATTAGCCCTAACACAGAAAAAAGAATAAGGGATTCCGAAAATGCCAAAGCTTTGGAAAATTCACATGCACATCCATATACTCATTTATATAAACAGAGAAATGCGGAGAGAGAGAATTTACCAGCTATCGCATGCGAGGTCGGAGAAATTTTTCGCCGGCGGCTGAGAGAATATGAGGACTGAGTGTGGTAGGGATGGGGTTTGTAATTTGTGTTTTGGGTCGGGGCATTTAAGTCTTTTCACAACACATTTGCAAATGTCAGGTACGTACTGCTTCCTTCATAGTTGCTTTAGAAGTTTAGGTTCCTCACTTATCCTTTTGGTATTGGGAGGGATTTATTTGTCATTTTCCCAAATAAATTAGAGTGTGTAATAAAATTTATGGTTGGATTAACAGTAAAAATATAAGGGAAAATTAATTTGTAGTCTCTCACAAGGGACTTAATAGTAGAAAAGTCTCGTAAACTCCACATATTAAAATATGGTCGTTAGGGACCTTACTTTAATATATTTCAAATACAAAAAGACCAATTGGCCCCTCCCTTTCTACTATTAAGTCCCTTGTGGGGGACTACAAATTAATTTTCCCAAAAAATAATTTCTTATTATCTATAAGTCCAATTGTGTGTGTTTGAATTAATTAGTTGTGATTGAAGGTATAAAATGGAGTAAGTAATTAAGTAAGAATTTGTGGTGTACATATTAATAAACTACTTATAAGATGAAAATAAATTACTTTTTTCTACTTATAAAATAAGCTACTTATTTCAAATAAGGCAATTTAAAAATAAGTACTACAACCAAACATATGAAAAACACAATATGCTTAAAATAAGCTTATTTTTCAAAATAAGTAGCTTATTTGGTCAAAATAAATCCAACCATCACACACACATATTCTTCTTTTTTAAACATAAGGGCAAAATTGTCATTTGGTTCTAGAAGATAATTAAAGTAAGGTCCCTAGGGATCCTACCTTAATTTGGTCAATTAATGGGACCTTTTCCATATTAGGATTAAGGTGCAATTTTACCAATAGGCTATTGCTAGAGTTGCAGTTGACACAATTGACAATAAAAAAGTGGAGAATTATCAATCGACGTTTTAAGCAGGAGCATATTTACCAAAACTTTCTATTTTAGGTGAACAAGTTTGCCCTTTAAACCCTAAATTTGTAACCCAAAATAGAAGTTTTTGGTAAATATGCTCCAGCATAAAATGTCGTTTGATAATTCTACACTTTATATTGTCAGTTGTGTCAACTACAACTCTGATAATAGTCCATTTGTAAAATTACATCTTGTAAGGATGAGAATGCGTGTTCGAATCCCGACAAACGCTCTCATTGGGAGTGGGGACAACCTTGCATATGTAGGCAATACACCTACCCCAGTACCCCTCGAGTCAAGATGATTAGTGAGCCGTGTTTAACTAAAAAAAATTAGAACAATATATTTTACTTGAGAATATGTTGGTTAATTAATATAAGGGATGATGCTAACATGTAAAATCACAAAATATACAACGTATTATTTCACTTCCATACTCTCTCCGTTGCGCAATGCTACAAATGATTGTGGTAATTATATATACATTGAGACTATAATCCCCACTACCATTGATAACTAAGTTTCAACCACCATAACCTTCTTGTACACAAAATTTTTAGCAAGATGAATGTAAACCCACAAGCTCAAAGCACCTAAACCAGCCACAAGCCAATAATAATCATCAATGTGTGCCCTGTTCAAATTGTTTCCCAACCATTTCTCACCAAATTTTGAGCTAATTTCCTCCACAGCAACTATAACTAAATTACTACCAAAGTTTCCAGCTCCAGCTATGCTTATATATGCTGCAGCGCCAACACTTCTCATTGCTTCTGGCATTTGATCATAGAAGAGCTCTTGCAGCCCTACAGTTGTGAGTGCATCAGCCACACCGGCGACCATATGTTGAGGCAATAACCACCAAACACTTATCGGTAACACGGCTTCAGGATGATCTAATAGATCATATTGTCTAGCAACACTTACCCTTTTGGTCTCTACCAAGGCTGAGATAATCATTTGTAGCACGGAGAAGAATAGGCCTAAACCTATCCTTTGTAACACTGTGATACCAGAGTGATGGCCTGTGAATTTTCTAGCTAAGGGCACAAAGAATTTGTCGTATATCGGCATTGCAACGAAGATTGTAAGCCCTATGGCACCTTGAAGTGATGCGGGAGGGACTTGGAAGTGTGGTCCGATCGAACGGACCATTGTGCTAGCTTGTTTGACGACGAATGTGTGAAGTTGAGCTTGGATAACAAAGAACATTAAACAACTAAACCATATTGGAATGAGACGAAGAACTTGCTTGACTTCTTCTACTTGGGTTAGTGAACATAGTCTCCATGGATTTCTTGTTTTGCTTGAAGCATCAATGTCATCAATTATCATTGCCTTATCAAGATATCTTCAGACAGCAAAAAAAAAAAATAAAAAATCAACTATGTAACTAAAGAGAAGTGCCCGGTAACATGACTACAAGATTTATTTTGAATTGATTATAACTCAATTTTTAAATTTTGTCTCGATACAATTTAGTTGCTACAAGTTTAACTTTAACTCACTGGTATTCAATTGGTATTTTATATTTTTAAAAATAAAAATACTTATTTCATGAAACTTTGGAAGGAAAAGTTTGAATTTACAAAACTAGTATGTAAACCGAATCATATCAATTAAAAACCTAAAAATGAGTTGCACCAAGTCAAAACTTTATATAGTTGGCCAAAAAAAAGTCAAAACTTTATACTACCTCCGGTCCTAAATATAGGACCTAATTAACTTTTTTTGGAGAGATTAAGGTTGTGAAATAGGTTATTAAATGATGACATATTTGATATATTTTTAGATTATCTATTAGTTTATAGGTAAAATAAACTAGTTTAAGGGAAAAAATTAGGTAAATAAATTTATAATTAACTTATTTTGCTTTTTTAAGGATTTTCTAGAAAAAGTGAATTAGGTCTTATATTTAGGACCGGAGGGAGTATAATCTTCCCGACTTATGAGTGAATATGTAAAAAATGTCCATGGGTTTTTTGTTTTGTTTGAAGCATTAAGGCCATCAATGATAATTGCCCTTTAAAGAAATCAACCCTCAACTTATATGGTAGAAGTTGCCAATAGCCTTTAACTATTATAGGTACCTTAAATACATATGCGTGCATTTTAATTGAAATAAATGAGTAATTTGAGTGATCCTAACAAGTCTTTCTTTTTTTTTCTGTTTAATAATTCCTCAATGAATGATTAAAGGGTATGGACAACTCCTACCATATAAGTTGAGAGGTATTTTAGCACCTTTTCTCAAGAAATCACCAATAAATTTCCACTTTGTATATATTAAAAAAGTACCTGTGGGATATCTTAGTCCCACATCGACTAAGAATGTGTGTGTGTGAGTATATAAGTAGGACATTCGCACTTCAGCTTGCCAACCACGTTAGTTGGTTTTGCTGTTGTGTTTGGTCCAAAAAATGTGTTAAAAAAAAAGGTATGCCAAGCAATGTGACTAATTAAATACCACTTTGTATATATTAAAAAAGCAACCGCGTTAGTTGGTTTTGCTGTTGTGTTTGGTCCAAAAAATGTGTTAAAAAAAAAGTATGCCAAGCAATGTGACTAATTAAATACCAAAGATATGATGAGTTGAGAGGCACCTGAATTCATCAGTATGAACCAAAGAATGAGACTCAGGTTGACCTTGGAAATGGAGTTCAATGTCCCTTTCATCATCATTGCCATACCAATAAACATGAGAACCAGGTGGCATCTTTACACGCCACTTTCTAGATGCAGCTACAAAAACTTGGGCCAAACTAGTAAATGGGCTTCCACTTGGGCCTTTGATCCTATACGTTTTTGTTCCCAATAAGAACAATACCAGTGATAAAGCCAATACAGCAGCTAATACTCCCAGGCCTACATCCCACCCAGCATTGTCCTATTTTTTTTATATAAAAAGTTAAAAAAAAAACGTATTCTCAATAGATAGATACAAGGATGGAGAAAGAAAAGGCATTAACTACATTGAAAAAAAAAAATCAGTCCACATCAAGTGCAGTGTAGTTTACTTTTCTTCTTCTTGGAAAAGATAATGCAAAAAGACTATTTTGAACAAAAAAATTTCCGTACATATAAAAATTAATCACCACATTTTATCCAAATTAACTCATTTTATACTGAATAAATTAATAAAAATTTGGAATGTGAGGACATTACAAAGGAACTACCTTCAGTCATAAATATAGGACCTACGTATGGATACTATACAAAATAAAAATTTGGAATGTGGTGACATTACCAAACGTGTCTCTATGAATACTCCTCAATAATAAATAAGAAAAAAAATGGTGGATGGAATAAAAGTGGATGTTTATGATGCCTTAGTAAAATCATGTGATTTAAACTAATGTAACTTAACTAACAACATTAATCCAATCAAATTATATAAATAATTCTTTCATTAATTAGTAATAAGGAAGACAAAATAAAGGGCTCAAAACACCCTCAAATTTTGGTAAAAAATACCCCTAAGTTAGATACAAGGACAAAGAGAAGAAAAATCAGTAACTACCGAATTGGACAAAATGTTGATTAGTGCTGAAGAAAAAGACAGTTTGCAAATAAGGGTTGAAAAGATAAGATATAAATATAATTGAGCTACGTAATTGATTATTAAGGTAAGAATGGAATAAATTACCTGAAGATAGATTACTACAAAAACAGCCAAAGTAGACCCCCCAACTACTCCCAAGAACCACCAATTGAAGAATGAGCTTTTAGCGTCTCTTTCTTGTGGCGTGTCCTCATCAAATTGATCAGCAGCAAATGTTTGTACACATGGCTTGTGCCCTCCATCGCCGATTGATAGAATATAAAGTGCCACAAAAAAGAGTGTTGTATTTTTTAATGCTGAGACTGAAAGTGTCAACAGAATCATGCCCTGTAACAAAATCAGTATTTTCACACTATCCCAATATATAATGAAGGCTAAATAATACCCACACTGTTGATACATATTGAAGTTAATTTAGATTGATTTTGTTTAAAAGGTTTGTTTTGTTCAGTCTACTAATATATTAAAGGAATTAAAGCTAATTAAATAAAGGGTAATGGACCTAATCTGGCCCCCAAGTAACCACCAAGGAGCGCTGAGCACCCTGAACTAACAACAGGCCCATATCTGGACTCCAAGTAACCAATGTGTTTAAAAACTACCCCGGTTGGACGGTCAACAACGTTTGACCGTTACTATGCCTATGTGGCTGCCACGCGAGCACTTGTTTTGTCACTCCAGATTGCCACGTGTGTATTTTAAATGGACCTAATCTGGCCCCCAAGTAACCACCCAGGAGCACTGAGTACCCTGAACTAACAATAGGCCCGTATCTGGACTCAAAGTAACCAATGTGTTTAAAAACTACCTCGGGTGGATGATTAATGACGTTTGACCGTTACTATGCCTATGTGGCCGCTACGTGAAGACCTTGTTTGTCACCAGGCACCTTGTCATCGCCACGTAAGATATGTTTATGTGGGTCCCACCTATAATAATAAACAATTTCTCTCTCCCTCTTCATCACCATCACCACAGCCCCCCCAACACCCACCACTTCCACCCACGCCACCCCCTCACCTCCCCAGCCCCCACTGCCTCACCTCCACAACCCCCCACCCACACCACCCCCTCAAACGTGGCAAGCAGAGGTGGCGTGGGTGGGGGGTTGTGGAGGTGAGGCAGTGGGGGGATGGGGAGGTGAGGGGGTGGCGTGGGTGGAAGTGGTGGTGTTGGGGGGCTGTGGTGATGGTGATGAAGAGGGAGAGAGAAATTGTTTATTATTATAGGTGGGACCCACATGAACATATCTTACGTGGCGATGACAAGGCGCCGGGTGACAAACAAGGCCTTCACGTGGCGGCCACATAAGCATAGTAACGGTCAAACGTCATTGACCGTCCACCAGGGGTAGTTTTTAAACACATTGGTTACTTTGAGTCCAGATACGGGCCTGTTGTTAGTTCAGGGTGCTCAGTGCTCCTGGGTGGTTACTTGGGGGCCAGATTAGGTCCATTTAAAATACACACGTGGCAATCCGAGGTGGCAAAGCAAGTGCTTACGTGGCAGCCACATAGGCATAGTAACGGTCAAACGTTGTTGACCGTCCAACCGGGGTAGTTTTTAAACACCTTAGTTACTTGGAGTCCAGATACGGGCCTGTTGTTAGTTCAGGGTGCTCAGCGCTCCTTGGTGGTTACTTGGGAGTCAGATTAGGTCCATTACCCTTAAATAAACTAGTTTATTATAACATATTCCTTCGAATCTGCACATGAATATTGCCAATTCACCTCAACTATATACATTTACCACACACTCTCTCTATCTTGCTCGTTCATCATAGATAAGTATTATTATGATTAATTTGGGAAAAAGTTGAAAAATAAAAATAAAAATATCTTATATTTAAGAATAAATTGCAATTTGAAAGTGATGTTATATTTAGGAAATGTAGGAGTATAGTTTTTTACATGATTTTTCTATATAACATTGTTGTATACTTGTATATCATCAGATCATCTATTATTTTACAATTATGAACATGAGCTGGTAATATGACAACATTCTAGATAATATTTTCTCATTTCCATTTCAATCTTCACCCCTCAGATCACATTTTGAATATCTGGCCAAAAATAATCACATTTTGTATAATTTCACATTTTATAGAATAATTTTCCCGAAATTACAATTCTAAACTATTTATTAGACCAATTTTTTATCATCAGTTTAATGTGATGTTTAAAATTTTTTGTTTTAACATGAAATTCGTGAATTGTTATATATCTTCGTCATTTAAAATGTGATAGTACACAAAGCGAAAGCGAAAGGCAAAAGAAAATGGAACTTTTACTTCACCATTCACAAACATAAAAAATTGTAGCCGGACGAAAAGCTGGATCAATGAATTATAATTTAAATATTGTAAAACAAAGCTATGCTCAAAATGCTACATGATGCGACTACTTTTATTTAAGGAAAAATTATTGACCTGCCCCAACAAAAACAAAAATAAAAACAAAATCAAAAACAAAATAAATCCTGGGATCAGTTGGTAGGTACCACTACCACGTTAACTAATAAACACAACAAGAAAATGTACCCAGAATCTGAGGACCAAATCAAATCGTACCAAAAGACAGCTCATGATAGAACACAACAAATAAATAAAAAAAAAAACAAATATTGAATCATAGCTTCCCATCCAAAACATACGGTGGACTAAAAAGCAAGATGGAGTACTAAATTTTTATATGTGGGACATATAACTATATTACACATCAATTTATAAATGTTGTAAATTAATTTTGAGAGAAAAAAGTTAAAAAGTATAAACAGTTTAAAGTTGCTTATCTAAGATCCTTATTTTCTCTTTAATAAAAGTCAAAGAAAAATTGAATTATTTTTTCATTTACAGTAAATTAGGTAGACAGAAAAGGTAGCAGTTATACTACAATTAACAAGAGGTACCTCGAAATCAAATGGCAACGAAAGAAGTACCCAAATTAAGGACAGCTCATGAAAGATCAGAAAAACCAAATAATCCAAAACAAAAGAAAGAATAATTAGAATATGTACGTACCAGAAGATAGACCAAAGAGGAGAAGAGGATGGTGTTGAAACGCCCCACATATGAATCAGCAACAAAGCCACCAAGCAAAGGAAACAGAGAAGAAACTCCAACCCAAGTGTTGACATTTTTAGCTGCCATGGCCACAGGCTCGTGAAGAACATTAGTGAGGTAAGTTATGAGATTGGATGCCAATCCTTGGTATGCAAATCTCGCTGCAAATTCCACAACTGCCAACCAAGACACAGAGGTTTACTGAATCTAACAAATTCAATATAAATCTATAATAAATATAATATATAGGTACATAAATCATATAATATGATATGATATGATATGATATCAATTGGGCATATATACATACAGATGATGAAGATGGCGGCGTTCCAGCCTCCACTAAAGTGGGAGGGACGATTGATTAAGGCTTTACTACTGGTGCTAATGTCTTCCATGGAGAACAGAGAGATTTGGAAGTGAAGAAGGTGAGAGAGAAATTGGAGGGGAGAGATGAGAGTATAGAGACTAAAGAGAGTGGAATATAATATAGAGGGCTTGTCAAACGTGGGAGGGCTTGAGAGTGACAGGCACATCATATGTCATATGTGTAATGTGCCGCTAAAGAGTAAGACATGTTAATAATATTTTTCTTTTTCAATTACAAGTGGAGCGAAGCCATGTTAGAATGTTAGTTATGGATCATGATTCATGCAAACTATAACAACAATTCGGGGTTGGCAAAAAAAACAACAATTCGGGAAAAAAAAAAAAACTAGAACTACAATTGTGGGATCTGGTTTCCCTGCTTAAATTAGACTTGTACAGAAAAAATTGTCGGTTTGACACAATCTCAAACATAATTTTGAGTTTAACCTAGTTTCAAAATTAGGGTAGATAAAAATTCATAACTTTTCAGATTAACTTTTTGTTACTGAAATTCTAGGTTTGATGTATAAAACGTAAGTTTTGTTAGAAGTTATTTTTTTTAATATTTTCTAGAAGCTGTTCTCCAGAATTTATTCTTTAGAAAAGCTTTTTCAGTTTATTTCTAGAAGCTAAAATAACTGTGAAATATGACCTTGCCAGTGTTGTGATCAATTTGAATATTCGTGCCTACGAGGCTCTAGATTTGTACACACACTTCCCTCTAGTATTGTGAAGCACTTGTGCCCTAGGAATTGTCTTCAATTGTCCTTGCATTCTCCTGAAACCGCGACACATTCTTCACATCTTTTCCAATTTTGTTTGTGCAACTATCGACTATTTTTTAGTGTATACAAATATCATTTGGTCTAATCTGCTTCATGATTTGTTTAAAGCATTGTCCTTTTTTTTATTTTCGTTAAAAACTACCCAGTAATCTGGCGCCTCTTGGCAACCGACTAATTCGGACTCGAGGGGAAGGAGTGTTGCCCACGTATGAAAGGTTGTACCCTCTCCCAATGAGAACACGTCATGGGATTCAAACATGTGTTCTCATCCTTACAGGGATTGTAGTCCACTTACCAGTTCAACCAACTATTCCTTATTGGTTGGTCATTGTCATTTCTAATACAACCCCAATAACGACCCTTTACATGTTTTTTGTGTAAAAGATATATTTTTACTATGGGATGGATACGTCCAAGCAGTGGTCATAACAAAGATGAATAGGGAACCATCTTGATCTTTTAACAATGGTCAAGATTCAACATTTTAAAGTTTATAATTTTCGTTTTTGACAGAATAATAGTTAAGAAATTATATTTATTTTAGGTTTTTTAAGAATGATTGTCATTTTAAATTATAAACTTAAATATTAAATCTTGATCGCTGATACTCATATTTTTTTGGTTAATCACTGCCCGATTTAATCCATACTCGAGGGATAGGAATGTTGCCCACATAGGCAAGGTTGTCTCCTCTCCCAATGAGAGCGCTTCCCGAGATTCGAACATGCGCTTTCATCGTTACGGGGTTATAGCCCACTTACTAGCTCAACTAACCACTCATTGGTTGATACTCATCTTTTTAATGAGTACTGAAATAGTGATATTGATTTTTCAAAGGGCTTCCATTTCTTTGCACTGACATTTTCAGTATACCAAAGAGGGTGCGGTAGAAATTGGTGTAGCAGAAAATAAACTATTATGACTTTAGTTATAATGGACATGATGTCGTAATCATTATATTTAGGGCGAAGGGGCAAAACTAGCCACCGTAAATTTTCAAATGGACAACTCTGGTACCCGTAAATTGAATGGGGCAAAACCGTATATTGTAAATCAAAATGGGGCAAATGTAACATTCTCAACTAAAGGTGTTAAGTTTGACCGTTAGTTGACTGAGAATGCTGATGAGGCTTGTTGACGGGCCAATATGTGACATTTTTTTCTGACGTGACAAATATGCTGAATAGGTGGGACCCAGAGTAAATAATAAAAAATAACCCAAGCTCCTCTCTCTTCCCCTCCTTCATCTTCCCAACCCCCACTACCCCTCGCCGTTGCCGACGCCGGACTTTCTCCGATGGCCTTCTCATACTGATGTATTGTGTATTTAGAGAGCGTTTAAGCACCATGGAGAGTTGGGACAAAAAATGATCTTCAAGGTAGGCCAATGAATGGCTATTTTAATAAGTCATAGAGTTAAATATAAATAAGACAGGATACAGAAGACAATGACTGGCAACATTGGCTGAAATATGATAACTCCTAATCCAATCATATCCTGACAATGTCTGGAGCAATTATGTGATAATGTGTAAGATAATAGATAATAAAATGAAAACGATGACTCAGAGAACATTTCCACAGGCTTTATTTCTTGTGTTTCCTCATCATTCAAACAATCATCAACTAGAGGCGTACAATATAAAAGGCGACGAGAGAAATAAAAACGACGAAAGAGAAGAATGAAATGACATATTTTAGTGGTGTCGAGCCAGACCAAATCGAGAGGATTGAAATCGATCGGGAGGAGAGAAATGACAGTCAAGAATGGACCAAGCTCAGAGTTGAGTGGAGGCGAAGCCAGGGATAGTTATGCCGGAGAGTTTGGATTGGCCGTGGAAGGAAGCACCGTCGTCGGAGAAGGCCATCGGAGGAAGTCCGGCGACGGCGACGGCGAGGATGGGGGGTTGGGGAAGATGAAGAAGGAGGGGAAGAGAGAGAGGGGCTTGAGTTATTTTTTATTATTTACTGTGGGTAGCATATTGCCACGTCACAATAAAATGTCACATATTGTCACGTCAACAAGCTCCATCAGCAGTCTCAGTCAACTAACGGTCAAACTTAACACCTTTAGTTGAGAATGTTACATTTGCCCCATTTTGATTTACAATGTACGGTTTTGCCTCGTTCAATTTACGGGTGCCAGAGTTGTCCATTTGAAAATTTACAGTGGCTAGTTTTGCGCCCCTTCACCCTTATATTTATTATTACATCGGTTGTTAAAGAACTAAAGCGGTAATTATATTTATTACAATGCAATGTCAGTTGTTAAAGAACTGAAGCTGTATAAAAATGTATTACGACATCATACGATGTACAACTTATATCATATTTGTTTAATATGGTGAAGCCATATTAGGCATGGATCGTTTGAGAATAAACAATCATATATTCAATGTAACACCATGAAAGTTAACATAAATTTATCAGATATTCAAAACAACCCATGTTCAGCCAAAATAAAAGGTTAAGCAAGTAAATATTTCTCATGTCCAAAAAATGTTAATGTCTCTATATTTTTTTTATCAAAATGTCTCTATATTTAAGTGAGGTCAAAATCTGCTAACTTAATTATTGCTAGCTTCAGTTGCCTATTTAAGTGAAGCCATAAACAGAAGTGAAATTATGTTATATCTATTATTACTTCAGTTCCTTAAGGAACTAACGTGTGAAATCATGTAGAGAAAATAACTAGTGACTAGCTAAAATTGTAGATTGATTTATAATGATTCATTTATAAGGCTATTTGATTCTTGAATGTTTTGCCCTAATTTTACTAATAGGGTCGTCCGATGACCAAAATTGAAAGAATCCATGATCATTCGACGTTTTAAATTACGAATATGATTATATGAATTTCTTATACAGACTATAAACACATACTCGTTAGTGATTCTCCAAACCAATTGTGATATGACTAATCACTAACAAATACCTTAAGTCTAACAATGAAAATTAAATTAAACTGAGCACTGTAAAAATTAGCTAACATATATATAAAAAGTTTTAATCTCATATTTTCAACACCTTCCAAGTAAAAAAAAAATCTACCAATTAATTTCTTTATGGTGCCCAGTCAAATAAAAATTTCCACATTCAGTTCAAAAATGAAAAAAAAAAAATCCATGTAAAACCTAAGAGACTTATTTAATATTTTGATCAGACTATAACTAATGTGTCAAATTTAGTTTACCTAAGAAGTACAGTACTATGCATACATGCCAAAAGGAAACCAACTTAAAATCCCACCTCTGTCGTCCTACGTCCATAAACCTTTAACAACAGATCCTTTTTGCTTCCACAACCGCAACCTTCTTCGGCAGAACTCGGTGGGTCCAAGTAAGTTTACTTATCAGAATTTGTTTTCATATTATGTTCCTCTCTATGCCTGTAATTCCTAGCTACCATAGATTTGAAAATCTGATCTACGCCTTCCATGTAATTTTATCTTCCTCATGTCTTGTAATTGTCATTTGACATGGATATATATTTAGATATATATATAGGTCGACATGTACGTGTGTGTGTAACGAAACTAAATAGAAATGTTTTTTTTTTATCGGAAACTAAGTAGAAATGTTGATACACACATATATTGCATTTATTCTTCAACACCTTCATGAATTTTAAACTAAAAAAAGCTTTCATGATAAAAAAGCTTTCATGATGATTCCAATTTACTTGCTTGGTTGGATGTTTCTTTGCCTGAATCATCGTCTCCTTCAAGGGACGTGCTTCCTCTCTTGAAATTTTAAACGGCAATGCATATTTTTTTTTGGTCTGAAAACGGTAATTTGATTGTTTGGTTTAATAACGTTTTGACTTTACGTTTCCTTTTCCTTTGGAAACAAGTGCTATTTCAATTACAAGTGTGAAAAGGAATTTGTTAGGGATTATTTATTTGTCAATTATCTATGTTTTTAGATAAAAAAAAATTAGTCCTATATATTTTCAAAATTATAGTTGTGATTCGTAACAAAGATTCACCCGTTTAAGCAAAATGGTGTCAAAATTATATGTTAAAATGGTAAAATTTAAAAATAAATAATTAAACTATGGGTTATATGAAGTTAAATAATATATGGAGTAGTTGACATCTAAAGATATATGGAGTTGACATCTAAAGAAATTTATCAAGGGATGCATCTGTTTTTTGTTTCAATTATGTACTTTTATGCATCTTTAATTTTGTTCTATTGGGGATTTATTCCAATAAATAAATAAATTTAATTTACGGGTGTTTTTTTATCCAAATATCAATTTCGTTTAATTGATCAAACAGTACATCTATATTATAATGTTAATTTTTAAAATTATTTCTAAATAAATTAATGTGGTTTAACAAATAAAATCACCGTGATAACAAAAATTAAACTATCTCATACTATTCTTAAAACTTAGGAGTGCATATATCATATATTCATATTATTACAAACTAATATGATCCCTAATGTAAGAGTCAGCCGCCAAAAACCCGTTTCTTTCTTAAGAAAACATCTGATTGTTAGTTGACTGTCTGTAATTAATACTTTTTTTCCATTTCTACCCTTTATATTAGGAGAGAGAGATAATAATGCATATTGGAAAAAGTGGAGAGAGAGAGAGTTGCATAATAAATGTGATAAGTGGAGAGAGAATAAGTGTTTCATTTTTACTGAGAGAAACTAAAGAGAGAGAAGACTTTGGAAGAAGAAAAAGGTTGTTTATATTTTCAATGTTTTCATTTATTCTTTCCTCTCTCCTCCATTCAACCCAAATTGATTAGGGGTAGAATTGGAAAAATTGCAATAAATGTTCAGTCAAAGTGGGGTGAGCTCTTACATTAGGGACCGAAATCATTCAAATTTCAGGCTTTTACATTAGAGACCGGAGGAAGTACTATGTAATAAATAAACGTGAGCACTTTTTTTTTTATCCATGATCAAGGTATCCCCTCACTCGACAAGTGAGAGACTAATCCCCCGCTGATTTGTAGGCACCTCAAAGGGTGAGACAGCTAGTCTGGGAGATTTAATGCTTCTCCATACCCAACGCCAGGGATCGAACCCCAGACAATTGGTTAAGAGTGAATGAGTCCTTGTCACTCAACCACACACCCCAGGTTAATAAACGTGAGCACTAAGCAATACACTTTGTAATAATTAATATCCCCTAATATTATTCCCGCAGAAAAAAAAACATAAATTACTTACGAATAATCTTTTTCCAATAAGTTAAATAGGATGCATGTAATGCATTGCACACCCATTTTCTTTCCTAAAACTCATATATGTAAATAATTAACTAATTAATGACAGATTGTTCAATTATTTTATACATCGAATCCGGCCAAAAACTCTTCGGATAAAAAAATAACCAAAAATCGTCCCAAAATCTTAAGTAATAATAACATTATTATATATGTGAGATTTTTAGCTGCACACAATAATACAAATCACTGATTCAAAAAAAATAACACGTTTTCGTATAAACTATAAAAACAACTTTGGCGTGTTTGCATGAATATATAATAGAAAGGAGAAGAAAATTAAATTTATAATTACTAAATTAAAATTTATACTTTTAATTAATGAATAGTTTAGGCTTAAAAATAGAACCTCGTGAAATCCTAGAAGAGGAACCTTGCGTCTTATGAGTTATATATTACTTACACGATTTTTCCAGAAAATGCTAATAGAGGTACTTACATATCATATCACTAGACTATCATAAATACAAATTGGTACACTCGGATCTCTCTACTCTCTAGGGAATGAACAATGTTAATGGTAATTAATGAATCGAATAAACTAATTAAGATTTGACACATAATAATATCATTAATTAGATAGATTGATGATGATTGATTGATTTGTATTTGTGGCCATTCAAACATACACTGTTTCAGTGAGAATTTATATTCAATTCCCCTCATCATTAAGAAAACTTTATCACTCCATTGTAGCCTTGTCAATTCCGAAATGACAAGTCAACAAAAGTCCTTCGTAGTTCATATTCATATATGTGTGAATATGTTGCTCAGGAAAGGTTGAGTTCTCCTTGTACCTTAGTTGTTTCAACACATACGTGTAAGGCTATTTTCCACTCCTGCTCTGAACTTTTAATTAAGATTTTCCACTGTTGATTCAATTTGATATTGTTTTTATTCATGTATTACTATTACCCTCTCCTTTTTTTGATAATATTGATTACCCTCTTCTTTGATTGTCTTGAAATATGGAAAAGTTGTAAGATTTTGCTTATAAACCACAGTTTCACATCAAATCACATGTGGGAGTGATAGAATGTATGTAAAAGGGAAAATGTTTTTTTTTAAGGTTGAGAAGCCGACTTTTTGTTTATTGATTATGAAGGTTGTAGCGTGTTTCTTTGTCCTACTTAGATAATTTATTATTTTTTTTATAAAAAAAGACTTTTGTTTCAGTTTTGGACACTGATTATATGTCCATTGTTGGCGATTTTTTTAAGGGGTTGTTTGATTTGGTTGCCACCAACAAAGCTCTGGCTCAAAGATTTGGATCAAGCCATAATGGACAACAATATTGGGATGAGCTTCAACAGATTAAAGACATGCTCTACTTTATGTGCCATAGCCATCTCCGTAATGGTCATAATTACATTAATGCATCAAAACTCCATGTTGTATCTTTCTGAGGGTTATTCAAAAGACAAGATACTTGAAAGAAGAACTTCTCACAATGTTACAACCATGGACTTAGAATTCAGAGAAAGAGCATATAACACTTCAGATATTAATGGAACCTCCTCAGAGGTATTTACAATACCTATTTTCTTCAGATTTCTTTTTTGTTTTTTCTCAATGTTTTATCCAAGCCCACACTATTTTCGTGTAATGGACTTGTAAAAGTCAAGGTTTTCACAGGAAAAAAACAATGTTACAGCAACAGAAGATAGAGCTCAGAATCTTATAGTGTCAAATGAAGGTAATGGCATTTTTTATCAAGCAATTGACAAAAAAATAATTTATTGGTCTCTATACTATTGACTAAGGCCCTAGTAAGTGGGGCTGGAACTGAGTTGACTCATTTTTTCATACTACTACCTCCGGTCCCAAATATAGGACCTAATTGACTTTTTTTTTTGAGAGATTAAGGTTGCTAAATAGGTTATTATTCAATTAAATGATGACATATTTGATACATTTTTCAATTAGGGCAATGACTCTATTTTACCCTTCAAGTAACCACCTGGACCACTGGGCACCCTAAACTAACAACGGGTACAATTTTACCCTTGAACCAAAGTGGTCCAATTTTACCCTCTGACGAATGTAATGTTGGCATGTGTTGTCCACGTGTCAACATTACATTCCACGTGTCAACATTACATTCGCCATAGCCTATAATTGGACCACTTTGGTTACTTCAAGGGTAAAATTGTACCCATTGTTAGTTTAGGGTGCCCAGTGGTCCAGGGTGGTTACTTGAAGGGCAGTATAGGGCCGTTGCCCTTTAGATTATCCATTAGTTTATAGGTAAAATAAACTAGTTTAAGTGAAAAAATTAGGTAAATCAATTTATAATTTAATTATTTTGCTTTTTTAAGGATTTTCCAGAAAAAGTCAATTAGGTCTTATATTTAGGACCGGAGGAAGTATTTATTTACTATTGGAACTTAAAAGTTTAACTTAGAGCAACTCAAACATTGAATTGCAATTTCATTACAATTTAGCACCAATATGGCTATAGTTTTAATCACCAAAATTTTAGTCCTGAACTTTATGAAATTTTAATTTTATTTTCTAAAAGAAAACGTTCTATTTATGAAATCTTATAGTATTTATGAATTTTTTTATGAATATGCTCTTTAAGATAAAATGGTTAGCTTTCCCAAAATTTAGTATTTCAGTGTTAAGAGTTTTCTTCCTGTACTTGCTAACTTCTATATAATTCCTTAAAAATTTTCAGGATTGAATTACCCATCAACCTCATCCATCAAAAATGACATGGAACAAAAATTTTATGAGGGGCTTCTAGCTTCTGGGTTTGATGAATCATCATGCATAAGCAGGTTTCAATCTTACTTATACAGATATAAAAAAGCTTCTCCTCATCACAAACCATCATCATATCTGATCTCCAAACTACGCAATTATGAAGAAATTCACAGAAAATGTGGACCTGGGACCAGACATTACAAAAGAACCATGAAAAAGCTCACAACATCTAAGAAACAAAGTACTGATACTACTTGTAAGTATCTTGTTTGGACACCTGCAAATGGATTAGGGAACAGAATCATAAGCATGGCTGCTTCATTTGTTTATGCTTTACTCACAGACAGAGTCCTACTAGTGAAATTTGAAGATGACATGATGGGTTTATTCTGTGAGCCCTATCTGAATTCATCTTGGATACTTCCAAAAGATTCTCCATTTTGGGATCCAAATGGTGTTGAAACATATCAAAACATGTTGGCTAAGAATGGTTCTTCCCCACCACCTTCGGTTCTACATCTGAATCTGCAACATACTAAAGATGATCCTGAGAAGTTTTTCCATTGTGATCATAGTCAAAAGCTTGTTCAAAAAGTTCCCTTGTTGATTTTGCTGACAGATCAGTATTTTCTTCCTTCTATGTTCATGATCCCATCTTTTAAACAGGAGATCACACAAATGTTCCCAGAGAGAGACACTGTTTTTCACCATGTGGGACATTACCTGTTTCATCCTTCCAATGAGGCATGGGGAGTAATAAGCAGATTCTATGATGCTTACTTGGCAAAATCAGATGAAAAAATTGGCCTTCAAATCAGACTTTTCTCTCCTGATTCCACCCCACATGAAGCAGTTATGGACCTACTTTTAAGATGTACCTTGCAGCACAAGTTACTGCCAGAATTAGACATGAAAAACTCGGTAGCTTCAACCCGAGAAAACCCGAGCTTAAAGGCTGTTCTAGTGGCATCTCTATTTCCAGAATATGGAGAGAATTTGAGAATAATGTATCTGAAAAACCCAACCATTACAGGAGAAATGGTTGGAGTGTATCAACCAAGTCATGAAGGGGTACAAAAGTTTCATAACAATATGCATAATATGAAGGCATGGACTGAAATGTACCTATTGAGTCTTAGTGATGTGTTGGTGACTACCTCTTTGTCTACTTTTGGTTATGTGGCTCAAGGTTTGGGAGGATTAAGGCCATGGCTTCTTTATAGGTTGGTTGGAAATAACTCTCTTCATCCTGATCCACCATGTCAAAGGGATTTTTCTATGGAGCCTTGTTACCACATTCCCCCTAAGCATGATTGTGAGGGAAACATTGTCAAGGATTTTACGACTTATTTCCCTTACATGAGGTCATGCTTGGATTATTCCCCAGGAGTCAAGTTGGTTAATGTTTAGTAGCCACATAAAACTATCCTCATTGTTTGTTAGGTTAGTAAGCTAGTATAACTCACTATTCATGATACTGTTTTGTTCAGCATATTTTATCCTAGTTGAACGCAGTCAATATTATATTATTTATTGGAAAATTGATATACTATGCATTATTGCCTTATTTTTAAGGGAAAATTAATTTGTAGTTCCTCACAAGGGACTTAATAGTAGAAAAGTCTCATAAACTCCACATATTAAAGTAGGGTTCCTAGGGACCTTACTTTAGTACACTTCAAATACAAAAAGATCAGATTGCCCCTCCCTGTGAGTCTGTGACAAGGTCATGGGTAGGGAATGACGAGGTCATGCACACGTATAATAAGATCATGGGAAACTCTAACAAGGTCATGGTCCACCATGTGACAAGTTAATGGGCAAACATTGACTAGATCATGGGCAGGAATAACAAGGTCATGCGCATGTATAACAAGTTCATGGGCACGTAGGGGCAATCTAGTCTTTTTGTATTTGAAGTATATTAAAGTAAGGTCCCTAGGTACCCTACTTTAATATGTGAAGTTTATGAGATTTTTCTACTATTAAGTCCCTTGTGAGGGACTACAAATTAATTTTCGGGGTAAACCAACTTTTGGTCCTTGAACTTTCACCTCATTTTTCTTTTAGTCCCTGAACTTTTAAACACATGGTATTGGTCCCTGAACTTTCACCCCATTTTGCTTTTAGTCCCTAAACTTTCAAACACATGGTATTAGTCCCTGAACTTTGCCTAGTTTAAAAGGATTAGTCCCTGAACTTTGCTTATTTTAGAAGGATTAGTCCTTTAAGCCTTTTAACTCTATTAAATCCTCCTATATGACATTGATTATGTCAAATTGGATGACTTGGCAAACTTACTAGGATGTTGATGTGGCAAGTATACTTTATAATATTAATTATTTTAATATTTTTTGCCATGGATTATATTAATTAGTTTAAACAATTTATAAAATCTGATTTTTTGTCAAAAAATCAAATATAAAATCTGATTTTTCTTATAAAATCTGAATTTTAAACAAGCTTATTAGGATGTTGATCTAACAATATGAATTTTTTTATAAAATCTGAATTCATATTTAAGATTGGGAAAATCCCAAAAAAGTCCCTCCGAATACCCAAAAGGACAATTCAGGAACCTAAACTTCCAAAAGGACTATGAAGGAACCAGTACCTATCTATCATTTTAAAATTTTGCGAAAAGACAAAATTGCCCCAATCCTAAAACACAAATTGCGATAAGAGGGTGGTATTAGGGTGGGTTTAGGGTGGGGTTGGAATTTGTGTTTTAGGATGTGGGCAATTTTGTCTTTTCGCAAAATTTTAAAATGACAAATAGGTACTGGTTCCTTCATGGTCCTTTTGGAAGTTTAGGTTCCTGAATTGTCCTTTTGGGTATTCGGAGGGACTTATTTGGGATTTTCCATTTAAGATTCTGATAAAAAAATTCAGATTTTATAAATTGTTTAAAATAATTAATATCATCCATGGCAAAAAAAATTAAAATAATTAATATTATAAAATATACTTGTCACATTAACATCCTAATAAGCTTGCCAAGTCATTCAATTTGACACAGTCAATGCTATATAGGAGGATTTAATAGAGTTAAAAGGCTTAAAGGACTAATCCTTCTAAAATAAACAAAGTTCAGGGACTAATCCTTTTAAACTAGGCAAAGTTCAGGGACCAATACCATGTGTTTAAAAGTTCAAGGACTAAAAGCAAAATGAGGTGAAAGTTCAGGGACCAATGTCATGTGTTTGAAAGTTCAGGGACTAAAAGTAAAATGGGGTGAAAGTTCAGGGATCAAAAGTTGATTTAACCCTTAATTTTCCCTATTTTTAATCAAGTCTAAGTTTTTTAATCGGATACGTGTTGTTTCCAATATATGCGCGTCTTTATATTCATTAATTTATTTTGTAAAAGAATAGTTGAAATTATGTGAGTAGTTGACAATTTGGCTCTCAAGCAGCATAGAACTGAATTAATTTTGCTACATGCATGAATCTGAATGGAATAAAAATTAACCAGATTATGAGCATAATAGTTTTTATGTTGATGATAAATAAATTTTATTCCCTTATCTTATATTTAAAAAGTCTCTTTCTTTTGTACAGTCTCTTTCTTTTGTTTTTTTTTTTGGAAGAAAATTTGGGAAGGTCCTACGTATATATATCCACAAACCACAATCTAAGTTCATGGCAACTTTTTTTAACTCCACCGGTCTACCAGATGTCATAACATTTTTGGCCAACTATTTCATGGTGGCACACTTTGGCTTCAAAGATGCCTCTAAAAGCACTAAAAGGAACGAAAACCCCCCTCACTTTGATGAGAAATTGAAAATATCTCATGCAAGGTTATCAAATCGGGATATGAATCATGAATTCTATTTTTAGAATCGAGATACATGGATATAAAAGATACCTAAATAGAATTATCATAGTTACCCATTTTTAAATTAAATGGCAAGATACAAATGGAGATTCATGAAATTCTGACTACCATAATTCAATGCTTTCATCGTTGTAATACAATGGATTTCTAATTTGTAGATAAGACTCCCTTATATTCGATCTGCATAAACCCTTATTAACATATTACGAGCATAATATTGCCTAAAATTAAACGAACTATAGCAGTATAGTAAAAAAAGGGGGGGAAACTATAGGAAATTTATCTAAAATAAATAAGATGAAACTATAACCGGCAACATATTATTTTCCTCTTATTTATATTTCAAAATATATTTAAGCTTTTAACTGGGTATGCATCTTTGCAAAGCAGTTTTTCCCTTTTGATTTTGTCTATTGTGCCGCAAGTGTTTTCTTTTTTTGATACAAACGCTATACCTACGGAAAAAAAAATTGAAAGATGAAAAACCGAATGTATGGATTATGTTTGCGCTATACCTACGCTATATGGAAAAAAATGTCATATTCAGAAAAACATCTGAGTAGATTGCGCGGTATATGACATCAGGCTGACTTCTTGTTTATTGGCACTCCCTCTTATTAGCACTCCCAGTTTATTAGCACTCCCACCAGGGCGAATAAAAAAAATAGGAAAAAAGACAAATAAAGTCTTCTCAATTGGTAAAAGAACAATCGATGACAAGTTGGGTCATAAGTACCTAATACACAATTACAAATTTGTGAGAAAAGACTCAAATGTCCTTAACAATTTGAGATTGGAAAGAGGGTGCAGTGAGAATCAAATGATGTGTTTTGTCAGGGTGGGGTAAGTGTGTGTTTTTAAGGGTATTTGAGTCATTTGTCCAAATTTGTTAATGTGTATTAGGTGCCTATGACCCAACTTGTCATTTTTACAATTTAGCAACATCAATTGTCCTTTTACCAATTGGAAAGACTTTATTTGTCTTTTTCCCAAAAAATTACTCCCTCTAATCCTTAATATAGATCATCTACTACCAGTTTTTCTCGGTCCTTTTTATAAGTCACTCCATCGTTTCCGATGTGTATTAATTAATTTTTTCTATATATACTCATATTTAATAGGGGCAGTAGGAGAAAGTAATAGTTAATAGTTTTGAAAATAAGTGTAATTATGGGGGTGGTATTGGAAATTACTTGAATTTTAGGATAAATTAAATTCATTTAACCAAGGTAGACCCTATTCAAAAAATCCACTTGCATAAACTCTTTTGGTCTGTTTAATATAATATTCAGTACAAATAAAATAGTACTCAGCAATTTTCTCTTAAGAGACATTAATTAACCAGATATCAAGGAAAGTTGGGATTAAGCAAAGCTACTACCTAATAATGAGTAGACTCTAATTCTATACGCGAGAGTTAAGATAACTTATCAATAAGCTATAATGATTTACAAAACAAATTAATTTAGTTAGTAGTGAAAAATTTGTATCGGTTTTTTAAAACAACTTTTCAATAATTGTTTTTTGGCCAAAAGAAAACTATCTTTAACATAAGCTATCTACATTTTTATTATGCTTTCATGAAAAAGAAAGTAGGAATAGGAAAATTAGTTCTTCAGGATTTATTCTTACAATATGTCTCGAAGAAATAGTGGTATTAGACTCTTTGAGAAATATTACCAAAAAAAGGCTCTGTGTGAATCAACATGGATATTAATTTAAGGGATTGAAGAACTATATGACTGAATTGTCTAATGGCTCTTATGAAATAATTGGTGGTGATAGAGAATTAAATTTTGAGAGCCAATAAATTAATTGAGGCTTAGGGTAGGCAATATAGTTTATGGTTTTCATGTTATTGAGAACCAATATTCATTTAAAGTTAGAATTATTGTTTATGATTCTAAATATTCAGTTGGAGGTAAGGTAGAAATTGATTAATGTCAAGCAATTTTAAGTGGATTCTAAGGATATAATCACAAAGAAATGGGATTGTTTAAGTTAATATTTTAGAGCTGAAATCAATTGGGTTAAGGTTTACTTACAATTGGAATTTAGGAGTTTCTTGCTTTGCTTGGTTTTTGATTAGCTTTCGTTCCTAAAGAAAATATGTCAACTTTGATAGAGATGGTTCCATATGATTGAATAAAGACCTTCTATTTTGAGAATAATAGCCTTAATGAGTCAAGGGTAAGAATCAAGTTAAAGGTAAATGTTTTACTTTCCCATTCACTTTTTGTATAGAATAATCCCCTCTAACAAGGAATTCAGGATTGTTGCAGTTACAGTATTGAGGAATAAGGCAGGCACTACTTAGTGCTAGAGTTTACAAATACTCCTATCTATATATCAGGTGAGGCATATTGCCTATTATTTTAAAATTAAACAGATTAAGTTAAAGGGAAAGTGACAAACAATTGTCCCAATTGCTTAGGAACACTAAACAATAATATACATAACTACATAACTTTGATACAATAAAATATTATTAATATTTGTTAAAATTTAATAATTTTCACTAAAATTGTATTAGAGCATATAACACTTCAGATATTAAGGTATTTTGAAATTGGTCAAATATGAGATAGGAAGTTAAGAAAGAAGGGGGAGAAAAGACCAATAAAAATGGGACACTTGACAGTAAGTTAGATTAGACAAATGTCAAACAGAGAGCCTATGAATGTCCTTACTTTTATATATAGATAGATTTAAAAAAATTCATCATTCTATCATACATGAAAAAAAGCAGTGATAAAGTTAAGAACACCAAACTTAGTATTTTAATTTTTTTTATAGTTTTTTTACTGAAAACACATTTTTAAAGAACACCAAACATGTGGATTAAAATGTTTTAGAGAAAAAATAGAAATTACACTATATGTAATATTTAATCTATTATGAAAGTAAATATTTCAATCCCCTTTTATTAACCCAAATTTGTCTACTTAGAACGCTTAATGTAGCACCTGAAAAAGCATCCTCCTAGTGTAGGGGGAAAAGTGGGAGTGAGTCGCCACCAAAATTTTAAAAAATCAAGGATAATTTTGGAAAACCATTTTCATAAAAATAATTTAATTAGGAGTCTTTAAGAACCAAAGAAAAGGTGTTAGACACCCCCACAACATATGTTGTTAACTAGTACTATCATAGATAGTGTAGGAAGTAAAGGATTGAGCTGAGGGAGGGAGAGCTGAGGGTGGAGGTGGAAGGAGAAGGAAAAGGAGAGAAGAGAGAGATGGTTGTGGGTGATGATATTTTTTTATTATTAAATGTGGAGCTCATATCTTCAGAAATAATATTGGAGAGTGTGCAAGGGATTCTAGTCTAATTTATCCAGTTAGTGAGACTTTTCCTATATTATGTCCCTTCCCATGGATTTGGAATTAAATTTCCTGAAGAAATATGGGCCTAGATGCAATTTTATAAAGTTTTTTTTACGGTCAAACGTCATTGACCGTCAGATGAGGGTAAAATTGAACTACTTTGGCTACTTTAAGGGTGAAATTGTATCTGTTGTTAGTTTAAGGATACCAGTGGTCTGAAGTGGTTATTGGAGGGCAAATTAAGTTCATTACCCTATATATTATATGACTTCAAGATTAGTCCCTCTAAATCCATCTCACAATTGTTTCACCAAATATAGAGTTTTTTTCATGGCCCTCACTATCTCAACTTCTCTAGTAATTTTCTCCTCAATACTCTACTTCCTACACTATCTATGGTACTCAGTTTTGCACAGTAGTCAAACAATCTCATTTGCTGCAAATTCTCCCTTTAAGCTCCAAAGGTTTTCTTACAAAGAGCTAAAAAAAAGCCACCAATGGCTTTCAAACTGAAAATGTCATTGGCAAAGGAGGGTCAAGCACAGTTTTTAAAGGGAAGTTTAAATATGGGGAAATTATTGCAATTAAGCATCTAGATGCTATGTGTTTACAAACAGAACAAGAGTTTAAGAATGAGCTTCAGATCCTTGTTTAAAGCCTTCCTGATGTAAAACAAGTTTGATAACAATCATATATGCTTAGATTTAGTATTGGGCATATTTAGATTTAGGGGGGAATAAGAGAAGAGAAGTAGAGAGGGAAATCTGAGGAGAAAAGAGGGGAAATAGAGAACTAGAGGGGGAGATAATTAGAGGGCACATGACTAATAATATTTCATTCACCAAAGTCTGACAATTCAATAAGCAAAGGGTTCTATTTATAGAGCATGATTAGCGGCAACTTGGTCATACAAAAGGAAATATCTAGAACAATCAAGACACTTGCAATTAAGAAGTATCTAGAATAACTTAAATGACAACTAAGACAACTAGGACAATTAAGAAGTATCTAGAACATGATGACTAAGACAACTAGTAATAAAGTAACTTGGACCACTAAGTGACCACTTGACAACTTGACCACTTGCTATAATAAAAACATTAACTAATGAAATAGAATTCTTTGAAATTATCTTCTCATTTTCCATCACTTCCCCTTTCCTTGTCACCTTTCTAGGATATTGTATGGAGAATAACAAGAGAGCTTTGGTGTTAGAATATATGTCTAAAAGAAGCTTGCAGGAGTGTCTCTTTGGAGATAATGAAGATGATGATGTTGAATGCTTGAGTCTAAGTTGGGAGAGGAGGTTTCTTTTAATATTGGATGTTGCTAGAGCTTTTAAATTCGTTCGCCTTCAATGTCACCCTCCAGTGATTCATGGGGATATTAAGCCAAGCAATGTTCTACTTGATGAAAAACACCGTGCGAAGATTTCAGATTTCTGATTGTCAAGGATTAAAGTAGTGGAGGGTGACTTGGGTGATAAGAATCAGGAGCTATGCAAGAGCCAAGAGCTTTCAGGTGATGAAGTAGAGCTCTACTTTAAAGGCATCTTCATCCTAGTATGATTGTGGGGTAGACTTAAATGTTGGAGCTTTGAACTTGGATTCTTTAAATCACAATGCCTGCATAGGTGAAAATGAAGTAAGGACAAATAATTTAAAGAGGAAGGAAAAATCAAGTTAGGATGATGGTGGGCATGATTGTAATTGGAAGAACAAGTTTGTTCCTAGTGATGATGAAAGTAAAGAGTTAAATGTTAATGCTTCCTCAATAGAAGAAGAAAGGCCAAATGAAAAACAATGGGGAGAAGAGTGGTGGTTGAAACAGAATGAAAGTGCAGAATCATGCAGTAAAGATTATGTCATGAGTGGATGAGAAGCATAAGAAGATGCAAGAGTTATGGAAAGAAGAGAATCATGCAGAATCAAGCAAGAACATTAGTGGCAACCTGAAAACTCTTGAGGCTAAGTGGAAGTTTTGTCTCTGCAGATGTAAAAAATTCGAAAGGGACGATCAGAATCAGAATGATTATGATCATCAAAATGTGGAGTTTAATTTCAGAAGAGGTTGGAGTAAGAATAAGAAAGAAAATATTAGCCCTTCCATTGGTGGCGAGATGCGAAGCGGAGATCTTCTCAGCAGCACAACTACAACAGCCAGCATTAGAGGAACATTAAGTTATGCTGCTCCTGAATATAATGTTTGTGAGAAGTTTTTATTGGAGAAAACTGATATTTACAGTTTTGGAGTATTGATCCTTGTGATTGTCTCAGGAAGAAGACCACTACTAAATGTTCTTGCATCATCACTTGAAAAGGCTAGCTTAGTGAGTTGGTGTAGGCAATTGGTACAGTCTGGTAGTAACATTTTAGAACTTGTAGATGAGAGGTTAAGGGATGATTATGACAAGGAGCAAGCAAGTTTATGCATCAACTTGGCAATTTCATGCTTGCTGAAAAACCCAGAATTAAGGCCACATATTGGGGATATAGTTAAGATTTTGAATGGGGATATGGATCTACCACCAACAATTCCTTTTGAGTTCTCTCCATCTCCACCTTTTAGATTTTACAGCAAATCATGAAGAACATAGAAAGGTAATGCAAAACAGTTTTCTTATGTTTATAGTTTCCTTATTAGGCATTATTTTTCTGATTGCTACATATTGTTTGCGCTGAATGTGTATACAAAGAAACTTTCTAGGCGCTTGGTTCTGTTTGGATCAACTTCGATAAAGTGACTTTACTTTTAACATGTATACTAAAGTTGAGATATTAGTTAATTATTGCATGATAAACACATAATTGGTCTAATGATGTAAAGTCTGACATATCCCTTGTAGTCTTGAGTTCGAGTGAGTCCTAGATAAGACATTTCTGTCGGAATTAAGTGTTGCTTGTCAGTTTATATATAAAAGAAGTTAATTGGTGTGTGATTTATGTTTAGATTAACTTTTACGAAAAAATTGATCATTTTGACATAAATTTATTTGGAAGATATATTAGAAAGTCAATTTTAATAGGTCCAAATTTAAAACGAAGTCCAGGAAAAATGTAGTTTCAGCTTCATCTTGATTTTTTTGGCTAAAATCTCAATTTTTCAGAAATTATCTCAGGGATCACATGACGAGTCTAAGTGACTTTTTAGTATAGAAAAATCAATTTGACATTTTTAAGCCCATATAATGGTTTGGTATCTGATGATATTGATGGCACAATCACTTTAATTTTGGCTGTGTATGTTGAATGGTCATTGAATTATAGGCCAGACAGGTCAAAATCAAATAGGAGAGTGATATTTGTTTTTAAATTTTTGCAAACGCTCATTGAGAATATAATACTATATCATAATCAAGAGTTGTTAAATTTAATTGTAGATATCTCTTTCAAGTTCCAACATGATTTTTCCCATTTGCATTATTCAAACCATCAACTTTTCATACGGAAAACAGTCTATTTTACTCATATTAGTACCATTAGTCCCCAGATTGTCGTCATTATGCAGTTGATATATTTATCTTACAATATTTTAATGAAATGCATATTATTCCATTTTATAGTAATTGTCCTTTAAAAATCCCAAAGAAGACAGATACTAAATCTCTCGGACCCAGAAATCTCGGTGGTAAAGATTAACATACGAACACATCAAATCTCTTCAACTTTATTAATGTATTCAATTATATGGTAATCATGTCATCTTATTGTGCTATCATCAAATCAAAATCACACTGCTCAAAAAATTCTCGACTTCTTAAGTACTACCTCCGGTCCTAAATATAGGACCTAAATGACTTTTTTTTTTAGAAGTTAAGGTTACAAAATAGTCTATTAAATCATGACATATTTGATATATTTTTAGATTATCCATTAGTTTATAAGTAAAATAAACTAGTTTAAAAGAAAAATTAGGTAAATCAATTTATAATTAACTTATTTTGCTTTTTTTTAGGATTTTTCAAAAAAGTCAATTAGGTCTTATATTTAGGACCGAAGGGAGTATTAAACAAAAAAAGTAAATCGAGATAATTAGAGCCATAGATAAACATGTCACATTATCTTTTATAAATTGAAACTTACCAAGTTTTCCCTCCCCATCCAAGAACTGCATTTAAATCGAACTCACTCATAGGTCGAATGAGAATGCCTAAAATATAAACCATTTGGAGAGTAATTAAATATTTTTTCCTATTTTGTCCCAATACCCAATGCTCATGTGAATTATCATACTCTTAGAAACCAGTTTCACTATAAGCACAAAGCTTGGTAGGAGGAGCTAATCAAATCTGAACCCTCTCCATAGTTGGTCAAATACATTAACTATTAAGGTAATAACTCTATTTTGCCCTTCAAGCAATCACCCTAGACCATTGAGCACCCTAAATTAACACCAGTTACAATTTTACCTTCTAAATAACTAAAGGGTCCAATTTTGCTCCTGACTAGATAGATCCACCAATCGACGTCGTTCACGTGTCAGCATTACATTCGACAAATGGTAAGATTGGACTACTTTAGTTATTTTAAAGTGAAATTGTACACAATGTTAATTTGAATGTCCAGTTGTCTATGGTAGTTACTTGAAGGGAAAAATAGGGTCATTGCCAATTAATTAGAGAGTAAACTATTAGCTAGTTATAATATTGTTGTGCTAAGCAGTTAACAATAAGACCTCTCATCTTAGCCATGTGATTTTACATCAGAATCTATACATGAACTAGAACTCCATACATAAAAGCCCCAAGAATATTCTCTATCAATTTCCCAGAAATCATACTATAGTGCACTTAACTGCCTCTCTGTCTTGATGATTTTACTAACTATAGTGTTCTTGAATTCAATTCCATATGAATGTGTGAACACCATAAGCATACTTCTTTCCTTGTGCATCTGAATAGACAGACAACTATACCCCAGTTGGGAAAGTCAACCTTCGTAATTCATTAGGCCACATCAAACTTATGTGCATGTTTAGATGGGAAGGGAAAAACACTTTCATAGGGAAAGAGTGGTTCTAGGGATAATAAGGCAAGCACCTCATAAAATCCAAAACCATGGTTTTCCATGAATCTAGAGCAATAAGCTTTTTTTTTTGTTACAAGAGCAATAAGCTTTTGAGAAATATAATGGCACTATGGCATTGTAAGAGGGCAATATACCAAAAATACATTTCAATCAAAATCATCCTCTTCCTATGTAATCATCATAATATTAACTCATGGTTATTTATAAGTAATTTATCTCACTTTTTTTTTTCACGAAATCTATTCTCCAAAGTCACTTTCAATCACTTTTCTTATATGATCTATTCTATAGAATCTAAATCCAAACAAACTTGCCTTAGACAATGATGCAAGAAAAAAAGTGAGAATGTCATAGGTTTTAAATAAATGAGGAGTTTCACATGACACAATCACACAACCATGTCAAGAATGTCTTAGAAGAAAAAGAAAATGAGAATAATGAATTAAAAAACTCCTAATAACAACAACAAACTCACTAGATCCAACCAAATCCAAACCAAACCAAAGAAGAAGAAGAAGAAATGAGCAGAGAAAACCAGAATCCCCTAGAGAAAATCAATGAAGCAGAAGAGGGTGAGGAAGAATGCTTAGCAGCAACAGCAGATCCAGGAGGAGGAGGAAGGGGATGGACAAGAACAGAGACCTTCATGCCATTGAAGCATTGACCATTGCCACAAATGAAGTAATACCTCTTGGCCTCATTCAGTGGTATGAAGTCTTTGCCTTTTGTCCAATTTCCAATTGCCCCATCTGTAGTGCAATTATCATACCCAGTTTTGTTCACCTCAAACACGTTGTACTGGTTTTTAACATACCTGAATGCTACATACCCAAAGAAAAGAAAACAACCCAAAAATTATAACTTCTAAAGAATCAGAAAGAAAGTAAAGCATTTGGAGAAGTATAGCATAACCATAAATAAATACAGTAGTTAGAAACACAAAGAGAGTTTTTTTGTCTCTTAAGAAATCAAACACATTACACAAACATTAGTGGTAAAATCAACAACAACAACAAAGTCTTATCCAAACTAAGTAGAGTCGGCTACATAGGTCACACGACGTCATCAGCAGTCATGCTTAGAATGCGTGTGCGCATGTTCATAAGATTCGACATACTTTTACGTTGGCTACTAAAGACTAACACAACTCTACTCTTTTATTCGGGCTTGAGACTGGTTATGAATATCGGCAGAGTATTCCATTAGTGGGAAAATCACTAGAAAAATTTAAAATTCGTAAAAGAGAAAGAAGTCACTGCTTAAAGAATAAGCACAGTAGAATGTTCAAGTACATAAGCTGAGATAAGAGTGGAAACTAAAGTTTCAGTTTTTATCCATTTGGGTAAGGAAGGAAAACAAGTGTGGTTCAAAAAAAGGAAAGATACCCAAAAGAGGAAAGTAAGAACAGACTTAGATCTAACAACAAGGGATGTAACAAAAAGACATAATAAAAGAAAGGAACTAACAGATAAGGTCTCCAACATAGAAAGTGTGGTTGTTGGCCCAGAGAGTGTAGTTAATGCCGGGATTCCAGCCACGGTTGGCGCCGACAATGTGGTCAGTGGCGGAGACGGCGGAGAGAGAAGCCAAGATGAAGATGACAGCTAAGCATAGCTTTAACACTTGAGATGAGCAAGTGGACATCTTGTCTTGTTGTGTTCTATGCTGGAGGATTGGATAGCTTTATCTTCCACTAACTCCTTCACACTTGACACTCAATACAACCTGTCATTCATTACTACTCTCCTTTTGCCCCACACTTCCTCGGCATGGCATCATTAGACATATATGGGTTGTACTTGATGCATCTACATGTTCATCATGTACAGTGATCTTTTTTTGATTTAAGGATCCTAAGCTTGTACATACCAAACATGTTTATGAAAGCTGTATGTATATGTTGCATAATTTGTTCTGTCTTTCAATTGATTTTTTTCAAATTTGGCCAAAAAAAAATTGATTTTTTTAAAAACAAAAATAGTTGCTCAGTTTTCAAGTGTATTTCCCTTATTCTGTTCTAATTATAAGCTCCGTCATTTTGAAATTTTCGGTATAATTCAATAATATAAAATTAATCACTTTAAATGATCTAATAGTTATTTTTTAAAAACAAAACTAATTTATTCAACATATAACCTAATGCATGCCAAAAGTTTGTTGATATAATTTGCAAACCAAACACTTATTGATGTTAAAATCTGGAATCTTGGTCAAATGTTTTATTTTGTCAAAAGACATAAATCTAATTAAATCCATAAAAAGCTTTTGGGGTTAAACATAGTTTAGGGCTCTTTTAGGGGAAGTAATCAAAATGATTTAAATTGAAAAATCAAAATTAAAGCGATGTGTTGACTTTCATCTGAATTCCCTTGAAGACAATCCGCGGCAAAAATTGGATTTTCATCTCCAACAATGAAGTATGATGGACTTTTACACTACTTCTCCTTCTTTGTTGAACTTGTTGAAGATTTTCAGAGGGTGCAACCATGGTCGAAGATTGAAACAAGTGATACTTCAATATCCCATTTATGGAAAAATATGATATGTATATATAGTGAGTGAAGATGGTTTTGTAGCACATTGATTAATTAAAAATGAGTCAACTTTTCACAGCTTCAAGATTTATAAAAGTCATTATGAATTAAAGAGACAACTTTTATTGGTTCAAAAGTAAATGCATTTATAATATACAATAATCAGATTACAGTTTCTATTCAAAATAGGAAGGAAGAAAATAAAATCGATAAATTGGATAGCGATAACTATCTAGGTATAAGGCAATCCAATTTAATAAAGTTTTTGTTAACTATGATTGAAAAAAAGAATGAAGTTGCAATTTTGACAATAAAATTTCTTACGAAGAGGAATTGACATCATTATGTTTACAAAGGCACAAAAACTACCAACAAACTTTACAAAATGGAGTGGTGCCATTAATTTTGGTATAGGGTTACTATAACGTACAAATTTACCAATAAACAATACCTATTTACTAATAAACAATACCTATTTACTACCCCATGATGAATTTGAGATCTCATTTGGATTGACATTTAATTAGATGTTAGTTCTATATAGGAAGTATTTTTAATGGCTATATCTTCTTTACCATATTTTCAAAATAAAACTAATTTTTCTAAATTATAAACCTATCTATATGATAATAGTATTATATAACAGTGATGATGAATTTGACTGATTTCTTCAACATATTTCAATATTTTAATACCCTAGAAATTTTCTTTATGGATTATAGTATTTCATTGTGCAATGAAAATAGATTAATTTTTGACAATCTCATGGGAAAAAACTAAAAAAAAGGCAATAGAAGAAGAGTCTTTATAAACTCATTGTCTCAGTGACGAAGGGATTGAATAATAAGCATCGAGTTGTCCACCTACTTGCGAGTTCGATCATGGGGAGTGACACTTAGTTATGCCTCTATCGCGGTGCTTGGGGAGACATATTTCGCAGCACATGTTGCCTACTGGGTTGGGCCAGGCGGTCATACATTAGTTTCGCCGCCCTTGGATTGTGGGTGAGCTCAACCCCTTTCCTAAAATTTTGTTATAAAAAAAATAGAGATTTTATAAATAAAAAATATACTCCCTCCGGTCCTAAATATAAGACATAATTGACTTTTTCTAGAAAATCCTTAAAAAAGCAAAATAAGTTAATTATAAATTGATTTACCTAATATTTTCCCTTAAACTAGTTTATTTTACGTATAAACTAATGGATAATCTAAAAATATATCATCATTTAATAACCTATTTCGCAACTTTAATCTCTCAAAAAAAAAAAAAAGTCAATTAGTATAAAAATACCTCCCACTCTTCTCAATTGTGATTTTTGAATATGTCAACTGAGCTAGTAAGAATGTCTTTTAAAAAAAGGTTTAAATTAAATTGAGAAAGAAATATGAGTGCCTGTGTTGCGAAAGAGGAGAAGAACGAACACCTTCAGTTGAGTTTCGGGTGAGAAAATGAGCGACGACACGAAACCTAAGGCAGCTAAGGCAAACAATATTATTAATACTAATAATGGTGGAAACGTTGGAGGAGGATTTAGGGCGAAATTGGATCATTACCTATACAGTGGTGACAAAAAGCATGTGATGGTCGGCTTAGTTATCATTTCCGCCGTCTTCGCCGTCCCTTGGTAGGTTTCCTTCCTTCCTTCCTTTATCCATCTATTTCATGTTTCCAAGTTCAATGTTTTATGTTAATCTGTGTTTCATGTTTGGAGAGACCTCTATTCTGTTTAGTTTTGGATTGTAATTTGTATATTTTCATGTGTTTAAGCTTCAATACTCGGAATCAATTGGAGAGGTTAAGGTTGCGAAATAGACTATTAAATCATGACATATTTGATATATTTTTACATTATACATTAGTTTACAGGTAAAATAAACTAATCTAAGGGAAAAAATTAGGTAAATCAATTTATAATTAACTTATTTTGCTTTTTTTATAGGATTTTCTTTAAAAAAAGTCGATTAGGTCTTATATTTAGGACCGGAGGGAGTATTATTAGATCATATGAAATGAACCACTTATCTATATATTATTAGATCATATGAAATGAACCACTTATCTATATATTTTAGCATAGATCATATGTTAGCTTAAAAGTATGGTTTTGAAAGCCGGACCAGATTTGAAGCTGGAAAGACGAGCCAGTCATGATCCAAATTGTTAATTCGGTTAGGACATTCGATCGGACCAGTGATGTAAGAATTTAATTGAAAATTGTTTATGAAAATATGATTAATATATTTTGCCTTAAATTGGGAAAAATGCGGGTGACAGTCCAGCCCAAAACGGCTCAAATGGAGAGGCGGCCTAAAGCATGAACCAGCCTAAAGCATGAACCAGTCTGTTTTTATGACTTGTCGACGGCTCAATCGGTTGGAACGTCTAAGTCTTAAAACCTTGCTTATAAATCAAATAAATTAGTTTAGAGAAAAAATCGAGAAAAATGAATTGTAAAGTGGCTTATTTGCTTTCTTAAAATTCTCAAGAAAAAAAGTCAATTAGCTCTTATATTTGAGAATGGAGTGAGCAACTTATTTGTTCTGTCTCTTGTGGCATTCCCTTATTGGGAACTATTGCATTGAGGTCCCAATTAAGAGTTAACATTAGACAAGCTCAAATTCTAATGGGTTGTCAATTATGTTTTTCACATGTTAACATAGGCATTTTTACTTGTCAATGGTGTTATTGACAATATATTGGGACTTGTCTTATATTAGTTCTCTTGTTTAGATCTCATTGCAATTGTCCCTTATTTTTTCGGTTGTTACCCTCTTTCTCCTAGCACAATTGATAGGGTTGTTATCTAGTACAATTTCAAGGTGTCACAGTTGGTACAAGTGTAGGAAATATGGTTTGGAATTTTTTTTTTTTTATATGAATGAACCTCAAGTGCAAGACTTTCTGTCTTTCAATATGCTATAATCATGCATGTAGTTTGTGGTGTTTATCATTTTGAAGCTGCTGATTTGGATGAACCTTTGGCATGGAATCAGAACTTTGAACTTTTCATTTGAAATGTGAATGTGTGTTTTAGTGCTCTTGCACTGCTGGCTTATGGTTGCTTAGACAGGCTCTAATTTCCATGCATATGAGGCATATTATGTTCATTGAGCATTCCTTCTGTGACTCGTGATTCGTGATTCAGCTAGCTGCTGTTGCCTTCTTACCTTTACCGGCTTGTAAATGTTGCGACTGAACTAATTTTATTTTTATTCTATTGATTCATAACATAAATTTGTTAGCTTTTAACTATAAGATTCCCATTTGATGCATTAAGTTTGAATTGTAATGCTCTAGTTGTTCCATCATAAGACAGTCCTCGTCCTAATATGTCCTCCGGTCTATCAATTGATTTTTGTAGATTATGCACGATATTTTTAATCATGTTTTGAAATCATCCTCTATCAGGTTGAGGTGAGATAGATGATGAGAGTGTGGGAAGAAAGAGAATTTTCCGAAATGGGTTGTGAAAATTTTATTAATTTTTGTAGAAGTTCTTGTATTTGAACCATGAGAATGGATCTTATAAGATATAATTTCTCACTTGACGATGGCAGAACTTATATCATTGTGAAATGATATTGGCACTATAGGGCTATAGGGCATCTTATTGTACTCGAAAACAACCTGAAGTACATATTCATCCTTAAACCATACTTGCATGTAGTTGAAATGGATGATTAAGAACTCGTATGCATCCAATATCTGCTGTGGTCTTCTAAGGCCTCCTCTGGCATTTTAGTTATTATGTATACAAATGGTGCCATGGGTATCTGAAGTTCAAAATTCTCAACATGCTTGGTGCAGTTTATGAATCACAGTGCACAAGGAGCTTCTGTGAACTTTGAATACTTTCATCAAGTACAAACTTTCCCTCAACCTAGTTTGAAATGCAGGGTTAATTATATTCTTTTTTTTTTCTAAATATATGAGAGGAGTTTTGTTTTATAAAGCATGAATGAGCTTTTTATAATTGATTCTTTCCCAAAAACCCCCCTACTTTGTTCTCAAAGCCCTGGTTCCCAATCCATCAGTACTCTGCTGGAGTAAAAGCAAACTTAAGATGCCAATTCTTCCACATTAGCTGATAAGTTTCAAGAACCGTATTAAAAAAGCAACACTTCTATGTTTTTTCCAGTAAGGAATGGTGTGCGTGCTTGTGTTGCTGAATAGTGGTGCATGTTTTTCAAAGCTTCTCTCTTGAATATTATGTACTCTAATTGTTTCTAGTCCCTTGCTCTTACCGAGTTACCACATTTTTTGATGAACAATTACTCCTTGGACTCATTCCATGAAATATGCAGACTATCTTGTCCTTTGGTGAATTCTGTTCATGTTGTAGCACATTCTGCTATAAGTTACTCGTTATAAACTAATACTCCCTCCGGTCCTAAATATAGGACCTTGATAACTTTTTTTGGGGAGATTAAGGAAGGCTTAATTTTAGATGTCTTTCCAATAATACCCCTCCTTAATTAGTTTAATTACTTAGTAGCCCTTCCTCCCCTATCTAATCCTAAATATGGAGTTGTTAAGAAGAAGGGTAATTTAGGAAAAAGGTGACCAAAAATGTATCTAGGTCTTATATTTAGGACTAAAATGAAGTCTCTATCTAGGTCCTATATTTAGGACCGGAGGGAGTATCTCTGAACTCTCATTGAAGTCTCGTTACTTTTGTTATGAGTTGTTGTTGCCTTTAATGGAGCATTCAAAGACGGTTAGTTGTTCTGATTAACAGACAGTTCACCCATGTCCATTGTAGTTTATTACCACTCTAGTCCCTATTATAAATCCAACCATAGAAATTTTTTTTGGTCATGAATATAAGTTCACTTATAGGTTATTAATGACTAATTTTCAGTTATACCCATATTTAGCTCTCATTGGAAATAGAGAAAGAAGAGATTAGAGAAATATTAGAGAGATTACCATGTTTTGTAAATGTAAAGAAAGAGAGAGAATTATAATGAGGTAAGCATGGAAATTTCATCAGCTGAACTGATTTGCACCTCTGTTTCCCTGCAGGAACCAAACAAATGTCTCATCAAGACTACTTGGAGAAGGCAGATAAAGCAAGGAGCCAAAGACTATCATCCGGATCTGCTAAATGATCTTATACTGCATTTATCATATAAAGCTTGATCAATAATGACCCAGTGAATTAGGCCACTTAATAGTCAGGTGTTAGAACTCTTTATTATATCTCCTTTTTCTTCCTTCCGGCTATTTGTATTACTGAGATGCTCTTCTTTCTTGTCTTTCTTAGTTATGTAGTCTATGTTACATTTAGTCATTGATTTGCTCGTTTGTTACTGGAATATGTTGTACCGGAGTATTGTCTAAATCTTTTACACATCGATGTAAAACTTGGAATCTTTGTTGAAAGGAAGGGATATGATTCCACCTTTTGATATCTCCAGTATCATGGTGACCTCATCTTCTATCCATGGTAAAACTTGTCTTGCAAAATCTTAAGGGACTAACCAATGGGTGTTTTAAGATGATTTTATAACACACTATAGAGTTTGTGCGGTAACGTAATTTGTGCTGATTGCCCCTAAAAAATAGATAAGAATGGCTGCATCTTAAGTTTTTTTTTTGTAAGGCTTTATAACTTACCCATATTTTTATGTAAGAGATGATCAAATTTGAGCTAGAGATTTATAACCATTTATGATGTGTCAAATTCTTTCTAAACAGCAATTTCTTAACAGGGAAAATTTCACTCAATCCTCTTAATATCCATTTTATATCAATAATCTCCAAAGATTCTTGAAACATTATTGCATATCTTGAGAGCAAAGTTAAATGATTACATTAACTACTATCTAACAACTATCAAAATTATAATATATTATTCTCAAGTCCCTTTGAGCTATTACAATCAAAATTGCTACATTACTTCCCCACAAGTCCATTTTTTCAAGTAAATTTTAAATTAATAAAATAAAGGAATGTCTACCCACCAATGCAAGTATGCAACTTGCATTTTGCAGCTCTATGCAGACCAAGGCCATCAAACCTTTTTGGAAATACTCCATAAAGCTTGGGAAGGCAATGAAACTTGACATACCTAATGTATCCAAAAAAAAACACTCGACATTCCTTGATCTCTCGTGAGGGAGATGCCAAAAAATGAACATATTTTGTTAACATTTAACTGTGACATCAGTATTTGGTCAGTGATTTTATTAGTGTGAGGTAACCTTTTTAGACTATGTTGAATTTTAGACTTTAGGTCACAAAAACCTTTTGTGGACATTCCCCTTAAGAGCATGGGAAGGCAATAAAACTTGACATACCTTGATCTCTCATGAGGAGATGAGGAGGGAGGTGCCAAAAAAAATAAACATTTTGTTAATAATTAACAGTTATGTCAGTGTTTGGTCATGGTTTCTATTAGTGAGTCAACCGTTTCAATATTTAAGACTAGGACTAAATTTAAAATATCCAAACTATACTCTAGTCAAAATTGAGAAAATTTATGATCTGGGTATAATAAAATTAGGAAGATAAAAATATATATTATTCTTCAATAATTTATATGACAAAAAAGTCATGATTTTTGACGTTAATAATATCACCCATGACCATGGGTGATGTCCTCCTCACTTGAGTGTCACCCTTAAAAGTTGCAATAATTTGAATGAATAAAGCATAAAGTATTATCCATGGACATAATATAATATAATATAATATAGCAACTTGCTTAACCGATGGTTTAGGCATAACCAAATGAAGAAAATAAAGCATTGATTTGCCCTTTTGTATTTTATTCATATATACACAAAAGACACTCCCTCTCTATGCTACAATCAATTATTGAGCAGATTGAGTGACTTTAAACCTAATAAAAGACTTAATATATACAAACACCAACAACTCCATACAATACACTTCGACTCAACTTGGAGAAGGAATCACACCAACCACTGAATCCATATGATTGACCCGATTTGCCTCGGGTTAGTAGAACATGCCAACCACTAAATACATGCAACCCGGCCTATTCATCGGATCCAATTTGACTTGAATGAGTAAGAACACCAACCAATAGATACATCTTACCCGACTCGGATTAAGTTGAAGATTAATGTGGCTTCTGAAGAAGATTAAGAGCCATTGAAGGGCATGAAATGAAAATGTACAAATGTAAGGATTGATACGATGATCCATATAGCCGACCCCATCAAGGTGCCACCTGGTGGGACAAAGGCTTGTTGTTGTCATTATGGATCAAATGTAAGGATTGATATGAGATGAGTAGTCACGGATTCCTGCTCCTTCCCATCCCATCCACTCTTCCCATAAGTCCCAATCTGGATCATTCACTCCCCTCAATGATTCATCATTCCCTACATCTTCAACACCACCACCATACATTTCACTTCCATTCTCTTCTCCTCTCAAGTTATCCATCACTGTCTGCTTCCATACATATTTAACATTAGGTTATTGCTTTTCCTCAAATACAACCAAGCAGCAATGATATGTTCAAATCATAAACTCAACATGTAACCAAAAAAAAAAACATATCAGATATGTAGCAATTCACTTATTATTCCATTACTCTTTCAATATTAGTTCCAAGGATCAACTCATAGAGTCATATCCAGTTCCTCAGCAGCTTGATTTTTTGACATGGATATAAAACCACAAATTTGTGAACACATGAACTTCTATAAATTTATATATATACCAACAAACTGAACATATATTCAATCAACCTTACATGCCAATAAACAAGCAATTGAAGCGCACAAGGATATACATCAGAAGCAATAGTTTTCATTTATAGTTTTCAGTGCAGTGTAGGAAAATGAATAATATTCAAGTCAACTACAAAACTTTAATTCATAGAAAGATGCGAGAATAGGAAAAAAACTCACATCATAAGCCTCATTAATTTGATGAAACTGTACACCACTATTGCTTCCTTTGTAAACGTCTGGATGAAACTGAAACATAATTTAAAGACAACTAATCAATATTTCCATTATCTTCAAAATCCCAATAAAAACAAAACCCACATACATGTAATCTAATCTAAATCTAAATAACCTTAAAACCAACAAAGAACTGCTCACTCTGTTCCTAAATATAAGATCACTTTCTCTAATTTGATCAAATTAAGGATGCTACTTAAGTTAATTATTAGCACATGATATTACTAATCTACCATAACCATATACCATTATTTCCACTCTCCCTCCCTTGCTTGTTCATCATATATAAGCATTATTAAGGTTTATTTGGGAAAAAGTTTGGAAAAATTAGAAAGTGTCTTATGTTTAGAACGAAATTGAAATTTAAAAGTGATCTTATATTTTATATTTAGATATCAAATTAGAACCCAAGTATCAAACATCATGTATAAATCAAAATCCCTAAACTTTGGAATAAAAAACTATGGCAAAAATAGATTAAGGATCAAACCTGCAAAGCAAGCTGTCTAAAAGCTTTCTTAACCTCTAATTCAGAAGCACCAGGCTGAATTCTCAAGATCTTATAAGGATCCATCACAGAAGAAGAAGAAGATGATGATGAAGAAGAACAAGAAACCTTAACTCTATTCACTCTTTTCTTCTTCTTCTCACTATCCTTAAATTGAATCCAAGAAGAACATGACCTATAACGGCCAAAAACTCCAGCAACAGAAGCAGCCATTACAAGAAACTCAAAAATAAACCCACAAAATCACAAAAGAGAAAAAACCCACAAAAAAATTTTGGCTTCAAATAACAAAGATTGAATCTTTTCTTGAAAAGATCACAAGAGAGAAAAAACCCACGAATACCCAGATAAAACTTTTGCCTATAAACAATAAAGATTGAATCTTTTCTTTAAAAAGATCTTATTTATTAGAATGGATAAATGGGCAGACAAGTTGTTTTAATGGCTAAAAATGAATTGGGTTTTTTTGAAAGATCAAAAAATGAGGAATAACCCACTAGAATCTAAAGAAGAGGGGGAGATATTAAATGTGAATTGAGAAAAATGTGTTGATTGGGAAGAGATAAGAACAGGAAGGCTTGTTATTAAGCGTATAAAAATAAAAAATTGGTGACGCGAGAGGAAAGATTTCTGGTGTTTATTATGTCTTGTGGCGATATTATTGGCTTCAAACCTGATGATAGAAATGGATGCGGAAAACTGTGCTTTGGGTTTATTTTTATGGATATTCCTGCTTTGGAAATTGGAATAGGAGCTGCTGCACCAATTGATTTAAAAATTAAAAAAATATTAAAATTCTTAAAATTCAAATTATTTTTAATAAAATCCCCCACTACAACACAACAACGTAAATCTTATCCCACTCAAAGTGGGGTCGGCTAGATGGATCACACGACGCCATATTACTATGTCCCTAGTCTTTTCTTAAGATAAACCTTTCACTAACATATCTTTTTGAATAACTTCATCAAGAGTTCTCTTTGGTCTCCCTCTATAACTTATATATGTCTCCCTTACCATCTACTCCACTATTCTTATTATCACATCTAATTCTCTTCTTTTAACATGTCCATACCACGTTAAACGATAATCTCTCATTTTCTCTGAAATTGATGTTACCCCAACTCTTTCACTAATGTGATCAATGCTAATCCTATCTTTTAATATATACTCACTCATCCCTCTCAACATTTTCATCTCTGTCACATCCATCTTATGTCTTGTTGTTTTGTTTAACTGCCCATCATTCACAGTTTACATTAACTGTTTCCTCCTCAATTACCATTTTTATCGATAATAATCTGTCACCACTTCTATAAACTTCAACCACATTCTTCTTCCATACTTCATCCACAATTATACCTACATCATTCATATGACTCACTTTACCAGTGTACCCAAGTTTATAACCATCAATATCCTTATCCTTTTCACCTACCCATTTATTCTCTTGTAAATATAAAATGTTTATCTTTCTATCCTTCATCACACCTATTATCTCGCAAGCTTTACCTTTTAAGGTTCTAATATTCCACATACTAAATCTAATCCTACACACGTTCACTTGCTTCTTTATATATCCCTTCTTCTGTAAAATGTTAGACGATGACATATTGCAAAAATGGTTGTGTGTGTCCATGCTTTAAGATTAGACAAATTTTACGTTGGCTGCCGAAGCCTAACACAACCTACTCTTTTTTATCCGGGCTTAGGACCGGCTATATTATAGGCAGAGTATTACATACAATAATAACAAAATACAATAAAATAAAAACACTAAACACTAATAATAATTAAACTAGCACAAATAATAACAAATAAATAAAGCGATAAACAATAAAACAATAATCACAATACAATAAAATAATAACACAATACAATAAAACCATAAAAACAAAATAAAATAATACATAAACAAATAATAAAATAAATAACAATATACAATAAACAATAAAACAGAACAACCACAATATTCAACAATAAAATAAAACAATAATTAATAAATATACTATATAAAAAGAACAACACAATGTTCAACAAACAATATACAAAGGTTAAGAGATGCATAAGAAACAAAATATTTAATAAAACTATGTAAATTTAGTAAAATGCCTTAAAAAGAAAATCAAAATTAATTCATTTTGATAGATTGATGAGAAGAAAGATTATAATAAATGAGAGGAAGAAGAGAAAAGATCAGATATGAATGACATAGAAACACGGCGGAAAAAAAAAAACTGCTGCAGTTTCCGCAAAAGTACGAGAATGGGTCAAAATTTGCAATTTCCGAAAAAAAATTGGGTCAAAAACTGCATTTTCCGTAAAAGTAAGAGAATGGGTCAAAAACTGCAATTTTCGCAAAAAAAAAACTGGGTCAAAAACTGCATTTTTCGTAAAAGTAGGAGAATGGGTCAAAAACTGCAATTTTCGCAAAAAAAAAAAAACAGTTTCCGCAAAAATAGGAGACTGGGTCAAAAACTGCAATTTCCGCAAAAAAAAAAAACTGACTCCTTGAAATTCTCCTTCATCCACGGCCAACTCCTTAAAATTTTCTGACTATGCCAAACATGAACCCAAACAATCATAACAATTTGCCTACAATCTTGCCACCAATTCCAAATAAAACTCCTAACAACTAGGAAACTCATCTAACTTCACCATGGACAAATCCTCATTCACATCACAACTCCGGCAACTCATCCTCCCTGTTTCTGACCACTTGCAAGCAACAACTACACTTTCTATTATACTACCATTAAAATCCTATTACTAAAAATTAATGTAGTTCATAAAAACACATGTTAAAAGGAATTTCAAAGTCAATTATTGATTGGACCTAAATTTATATGTTTAAGCATGTGCATTTGAGCTTAATTAGTGAGGTTTAATTGTTATATTTGATCATTATTGGTGATTTTATGTGCACATGCTTATAGGTGATTATATGGAAAATCCTAGCTTAATTACTTGCATTTTAAGTAACTAAGGGTATTTTGGTCATTTTTGACTATGTGGTGTTTTTCTCTTGTAGGGGGGTCCCACGTGGGCCCCACAAACCCTTGGGATGACTTGGAGTGCAAGGAATTGGCTTGGAAGGCAAGGCAAAGGAAAGAGACAAAAATTACCCCTTTTGTCAAAAACAAGGGATTTGCACATTTCCAAAAGGGGTAATATGGAGCCAAAAATTCAAATTCAAAGTTGGTGGCTTCATTAAGGGCAAAAAGGGGAGCACAATGACTTGGAGAAAAAGGAGAGAACTTTGACAATGCACCTAGACCACATTAGGACCACATTCACTCACCTTTTACCTAAATACCTAAACTACCCTTCCTTCCCCATTTACCTTCAACCAATTCGGCCAAACACCCTCCATAACCATAAAAATATCTTTTTGACAACCCATTTACACCACTTGACACCTCATCAACTCCTAATCCTTATCATTAACCTAACCACCACACCATTTAATCCCTAACCAACTTCATTTGTGACAACTTTTTTTTCTCTCTCTTCATCTCATTTTTCTCTCACTTTTCTCTCATCTTCTTCACCATTTTCTCACCAAACCTCTCGGCCTCTTCATCATTCTCCATGGATTCTTCACGGCCAAACCTCCATTTCCATCTCTCCATGTGTGGCTAGGCTTCTATTCCTCTCCTCTCCAAGGAAAAGTGCTTGAAGAACTCACATTTGGCTTCATGACTTTGTAATTTTCTCTTTTAGGTTTCAAGCTAGAGGTACATTTTTGCCTATGTATGTCCTAGATTTAGGCTTGTATAGGTTAGAACATCTTTATTTGAGGTGTTTTACATGATTGTAGCTTGAAAACCTCTCTTTATTTGTTAAGAACATGAAAACCTAAGCTAGATTTTGTAGTTCCATATGTGTTCATGTATGCGATTTGTATTCTTGAGTATGTGTGGAATGAATGTGTTTCCTAGATGCTAGATTTAGCATTTAGAGTTGCTTTTGGTATGTTCTTGGCTTAAAAGAGCTTTTGGCTTGATTAGGTTAGTTAAATGCTTGTAGATTTCTTTGATTAAAGAGGTCTTAAGTATTTAACTAGTTTAATTAAGTGTAACAAGGTTATGAAGCCTAATTAACCTAAAGCACTAAGTACTTGGAGAGGGAGGTAGTTTCTAAACTTGATATTTTCACTCTTTACATTCGGTTATCTTTTGTTTTTAGTTGTTAAATTGTAGTTTTAGTAACTCAAAATCAAACTCCTTGTTTACTTAATTTGCGTGGCAATTTGAACTTAGAACTTGCAAGAAATTGACCTAAATTGAGGAAAAGACCTATACTCATCACTATACATTAGTAAGCATTGAGTATTGAATTGTTTTGACTAATCTCTTTAGGCGACAAAAGAGGTTAAATCAATTATAACACCCAAAAACTTGAAACACAAAACTCACACAATAAATATAAAACACACAACATATAAAGGAAAAGATAGATATAAAAATCGTACCTTAATAATCACGAGACCTGCAATTGAATAAATAACAACAACTAAACTGACCTGGAACATGAGGCACTACCACGGCGAGCTAATGAGATGAATAAAATGCAAACCTCTTGTACTCAACGTCCACGATAAGGTGTGAAATGAAACATTATCTCTCATGTTGGAGAATGAGGTACAATGAAGACGATCGGAGGAAAAGTGATGGAGCCAGTAATTCGTGGTAACAAGGATGCCCGTATAAAACAATCTTCAACACAACAGTTTTTAAAAAGAGAGTGAATAAAATTATTTCGCCAACACTAGTTACAATAAATTCTGAAATTATATTTCCTTTCTCCCTATCATAAATGCTAAAAGGTACTCCCTCTGGTCCCTAATATAAGAGACCAAAATTTGAATGGTTTTGGTCCCTAATATAAGAGCTCATCTTACATTCTCTCCTCATTTAATGTGCTTTTTCCTACTTTGCCCTTAACTCTTTTTTATATTTATTAATGTTTGTGTTTCTCTCTCTTAAAAGTATCATAATAAATATGAACAATATTGATTATCAAAAAAAAAATATGAACAATATTGGAAAATAAGCATTAACTTCAGACACTCAACTAACATTCACATGTTTTCTTAAGAAGCGTCTTTTGGCGGCTGACTCTTAAATTAGGGGCCGGAGGGAGTACTCCTCTGATCCTTGTTATAAGTCACTAACCTTTCCAAATCTTACATATCAAGGAATAGAAGTTATATCATTAAATAATTTATATTTTATTTGTCTTTTCTATTTCTGCATGCCTCTATCATCTCTCTCTCTCTCTCTCTCTCTCTCTCTCTCTCATCTTTTCAATGCTTTTTTCATCTTTCTAATGTTTTTTATATTGGAAACAAGAGTAAGAAGAAAGGTTAAAGCAATTAAAGAGTGCTTTTTTTTCCAATGGATGATGAGGGTATATAGGAAAAAATTTAAGTAATGAATTAATTAGTTAATGACAATTGGTGATCGACTTATATTAAAAACAAAAATTTAGGGACGGTTAGTGACTTATAATAAGGACCGAAGGGAGTAATATACATTAAGAAAACTCAACCATAAACTCGTTTGGCGTCAGTTTGAATCAGCTTCTCTGCATAAAGGAATGATAAAGTTAGCTAGTATATTCCCTTCACCAACACCCTCACCAAGTAGGGACTATAATTAAGTTTCCCTTTTTTAATATATACTACCTCAGGTCCTATATATAGGATTTAATTGACTTTTTTTTGGAGAGATTAAGGTTGTGAAATAGGTTATTAAATGATGACATATTTGATAAATTTTTGGATTATCCATTAGTTTACAGGTAAAATAAACTAGTTTAAGGGGAAAAATTAGGTAAATCAATTTATAATTAATTTATTTTGCTTTTTTAAAGATTTTCCAGAAAAAGTCAATTAGGTCTTATATTTAGGACCAAAGGGAGTATTAAGAAAGTACTCTCTCCGATCCTTATTATAGTCATCAATCGCCATTAAATTTTGGTCCTTAATATAAGTCAACAACTGCCATTAACGAACTTATTTATTAAAACTTTCCAAAATATACCTTTATCATTGGAAAAAGAGATTTCTTTAATTTTCCGAAGAAGAGAGAGAAGATGAAAAAGACACTTGTATACTCATAAAGATAAATGATTAATAAAGAGAAAAAAGCCTGTGAGTCATAGTGATAAAGGTGAGAGAGACAAAAATGAAAAAGACAAAAAAAATAAAACCAATTTAATTATGCAATTTCCATCAACCTTCATTCATTGGTATGTACTATTTGAGTGGTTGATGACTAATAATTAGGATAAGAGGGAGTAGTAGAGAAAAATAAATATGTTGTAGCTAGAAAGAAGTGTTTTTATCCAAGTTTACCTTTATTTGTTATCATTAATAGTAATATTTATTCTTAAACTCATGAGTTAACTCTCCAATTTTATCATTTTTACAACTCTAATTAACCAATGTGCCAAAAGTGACTTTAAGTTACGTAATTAAAAATTCACGCATTTACATAGCCAAATTAATTGTTTTTACATGTTTACTTTACTAACAATTGTGTTAATATGCTCTAAATCTCATAATAATTATTTTATTCAACCATATTTATTGAATTTATATACAAATTTCATAGAATTTTGTTTATTGAGTTTGAAATTGTTGACATATTTAATATAAATTGTTTATATTTGAAATATATTTAAGTAAAAATATTTTATTTTTAATTTTATTTTTTAATATAAATTATTTATATTTAAAAATATTTCGAATTTATGATCTTATTTTGTATTCTTTTCATAAGTTTACTTCAAGTCGTAATTATGACACCTTTATTAATAATGATAGTAGCTAGTATAAAATATTTTGAAATGATGAAAAATAAAATGTGCAATAAGTCGTTAAATAAATATTTTAATCACCTCATGTAAACTCTTATTATAATGGATAAAATAATTAAAACTTCTAACTCTTATAATGAAGGACAAAGGGAATATTCCTACTACTCTCTCCCACTACACCTATTAAAGATGGGTGAGTATGAAAAAATAGTTAATATACATTGAAAATCAATAAATATTTAATAATAAAAACTAAGAAATCTTATTAATTGGTGCTTTGTAATAAGAACTAGAGAAACTAAGAATTTAATTAGATAAATTTAGGATAATCAGGTGTTTTTTTTATCAGGAAGGATAATCAGGTTGAACAGTCCAAGAAAGATGTCCTTTCAATTTCGTTTGGCGCTTTTTTTGATTCACTGCATTTGATTTGAGGGTGAGAAAGTCGTACAAGATAAGGAACTATTTAAATGTATGATAATATTATACACATATCTTATTCAACCTCAAGCATCAATGATTGCGGCCACGTATAACCTAGGGATCCTACTCAATTATACTACCTCCAATCCTAAATATAGGACCTACATGACTTTTTTTTGTGAGGTTAAGGTTGCAAAATAGTCTATTAAATCATGACATATTTGATATATTTTTAGATTATCCATTAGTTTATAAGTAAAATAAACTAGTTTATGGGAAAAAATTAGATAAATCAATTTATAATTAACTTATTGTGCTTTTTTTTAGGATTTTTCAAAAAAGTCAATTAGGTCTTATATTTAGGACCGGAGGAAGTAGTTTTTGTCACTGACAAAATTGGACAAATCAATTTCTTTGATTTGAAAAGACTAAAAATCAGACCTTAGGGAGGATTTTTTTTTGGGTTAAATATCATTCTGGCCAATAAACTATTTTGGAAGGGTTAAATTGGCCAAAGAACAATAAAAGAGCTCATTTTGGCCAAAAAATAATAAAAATGGTTCATTTTAGTCAAAGAGCTACTGAAAAATACTAAAATGCCATTTGTAATTTAATTAATATATTTTCTAAAGATGTGGGTCCCACATTTAAAAATAAAAAATTACTCACCCCTACCCACCCACCCCTCTCTCTCCTCCCTCCCTCCTTCCCTCCTTCGCCGACCACCACACTGTCACCTCTGGGACACAGCTGAAACATGCTCCAACGCCACCGTTTGCAAAGTGTGTTCATATTTGATATATATGCTCTGTTAACATACGCTTCACCAATCCAAGACTAAATATAGAAAATAATAACATCCCCACAAACAAAAAGTATATCTCGAAAGATACATATCTGAGATCATATCAGAGACTAACAAATAAAAACATTTAACAACTTTCTTCACACCCCCATTCTCCCGGCCTTCCTCAACAGCAGAACCATCGTCTTCGTTTTCATCCGAATACAAGCTTGCTGTGTTATGAATTTAGTTGTGGATTATGAAAAGAAATGTGTGTGGATCTAAATAGTTATGATGAACAGTGGGATGCAGCCAAACCGCCCGGACGAACTCAACCGGATCCAGGAGGCAAAGGAGGACGAGTCATATATTGGGATGGACCTCGCGTTTTGGGAATGCTAGCCATGTCATGAGCCATAAGTTCAGCCTCCTTCTTTAAGGCTATAGTTAGCATAAGAGTAGCAAAGAGCTCCCAACCAACACACCATTTGATTATTGGCCTCAAGCATATTTTGTATGTGTTTGGGTTTGGTGGTGGCAGGTAAAGATTACTTGAAGCCATATGTCAGCGGTGCCCTGGAGCTGACGGTGTGGTGGTCGGCGAAGGAGGGAGGGAGGGAGGAGAGAGAGGGGTGGGTGGGGTAGGGGTGAGTAATTTTTTATTTTTAAATGTGGGACCCACATTTTCAGAAAATATATTAATTAAATTACAAAGGGCATTTTAGTATTTTCCAGTAGCTCTTTGGCCAAAATGAACCATTTTTATTGTTCTTTGGTCAAAATGAGCCCTTTTATTGATCTTTAGCCAATTTGACCCTTCCAAAATAGTTTATTGGCCAGAATGATATTTAACCCTTTTTTTTTTGCAAACTTAGGGAGGAATTAAAATATTTCTACATCTTATAAAATAACACAAGCACCTTTATAATTATCAAATTAAATCATAAGTATACATGCACAAGTTTAATAAAGGAAATTTTAACTAGATTTTAACTATTTTCAATTCATATTAACAATTGATAAGATATGTTGTAAAATCTATAACCAGATCAACATAAAATTTTCATCATGATTGTAAAGATTTTCAAGTTTGTTCAACAAATGACAGCTCCAACAGCTGATGTCATTGGTGTATTTTTGTAACATGAAAATATTGTGTTCTTCTTTAGAGTCTAGTTTGTGATTTATCAAATTATCTTTTTTCCTTATGTTTAATGGGATTTTCTTGGGATTTTTACTTATATTTATTTATTCAACTTATGTCCTGCATTACTAAATATAAAATATATTTATCTATTTTGATTTAAAGACATTAGTTTATTTAGTTTATATAACATGTATTTACTACAACCATCTTTTTTAATTCCCCTTTTCTTACTTAATTATTGATAAGAGACTAAGAGAGTACAATAAGATAAAATTAAGGGAAATGGACCAAATCTGGCCCCCAAGTAACCACCAAGGAGCGCTGAGTACCCTAAACTAACAACAGGCCCGTATCTGTACCCCAAGTAACCAAGGTGTTTAAAAACTACCCTGGTTGGACGGTCAACAACGTTTGACCGTTACTTTGCCTATGTGGATGCCACGCGAGCACCTGCTTTGCCACTTGGCGCCTTGTCATTGCCACGTAGGATAAGTGTATGTGGGTCCCACATTAAATAAAAAAAAATTCCCCCTCCCTCTTCACCGTCCCCTTCCTCCACTCCAAATCCCAAGACTCCGACACCCTCCCCTCCGGCGACCCCTCCGCCCACCTCCGCCCCAAACCCAACCCCCAAGACGAGCTCAGCGCCAACCACGTCCTCGCCGAGCGCCGCCGCCGCGGGAAGCTCAACGAGCGCTTCATCATCCTCCGCTCGGTGGGGTCCACGGAGAAGAGAAAGATGAAGGCTATGGTGGGGTCCACGGAGAAGAGAAAGATGAGGATCGTTGAGGGGAGTGGTGGGCTGAGGAAGCCGAAGTCGGTGGAGGACTCTCCGCCGCCGCCCCCGCCGCCATGGATGAGTTCCAAAGATATGCCGATCAACAACAAGTAAAGGGTTGTTCTTAGAGGAATGAGTGAGGTGTTGGGAAATGAAAGATGGGGTTTTGAGCAAAGTCTTCCAATCCTTACAAACACATTGAAAACGGATTAGTGATTTTACCGGAAGCAGTACGAGGATGGCGGTGATGATGTCTTGGGGAAGACACGGTGTCTCCTTCTCCATTGTTGTATGCTTCATGGTTGTGCGTTAATATTAATGGGTCGTGAAATGTAGGTGAGAAAAGAGGGAGACAGAGAATAATGCGATTGATGATGAAGGATAAATGGTGGGTAGTGAGCTCACGGGAATGAGTGAGAGCAGGGAGATGAGGGGCTGAGGGCAAGTCTGACTACTAAAACATGCTTTGCACGCATGTTTTAGAATAATGTTTTCCCCCCTTATCAGTAATGTTTTAAAATAATGTTGAGTGAAGGGCGTGGTGGTGGGGGGCTAGGGAGGGCGGCGGGGCGTGGTGGTGGGGGGCTGGGGAGGGAGGTGAAGGGGGTGGGGCGGGTGGTGATGGTGGGGGGCTGGAGGTGAAGGGGGTAGGGCCTTGTTGATGAAGAGGGAGGGAGAATTTTTTTATTTAATGTGGGACCCACATACACTTATCCTACGTGGCAATGACAAGGCGCCAAGTGGCAAAGCAAGTGCTCGCGTGGCATCCACATAGGTAAAGTAACGGTCAAACGTTGTTGACCGTCCAACCGGGGTAGTTTTTAAACACCTTGGTTACTTGGGGTACAGATACGGGCCTGTTGTTAGTTTAGGGTACTCAGCGCTCCTTGGTGGTTACTTGGGGGACAGATTTGGTCCATTTCCCTAAAATTAATTCTAGCACATATAGTTTTTTTGATAGTACAAACAACTATTATAAAAAATTCCAAATTTATGAATTTTATTTGAATTACCAACTTTTATAATTTAAGTTTCTCATTATATTCATTAAAAATGTTTATTTTAATTTATTTAAATAGCTAAAAACATATTTCAGTTCTATTTTCATTGGGTTAAACCAACTTTTGGTCCCTAAACTTTCACCTCATTTTGGTTTTGGTCCCTAAACTTTCAAACACATGATATTGATCCATGAACTTTGTAAAGTTTAGAAGGATTGGTCCCTGAACTTTCAAACACATGGTATTGGTCCCTGAACTTTTCCAAGTTTAGAAGGATTTGTCCGTGAAACTTTAAACTCTATTAAATCCTCTCATGTGGTATTGACTATGTTAAATTGGATGACTTAGCAGACTTATTAGATGCTGATGTGGCAAATATATTTTATAATATTAATTATTTTAAACAAGATATCAAATCTCAATTCAAAACTTGTGGCAAAAAAATCTTAATTCAAAACACTCACACACACAAAACCCTAGGAAAGATTTGAGATTTTATGAAATATGGTTAAACGCTTTTCTGATTTATTGCTACAATTGAGGTTTGTGTTTTGGTTTCTGATTTGTTACAAGTAACAAGACATTTCAAACAGACCCTCCTCTTCTTAAACAGTCACCATGGTCAAATGCATCGCCGAATGATCCTTAGTTTCTTAAACCCACCCACAAGCTCCTGTGGCTGTGGCTTACAATCACATTGCTCGCGGCAAACGGATCGCTCTCCACCGCCGCCCTCCTCCACGGGCTGCTCTTCTTGCGTATCTTGTTTTTATTCAGAATTAAATTCAGATCTATGTCTGATTTAATTCTGAATTTTAAAATAATTTTGATATCTTGTTTTAAATAATTAATATTTATAAAATATATCTGTCACATCAGCATCCTAATAAGCTTGTCAAGTCATCCAAGTTAGCAAGCTCAATACCACATGGGAGGATTTAACAAAGTTTTAGGCTTTAGGGACTAATCCTTCAAAACTTAGCAAAGTTCAGGGACTAATATCATGTGTTTGAAAGTTCAGGGATTGATCCTTCTAAACTTAACAAAGTTCAGGGACCAATACCATGTGTTTGAAAGTTCAGGGACCAAAACTAAAATGAAGTGAAAGTTCAAGGACTAAAAGTTGGTTTAACCCATTTTCATTTCATATCCAAAAATGATCATGTTGATTCATAAGAGTGAATTGTATGATTTTGAAAATTTGCTTCCTTTTTCTTCTATTTTTTAGTTTCTATTCAATAGAATGGTAAAATAATAAATAATATACAAAGTTTAAAAATTTGTTTTTATACTATTTTCATAATTTTCTTAGTAGGATTAATATATTAAAGTAAACTGCATGTTTTTGAATCAGAAGGAGACATGTGTAATTAAGTCATAACATGAGGGGTTCAATTTATTTTATTTTTGTTATCATTTGTTTCAGCCTTTCATGTACATAATGGATACGTTATCGCTTATCACTCGCTAGTAGTTACATAGACTTTTACTATTATCATGTTATGTTTAAATAAAATTCACTTTTAATTATAGTAAAAGTTAGCACTTAACTTTTTGAGTTTCGTTGACACCGTCGGTTGTTTAAAAGAAGCTGATTCTACCAAACATAGCACCGTCAATTTACTGTGAGTGTGAATGCAAACCCCACAATTATATAACAACACAACTTGTATTAAAAATAGAATAGATAGACATAATTGGCCAAAAAAAATAAGAATAGATAGACATAGAAATAATTTTTGGACCATCCTAGAAAACATCCTAAACACACCCCACAATTATATGACTCTTCTTTATATTTTATTTTCAACAATCCATCAACCATTGCAGGAACTGTCATCATTCGTTGTGTCATTAACAACTTGATCATAAATATCATCATTATCACTCTCTCTTATTTCAGAGTGAGAAAAATATCTAATTTAATGAAATGTAAAGAAAAATTAGTAGAGTTTGTTAATCTACCCAAAAATTGAAAATTCTTCTTTAATATGTATGATAGGATGGTTAAGGGTTTAATTACAAAATTAAGAAATAAATTAGATGAAGTCCTACATTTCGGACTAAAATGGAACCTAATGGGAACTATTATATATGAGGGATTTGAGTGAAGGAAGGAAAAGTTTTAGTTAAAATAAAAACAAACTGCAAATCAAAGGTTATAAAATTTTACTAATAATATATGTAAAAACTAAACTCCTTACTAATGAAATTCTAGCAAAGCGTGGGATAGATATCGATGGTGGAGGATTGTGGGCGTTGTGTGGGTGTGGTGGAGATTGGAGAGTGTATTACATGTCCTAAGAGACTGTGATTATTCGACAGAGGTATGGCCAAAGTTAATTCAATTCCATCTGAATTTTGTTTCATATTTTTCTGCCACAGTGAATTAAAGTCATGGTGGAATTGAATTTATTAGATCCCAAATTTATTGTGGATGGGGTCACGATCACATGGACTATGTTCCTACTAGTGGGTGGGGAGCATTTCTCTCACACTATAACTCATGCACGACACGATGAAAAGCGAGAGTATTGCACACATAGGTAAAATCGAGATGTTTCCTCTCTTAATGAGAGCAATTATTGGGATTTGAATGTGCGTCCTCATTTTTACGTATGCTGAAACTCAATTACTAGCTCATCCAACTAAACATTGGTAGAAATAAACATTTTGTGCTTGAATTAGATTGCTAGCTTGTTCTGGAGAGATTGAAAGAATAGAGATCTGCATGAGGTTGATTTATCTGACTTGAAAGAAATCTTGTCATTCTTGCATCATCATGCCTGAGAAGTCCAGATTGTATGATATATGAGAGAAATGAATGGATTGCTGATGGTGGAACGATAGAAAACTTGGTCTTTTTTTGCCAACTTCAAAACTTATCCTCAATTTTAACTTTTTTTTAATAAAAGTCATAAAATTTCTTCCTACGTGTCTTCCCTCGCAAAATCTTACAAGAAGAGTCAATCCCTACATATCTTTTTGTCAGTGATCTATTAAGGTGTGTTCTTAAAGATTTAACGTACTAAAATGGTTTTTACACATTTTCTCATAACGCAAGTTGTAATATTAATGGTTAAAAAATAATATTGCTTCTTGTCTAATCTCAATAACACCAAGCCAAATCATTAGCCTTCTCTTAAGTGAGCCTTCTCTTGAGTGAGGTTGTCGAATGCAAACTCTTTAAAGATATGGTGTTCTATCATCCAATTTTCTTTTATATATATATATATATATATATATATATATATATATATAACAGGTGATACCACTACTGATCCTGAACTGCCAAGGATGTTGAGGAAGGTGATACCACTGCTGATCCTGAACTGCCAAGAAGCATTAGAAATCAAGTGTATCATCCTCCTGAACAAATTATTGGTGATATAACAGATGGTGTTAGAACAAGAAAACAAATTCAAAATGAAGTAGAATTTGGTGCATTTATTTCTGAAATTGAACCTAAAATTATTGATGAAGCTCTAGAGGACTGTGACTGGATTATAACCATGCAAGAAGAGCTTAATTAGTTTAAGAGAAATCAAGTCTGGGATTTAGTTCCAAAACCTAAAAATCATTCTATCATAGGAACTAAATGAGTATTTAAAAACAAATTGGATGAAGCTGGACAAATTATTAGACGTAAAGCTAGATTAATTGCAAAAGGTTATAATCAAGAAGAAGGAATAGATTGAATAAACCTTTGCACCTATTGCTAGATTGGAAGCAATTAGAATTTTATTGGCATATGCGTGCATTATGAATTTTAAATTTTTTCAAATGGATGTCAAAAGTGTCTTCCTAAATGGTTACATTAAGGAAGAAGTATATGTGGATCAGCCTCCTGTCTTTGAGGACACAGGAAGTCCAGATCATGTTTATAAATCAAGAAATGCCTTATATGGTCTCAAGCAGGCACCTAGAGCCTGGTATGAGAGACTAAGCTTATTTTTTATTGAAAAAGGCTTTACTAGAGGGAAACTAGACTGCACATTATTCATTAAACGTAAGGACAAAGATATTTTGATTGTGCAAATTTATGTTAATGATATTATTTTTGGTGCTACTAATGAAAATCTTTGCCAAGAATTTTCTGAGATGATGCAGAGGGAGTTTGAGATGTCGATGATGGGAGAACTGAAATTCTTTCTTGACTCCAAATAAGCCAAAGAAAGAATGGTACATTTATTTCTCAGACTAAGTACTGTAAGGAAATCCTCAAGAAATTTGGCCTGGATTTATCTAAATCTGAGCATACACCTATGAGTTCATCAACTAAGCTTGATGCTAATGCGAATGGTGAAAGTGTTAATCTCACTCATTATAGAGGTCTAATAGGATCACTGCTATATCTTACTGCTAGTAGACCTGACATCCAATTTAGTGTAGGCATGTGTGTCAGGTACCAAGCTAATCCTAAGGAGTCTAATTTGACCAATGTTAAAAGGATTTTGAAATACTTAGTTGGTACTCAAGAACTCGGGCTTTGGTATCCCAAAGGCACCCCAGCAACTCTACTTGCTTATTCTGATGCTGACCATGCAAGATACTCCCTCCGTTCCAAAATATAAGATCACTTTTGAAATTCAACTTGTTCCTAATTATAAGATCACTTTTTAACTTTTCCCAACTTTTTCCCAAATTAACGCTATAATAATGTTTATCTATAATAACAAGCAAGAGAGGGAGAGTGAGGATAAAGGTATTCCTATAATTGGGATAAATTGGTAATATCATGTGGCATGTGCAAATAACTAACTTAAGTAACTTCCTTAATCTACTCAAATTAGGGAAAGTTATCTTATATTTAGGAATGAAGGGAGTGTAAAACAGACAGAAAAAGTACAAGTGGTCAATGTGAGTTTCTGGGTAGAAGTCTAGTTTCTTGGGCATGCAAGAAATAGACTTGTGTCTCTCTCTCCTCCACAGAAGCTGAGTATATTGCAGTTTCAAGTTGTTTTGCACAAGTACTGTGGTTGAAGAATCAATTGAAGGATTATGGGTTGAATCTCACACAGATTCCCATTCTCTGTGACAATACCAGCACCATCAGTTTGGCCAAAAATCCTGTGAAACATACAAGAACCAAGCATATTGATGTGTAGCATCAATTCATCAAAGATCATATTCAAAGGAAGGATGTTATGGTAAATTTTATTTCAACTACACGTCAACTTGCTGATATTTTTACAAAACCTCTTGGAACTGATCAATTTATTTTTATAAGAGGAGAATTAGGAATTGTTAATCCAAATGAATTATGATCTTACTATATTTTCATTATTTATTCCATGAATAATTACTAACTTAAGCATCGGAGAGGATGTTGAACTTGCAGGTCCCTTGCCTTTGTGTTCTTAATCATTGTTTAGAATTTCAATTGCTGAGGCAAGTCTGCTAAGTTATTACGTTATGAATTTGGAACTCATCATGTGATTTCATACTTGTTTTATCATAATATTATCACTTCTACCACGACCTAATAAGAGTCGTACCTGACCGGAATATTATCACTTCTTCCGATATCATCTGGTTGTGTTTTTCCATCACTGTTTTTACTTTGTTATATAAGTGCAAATAGCGTTATAAACTCTAAGAGCTGAAATGTGAAACGTTAAGTGGCATATGTAATGCTATATGTAAGTATGTAACGATATAATTAGAGTGTCTAAGAATCTGAACCGCTTTTTTTTGTATTATTTTTTTCCTCTTTCTTCCCGCCTAATCATATCTCTGTGTATCTCTCTCTCCCGGGAACCAATGAAACTCTTCTTTCTTCTCTCGCTAGAAATCTCTCACCTACCTACATGTCCCCTCAACCCTATTAAAATCCATCATTTTTCTCTTCTTTACTTCATCCATTCCCCAAACCCACAAACTCTTCCTCTGTCTTTCTCTTTCTTCACCATGAGCCAATCTTCTTTCCCCGCCTCCCCCGCCTCCTCCGCCATCAGCGAAGTCACCGAAGGCAACTCCCCTATTCGTCCTTCTCCCTCATTCCCTCCTTCTATTGACCCTTTGAATCCCCCCGAAGTCTCCTCTCGCAAACGTCCTCATCCTTGGGATGAAGACGAAGAAGAAGAAGAGGCTGAAGTGGAAGAAGAAGAGGTTGAAGAAAAAGTCGAAGAAGAAGAAGAAGAAGAAGAATTCGACGACGACGCCGAGTCCGAAGATTCCGACAATCCTTTCTACAATGGTCTCGCCCTCCATGAGATAGACAACCACCTTGCTCCCGCCCCTGAAAGCCCTCATAAAGATCCTTTCTTTTACCCTGTCCAGCCCAGAACCCCTGACTCTGATGTTGATGTTGACCCGTTTGGGGAATATTGTCGTGGCTCCCGTATCAACCCCGAGATGACCACATCCATATCCGACGGTGAAGATGAAGATGGTAGCGACGATGATGATGACGAGTGGTGAAGCCCTCAGATGAAGCCCCCGTCCAACTTTTGTGAAACCTTTGTTTATTTTGTTTTAAAGATTTCTTTTTGTGGCACCTAGTGGTGTTTTGAATGATGACCTTGATAGTTCAGGTCATGTTTATGTGAAAAATGTAATCTTTTTTTATGGCAAAAAAAAAAGAAAAATGTAATCTTTTTTGTGAAAAATGCAAACTTTCTGACTAATCAATGACAAGTTTACTTCTCATGCTCTCTATGTTCCTGTTTTATGTTTTGGGAGAAAAGTAATGAGTTTAGTGGTAAATGGACTAAAGTTAAAATCTTGTACCCTGTGAATGCACTAATGATAATTTCTGAATAATAACTTAAGTTTTGTCATCATCAGAAAGGGGGAGAGAAGTGGCATAATTGGGTCAACCTTAACGGTCAACCCGTCAAAATTGACGGATTTGTTAGATTTGAAGTTTTGAACCATTTTGTAATAGATGTGTGCTATATTTGAGACAAAAAAATCTTGTCTATACTGGGTGAACTTTTGTCAATAGTAAAATGCTAAATTTGACTATTAACCCTATTTTTTTTTGAAGTTGTTTGACTTAAAAATAATTTAATGATAATTGCTTACTCAAAAACCTAAGTGGATTAAATTACAATGAATCAAATTTAAAGAAGCGAACCAACAATTGAGAAAAAAATTATAGGATTTTTTATTTATGATATGGTATCTACCTATCTAGTGCTGCTCATAAATAATAGTCTGGTTTACAAGAATATGTACCCATAATAGAGAAACCTCACTACCCACAATTAGGAAACCCCACTACCTCCAAGCAATATAGATACTATAGGCCCAAACACGAGAATGTTGATTAAACTGGAACAATCTAAGTCCAATTGATCCAAACACAGGCAAATTCAATCCTAATGAATTTTAATACTCCCTCCGGTCCTAAATATAAGACCTAATTGACTTTTTTAGAAAATCCTATAAAAAAGAAAAATAAGTTAATTATAAATTGATTCACCTAATTTTTCCCTTAGACTAGTTTATTTTACCTATAAACTAATGTATAATCTAAAAATATATCAAATATGTCATGATTTAATAGCCTATTTCGCAACCTTAACCTCTAAAAAAATAGTCAATTAGGTCTTATATTTAGGACCGGAGGTAGTATCAACTAAGGAATTTGGTCGTTTTTAATATTTTTAGGAAGTTGTTCAAATATTCCTTAAGGCAAAACAGGCAAATTTAATCAAAATAAAGATGAATAATGACATTTATAAAGGACAAAATGTAGGAACAAACAAAAAGTCAATAAAACTGGGATATCACTGATTCACTTCCATAGAATCGTAACACAGATGCTTAATCAATCACTTAATGAAAAATATTGAAGTTCACAAAGAAAGATGTGTAAAACATCATAATCCCAAATAGATGAATATTTTAAGGCTCCATGCCTTCTTTTGCGCATTAATTCATTGATTGATAACCCCTTAAGTAATTAATCATCTGTAAAACCCCTCACCATCATATGCCCAACTGAACCATTTTTTTCTTCCTTAACAAATCTAAAATCCAAGCTTTCTGTACAAAAGCCAAAACTATAAAATAGAAGAAAAAGGAAGCAAATTTTCAAAAACATACAATTCACTCTTGTGAATCAACATGATCATTTCTGGATATGAAATGATATCTCTTCCTGCTTGCAGTTGCTTCAACAAACTGATGACTATCCCGGCCTCACCTCGGCCTGAAATTCGTCCCCACATGACCACATTGATTCAGCCAACACTTTTATCAGAGTTTGAAGATTGAAAAAGATTGGTTGGTCTAAACCTCTATATCCCCGTTGGGCGGTTGATTCGAACTTTCATCGGCCTCGGATGGTTGAGCAGACGACGGAGGCTTGTCAGTAATCATATCATCTGAACTCGAAGGCCTTTTGAACTGAACCAAGATCATGGTCATGTTGTCACACCCCTCGCCGCCAGCCGTAGGTGATAAGCACCGATCAAATACTTTCTCACAAACCACTGAGAGTCTATTCTCCTACATGAAATAATACATGTGTTATGACCAAACCATGGGATTTGTACAATTTGGTAGGGTTTCTAATCCAGAAAAATATGCCAATGTGGCCAAAGGAAAATGCTTACCGTCTTCAGCTGTAAATGTATGAAATCCACAAGCTGTTGACTTGACATGCAATCCCTACACAAACATTGCCCAACAGTAAGGCTCATAGCAGAGGATGCGATATCCAACATCAGAGTAAGAGCTAGCTAGGTTATGGTTATAAGAACTATTTCATGGTCAAAAAAGTTCGGATCATCCATCTTGATTTCTAAAGTATCTTAGAAATAAAAAGGTGGTATTGCCAACACTGTATGAGAAATGTTCCATGTGGAAACAAAAAATCAAATCAGATTTTTTTTTATTTTCATAAACTATGTGGGGACTAAATCATATGAGAAATGACATTTTAGCTAGCTGTTGTTGTCACAAAATTACATTTTACTGTGTGATAATAATTAAGGTGGCTTACAACAGAGGAAAAAGTAAGTAGTGAAAACAGTTGTAAAAATATGTAATTACCTATTATATGCATATTGCTATGTAAATGAAGTAGATACTGCCCATGGACCATGGCCAAAAGAATCAAATACTGTCAACAAACTTTCTATAGGACATTTTAGCAGCCAAGTAGCTTACCATATCCCATCACATGCTATTACAAGGAACTCATCATCATCGCAAAGCTCGACCTATATCAGAAAATGATTTTAAAAAATCAGAGAGTATAAAATTATAAAAAACAATAAGAACTTCTTAGATGACCACAGCAGAACAATATATTAGTTCTATGAGAAACATATAATCTTAATTTATCAAATTTAATATCTTTGCTCAGATAAATATATCTCGTATCAGTATAACATGACCAGAGGCTCATATCAAATATAATCATTCCATATCCATCAACCTTTTAATAAAATATAATACTATATACTTGCAATACATACAGAAGTTATATCTGGATCAGCAGTCACAATCTGCTTTTCAGCAGGCAAAAACTTGTTTTGCTTGAATTCCATGTCTCCTGTAACATAGGCAATTTCATACCGCAAAAGTTAGGGTAAAAAATGAAATCTAAAACCATACTAGTAGATCAGAGATTTAAAATTGTCTCTCATTGTTTTCTTTGGATTAAACATTGATAAAAAATGGTCAAAGGAATTTCAATTACCAATTGCTCTGGCTAAGTTTAGACTTCCATTGACTCGCCCAACTTGTATGAAACCACCAGCTTTTAAAATCCTATCTCTCTCAACTTCAAGGTCAGGCTTGTGGTCTTTAGATAAATTATGTGCCTACAAATAAAATTTCATCAAAGAATCAGATACAGAATCATACCAGACAATAGCTATGCAGCAGGCACCAAGTCACATATAAGACTTACATTTATATGATTCAGCATAAACCAAATCACATAAAACAAGAGAACAAACATGAGAAAAAAGTGGTCTGGACTCTGATATGTAGATTTTGAAATCATTTCATAACATACCAATATGTAAATGAACACTCTTCTTCAAACTGTTACAAAATTTAGTCATGATAGTTAAAAGAGACAAAGCACGAGTTTGACATTCTACTTCTAATGGATGCACAAAAACGCAAGTTGAAGGTTCAATTTTTCTGAATGTCTCTACTTCATGAGGAGGGGTAGCTAAAGATGAAAGTGAATCATGGCTGTTGGGCTTCCAAAGTAAGCAGTTTGCATGTCCTCCAGTTATGGCAAAAATTTTTGGAATAGCAAAAGGGATTGAGTATGCGGTGAAGGAGGATTAGCGAGATTGATAATTACACTGATTTTGCTAAAGCAATTAACTTACAAAAAATCAATGGCACTATCACCCCTTCAAAGGCATCATCAATCATACAAAAGATATTATTCATATAAACTGAAATGTTTATTACTTTTTCAATAGAGAATCTGTTGCAGAATTATAATTCTATATGAATAGAAAGAAGGAAAGAGAGGAAATAAAAGAGAAACTCAGAATATAGGGAAACAGAGGAGAAAGAATCAGAGAGAACAGAGAAGAGAGAGCAAGGCGAAAATATGTTATCCATATTCACATCACAACCTGATTTTACCAAAGGGCTAGTAATCTATTTATAGCTTTAGAGTCACTGCCACTTAACTCTAACGGCTATATCAACTTAGCTAACCAACTAACTAACCCTCTCTTATTCTTATTACATTTAAATAACAGAATCCAATTGCATTACTGACCATCTAGCTAAAAGAGGTAATTGTATGCCCAATGCTTTTGAGTCTTTGATCATCCGCGGCCTTTTATTATTAATGAGGTGAATAATGATGCAGGATGAGTCCTTTTCCCTTCTTGGTTACGAGTTACATTAGTATCCAGCTTTCAATTTTTTTAAAAAAAAAAAAATTGCAAAACTATATGGCCAATTAACCCCTTGGAACTTTATAGCTACTGAAACATCTATCCAGCGACAAAAAATTGGACTCAAACTGGCAACCTTTCTCACTTTTTTACTCTTAAGATAACTGCTTTCTTCTCCTTTCTCTTCATATCCTCTTTCCATATTGGTACACTCATCATCACCGATTAAAGCATGAATAGTTTTAACGTAATATGCACCTACATCCCCAATATCTGTACTCAATATTACGTGCATATTACATATTAAGTCAAAAAATCACTCAAAAGGTAGGGATTGTACCTTGCCCTTCCTCGATATTACACAGCGAGAATCACCAGCATTTGCAACTACAAGTTGGTTGCCTCGAATGACTGCTACACAAGCTGTGCACCCAGAGTTTGGTCCAGTATAATCCGAATGCGGTCCCTGATTTGCATCATTACACACCAGTCAGTGATCAAAAGGGAATAAGCCCTATATATCACAACACAATGCTTTAGATGGAAAGAGTTGATAAAGACATCCAGTCTACAAGATCATTCTAAAAGTTGCTTTTAAATTGCCACGTATAATAAAAAATTTAAAGCTCCACAGCCCACACCATAGGATAGACATCTAAAAAACAATGAAAACAAGCACAGGTATTGAAATATTAAGACACCTAATCCACAGAGAACCAAATGATTTAAGGGAACACCGGTTACAATTGGAAATGAATTACATATTGTTTAGTTTGCATAGCAAGCAATTCCAACAAAGATGGCCCTTCAAACAACCAAAATGTAAAGTCAGAAACTCAAAATCAAGAGACATTAGTTATATCTATTAAATTCAACCTAAAATGGTTTCAATTCATAACAATTTACATTTGTTAAAAAAAATATAATAAAAAATGCCAACATGCTTTGACAAAAACTGGTTGACAATTCATTAATGTGTAATATGCTATATACTTATAATTTCCAATCCAAAAGTTTTATATACTTTGATTAAATGCCATGTGTCTGACATTAAAATCTTCCCAAAAATGTATGTCCAATAACAGAATAAGTAAATAAAAAAGCAAAAGGAAAGAAGCCATTGTTCAAGTAAAGAAATGCAGTTGTTATTTTTTACCTCCTCATGAACCCAATCATCAGAATTGTCATTGGCTTCACTGCTTCGAGGGGACCATATAAAGCCCTCCAGCATACCAGACAACTTTTCAATATTATCTCCTAAAATTGCCAATTCTCTCCACCCTCTTTGTCCACACATCATCTCATCCATTCTTGCTCAGTAGGAAGAAAATTATGTGAGTGATAGAGACCAAAACAGCGAAGTAGGAGTTATTAAGAAATAAAAAAGAATAGTTTTTTAAAAAAAGCAGGGGAATAATTAATTCCCTATTGTCTGAGAGGCTACAAACCTATGCTATTCAAGAATTTACCCACACCTCATCTCAATTTCCCCAAAACTGTCCATAATAGCCATAACTACATCCATTGCCCTACCAAAAGCTATCCAAAAGTGTTATGTAAAATTACCAGAGCCTTAAAATTACCACTATGCCGACAATAAGACTTACATTGGTAGACAATCTAGATAGGGCGATCACCTACAGCCTAAGTGCCAATGAGTCTGAGGGGAGCCCTTACAGTGATACATGAATGTCACCACTCACCACTAATATCCATCTTTCCCGTTAAAAAAACCAGTCTGCTGCTAAAGCTGTTCATAAACTACCCAAAGTTTCTCCAAAATGGAGGGCCCATCACCAAGGAAAAATGTGCAACACTTTGATTTGAATTAAGTAATGTGCAACACTTTGATTTGAAATTCATAACCGTGCCCCCTTTCCAGTCATTATTGAGTGTTTATTAAATAAGATAATTATCCCACGGAAGGCACTTTATTAAGATCGGGTCCCTTGAAATCACCTAATTAATTGGAAGTCCCTTGGGACCTGAATTATATTAAGTACCAAAGGCAAAGGTTTATTTGATGTGGGGTCCGCTAAAAGGGCAAAAGTGACTTTTCCCTTTGAAACTTAGTATAATTCAAGTCTCAAGGGACATCCTATTATAACTTAGTATAATTCAAGTTCCAAGGGACTTCCAATTATTTAGGTGATTTCAAGTGATCTGATCTTAATTATAGACCTTCTGTGGGACCTAGAATCAACTATCCCTTATTAAATTTGGGTTAAGGGTCATATCTATCCTTGAAGTATGCATGGAGGATCATATTTGCCCCTGAAGTATTTTTTAGCTCAATTTTTCCCTAGAAGTATGCAAAATATATCATATTTTAGTATGATATATCATAACCCTTAATTTAAGGTCCACCAACACTGAATATGGAACTAAATTTACCTATAAAACATAAATAAATTATAAACCCCATAATTTGATAGCATCACGATTTTGAAGGCTCTTTGCATTCAATGAGGCATGTAAATCCAATTTATTAATAGATTATTTGTATAATATTGATATTAATTTGAACATTCTAGACATATTATTTGAGAATAAATAAGTGAACAAAATTGAAGATAACAGAGCGAAGCTTCAAAACTTTATAGGATTAGGCAATTAGCATTTATTTTAGTATATATACATTATATTTTGACCTTTTATTGGATCATTATTATTTCTGAGCTCTTTGATTTGTTTTGAAACATCTTGAGAGAAAAAGAATAAATAAATACATAGATGCTGTTACTCATATCACGTAAGTATGCTCTATACATAATAATCATAGATTTTTATCCGATATAAATACATCATATAAAATACCAGTGCAACAACAGCAATAGCAACAAAAACAACAAAGTCTTATCTCACTATGTGAGATCGGCTACATGGATCATACGGCGCCATTGTGTTGTATCAATAAATAAAATATCAGTGTAACTTAGCAAATAATCACAGCAAACAGCAGACCATAAATAATGAGGCTTTAGCCTAGGTCTAGTTAGTAAAAGACAACTACGTTACAGCACCATCCTTCAGATTTTATAATTAAAGAAATGAATTATCATAGATTTGGTAGACCATAAACAACAACAAAAAATTAAATAATAACCTGAGAAAAGTTTTCTGCAATGATGTGCCTATATCTCCAGCCACATAAGCTTCATGCTTACGCACCTGTCGGTGCAGATATTTAGCACAAAACCTTGCAACAGCTTTACCTGAAAAGCAACATATTGTACGGAACACTTCAGAATCATATACTAGACATGAGTGAGCTGGACATGTCACCCTACCTAATTATGCCTATTAGAAGTAATACAAACTAACCAATAGTAATGAAATTTGAATCATCAAAACTACCCATAACAGAAAAAGCATACACAAAATAATGAATATGCCCAAAGTTAGTATATGATGGTAATGCTAAAAAATCTCTCCAAAAAAAATAATCTTTTAAAAATGATATGCTGAAATATTGAATAATTTGAAACAGCTTATAAATCTGATCATTTAATATCCATTGTTAAGAAAATCATAATGCAAATACTGACCTCCATGACCGTCATAAACACCAAAGAAAGATGTTGACTCGTCCAAATTTAGATGGGCTGCATGCTGGCAAGCAATATGAAAGAAGAAAATCTTGTATACACCATCTAATAGATTGTAATTTTGTAATACAACATAAGACTACTGATTTAGAATTGAACAGATACTTGTGAGTCATCAATATCATGTCTAAGAATATTTCAATTCAAATGAGGCATTTTCATATAAGCAGAAAGATATGTTACATAGAAAGAAAAATTGGGACTTTACTATTTATACAGTGCAATGTTCATAGCAGTAGCTGATCAGGAAATTTTATAACTGAATTACCACTAAGATGCAAATAGTTAAAAGCTGTTAAATTAAGTCCTGCAATAAGCACTTTGAATTGGTCCAAAACCCTTCTCAAATAGGTATCAAATTACTCGAAACACTTTTACGATAACTTAACACGACTGAACTTAAATGTGCAAGATGACAATATAGAACAATGAGGATAAACCGGTAGGATCCAGGTGCATGATCAAAGGATCTTTAGCAGTTCGGCTTGATTATTCTTACTGATCCTTTTTTTGCAGACATTTATAAATTTCAATCCACCATTCCACCGGGCTACAACAACATATCTAACTCCATGATTATCTAACCATGTAAAAAGATCCTCTAGCAAGTTAAGATCAATACTACTTCAGCCACAGTGAATTAAATTGTCAATCAACCTCGGGATTTTCCTTTTCATCTCCACTTGATTACCAGGAAACTTGTTTTAAACCCACTACACTATTCCATGAACTTTACTTATGTTCAAAAAAATTAAAATTCAAACTCATAATCACGATTCATGCCAGTTAACAATTGAACATCACCATATAAAATCCCATGTAAAAATGTGGAACAAAAGGCAATTGAGCTTGCAGTCACATGTTGAAAACAAAAACACAAGCTCACACATAAATAACAACTAATATTTCATGAAACCAAACAAGTCAACATAGAAACTAACCGCATCTTCCATGTTAGCACGCCATCCCTGCATGGAAGACAAACCATAACGAAGCTTATCATTCTCATCATCATCAGAAGCCTTCTCTGTTTTTGGGGTGCTAAGATATATCCCCATTTTTTCACTGCAACCAAAACAAGAGAACAAAACAAGAGAAACAACAAGGAATCAAACCAAACCAAACCAAAACCCACAAAAAAAATCAGTTCTTTACCACTCTACTTCCATTTTCAAAACAAAAAACAAAAAAATCAGAGAAATTCAAGTGACCCCAACAATCAATCACCAACTTAATTTCCAATAAGTTAATTCAATGAAAGCAAAATCACAAATCAGAGATACCCAGAGAGCAAGAATCTCAAAAATGATCAAACCCCAGAAGAAAAAAAAGAATATAAATATGAATTAGACAGGAATTATATATGTTAGAAGATCAATGATTGAATTCCCACATGAAATCCATAGAAAAAAGTGATAAAAATCAAAGCTTGAAAAACGGAAATGAATGAAATCAGTGAATAAAATATGGAAATGGGAAAATGAAAAATTATGAGGTTAGATAAATAGAGAGAGAGAGAGAGTAAAGAATGTACAGTGAGAGGAGCGATCTGATCTGAGAGTGAAGGATGAAATGAAAGAGAAGGAAGGAATGATGAATGATCCCAGAAACAGTTTCAGTTGCTCTCTCTGATGCAACAATGAAATGAAAAAGTAGTTTTTATTTTTTATTTTTTTTATGTTTGTAGTATTATTTTACATTATATTCCCTTCTGTCCTAAATATAAAACCTATTTACCTAATTTGTTCAGATTAATAGTGTTAGTTAAGGAGAAATTCTTGTGTGAACTGGTGCACCACGTCATTTGTGGTCTGACCAATCATAAGTAGACACATACGGTCTGACGTGACACACTAAAAATAGGAACTACTCAATAAAAAAAATTCAAAGTTCATGTTGTTTTTTATTTTTAAGTGTTAAAAGAAACATTTTCAAAGTTAGTTGAATTTTTTAGGGTGTCATGTCAAATTAAAAATTACACATCAGACTGTATGTGTCTACTTGTGATTGGTCAGACCATAAATGACGTGGTGCACCGGGTTCACACAAGAATTTCTCGTTAGTTAAGTTAGTTAAAATGATATGATATTACAAATATACTCTAACTATCCACCTTCACCCCCACACACCCATCTCTTCTTGTCTACCATTAGGGAACATTGATTCCACCCTCTCTCTTCTATTGTCTACCATTAGGAAGCATTGACTACACACTCTCTCTCGTCTTGTCTATTATTAGAGGGGCATTGATAAGGATATTTTGGAAAAAAATTAGAAATATGTCTTATATTTAGGACCAAATTCATCCCCTCAAATGGGTCTTATATTTAGGACCGGAGGGAGTTTGTTGAACCATTGGCTCCCACGGTTCCTTGCACGCGACCTTCTTTGCCCCCAAAGAAGTCCGTCTGTTTTTATTTCTTCTTATATTGCACATGTGACAGGTCATCTTTTAGGTACATCAATGATCTCAGACTGATCTAAATCGATGCATGACAAGAACAATTAAGGTTGGTGTCACGGGTTTGTAAGATACTGCATTCTCATGTCTCGAACTCAAGACTCGTGGTTAATTAAACTAAAATAGCCCTTAATTAACGGATTTAATCGTCTAGGTTAAACAACCTTTTTTAAGAGAAAAGAAGTTAAGCTTTTATGTTTGTAGTTAGTATTACATTATATGTCGAACCATTGGATCCCACTGTCTCTTGCGTGTGACCTTCTTTTCTCCTAATAAAGTCAATCTTTTTCGATTTTTCCATATCTTGGGCCAGGTCATCACAAAGACCATTAAAGTTGATATCACTAGTCTGTAAAATGATGTAGTCCCGCGTCTTAAACTTAAAAGGTTCATGGTTAAGTTAGAACAATTCCAATCAACTAATCTAATCATTTCGGTTAGTGAATTTTTTTTAAGGGAAAAGAAGACAATTTTTTTTGGTTAAGGATTTTAAGTTTTAATTTTTAAAGGAGTCGAAGTGTTTTTTTTTCTAATTTTGTGTAAGTATTATTTTGTAATGTATTTACTAGACCCCAAGTTAAGGGTAAACTGATATTTTCCATGTAATGATTTTAAGAAAACTTTTAATTCAAGATTTGAAACAAAAATTGAAGGTGCTACTTGTTTGAGGAAAATTTCAAGGACTAAAAAACGTTAATCTAAACCAAATATTGGGTGATTATTTGGATCCAACTAAGTGGTGATTGTTGCGCCCAAAAAAGTTTGTGGTGAACTGGTGATTTTAGGACATTAAAAAACATGAAATATATCTGGACAAATTAATTGCTTTTAATATTTAATAATTTTCTGAATTTCTGAATACAATAAAGTGTTTACAACATTCACCACATATTTCGAATACTTGACATTTAAGATTCCAAACAAAACGGTATTGGGTGCTCTCTTGAGAAAAGTTTTGGAACATTTTAGACTCATAACTCTTAACCCATCTTTTACTACAAAAAAAAGAAGTCCATCCTTTTTCATACATTTCTTTTTATAAATACTTTTTTTCTACTTGTAAACGTTATTAGTCAACTAATAAAAATCTCCTAATAAGTATGATTTTAATATTCAATATACAATTATCTATTATTTTTCTGGTTAAAAATTGGAAAACAATTACCAACCAACAATGGTCATACGAATTGGTTTAAGGTCTGTTGGAAATAACTTTTAGAGAATAACTTATGGGAAAAAAGTTGAAAAAGTTCTTCTGAAGAATACATTATGGAGAATAACTTTTGAAAAAGATGAAAAAATAGCTTCTGACAAATATAAGTTTTCTGTCTTAAACCTAGATTTTCAGTAAAATAAGCTATTCTGAAAAAGCCGATTGTTTTTCTGAACTAACGGAAATCTAGGTTTTGACGGGAAAAACTATTCTAAAAAAGGGTTGAGTATTTGGCTGCTCTGATTTCGAAGTTTATGCTTGAATTCAAACCTATGTTTGAGGGTGTGCCAAACAGACACAATGATTTGTTCATATAATTACATTTTAAGGTTCTTTCTAAGTCTAAATTTCATTAGTGTGTAACGTTTTGTCGGGTAACTTGTAGTTACTTTTATATCAATAACCTCTCAAACATAAACATAGGTTGATTCTCATAAATTTTTGGGAACCAATTCATCTAAACAATTTTTTCAAGAAAACACAATTATCCATGGCACCACCTCCATGACCAAGCCAGTCTCTTTCTCTTTTTTTTTTTTCCATTGAAAGACAGTCTCTTTCTGCCTCATCCATTTGTGTGTGTGGGGTTAAAATGGGGCCCATGGGACATCTATTAAAATTCGATGTCTATTTTTTATGTCGAATTCTCATTCATGATATAATAGGGGAAATGAATAATAATGTTGTAGGAGTATGTAATAAACACATTAATTAAACACTTATATATTACAGTTTTTAATTTAACACATTTTGTTAATTTTTATTAAAATAATTAACTGTAATCAAACTTATATTTTAAGACCAAAATATTATACTACCCTCTAATAATAATAATAATAATATCTTTGGAAATTTCGAAAGAAAATTATCTACCATTTTTCTTTTGTCAATTATTTAGACCGCAAATATGTGATAATTGTTGTAACCAAAAAATGTATGTGGTGATTGAGCAATCCCACCGATTTTGGATATCTTCAATATATAGTTATAATATAAATAAAAATATACAAAAATTAGTCAACCATGAAATTTTATAAGGCCCTTCAGTCCTTTAGAGAGATTTCATTGGCATACTGGAACGAACACGTAACTAAATATATTTTTATTTACCATTATCTCACAAAAAATTGCAAATGGAAAACATATTTTATATAATTTTAACTCTTCAAATTCAACATCTAATTATATATTTATGTGATATTCATAGCAATCTCAATTCTCCAGAAAGATTGAACAACATAAATGGCACAGGTTATAGGCCGATAGGAGTAATCTTGCATTGCTATAATTTTCCATGATTATGTTGAAATTCAAACTTCTATGACTGAAAGTGAAACTACAATTGTATAATCCTAATTCTTTTTCTTCGGTTTTTTATTTAATATTGATGTGTTTTAGGTTGTTACTTTAATAGTTCCAATCTTCTTCGCATCATTGAAGCTCACTAATTTATCTATCTTATATCCATCTATCTATCTATCTATCTATCTATCTATCTATAAAAAACTCCTCCACAAAATTACTGTTCATCATAAAGTCAGTCTCCATGCAAGTTAGTTTTTCTTTCCAGTTTCCAGTCTTTTTAAATTCAGTTTGCAATATTTTAAGTTTTTATTTTTAACTTTTAAATACTAAAATTCATAAAATTGAGATCGTGCAAATATTTTTTTATAATTTAGTTTCCACTTTAAATAAGTAAAGCATCTCTTGGTTCACTCCTCCACATCCGTGTTGCTTTCCTTTGTAAGTTTTTTAAAAAATAATATATACATGTATTGTTTTACCATAAAGTAATATATACATATAAATCTTATATACTATTGTATCCAATATACTATGATAGTAATTAATATTCTACAATTATAATTAACTTAAATAATTATTTGTCGGTGTGACCACTATTATAATCTTTTTACTATCAATCTATTTTTTGATTTAATATTTATTCTAAGCATGGGTCTTTCAAAAGGAAATTGGTTTCTCTGCTCATTGAAAAAGATTAGTAGAGAAGTATTTACATCTTACCTAATCAATTTATATTTTCCCTCCATTTTCTTCTAAGTTGTACTTTTTTCTTCTAATTTTTCTTTTAGACAGTGCAAATTAAGTTGCCAATAAAACGCACAAGAGTTTTAGCGGTAATAGCTTACCAATTTGGTGCGTGATACTAAAAATTCATCACTTCCTAACTAATTTCCTTCCTAGCAGTGTAATGCAATGTTATTGTATATCATCTAATTAAGCCATGTGAGACATTGCCAATAGTGAAAATGAAACTTCTTCAAACGAACACCAACACTTGTTATCTTGACATTCGGTGAATATTTTTTTTTTCAATGAATACAGTTAGTGAGAGATGGGTGTAAATATAAATTATCCACCACCTTTGTAATTACTCCCTCTAATTCTAATTATAATATTGAGTTAATTTTTTTGTAGAGATTGATTAAGCGAATAGTAAATCATAAAATGTAAGATATGTTAGATGTAATTAGACTATATGTTAATTTAAGTAATGAATTAGTTTTGAAGAAAAAATAAAAATATAAACAATATAAAACAATTATTTTGCATCTTTAATTTCTTTTTTCAATGAAAAAACAACTTGATTTTAATTCACTAATTTACTTGAATCATATATATTATAAATTTTGGAAAAACGAACATTCTCTAAATATTATTTCCACCAAATACCCTGTCTCTTCACATAATCAAAAGTCTTCAAAATTAGGGTAATGACTTCATTTCGCCCTTCAAGTAACCACCATGGACCACTGGACACCCTAAACTAACACCGAGTACAATTTTACCCTTGAAGTAACCAAAGTGGTCCAATTTTACTCACTGACGAATGTAATGTTGACACGTGAAATGTAATGTTGACACGTGGATGTCACATGTCAACATTACATTCGTCAGAGGGTAAAAATGGACACTTTGGTTACAAGGGTAAAATTGTACCCGGTGTTAGTTTAGGGTGTCCAGTGGTCCAGGGTAGTGGTTACTTGAAGGGCAAAATAAGGTCATTGCAATTGCCCTCAAAATTATCATCATCTGTTACATCATCATTATACAAGGGAAAATAAATGCATAAGTCAGCCACATATTTTAGTGAGAGATGAATCCACAGAATATAACGCGTAAAAAAGTTAAAAAATTAACTAAACTAGCCATTTTGCCCCAGTCTTGAAATCCGATCGGTAGTTTTGCCAAAAAAAAAATTTACATGGTCATTTTTGCACATCTGACAATTACATGACCATTTTTGCACTTAAGTCTTACTTTTAATATACTAGTTATTCATCCTCGACTATTTTTGTGAAAAAAAGGCTTGCTGATCCAAATTTTTGATAGAAAAACAGTTGATATCCACATCTGTTAATTCTTGGTAAAATAAAAAAGCATCTGTTAGTTCAAGGAGTATGTTGCAACAATTTTGATAAAATATAACACTGCTCTGATATATATTTTAAAGTCATCAATGCGTCTTCAATTTACAATGTAAGGATGTGAGCTTATTGCCTTATACAACATATTCAAAGGCTTCAGCATGAGACGCAAACAAAAGTTGTCAAGTTGGTAAAATGGTTTGACTCATAACTATGTGGTTATGAGTTTGAATCACGCCGATGTGAGGACCTTGTTGGTGGGCGATCTGTAAGTACTTATGTAAGCGCTCTTTAAGCTCGAGCCTCTAACTCACCTAAATTTTTCTGCTTAAAAAAAGACTTAAGCAAGAGAAGTCCACACTACGCTTTTTATTTTCCTATTTCTAATAACATATAGTAAGTTTTAATTTTAATAAAGGAAAATATAAAAAACTTTTTTGTCATTTGAATTTCGGTGAAGTGTTTTTATAAAAAATCTATTAAAAAATGATTTTTTTTTTTGAAAAAACAATATGGGCAAATGATCGCATAATTTATCGTCCTGCAGTGTTTAAAGGCATGAGCTATGTATAGCCTCCCAAACTTAAACTTGTCAATCTTCAGCTTCATTCACTTTAGTCTATTTAGTACTAACTGAAATTTGTCTAAAGACCAATCATGACAAACAAATTTTTATTGATATTTATTCAAATTTGATATTTTTCTAGTAGTTATCATCACATTGTTTTTATTTTTCTTCTCAAAACTTGTTCTGAAAAATAAAATTAGAAAACTATCTTTAAAAAATTATAAACAGAATCAAGCAAGGCCAATGTAGTTGCCAATGAGACCGGCTTTTTTTTTTCAGAGATCCAACATGGGAATCAAATAATTAAAATATTTTTGATAATGACATTATATATAACTTTCTAAATCTTAATATGACTTTGTAGGTCTAATGTCATCACAGGTAAGAGTAGTAAATCTTAACATGGGATCAAAGAATTGTATTACACCATTTGATCCTAAATTTAGGGTATATTTATTTAATTTCATTAAACTAGGAGTGCTAGTTTAGAATAGCTCATATAACATGAACCCTTTAAAAGTACCCAACCATATTTCTTAATTTCTTCACTCTTATTCTTATTTAATCATTTTGGAGGGGACATCAACATGAATAATGTTTTAAAAGATAGGTAAAGAGTCGAAATAAATAGGGAATTTTTTGTTCGTGTATTAAATGAAGACAATTAATATGAAACTATAATAAAAATAAAGAAGAGAGGAGAGATACATGGAGAAGAAGAGAGAAATAAAGACAAGAAGAAATTTTCACATAAAATTTAAGTGATACTAAATGTCTTGAATATGACCTCTATTTATAGGTTTAAGTCATTGAACACTATGCATGGAGTTAACAGAGAATTATAATGGAGATTATGAAATTAAAAATTCCTTGTATAAAATTCATTGAGGGGTAAATGACTTTTAAAAAAACCCTAGAAAAAAGATGAAGAGTTTATGAACATTCACAATATTATATTTCATAACATAAACAAGTTTCATAACTTGTTAATGACATATGAAAGGACTTATATTATACTCCCTCCGGTCCCTAATGTAAGATCCCAAAATTTGAATGATTTCGGTCCCTAATGTAAGAGCTCATCTCAAACTCTCTCCTCATTTAATGCATTTTTTCCTACTTTGCCCTTAATTCTCTTTCATATTTATTAATGCTTGTGTACTTCTCTCTCTTAAAAGTATCATAATAAATAAGGGTAATATTGGAAAAGAAGCATTAACTCAAGACACCCAACTAACATTCACATGTTTTCTTAAGAAGCGTTTTTTTGGCGGCTAACTCTTACATTAAGGATTGGAGGGAGTATTAACAAGTGAAACACAATTCACAAATCTCCACACTTGCTTGAAATAAATTGTCTATCCTTAGAGCATGATTGTAATTTTCCAAAATAAATTCTGTATTTAGTACTATAAGTCATGTATTAAATAATGCCAAATGATAGAAAATATGTAGTAAATTTCAAACCTCATAGTAGTCACTTGCTATTCTTAATATCATTATTCAGTTCATAAATTATTCATAACTAAGTTAAAGTATTCTGATAAATAAAATTCAGAATGCATTTTTTATATAACTTTTCAAACATCAATACACTACAAAAAAAACGGGCCATTCCGGCGCAACCTTACCGGCGTTTTGGTCCAAAACGCCTATATGAGACGCATACCGGCGTTTTTACCCAAAGCGCCTATATGAAAACGCCAATAAATTTGGCGCGCGCTTCCCGCCTTTTTTCCCGCGTTTCCATATCGGCGTTTTGGGTATAACAAACGCCGGTATGATTTTAAAATTTAAAAAAGAGGGGCTGACAGTTTTTTTTTTATTTTTTTATTCAGAAAACCGCATATAGGCGTTTCTCAAAACGCCTATATGCGATTAAAATAATATTTGATCGCATACAGGCGTTTTGAGGAAACGCCTATATGCATTATTTACATTAAAATAATGCATATAGGCGTTTCCGCCAAACGCCTATATGCATTATTTTAATGTAAATAATGCATATAGGCGTTTGGCAAAACGCCTATATGCATTATTTAATATTAAAATGCATATGGGCGTTTTCCAAACGCCGGTACGCACCTCCGTTCCCTATAAATAGCACCTCCCTCCTTCCGCAAAGTTGCTCATTTTCTCGTTTTCTTCTATTTTTCTTCTCTTCGTCTCTCATTCAATGTTGCTGTTGCTTTGTTTTTTGGCTAGTTTTGCTGATTTTTTTATTTCGTGTTTTTTTGTGATATTTGATTTTATAATGTTGATATGATCTTATTGCTTTTCTTTTACATATTGCTTTTTGTTTTGATTTTATATATTTGGGTATCATGTTTTATGAATTACTCTTGTTATTGCTTATGTTTATATATATTATTTTTTATGTGTATGTAACTTTGGGATTAACATATTATTCCTTATGTTTTTGAACATTTTTCTTCCTGGTTCTAAACAATCAGGAAGAAAAATGTTTTTTATTTTTTTTTGGAAAACACATACCGGCGTTTTGCAAAACGCCGGTATGAAATATTATTATTTAATACCGCACATAGGCGTTTTATAAAACGCCTATGTGCATAAATAAAAAAAATATTATTTCCGCATACCGGCGTTTTGCCCCTCGTCTAGGCGTTTTTCAAAACGCCTAAATGCCGCATTCTCACGGCAAATATTTAGGCGTTTTGCCAAAACGCCGTAGCGCTATTCCGCCGGAAAATTCCGCCGATTCGAGGCCCTATAAAACGCCGATATGAGCCCCGTTTTTTGTAGTGATAGTGGATAAACTCATTTTTGTTCTTGCTAGCCAGCGCATAAAATAAGACGTGAGAGAAGATGAGGGTGGCGAGATTAATGGATGACCTCCAGCAACGACCACCAATCTAGGCGGCGGCGACAACCGTCTATTAACTTTGACACGTCATGTACGTCAACTACCCTTCACCTCCAACCACTTCCCTGTAGCACTTCACACCTTCTTGTTACTAAATTATTCTTTCATCCAAGTAGTCAAGTACTATGACATGACCTGACATTACCCACCCAATTTTCATTTATGGATAGATCGTTAATTCTTGGGCGAATGCCCAAAAATATACATAACTATTGGCCAAGGAACAAAAATAGTACATAAATATTCCAAGGTATAAAAATGATACCAACATTTACCATGTGATCAAAAATGATATTTTCACTAATATGACAATAATATTATACATGAAAAGTCCAAAATGCCCTTATAAATTAATCGTCACCCGGTAAAAGATTATTTAATTATAAGAATATTTTAGATATTTCATGTATAATATTATTGTCATATAAACGAAAATATCATTTTTGATCACATGGTAAAAGTTGCGTATCATTTTTGTACCTTAGAATAGTTATATACTATTTTTGTTCCTTGGCCAATAGTTATGTATCATTTTTGGGCCTTCGCCCTTAATAACCCTTAGCTTGTTCCTAACCACTTCCGCCTTGTTTCTTAACTATTTCTCTATCCTTCATTAAAGATATCTCTAACCAATTCTTCAATATTGATTTCACTTTCATAACTTCCGATAAGAAAAAAATATCACTTCCATAATAATCAAATAAAATTTAAAGGGAATGAAATGGTGTAAGAGAAATATGTTTTATTTTTTAGTTATGAAATTTTTAATAAATATAAGAATTTCATAAAAAAAAGGCATTTTTTGGAAGACAAATTTGTTTCTGACCTATTTATTTCCTTCTTAACTAACTTTAACCGATTTTTGTAAACCATAATTAAGTTACATATTATGTCACATGGAGTATTAAAGATGAAAGAAATTGTATTAAAAAGGACAAAAAATGAGTACAATTAGGGGAACATGTAATTATGCCTAATTAAACAAACTTAAAGTCAAACATATTTTGGAATACACATTCACAAAATTAAAGTAATGAAATAAGGAGGGAGTGAGAAAGTATCATATTATTTTAACTAAAGTAACCAACACAATTTATTCTAACCAAATTTTACAAACAATACATGTTTTTAAACGAAGTGAACCCACACACACATATACTCCCTCTAGTCCTAAATATAAGACCTAGTTGCCTTTTTTTTGGAGATGTTATGGTTACAAAATATGTTATTAAATTATGACATATGACATATTTGATATATTTATAGATTATCCATTAGTTAATAAGTTAAATAAACTAGTTTAGGAAAAAAAATTAAGTAAATCAATTTATAATTGACTTATTTTTCATTTTTAGAATTTTCCAAAAAAAGTCAACTAGGTCTTATATTTAGGACCGGAGGGAGAATTTTATAATAAAGTTAACATATTATTTTCGGGGGAAAAAGAGTTTCTGCAAAAAAAAAAACGAGAGAAAAACTTTAAAATAAGATGCAGTGTTTATGTGCCGTGTGTATATATAGTCGGGTGAGGATTTTCTCAGAATCCTCCCGCTCATCATCCCTCATAATCACCTCCATTTGACCTGTTGAGATTCATTTAAGAGCTCATAATTTACCACTTGTAACATTAAAAATAAAATGTCGTGTTATAATATAAAATAAATGAAGTAATTTTAATTTTTTTATTTTTGAACACCTTTTAGCATGAAAAAATTCAACTATCTGGATATATTTCATATCAATAGAAAGATTTATAAGAGATACAGACATACCCAGTTAACTGTAAAATTTAGAGATACAGACTTACCCAGTTAACTGTAAAATTTATTTTACAGTTAACTGGGTAAGTCTCTATCTCTTATAGATTCTTCTATTGAAATGATATAGGTTCATATAGTTGAAATTAATAGGTCCAAATAGTTGAAATTTTTTATGCTAAAAATTTTTCAAATTTTGAAAAAATTAAAATTACTTCATTATAATACAGTTTTTTTATTTTTAATGTTACAGGTGATAAATTATGAGCTCTTAAATGAATTACAATGGGCAAAATGGGGTAAAATGGAAGTGATTACGAGGGATGAGGAGGGGGGAGCCCATATATAGTCCCTCTCGTGTCAGATGGTAGCCAGTGTTACCGCCAACGCAGCCTATAAATAAATAACTTCCTCCCATCTCTCTATATATTATCCTTGTTTTTTCAACTCCATACATACAAGGCCCTAAAAATGGTTATCACCGTGAAGGATACAACCATGGTTCGTCCAGCTTGGGAGACACCTAGGAAATCTCTATGGAATTCCAATGTTGATCTAGTAGTCCCCAATTTCCACACCCCCAGTGTTTACTTCTACCGCCCACCCCCAACACCAACAACAACGTTGGCTAGATTCTTTGACACAAAGGTTTTGAAGGAGGCTTTGAGTAAAGTGTTGGTGCCGTTTTATCCAATGGCTGGAAGACTTCGTCGAGATGAGGATGGTCGTGTTGAGATTGAGTGTAATGGAGAAGGTGTTCTCTTTGTTGAGGCTGAGATTGATAAAGTTATTGATGATTTTGGTGATTTTGCTCCCACGCTTGAACTACGGGAGCTTATTCCTCAAGTTGATTATTCTGGTGGGATTGAGAGTTATCCATTGTTAGTGTTGCAGGTATGTTTCTTTCTTTGTGTTGTTGCGTACTTTTGCTTAGTTTGGTTGAATTTATTTAATTTTGTCAAAATAAACTATTTATTTTGAAAAAAAATAGCTTATTTTAGGTGTTTGGATGAACTATGAAAGAACTGGTTTATTTTCTAATTTGACTTATAGACATGTTTAGATTGTCTATTTGAAATGTGGCTTATTAGAAATAAGTAGCTTATTTTTCAGCTAAATAGCTTATGATATAGACTCCACAAATTCTTACTTAATTCACACACACAACAATCACCACGAATCCAAATACACACATATTTGCTATAGGTAATTAAATTACTATGAACTTAAAAGTAAGATAATTGGTTTTGAGAAAAAATGACAATTTTAAATCTTTTAAATTGATTTATTATATATATATATATTATGTGGTCAAAAAATTATTAAGTTTTTGATAAAAAAATTAATTTAGCACCCCTGATTTTTCTAAAATAGTTAACTTGATATTATACAAAATCATGCATATTAAATAAGTAATTAACAATGACGCGCGCATACATGCATGCATACATACATACATACTTGAATACTTTTTTTCTTAAATATGTTTTAATTTATTATAGAAAATATAAAAGAGAGAAATATGCTAATGAAGATAGAAATTTGCATTAAAAGTAATGCAATGAGAGAGAATAATAATGAGACAAATGAAAAAAAAAGCATTAATATTTTGATAAATTATACAAAATCTTGTAAAGGGGATAAACCTTAAAATTTTGGCCTCTTGATATTATAGTATAGGAAGGAGTAATTTAAACTTAGTTTTAAACATTAATGATTCTAACGTCAACTGTGTGTTTGAGAAAACGATTGAATTTATGGTGCATTTAAATCTAACTTTTTCTAGTGCATTTTCTTCCACAACTTTCTAATGTGATGTGTCATTTGATGAGCTTTCTTTGACAAATACATTTATGTAATTATGATTATGGTAGTGTTAATTTCTCCATTATTTTTGAAAGTCCATTTCCTTTAATATAATGTTTGAAAGTAAATTATGCATGACCCAATCATATAAAATAGGGTTAAGGTGTAAATCCACTTAGAGGTATAAAAAACTCTCATATTTGCCTTAAAGATATTTTTGTAAAGCAATGCAGCCTTAGAGATACCCAAACAAAGCATAATACCTTGAAGTATTCAAATACGACTCATTATTGGATGCCTAGTTGATGGAGGTGAACATTACTATATTTGGGTACTTTCAGGGCTACGTTGATGCATAAAATACTTCCTACATAGATATATGATTTTTTTACTATTCTTTTTTGAAATGAGGCCCCAGAAGAGATTGATTTTTTACTATTCTGAGGTGGATTTACATCTTAATTTTTTAAAAAACTGAAGTTGCATTGTAGGGTGAATACCTTGATTTTCTTACTTGATCTATTTAGCCTTTTATTTGCTGATTAGGTTTCTTCAAAACTAAATAATTCACCCTATCCTAATTATATGATCACTTTGACTTTTTGGAGAAATCAAAGATGAAAAATTAATCAATTTAAATTGTCTATAATTTATTTTTTTCTTCAAAATTAATTCATTCTACTTATAAACAAATAAATAATCTAATTATATGTAAAATACATTATAATTTAGTGGTTTAATATACTTTATCAACTTTCATAAAAAATCAAAGTGATATTATATTTTGGGTTTTAAAGAGTATCACATAAAATTCGATTTTTTAGTCATCAATTTCTTAATTCTCTCTATAAGGGATTTATTTTAGGCATTACTATTTTAAGTTATAAAAAATATAACTAAATTTAGGGATAAGGTACACAAATATTATGTATTACTCCCTCCAGTCCCTAATGTAAGAGCTAGCCGTCAAAAAAACGCTTCTTAAGAAAACATGTGAATGTTAGTTGGGTGTCTGGAGTTAATGCTTATTTTCCAAAATTGCTCATATTTATTATGGTACTTTTAAGAGAGAGAAATACATAAGCATTAATAAATATGAAAGAGAGTTAGGGGTAAAGTAGGAAAAATGCATTAAATGAGGAGAGAATATGGGGTGAACTCTTACATTAGGGACCAAAACCATTCAAATTTTGGGCTCTTACATTAGGGACCAGAGGGAGTATTACCAAGGAGCATCCATGTTCCAACACCATATAATATTTTGTTTGAGCAAAAGTAAACATGATATTTCAAAAATAACATAAAAGTACCCATGACTTTTGAAATGTGATGATGACTTTTTCCCCAGTTTTGATATGTCATGGTTATTTTTTTTCTCATTTTTAAAATGTCCTGACTATTTTTGTTCCAAAAGAATTACATGGTGTCAGTGTCACATTAATTAGTCACAACTACATGTGCTGTTTTACACTTTTGCCCTTCTAAATAAAAAGTGACTTTATCAAGTCTTATAGACTAGCTAGTGGTATAACATTGGGTCAGAGGGGCATTCTAAATTCAATCTCTTTTTTACGCATTTAATTAAAAGTAACTAAATAAGCGTGACTCTTTATATGATTTGGTTTCTTTTCAACTAATCTTCTTTTCAGTTACGGTGAATACCGGTATCTTTTTTTTTTTTTTGGACAAAGGTGAATACCGGTATCTAAATAGTTATTTTTTATTCGGTTTAAATTCTTTATTTTTATTTACTCCCAACCAGACATTCCCAGCATTAGGGTAAAAAGAAATATTTTATGTTTAATGCTTTCGTTTCCGCCTAAGTTTTCCAATTTATTTTCTATCAAGCATCAAATGTTTCTGAGGAACGAAACTTTTCCTATTTATTGGAACACTGATTTTCAATATTACATTCCACACATAACACAGTCTTATTTGTCCAGCCACGATATCATGATTTATATAACTCGATAACTTCACTTGTTGTTGCACAATCTATATTGATATATATTACTCCCTCAGATCATTATTATAAAGAGAGATAGTCAACATTTTTACACATGCCACTCAAGCATGTCGAAATAATTTATTTTGAGAAGATTTAATTAATTTTTTCCGATCCATTGTTACCCTCACTCATTTACTATACCCACTCTCTCTCCCCTCCTTTTATTAATTAATATACATTGGTAGAAATGTAAACCATGTTTTTATTATTTTGATTTTTGCATGTTACCTTTTGGTCTTAATTTTGCTTTAAAAGTTCTAAAATGGAGCAATGTTACACTAGTCTATTAATGTTGTTAATTTACCGTTTAAATACATGTTAATAGTGGCATGTAGGTTTCCATGGAAAATTAATGATCCAAATTAGCGGCGTTAATTGATCAGGGCAACATTGCTTTGATTTAAAACTTCCAAGAATTAATTGAATCCAAAGAAACTTTCAGGGTGGGGTTGATATTTTTGGTATATCTCTAGGATGAATATAATATTTAACCCTTCTTCAAATTCAAAGTATAAATAGTAGACCAAAAATATCTCATCATATTTTTTATTTCATACTTGCTCTGCTCCAATGTAACATATAAATCTTATTCACATAATTTGATTAAACTAAAGATGCTAGTTAGGTTAGCTAAAATCATGATATTACTAATACACAATAACCATCTACCTTCATCCTTCCTTTCTCTCTTGCTTGGTTATTATTGAGGAGCATTCTTTGGAACAATTTATGGAAAGTTTAGAATAGTTAGAAAGAGATTTAATATTAAGGATAAAATTTACCTCCAACATAGGTCATACATTTAGATTAAAAAAAATAATTCTTTTGATTTCATGGATTTGGAGGTGGAAAGGAGGAAGGAGAAAGAATCTTTTTTCCTTCTCCTTGAAATAATGGAATTTACATGATTATCTAAAATCCCTACTTGACAAAATATTAAAATCATACAATCTCTTCCCCTTTTCTACATTCCTCCGTTCCCCTTTTTCTCCATTCCTCGAGAAAATTTCCTCTCATTTGAAAGTAATATTGGGTTAAATTAAAGTGAAAATTTGTGTTAGAAGTTTCCCTTTACGAGCTATTTTACTCTGGATTTCAGAAGTTATATTGCGTTCATAATCTCCTCAGAAGTTTCAAAATGTAGAATTATTGCCCTTTTCCATTAAAATATCAACATTGACCGTTAAAAATATGACATTCACCGTTATTATAGTAACGAAAAATGAGAAAATTTCTACAATGGAAACTTAAGCAGCGATTTAAAACAGAAAAAAAAACTTCTTGGATAAAATATCTCATTTTAACACATTTTCGGACCAAACACAACAGTAAAACCAACTAACGCGGTTGGCAAGCTGAAGTGCGAATGTACTACTTATATACTCACACACACACATTCCTGGTCGATATGGGACTAAAAGAACATGCAAGATATTACTTACATGCATTCATCTATAGGATAGACATTGTGACTGTTAGGAATAAAATTTCAATTAAAAGGTTTAAATGGCTCTGAGCTGTATGTCCCTACATCATCTGACAATTTCACAAGGGAATTAAGATAACATTACTCATCATAATAATTTAGAGCCCACTCATACACCAACCTTTTCTTTTTCTAAAAGAAGTCAATTATTAGCAATAATTTTTCCTCGTCTTGTTTATATGTGCATTTGTTTTAGAAAAAAATCAATGGACTGTCTTTTGTGGGCTCTTCATCCTGCACAATACAGTGAGAAAGTAATCAAGGACACGTTGTAATATCAATACTCCAAGTTAGACTTCAACTGTTTGTTCCAAAAAAATGTTACACTTCAACTAATACACATTTAATTTGTTAAGGTAGTCTCAAATAGAGAGCAACTTGGGATAAACATTTTGAATCCATATTTGTAATGCATAAAAATATGATCTTAACAACATTTTTTTCAGATAACATATTTCAATTGTGGAGGGGTGTCACTTGGAGTTGGTATGCAACATCATGTAGCAGATGGATGTTCAGGTCTATGGTTCATCAATACATGGTCAGACATAGCTCGTGGCATTGACCTCAACACCATGTCACGTCCCTTCATTGACCGGACCCTCCTCCGAGCTAGTGACCCTCCCCTACCGGTCTTCGATCATATCGAATACAAACCACCTCCGGCTATGACTACTCCCTCCTCCCTGCCATCACCACCACTAGCTGCAGTATCTATTTTTAAACTAACTCGTGACCAACTAAACCTTTTGAAATCTAAGTCCAAAGAAAATGGCAACACCATTAGCTATAGCTCTTATGAGATGCTGGCTGGCCATGTATGGAAAAACGTGTGCAAGGCACGTGACTTGCCACATGATCAAGAAACAAAATTGTACATTGCTACTGATGGACGGTCTAGATTGAAGCCAGCTCTTCCAGAAGGTTACTTTGGCAATGTGATATTCACAGCCACACCAATTGCTTCAGCTGGTGATCTTATGACAAAGCCAACTTGGTATGCTGCAAGCAAAATTCATGACTCCTTGGTGAGAATGGACAATGAATATTTGAGGTCAGCTTTGGACTACCTTGAGCTTCAACCTGATCTTAAGGCTCTTGTTCGTGGCTCTCATACTTTTAAGTGTCCAAATCTTGGGATCACTAGTTGGGTTAGATTGCCTATACATGATGCTGATTTTGGTTGGGGGAGACCTATTTTCATGGGACCTGGTGGGATTGCATATGAGGGTTTGTCTTTTATAATACCAAGTTCTTCCAAGGATGGTACCTTATCTGTTGCCATTGCTCTCCAGCCTGACCATATGAAAGTGTTTCAGGAATTGTTGCATGACATTTAATATTTTCTCTTCTTTTATTTCCTCTCCCTTGGTATAATTAATATGAACCTTACACATAATTTAGACTTGTGAACGATTCATTAAAGTTTGATAATATGTAATAATGTACACTGTCTTAGGTTCTTGTCATTCTAACAAGAATGTTTTATATTTAACTGAGGTGGTTCAAATTTACAATGTGTCCATTCTGTTTTTGGCTGTAGTGTTGTTAATGAATGTTCACCTCATGATTTCAATTTTTCTATGCATGCGTAAACTTGTTTGTTGACAAGTTTTCCTTATTTGTTTCCAGGAAAGTATGTTTACTTATATAAAATTGTTGTCCTTTATAATTAGAATTATATACTCCCTCCGGTGCCTAATATAAGAGTCCAAAATTTGAATGGTTTTGGTCCCTAATTTAAGAGCTCACCTCACATTCTCTCCTCATTTAATGTGTTTTTGCCTACTTTGCCCCTAACTCTCTCTCATATTTATTAATGTTTATATATTTCTCTCTCTTAAAAGTACTATAATAAATATGGGCAATATTGGAAAAGAAGCATTAACTTCAGACACCCAACTAACATTCACATGTTTTCTTAAGAAGCGTTTTTTTACGGCTAACTCTTATATTAGGGACCGGAGGGAGTATATGAGAGTCAGGTTGCTGGGAACTCTATTCTGTGCATTTTCAAGAAAACATAAATGGCAGAGGTGAAAGGTTCAAATACAATGCAACTAACATATTCAAATATTACAACTTCCATAAGAAAATCTGGAAATTAAAAGTAGTGAATAAAATTTCTAAGTGACACATTAAGGTGCTCCTCTAGAAGGATTACAAAAAGAAAAAAGCATACAATGGGAGTAATAAACAAAAAGGACACCAATATGACAGAAACATTATATAAGTTAGTTGAAGAGGAAAATGAAGATGATAGCAAAGCTTGCTAGAGAAAGATCTATATTTGGAACCCAAAAACATGCAGCTTGTAATAATGAAGTTGCAGAATTGTGATGAGTGGGATTAGGACGACGATTCATATCTGAAGAACCACCTCCTCCTCTTCCTCCATGGCCACTTCCATGTGCACTTCTTATAGTATCAGATATCTCATTATTCTCCTTCATGCCTTCATACAACAATCTCTCTAATCATTGAACAGTGAAACAAATAACAAAGTAAGGAAGCCAACAAGCAATAAAAAAAGGATTGCATGTTATTGAAGAGCTAGAAGAAATGTTACCTTGAGATTTCTGATGCATGTGCACATTGCCATGGTTCAAAGCCATTGTCTGCAAATATGAGGCTTGAGCATATGAAATGAAAAGAAAGAGTACAAGAATTGTTGACACCATTTTCTTTACAAGGGTCTGTGGAGGATATTGTGAGTGTTTGTCTCTGCATAAATAAGTCCCTTGTATTAATGTGAACAAAGCAGAAAACCAGAAAGGTTGGTCCAGGTGAGAGTCACTTAACTTGATTGATTCTTTGTTTTCTTCTAGGATCTGGAAATTTTGAGATGGAGTGAAATTATTTTTTGAAATTAATTTTTGTCTGCATTAAATTATAGAATTACCAGCCAGTAAGATTTGTTTACTCACCATTTTCCATTAATTGAAATTAAAATCATTCGTAAAGAAAGACTATAAGTACTATAAGTATAGTTTTGGAACATAAGGAACTAAACTAACACTGATTAGCTAATATAAATATAAAACATCAAAATCCTACTTTAATTAAACAAAAAGTAATGCTTTGGCTACAGCTTTGATTCATTTTTTTATCAGAACAACTTTGATTCATTGACAAAAAGCTACTTTATCTTTTTAGAATTTTATATGTGGGCTAGGTTCCTTCAAAATAAATACTACTTTCTCCGATCCAAAATATGAGATCTATTTGACTTTTTTGGAATATCCTAAGAAAACTAAATAAGGTAATTAAAATTTATTTTCCTAAATTTTCTTCTAAACCAGTTTATTTAACTTATAAGCTATCATATAGTTTAATAATATACAAAATATGTTATGGTTAAGTGGTTATTTTTTTTTTAAATTTTCCAAAAAAGTCAACTAAACATTATATTTAAGACCAGAGGTAGTACCATATATAATTCGGGTTTTTATCCATCACTTTCTTGATTCTATGTTGGTAAGATATTTACTTTGGGCATAACTATTTTAATTTATAGAAAAAACTGAATCTATTTCTAAATAAGAAGTAATTCTTTATTCTATTTTCTTTTCATCTAACTTTAATTTTCTTAAGTTGAATACCAGTTTCTAAGAAATGTTTTGTAATTTGGATTAAATTGTCACTTTGATTTACTCTGAACCAAACAATAATGCTCAACATCAAGAAGCAAATATTTCATAACCCTCATTCCTAGATATAAAATATATTTAATTAATTTGATTAAATTGTAAACATTAGTTAGATTAATTAAAATCACATAATAGTATTAAAAACATCTTAACGCCCCACATTTATCTTTATTCTCTCTCTCTGCTTGATTCTTTCAGTTTCGTTCTAAATTTTCCAATTCATTGGAATACTATTTCACACCCAACGCAGTCTACTTTGCCCTGCCAAATATTATAAACTTCATTTGTTGTGGCACAATATATATATGTGTGTGTGTTCGCGCTGATGAATAACAGGTGTTCTGGTTTGCTTGGATAAAAGTGATTTCAAGTACATTGGTTTAGGAATAGCTTTTCTTCCGGCACATTGGTTTAGGAATCATTACTTTAGACTTTAGTATCTTTCCTCAATATTTTTGGCTATCTTTCTTCAAATTAAAAGTACAAAGGACAAGACATAAAAAATTCTTGACATTTTAAATTTTATAAGCAGTACTTTGATTTGATACATTTGAATGTCAGGGAAAGGGAGGGAGAAAGGGAGGAGAATCGGAGAAAGCATCCTTCTTATCCATTCGCTCCAAATAAAGTGGATTTGGAAGATATCAGCGGGATTAGTCTCTCACTGGTCGAGTGAGGGATACCTTGATCATGGATCAACAAAGCGGATTTGGAAGATTATTACCTAAAATCCCAAGTCAATAAAATAATGAAATTATACCGTGGAAAAATAACAAAAAAATCTCTCTCAATACCCAAAAGGACAAGTAATGAACCTAAACTTCCAGAATGATTATAAAGGAACCAGGTACTTCCTTGACATCTACAAATGTTGTAAAAAGACTTAACTGCCCTCATCACAAAATACAAATTACTAAATCATACCCTTTAACAATTGAAGTATACCCATTAACAATTGAAACATACGCATTAACATTTGGGTAATCGGAATTAACTTTCTTGCCAACAAACGAGCATTCCATATTAACAATTGAATCATAACTATTAACATTTGGATCAAACTCATTAACAATTGAAGCATAGCCATTAACATTTGGATAATCAGAATTAACTTTCTTGCCAACAAACACACATTTTCTATTAACAATTACAACATATCTATTAACAATTGGATCATACCGAATACTCCCTCCGGTCCTATTTATAAGTCGCCAACCGCCACTAAATTTTGGTACTTAATATAAGTCACCAACTAACATTAACTAACTCATTTATTAAAATTTTCCCAATATACCCTTAGCATTGGAAAATGAACATTGGAAAATGAGAAGAGAGAGAAGATGAAAAAGACACATGTATGCTTATAAAGATGAAAGAGGTAGTGGGCCATAGTAATAAAAGTAAGAGGGGCAAAAATGGAAAAGACTAAAAAAATAAGACCAATTTAATGACTCAACTTCCATTAACCTCCATTCCTTGGTATGTACAATTTGGGCGGTTGGCGACTTATAAATAGGACCGGAGGGAGTAACAATTAAAGCATATCCAATAACATTTGGGTCGAGATTGACTTGTTAACAGACGCGTACTCCAATTAACATTTGAATCCTACCTATTAACTATTGCAACGTACATATTACCAATTAAAACATATATTTTAACAATTGGAGTAGATTCGATGATCCGAGTCAAGCTTTTTCCTCCTCTTGTTTAGTTAAGGGCAATCAAATTATTTCACAAAATTTGCAAATGTCAGGTAGGTGTCTGGTTCCTTCATAGTCTTTTTAGAAGTTTAGGTTCCTTACTTGTCTTTTTTGGTATTGAGAGAGATTTTTTTGTCATTTCCTTTATACAGTCTCTTCCCTTTTTTCCTCCCTTCCATAAAAAGTCTTATCATTTATGAGACCTTCATTCCTAAATATAAGACTTAATTAATCTTTTTTGAAAATTTTAAAAAAGCAAAATAAGTTAATTATAAATTGATTTACCTAATTTCCCCCTTAAACTAGTTTATTTAACCTAATAACTAATGGATAATCTAAAAATATATAAAATATGTCATAATTTAATAACCTATTTCGCAACCTTAATTTCTCAAAAAAGGTCAATTAAATCTTATATTTAGGACCGGAGGGAGCATAATGAATTACCAAGATTACATACATTCATTCATCTGTAGGAGATAGTGAGAGAGTTTGTGACTGTTGGAAAAAAAATTTCTAAATTAAAAGGTTTAAATGGCTAATTGAGTTGTTTGTCCCAACTTCACTTAATCATTTCACAATCAATCAAATATATAACCCTTAAAATCTTGTATTTGAACCACTTTACCTTTCACACCATGATCCAGATGTTAATGTGGTTTCACTCAAGTTTTACATGCCTCTTACTTAGGAAAAATGACTGATAATTTAAAATGCCTTCAGTTGGTTTCACATGGTGGATCCAGATTAGTCATCTGGCTGTGTAGCTTCCTGTTCGCTTCGATTTGCGTGGGCACAATAAACACCTCCACTATCCTCCATTAATACCCATATTTCATTTTCTCCATTGCACCTTCACTCTAAACTCTTCTATGCTCGACCAAACTTTCTTCCTCCCTCACCTATTCAACCGACTCCTGTCTTCTTCGTCCCTGCTGCCTTCCCCGGCGGCGGCCTCCCCTGTTACATGCAATTGTAAAATGACGTGCCATTTTATATTGCCAATATAAATTTATATTTTGTAAATGGTTAATTGATTGGCTGCAAAATTTAATTACATTGTTCAAGCCAATGCTTTATTTGTTTATTACGATGTAAGAAAATCCCTTCAAAATTTCCCTTATTGTAACCCATTAACTTATGTGTATTATTTAGGCAATGTAGGTCTATGTGTAAGTAATCAAGTGACATTTTACATTTTACTATTATACACAGACAACAATTTATAGATAACTTTTACTGCCTCTCGATCTCTATGTAATTTTTCAAATGTAACTTTATTTATTACTCGATCGATTAGTGTTCCTTTTTTGCTAATATGATCAATTGGTCATTGCTGAGCATCCTGGTATTTCTGAGAATTATGGGTGTTGGTTGTTCATGAGTGATGGTTTGATGAGGAGATGAGGAGAGTGTCTTTTATTTTGGATTATAACAGTTTTAAGCCGCCTGAGTCTTAAAAGCATAGGAGATTCGGAAGAAAACCTCTTAACTTGCTTAGCTGACTTATTTTCACAGGTAAGGAATTTGTGATTTAGAAATTTCTTGGTATGTTATCATGTTTATCGGTGGACAATTTGTATTTTCCTCACCAAGTATGACTCTAGCATATGGCTATATGCCTTCCTCCACCAAAGGAAATTGTTATTTGTTTTCCTTATACCATTGATTCATTTGATTTTCTGCCATTGTAGTAATATTCCAATGCACCTATTGGGTACCTGTTTTTGTTATATAAGGAATAGAAGACAACGAGAGTGCATTTTGAACATTAATGAAAAGACATCACATTTGGCATCCCATTTTGTGTATATTATTAAGTTTTGCTGTTTTACTTTGTTTTAATTTCTCAGAGGTAGGTATTGTGAATTTTCTAATTTTTTTTGTTACAGGTTAAGAGCTTCATAATGTTATTCTTGACAACAAATATATTCATATATACAGAATGGTGTGGACATAAACGAATATATAGACCTGAAAAATACTTGAAACATTGAATTTTATGTGCCACCTTTGGTTGTAATTTTTCATTTTGGATTGCTCTTTGGTCTCTTGAATTATGATACATTGTCCTATTATAAAGACTTTGCAAGCAGGATATTTTGTTTACAAGTCCTAGAGTCAAGTCAAGTTTATGAAAATTCCACATGGGATCAATCTTATGTTGGAGCTAATGCGGTGTTTGATGTCTGAATCTCACATTGAGTAGTATTAGATGTTTGAATCTGACAGTTTTTGCAAAATATTGAGACTACTTACTATATAGATTTGACAGATCAAATTGCTTATGACAATGAAAAATGAAACATGCATGTATCTTTAACTCATTAATTTTACTATTTGAAGGGTGTTGGATTACAAGATTTGCAAGGCAAGTTTCACTTCAAAGTTGATTTATAAACTTATGGCTTCTAAATTGTGTAGTCATAAATTTATACAAAGTCAAAAAATTAGTTATGTTGCAAACAGTTAAGACCACTTATCAGACAGCCCCACATGCATTGTGATTTTGATTTTCTTTATAGATTTGACAGATCAAATTCCTTATGACAACAATGGAACATGTATCTATAACTGATTATTTTTACTCTTTCAAGGGCGTTGGATTACAATATTTGCAAGGCAAGATTCAAATGGGATCACTGTTGAGTTGGATGAAAGAGAAGCAGAAGCTAATTATATGCAACTATGCAGGGGCTCACAAGTAGTTTCTGTATACCACTTCGTTCTCAAAAGACCACCTGAATCAATCAAAACCAAAAAACCTTTCTTTAAAGCATTAGTCTTCTTGAAAGTTGAAGGCCTTTATGATGGAAGAACTGCTTATAGCTGGAATAACTACTTATAATGTGTAAGATTTGCACACATTCGGTTGCTTACTGATTCATTGAAAGTGATTATTAATAGTAGTGATAATAGTGATATTCCATCAACTCATTAATTACAGTGTAATTGATTACCTTTTTCCTAGGCCAATCAAGTTTGTAAATATTCTAATATTCCAATTATTACTCTATTATGGGGGCTTACACTTTAAAGTTGGTGTATGACAAATTGATTAAAAAAACGAATTCAAAATATGGTTCTCTCATGCTATTTGTAATTAAGTTTCCAAGTAACACGTGAAAAATAACCATTTACACAACTCATCAATACAATTATAAGGAGTTTGATTCTCATCCAAATTGAATATTAAGTTGATAGTTATGTTTTTTAGAATATTAAATTGAATCCAAAACCTAATAATTGTATTGATGGGTTGTGTAAATGGTTATTTTTCACGTGTGACTTGGAAACTTAATTCAAATAGCACGAGAGAATTACCAATTTGTTTAATATTAGAAATTTACTTTCAATAATTTCGAGTATACTAAAAGTTGTTGAATGGATCACTAAATATATCATACATTGATAGTATTTTCCAATAACACCTTTAAAACATATTTCTACTTTTAATAGTTTCACATATAAATTGTCGAATTTATCACTAAAAGAACCAAGTTCTTAGGGGAAATTCACCAAAAAAGACAATTGCCCGAGGAAATTCATTTTTTTGGGGGCGGGGGCGGGGGCGGGGATGAGTGAGATTAGAGATTGAGTTTGACTTTTCTTTAGTTTTTATAACAGATAAGTTTGATTTTTGGTCAAATTGAAAATATTGCATGTAATTTGAATTTATATTTTTTTAAAAAATAATTCGTTCATAGTAATAATTAATATTGAATTGTATCGGAGTGGGGATTTAACTGACAATGGTTGGATAACATAGTAAATATCACTTTTTAGCATATATTTGGGTCAGTAAGAGGGGGTTAGAGTATTTATTTTCATAATAATTTAAATATTACATGTCATATTGTTTTTATTTTATTTTATAAAACATTTTAGTTCCCGATAATCCTATATATTGTATCATAAAAGAAGATATATAAAACAATATGGCCATTCTAACACGCAGTTCTACATATATGCACTTTAAATACTTAGATTATTGTGAGGGTTGGTTCTAATAGTTTGAAATGTTGATTCAAAAATTTGGAATTCGTAGCATTTTGAATTTGTAAAATTATATTATTGAGATTTGTAAATTCGTAGCACTTTAAATGTCCCGCGCAACGCACGGGATGCTTAGCTGACTTATTTTCACAGGTAAGGAATCTGTGATTTAGAAATTTCTTGGTATGTTATCATGTTTACCAGTGGACAATTTGTACTTTCCTTACCAAGTATTACTCTAGCGTATGACTATATGCCTTCCTCCACCAAAGGATCAACATGATTATAGCAAGAAAATTCACTAAAATATTTAAAACTTTTGTCATATATTTTAGAGTTGGGCAATGACCATATTTTGCCCTTCAAGTAACCACCCTGAATTACTGGACACCCTAAACTAACACTGAGTACAATTTTACTCTTCAAGTAACTAAAGTGGTCCAATTTTACCCTCTAGCGAATGTAATGTTGACATGTGTCGCCCGCGTGTCAACATTACATTCGTCAGAAGGTAAAATTGGACTGACTTTTGAGAAAATATATTTTGGAAGGCTAGAGGAATTATTTTCGTAGTAGTTGAAATATTGAATCTGATATAAATTAATTTTATAAGTTTAATTTCACTTTTGAAGATATAATTAGGGTAAAATTATATGGCTATCTTTGAACTATTTCTTCTATCATCTCGTAATAAATCATCTTGAATCTTTTCTCCAACTTTACTTTTATCATTTTTTCCAAATAATTCTCTAGCTTCAGAAATTAATCTTCCTTTCCAATTCCATTCATATTTGATCACCCCATTGCAACACATAGGGGTTGTATTCTAGATTAAGTTAGAACCAATAATATTGATTAAAATATGGGAAGAACATTCAACTTTTATGTAGATAAATTTTTTAGAGTTTATTTATATTTATAGTAATAATTAAGCAAATAATTACATCCAAATCATTCATTTTTATAGGGCATGTGGAGAAAATAAACTACATTAGAATAAAGTGTTTATCATCATCAATCTTAACAAAAATATGTTATACTTTCATCTTTAAAGAAACGAAATATTTCATGCAATGATAAATAATGATATGGTCGTTTTCACTTCATTCTTGGCATTATATAGAAGCTATACATGAAGCTTACAACTTAATTATCAATTGATTGATTTATATTTTATTTTTTCATCCTTCACTATTTAGAATATTTCTTTTTATAACTATATTTTTCTTCTCAACTGCAGCAATTTTTGTCATGATATAATTTGCTTAATTTTAATGTTAAAATTGGGTGGGAGATATGACTTCCAAAATCAATTTTGCACAGTTAGCCTCATCTCTGAAGGGGAAAAAAGTGGTCGAAGTGTTTAACTGGAGGTCTTAATTGCTCTATTTTAAATATATGAGGGTGCTAATGGCACAATAAAATAATTTAGGGTGATAACTGCAACTCAAAATAGTTTAGAGTTCATCTTCAAGATTGACCACATCAATGTGATAAAAACATAACCCACATGACAAACGGGTTCTTCTAAGTTTGACAAGGATTTAAATGATGTTTTTCGAAAATATATCATCCGTAATAATAACCTGTAATAAGCAGGGTTTGTTTTGTAGGTTTCCAAAGTTCTAAGGTTTAATATAAATCACACATAAATCAATATTATGAATTTTTTGTTTAATAACGAACATTGAGTTGAACTTTTTCCTATCATATAATCCATGTAACTCATAAGGTTGTGTTCTTTTAAATGTAATTTTTTTGAAAAATTCTAATTCAAATTATTTTAACGTTATTAAAAGATAATATGTGTTGCTTTAGGCATTGAATTAATTAGTGCAACACATGAGGTAGAACACTAGATTTAAATTTGAATATATTAACTTTATATTAAATATATATAATAAATGCCACAAAAAAACACTATATATTAATGAACACAAGTTTTTTACTAATTTATTTGTTTCGAATAATAAGAGGTTGTCTGGTAAAAAAATAATAAAAAGTTGCAAATAAATATGAAAAATTAATTAATGTGTAGTTGGTTGTTGAGCTGATAAGTAGACTACAACTCCCATAAAGATGTGAACACATGTTCGAATCCCGGGTAGCATTGAGAGAGAGGAAAACATTGTACATGTAGGTAACACTCCTAAACCTCGAGTTTAAATTAAACCAGACGGTGATTAACTAAAATAAAATATGGAAAGTTATGGTAAAAGTTTTAATTATGAATATTTATATCACACAAGGACCTTACAATTGAAATTATTTTGAAAGATTAACCACCAAAAAATTGTAGTCCAATTTAAGTTTTGGACGGTGTCCGGGGGAAATTTGTTTTTTAAAGGGTTTGGACGTGGGAGGTTGAAGATGTAGTTTGACTCTTCTTTTATTATTATGTATAGGCGAGTTTGGTCCTTGGCCAAGTTAAAAGTATCTAATACAATTTAAATTTAAATTATTTGGAAAGATAGACTAAAAAAGGTCTAAATAAACTTTTGGATAAATTTAAATTATTTCTATGAAAACACCTTTTACACAATCAATTTCAATAAATGGAAAAATAGCATATACACTTGCTCATGTCAATAATTTTTTCATTTATAGTCGAAATTCTCATAACAATGTTTAGATATATTTTGGGGTTAGTAAAAGGGGTTAGAATATTTATTTTCTTAATATTTTAAATATTATACACAGTATAGTTTCTATTTTATATTCTAAAACAATTTAATTCGGAAAAACCTAGGAGAATTAGTACTGCAAGTTAATGTACCATTGTAATTAATTCAGAAAACAAACACAACTGATTAATGACAAATTATTGATGTCCACCTAAACTTAACTTTCAGATGAGGAGGCACTCAGGAGAAATTTGAGATTGAGGCGGGGAGGGGGGTTGGATCGGGGTTGGGAATGAAGTTTCCCTAAGTTAAATTAAAGTTATTTGGAAAGATCAACTACAACAAAATTTAGTCCATGTGAACTTTTGGATGGAGGAAGTGCCTACGGAAATTTGTTTTTTTACTTTTTGGGCGAGTGCGGGGGCGGGGAGAATGGGGAAGTTAGAGATGAAGTTTGACTCTTCTTTTACTTTTATACATTGAGCGAGTTTGATTATTGGCTAAATTAAAAATGTTACATGTAATCTAAATTTATATATTTTTAGAAACAATTCACTAGAAATAATTATAATATCACATAGAGTCAAAATTTACATAACAATGTTTAGATATATTTTGGGGTTAGAATACTTATTTTCGTAATAGTTTAAATATTACACATAGTATAGTATCTGTTTTATATTCTAAAACAATTCAATTCAAACAAACCAAGGAGAATTAGTAATGTACCATTGTAATTAATTCACAAAACAAAAATAGTTGATTAATGATAAATTATTGATGTCCAGTCAATGTATCCACAATTCCCAAATAATTGTGTACAAATTTTACAGCTTTTCCTCTCATATTTTCAATCATTACAAATTTAAAACTTTTTATAATATTTAACTATCATATTCCACCTGTGTAGTGGTTACTTCTTCTGCATGGTATTGTTCACCTATTCATATTTAAAAAGTGCATTTCAAATTTTCAACACCATACATGTCACAACATAAGAATAATTTTTCCAAGAGGAAAAAACCCCTTGAGCAGAATTGCGCTTCAACAAACAACTATAGCATCAGGGTGTTAGAAAGCTCACAGTCAACAACTAAATACATGTCCCATGCAACACGCGGGCCCATACTAGAAAATGTTATATGTAATATAAATTTATATGCTTTTAGAAACAATTCACCAGAAGTAATCATGAATATCACATAGAGTCGAAATTTACATAACAATGTATAGATATATTTGGGGTTAGTAAAAGGGGTTAGAATATTTATTTTCATAATACTTTAAATATTACATGTAATATAGTTTCTATTTTATATTCCAAAACAATTTAATTCGGCCTAGGAGAATTAGTATTGCGGTTTATGTACCATTGTAATTAATTCACAAAACAAATATAGTTGATTAATGACAAATTATTGATGTCCAGTCAATGAATCTACAATTCCTAAAGAATTGTACGTGTACAAATTTACCGTTTTTCCTCTCATATTTTCAATCATTACAAATTTAAAACATTTTATCTTAACTATTTTCTTACTGTAGACCTTGATTTAAAACATTTTATTTTAACTATTTTCTTACTGTTGACCTTGATTTAATTATATTGTACCAAATACTTATGTAGATATTTCATAATTAAATTTTTCCCCAACCCCATTTAACAATTGCCTAATTCTGTTCACTTCCTTATATGATTTCAAGTAAACTATTTCACCTATCACATATAAAATTACCATCCAATTTGGAACATCTAAATTCGTTCATATTAAGACAGTATCTGATATTTCATAAGAAATAAGAAAGACCTGGAAGATTAAGAAATAAAATTCATCCAATTTGGGCTCTTCTTTTGATTTTATTAGGGTAATGGACCTAATCTGCCCCCCAAGTAACCACCAAGGAGCGCTGAGCACCCTAAACTAACAACAGGCCCGTATCTGGACTCCAAGTAACCAAGGTGGTTAAAAACTACCCCGGTTGGACGGTTAACAACGTTTGACCGTTACTATGCCTATGTGGCTGCCACGCGAGCACCTGCTTTGCCACGTGTGTATTTTAAATGGACCTAATCTGCCCTCCAAGTAACCACCCAGGAGCACTGAGCACCCTGAACTAACAACTGGCCCATATCTGCACTCAAAGTAACCAATGTGTTTAAAAACTACCCCGGGCGGACGGTCAATGACGTTTGACCGTTACTATGCCTATGTCGCTGCCACGTGAAGGCCTGTTTTGCCACCCGGCGCCTTGTCATCATCACGTAAGATATGTTCATGTGGGTCCCACCTATAATAATAAACAATTTCTCTCTCCCTCTTCATCACCATCACCACAGCCCCCAACACCCACCACCCCCACCCACGCCACCCCCTCAAACTTGGCAAGCAGAGGTGGCGTGAGTGGGGGGCAGTGGAGGTGAGGCAATGGGGGCTGGGGAGGTGAGGGGGTGGCGTGGGTGGGGGTGGTGGGTGTTGGGGGGCCTGTGGTGATGGTGATGAAGAGGGAGAGAGAAATTGTTTATTATTTTGAGTGCAGATATGAGCCTGTTGTTAGTTCAGGGTGCTCAGTGCTCCTGGGTGGTTACTTGGAGGGCAGATTAGGTCCATTTAAAATACGCACGTGGCAAGCAGAGGTGGCAAAGCAGGTGCTCGCGTGGCAGCCACATAGGCATAGTAACGGTCAAACGTTATTGACCGTCCAACCGGGGTAGTTTTTAACCACCTTGGTTACTTGGAGTCCAGATACGGGCCTGTTGTTAGTTTAGGGTACTCAGCGCTCCTTGGTGGTTACTTGGGGGGCAGATTAGGTCCATTACCGATTTTATTAACAGTCGAGTCTGATATTTTATAATAACAAATAAGAATATCATGTGCAATGCAAGTGATAAGACACTAGAAGGACCTTAATATAAGCAATGAAGTAATGTTATTGGTTAACAATAACCAAAGTTGAATACTAAGACGTAAGCACAAAAAATATTACATTACCATAATTACCATAATAAAATACAACTAAAATGTCGAATGTCTCGCGCAACGTGCGGGTCCATACTAGTTGAATTAAAAACAATTCATTCGTCATAATAATACAGAGTCCACTCATATATACATAAACCTTTTTTCTAAAAGAAATAATTTATTAGCAATAATTCTTCCCTTTTCCATGTATTTGCATTTCTTTTGTACTTCTATGACTTAAAAAAATCAATGGACTGTCTCTTGTTTCTTGTGGACTCTTCATCATGGACTGTACAGTGAGAAATAAATCACAATTCACCCGTGCACCTTCCTTAACTTGCAGTTTTTCCTTTTATAAAGTGCCCCTTCTGCTATTCAATATTATATCTATTTTAATAATGGCATCAAACTATAGTTTAGATTTTATATTAAGGACATAGATATAATATAAATATTCAAATTTCGACTTCAACTAATTCAAATTTCGTTTGAGTAACTTCTCGAATAGAGTGCGACTTGGGATAAACATTTCGAATCCATGTTTGTAACATAAACTTAAATAATTGCAACAATTTCTCTTTTTTTTTTTTCAGGAAACATATTTCAAATGTGAAGGCGTATCACATGGAGTTGGTATGCAACATCATGTAGCAGATGGATGTGGAGGTCTATATTTCATCAACACATGGTCAAACATATATAGCTCGTGGCACTTAATATAAACCTTAGACATAATTTGAACTTGTGAACGGTTTAGTAGAGCGTACTAATAATATGTAATAACGTACACTGTTAGTGTCTTAGGTTCTTTTCATTATAACAAGAGTATTTTATATTTAACTGAGGTGGTCCAAATTTGCATGTCCATTATAGTAGAGAATGTGTCAACTCTGTTTCTGGCTGGTATATTGTTGTTAATAAATGTCCACTCTTCATGATTTCAATTATTTTATACCTGCATAAAATTGTTTCTTGACTAGTTTTCCTTATTTGTTATAGGAAACTATGTTTATTTACATGAACATGCTGTACTTTATAATTAGAATGATATGAGACGCTACTTCAATAAAACAGGATAAGCACACCAATTCATATTCAAAGATTACAACTTCCATAATAAAATACTAGAAATTGAAAGTAGGGAATCAAATCAACTTCCAACCAAAGGTGCTCCTCTAGAAGGATCATAAGTATAAAAAGGCATACAATAAGAGCAATGAACGAAAAGCACACCATATGACAGTACTATTATACAAGACTTAGTTGAAGAGGAAAACAAAGATGAAAGCAGCGCTTGCAAGAGAAAGAGCTATATTTGAGAACCAAAAACATGGAGCTTGTAACAATGAAGTTGGAGAGTTATTCTTAGGATGATGACTTAGATCTGAAGAACCACCTCTTCCATGTGCAGTTCGTATAGTATCAGATATCTCATTTTTCCTTTCCACAACTCTCTCTCCCAACATATTCTTCTCCTTCATGCTTCCATACAACAATCTCTCTAATCATGGAAAAGTGAAAAAAAAAAAAACAAGTTCATGAAATAAACAATAGGCAATAAAAAAATGATTGCATGTTACTTAAGAGCTAGAAGAATCTTACCTTGAGAACTCTGATGCATCAGCTTATTGGCATGGTTCAAAGCTATGCTTTCTGAAGTGGAATTTTTCTGAAAAGAGGTTGAGGAAATGGCTTGAGCATAAGAAATGCAAAGAAACAGCACAAAAATTGTTGACACCATCTTCTTAATTGTTGAGGAAATTGGTGAGTGATTGTCTCTCATAAATAGGTCCCTTGTATTAATAATTGGAATAAAGCACGAACCAGAAAGGTTGGCCCCCTGATGAGAGTGACTTGACTTGATTGATTCTTCGGTCTTTTTTTTCCTAGGGTCCTGGATTTTTATTTTATTTTTATTGAAGAGATGGTGAGAATTTACATATTCCGAGAAATAATTCATGAAATTATTTTTTTTTTGGACTAAATAATTCTTGAAATTATTAGTGCAAGAATATTAAGTTTTTGCCATCCATGTTGTGTAACGTTTTTCTCTTAATGGTGAAGAATATGAAGGGAAATAAATGCACAGAAAAATAGAGATGGGGACAATAGAAATAGATGTTTATATAAGGGGAGAATTTCATTGTAGGACCAATTATACCAATTAATTAAAAAGCAGGACCAAAACAATCTGAAACATTAAGTAAGGACCAAGGGGGCAAACTGAAATTAAATGAGTAAAGCAAAAGACCAAATTATCCATATGTATTTTAAAGCAGTAACTTTTTACCAAAAAGAAACAATAACTGAAATTTTATTTCCAACAATTTGAACGTTGTCCCAGTCTCCCTCGTCCCTTGTTCTGCAATCTCCTTCATCCTCCATGCTTGAAGCTTGAAGCTTGAAGCAGACTATGATCTCCCTCGTCTTCAACGCGCAGAAAATCCATTCGCATTAGATTTTAGAATTGAAGCTTTGTTTGGGCGATTTGCGTTCGACCTTCTACTGGAAATCAAAGGTTTGATTTTCCCAAGCTCATCTTAGTATCTTTTTAACTATTCTTTCTCACATCTGTTGGTAATTGTTTTTGTCATTTGTCATTTGGTTACTACTTAATTGGCTAAGCCTCCTCTATTCCGGGGTTGGGATAAATTTGTTTGATTTTAATGTTCTCATTGTCGGTTGATACTTTTTTAAAAGCATATTTCGTTTGTGTTGTCGATTTAGAGAAATAGAGAAGTGAAGGAAGATTCATGAATTGGAAAAAAATAGAGAAAAAGAAGTTTCACCGCCATTCTCCCTTTTAATTATGTTCTCCCAAATCCCAAAAAGATGCAGTCATTCTCCTTTAGACCCTTTGCTCTCTCAGCTACTTCATGGTGACATAATGTTGAAATGGATGTTGTTCTCAGGCCCATTCTTGATTTGAATTTGTCGAGAGATTGGTTGCTTTGAAATTGAGGCTTTGTGTTTCAATGTATTCTATGTATGAATCTGGAATTTTGTTGTACGAGTTAATCTTGAATGCTCACAAGGTGTTTGATAAAATTTCTGAAAGAATGATACTCATGTTATAGGTGAATTTTGGGAAGCCAATGGATGGACAACGAGAACATATCAAATGGAGCACCCGAATCTGAATGATGTGCAGAACAAAGCACGAGAATATGTGAAATTTTGATGATGGCTTTTGAAAAACATGAACTAGTTGTCTTAATTGGGAGCATCAGTTTAACTGACACAAATTTCATGTAACATATCAAGAATACGCGAGAAATGGCCAGAAGTTTTATAAAAAAAATACGTTTTTTTATATTATTCGATGTTAGTTTGAAGATAATATATGAGTACTTTTGATGGAATGATCATGTTTGTAAATATATCAATAGGTTATTTTGTTGTTTCTTAGATGTTATAGCAAATACCAATGTTTGTAAATATACTTGTTCAAATGATCTTTTTACCTGTTCAAAAGAGAGTTTGTGTTGTTTAAATCAACATTTTACTTGTTTAAAGTATCATACATTTTCTGATAAAAAAAAACAAAGTATCATACATTCATACATGTTTGTGTCATTTGTTCAAATGACTTTTTTACTTGTTCAAATGAGAGTTTTGCTTGATCAAATAACCATTTTACTTGTTTAAGGTATCATACATATTTGTGTTTCACATTAATTGTCATTTGTTCAAATGACTTTTTTACCTGTTCAAAAGAAAGTTTTCCTTGTTCAAGTCACCATTTTACTTGTTTAAGGTATCACACATGTTTGTGTTTCACATTAATTGTCATTTGTTCAAATGACTTTTTTACCTGTTCAAAAAAGGGTTTTCCTTGTTCAAATAATCATTTTACTTGTTTAAAATATCATATATGTTTGTGTTTCACATTAATTGTCATTTGTTTAAATGACTTTTCACCTGTTCAAAAGAGGGTTTTTCTTGTTCAAATCACCATTTTACTTGTTTAAGGTATGATACATGTTTGTGTTTCACATTAATTGTCGCTTGATCAAATGGTCATTTCAATTGTTCAAACATGAGTTTCTGTTGTTGAAAAAGACATAACACTTGTTAGAGGTCTCATGTAAAACTGTCCATAACACTAACCATTTCTTGTTTAAATGGCCATATGACATGTTCAAATGTGAGTTTCTGTTGTTGAAAAAGATATTGCACTTGTTTAAAGTTTGATGCAAAACCTATTCATGACACTAATCATTATTTGTTGAAATGGTCATTTCACCTGTTCAAATATGGATTCCTATTGTTGAAAAAAGACATTGCACTTGTTCAAGATCTAAAGCAAAACATGTCCATGACACTAACCATTTCTTGTTCAAGTGACCATTTCACATGTTCAAACATGAGTTTCTGTTGTTGAAAGAGTATTGCACTTGTTTAAGGTTTGATGCAAACCATGTCCATGTACTAACCATTACTTATTTAAATGGTCATTTCAAATGTTCAAACCTTGAGTTTCCTTTGCACTCCAAAGTTTGTAATAAATCATGAACAATGTTCAAACATACTTTATTAGTTTGTGCCACTTGTTTTGAAGAAAAAAAAAAGACAAAGCCCCCACACTTCTTTGGAGACCTCACGCAGAAAAATAAAAAGGAAAATGAGAGCAAATAAAAAAAAGGCAAGAGAGTGAGGATTGAGGAAGGTTCACGCCTTCACGGTTCAAGGGGAGTCACACATATCAAACACAGTTCCTTGGCTCATCCTCATTCTTCCAGAGATAGGAAGAGGCAGTGAAGAGAAAGGGAAAAGAGAAAAAAAAAAACAAAAAGCTTCATCTCAACTCTCTAAAAAAGGAGAAAATAAAAGGGGGCAACACACACATGCATATCCCATCTTCATCAAGAATGTTTTCGTCATGCTTCAGCCATCAGATCTTAAAGAGTGTGATACGAAGAAACAAGAGTGTGGGCTTTGGAGCAATACCCAGAACATTATTCTTTTCCATTTCCTTACGCGTGAATGTGATGACGAGATAACTCTAGAACTTCTCCAACAATTTTTCCCATAATCTTTTGTATGTGGTGAGAGTTTAAATAAGGACTTTCTTGTCTTTTGAGACGGCAATCTCATTCATTTAAGGACCCAAGGTCCTGCAGAGAAATATCAGAAAGTTTTGGTCCCAAACCGAAATTAATTGCATACTAAGGTCCCTCATTGAAATTCTCCCTTATATAAGATTAGCAATAGTGATGTTGTGTAATTGATAAGAACGACGCTGATAAAAAAGAAGTAATTGATAAGAACGACAGTGATTATTAGCACACGGAATGAAGTTGGTGCAGTAGAAAACAAAAGAATTTTCCCCGTTTTCGAACTTTTCATTAACAAATCAATTAACTATTTTAATTTGAGCAAAAATAATAAATGACTATTTCGTGGTGTATAAATAATAGGGTTAAGGGTCAAATCTAGCACTCTACTATTGTTAAAAGTTCACCCAACATAAACAAGTATTCGATGGCTCAAATGTAGCACACATCTTTTCAAAAATGGTTCAAATCTAGCATTTCCGTCAACTCTAACGGGTTTGACCGTTAAGTTTGACTTGATCATGTCACGTCACCCGCCACGTCACTCATTTTTGCCACGTGGCATGTCACGTCACTCAATGGGCCAACTCACTATCTATTATTGGGTGACGTGGCAGGCCACATGGCAAAACTGGTTGACGTGGCGGGTGACGTGGCATGGTCAAGTCACACTTAACGGTCAAACCCGTTAAAGTTGACGGAAATGCTAGATTTGAGCCATTTTTGAAAAGATCTAGATTTGAGCCATTTTTGAAAAGATGTGTGCTACATTTGAGCCATCGAATTCTTGTTTATGTTGGGTGAACTTTTGGCAATAGTAGAGTGTTAGATTTGACCCTTAACCCTAAATAATACTACCTCCGGTCCTAAATATAAGACCAAGATGACTTTTTTTGGAGAGGTTAAGGTTGCAAAATAGTCTATCAAATCATGACATATTTGATATATTTTTAGATTATCCATTAGTTTATAAGTAAAATAAATTAGTTTAAGTGAAAAAATCAGGTAAATCAATTTTATAATTAACTTATTTTGCATTTTTTAGGATTTTTCAAAAAAGTCAATTAGGTCTTATATTTAGGACCGGAGGGAGTAACAAATTTTGTGACCCGATGTAAAAATAATAAAACCGGTACTAAATGTTAATTTGTAGTTTTATGAAACCTTTCTGATATTATTTTCTAAAGTAAGTGTATTTTACCCCTCACAATTAAAACTCAAACCTTCTTCCTTCCGCCCTTCATCTTCTCATGCTAACTAGTATCATCAAGGTTTTAATTGGGAGGGGCAAAAATGTATTTTTCACTTTGAAAATAATATCAGAAAGGTTCCACATAACTACAAATTAATATTCAGCACCAATGTTATCATTATTGCACCAGCTCACAAAGTTAGATACTACTTCCATTCCTAAATATAAGATCACTTTAGTTAATTTGGAGAGATTAAGGAAGACATTCCAATGAGTTAGGATTACTGATCTTATCAAAATACCCCTTACTTAAATTTGAAAGAAAAATAAAGACAAGTTAAAAAAGTCTAAACTCAGCAAAAGTAATATTTTGAACTCTGAGAGAACCACCACCACGACAAATCTCCATTCCTAAATCCGCCATAATCGCCGACATACTTCCCTCACCATTAACCGCCGCCTAACCGATTAGTATTCACTGTTCTGTGTAGTATATAGCAGGAAAATGTAAATAAATAATACTAGGAAATAAACTTCACATATCACAATCTCCATACAAACACAGCAAATCAGAACTAATGATTACATAAATTTGTCATAGACCATTTGCAACAAAGTGAAACGGAAGCTGCTGTTGAAAATCCACAAGATGATCGCAAAAAAGCTCATAAGAATTGTTATATTTTGACATCTTATCTTTAGCAAAACGGGAAAATGGGCGTATTAAGTGTTTCGTACGATTAATAGCTGTAGAAGAAGAGAAAATGTAATAATAGAGATGAAGAGTTGACTGACATGAAGGAGTGAAGAATCAAATGAAGATGGTTTCCGAGGCAATGGAGAAAAAAAGAAACAGAAGGCGTTTGCTTGGGAAAAGTGTTAGGGGTAATTCAGGTAAAACTAGTGAAAAAATAGAAAGTGATCTTATATTTAGGAACTAATCCACTTCCCAAAGTGATCTTATATTTAAGAACGGAGGGAGTATTATTTATACAACGTGAAATAGTCATTTATTAGTTTTACCCAAAATGGAATAGTTAATTATCAGATCAACGTTTTTGCTCGTCAATGCTTCAGGATAAAATTGATGCTCATACTATCACTTGACACACTCATTTCGTGTTAGGAATTAGCATATATGGTAAGTTGTTTATATAATACTTTCTCGAATCTTGTAGGGTATTTCAGTTCATAAAAAAATCTTGTAGGGTATTTAACAATGATTAAGATAATAAAAGGATTATTATGCTCCAACATACCAATCCATTGATATTTTTTGGTCACCGTCCATTGGTTTTTTAAAGTCATGTTGTACGATTATACTTGTTCGGTTAAGAAAATAGAAAATCTTAAAAGCATTATTTGACTTTTTATAGGGGATTAAGGAAGCTAAATAAATTAATTGATGATAATATATGTGGTACAATATTGTATTATATATATATTATGTTATACATCAAATGAACTAATTTAGAGAAAAAAATTTCAGATCAACCAATTTATAAGTAATTTATTTAGTTTTCTCAGAATCTTAAAAACATAATGAACTAGATCTTATATTAGTGTTGGAGTATGTGTTTATGTTATTTTTGTTAGAATCTTAAGTTTTGATGAAGACTAAAATATGAAAGAACGAGGCAAATACTTAGAGAATATTAGGTTAATATAGAACCCCAAGTAAGAGTGCAACCGGATGTGGATTTACTTCCGAATAGACTAGGACTAGCGCTCGCGGATGAATGTCTCATCCCCCAGCGGCAATAAGTGTTTCACTAAGTCATAACTCAGTCTAGGAATATTAGTTGTACAAAACCCTTGAGACTAAGTTAAGATGCAACCAGATGTAGAGTTGCTTCCGATTGATTAGTGACTAGCACTGGGTGTTGGTATAGATAACACTGAGCGCCAGAGTACATAACCCAACGTCCAGTAGAATTGCTTTCGATTGCTTAGTGACTAGCGCTGGCTGTTGGAATGGATAACACTGAGCGTCAGTGAGTAAAATGTGAACATAACCCATCGTCCAGTGGAAGTGCTTCCGGATGTGGAATTGCTTCCGGATGTAAGAAAGCCTCCTTAAACTAAGTGAACTCCCACTGCATGTGATTATGTGTTGTTACACTACACATCCCATAGCATGAGTAAAAGACACACTAAGTCACTTAGGAAGAGTTAGACTAAAATAACGAGACTTACGCTGACTATTGGAATAGACATCCCCTAGCGTCAGTAGACAATACACTAAGTCAGAACATAGTCTAAGTAAGAATGCTTCCCATAGCAAACAAGCTTCCCACAGCATGTATAGTTCTTACTCCACTTGATTATATATGCTACTCTGTTGGATTAACAAGTATGTGCAGAACTTAATTCTACTTCCGGATGCAAATGAGCTTCCGGATGTAAATACTCTTGGCACTGGGATTCAGAGACTAACACTTGCAGAGCAAGATTGCCACTTCCGGATGAACGATGATCATCCGTCAGCAAGAGTACAAGAGCCAACGTCACATACTCAGAGGTCAAAATGCTTTTGTCAGAGCAGAGTTGTCAGAGTTGCTTTTCAGAGATAAAGCAAGTCAACCCTGCTAAGCATTAATGAAGATGTACCTCTCAACGGTAACATGGGATTAACGGCTATATTCAAACGGACATATTCCATCTGCCGCCCAAGCCTGAATGTTGAGACCGAGTATAAAAGGAACATCTACATTCAGAAGAGAGGTTGGAAGAACAGAGTCCATTGTCTGAGATATTGTAATCCACATTCTTCTCATCTTCTACTCTCTGATCTTAGATCTGTAACATTCTTAGAGAGTGATTCATTTGTACTTAAGTGAGTAACATCATCTATTCTTAGAGAGAATCAGTTGTACTTAAGTGTTTATCACAATCAGTTCATAGAGTGAACATATTATCAAATCCTCTAATTGATAGAGGCTGTTCTAAAGCTTGTGCTTGAAGAACAAGATTATTATCTTACAAAAGTGAGGGGGAGCATTTAGAGATTTTTCTAAATCTCCATAGGTTGCAAGTTAGCCAGCAAAACTTGTTGGTTGAAAGGTTGCAGGTGATCCCGTTGTAAAACATGTGGTTGTAAGGTTTGCAGGTGAGCCTGTTGCAAAACCTGTGGGTTGTTAGGTGAACCCGTGCTCGTAAAACCTAAAGTGTAAAGGCTTTCTTGTGCCTGGTTCAAACAAGAAGTTTAGTGGATTGAAAATCTCAGGTGGAGCCTGGGGACTGGATGTAGGTCTGGAAGTGACCGAACCAGGATAAATCTGTGTGCTTATTCTGTTTATTTAATCTATTCATCAAGCACCACACCACTAGATACTCACTTGTGCTTGGGGTAATACATCGTCACTCTCATCAAGCACAAGTAGTCAGTTTTTCAAAAGAGAATTTTAATTTTATTCTGCCACCCAATTCACCCCCCTCTTGGGTGACAGCCACGCAGTTCAATTTTCTTAGGTGTTGGAAACTAAATTGGACCACAATAACATAGTTGACTTAATTAGGCACATTCAATTCATTGAAAACAATGGAATGTTGCCCGCGGCGGCATTCAGCTCTTCATAGGTCATCTTTGAAGTGTTGCCTTCTTAGGTGTAGTGGTTCCATTCTAATCAAGTCACTGTTTCACAAATGTTAGCCTTTGCCATCTTAAGAGTTGGCGCTTACAATCTATCATCACCTTAGTTTGATATTTTGTTCTTGATCATGATACTAGAAATTGGTCTCATTATCCTTAATTTTTATTTCTTTTAAACATTGCTCGGTAATCCGGTGTCTATTGATTGCCGACTAATCCGGACTCGAGGAAGCATTTCTTACATAAGCAAAGTTTTCCCCAGGATTGAAATACACGTTCTCATCCTTACGGAGTTGTAGCACATGTATGGACGTACCAGCTCAACCAACTACCTATTAGGATCCTTAATCTTTATTTATTCCGGCAGATTCTATTTTAATCAGTTCGGCGTGCGTTTACTTTTGTTGTGTATAATGATTGTGTTTATAAGTGGGTGTGGCTGTTGTGTGCTTTGTGTTGAGCACTCACATTGAGGGCCTATTTCCCAGTTTGATTTGATTTGAGGGAAGGGGAGGTATAGGTTTTAATGATCCATTACTTTTTTGTTTAATAGAACAAAATGATAAAATCTGTATAAAAAAACAAAATAAAATACTAAATCGTAAAATAATTTACAATGTACAATAAGTGTAGGGGCAAAAAGAGAGAGTACATAAATATTTGAAAAAAAGTAAAGTGACAGGATAACCTAAAAAACAGGGGAAAACAATCTTATCAAAGATAATACATCTTGACTTATTGTTCTAAGCTAATAAGACTTTGTAATTTGAAGAGGAATGAACTATTTTTGGATGCAAATCATATTCAATTTATAAGTAACTATGAAGATTCAAGACCGGCTGATTCCAAGGAAAGCTGATATTAGACATTGCAAGTAAAAGGAAGATGGATCAGTCATTCTCCTTAGCCAAGAAAACATCAAAATATAGGAGATCTGTTGAAACAAATCATACCATGGCAACGTTGTTGCGGACCACACATTTTTTTTGTCATAATAATTGCCCCCATGCCATCAAGATTTGTAGTGACCCTAAGTAGTAGGAGAAGGTGGAGATAGACTCTGAGAGGGAGTGTTTTGGAGGGCAAGGTTCAAGAGTATTATTATATCAAACCAGCCATCTGTATTTTGTACCATCCTTAAGTGGGGACAAGCATTAATTCATGAAGCACAATGTTTCTCTTGTGCCAGATAATACGATAAATTGTTAACAATAATTATTATACTATACGAAGGACTTTCATCTTGGCCATCCTTTTGCGGTTGAGGCATAAGATCATTTATCCACGTGTGAACTTAATGAAATTATTGACAAACAAGCTAAGTGAAATAATGATCCATTATTTGGTTTGAGAGGGAAGTGAGGACCGAATGGAGAGATGAAGACAGTTTAGAATTGGGACAATTGTATCCTAAAACTAAACAAGAGATTTAATTTCATACAAATCCCAAATAGTTGTTAATGACGTCTATTATAACTAGAATAACTTTCGTTAAAAAGTGAATGATTTATCAATAGACCCACATTTTTTATAGAAATCAGTGAACTCATCTGATGTTAAATCTCTTACTTGGGACATAGGTGCAATTGTCCTTTTAGAATTATACCCTCGCATATAATTTTAGTTTTTTATTTAAAGTTATAGAAAATAATTTACAGTGTAATTATATTTTAAATAATATTATGTTTTGTTTGAAATTAATATAGCAATATATCTTTTTTAAAGAAATACTAATTTCTGTTTGTAATATTTTTGAGTAAAAATAAATAGTGTCTTATTTGTAATTAGGGTGTTCAAATATGCTCATACCCGTTAGGCCCGCCCGTACCCGCCCGCATTTTCCCAGTTTATGTCTGCCCATTTAGGGGTCATTATATTTTTACACGGGTACAAACATGTCCATACCCATTTAAATGCCCGTTTATTATTATTTTAAATTTTTTATGAATTAAACTTATTTTACATCACAACCTCCTTACCCCTAATTTTACTTTGTTGGTATTATTAAGTTAGAAGTACCTAGAACAAGGTAGAATTCAAATTTTATTAAAAATTGAATGTTTGATCTACCTTTTTTGGGGATTTTTATTGATTTGTTGTTATTTTCTTTTTTGAGTTTATCTTACATGAGTCGTCAATTTAACTTTGTTGTTCGCCCATTTATTCGATGCCCATTTATATCCCGGCTGTTTGTGACCCGTCACGGGTACAGGTATGCCCATGCTCGTTTATGTTACACGAGTACGGGTACGAGCATACCCATAGGTGGCCCGTGCCCGCTCATTGAACACCCCTAAATTAAGGTTTTCGTATATTTCACTTAAAATTCAATAATAAAATCCTAGCTTTTATTTTTAACTAATATAACAATATATAATAAAATGGAACATTTTCAGTTTTTTATTAAATATTTTTATTTTAATTTAATTTCTAATATTCTATTAATTAATTAAATATTTATTAATAGTGTATATTATTCTTTATAAAAGTATCTTAATATATGTGTCTATGCAATGTTTTAATAAAATTAAAATACCATTCTAACTATTAATATTTAATGAACTAATATGATATACTCCCTCCGATCCTAAATATAAGACCTAATTGACTTTTTTGAAAAATCCTAAAAAAAGCGAAATAAGTTAATTATAAAATTGATTTACCTCATTTTTTCCTTTAAATTAGTTTATTTTACTTATAAACTAATAGATAATATAAAAATATATCAAATATGTCATGATTTAATAGACTATTTTACAACCTTAACCTCTCCATAAAAAAGTCATTTAGGTCTTATATTTAGGACCGGAGGTAGTATTATACAATAACATCTTCATTTAAAATTATACAATCTTTGTTGTTGAACAATCGGTATTGGGCGCAATATACTCAGTGTTCCAACTAGAATAACCTACATTAAGTTGATATAAGCGATTGGTGGTATAGTATAATCTTCTCAATATCATGGTATTATTTTTTTTTATAAATCATGATAATCATGTATCATGGACAGAAAAATAAAAAATTTGGACGGAAAAGGTGCAAAAAAAATTTGTGTCGACTGTAATAGTATATTGTATTATTTCTCTTTACACCGATAAGATCATTCGATTACTTTATGAAGAAGGCATAATAAAATCTCTCAACATTTTCATGATTGATTGAGTTGATTGGTATATATTGTAGTTCTTAAACAGGATCTGAGTTTGGGCTCTGTGGGCAGAAATTTATGGTTAAGAAGTTTTGACTTTTTTAAGGAACAAATATGAGCCGACTGAAATAAATTGAAGGATCTAGAAAAGGAGACATGTAAGTTTCAAGGAGTATGGCTGAATCGACAGAAAGGATCACGTGAAGTTGTCATCTCTTGAGCTTCAATCCCACAAGAAACAGCGCCCCCATATTGGTCTTTTCATTTTTTAAGAAAATCAATAACAATTGTAAATCATTTCCTATGTTTTAACTCAAATGGACTCCTTCCTTGTAACTTTGATTTGGTTGTAATTGTCACTGAATTTCTATCAACTGCAACTCACTCAATTTTAATAGTTTTAGCCATTTTATATTGATTCTTTCAACTTTATAATATATATGATTCATTTTAAAAAGTGTGTGTGTGTGTGTGTGGGGGGGGGGGGGGGGGCTAAATTATGAAGTATTTAAAATTACAGTGATTAAATTGGAGTGAGTGACTCAAGGTTCAAAGATTTTTTTAGATGAGTAATAAATATAGGAAACCATGCATTGAACCATAGTGTAGGGTCTTGATTAAAAAAAAAAAACCATAGTGTAGGGTTGGAGTCAAGCCAAAACCAAATGTACGAAAAATTAATTTCCCCCTTTTGAATTAAAAGTCTGTTTATCAAAAAGAGATTTCTTTACACAAAATATTTTCCATATCTTAGTTGAGTTGGACATCAAAGGTTCACCAAGACCTTAGATACTTACAGATTTACAAGTTTAAAAAACGCTTATGAAGACACTTCTGTAATCCAAAATATGAGACCAAGTTATTTTTGGGATATTTAAAAAATAAAATGGACAACTGAATTCTATCATATCTTGTATATATTTATATTACACATCAATTTATAAATAATTTAAATTAGTTTTGAGGAGGAAAAAAGATAAAGATAATACTTTAAACTTATTTATTTTGTATTATTAATTTCTTTAACAATAAGTCAATTTTATTTTATATTTAAGATCATACATTCATACTTACATATTACTCACTAAATAAGATCATGATTTGAACTCAGACCAAAATTTGCCATAAGCCAACTCCTTACCAAAACCAATTCTTGTTTCATAGAGAAACATGAAGCTCACGAGTCATGATCACATTCTTACAAAGGATAGAAAACAAAACTGAAGCCCAACTAGTAGATGGGCTGAGAAACAAAAACACAAGAGACAAGAAGGCCATCAGATAAACTAGGCAGCTTCATATTACGATACAGCCCATAAAATACTTTCTTTAATTTTATTTATCTTTGCATGAAATTTGGAAAGTCATTAATTGGTATATATATTGAGAAAAAAATATAAATTAATAGTTCTCACTTTAGTTTTATTCCAGCCGTCCCGTTCTGAGTTTGATCACCTTTCCATCTCTGAAAAAGTTATGGATCGATGATCAAAGCAAGACACATAATGATTGATATTAAAAAAATTTAACTATTTTTATATAGAAAATTACCTATTTTATTATCAATATTATCGTAAATATAAAATATTAGAAACATCTAAAGCCTTAATACCTCTCATATATAGTATATTTATATTTATGTCTTATAAGAATAGAGGGGGAAAGAATGGGAAAAGTATAACATATCAAACATATCAATGTCTTATAAAAATGTAAATGAGATATCTTGGTACCATAACTTTCTCTTACCAATCCAAATAGGATAGGATAAAATTGGGAATGAAATGTGACATAAGATAACTTTTTTGTACTGATTTCTTTAACATGGGATGGAACACAAAACAAGCCTATATCGTCCCCTATTATTCCAGGAACACCATTTATAGCAATGTTTCCTGTTGTTTTAAATTTTTTTAAAATAATAAATAAATAATTTATAAAATAGTTAATAACTACTCCCTCCGGTCTCTAATATAAGAGCCCAAAATTTGAATGATTTTGGTCTCTAATATAAGAGCTCATCTCACATTCTCTCCTCATTTAATGTGTTTTTTCCTACTTTGCCTCTAACCCTCTTTCATATTTATTAATGCTTATGTATTTCTCTCTCTTAAAAGTATCATAATAAGTAAAGGTAATATTGGAAAAGAAGCATTAACTCCAGACACCCGACTAACATTCACATGTTTTCTTTAAGAAGCGTTTTTTTGTGGTTAACTCTTATATTAGGGACATGCGAGGGAGTATATACTACTCCGACTTCGGGAGTATATACTACTCCTACTTCATTGATCAAGTCCAGCTGTGTCTTATAGACTCTGACCCCAAAATCCCATGTATTACTCACCACTCTCCTAGTCTTACGCAACCAGCTTCCATAAAAATTAAATGATCCAGCTTCAACTTTTGTATTCTTTGGATAAAAGTCACATTCATATTAATGAGATCAGACAGAAAGAGTTATTAATGTTATATAGATCCAAAGATAATAAAAAGGATACGTTTGGTGGGTCAAGGGAAGTTACTCAATTCGTCCTAAAATGTAAAATTAAATTAAAATTTTATGGAGATTAAAGAAGTTAAATACACCATTCAATTTTAACATATATGATATATAAAAGTTAGATTATATATTTTTTATAAATAAGGTAAACTAATTGTTAGAAAATAAACTATTAAAATAAATACTTTAAAGTGATTTATTTTACACCATTAATTTTATTACGTAAATTTCATATTATATTTAGGAATAGAGGTAGTAGAAGAGAAAGAAAACCAATAAAAATATAATATAATATAATGAGAGATTAAGGGCTGTTTGGCATCGCTAGAAAAGCTTACAGTTTTCTAGAATAAGAATAAGAAATTCTAGAATAAGAAAACATAAAATCTTATTGGGAACTACTTATTTTTCGATAAGTTGATTTTTTTAAAAAAATAGGAATTTGATTTTAAAAACAATAATAAAAAATTCTGTTATGTTCTCCAAACTTGTTTTTTTTTTATTTTGGATTTCATCTACTAGGTTTTCAAAACTTAATTTTAGAAATAGTTTTTAGAACAGATTTGAAAAACAAACAACACAAAACGTAGCCAAACAACCTCTTAAAATCAAAAGATTACAATTGCTATGAAGCCAAGATCCAGCTTCAACTTCATTATTTATAATTCATAAAACAAAGTTGAAAAGCCTAAAATATTTTCAAAATCTGTTTTTCTTTTTTTGGAGGGGGCTTTGTATATGATTATTTAAAAAGGCATTATATTTGAAAAAAATTATAATACTCTTTTGACATAATTACCAAACACTTATTTAGAAACGGGTGAGTTAATAATCCAATTGCAAGCAATTAAGTAAATGAATGTTCAGTTAATGATTTCGATTTTCCTATACCTGCGTAAACTCGTTTGTTGATTTCCTTGTTTGTTTTCAGGAAAGCATGTTAGCTTACATAACCAATTTTCCTTCAAAATCAGAATGATACGAGAGTCAGGTAGCTGGGAACTCTCTTTTGCGCTTCTTCAAGAAAACATGATATATAGTCAGATAAGAGAGGTTCAAACACACATATTCATATTCAAGGAGTACAACTTCCATAACAACATTCTGGAAATTAAAAAGTAGAGAATTAAATTTTACAAAGGTGCTCCTCTAGAAGGACCATAAAGACAAAAAGGCATAGTACAATATGAGAAATAAAATAAAACGGTTAATTACCATATGATAGTAATATCATATTAGAATTAGTTGAAGAAACAAACGAAGATGAAAGTGAAGCTTGCTAGAGAAAAAGCTGTGTTTGAGGCCCAAAAATATGGAGCTTGTAATAATGAAGTTGCCGAGTTTTTTTTAGTGGGATTAGGACGATGATTTATACTTCCACCACCACCACCTCCATGACCAGTTCCATGTGCACGTCGTATAGCATCAGATATCTCATTTTTCCTTTCCTCAACTGTGAAAAAAAACAACAAATTAATTTAGGAAGAAAGAAATAAAGTATTGCATGTCATTGAAGAGCTAGAAAAAATCTTACCAAGAGATTTCTGATGCATCTGCACATTGCTATGGTTCAAAGCCATGCTTTCTGAAATGGAAATTGTCTGCAAATCTGAGGTTGAAGAAGTAGCTTGAGCATAAGAAATGAAAAGAAACAGCAAAAGAATTGTTGACACCATCTTTCTTAATAAGCGTCTATGTAGAGGAAATTGGTGAGTGTTTGCCTGTGCATATATATATAAGTAGGTCCCTTGTATTACTATGAACAAAGCGGGAACCAGAAATTAAAGATTGGCCCCAAGGTGAGATTGACATGACTTGATTGATTCTGTTTTTTTTTCTAGGATCGTGGAAAGTTTGAGATGGTGAGAAATTATTTCTTGAAATTATTAGTGCAAGGATAATAAATTTTTGCTATGTTGTGTTACGTTTGTTCTCATAGCTAATGGTGTGGAATGTGAAGGGGAATAAATGCACAGAGTATTATAGATGGGGACAACTGGACAAGTAAGGAGGGAAGTAGATAACTGGAAGAGAATAGATATATAATTGGATGGTGATTAGAAAAGATGTTTATCTGTAATGTTGTGTCCTTGATCATAAGAAAGAGAGACAGTGATTACAGGTTAGCACATGGAATAAAGTTGGTGCTATGTAGAAAATAAAAGAAATTTTCTCTTTCTTTTACTTTTCAGTAACAAAAGAATCTTCTTCTGCAAGGCTTCAGGATAAAATTGATGCTCTTATTACTACTTGACATTGATTTCGCACAGTTAGGATCGCATATGGTAAGTTGTTTCTATAATGCTTTCTCGAATCTTGTTGTAGGGTATTTTACAATAATAATCAAGATCATCAAAGGATCATTGTGCTCCAATATAACAATCCATTGTTTTTAAAAAGATGTTATAGCCTGTTGAATTGGAAAAAATATTAATGGTACAAATAAAATATTAATCCTCCAAATATAAGGTCTGGTTGACCTTTTTAGAGGGATAAAAAACTAAATAATAACTTTGTTAATTATAATATATGTATGCTATGTATCATTATATATATATATATATATATATATATATATATATATATATATAAGTTGATAAGTGAAATAAATTAATAAATGATTTTCATATTTTTTAGCATCATATAAAAAACCAATTAAATCTCATAATCTTATACTAAGGATTGGATGGCATGCGATTTCTGTTCTTTTAGTGGTTTTCCCTGGTGTTAGAAACTGAATTCCACCAAATAACATGTAAGGATGGTTTCGTTAAGCACACTGATTGAGAAACAATGGGATGTTGCCCGCGGCATAAAGTCATCTTTGAAGTGTTGCCTTCTTAGTAGTAATGTTCTATACTAATCAAGTCATTCATTGTTCGACAAATGTTAGGCTTTGCCATCTTAAGAGTTGTCGCTTACAATATATAATCACCTTAATTAGTTTATTATATTACGGTCTTAGCTTTATCATGATGCTAGAAATTGGTCTCATTATCCGTAATCTTTTTTATTCGTACAGAATTTAATTTAATTAGGGCATCAGTTTGGATTGAGTGGGTCTAAAAGTTATGATATTTAGAGTTTTCTTTTTGTTTTGTTTAGTAATTTTTCTATAAGTGGGTGTGTACGTATGCTTTGTGTTGAGTGCTCACTCCGGGCGGGCCTGTTTGTTTTGAATGGAGATCGGGGAATGACAGGAAATTACCGAGTTTGATTTGATTATAGGGCAGCGAAGCTATATGTTTACTTTTAATGATCCATTACGGTTTTTTATACGTTTTTTTCCTTTTAAAATCCCAAAATTATATATTAAGATGTAAAATAATTGAAAGTACTCCTACAACATAAGTAAATGGGTAAAAGGAAAGAATACATAAATGCTGAAGAAGTAAATTAAAGTATAAGAGTAAGGTAAAATCACAACTAGATCCTTAAAAAAGGGAATTAATTAATCTCAACTATATTTCAAACACTCATTAAATTACATTGAAGTCCTGAGAGACTTTGAGTGATATTGAATGACTTGAATTGTTAATGCAACTCTTGAAAAATTAAGTTATTATTGACAACTCAATAGGTTAGTTTCAGTACTCAATGACAATTCATTTAATATCACCCGAGTCTCTTGGGACTTCAACCTTATTTCACCATTCTTTGGGACCTGCATATGATTATATACCTTATGTGAAATCTCTGTGATTTTTCCTAAAAGTGTTAACAAATATAATACAACTTGATTTATGGCTCCAAGTTTAACCGACCTTGTAATCCGATGAGGAATAAACTATTTTTAGATGCAAATGGCATTCAACTTGGAAGTAGCAATGAAGAGTCAAGACTGAATGATCCAAAGTAGAGCTAATAATCTTAGACATTGCATATAAAAGGAAGATGGATCAATCATTCTTAGCCAAGAAAACTTTTATTTGGCGAGCTATTGAAACAAATAAAATTATACTAGCTATGGAAACTTTGTTAGCGACCACTCTATTCTTCAGCCACAGTAATTTTCCATATTCCATCGAGATTCTGCAGTGACCCAAAGTTAGTGGGAAAAGGTGAAAAAGGTCTTTAGAGGGAGTGCTTTGGAGGGCAAGGTTCATTAACAAGAACAATAAGGTCAAATAAAATAGCTATCTTCTCGTAGCATCCTAAAGTGGGGCAAGCTTTCATTCCTGATAAAGCAATGCTTCAATTCTCTTGCACCAATTAATATGATAATAAGGATTATCATATTATGAAGGACTATCTTGGCCACCGTCCTTTTGTGGTTAAGTCATAAGATCCTTTACCCATTGTGCGAACTTAGTGAAATTATTGATGACTAGTAAGCAAAGTGAAATAATGATCCATTATTTGTTTTGAGAGGGAAAGGAAAGACAAATGGAGAGATTATAGCAGTGTGCACTTATACTCATTCAATTCATACTATTCTTATTTCTTATGTAAAGTTATAAAAATTAATTTACACCTAAATTATATTTGATATAATAATATATTTTATTATTTTACTTGAAATTGATAAAGCATTACATTTGTTTTCAAAAAAAATATTAATTTACGTTTATATAGTATATTTTAAATTTGAAATTAAATAATATGTGATGCTTCTGTTCTTACTTGTAATAATATAATCTATATTAAATAAAATGTCTTATTTGCAAAATAATGGTTTTATAAGTTACAATTTAATTTTAGTAATATAATAATATTTTATTTATAATTCATACAATAAAATATTATAAAATGTTATGTTATTCATTTGTTATTAAATAATTTTGAAAAAATAATTTATAACTTTTTGATTAATTGTATATATTTTATTTTATATGAGTATCATAATATATATTAATATTTTTTAAAAATGAAATAATGGTCTAATTACTACTATACTTATTTATTATATTTTGATAACATTTAAATATTAACATTTTAATGAACTTATAAAATATATTACAATAACATTTTTATTTGAAACAGTATTTCTCAATATGATTATATTATTTTACCATGGACATTTAGAGTGATAAAAAACTTGGAGGACAAAGTTGCCAAAAATAAATTTAACTCCACTCCGAAAAACAACTTCAACTTCAATTTCCTAGAAAGCCAAAATGGGGGTGTCAGATGGGAGGTCCTCAAGTTAAAGATACCGTAACGTAATTCTCTATATCTCTTTATACCGATTAGATTATTCGGTTACTTATGAAAAGGATATTACAGAATCCCCAAAATTACGATTGATTGAGTTTATTGATAAAAGACATTACATTTTTTAAACAGCACTCTGAATTCGGGCTTTGTGGGAGGAAATTTTTAGTCAAAAAGTTGTATCTTTTAAGGTACAAATATGAGCCGACTAAATTAAATTCGAAGGACCATAAAAGGGGACATGCTTGAAGTTTCAAGGAGTATGAGTGAGCCGACACAAACACAAAGGATCGCGTTCCGATGTTATCCTTCGAGCTTTAATCCCACAAGAAACAGCACCCCCATATTGGAGATTTGGTGTTTTCATTTTTTCATAAAATTAGTTGTAAATCATTGTAATGAGTCCATTGGGCTAGGGTATTGGGCTGAATGATGAGAGGGGTGCTTAAGGGTAAGGAGGAGTAAAAGAGCTTGTAGGACCACGTGGAAAATGAGCTATACTTCCAATGGAAGTTGAATACTGAATATATTTGGAAAATGAGCTATATCATAATGGCCAGTTTGGTTTGTAGAATTGAAAATGGAGAAATGGAATTGGAAAGGGTGAATATAGAGAGTAGAGGTAATGATGAGAAAATATTTTATCCAAAAAAATGATATGAAAGTAAAGTTTGTGGGCCCTGAGAAAAATGTAAGATGAAGAGAGAAAATTTGTGGAACTTGAGATATATGTCAATTACCAAAAAACCATACAATTCCCCCACTTTCACTTTCCCTCACCCATTTCACTTTCACTTTCACTAATTTCATGGATCACTAATGCATGCTATTTATTGCTAATTATATTCAATAAATAGCATACGTTGGTCCTTTAGCATTTGAATTGGTTTTATTCACATTTGTTGAAGAGTAACGTATAAAACTTTCACAGCATGGTATTCAATAGCTTTAAACATTATTTATGCACAATAACTCACGTACCAATGTGAGTAGCCTCAAATTATTCTATGTGGCTATTGAGAGGTAGAAAACGTATGTTTTCAAAAGCTATATTAAAAGGTGCATCAGAGTGGTGTTCATTGTATGAGCATCTTGTGTATGACTCTTGACTCTTGAGTCTAAGAGCACAACCTCCTCCTCTTCCTCTCTAAAATATCCTTTGAGTTACCATATACTTTCACTGTTCTGTTGCCTTGCGAAACGCAGGAAGAGTCTGTTTAATCCTGGGGAGAGCCGCGTCCTTTGTTGCTGCCGGTGGTCGCGGAATATTTCTAAAGGACAGAGTCCCATAAGGGAAGCGACTCAAATCACTATTTTATTTAACATGCAGCACTGTGTTTTTCATTGTTTGCAGGAAAAGTTGATGACTGGATATATGTATATGAGAGGAGGTAGAAGACATCCAGCGAATTATTTGATGATTTGGTAGCAAACGCCAACAGGATTTTGAAGGCTCACCTGGACCTTAGAAGCTTATAAACTTAAAGCTCACTTGCACATGCACTTCTCCAATCATGAATATAAGATTAAGTTGATTTTTTTGAAGGTTCAACCAGCAATATGGACCACTAAATTTTAACATATGTTGCATACAAATATAATACACTTCAATTTATAACATAAATTAGTACTGAGGAGGAAAAAGATAAATATAAATACCTTTTTTTAACAAGAAAGAAATTAGCTAATCCAGCTTCTACTAAAATGCAAATTACAGTAATAATACAACAAAATGAACCAGAAAATCAGGAACTTGGACGATCATATGGTAACCTGGGTGAGCTCTAATAGCCTGTTTTGCCAAAAAAAATTGCTACTTTACTCGCATATCTAGGACTCTATGACTTAGCTCTCATCAAGACCGCCGTATTAGACTCCCACTTTCCCTTAAAAATGTTATTATTCATTCTCTTCCAAATAAAGAAGCCAACAAATAGGGGCAAAGAAATTGGACCAATTCCCCCAACCTACTTCTAGGATTACTAATATTGAAATAAAGTCAATACCATAAATTTAGTTGGAAAAATTTATCTTCGAAAGGAGGTTCAATCAATCCCCACCACATCTCCTTCGAGGTCTCACAATCTCTTAATTAGGATAGGTAGTAAATCTTTCAACTCTAAGCCACACCAAGTACAAGCCGTCAAAGAACATAAACCCCACCTTGCTCTATTAGCATCAGTCAATAATCTATTATGAAATGCTAGCCATAAAAAAATCATTAATATTAATCATAAATATCACATCAGAATATAGATTTACATAACCATTATTTGATAACATGTCAAGTATCAGTTAATATACTCATTGACTTTAAACATCTAAAAACATTATATTACAATTAGTATATGATATTTCATTAAAAATAAAAAAATGAATATTAGTTTATGTAAGATGCCAAGTTTCCAATGATTACTCCATATACAGCTTTCAGACTACTTTTCAGGTGTGATAACATCATATACAGACTTCAGTGTGGAAGTTCCCCAACGATCATGATTCCACATAATTTCATTCAACCAGCTAATATTTATTCTAACAATACATACAAATACTTTTAAGCTTATTGTTTTCTGTATCTTTAGTGTCTCTATAGAATTCAATTTGATCTTATATTTAAGATCATACTTATATAACCACGAAAAAGGTCGTAAATACAATAGGATTTGCACTTCAAAACCTATATGTCATGAGCTAAACTCTTAATAGGTATACAATTCTAGCCCAAAAATGATGCATGAAGCTCAAGAGTCATGATCCCACACAGTATTCAGAAAGCTCTCCAGCAATCCGAGAACCCTTTTCTTGAAGAACTTGAAGGCCGTCTTCGGGAGGAATTAGAAGATGTGTTACGAGATGAGGAAATCTTGTGGTTCCAAAAAGCCAGAACGCAATGGCTCCGTGACGGTGACAGGAATACTTCCTATTATCACACCAAGACTAACATTCGCAGACGGAGAAGTAGAGTGAAAAGCCTAAAAAATGATCACAACCTCTGGGTGGAGAATGATGAGGAGGTTAAAGCAATGGTTAATGAATTCTTCAAAGGGTTATTTCGAGAAGAAGAGGTAGAACGACACCGGAATGCTGGTCAACCTCACTCCTGGCCGCTAGTCAGTAGCGAAGAGTGGCAGCAAGTGTGTAGGGCAGTCACTCCGGAGGAAATTAAAGCTGCCATGCTATCAATTGGGGGACTTAAGGCCCCAGGAAGCGACGGATTCCCTGCGATTTTTTATCACAAAAATTGGGAAATAATAGGTGAGGAAGTCATCCGAGACATTGGCGAGATGTGGAAGGACCCTGGGAAAATAATGAAGGTGAACCAAACTCTAATCACACTGATCCCGAAAATTGCAAACCCGGACAAGGTAAGTCAATTCAGACCGATTTCACTTTGTAATGTCACGTATAAATGTTTTTCGAAAATTATTGTACAAAGACTGAAAGGGATACTGGGGAAACTCATCTCTCCGTTCCAAGCTAGCTTTATCCCAGGCAGGAATATCCACGATAACATTATCATTGTTAATGAGCTCATTCATTCCATGAAGAAAAAGAACGGGAGGAAGGGGTTTATGGCTATCAAAGTGGACTTGGAAAAGGCGTACGACCGGGTTAGTTGGCAGTTTATAGAAGAAATTTTACAAGAAATTGATTGCCCCTTGGAAATGCAGGAGAGAATTATGGGGTGTATTAATACCGATGTCACAAATATTCTTTGGAATGGGGAAAAATTAGAGGAGTTCCACACTTCTCGGGGGTTGCGACAAGAGGATCCGTTATCTGCGTATCTCTTTGTGCTTGGAATGGAAAAACTTACCCACCTGATACAGGAGAGAGTGAGAGAGAAACAGTGGAGAGGAGTGAGAGCGGGCCGTAGAGGACCCATTATATCCCATATGATGTTTGCTGATGATTTGGTTTTATTTGCGGAAGCTAACATGGATAATATAGATACTATTACTGATGTTTTGTAGGTATTTGGAGATATGTCTGGCCACCGGATTAGCCAGGAAAAAACGGCTATCTTCTTTTCCCCTAATGTCCGAACCCGAGCAAGAAGAGAAATATGCCGAGGAAGCGGATTTAAGGAATTCCAGGAGTTGGGAAGATACTTGGGCGCTCAAATTGCATCACCGAAAATAAGAAAAGACAAGTATGCTACCACAATGGCGAGAGTGAAACAACGGTTAAATGGCTGGAAACAATCATGTCTATCCCTGGCGGGACGGATGACACTTGACAAATCAGCATCCAGTTCTATGGCATACTATACCATGCAACATGATCGACTACCTGCTGGATGTGTTGAAGAAATGGAAAAAGCACAGCGCAGCTTTGTGTGGGGGGAAAAGGAAGGTGAGAGAAAGAGGCATGCTATCGCTTGGAACCAACTTTGTCGGCCAAAGGAGGAAGGAGGTGTAGGGATCAAAAGTTTGAAGCTGATAAACGACTCATTCCTAACCAAAGTCCTTTGGAGAATGGATGCTGAACCGGAGAGTCTATGGGTCCAGGTGCTCAAGGGAAAATATGGGAGGGAGGCTCAACAATCTCACAGTCCTATTGCAAAAACAGGAGATTCTCGACTGTGGAAGGAACTAGCCAAGCTGTGGGAGACATATGACCTGAACACACAGGAGAGTAATACGGCGCAGAGAGCTGGAGAAAAAATATGGAAGCTGACTGGGCAGGGAGTGTTCACTACTGCCAGCCTTTACAAATGGCTTAATAGGACAGCGGCTAGGCCTAAACACAAGCTGTGGCGTATGGTTTGGAAACTCCAGGTACCAGAGCGAGAGCGAGTCAGGACATTCATGTGGATGACGCTGCATAATAGGCTTCCTACGAAGCTTGTTACCGGAAGATGGAGTGGAGGAGAAGGGTGGTGTGGGATCTGTTGTCTGAGTACAGAAGATCAGGTTCACGCTCTCCGAGAATGCCCATACATTACTCGGATGTGGGAAAGTCTTCTTCCGCGAGGAAGCTGGACTCTCTTTGCAAGTTATCATGAACAAGATTGGCTTCGGATAAATATGTTAGAGCATAAGGATTTAGTGAAGGAGGATGACTGGCCAGAGACATTTGCAGTGGCTTGTTGGATGGCATGGAGCTGGAGGAATAGACTGATACATGAGGAAGGCTTTCAAGTACCAAGAAATATGGCATTTGAGGTGAAGCAAGTCATCTCACAGTATAGGACGAGGAGGGATGAGAATATCACAACTGGCTACCGAGAGGAAATCCAAAGAATATCGTGGCACCCCCCCAGGATGATTGGTGTAAGCTGAACGTTGATGGAAGCTTTCGCAGTATGGGTCAAGCGGGTGGTGGGGGACTAATCCGAGGGACGATAGGGGAATGGATCAAGGGATTTTCGTTCAAAGCCTATATGCAAGCCCAAGTTATCTCAGAGGTCAGAGCTGTGGTTGAGGGGCTCAAACTATGCTGGGCTTTAGGTCTCCACAAGATCATTGTTGAAAGTGATGCAAAAGTGGTAATTGAAGCTATACACCAAAGGAAGCCCCTTTCTGTGTGTGAGGAACTGTTCGGTGAAATTGAGGAGATGAAACGAAGGGGGTGGCAGCTGCTATTCCACCACGTCTATAGGGAAGGGAATCGAAGTGCCAATCTCATGGCACAAGTCAGTCTAAAGCAGAGAGAAGGACTCAGAATATGGGAAACACCTCCTCACTGCTTAAGTCAGACATTGATGGAAGAGGTAGAAGGATTAGAACTACCCCGTAGGATTACTTATTAGTTTCTGTTAGTGCGCTGGGCTTAGCCCCATTCTGTAACCAAAAAAAAAAAGAGTCATGATCCCACACAAGCAAAGGGTATAAAAAACAATACTAAAGAAGCCCAAATAGAAGATGGGTTTAGAAACAAAAGCTCACGAGACAAGAAATGCATCATAGGAAAAAATACAAAACATGAAGCATCGAGATAAAACCCAACCTTCAGTTAGAAAAAAAAAGAGAGACAAAACCCAACCAATCCCCCAGATCATCAAAGCAAGATGACATTCATTGCAGCTAGGCAGCTTCATCTTGCGATATAACGAACAAATATACAAAACCAAGCATTGGACACAATTTAAATAGTGAAGGTATACAGATGAAGGCCATGATTAGAAGAAAACCGAGCAAAAAGAAGAGAAAGAAAATCTATATAATTTTTTTTAATTTTTTTATTTACAATAGAGATATGTTGGTAAATACTCTCTTCAATTTTATCTATCTTTGCATGAAAACTGGAAACTCCTTAATTGACATATTTTGAGAAAAAAAAATTATAAATTATGAGTACTATAAACTAATTAAGTCACATTTGATCCCTTGCTTATAGGGACTTGAATTTGAATGCACGCATTCACACGCTTAGCCTTTTTTTGGTAAGTCTTATATTTACTTTATTATACTTCAATGCATATTTTTTTCTTTAGCATATCTGATTTATTTTATTGCAAAGGAAAACAATTAAATGTTTGGTCATGAGATGAAAATATTTGACTGGTGTACTCGTAATTTTGGGGGAAGGATGATAGTGAGATTGCTAAAAGTTTTTTCGCTATCTCGTGAAGATCATAATATCCTAAAATATAATTTGATTTTGGTAATTTTCCCTCTTTACGTATAAACCACAATTAATATCTGAATATATAACATTAAATGGAGTACTCATAAGAATTAAAAAAATTGTGATAGTTAAACTCAAACGGTATTCTTTTAGGACACATTATGATAATGAATGGTAGAAAAGTATTCTTAACAAAGCAGTTGATTAGAAGGCTTAAAGCAGGTGCTAGGGAAATAATTAGATATGACAAGATAGAGAAATGTGCATGCATTATTGTTACGAGAAATGATTTCACACCCTTAGCTTTCTATTATTACAATATCTTTCAAGTTTACTATTGTTGTCAACATATTTAATTTATAGTCTTCTAACATTGAATCTATTGAATTGAACAGTAGTTGATTAAATAACTTAAAGTATATGTTGAGGAAATAAAAGATATGACAAGAGAGAGAAATGAGCATGCATTATTGTTACGTGAAATTATTTCATTGCCTTTCTATCATAACAATATCTTTCAAGTTTACTATTGTTATAGTCTTCTAACATTAAATCTACTGCAATAAATGTCTTTTGACATCATTTTTAGTTTTGTCATATCTTTCATTTACCCACATTCCATTTCCACTTTACTGTTATTTGTCAACATATTTAATAATTCACATGCTTATCCTTTTTTCTCAAGTATTATATTTACTTTTTCCTACTTTAATTGATATCTTTCTTTATTATATCTGATTTATTTTGATTTAAAGGAAAAAAAATAAGTGTTTGGTCATGAGATCTACATATATTTGATAGGTCTTACTCGTAATTTTAATTTGGTCAAAGACTTGATAGTGATATACATTTAAAATAAAATTGGATAAAGTGAGATAAATTGAAAAAATGACATAAAGGTATCAATATGTTGAAAATAATTTTATTTTCATAATTTCAAAAAAAGAACATTTGATCGGCTTGTGAACAGGAAATAAATTCAGAAGTCGACCATCACGACACACAAGCCATAACAAAATAAAAGTGGTTTTAACGCACAAATGGCGTAGAAAACATCATACAAAACAATAATCAGCTGTTACCAAGCTCTAGGGATTAAATAGCGCGGAAAAGATTTATGAATATTATAATTGACACTATACTTAAACTCATTCACATGATAAATTTGATCTAATAAAAAACTTTATTAATAAGTGATTCATTGATATGCTAATTGACATACAAATTATCGAAGAACATAAGTTTGAATTTTAAGAAGTGCACTTGTTGAAAGACGTGAAAACCGAATGTACTCAAGACTTTGATATATAGCTTGTATCAAGTTCAAAATATAGTACTATAGATACCCCGTTTTTTTAACCTTGATTTCTTAAATATGTGTGTGCATGCATATAAATGTATCACATTCCTTTATCTAATGTTTCACCACCACATCATCTTACGCACTTGTATCTTTAAAACAGTAGAAGGAATTACTAAACTATTGCCATGATATGGAAGATATTTCGGGCATTGGATGAATCAAAAATATTTTAAAAACTTAGGCGCATCCAAAGACATCAATTTAAAATGTTAGACCCACGTAAATTAAAAGCAAAATTATGTCGAAGTGAAGGAATGAATGACCATGTGGCTATGTTCTAATTAAAAGACAAATAAACTAAATCTTTCTCATTTATATATGTATAATTCAACGAAAATGCACACTATTAATATATATTCATTTTGGGTTTTTCTTTATGAAAAATATATCAATATATGTGAATCTTATTTCTTTTAACAAAATGTGTTCAATGTTTCTACTACTTTAGTTGAGGTGAAAGTTAAAGCTATTGGTAACCTGGTGGGTTGACGTGAGTGGTAAGTACTCTCGTCCCTTAAACAAATGGTTGGGGGTTCGATCCCCAGCCCTTGCGAATGGAGCAAATTCACAGGCCAGCTGTCTACCCCCTACATGGGACTTCAGAACAGCGAAAGATTAGTCCCACTTGACACGCGAGTGAGATACCCTTGAGAAATCAAAAAAAAAGTTAAAGCTATTGGTGGCATGGAGGATCAAAAAAAAAGTTAAAGCTATTGGTGGCATGGAGGAGAGAGGAGGTGGTTGAGGGAGAGGAAATGGAGTATTGAAGGAAGAAGAAGATGATGAGGTGGCATGAGGCTTGGCATGTATGATGATGAGGTGGTAATACATGTAGGATGTGAGGGTAAAATTGATCATTTTATAAACTTTATTGGCAAACTTGATCAAAAAAAACTTTCAGGGCAAACTTGATCATTGTCTAAAATTTCGGGGCAAATATGATCTTTAATCCTCAAAATAATAATGTGGACTAGTAATGTGTTGACAAGTAATTTGTCTCTTGTGTTTTGTTTATCAGCCCATGTTCTAGTTGGGCTACTTGAGTTTTGTTTTTTTATCCTTTTCTTGTGTAGGATCGTGACTCATGTTTGAAGCAAGAATTATACCTGATAAGTTGTCTCATGACAGATAAAGTTTTAAGTTAAATCTTACTGTATTTACGACTTTATTAGTGTGCAGTAAATAAGTGTGGTCTTAAATTTAAGATCAAACTAATTTTATTATTGGAAAAACTAAGGATAAAATTGTCAAGTATAGTGTAATACAAGTATTAATAAAAGACATCATTTTAGCTAACTAGGTTTCAAAATTACCATCCAATCCCTAGTATCATCAAAGAAAGATGATGTTCATTGCAACTAGGCAGATTCATCTTCCGATACAGTCCAACAAATAAACAAAACCAAGTAAAGGACACAACTTAAAAAGCGAAAGAAAACAAAAGAATGCAATGATTAGAAGAAAACCGGACAAAAAGAAAAGAGATAAAATGTATATAAGAATTTATTTCAAATTAATTATTTACAATAATATATGTTGGTAAAATGCGCTATTTAATTTTATATTTGTATGAAAAATGGAAACTCCTTAATTAGTATATATAGAGAGAAATTATAAATTAGGAGTATTGACTTTTGGTTTAGGGGAAATCTCAAATAAATAATAGTAGAATTTAAAAATCCCAGAAAAGGGATTGAGTAGTCAATGTTATTACTCCACTAGTTAATCTTGTTATTCAATTAGTTAAATTGATTTTGAAATTCAATTGCCCCTTATTTAAGATTTCCCCTTGATTTATTCTGGCCTTCCTTTTCCAAGGCTTGATCATTTACCCATCTCCTCCATCTTCATCATACATCTCCACCGATTGCCATCTTCAACAATGACAAAAACTTCTTGGGCTTTGTTGGACATAAATCCCTCAACGAGTGTCTGATTCCTTTTGGGAATTTGGTGATGAGAAGATGGTGCAAAGCTCCAAGGGCTTCATAGGGGAGTTTCTCTTATTCAATGTTCCTTCATTGTATATTTGAGATATGTGGTTGCTATTCTTTGTGTGTTTTTTCTAGAGACATGACTTTATCTTTCTATTTGTAATGAATTGATATCATATGTCTTGGATGCTAAGTTTGTGTGTTAAATGTTATTGATTTTCTATTTCCTATGTGAATTGATTCATGATGCTTTATGTGGTTGCTAGGCTTGAATAACTAGTGTTTTAATTAGGTTGTTGTTGCACTTCCTTGAAGAGATTTTTGATTTACAAACTTATTTCTAATATATACCAAGAGATACTAAATCCAATTGCAAGGAATAGTCAATTTCAATTGGTTGTTTAATTGACTATTGATTGTAATTTGATTATCCCAAGTGATTGCTTAGGGGTTTTCTATTTGTCATAATGAACATTTTGAACTTCCATATCTTTAAAAGAAATGATTGCACCATTAGATCATTACTAAAGCCCCTTTGTCATTAATTGATGTTTAACATAAGTAATTTCATATTTCTTAATAAAAAAACAAATGTTGCTTTATTTTAGTATTTTACTCAAAAACTAGTATTTTATCCAATGTTTTCCAAAAAACCAAACCCCAAACCCTTTTTATGTCAATTATCATTTGCATTTAGTTAAATTAGGGCATTTAGAGGACTCCGCAAAGTGAAATGACCTGTGAGATTGCACCTATTTGAAATCCTTAGATTAATTTGTGATTTTAATCACCAAAGCGATTGGTTCACGATTAAATCAACGCCGCTAATCTAATAATAAATTAAAAATAATTAAATTAATTTTGTTAAAAAATAAATAAAATAACAACATTAGCACCCATCAATGTTAAAAGATAAAATATAATGACCTAATCCATGTTTCCAAACTGCCCCTAATGTCAATTAAATATATGAAAAGAAAAAATGAATATAAAAACATAGATATAATAAATTAAAATCTCAAAATAAAATAAAATTGTGAATATATAAGTGTATACAAACGGAAAAAACTTAGAAACAAGATTATTTCAAGAAAAAAGAATAAAAAAAATAAAATAGACAAAATTTGAAATGTATTCTAAAAAAAGAAGTTAATGAGATCTCATAACACATTGTAAAAAAACAAATTATAAAAATTAAAAAATAATGTTAAGAAAGAGGTGATGGGAGTGACCAATGTGTAGGTTGTTGAGTTGGTAAGTTGACATAACCTTCTAAGGATAAGAACGCGTGTTTGAATTTTGGAAAGCGCTTGTTTTTTGTTAAACACAACCCAATAATCTGGTGACTATTGACAACCAACTAATCCGGACATGAGGAGTTGGAGTGTTGCCCACATATGTTGTCCCCTCTCCCAATGAGAGCGCTTCCCAGGATTCAACACACATTATCATCCTTACGCGGTTGAAACCCACTTATCAACTCAACCAACTACCTATTGGTGAAAACGCTTTTATTTGGAGAGGGGAAGACTCTACCTATGTAGGCATCACTCCTACCCTTCAAGATCAGAATGGTCAGTTGCCAATAGACGCCTTTACCCAATAATATTCAACAAAAAAAGAGGTTTTACGAGTGAAGTAAAAAAAGAAGGTGAGAGAAAATGAAGGAAGAATGAGAGTTAGTGGAGTAAAAAGAATGTGCATTAGTGGTGCACATGCAATAGTGGAGTACTAAAATATGTACCGCTATTACCTATGAATTTGTTTATTTTTACTTTACTAGCTATATTAGCAATCATACAACTATGCTAGTTGTTATTGCCTATGATTTTCAAATAATATGAGTAGTGGTGCTGCTAATCAATTAATTTATTTTTCAATTTTTCTCCATCCGATTATTTTAGCAACTAATGCTATCGACTCGTTGCTAAATTGGCACCAAATTTGTCCAAAATTAGTGGCGATTTTCTTAATCAAACTGTCAGTGATGTCTGTCCTAAAGACAAATTTTGTTAACATGTGATCTTATCGAGGGTTGTTCAAACATATTGCTAAATGTGTTTTAGCGATGGTTTTGGATAACCGTTGCTATTTATTTGAGTTTTATTTATTTGAGTTTTTTTAGTGTATATGGAACCAAGACCTTCTTGGACATTGAAAACTTTTTCGACCCCCAACATCAAGAGTCACGTCAAGAGACTTGAGACCGGTGGCCCAGTCCTCCACACAGGCCAGGCCATAGTGGGTGTGGTGGTATCATTAACGACCACTAGGGAGCATGGTTGGGAGGATTTACATGCTAGTTAATCAACGTACCCCCTTCCATTGCGGAGCTTAATTAAGGCAAATCTACATGGCTTAAACATACTCCTATGTTGTAACAAACATTATAGGGATGTAGACATTGCCCCTAATTCACTAGAAGTGATTGATCTACGAGGGTGTGCTTTAATTTCAACCATCCCTACCGGAATTGAAGAAGCAAGACTTTACCAAGCTAGGAAGTGGAGCACAACGTTGCACCATGTGGCTAGGGAAGAGTGTGAACTTCGTTTTTTTTTTGAAGAACCGCCTGACGTTATACCAATGATGTCAAAGGTAGCGTAGTTTGATTTAAGTGTTCATGAAGTATTAGTGTTAGTTATTACTCCAGTTTGTATTGAAAAAAAAATACAGATATATCATGCTATTTATTCTTTGTACCAACTTTCTCACCTACCCTGTTCTTCTCTTTCATGCTGCGAAACATTAATATCTCTTTAATGAAACAAATCACAAACGCATAAGCATACAAACAATAAATGGTTGATGTGGTTGATGGTAGTGACTACTTTCCTTGAATTCTAGGCTTTTGTAGGGTCATGATAAACTTGAGCTAGAAGAATTTATATGTAGCAATTGGTAAGAAATACTCCCTCCGGTCCTATTTATAACTCACCAACCGCCACTAAATTTTGGTCCTTAATATAAGTCACCAACTACCACTAACTAACTCATTTATTTAAATTTTCCTAATATACCCTTACATTGGAAAATGAACATTGAAAGGTAAGAAGAGATAGAAGATGAAAAAGACACTTTTATAGATAAAGGATTAATGAAGAGAGATAAAAGGTAGTGGGTCATAGTGATAAAGGTGGAAGGGGCAAAAATGGAAAAGACAAAAGAAATAAGACCAATGTAATGATGCAACTTCCATTAACCTCCATTCCTTGGTATGTACAATTTAGGGGGTTGGCGACTTATAAATAGGACCGGAGGGAGTACTCCAGAAATTTCTAAAATTAGTAGTATATTAATTATTGAGCTAAAGACCTTGTTTGTATCAGTTTCTTCCAGAAATTATATTGACTGAAGCTAACCCAATCGCAAACAAAATAAAATAATTTAATTATGACTTTTTTTACATTACTATATGTTTAAGTATTCTATTTCAGATTTTTTTTTCACCTTTATTAATAAGCATATTGTTTCCTGGCCAAAAAAAAATAAGCATATTGTTTCCTTATTTTTCTCAACCTTTTTTGATTGAATGGGTAGACATTGATCGCAATATCGCATGGTGACTTTTTCGTTTTCAGCCAACTATTTCTCTCAACCTCTTTGTCTCCTCTTTGGAGTCTATGAGTAACTATGTGATATTCACATATAAGCCAATGGTTATGCATTGTGATCTTATGTCAAAACCAACTTGGTACTATATCCTCTCAATTCTGAAAAAATGTTGTTCTTCTCTTCTCTCCCTTGAATGATATTATTGAACGTTATACATAATTTAAACTTGTGAATGATTCAGTAGACTGTGATAATCTGTACACTTTCTTTAATTTCTTTTCCATTCTAATTAACGACTCTTTATAATATTAATCTGAGATACTTCAAATTTACAAGTTTCCTATAAAGATCAGTAAACAAATGTGGTCAACTTCATGATTTGAAATTTTCATACTTGCATCAACTTACTTGCTGAATTTTTTTCCTATATTCTTTCGTTTCAGGAAGCTGTGTGTGAAATTACGGAAAAACCTTTGCACTTTTTCAAAATTAGAATGACTTCACAATGATGTTTCTGGAAATTGTATTTTATGAATATCTTCAATAACAGAACATGATAAGCAAAGAGATGAGAGGTTCAATTAAAGCACATACCTATTCATATGGATGAAAAGTACAACTTACTAAATAAAGAAAATTCTGGGAATTGAATTTCAAAGTGGGTTATCAAAATCCCAAGCTAAATGACAAAAAAAGATTCACCAGAAAGTACCTAAAAAGGAAAAACCCAAACTCTTTTACTGAAACACTATTCCATATGACACAAATATTTCTTAGCTTATTCCAAGAAGGGAAAAATAAAGATAAAAGCTAACAAGAAGCTTTCTACACAAACATTTAATGCAACTTTTGATAATGAAGCTTCAGATCTGTGACCACGAGTGGTATAAGGTACATGTTGATTAGGATAAATACCATTTCTAAAACCAGAAGAACTTCCCCCTCTTCCTCTTCCTCTTCCGCTTCCACTACCACTTCCACTTCCTCGGCCACCTCCTCCACTTCCTCTTCCTCCTCCTACACCTCCTCCTGCTATTCGTACAGTTACAGATATATTCTTCTCCTGCATGCTTCCATGCATTAACTTCTCTCTAACTGTAAAGCAATAAAACATGTGAAAAACTCATAGAAAGCAATAAGAAAGAAAGAAAGGGTTGATAAGAGTGATTGAAGTTATAGAAGAAGAAATAATCTTACCAAGGAGTTTCTTATGTGCATGCAGATTGCTATGTTTCAAAGGTGTGTTTTCTGAATTGGAGAATAATGTGTGGAAATCTGAGGTTGTAGATGAAATGACTTCTTGAGAGTGTGAAATGAAGAGAAGCAGAAAGAGAACTGTGGGGACCATGTTTTGGGGTATGAGGAAGGAGCTAGGAGATTGAAATGAAAAGCAAGCCACACGAGAAATGAAATGGCTAGAGCAAAGCATATACATAGAGAGATGATCCGTGTGGAAGGTCCGTGTGGGGCCGTCTAGTGCACATAAAATATTGAGAACGAATGGATGGAAAGGAAAAGAAACCAATGGAAAGAAAGTGAAAGTTAGCATGCTTAGTACGTTTGCAAAAGCAAAGGAAGGGTACGAAAAACTTTATGTTTAGTCTGTGGAAAATTGCAATAAGAAAAATTGCCCGTAAATGCCTGTATAGACTTGAATAGGTAATTTTAATTGAACTAACTAGCATAAAATTTTAATATATTCGAAAATTAAATAAACATAAATACATAAATAAAATGAACAAATTATTTTTGCTTGTTATAATTTTAAATTATTTAATGTAAGTAAAAAATTAACCTACACAAAACTCTACCAAGTTTACCTATACAAGTTCAAATTTAATTACCGAAATTCGGGTGTACATACAATGGATGAGTATCACATTTGAATTTAAATTGTAAAATTCGAATTTAATTGCACAAAAGTATGTAGGATTTTAGCTATACTCTTTATAATCAAGATTAACATTGAAAAAACCCAATAACCACAAGCCTTTGGGCGGAATGGGACGTGGTCACCCTATTTCTGTCTTATCCCATGAACACCCCTATTATAAATGTTGAACCAAGAAAATAGATTGGCTCTAAGAATAATGATTACTTTCTTTGATTTTGATAGTTTCATAAAAAGTTTGAGGTAGAATTTATTTATGCCAATATATCAATTTCTAAACCAATACATAGTTTGTCAAACTGTGTATTCAAGCTCCGGTGGATCCTTTAAGTCTCGATTCGGAGACAGAGAAGACAAATTAAATACCTATGAGAATACAGAAAATGTGATGTTCATGTAAAAGTAAAAATAAATTAATATCTAAAATCAGTATTAATGGTGTAATAAATATTAATCTTTTGCCTTGTTTGTGTCAGTTTCTTCCGCAAAAAAATTAAAACTTGGCGAGCAAGGGTTCAAGTTGTAGTGATCAAATTGTGTTTCGAAAGCAGTTAGCCCAATGCCAATCGCAAACAAAATAAAAGTATTTCATTGAGATATAAGAAAAATACACACACACATATAATATTAAAAGGGGCTTTCTACCATTTTACTAAGATGCTACTAACACTAAAATATTTTATCCAAATAGTACATGCTTATCAAAATGCTATACTTGAACCCATTCACACGATGAAATTTGATATATCTAGTAAAAAATTCTATTAACAAGTTGTTCGTTGATATAGCTAATAAATGACATTGCCCATATATATAGAGAAAAACATAAGTTCAAATTCCAGGACGTGTATTTAACTTGTCAAGCAAGGTGAAAATCCTTTAAATTATAAACCTCGAAATATCTCAATCTCATATAATTAATTTTAAAGTATTATGCATAGGGATACACTTGATTCTTAATATACACATCAAAATTTTCCCATATCTAATGTTACTCACCATTACATCATCTTGAACTTATATCTTTATAACAATGAAAGACGACTTTACGCAGCTGCTGCATGCTAGAAGGTATTTATCAAAATACTTTATGGTGTTGAGCGCATATGAACAAAATTTAGAGCATTTGATGAATTACAAATATTTCAGAAATCTATGTGCATCCAAAAATATAATTGAAAATGTTGATTCAACATGACTTAACAAAAAAAAGTAAAAAATGGATCAATGAATTGTTATATGGATACGTTTTTATTTAAAAACAGATAACGTCTCAGCTATATATGTATAAACACACTCACACTATTATCATAAATTCACTATGGCTTTTTTAATGAAAGCTACACACACACACACCAACATTTATATTTATTGTGAATTTTGTTTCTAAATAATATGTGATCATTGCGTCCACTACTTCTATATCTTTGGTTGTGAGTAGAGTGAAACTGATTGAGATCAAATGGAGAAGAATGATGATGGAAACCACTAGCATAGTCGTTGTGCAAAGGAGAAATGATATGTAATTTGGTTTTCTCAATCAAAACAATAAGTGTAAGGTGGTGTGAATCAGGAATAAGTAAAGCTTCATCTTGTTAGGATGAAAATCTTTGTAATTTCAAACTTGACCCAAATGTGAATGAGTTGAAGTATAGTATTTTAATAAATACTTTGTATATGATGCAATATTTGGGAAAAGATTATTTAGTACTTTTAGCATATGAGTATAAAAGCCCATTGAAAAGAGCTGAGTTTAACTTTTAATAGTATGCTGATTATAAATACTCCTTTGGTAAATAAAGATAACCTTAAATCTCGTGAATTCTTGTTTTTGAAAGGGTTAAGGGTCAAATCTAGCACTCTACTACCAAAAGGTCACCCAGCATAAACAACTATTGGATGGCTCAAAAGTAGCACACATCTATTCAAAAATGGCTCAAAAGTAGCATTTCCGTCAACTTTAACTGGTTTGACCGTTAAGTTTGACCCGAGATGCCACGTCACTCGCCACGACACCCAGTTTTGCCACGTCATCTGCCACGTCACCCGCCACGTCACCCAATAATGGGTAGTAAGTGGGCCCATTGGGTGACGTGCGGTTGACGTGGCAAAATTGGGGTGACGTGGCGGGTGGCGTGACATGCTCAGGTCAAACTTAACGGTCAAACCAGTTAAAGTTGACGGAAATGCTACTTTTGAGCCATTTTTGAATAGATGTGTGCTACTTTTGAGCCATCCAATAGTTGTTTATGCTGGGTGACCTTTTGGCCATAGTAGAGTGCTAGATTTGACCCTTAACCCTTTTTGAAATTGATTATCTATAGCGTTACTTCAATTTTATGCCAAGTGAACCATATGAGAATAAATTTTACATAATAATAAATTAATTTTATGTTATATAGTCATATTAAAAATTTAAGAAAGAATTACTACACTATCTTGGGGAAAGGATATATAGTCAAAAGGTGGCAATTACATGATAGTTATTGTCGAAGTATAAGGGACCCATTATAAGTATTAACCTTCTCAAATATTTTTGCTAAAGCTAAAAATAATGGATCACTCAACTTCGGCTTGAATAATATAAAATCATAAAACAGAGTTGAAAAGCCTCAAACATTAAGGAATTCTAATTTCAATTGATATTTAAATAATTTTATATATTTTTTTTTAAAAAAAGCGAGTTTATGAAGAAAACAAAATAAAATCTATTTGAAATTTTGAATGACTGTTCTAAGAAATAATATTTTGAGAAAAAATTATTAAAATAAGCACCGAATACTTTATTGGAAAATAAAACTTGGTCTAAGATTGGGTGGTTCACCAATTTGTTAGTTTTTAATATAACTTTATTAGTAACATATGTTTAAGTATACTAACTGATCTAAGGAACATCAAGATCAATACTTTCTAAACTTCAAAACACTACATATGGTATTTGTAGTTTTAAATATTGTTACTCAACTAATAAACAGTGCTAATTAACTAATGAAAATCTTTCATATTGGATTTTCAAATTAAAAAGATATTTACCTATAATTTTTCATTAATAATATATGGTGTCACGTTCTCATTTCACATTTTTGGTGAATACCTTTTCGTCTTATTTGTCTAAGTACCTTTTGAATTAAATGGACAAATATTAATAGCCTCATATTTCAAGACCTTTATTGGCTTCTTTTCAGCCAAGTATTTCATTCAACCCATTTGGATCCTGCCAATTACTTTGGAAATGTGATACACGGACACGCCTATAGTGTTATGGCAGGTGATCTAATGTCAAATCCAACTTGGTACTATATACTCTCAAGTGTCCAAATCCTTTTTTCTCTTTCCTCCCTTGAACTCATAATTTACATTATACGATTGCGATCGATCTAGTAAGGTGTAATGATTTGTACACTTCAATTTTTTGTTTCCATTCTAACAAATCTGTTTAATATACATTTGAGATATATACTTCAAATTTACAATTTGTTATAACAAAAAAGTTAACTCAATTCTATTCCTCACGGCAAGCGAACTTAACCTATGTGTTGTTTTAACGTTTTGTACAAATGTGGCCACCCTGATTTTAGGATTCTATGTTGTTTATGAATGTTCATAATTTCAAACTTTATCATACCTGTATCTAACTCGATTGCTGACTATTTTACTTTATTACTTCTTTTCAGGATAATGTGGATCAAATTGCATAAATACGTTGGTATTTGCAGAATTAGAATGAATTCAATGATTTCACAGTGAGATTTTTTAGAATTCTGTTCTGTGCATCTTCAAGAACAGAACAAAATAGGCAGAGAGATGAAATGTTCAAGCAAATACCTATTCATATATATGGATGAAAATCACACCTTACAAAAGAAAACAAAGTTCTAGAAATTGCCAAGTGGGTAATCAGAATGCTAAGTTAAGTGACAAACAAAGGTTCTCTAGGAAGTTCCTAAAAGGGCAAAACACAAACTTTGTACAGAATCAAAATTCCATATGACAAATACTTCTCAACTTATCTCAACACACCCTAAAGAGTTAGTAGTTGAAGAAGGGGAAAATAAAGATGAAAGCTAATAAGAAGCCTTCTACACAAAGATTTAATGGAACCATTAATAATGAAGCTTCAGATCTGTGACCTCGAGTGGTATATGGAAGAGGAGAACGTCGATTGGGATGATAAATACCATTTTTATAACCAGAGTTTCTTCCTCTTCCTATTGCTCCTCCCCCACCTCCTCTTCCTCCTCCTCTTCGTATAGTTTCAGATATGTTCTTCTCATGTATGCTTTCATGCAATAATCTCTCTGTAACATAATCAAAAGCTTATGAAAATAAACAAGAAATAAATGGTTCATATTTGATTGGTTGTAGACATAGAAGAAGAATATTACCAAGAAAATTCCCATGTGCCTGCACATTACCATGGTTAATAGCTTTGTTTTTTGAAGTGGAGATTGTGTGGATATCTAAGGTTGAAGAAGAAATGGCTTGTTGAGAGTATGAAATGAAAAGAAAAAGAACAATAATTGTTGGGACCATCTGTCTAAGGAAGGGGAAGATTGAGGTGAAAAGTAAAGGTTGGCTCTCGTTGCAAACATTATCTCTTGGTTGTGTTGTTGGGCATCATTATCTTACTTATAGTGCATTACCTACTATATTACTACGTCTAACTTTTTAAGCTAAAAATAAGATTAATGTGTTAAATGGTATTTTTAACCTTTTTTGTCTCCTTTCTTTTTAAACTAGACATGAATATCCATCGGTGCTTCACACAAAAAACATAATTGAGTGATTAAGAGAAATTATGTCATAATAATGGTATTTTTAACCTTTTTTGTCTCCTTTCTTTGTTTTGTAAACTACAATGATTTGTATGCACATTAGACACATGAGAAATCAGTCGCAATCTCGTGTTTGCGTGGAAGTGTAATTTGTTTAGCGATTCAAGTGTGTGAAGTTGTCCCAAGAGTTTCTACTTTAAAAAATATTTTCTAGAATTTTTTAACATTTCATGTCTCCCCATATCTAATCTTAAGTATAATGTCAACTTAAAAATGATAGTATTCAACGTTATAAACCAATACTTTTAACCTCAATACAGTTCAGGACAGTATTGCGGCGGCCGGGTGAAAATATTTTAGGTGAATTAACACCAAAACCTAGTAGTATTTGTTTCTAGAATAAACTAGTACTTTTAGTAGAAAAGGGAGATTAGGTTCATTTTTACCATGGAAGTACATAATTAACCACATATGAGCACTGAGTATTTGGAACACTACTACAAAATAGGCCTATCGTGCCGTCACTATTGTGCCGTTTTATAATTGAAACGGCACAGGAATTTTTACATACAGCTATCGTGACATTTTGCTTGATAAACGATACAAAATGTCAAAGCTAATGTGCCACTTTTTTATGACAAACGTCACTAGAAGTTTCACATATATTTTTCGTGACGCTTTTATGTAAATTGACACCAAAGATCATTTATTTAAAGTTTAAGGTAAGAAAAAGAAATTCCTTTATTGTACCTTTTCATAAAAACAAATGGCACCAAAAATTATATGTTTCCTTATCGTGACATAATTTAACAAAACGTCACAAAAAATTATGTTTCCTTATCGCGCCGTTAGTTAACAAAACGGCACAACAGATTATATGTTTCCTTATTGCGCCATTACTTAACAAAACGACACCAAAAGTTATATATTTCCTTATCGCACCATTGCTTAGCAAAATGGCACAACAAACTATATTTTTCCTTATCGTGCCATTAATTAAAAAACGGCACTTTAAGTATGATTTATTGATTCTATTTAAATAAATAAATGAATACTATTGTGTACAGAAAGTTGCAAAAAAGGCACTATATTTGGTTTTGATTTTTTTTAACTAAATTCAGTTCAAAAAAATTATTTTAACTAAATGAATAAATTCTTTCATAAATGAATGTATAAGAGTTAGTTTTGGTTTGTTGCAAAAAAAAACGTGACTGCTTTGTGAAAAATACTTAAAAGCATAGGTAATATTATGAAAAATTTTATGAAAATTAAAACATTTTGAGGTCTAAACATTATTTTGGTGAAAGAAAATATATGAAATCATTTGAAAATTCAATTCTATTATTCATCTTAAATTAAGTAGAAAATAAGAAAATGAATAAAAAATAAAAGGAGGGGCAAAATTTTCAAATGCCAACTACTTAAAATATTTCATTTCGCGCTCTTCTATTCCATAATCATCTTCTTTCTTCTTCCCCAGAACAAAAAAAACTTCCCCAGAACAAAAAAAACACGAGACACACTCACACAAAACCGTCATCACCATCTCATCCTTGGTTCTCTTCTTCTCCTCTCTTCTTCGACGGCTGGCGATGACAGAAGGCGACGCCGTCGCTGTACCATCAAGGATAGTCAACAAGCTCCCTCAAGTTCCCTTTTTTACCTTCTTCCGCGTGTGTTTGGCGAGAAAGAGAGACTAGAGAAGGGTGTATGTGGCTAGCGACTTTGACAATGTTTCGAGGTGTTTTCCAGCGAGATTCCGATGGCCATAGAGAGCTCGATGGGTGTGGGTAAACTTTCTTTCATTCCTTCCTCTTTGTACTTGAATTCCAAATTGAAATTTGTTAGGGTTTTCATTAGGGAAAAATTGGGGTTTTGATGTAAATCAATTCATATGCCATTTAAGTTGAAATTCGTTGTCCCAAAAGCAAATTGGAGTGGTTTCTAACTAGACTATGGGTTAGGATTACTTGATTTGGGGTTATAATGAAGTTTGGGAAATTAAAGTGTTAATAAGTCAGGGTTTAAAGGGGATTTCGAAAATACTAATAGATTTCTATGTATTGATGGTTATAGAAACATGGAACTTGATCCAGATCTGGTGACCATGTCATGCGGTCTTTCCTCTACATGGTAGAAACTCCATCTGTTGGAGAAGAAACTCTACAAGGAAGTCAAGGTATGTCTTTCTTTAATCCAATGTTTTTTACAACGATTCTGGAGTCAGAAGTTTCTTCCGCAATGTGCATTTAACTAATCACTCCATTAAGCATCTTCTACCCCATGGCAACCTCTTGTGGCGAGACCTTCTTCCATGAGCCTGTTGGTCGGGCCTCTGATGGCCGTCTCATCATCGACTTCATATGTATCTTTATTCTACTCTTATATATCTGTTTAATTGCTCCTCAAATATTCATACAAGTGTTGGGAATTTAATTTTCAAGTCCAAAAAGTGAATGGCTTTGAGTCATGTTTTCATTAGCAAATTCTGTACACTACTTTGTTTCTATGTCACTTCAGAACTTTTACACACAGAAATCAGTTATATATTATTCTACTATACCCGTTTCTTAATATAACATATCTTTTAGTTCAACAAGACATAACATAGTGTACAAGCACACCCAATTGTATCAGATTGGCTTCCTTGTCTCAAACTATAATTGTTTTTGTATGTATAATATATTGCAGCAAAGCAGCTTGGATTTCCTTTGTTGAGTGCTTGTATTGATTCAATTGGGACAAGCTATGGGCATGGAGCTAATTTTGCAGCAGGATCATCAACCATTAGGAGGCAAAATAAGACCTTTTTTGATGGCGGCACTCCATTTACTCTTGAGATTCAGACCGCACTGTTTCACCAGTTCAAGGCACGCACCGCCAAGTTCTTCAATCAATCTGGTTGGTGATGATATAGATTAATATTTGTGTGTGTGTGTGTTGGACACATGGCCATCAAATGATCAAATGACAAAGATAATGTGATGTTTATTCAATTTTCTTACAAGGATCATAGTTGTGCAAATTCAAATGTATAGTTTGGTCACTTAGATATTTATTGTTCTTGCTGCTGATTCTGCTGCATAATTACAGCAACTCTGATGGAATTTAAAGAGAAATATCTAAGTTGTTTTGTGGAGTTTTGCAAATTTATATTTTTGGTTCTTGTTCAGTTTGGTTTCTTGGCAATGGGTATGTGAATTTTGATATACTCTTCGTTGTGAGTTTTGCATATTACTCAATTATTAATTGAGTGTGGATTTGTTATATTTGATTCAAGTTAGCTTAACAGATGTAAGACTTTTGTGCAGCATTATGAAGATGTTTGTTGTGATCGATTGTCAAAGCAAGCAATTAATGATTTGATTGAAGAATGGTGTGGCTATGTTTACCCACTTTTGTCGCAGAGATGAAAGACATTAGTTTGCTTATTGTTATCATGTTTTTAAGTTCTGAACTTGAATTTTGCTTTTGATGTATTTGATTTCTTTGGATATATGAATTTTAGTTGTTTATGTATTGGAATTGCTTTCGTAATTTTTGAATTGACGCAGATATCATATTTTTATTATATGTAAAGTATATTGTGTCATTTAACGAGGATATTGTGCCACATTTGGTCTATTCGATCTCAAAAAAGTAAAGCATATTGTGTCATTTAATAAGGAAAAACGTCACAATAGGTATACTCATTGTGACATTAGATGTGTAAAACGCCACATTATGTTGGTTTACTTTTGAAAAAAAAAACGTATTGTGCCATTTTTTCAGTAAAAGCACCACGATAGGTCCACTTTACGTTACATTTAATTTATTTTATTTAAAAAAGAACCAATAAGTGTCACAATATGTTAAGAAATCGTGGCGCTTTAATGAGGAAACGTCATGTTATACTCAATGTACGATTGCGTTTTGTCAAGAAAATGCCACAATAAGTGCATACTATTGTGCCGTTTTTTTAAGACCTATTGTGACGCAGGCTGTTGTGACATTTTCAAAACGGCACAATTATTTATAAAAAAAACGGCACAATACCAATTTTTTGTAGTAGTGGAAGTATCTTGAGGAGTAATTTTGTATTTTAAATTTTCAAATTGTAAAAAATTTAACCCTACTATTTAGAACATTAATTGTGACCATTATTAGATCCTACATTTTTAACTAGTCGATGCTGATGTTTTACTATTACCATTTTTACATCCTAATTGCAAGGTTTATTTTTGTGCTGGAAGTAACCACCACAGAATTTTTGTTCCACAAAAATATATCCAACGACAAAAAGGTCTTATCTAAATACATGAGATCAGTTACATAGATCGTACAACGTCGTTGTTCTTTTTTAGTAATTAACTAAATCTCTGGGTATATATTCATATAAGTTCCCTAGAACTCTGAAAGTATTCAAATTGTAATTAATTTGACTGGACTATCATTCAAAATTAAATTTAGCAATTCATTATACATGACACTTCACATTATACCATACCCAATAATCCATCTCGCCATAAAGTTAATTGTTTAAAAAATATAAAAGAAATACATGGTTAATCCATGTTTATAGTCTGACCAAAGATAGAGGAAGAGATGAAGCTACTCTAAATGAAAAGGACTGTTGAGGTAGGGATGGGTGATGCTTTTTATATCTCTTACCATTTATTAAAATTTCCTAGATATAATTTCAATGGCCTGCAGTGATAATGCGTGTGATGAGATAGATTATTAAGTGTAATATAGAGTCTCAAATATCATTTAACAATTAAATGTAACTTTGAATAATGTTTTAGACAAATATAGAGCGATGGTTACTTCTAAGGCAAAATTAAACTTCTCAATAATGACATGTCTATGGTAACAATGCCAAGTTAACATTAAAAAAGAAGATATAAAGGTCAAATTTAGTGCCATAAACATTGAGGGTAAATTTGCCAAATTTTTTAAACTTTCTAGGGTAAAAATGATTCTAAAATTACTCTCAAATACTTAGTGTTAAGTGCTCTTATATGGTTACTTCCGAGACAGAATTAGACCTTAACCCATATGAAAAAAATTACTTGTGGAAATCTTGATGTATACCAAATGTTTAGTAATTTGTTGTATGATATCTCACCCAATAAATGGAAGATGGCTGCAGGTGTTCAATCTCATTACTTTAGACTACTATTAATGCATATTCCTTTGCTTAGTGAAAATATAAAAAAATACTCTCTTTGTTACTAAATATAAGATCACTTTCAAATTTCAATTTGTATCTAAATATAAGATACTTTTAATCAAATCAGAGAAAATGATCTTATATAGAAACAGAGTAAAGTGAGTACTAAAATGAATAACGGGTGCATATAATGCGTTACCTTCTATGTTTTCACATTTCTAAAAAATCTTTCTTGGTTATCATAGACAGAGCCACGTAGCTCTCACATCACAACTTTGAAGATTGAAGGAAGGAGAGAAAGGTTGGCTATGTTGCCAGTTACGACTTACCTTTTTTTTAAGGAAAAAGGCAACAATGATATTAATATCGAAAACAAATTCCAGAGTAACATAAGAAATTAGGCAAAAATTAAACCTCAAACAATTGAAAAAAGAGGGATGGGACACGTATATGTTTAAGAATTAAAGATCACCACTGACGCGAAAGTTTTGTAATCACAATAGTTCTAAAAATATTTTGAGGCTCAAATAAGTCTCTGAAGTCATAAAATAAGCTTAAGATATATAGTCCTTTTTATTTGAATCACAGTAGCCCTAGAAGTATCGTTAAGTAGGCAGTACAAAAGGGCTATCTTAAGCCCATTTTTATGACTTCAGGGGCCTAATTTGAGCCTAAACTACTTTCAGAGCTACTGTGATCTTCAGAACATACTTCTGGGGTCAATGATGATCCATCAGTTATGTGTACTTTTACCATGTTTTGAAATATTATGGTTACTTTCACTCCAAAAAAATCACATGGGTATTTTTACACTTTGACCATAATTACATGTGTATTTTTGCACCTTAACCCTTACTATGATAATTCTTATAGTTAAAATTTTGGCCATTTTTATTAATATTAAATTAAAAATTCATTATTTAGATTTATTGAGTAAGAATTTTTATTAAATAAAACAAACGATATTAGTGAAAAATGTTCAAAAGTATACTTTTTTAAAGTTAAGGAACTAAAAAGGAGAATTGATACAAAAATATTTGGACCAAAACTATACTTAAACAGTTAATTAAACTTATAATATATGTATATCTAAAAAACTTTGAACTCTCTGAAAAACTGTTAAGAAAAGACTATGAATAAAATTTGCCTCAACAACATTATTATTATTGAATTTTTTGGGAAAGATATATTAAAATGTATCAATTACAAATAAACAACAATAATGAAGTCTTATCCCAACTAATTAGGATCAAGTGCCTTATTATAACCCATTCCTTCCCTATTGTCAAAATGACACCTTGCAATTTTAATAAATCAGTACATCACCATTAAATCCATCATATTGTATATTTTTGAGGAAATTTTGGGATTGCAAATCAATCTTAGTCTTGGTTTCCTTTTGAAAAAGAAACAAGATCTGGAAACAAACAATTTATATTTAGATCCCGGATTCAGACACCCCTAAAGGAGCCTTATTTTTTTTATGTAATACCCCTAAATGACCTAATGAGCATTAACCGTCTCAAATATTCGTGTTGATGCAAGTGAAATAAGTGACCCAACATCAAATTGATTAATACATGATCATAAATCATAATCTAGAAACTGTTGGGTGCAAATCACTTAAGATGAGCAATCAAACGTTTTATATAATTGGATAATCTAAACTTGTTAAGGAGGCAAAGAAACAAAAATGAAACAAAGTATGTATGGTGGTAGGGGAAGGGGAAGCGAAGAGAGGAAAACTAAAACGGCAAATAAGGTGGAAGGGAATGAGATGGTAGTTTTGTACTATCCTGTCCAAATCTTTCTCTCATATTTTCCCTTGGATACTTAATGAACATAATGCATAATTTTAACTTGTAACAATGCAGTAGAGCATCTGTAAACTCTCTTTTAAGTTTTTTTCCCATTCTAAATATGGTGTTTCATGTTTATCGGAGATAATTCAAACTGACATGTTCCTTTTATTTGTAGTATACAATATGGCGGGCGATCACAAAGTTTTTGAATTTTATGTTGCTAATGAATATTCACTTCATCATTTCAAATGTTATATACCAATACCAACACGTTTGTTATCCAGTTTCACTTTTTTTTTGCTTTCGTGAAAATGTATGTTAAATTAGAGAAAAAATTGTATGTTCGGAATTATAATGATTCCATAGTCAGGGAAACTGTCGTATATTGAGGAAAACTGTTGTATATCGATGAAAGATTACAACCAAGTGATCTACTAGCTCCAATCTTTGATATAAAAAGCCATTAGTTGACTGATTGGGGGAAATCAATTAAGTCAATCAAATTACAAAGTTGAATAATTATAATGATTTTCTGCAAAACTACTTTGTCCACCTTATAACTTCTGTAATCTAAAATAATTTGTTTTCACATCTAAATATGTAATCTCTCAACTTTAGTCAATTTGCTTCCTTGATCTTTTTGAGTTAACCCAATTACTCTTATTCTCCATTGTATCTAAATTATAAGACCACTTTAACTTTTGTTAGAGAAATTAAGGATGAAAATTAGTTACTTTAAAATGTGCATAAATATATTTTTTCCTTAAAACTAATTTATTCTTCTTATAAGTTAATAACATATAATATAATTACATGTGATAAATATTATAAATTATTGGTTTAGTTTCCTTAATTTCCATAAAAAAGTCAAAATAATATTATATTAGGATTGAAGGAAGTAATAAGGATCATAGGAACAGTAATACTTATTACAACATAACATGAGAAAATTAAAGAAAGAAAATTAAAGAAATCTAAGAATAAGAAATCCAAATGCTAAGCTAAATGAAAAACATAAACTCTCCACCAACGATCCCAAACAAAAGAAATTTCATTGTCTAGAACAAAAAACACCATTAAAGAATAATTTAAAGGCGTAAAAGGTAGAAGAATGCTGAGAAGCTTGCTGCAACAGAAAGAGATAGTGGCACTTGTAACATAAATGAAGTTGCAGAACTGTGACCATGAATTATAATGAAAAAATATCCAGAACCAAAATTCTTTCCTTTTCCTCTTCCGCCTCTTCCTCCACCACCACGGCCACCGCCACCGCCTTTTCGTATAGTTGTATATATCTCATTGTTCGTCTCGTTCAAGATTCTTTGCATTAATCTTTCTGCAGCTGAACAGTAGTGAAACAAATCATAATATAAACTCAAGAAACAAACAAGCAATAAAAAATGCTAATCCGTAATCCGTGTGCTTGAAGTTATTGTAGAAGCAAATTTACCCATAAACTCTGTTTTGTTGCTCTGCACATTGCTATGGTTTGAAGTTTTGTTTTCTGAGGTGGATATTGTGTGGAAATCTATGGTTGGAGAAGAAGTGACTACTTGTGCACACAAAATGAAAAACAACAGCACAATAACTATTATTGGCAACATAATATTTAGTGTCTGAGGAGTAGGAAATTGAGGAACTTTATGTGCTTCCTGTTAAACCAATGAGAAAAGGTTGGATCTAGTCACAAAAAAACGAATGTGACAAAATACATCAGAAAGTATCACGTAACTACAATAAAAGAAGTTATTCAAGAGTTGCCAACGATCTGGTAGAATCCTTTGGGAATAAATAGCTACCGGAGAAATACTATATGAAACCTGGCGGGTTGGCGTGAGTGGTAAGTACTCTCCCTTAAGCAAGTGGTTGGGGTTCGATCCTAGCTCTTGCAAATGGAGCAAATTCACAGGCCAGCTGTCTACCCTATGAGATTTTAGAACAGCGAGGGATTAGTCTCACTTGACATGCGGGTGAGATACGCTTGGGTAAAAAAAAATACTATCTGAGATAAGAATTTTTGTGTGCTAACAATAAGAAATAAATTTCTAAGATTAGCAGTGTAATAGAGCACATAATAACTCCTTTTAAGGATGGAAAACACACAGACAAGTTCAAATCTTAAGCAAACAATTTTTTTTTTTAAAAAAAAGTAACTTGACCAGTACTTAGTATATACGATAATATTGTTGTAGCACAAACCGTTTTTAAATTGCTAAATAAATTTGATCTTTTCCAATATGTTGTATTATTAAGGGACGGATAGCATAGAAGAGTAAGAGAGAACACATACCGGATTAAAGAAGAGATACCCAGAAAACTCAGTAGTTAGGGCAAGGAGAAAGTGAGAAAGAGTGTTGAGACATCCCTGTTTATACTTTATAGGTTAGGATTATTCCCAGGAAGGTGTGATTATTTTTTCTTGACCTTCAATTTATAATCAGAAAATCAATTTTCGATCAATTTCCTATTTCCTATTTAGTAGGTTACTAATTCTTCGATTCTGATTCATCAATTAATTTTGATTCTCTCGTTTAATAAGATATCCTATTTCTTCAATCGTATAGTTACTTCACATAGTTTTATTAAAATATCCTAATGAGTGTTGCTTCACTGAATCACATAGACTCGTTTCATAAGAGTTTTGTTATCAGAATAGGAAATTTCCTATTTCCTATTTCTTGATTTCTTCAATCATATAGTTGCTTTATGATCCAAAAATTTTGGGATATATGCCAAAAAATACACCGGAAGTCTCCACCACCCAGGAGCACTGAGTATATGGAAGTTTCCTAAGGGGCAAATATACACTGGAAGTAATAAAAATGGGGTAAATTTGCCCTTCCGTAAAAAAAACTAACAGTCAACTGTTTAGTTGACCAAAAATGTTAAAGAGGTGGGGCCCACAACTAAACGGTTGACTGTTAGTTTTTTTGACGGAAGGACAAATTTGCCCCATTTTTATTGCTTCCAGGGTATATTTGCCCCTTAAAAAACTTCTATATACTCAGTGCTCCTGGGTGGAAACTTCCGGGGTATTTTTGGCCTTTATCCCAAAAATTATCATATAGTTGCTTCACATAGACGTATTTAAACTAATTTTTCTGAAGAAAATTTATTTTAATTAATTTGTTGTTATAAAAGAGTATTCACTCCTCGAATTCTTTAGTTATTTGAGAAACACTATTAACTGTTATAGAAGTATTCATTCATTGCCTTCGTTAGTTACGTACCATTATCATAATACTCTCTCATAAATATAACATAAATTTGTTTTTTTTTCTAGGAAGTCAATTTTAACCATACACATTATACATGCAATTTGTTAGTTATTAAATAAGTATACTGTATCAAAAAAAAAGAAGATATTTTGATGTATACTTTTTATTACAGAGCCGGCTTGACTAAGCGGTAAACTTATTTATCGTGAGACTTGAGATCGCTAATTCGAATTAGCTCCTCTAGATAAACACAAAAGTAAGATTTTTGAGTATATTTTCTTCCCCCACACCCTCATCAAGTGAGGATTGAATCGGGTAAACCCTTTTTGTAATGTATACTTTTAACCATTGATATTTGCATCATGGAGCATTTTAGTCATTTTAAATTTGAAAACTGCATTTTTAGACATTATTTCAAAGTAAGAAATATAAAATACTTTCAGTGCTATTGTGATCCTCAGACAACACTTCCAGGTCAATGATAATCCATCAGTTATGTGTACTTTTGCTCTTTTTTGAAATGTTATGATTACTTTTACTCCAAAAAAATCACATGGGTATTTTTGCACTTTATCCATTAGTATAATAATTCTTAAAGTTAAAAATATGGTCATTTTTACTAATACTAAATTACAAAATCATTATTTAGATTCATTAAATAAAACTAATGACATTAGCGAAAAATGTTCAAAGTTATACTTTTCAAAGTTAAGGAACTAAAGTGGGAATTGATACAAAAACATTAGGACCAAAACTATACTTAAACTTAATGTATATTTAAAAACTTTGAACTTTCTGAAAAACGGTTAAAAAAGACTAAAAATAAAATTTGCCACAATAACATTATTAATGAATTTTGTGGGAAAGATATATTAAAGATGTTTCAATTACAAATAAACAACAACAAACCTTATCTCAACTAAGTAAGGTCAAGTGCCTTATAACCCAATCCTTCTCCATTAACAAAATGACACCTTGCAATTTTAACACAACAGTACATCACCATTAAATCAAATGAATCATCTTGTGTTTTTGTGGAAATTCTGGGATTGGAAATCAATCTTAATCTTGGTCTCCTTTTGAAAGAAACAGGATTGGGAACAAACAATTCATATTTTATTTAGATCCCTGATTCAGACACCCCTAAAGGAACCCTTTTTTTTATGAAGTACCCCTAAAAGAACCTAATAATGAGCATTAACCATCTTAAATATTCCTGATGATACAAGTGAAATAAGTGACTTCAAATTGATTAATACATGATCATGATCTAGAATCAGTTGGGCGCAAATCACTTAAGATGAGCAACCAAACGTTTTATATTTGGATCATCTAAACTTGTTTAAGGAGGCAAAGAGACAAAAAAAAGTATCGATGGTGATTGGGGAAGGGGAAGCGAAGAGAGGAAAACTAAAACGGGAAAAGAGATGGTAGTTTTGTACTATATCCTGTCCAAATCTTTCTTTCATTTTTCCTTGGATACTTAATGAACATTATGCATAATTTAAACTTGTAACAATTCAGTAGAGCGTGATAACCTGTAAACTCTCTTGTAAGCTTTTTTCCCATTGTAACTATAATGTTTCATGTTTAGCAGAGATAATTCAAACTCACAAGTTCCTTTTATTGGTAGTATATAATATGATGATCACAAAATTTTTGAATTCTATGTTGCTAATGAATGTTCAGTTCATCATTTCCAATGTTATATACCAGTAGTCGAGTACCAACACGTTTGTTATCCTTTTTCACTTTTTTTTGCTTAAATGTAGAATGTATGTTAAATTAGAGAAAAATTGTTGTATATTCGGAATTAGAATGACTCCATAGTCAGGGAAACTGTTGTATATTGAGGAAAACTGTAGTATATCGATGAAATATTACAACTTACTACCTCCAATTTTTAATATGAAAGCCACTAGTTGACTAAATTGGGGGAATCAATCAAGTCAAACAAATTACTAAGTTCAATAATTATTTAAATATTTTCTGTAAAACTACTTTGTCCAACTTATAATTTCTGTAATCTAAAAAAATTTGAGTTCACATCTAAATATGTAATCTTCAAAATTTAATCAATTGGCTTGATCTCTCTGAGTTAACCCAACTACTCTTATTTACTTCCTCTGATCATTTAACTCTTTTAAAGAAATTAAGGATAAAAAATTAATCTACTCTAAAATGTGTATAAATATATTTTTCCTTAAAACTAATTTATCCTGCTTATAAATTAATAACATAGTACTACCTCCGGTCCTAAATATAGGACCTAATTGACTTTTTTTTAGAGATTAAGGTTGCGAAATAAGTTATTAAATGATGACATATTTTATATATTTTTAGATTTTCCATTAGTTTATAGGTAAAATAAACTAGTTTAAGGGGAAAAATTAGGTAAATCAATTTTAATTATCTTATTTTGCTTTTTTAAGGATTTTTTATTAAAAGTCAATTAAGTCTTTTATTTAGGACCGGAGGAAGTATAATATAATTACATATGACATATATTATAAAACAATTAAAGAGTATATTATATTTAAGACCTGATACTTAAAACATAACATGAGAAAATTAAGGAAATCTCAGATTAAGAAATCAAAATGCTTAGCTAAATGAAAAACATAAACTTTCCACCAACGATCCCTAAAAAAGAGATTTCATTGTCTAGAACAAAAAACACCATCAAAGAGTAATTTAAAGGCGTAAAAGGTAGAAAAATGCTGAGAAGCTTGCTGCAACAGAAAGATAGATAGTGGCACTTTTAACATAAATGAAGTTGCAGAACTCTGACATTGACCATTACCACGACCACTAATAAAATGGTTTCCAGAACCAGACTTCTTTCCTCTTCCTCCTCTTCCTCCTTTTCGGTTAGTTGTATTTGTACATGTCTCATTGTTCGTCTCGTTCAAGATTCTACGCATTAATGTTTCTGTAACTGAACATAGTGAAACAAATTATAAACTCAAGAAACAAACAAGAAATAATCAAAAGTGTACACCGTGTGCTTGAAGTTGTTGTAGAAGAAAATTTACCCATAAACTCTGTTTTGTTGCTCTGCACATTGCTATTGTTTAAAGTTTTGTTTACTGAGGTGGATAATGTGTGCAAATCTATGGTTGCAGAAGAAGTGACTACTTGTGCACACAAAATGAAGAGAAACAGCACAATAACTGTTAATGGCAACATTTTTAGTGTATGAGGAGTACGAAATTGAGGAACTTTGAGTGTTTCCTGTTAAACCAATGAGAAAAGGTTGGATTTAGTCACACACACACACACACACACAAATACTAATGTGACAAAATTTAAATACATCACAAAGTATCAAGTAACTACAATAAAAGAGAAGTTATTCAAGAGTTGCCAACGATCTTCTAGAATCCTTTGGGAATAAATAGCTATTGAACCTTCATTAGTAAGGATTCCACTGTGGAGAAATTAAATACTATCTGATATGAGAATTTTTGTGCGCTAACAATAACATATTAATTTCTAAGTTTAGCAGTGTAATAGAGCACATAATAATTCTTTTTCCGGATGAGAAACACAGAAAACTTCAAATCTTAAGCAAACAGCACAATTTCTTTTTTTAAACAACTTACTTGACTGGTACGTAGTATATATGATAATATTGTTGTAGTACAAACCGTTTTCAAATTGCTAAATAAATTTGATCTTTGCCAATATGTTGTATTATTAAGGAACGGATAGCATAGAAGAGTAAGAGGGAACACATACTAGATTAAAAGAAAAGATACCCAGAAAACTCAGTAGTTAGGGCAAGGAGAAACTGAGAATGAGTGTTGAGATATCACTGTTTATACTTTATAGGTTAGGATTATAACCAGGAAGGTGTGATTATTTTTTCTTGACCTTCAATTTATAATCAGGAAATTAATTTTTGATCAATTTCCTATTTCCTATTTAGTAGGTTACTAGTTCTTCGATTCTGTTTCATCAATTAATTTTTTTTTTCGTTTACATTCATCAATTAATTTTGATTCTTTCGTTTAATAAAATTTCCTATTTAATTTCTTCAATCATATAGTTGCTTCACATAATTTTATTAAAATATCCTAATGAGTGTTGCTTCACTGAATCGCATAGACTCGTTTAATAAGAGTTTTATTATCAAAATAGGAAATTTCCTATTTCCTATTTCTTCAATCATATAGTTGCTTCACATAGACTCAAACTTCAACAACTTAATAGATAAAACTCATGGACTAATGAGTGTTGACGATGTGAGAATTTATTTTATCAAAATATCTATTGATTCAAAAAAATATCTCATTTAAACTAATTTTTCTGAACAAAATTGATTTTAATTAATTTGTTGTTATAAAAGTATTCACTCCTCGCATTCTTTAGTTATTTGAGAAACGCTCATTAACTGTTATAGAAGTATTTATTCATTGCATTCATTAGTTACGTACCATTATTATAATACTCCCTCTCATATATATATATATATATATATATATATATATATATATATATATATATATATATATAATTGTTTTTTTCTAGGAAATCAATTAGATCACTCAATTTTAACAAATACACACAAATCACATGCAATTTGTTAGTTATTAAAGAAGATATGTTAATTTATATTTTTAATTTAAGTACCAACTTGACTAAGGACTAAGCTCACTTATCGTGAGATTTGAGGCTGGTGATTTTAATCACCTTCTCTAGATGAACACAAGAATAGTAAGACTTTTGATTATATTTCCTTCCTCTACACCCTAATCAATTGAGTACCGAATTGAATTGATCCCTTTTGTAATGTATACTTTTGACTATTTATATTTGCATGAAGGAGCATTTTAGTCATTTTAAATTTGAAACAAACACTTTTAGATATTGTTTTAAAGCAATAAATATAAATGGTGAATCTATAATTAAATGTTTACAAAATATACTTATATTTTCATTTTTTAGGGTTAAATATCATTCTGGCCAACAAACTATTTTGAAATGCTCAATTTGACCAACGAACAACAGAAGGTCGCATTTTTGTCAATGAACAATAAAAATGATTCATTTTAACCAATTACTAGAAAATATTAAAATACCCTTCGAAACTTAATTAATATAATTTTTTAAGATGTGAGTCTGATTTTTAAAAATAAAAAATTCTCACCCCACCCCTTTCTCTCTCTCCGTCCTTCCCTCCTACACCACCGACGGCCACACTGTAACACCCCAAATTTCTAAGAGAATAAGTAAGGCAATATTTGGAATCTTAGGGTATGATTTAGTATTTAGGAAATTTTAGAAATAAATTTGGGAATTAAAACATATGTAGAGAAATCATATTGGGACCCAAAATATCTTTTTCAAACTCATCCTTATCCAACCCAACATGTACACATCTTTATTTAACCACTTCCACTCATTCAAATAAATATCTCTAATTTTCTTTTAAACCTTATTTCTTCTAATTTTCTCAACCACATCTTTTATTCATATATATCATATACCATTCATTCTCATCCTCACTGCCATTTCTCCATCACCACCGACACCCTCTTCTTCCACATTTCACATTTCATTCTTTCACTCTTCACATCCTCACCATCACTCTTTCTCTCATCACTATCGATCTCTTTCTCTTCCACTGTAACATATAGTTACTAATTCCCTAATTAACGTGTGACATCTCTTTTAGTTCAATAATATCTTTACTAACTATGATAGAAAAAGGAATTTCAATAATATCAATATCTCTATCATAGTTAGAAAAAGAATATCTTAATGATTAAAATATTATCCATGATAGAAAAGAATAAACTAATACAACACAGTTGCTATCATGGATAATTTATTGCTGACCATGTTAGAAAGGATTTGTCTAACATGGTTAATAAACAAAACTAGTTGATATTAAACAATAAATATAAATACATGCGGAAGCGAATGCAGACCTATAAATTGGCAATATACAATTCTAAATAAACTATATAACTTCTACTACCTAATTCCTTTTCCTGATGCTCGCACCTGTGCATGAATACCTGCAAAAATGTCAGTAATCGTGGGATGAGACAAATTTGTCCCAGTAATCACCGCTTAACTCACTATAACAGTGAGATGTGCGGTAGTGAGGGCGTCTAAAGGGTACCACAGTTTAAAAATTAATAATACATATATTCCAAATTTTCTCTCCATAAATCATTCACATTTCTCTATCACTTTCGAAACAATAACGTCAATATCTCTATCTCCAATCCATCAGTACTACTACGCCAACTCTCACACTCACCTATAGATGCATTGTGCCATCAAGGGACATTCATCTCCAGCATCCAATCTTCACTATATGATTTGACACTGTGCCCCTCTCTATAATGAGGGGGCAATTTCCCTCTCTGGCAATCCCCAGAGAGAACCCCAATTCTGTTTCCATTGCAGAACGGGAACGGTTGGACTCTTCAATGCCAAACAACCGTAGGTCACTTTCTCTCAATAAGTTGACCTATGATCCCCGGTCTAATCAATCCGAAAAGGATCATCAGTACAAATAACTGTCGATTGGCCAATCGACAGTTATCATCGCGCGATGGTACGTATGTATATCAGTGTCATGCAAACCTCACAATATCCATTAATTTCAATATCTCATCACAATAATCAAAATCAATATCAATCTCATATATTCTCACATCACCTTTCAATCTATTATCCACAACATCTTCCCTCATCATAACTCCCAAATTTTCTCTAAACAACCTATGATACATCCAATCCACTATACCTCTCAATATCCCTGTCAAAATGTCAAGATCCCAATATCTATACACTCATATACACAGTCCAACAATATCACCAGCCAAGATACTACATATATAATGTGACAAAATCTTTTATATGAAAATAATCATGTTTGAAAGGCACCCGATAGCCTGTTTTGTATAAAAATACTCTTTTAAAGATAATATATATATAGAGGGTGAGAAGTGATTTTACAAAATCCCTAACTAACGTCACCCTCAATGTTATAGCAAGGTTAAGTGTGATTACCTGTCGCCCTTTAGCACTCTATTGCTCTTCCTTACCCTTCCTTACTCGATTCACCTATTATTACATAAAAGTAATAATAAGGGTAAACAACTATCCATAAATCTATATAATGAATAACACGTCTCTCTCTCGGTTCTAATGTTACTACCCATTTTTTTTTATGTTTACTACCCATTCTTCTAGTTTTTCTTTCTTCTTCAATTGAGCATAAACAATCCACACAAAACATGCTTTCAATTGCAAAGAGTAGTACACATCATTCATTCACATTTTAGCTTTACATTAACAAACAAGCTTATTATCAATTAATCAAGAAGAGAAACAACATCAATTTACTCAAAGAAGCCAAAACTTTGCTAAAATCTCCAACAACGATTCACCATTACAAGGAAGGCAATTCACCCCTCACAATATAACATTTAATCACGTATATATGCAAGAAGCCATATCCAGTTGACAATCAAAATGTACACGACTTTATCTACTTGTTCCCTCCATTCTAATTAGCTACATGCATTTAACATCAACCAATAAAACCATACCTTATAATTACCAATTTCATATTTACATACTAGCCATTACCAACTATATTTATCATACCCTAGCACTTGGCTAATCAAATTGTCATCTAAGGGTCTTGAAAACAATATATTTATATAGGTATGTTTATTAAATCAGCTAGATTCATAAGGCTGTAATTTGCGTTAGTAATCAAGCTTTACAATCAAATTTTGAATCATGTACACACACTATCTTTTCCTATAAAAATATGTTTATATATGAATTAATGACCCTACTTATGAGTATTTATTTAGCGTCTCTCACATCCCTATTAACCTATATTCTTACCCCTTCCCATCATAAAGAGAACACATAGTAATTAGAGAACCTAAAAGAATTGATTTCAAAACTTCCAATCTATGCCACAAGTCAGAATGGAACAAATAGGAAAACCAAATATGAAAGTTCATAAATCAGTCAGCTCAATAAGATTCAGACGCAAGCATAAACATATAAGCATCATCTTAAGCAACCAATAATATTCTATAATCAATTAAACATAATTACAACAACTATAAAACCTTGCAGCTAAAGAGCATTCATTTAAGAAATTCTAATTGAATCAATGTCAATCCTACACCATCAAAAAGAATATCATATTTGATTCATATAAATAGCAAAACATAACCACACGCTTAAAACTTCTCATTCCAAACAAAACCAGCAACATCATTTCCATTCCTTTTTCAAAAGAAACCAATTCAGCCAATAAGGGAAAATGAGCAGCAACTCATGAACCAAACACAAACAAACTTCATCCCATTACACAAAGCATAGACCAAACAGAACCTATATTGAAATTGAACATATATTGAACCAAAACAACATTATACACTCATATTTATATATATTTGATACATGTACAATGTCCCCTTTTTAAATTGGAGACAAATCAGCAAATGCAAACCAACAATGACAACAAACACTAAAAGAGAAAGAGAAATACACAAGTCCTTTGATCCAATAAGAATTATTCATGCAACATTGATTTACTCATTCATCAAACTTATATAACCACAAGTTGAACATGTCAATGCCTACCATTTCTTCATTTATATTCACACCATTATACCATTTCAGCTGCACCTTTTTTTTTTTTAAGTACACATATGCATTTCAATTCCATGTCCTCATAATGAAGTTTCTATCCATATCTAAACAGAACATAGCAGCCAAACAAAGAATAGAATAGAAATTCTTCAAAACATCAATCTCATAATTTAAAACTGAAACTTCACAACCTAAGCATAAGTTAAGCATGTAGTTACATATTTAAACTCTTTTATATCCTCAGGACCAAATAAAACAGAGAAACCAACCAAGCAGAAAAAGAAGATTATGCATACTTTTTAGAAAACTTACAACTCAAACAAATTCTTATATGCAAATTGTGACAAACAGCTCCAATAGTTTCCTAAGCTAGTTAATTAGGAATTTTGAGTCCTAAAACCCCATGAAACTCGTCGGCCATGTAAACCCAAAAGTTAGGGTTTTATACAAACTTCATAAACTTCAATTAATCCTCAAATTATCAACCAAAACACTAAAAGATGAAGATTAAACTTCGTTATTGTTCATCATCACACCCAAAAACCCAAAACCTAACTCGGCCCTTCTCTTAAGCTCGCACAAAACTGACCAAAAACGGGTATGAATAGGTACAAGAGACTTACCTAAGCTTGTTCTTGACCTTCCATGTCTATTCGGAGATTCACCATCACCGGAAACTGTCGGGCTCGACGGATTTGAAAAAGGAACGAAAGAAGTGAGGGATGGTGAAACTGAACGGAAGAGAAAGAAGGAAAAGCTTGGAGGCTTACCCAACCACGGCTTCACCGCCGTGTGCCTTCGTCGCCGTCGAACGCCGCCGTCAAGTGTGGCCGGAGGGAGAGAAAGAGAAGAAACGAAGTGGAAGAAGAGAATGAGGGGGGTGGGGTTTGTTCGATTGGTTTTGCTCATGAGGGAGGAGTTAAGGTGTGTTTGGTGTGTGTGTATATGTATGTGTGGTGTGGTGATTAGGGAAAATTCTAATTAACTACCCCACTCCTTTATGCTTAATCATATTTCTATCCCAAAAGTTTGTATATATTATTGCACCCTTCCTTTCCATCATAATATTATTTAGTTTTCAAAATGCTTTTCATGTAAGTCTTTGTCCCTAATTAATCCTTTTAATTATATTTCTTTGAGTTTCAAAAATAAATAAGATTTAATATTCATAAATTGCTCAAAATATCCTAAAATTTCCTAAATAATACCTCAAGACCTTAATAAATTCTTTATTATCTTTAATTTAAAATTCGGGATGTTACATCCACTCCTACATACTAAATACTTTTATTAATCTCTCCCATCTTCCATCTGCCGTCCCTCTTTTTCCTTCTCAGCATCAAATAGTGATTAACGCCGACAAACGACGTCGAGTTCCGGCGGACAAGTTGGTGAACAAGAATGGTGAGTCTTTTCTTTGGTTTGTTCTTTCTGAAGCCGAGTTGAGTGAGTTTTGGGAAGAGGTCTAGTGTTTGAAACTTCTCACACTTCATCATTTTTTTTCCTTCCTCCCCTCCAGTGACGGCTCGGGTAACGGCTCCGGTGACAGCAAACAGAGGAAAAACGCAAAGAGATTAAATCAGTCCTAGGTGAAATTCTTTTTCTCTTTTCTTCTCACTTTGACTTATTCAAGTGAGATTTTGGGGAAGGGCTTGAGTAAATTCGAAATTCTGTGCTATTACTTTGATGATTTTGATTCTAAGTATAAGAAAAGTCTAGTAGAATTAATATGTTTGGGTGCTCTTATTAGTGGATTTTATAAAATTTTCTTCACTTCCTTAGGATGCTTAGTTATGTTCTGTTTGGTTAGGCAAGGAGAATGAAGTGTTTACTGGTTTTCAACATGGATTAAAGTTGATTATGAAAGCTGTTTACTTGACTTGTTGTTTGAGTGGTTCTCTGACATTTATTCCCTCAAATTTTCCTTTGTCTTTTGCTGTTTCTGTCATGAATTTTTGTGTTTTGGGAAGCTTTAGAATATAATTTGTCTTTGCTCTCTCTGTTTGGTTTGAGTTCAAGGAAATAAAAGGAGGCTTTGAGAAAATTAAATGTTAATTAAAAGAGGATAGAACAAGTGTATGGATTTGTAAATTACTATGCGGCTGAGATTGTTGTGGCTGTGATGGTAAAGAGAATCTGTGGGTTTCATGACTAATTGGAAATTGAGAGTATGATGTGAACATTTGAACTATGTGAGGAACATGGAGTTTTTGAGACATTAGGAAGTTTCAGACCTGTTACGATTACAAAATATGATACAATTACGAATAGCTGTTCCTACTCCTCCTCCTCCTCCTCCTCTTCCTCCACGTGTTGTTTCATATGCTTCATGCTTCTTCAGGCTTTCATAAATTGATCCATCTGTAATTGACAATAGTTATTAAAACAATAAACAAACAAGCAATAAAAGAGATTAATTTAAAGTGCTTAAGTTGCTAAGATATTTAATAGAACCCTCCAAGTAGTTTAATTTGATGTTGTAAATGCAAGGGCTAAATTGTGAAATTGAATAATAGTGTTTAATAAAGATATTGATTAATTAGAGAAATGTCCACTTTAGCTTAATGCAACAGTTTGGAAATGCAGGGAAGAGTTAGTTATTATTTACCCTTTTAGGGATGATTTGTGTGAGTAAGAAGTCTTGATGAGAAAATGAGCGGTGAATGATTAAGATGGCTGTGATGTGATGTGATATGTTTTTGAAGAGATTATGTCTTGTATGGCTGAAATGAGAATATAAGTGATAAACTCCACAATTTCACATATTTCACTCCACATTTATCTTGGATTGCACATGATTTTTGAGGATACATAAATAAAAATATACACAATTTGAGGTGAAATGAACAATACATGGAAATCATACTTTTGTGAAATTTGGAGTTAAATTGTTGTTTGTTTTGAGTGTAAAAGCTCATGAACCCTCTTTCTATCTTGTGTAGGAAGAGGTAAGGAGAAAGAAAAAAATCAAGAGGATGAATAAGGGAGCAAAAAGAAGCATGAGAATTGAAGGAACGCGACCGGTGCCCAAAACGGCGCCCATGGGCGCGCTGTTGGGCGCCCCCGCGCCCAAAACGGTGCCCATGGGCGCGCTCTGGGCGCGCCCCTGGAGAAGACTGCATTCAGCTACGCGTTTTGACTGAATTTTACATGGTATAAAAGCTTAAACTTAGGGCACTTAGAGGGAGACTGGAAAACACGACTTGGCACACCTCTAGGGCACATTTTTGGAGTCTTGAAGAGCTTGAAGATCATTGGGAAAGCTTGGGATTCAAGTGGGAAGCTTAGAGAGATTTGAGCTTTCTCCATTTGTGGTTGTATATCTTCTTCCCTCTTCTTCATATCTCTTAAATGAACTCCCTCATAGTTTTAGGGTTTGTTTTTTTTACATTTATGTGTAACTAAAACCCTAATCTAGGGTTGTTATGAACCTATTTATGGATTGAACCATCTATTCTCTCTTTCTTCAAGTAATTAATGAAGTATATGTGTAGTTTTTATCTTGCTCTCTATTTGTTTCAAGTGCTTGATCACCACTTAATTTGTTAAATGAAATATGACTTGGGAAAGTGTATTTTGTTTTAGAACTTGGATAAGAACATGTTAGACTTGAAGTTTATGGTTTTAAATGGAAGGTTTTGTTGATAACATAGAGATATAGTTATTGACCTAACATAGTCATAATTAGGGTGGTTAAGGAAAAGAGCTAGCATTTATTGTGACAAGAGATTGTGCAATAAATGCTAGCATAAATTTGATCTTGACTTGGGAAAGCTTTTTCAAATGATTTTGAACCCTAGACTTGCACATATTTTCATTTAATCACTTAAAGAAAAGAGGGAAATCTTGGTTCATGAAGTTAATAGGGGATTAGCAACCCTAGGCCTTAATTATCATTGTTAAATCGTGTTTGAACTCTAACTCTTTTTACACTTATATTTCAAACTCTTTTCTTAATTGAACAACAACTCTCAATATGTTTTTACTTAAGGTAATTGGGCATGCAATTAGTGCTAATCACTTTGTTTAAACTATAATCTCTGCGGAATGAAACTTTTTCTATACTACACTTGACGACCCGTATGCTTACGGAAGCGCTCCAAATACGCGTTAAGTCAATAAGATAAGTAGTATGATGATTAGAAGTATTATAATGCTTAAGAACTAAATGTGCTGAACAAAGTGTGAGATGTATTGTTGTCTGAAAACTTTAGAAATAACTAAGGTGCTGTTTGTTTATATTAGTTGGGTTCAAAGAGCTGTTTTGCTTCACCTCTCAAGTTGGGAAGCTTTTGATAGTAGTATAATGTGATTAAAGTTGCTTAGATTGATGTTGGGAGTTAGCATGATGAATATTCTTGTTGGAATTTTATATTGGATAAAGGAAATGATGTTTGTGTTTTTGTGTGTTTATTTGTGATGCTTGTTTGATAATTGTTTAACGATGAGTGTTGTATTTCTTAAAGAATCTCTAAATTTTGTTAAGAAAACTATGAATATGTAAATAGCTAAGTCATTAGAATTTAAACAGATTAGTGAATATAAATAAGGGGTTGGGTAACATCGAGTTGAGGATGGAGAGAGAGACGTTGAATATGTATATGGATATAAAGGATTGATGAGTAGTGTTAATTATGTGAAATCAGGAGAAGCAAGGGGATCTGTTAGTTGGCAGCAACGGGAAGGCAAAGAAAGTTTATGTAACAGCCCAATTCTCAGATTAGGGATAATAAGAAATTAATTACAATCTTAGTATGCCATTGTTAAATTAAAAATCAATTGAGATAGTTGTTTTTTGGGAAAGCTTACTGGAAAGAGATTGTGACACGCATGTTTAAATTTTACTTATTTGAGCCTTTAGGATAAGTTTTATTTACAAATTCGGAGGACCAAATTTTTTAGAAGGGTAGAATGTAATGACCTTAAAAAAATATATATATATTAGGCTATGATTAGTACTTTACTCTTAATCAATCTTTTATTTATTTTCTTATGACTCAAAAATAATATAATAATCACTATAAATTTCTTTTTAGTATTGAAATTTTCAAAAAAAAAGAAAAGAAAAAGAAAGGGAATTCACTTAGATATTTGTTTTAGCAACTTTCAGCCTTCCTCATGTCGGTTAGCACTAGGATATTCTAGAGTTTTCTCTACCTTTCATGGCTAGGGAGGATTTGATTCCAAGGGATTCATATTTGCTGGGGTGGGGAGTAGGACGAAAATTTTGAGGAATATGAAGGGGAAATTTTTTATAATCATGTCTCTTTTCCAAAGCAGGAGCGGCCATTTTTATTTGCTGGACAATGGATGGGGCCTTTCAGGTATGGTTTGGTCCATGCTTGTGTGAGTATCACAAAATGGGTTTAACATTTCCTTCCTCTTCTTCTCTTGAACTGTAAGAGAGATTCACTGTATGTGTTGAATGTAACCATATCGGAATCTTATAAATGAATGGGGGAATGACGGTGGAAAAAAAAAGAACATATATGCTACCTTTGAAGCTATACTCTTTGTCATGTCCATGAAAAAGGAAGGAGCAGAGGGTGCTGGATAAAAAAAAGAACAAGAGGAAGAGAAGGAGAAAGAAAGGAAGGTCAAGTATTTTGAAGTAAGTATTTGATCCTAATTTAGTTTTTTGTAACTACTTATTGTGTTTGAAGCCTCCTTAGTCTTTAAAATCTCTTGATGATTTACATATATTTTAAAAGATTGAGAATGGTTACTAGTAGGAAAAAAAATTAAAATCAAAATAAAATATGAAAGCAAGCATACTTGGTCGAAGGTATTGATGGTTATTATGGCTATGATATTGTTGCTTTATGTTACTTCTTGAGAATGGAGTTCAACTCCATTTCCTCCTTTTTCATTATACCTACGCTTTGATCAAGGAATGAATGAAGAGTGGGAATATAAAAACAAAACCTGAATACTTCCAATGAGTCTAGACTAAACTAAATTGTTTGTGCCATTTCCCGTCTATTTATTAAACTTTGTTTTTTTTTTAGTTGCTATGTCTCTGAAAAAGGGGTTTCTAGACAAGTCTCTTATGTTACTCCTTTATGTGGCAATGAAAGTCTTATCAATATGTGGGTGGGTGTGGTGGTTTTATTCAAGTGTATCTTTTATGTTGTGGTAGATATGAGATGTGTTTATATGATGTGTTAACAAGTGTATTATTGATTTTCGATGTTTAGAGGGATATGATCTCTAGCTTTGGAAGTGAGAAAATTTCTTATTGACTTAATTTGAATGCACTATAAGTGTTTGATAAAATGTTTCATAAGAAGAGGATTTTTAGACTTTTGAGAATTTACATTTTTGACCTATGATGTGATGTGAAGACTAATCCAATATTTTCTGTATTGATTCGATGCTCTGCGAAGCTTAGTTCATGAGGAAGAAGTCATAAAACATATAATTGTGTTACAAATGAAAAATGTGTTTGTGTTCTTTGACTTGTTTAGTCCAAATTTTAAAGTTATTGAGGAGCTTTTAAAACAATGATTAAAAAGGTTTAGGTTTTGGAAGACATGATTTCTTGGAATAGATGCGTCAAATGACGTCTAAAGTGTAATAAATGAAAGCTTGTATTTGGGTTCTTCATTGTTTGTTTTGGTTGGTTTGATTCTATGTAGTAAAAAAAAAATGGAGTGTGCGAGGAAAAGTTTTAATGTATAGGAAGAATATGTGATTGATTGATGCTGATTATGATTAATAGATGTTATTGGCAAAGGTTTCTCATTGAAGAGAGGACTGTGAGTATCTTAAGAAATAGGCGTATTAGTGTATGTGTGTTTGATAAATTTTCTGCTAATACTATGCTCTAGTTGAATTGATTTTCGGAATAGGAGTTTAAGATTAGATAATAAGTAGTTGTATACAAGCATGATAAAATTTCAGGAAAGACTTATTTGATAATTGATATTTGGTTTGGGTGTATTCTGATTGATTTTGGCTATGCTTACTAATTTCTTTAGGTTCTCCTTCACTTGTTTCCTATTGGTATGGGTGGTGGGATATGGGTTTGCCAATCAAATTATATTTTTTTTCCCTTGATTTGTTTAATTGCTTGTATGAGTGACAACTATGACGCTGATTGTAAAAAGATGAACTATTTGTTGGGTTTGCATATTAATGTGATTATTGAATTCATTCTGGATTTGAATGGTTGAGGTTTTATTTGAGACAAATCGGATTGCAAACTTGAAAGTTTGGGATATTTTTGCCTAATAAGGAGAATCTGAAACTATTCACTGATATTTTGAATATGGCTATTTATTTTTGAAGGTTGAGTTAATGATTTGAAATATGAAAATGTTCTTGGATGAAATATTAAACTGTGTAAAGTTTTGAAACTTGAACAAATACATTGACTGGACCAGAGTTGGAATGAGAATAAATTATGTTATATTTCTTTCTAAAGGAGTTTTTATCATTCAAATTAATTTATTTATTACTACATATATAAATATACATTTATTTTTGAGGAACTAGACACAAGGCTCTTGTTTCGTGACTTCGTTCACGCTTGTTTCGTGGCTTTGCCACGCTTGTTTCGTGACTTCGTGTCACGCTTGTTTCGTGGTTTTACCACGCTTGGTTATTTACCCTCGTGTGACTGTGTGTCCACGCTTGTTTCGTGACTTCGTGTCACGCTTGTTTCGTGGTTTTGCCACGCTTGGTTATTTACCCTCGTGTGACTTTGTGTCCACGCTTGTTTCGTGACTTCGTGTCACGCTTGTTTCGTGGTTTTACCACGCTTGGTTATTTACCCTCGTGTGACTGTGTGTCCACGCTTGTTTCGTGACTTCGTGTCACGCTTGTTTCGTGGTTTTGCCACGCTTGGTTATTTACCCTCGTGTGACTGTGTGTCCACGCTTGTTTCGTAGTCTCGAGCTACGCTGGTTTTTCGTGGCCTTCGGGCTGCGTTTGACTTGTAGATTTCGAGCTACGCTTGTTTCGTGGCCTCTGTGCTGCGCTTGTTATTTGCCGCTTGTCAGTTCCTCTATAAAAGTGAGCTTTCAGAAAAAATGTTTTCAATATTTACTTTATATCATTTGGACTAAGTTGTTTTCTTAAGATATGTTAATGGTTAAGGTGGGGTTGTATCTTATATATATTATGAGATTTATATCATTAAAACTATTATCATCCTTAGACATTACAAGTATTTTATTGATTTGAATATGACTATGAACTTTTGAGAAATGTGGCAGTGATACAATATGTATCGAAACTTCAAGGATGAAGGTGAATATTTCGTGAGTGGTAACGATATATCTATTGTTTTAAATGTTTTCAAATGTGAAGGTTGTTTGAGGAACCATCTCGTATTTCAAACAATTCAATTTGGGTAAAAGAGCTGTCGAATGCCTTAGTATAAAAAGAATTTGGTTCATATGCATGTGTTTCACTTTAAAACTTGAAGGTGTCATTATGTTTCTTGTATGACGGTTTTAATATTTTGAAGATGGGTAGTCAAGTATCTAAATTTGTTTCGGTAGACCTTTTGGATGTTTGTTAGTAATGACTCTCAGAGGGTTTGACCATGAACCAGTAATATGATTGAAATTTTGTAATGGGCAAAGGATAAGGGAAAAAGAGGAGCAACTTTTATGGGTCTGTATGCATATGTATATTCTATTATAGAAACTAATGATTCAATATATAATATATAATACTTTGTATTTCAGATTGAAGAATGTAGATCAACACATCTTGCTTTAGGATAATAGAAGGCAAGTGTAAAATTTTATACACATTTTCACTGTACATAATAGATACCTAAACATTCACCTTCCTTGTGTATTACCTTTATATGCATTGAGATGTAAATGTTATAGCCAAATGTTTGAAATGACAAATGTTTGAAAATAGAAATGTATGCTTAAAATGTCTATAGTTAATTGAAAAGGCTTACGAAGAGAGATTTGGTCAATACTTCGTGCCGGTCACGCGATAGAAGTTTAGGGCGTGACAGTTTAGTAGCAAGTTAAAGGTAGCAGATTACTTCATATACATTATGATAAAAGTTCGTAGATTTTCATGAAAATTATTTATTTTATGATCATGATGATGTTTAATCTTTTGAGGAATATTGAGCAATATTTGAACATTATTGAGGAACATTGAGGAATATTGAGAATTGTTGATGAATGTTTGAGGAATTATTGAGTGGAGTACTCCAAGGTATAGGTGGGTAGCTCCCCTATACCAGAGCTTATGTTAAATCCTGCAGGTAAAGGTGCCTCCACTATTTAGCGGGTATCTCGTTATTAGTGGTAGGTAGTTGAGGCCCCAGCATTGGTTGGAGGGATTATCGTTATCATTTTCATGAAAAAGGGTACATTTATGTTTATTATTATTATTATTATTATTATTATTATTATTATTATTATATGCATGTATACGAAGTAAACTGGATTAACTGTTGTTTTTCAGAGGCTCATGGAGCTGGTGAGATGGAGGATATAAGGTGGGCTATTTTTGGAGTGCACATGAGGGATAACAAGAGGTTGATCGTTCATGGACATGTTAGTGACTGCACATAGTTAAGAGAAATATCTTTGGTTCAAATAGGCAAACTAAAGTGAGCATGAGCTTGCATAGTAATTGTATTATTATTTGTAAATGTTTAAAAATAGAAATAGAATGACACCAAAATTCAGGGATTTATCATCGAGATAACTAATATTTTGATTAGAGCATAGTAATAGTAATAGTGATAGTAATGATTTGTAAAACGTTTTGAAAAGAAAAATTTTAAATTATTGGTATTTTAGGCTTTCCACAGCAGGAAAAATATTAGAAAATCAATTAAAATGATATAGTATAGTAGTAAAAATATTAGGTGTTACACACACTCCTCTCTCTCTCTCCCCAGCCCAACTCAACCACCTCCCCACTTAGCCACCACAACGAGCACATCCTGTTTTGGCTTTTTTCCAATTCAAAAAAGAAAGGAACCGTCAAGCACGAAAGTTTTGTACATGAAACTTTCAAAATTGTTTATTGGTCAGAATGATATTTAACCTATTTTTTAGTATATAATGATTTTTACATTTTAAAAAGTAGTCGTTTTTATATTCATTTAGCTATAAAATCACCTCTTATATTTTATATTTGACGAGTCTTTGTTTTCCATTAAAAAGTCCTGTCTCAAATATGTCTTGAAAAAAATACATGTGCTTGTATTTAAAAAAAATCGTACTTTCACTAGTACAAAAAATACTTTTTAAACCACATGAAAAAGGCTTTTTAAACCACATTTAAAAGTGGTTTAGAAAAAGGGGGTTTAGAAAGTATGACTTTTTTAAACCACATAAAAAAGTGGTTTAAAAAACATACTTTTTAGACTACTTTTGTAAAAATGTGGTTTAAAAAAAATATTTTTTAAGACCTCTTATGTAAATATAGTCTAAAAACATATACTATTCAATATATATATATATATATATATATATATATATATATATATATATATATATATATATATATATATATATATATATATATATATATATATGCATGTCAATTGATAACCAATGGAAAGAAAACTAACAAATCATAATAACATAATACATTCGGAAAATTCAAAGCATTCTAGTTACAATTTGAAAACTATGTTTTACAACAATGTAAATTTAAAAGTCTACATGAGTCTAACAATAAAGTGAACAAAGAGAAATTCATGAGCTCATCTCTTTGTACAAAGCTGATGTTATATGAAACAAGAGGAATATTTAAGCCAAGTGTGCAAACATGTACTGTATAGGCCACCTATGCGCAAGTGCTTCACTCCACGTGTACCAGCACACTTCAAATCCTTGAGGATATTCACAATACACTCAACATTGAGTCTTGTACATCCAGGTCCACTATCCAGTACTTAACATAACCCAAAATTGTCTCTCGACCAATTTTGGTTCAGCTGATATACTTTTAGCCTTTGGCGCCATAATCAATACACCAAGAGATCACGGAAACATTCCCTCAAGAAATTCATCAAAGTTATCATCATCATCAGTTTTATGATCACTTGCAGAAGTTGAAGCCCCTTTCCCTATTAATATGTAAGAAATCCTCAGCTAGTAACAAAGGATTAGGTGCAAGGACAAAAGATTTCCAAATATTCAGTTAAAAATCAAGTCAAAACTTAGGTAAGCTTAGTCTGCAATTTCGCAATTGCAAATCAAATCAGCATTGTTCATCACATGCGTACAAAAGTCACTAATGGCTATCCACAATTACTTCATAAAGCCAACTAAAAACTTCATATGTTTGTAATTAAATGTAAATGGATGAATTTCCTGCACAAAACTTCACATAAAGGATGACAATGAAAACAACCCAGAAAAAGTTCCCTCAAATATAGCAGCACATAATAACAAGGAAGCTAGTTTTCACTGTTACATGAGCCACAACATTCAAATAAATTACCATACAAATACTTGATTATAGAAAAATAGTCACAAGCCTGTACAGATAGATATTCAGGCAAAGTAAGTAATCCAACTTGATGACAGTTTCTCAGTTTCCCAAAAGAAGTAAGCATCTACCTAGCAACGAGCATGTCTTCTCTCTGATCAACCAGTAATGTTAGTTGAAAAATCATTCCTGTTTCATTTGATTTCAAGACCATGATAGACAAAATTTATTCTGTTACTGCCACCTACCCTTCCTACTTTTTCATGAGAAAATGCTTTATCATCTATCTTTGAACTTTCTCTTGTCATATAAAAATTCTTTTCATCCATATACAAGCCACATGACTCACTTATTCAGCCAAATCCCACCAGTTTTCTTTTATAACCGAGGCTAATTCATAGTGATCAACGCATCACAAACAACTCCATAGCTCAAATATAAGGTCACAACATATTTTCATGTAAACAAAAACTGAGAGCTAACCATCATTGAGAGCTAACCTTCTTTTCCTTCTCATAGAAGATCAAGAAAAAATTCGCTCCAGCACTTGCGAATGTACTCAATATCTTCTTCAGCAAAGGGATCAACTTGATCAAACATCTGATTTAATGAAGACAAATGTTAGTAAAATATGGAAATCCAAAACACTAAATTTATTCAACAAAATTTCATGAAATTATTATTTACCTTTTGGGTAAACTCAGTCCTGCCTTCAAAGATGATATTAATCATGTGTCTTAGCACATAAAACCCACATAAATTGGTATCCATAGGCTGCCTACGACACTATATAAAAACATATCCATTGTATAAGCATTCTGTTCAGTGAAGAATAATATTTACGGACCCAGTTAAGCTAGTACAAAAAAGACCTAGAGTTAATTAACAAAAAAAAGAATTTTATGTGAAGATAAACTTATTTTCGGTATGATCCATTTGGTGTTTTTCACCTCGTGTGAATGCTTTTCCAAAACAGTAATTTGATATGTCCTCATAGCTCTACAAAAGATCAAATAATTAGTTTATGGTTACAAGATCAAACAGCTTTAGAAATAGCTTCACAATTCACTTGGGAAGAAAGGTGGTGTAGTGTGTACATAATAAGCTCTCCACAAAAACTCTCATGGAGATGCCCACACTCCACCATATCAATCTAGCTAGCTTCAAGTCTCTCAATTTTTTGATCGAATTTAAGCTCTCTCAATTGAATTGAAGTATATATACACACACCACCTATTTTCCCCACTAGTCGCGCCTCAGATGTAGCGGGAAAATGAAACAGGATATTTGTTTTGATTTATGCCGTGATAATGTATTATACTCTATTAGTTATTTCTATATGAAGACATTGGAATAATTTACACAAAAAGTATTAAATGGTTTCAGTTCATGTAACGTCTAAAGAAAGCACAACGTTGAATGATTTAGATCTATTTCTTTAGATTGTAAAGGCCCGTCCCATCACTTTTGTGTTGAAAAAGGAAAAAAATCTTGTTTTGGAAAGCACCATCCCACAACCCAATATCATCATTCACTTAATATCATCATCCTACAGTTCCACGTTTGGAGGCGCATAAATGAGTTCACTTATTGAAAGTCAAAAGTCAAAACAGAGGCTAGCTGAATAATAGCTTTCACTTTTCACTTATTTCTTCAATCTTCTTCTATCATCCATCATAAAAAAACTTTTATTAGTTCTAGTTTTTCAGAATATATAATTGAACAAAACAAAAATTAATAAAGTAAGTTGGATACAGTATACACCAAGGTAAAACGGGATGAGAAAGTGGGGCATTGAACAAATATTCAAAATCACCTTTCAAGTATGCTAAACAGGCGTCTGTTATATCATTGAATCCCAAGTTTAGCACTTTCAAATTTTGCATCCCTGCCAGTAAAGAGCAATGATACAAATTGAGTGCTCAAAGAATCCTAGTGGAGCCAAAAAATTAATATTCATAAGCTTATTTTAATATGCTTGAACCTGAAAGAAGTAACTCTAATTGTTTATCATATCAAATCAAAAGCAGAAAGACAACTTACTTGAAAACTTTTCACATCCATCATCTGAAAGATTACATCTATTGAGATTCAAGTTTGACAGGGCAGGAAGCTCTGGAAGGAAATATTGGAAAATCAAAATTTGAATGGGCAGCAATGTTATCATATTTGTAAGCAATCGTTTAAAACTTCTTACGACCCACAAAGAAAGTTCACTGAAGCGCATATAATAATAACAGTACCTAAAACCAACAAACTAAGGCCAAAACCAAACAATTAACTGACAAAAAATTGGAAACAAAATAAAGGTTCCCTCCATATGCTTTGAAGATTTATAATTTATATATGTGCTTACCCCTTCTGAGCCCCAAAAAGTGAAAAAAAAGGTTAAAAATGAATATTTATATATAACCCTTCAAAAATGTCCCCTTAAGCTCATCCCTACCACCCTTTTATAACAAACTCATTTTCTTCTCGATCCTAAGAAGCTCCAGCGTGGCACAGCATTAAGCATGCAACATTAATATTAACCAAGATAATACTCTAAACACTGCTTGGAACAAGTAAAAATAATCATCACATTGATAACTGTGTAAGAACCAGTGAAAAAGGCAACCTGCTAAAGAGTCCAAGCATGCAGCTGTAACAAGGCATCCTTCCAGATTTAACAGAGCAAGCTTTTGTAATCCTGAAAATGAACCAAGGCATTACGGAGAGTTGAAGAGACACAGAAATGACAATACCAAGTTGAAGCTAGCAATTTCAAACTTTACTTTGTAGAGAAAATATATCAACAACAAGAAATCTATCATGAAAACAAAAGCTCACTCCCAACACAAAAATCTAAGAAAAATGCCTGGCACATAATTATATATCAATAACACTCTGAACATCACAAGACAAAAAGTACAGCAAAATACCTTTCAAGAAAGTGACGCCGAAATCTGTCACTTTACTGCATGAAATCTCTAGACTTTTCAAATTTGTAAGCTCTGGAAGAAAACAATGTTTTACTGTTAATTATTGAGCCACGTATTCTTTTCAGTGCTAGTACCACTGATGATAAGGTCAGACCTTGAAGTACTATTTCCTAATCAACAGGAACTACAACAGTGAAAAATAAAGGCTTCAAAGTCAATATAGTAATAAGAGGGAAACACAATGTAATTAACCTGCTAAAGGCTTCATGTCGGCATCTGTTATGCAATTACACCACTTCATATTTAGAGATTCCAGCTTGGTTAAACCTGAAAAATAAATCATATAAAATTGACTTAATAAATTTCTCCAACTTGGAGACAATAAATGGTATTACTTAAGTACAAAAGACCTAGAACAGTGGATATAATTACTTTTGCAGATCATGGCATTAAAACCAACCTTGAAGATGAACAAGGCCCCCATGAATCCCAGGACATCTCTCCAAATCCAATTTAGCCAAGTTAACAAGAGCAGAAAATGAACTTAATCCTTGTGCAGAAATGGCATTGTTTCTTCTAAAACTCAGACTTGTTAAGTTTGACAGACCTATAATATTCAATTACAATCAAGGTAAATCTTTGGGGAAACAGAAATTAATAGACAGAGTCTTCAGCCACAAAAACTCCACATAAATATTGGCACTATATGGAAACACAAAAATCAGAAAAACTGTGTGTGGCGGCCATCTAGAAAGAGTAAGAGGTATTTTAATAAAATGGCAGCAGTAATGTGTAGATACAGTATTATGTTATTTATTAGAGATGTATTGTTCTTTTCTCCTGACAAATTATATATTAAAGTCACAAAGGGACCAGCGCTTCAGAAACAAATAATGGACATTCCTGAAGCATGGCTGATGCATAAAATGTAAATCAACAAAACTGCCTAAAGGGAGGGACAAAATGATAAAGTACCATTGATATACTCCAGACCATGGTCGGAAATCTGGTCACAGTGATTAAGATTCAAGGTTAAAAGATTTGTGCAATCTTTGAGATAAGTCATCCCATAATCAGTGACATCAGACCCAGAAAGATCCACAGATAGTACAGATGGCCCTTGCGATGAAATAGTTTGCATCCAACTGTCATTCACACCAGGATATTCTCCCAAGTAGAAATCCTGTTTAAATGCAGAATAACACATCTGACCACTTAGATCAAGAACACATGATTCACTGAGTTGACAAATTAGCAAAGAATTAATTTTAATCGGTTGTGTAGCTTAAAATGGTATACCTGAAGAGAACAACATTGAAAAGCTTTGAAGGAAGCATCAGTTAAGCGTTGGGAATAAACCAATTCATTCAGAATTTGCTGACTGATGTCACGTGGTATAGAAGAAAATGTGCTATAATTATGAATTTCCTGTTCAAGAATATTTTCAGATCACATCATAAAAAGGACCGAGGTCATAAAAGATTTTCAGACAAATTCTTCAAAAAAGAAATATGACCAAGCATGATAAATTTTTCTCCATATAAAAGGAAGAGAAAAAGGGGAGCGAGCATAATATTTTGTTTCAGAAGTACCTCGCATATTTTTCGAACACACAAGTCCAACAATGATGGGCATTCTCCTTTCTGTGAATGATAATCTATAGAAGGATAAGAAAATGATGAATTTAACCATTTCAAACTCCCACTTTTGCAATATCTTAGTGAAATTCTTCTATTAGAACAATCTTCGTTGTCCTGATCTCGCTTCCTAGAACAAGCTCCCCCCATTGAGAAAATATCTTGCAATCAATACATGTCATAAAAGTTGCAGGAGAACACTAGCGTAATCCATTCAATACCCAAACATGAATATATGAACTCTACTTCACCCTGTAAAAATAAAAAAAAGGAAGAGCGTAGCTGAATAAGTATTCAGCAGAGTCAACATGAATCGACATCTTTTAAGACAATTCTCAACGATACTAAAATTATAAACAATAAGAACAATTTTATTTTCAGCATAATCACCATTTACCTAAGCTCAGAGAATACATCAGCTAAATCAGTTGAAGAATATGAGCATCAGAAGACAAAATAATATAAAATCAAACATCTCAACACTATCCTTCCAAACTTCTAAGCAAAATCCAGTAAATTTCCAATAAACATAGACAACTAACTGCACATCTTTTCCTCACAAAATATTACCAGCTAAGTACCAATACTATCCCTAGTTAAAATTTATAATTCCAATTCCAGACACAGATTTCGTATTTTAACACCAGAACACATAATATAAACATAATTTCACTTTAAAACTCACATAAATCCAAATAATAATACCGGTATGCCACTGTTCATAGCATAGGATAACAATTAACAAACTCCTCCTAAAGTGAGAACTACTTCGCCAAAAAGTACAGTAAAAAATTTCTCACATGACAACATAATCGAACGATATACTTCAATCAACAAACAACAAGTCAAAGCATCACCTAAACGAAGAGCATAATGAAGAAAAAGGCATCATCAGCTACCTAAATAAGGATGAAGAACACGAGAAAATTAATTAAAACAGAGTGATAAAAACAAAACTAAAACACGAGAATATCGAAGTTACAGTTTCCAAAAAAAAAAAACAGATCATAATCGAAGATAGATAAAAAACAGATCATACTTATTCAGCCATCAGTGCTAAGTCCAAGTCTGATGGCATCGAGAAAGGTTGAGAACGAAGAACGAAGGCGAGTTGATCGAAGAACAAATGCTTTAACCTTGATCATAAGAACGAAGAACAAATGCTTTAACCTTGATCATAAGAACGAAGAACAAATGCTTTAACCTTGGATTTTCTGATCGCGAGTTTCTGAAACGCGAGATCAAAATGACGAGAGAAAGGCGAGTTGATCGAAGGAGAGATCGAAGGCGAGAATTTGCTTTCACTTTTGCTTTCTGAAACGCGAGAGAATAAAGAGGAATAGAGGAGGATTTTGCTTTCACTTTTGCTTATATTTCCAATAAGATAAGAGTTCTCATATGTACAAATTTGCCACTGCTTATACTTTTTAAACCACATTTATAAACAAGTGGTTTATATAATCGCATTTTTAAACCACATATATTAAAAAAGTGGTTTAAATAAGTTTTTTAAACCACATATATTAAAAAAGTGGTTTAAATAAATTTTTTAAACCACATGTTATATAAGTGGTCTAAATATGGTGGTTTAAATTACCATTTTTGTAGTAGTGTTTCCATGTATTTTATAATATTTTTTGTTTATGTATCGGTTTGACACTATTAATAATCATCTAATTCTCTTTGTGGGAATGTAAACCCATAATAGTTACCTCGAAATAATTTTCACCTATGTATAACTAAAGTCAAACTCAATACCATTAATTAAATTAAAACAACCATAGTTAAATGATACAGCAGTTAATTTTCTAATGACAACATTCATCTTGTCCTCTCCTTTTGTCTAGTCTTTTGGCACTCTGCTCACAATTCACAAATACACTGTTTACATACTTCAAATAATTTTTCCAATTATAAACTAATAGACCGAGAGATTGATTGTCTCATCTCCACAAATTAATATTGATGAAAAAGTACAATTTACTACGTACCTATATTCCTTAATACAAGAGTCAATTGACTAATTTGATGAAATCAAGTCACATAAACTCCTAATACTTGTATTTCTTTTTCAACATACTCAATCCTTTTAATGAACTTATGCGTAATTCAAAATGATTTGTATCTACATGTAATAATGTAATTTCTCAAATTTAATCAGCTAGTTACTTAATCTCTCATAATCAAGCCAATGACTCTTATATTAATGACATTGGTGGTACTGCATAAGAAGATTATGGAAATATCTAAGTAGGAAATTAAAACTCTAAGCTATGTGACAAACACAAATTCTCCACAATGATCCCAAAAAGAGATTTCATTTATAAAACAACAAACTCGATCAAAGTATTAGTTAATGGCGTAAAAGGAAAAAGAAAGCTAAGAAACTTGATGCAACAGAAAGAGATAGTGTCACTTGCAACATGAATAAAGTGTAATTGCGATTATAATTATGATTATAATTATGATTACAATTTCAAAAGTGTAATCATAATTATCATCACCAACGGGACTTGGACGATAATAACTTGGACGATAATAACTTGGTCCTCCTCCTCCTCTTCCTCCTCCGCCTCCTCCACCTCTTCCTCCGATGCTTCCTCCAGTTGTTTTATATTTCTCACTGTTCTTCAGGCTTTGATAAACTAATCTATCTTTAACTGAACAAAAATGAAACAAATCATAAAGTTAAGAAACAAACTAGCAATAAAAAGGGATTAATTTAGAGAGCTGAAGTTTTAGAAGAAAACTTGCCTGGAAATTCTGTTTTGAAGCATTGCATATTGCTCTTGGTTACAGTGTTGTTTTCTGAGGTGGGAAGTTTGTGAAAATCTGAGGTTGAAGAAGTGGTGGCTGCTTGAGCACATAAAATGAAGAGAAACAGCACAAGAATTGTTGTGGGCACCATTTTTAGAGTCTAAGATGTAGGAAATTTGGGAGCTTCAAAGTGTCGCCTGTTGAACCAAGGAGATAAAGGTTGGGTTTAGTGGTAGTGTCTAGTAAAATTTGATGTTGTTTATAAATACATAACATAAATAAAGGATAAGTATAGAAAATTACATCTATAGTTGATATCAATCCTGTAAAATTCTTGCCAACAAATAATTGATTGACAATTTGAGAGTATGTTTATAAGGAAATTAAACTGGCCACCTAATTTTAACAATACTGCATGTAACTTATTATACGTAAATTAATAAAGAAGATATATTTGTTTTTAAAAATTAATAAATATAACATAGTATTTTAAAGTGGCTTATTTTATATCCTAAATATGTTTAAAATGTCAATTTAATACTCCCTCCGGTCCTAAATATAAGACCTAGCTAGTTGACTATTTTAAAAAATCCTATAAAAAAGCAAAATAAGTTAATTATAAATTGATTTACCTAATTTTTCCCTTAGACTAGTTTATTTTACCTATAAACTAATGAATAATCTAAAAATAAATCAAATATGTCATGATTTAATAGCCCATTTCGCAACATTAACCTCTCCAAAAAAAATTAAAGTCAATTAGGTCTTATATTTAGAATCGGAGGTAGTATATATTTAGCACGGAGGTCACCAAGTCTATAGTAGTACCAAATTACCAATGATATCACATGTCAGTTTAATAAATCAATATTAGTATTAATTTCTAAGTACTATATCAATATAATACTATATGTGAGTGTGTATTTAATTTACATATATCAACATTATCTGTTGTACTTCCTCTTGTTTGAAATGTTAGATACTGTTAATTAATCTATATGGATTAAAGTTTGCTAGTCAAACCATTATTATGTTCAAAAATTGATCAATTCACCATCAATAAACTTTAGTCTAATTGGTAAAAGAGTTTGACTCGTAAATATGTGGTGGTGGGTTTGAATCTCGCCGATGTAAAGAGCTTGGTAGTAGACGATATGTAAGTACCCCTAGTGAGCCCTAGAGATATACTTTTGTTTATAAAAAATATTGATCAATTCACCTATTTATTCCTCACTAAAGAGTAAAGAATGCGACTTCAAATTTGCATTTATTATTTATCAAATCTAATAATAACCAAATATATACTTTTAAACATTGTAGCAAGTATGTTATTGGTCCACATGTTAACTTATAGTTGGCTTATTCCCTTCATTACTATAAATAAAAATTGTTCATTCCTTAAGTAGTGGGAGCATTAATATATCAATGCGTTATAATATTATGGTAAATATGTCATCCAAAAAAGAACATGCATAGGTATTAACCCATAAAACACGAGTTTAATTTTCCATGTTTTCATGGATTCTATTTTTAAATATAAAGCATTCATAAACCAACAACATGAATATAATGTTGATAATATAGAGTTTTATTCCTCATAGTATATAATTCATGCAACGCAAAAGTTATATTCTAGTTTTGGAACAAGTAATGTCTCAGCACTACAAAAAATTCGGCACTTACCCGCGCAAGCATTCCGTCGTTTTTACAAAAAACACGGGTAATAAACAACATACCGGTGTTTTTTAGCCAAACGCCGGTAAGCAGCAGCCCGTGTTTTGTAGTGCAGGATACTAACTGAGTGACGGTTGGGAAAGGTTTTAAGAAAACCAAACGAATATTCTAAACCTAATGAAAAATTTAAGAGAAAAGAAAAAAAAAGAAATTGGCACTTTCAAGAAGCTTTGAACAGGTTGTACAAATATGATATCATTTAGTTGAAAATTTCATATATTATGGTGCTATATATTGAGAATTAGACATTTTAATGAATTTAATATGTGTGTGTGTTATAACACATACATACAATTATTTTATTAAAATTTCAAGTCAATATTACGTACGTTTAAGCTTACAAGGAATTGATTCGACTATGTGAAGAGCCACTAATCTTTCAAACTCAATATCATAGAAATCATGGGTGGAAGTGAAAAATAATAAGGTTAAGGTGCAAATCTAGCACCCAACTGTTAGCAAAAGTGCATTGTACATAATAAAAATTTTGATTCTCATATCTACCACCTATCGATTATAAAGTGGTGCATATGTAACAACCCTATCAATTTTGATGAGTTTGACCATAACTTATGACTTAATTAGGTCACATCACCTGTAATTTCACTACGGCATCATAATTTTCACCATTTAAGAGAATGAAAAAAAAAGAAATTGGTACTTTCAGAAGAAAGGAAATATATCTTTGGACAGGTTGTACTAATATGATATTGTAACACCCCAAATTTCTATAAGAATAAATAAGGCAATATTTGGAATCTTTGGGTATTGTTTAATATTTAGGAAATTTTAGAAATAAATTTGGGAACTAAAACATATCTAGATAAATCATATTAGGACTCAAAATATCCTCCAAAATTCAATCTCACCCTCTTCAAATCCATCATTATCTTTATTCAACCACATCCATTCAATTCAATTAATAAAATATCTCTAATTTTTATTTAATCTTATTTCTTCAAAATTTCCCATCCACACCTTTAATCATATGAATACCATGGTCCATCATCATCTTCACCGCCATATCATCATCACTTTACTCTTTTCACTCTTCAACTTCAACTCTCATCCTCAAACCATCACTCTCTCTTTTACTCTCAATTTCCTCACTTTCCCACTACTTTGATTACTCTTTTAACACTTCAATATCACTTTTACTTTCTACCATCTTCACTTCCCGTGTTCCCTTCTCGCCCTTTTCTCTCTGCCTCTTCTTCCTTCTCTGCGACTTCGGTTCGGCCAGCGACAGTGAAGTTGGGGAAATTGGAAGCAACTTACAATGGTTATGGATGTCGGGAAAGTACAAGGAGATTGGGTTAGCCTTAGGTGAGTTTCTTTTCCTATTTTCCTCTCTTCTTGGCCGATTCAAGCGAGGTTTTTGGGAAAGGGTTATGATTAATCCAAAATTTTAGGAGTTTTCACACCCATTTAAATGAAGTTTGAGCTTTGCTTTTGGTGTTGTTGTAGAGGCTTTTACAGATCATTTTGGGTTTGGCTCATTTTCTTTAATAACTCCAAGTTTTAGCACTATTTATGTATGATGTTGCGTGTATGTTGTTATGGCATCTCATTCTCTTAACTTGAATCTGTTGGTCAGCCTTTCAAAGAAAAGGAATGAAGCTATTTGTTCAAGTTGAGTCTTTATAGACTTAGTGTATGCTTTGAAAAATATGTGTTCTTTCTTTCTTTGGTTGCCATATTTTGTTTAGGTACTGCAGAAGATGGATCTGTTGGTATTAAAATATGTGCTAGAAATTCATTTTGAGAATATAAAATAAGTAGTATGTATGATTAGAAGTATAGTTTGAAGTTGGAGCATAATTTTCAGAATTTTGGGTTAGAGTTTTACATTTTGATGGTGATGTAGGAATTAGGATTTTGTGGTTTGTATGGTCAACTAATCATATGGTTTTGGAATAAGTATAAAGGACTCAAAATAATTGTTGAAGTTTCATTATTGCAGTTGAATTATTTAGGAGATGATATATGACTTGAGGTTTGTTAAAGGTATAGTGAGAACTCATGTAAAGTTGCTGTTTGGATATATGATTTGAGACTATAGGGCTGTTTTGTTCAGTCTTTCAGATTGGGAAGCTTTTGATAGTAGGATAATGTGAATAATAGTTGTTTAGTGTGATGTTGGGAGTTAGCATGATGAATTTGCTGATTAGAATTAAAAATATGGATATAAGGGAGTTTAGTTGAGAAGTTAGAAATGAAATTGCTGGTGGGATTAAATTGAGACATGAGGTAATTGTAATGGTCTAATCTTCTAAGTAGTATTTAAGTGAAATGTTTAGTAACATATAAGAATGTTTATTGAATTTATTATAATTCAGGGTTAAGACTTGAGAAACTAAGTTGGAAGCTTTTGAAATAATTAGTTACATTATGGTTCATGTAAGTTCAAATCTTTGCATATCTTGAAAACAAGTTTGGAACATATAGAATGGGCTTTCATTTCTTCTCCCTGTTTTGGCAGAATGAATAATATGGTAATCGGGATGATTTTAGTTCACTTCTTGATTAATGAATGTGATGTTTGATATCAATTTAGAATGATAATTTAGATTGTTGTGAATAAACTATGGGTATTGAAGAACTTGTGTATTTGGAGTACATGCATGAGTGTGTTTTGTGAAGTTTACATGTGTTAAAAAGTCATTGAGGGTAGTGTAGAAGATGCTTTCTTTTAATCATTTCCTTGTTTTGGTTTCTGCTTTGATTTCTGTCTAATGATGAAGTGAAATTATAATCCTTAAGGGCATGTATGTGTGAATGGAGATTTAATTGGATGAAACTTTGATGCTATGAATGTTACATGAGTGTTTGCTATTTATTTAAGGTTGTTTGTATTGTGAGCTTTCAAATAGACAATTTCTTTTGTCTGGTTTATTATGGATGATTACGTACATGTCTTAAAAATCTTAAGAGGTCTTAGGTCTTAAGGTAGACAAATTTTGAGAATCAGAAAAGATTAAGTAAAAGAGCTTAATTAGATAATGAAGAAGGTGTACTCTAGAAAGAATTGGGTAGTAATATAGGTTTGAGAGAGACGTTGATTATTATACAGCATAGTCGTTTATATCTATTAATATGTTATTATGCAACAATAGGAGAAAATGTTGGAGCAGTAAAGAGACAAGGAGAAGGAGTAATACTAATGTGCAAAGTTGAGGTAGCAGTTTACTTCATATATATATTGATTAAAGTTCTTAGATTTGCATGAAAATTATTTTTATTTTATGATTTTGATAATGTTTAATCCTTTGAGGAATATTGAGCAATATTTGATCATTATTGAGGAACATTGAGATATATTGAGAATTGTTGAGGAATATTTGAGGAATTGTTAAGTGGAGTACTCCAAGGTATAGGTGGGTAGCTCCCTCTATACCAGAGCTTATATTAAATCCTGCAGGTAAAGGTACCGCCACTATTTAGCGAATATTTTGTTATTAGTGGCTGGTCAATGAGGCAAATGAGGCCCCAGCATAGGCTGGAGGGATTATTGTTATCATTTTCATGAAAAAGGGTATATTTATGTTTATTATGATTATTATATGCATGTATACGAAGTAAACTGGTTTAACTGCTGTTTTTCAGAGGCTCGAGGAGCTGGTGAGAAGGTGGAAATAAGGTAGGATGTTTTTAGAGTGTTTATAAGGAAATAGCAGGGTAGGAACACTATGTAAATATTTTTGGGATAACTGTATGAAACCTAGAAATACTTTTAGTGTATATAAGCGAGTATGAGCTTGCCTGATGGTAGTTTATGATGTAAATATAAGACTTAGGATAAAACCTCAACACAGGCATTGGGGTGGTTATCTGGGGTAATCTATATTTTGTTTAAAGTATAGTAAAAGTAAATATCAATAATTAATACATATAATAATAATATAATAGTTAATAAAAGGATAGATAAGAGGAAACTATGGGATATTTTTAAAAAGTATGAAAGTAATTTATTTTATTTTGATAAATAAATAGCTAGAAATATATTTTGAAAAGAAAAGTTTTAAATTATTGATATTTTTGGGTCTTTTACAATAAGAAAAGTATTTCAAAATTTATTATAATGATATAGTATAGTAGTAAAAAGTCAAGGTGTTACATTGAGTACTTTGCTCTGTAGTTAGATATTTATAGATACCATAGAACACTTTTAGTAAATCTTAGGAATCATTATGATACTAATAGGTAAAGAGGAAGTAAATGTTCATAGGTGGAAAACCAAATGAATAAGAGTGTTAGGTGAAGTTGATAGGATATGAAATCTTCAGTATATAGTAGCTAATGAGGTTGAAAGAGGGATGTCTTAGCAAATGAAGTTAAAAAAAAAATGGAGTGAGATCTAGAATAATTGAGTTAAAGATTAGGGTAAATGAAAGTAAATAGTTTATTGATCAGAGGATTATTTAAGTCGGAATTGAGACTTTAGTTATTGTTGAGATGATGGAATGAATTTGAATTTACATGTAAGAGATGTTGAACTCAAAGTTATAGTAAATACTATAGGTTTGTGAAGTTTCTAGAGCCTAGAGATATTCTTATTAGGTTTTGAATAAAGGGAAGGTGTGATTTTGAGAAGTAGATAATATTGGTGTGAATTATCAAGTCAAAGTGTTGTGACATTAAGTAGATAAGATGCAGTGAAGGCATACAAAAATATTATTAGAAAAATCTAAACTTTAGAGATATGGCTATCAAATAAATAGTAAATAATGAAGGGTTGATAAAAAAAATTAATAGAGGATTGCTGAAATAAGGATTCTTCTTTGGGGTCTCGAATATAATTATGATCCGGACATAATCATAGTCGAGGCATCATTGAAGACCTTGTAGGATAAGAGAAGGAAAGCAAGGAATATATAATTAAGGAGAATATTTGGGAACTTTAAGGTTAAAAGGGAAGTATTAAATAATATGCTATTTTTCTTGGTTAAAGATTATTGGAATCATTTTGTGGATGCGAAAGATTGGAATTTTCTGCGGACTATGGTTTATATTTGATATTTTAATGATTTGGTGTATTATGGAGATTTGAGGAAAAGAGAGTTACATGTTAAATGAGGAATGAATGAGTTATTTTAAGAATCTGAAGGATCATCAAAGTTAAGTACATTTGTGGAAATTGGATGGTGTTTTTGTTGATATATGTTGGTATAAATCATATTAATTAACATTATGCGGTGAAACCCTGAAAGAAAATGTGTTATTGAGAAATATTAAGTGTAAGAATTAGATGTAAAAATGTGGATTTCTATGTTTTGTTTCTGGTTCGATATGAGATTCTATCATTCTAGTATTGTTAAGTTTTCCTTGTATGTTATTTTGATTGGATGTTTAAATGGGTTTGAATATTATTGTAGTTCAATGTTGCAAATCAGATTCGTTTCTTGATATCTAGACTTGGTACTAGTTGTGGAGTGCATTAAATTTGTGTGGTTCTTATCTTAAAAAAAAATGGGAAATGTAAATATTTTGTGGTATGATGGGTAATGTTAGCTAAAAAGTTTGGTTAAGTAGGGAAAGTAGTTTCTTGAGTTTAATATTCTAAAGTGATAGTGATTGATTCTCATCCATATAAATGAGAGGTTGTTGGGGGGTAAAAGTGAGTGATAAATTTCAAATTCAAAAATTGGAAATTTGGTAAGTATAAAAAGGAGGTTTACTGTATTAAAGTGAGGAATTGTTCAATTATTGTAATTTTAAAATATATAAGATTCATGCTGAATTATATTTTTATTTTTCATGGTCTATGATTGTCTTAGTTGGAATTTGGTGAGTCAGATAAGAGAGCGAGTTGATTGATTTGTGTAAAGGTAAGAGAGAGAATGATACTTCTTTGTGATAGATGAATCTATGACTTGATGCATGATTTGTGTGATGTTTTATAATTAGTAACAGATTTAGAAATCAAAAGTCGTGTGAGAGAAAGAGTAGGAATTTGTCAACATAGGCATTTTATCATAGATTTCTTGAGATTTTATAAATTATGTTGCAGTTATTGTTCAGGGAACGAGTAGTAAAGAGCATAGATAAGTTAAGATATATACATTTAGTTCAAAGAGAGTGTATAATTTTGTTCTAGGCTAGCAATTTGAGATTTAGGACTAGTTACAATTTTGTACGAATTAAGATGGATAAAGTTGTGCTTAAGAAAAAAAAAATAAAGAAGAAGAAAAGATTCAGGACAAGATGAGAATTCAGTGATGCTTAAGGTTATGTGATAATCTTGCACATCTAAATTAAGGTATTTTATGAGATATGACTATTGCTGAATTGAAAATTTTTTTTTTTAATTTCTTGATATTGAAGATTCAGTTTGTGTTATTGGGGTTCAAGGAGTCCTTATACTTTATAGAGACAATAAGTTGATTCAAATATTTTTGAAGTTGTTAGGTATAAAGGAACATAAAACATTGGATAGTATGTTATTGTAGTTTTGAGGATTATATAATAGTGGCGCTATTTGAGGCTAAAGAAATACTCTAGATAATGGAAGGTTTGTAGAATGAATTTCCGCTCTTTGTGATCAAAGTGACAAGTGTTAGATATGATTTAAGCTAGTGATTATAGAATTTCAAAGTTAAAATTTTAGGAATGTGAACATGACATAGATAGAATTTATATAGTAGATTGTAAATACTGAGGTAAATTATTATTCTAAGCTATAGTTAAGGTTCAAGATTTCAAGAGGTCAAGCAAGTGACCTAGAGTTTCAAGGATAAGAAGTAGGCAAAATTGTAATATCAAATTTAGGAGTTTTATATTTGGTGGTGTGATTTTAGGAATACAAGAAAAAGTGCAAAGATGTGTTCTTGAATAAGGGTTAAAAGAGAGAGAGGATCCTTACTGGTTCTAGAACGGGAGATCTAAGAAGTTTTGTGGTGTTTCTTATGAAACTTAAATTGTGAAGAATAGATTAGAGAATCAATAGATTTTTAAATGAATTGTTAAAGTTATGGATAACTTCCTAAAAGAATTAAGATATGGTTATTTGTAAGAAAGTGAATTTCAAATTTCTCCATCTAGGATAATTAAAGAAGTTTAGATGTCATAGTCTAAGATGTCCAAGATATGGTTTATTAATGATGGGAATGTATTAATGTTAACTGGATGTGGGCTATCTATTTAATGATTATATGATGTGAAGTTGGTTAGGGGTTGTATTGATAATTTATGATATAAAGATTTCTTTGAAGACAGTGGTACAAGAGACTTGGATAGATAGCTTGCACAAAGTACAGGTACATATGATTATAGCTCAGAGGAGAAAGTTATATACATCATTTTTGAGAAGCATTCTTAAAGCCTTCAGAATTATATGATCAAAAGTTCAAGGTGCGTTTTAGATGGGAACTATAGAATGGTGATAACTTGGTTTGTAGGCAAAGTTTAATCTGATATGATAGATACTCTTCTTAGATTCATTTAGAGCATGAACATTACTATATAACACGTACCCTTGTAGAGAAGATATTATATCAAATCAATTTTAGGGAAGAAAATCCCCTAGATTTTTCCTAACATAAATATATGAACCTTGAGATATTCAACAGTTTTTGGACCTATGATTTAAGTAAAGGAATATGTATTTTATTTTGATATGTAATTTGGAATATTTCAATTTCATATAATGAGATAAAGCCTAGTTTATTGTGGGAACCAAAGATTGGTGATGCTGGAATTTGATTGGAAGAATTTGTAGAAGGAATTAGAACATAATATAAGGTTTAAAGTTTGTCATGTGGTTAGTTTTAAAGTATTGTGGTCCCCAAGCTTAGTAAACTATGGAACTTGGGATGGGTATTTATGAAAAGAAATTATAGATGTGTTCAAATTGGATCTTGTAACAGTATTAGAAAATAAATAATTTTCAAGAATGAAGCATTCAATAAGAAGTTGGGATTTCTAAATAAGTTAGAGTTAGTTTTATGATCTGAAGATAGTTTTATGATCTGAAGATAGTGTCATTGAAGCATTCAAGAATGAATCATAAATTTTGAAGATATCTAGTCTAGTTTTAGTGCTGAAGGGGATCTTAAGAATGATTTAAGGATGATTTTAGTTTACTATCTGCGCACAAAGTAAGCTTGATTTGTAGTAAGTATTTATGATTGCTTAAATGCTAAGTGATGAGAATAGAGGATCATGCTTGCGAAGACTGATTGTTTGGAATATTTATTTAATGTGTTGATTGAAGTCTTTTTAGGAGAATTAGAAGGAGTGGCATTTTGATAATGGACATTGGGAATTTTAAAAGGTGCAAGAAGTTGAGGATCTAGTTAGTGATAAATGAAAGATGATTAACTGGAGTGAATAATATTTATGCTCCAAACGATTTTTCTTTTTATAAATGATGGAAACGATTTCTGAGTTTATAGGAGTATGAGATTTTATTATAGTGGTTGTTTGGAATAATTACAGATAAGCACAAGGTTATGGATGATTATTTAGTTAGGGATGGATGAGAATGAAGACTTATAAATTATAATAGTGCAATGGAAATTGTGTTGTTTTAGGATCCTAAGTGAAGAGCTAATAGATTAAGGTTTACAGTAAATACAAGAGTGTTTAATAAAGATGATAGGAAGTATGTTGTTAAAATTAATTTGTAATTTAGCTTAAACTGATTTTCATGATGTTTTCTTTTGATATGGGGAAAAATATATGTTTTGCTAAAAGTAAATAGTGAGGACTCGTAAGTTCAAATTACTGTCTTGAAATAGGTTGCATGCTTTTGTTAGAATCAGAAAAATTATGATTATATAGAATCCTCTCTTGATTATCATTTTATATTTCATGAAATTATAGTTTTAGTGCTTTTATATGACTGATTGTAAATTTCCTTTTTTATTTTCTCTTATTTTCCTATTACTCTTTCTATGGATCAAAAGATGGATGGGAAGTCAAGCGGCTTAAATTTAGTAGGATAAATTGTTAAAATGGTATTCAAAATGAGGAAATGATACCATAACATATGATTCAAGGTAGTCTCTCTTAATTTCGAGGACGAAATTATTTTAGGGGGAGAGAATTGTAACACCCCAAATTTCTATAAGAATAAATAAGGCAATATTTGGAATCTTTGGGTATTGTTTAATATTTAGGAAATTTTAGAAATAAATTTGGGAACTAAAACATATCTAGATAAATCATATTAGGACTCAAAATATCCTCCAAAATTCAATCTCACCCTCTTCAAATCCATCATTATCTTTATTCAACCACATCCATTCAATTCAATTAATAAAATATCTCTAATTTTTATTTAATCTTATTTCTTCAAAATTTCCCATCCACACCTTTAATCATATGAATACCATGGTCCATCATCATCTTCACCGCCATATCATCATCACTTTACTCTTTTCACTCTTCAACTTCAACTCTCATCCTCAAACCATCACTCTCTCTTTTACTCTCAATTTCCTCACTTTCCCACTACTTTGATTACTCTTTTAACACTTCAATATCACTTTTACTTTCTACCATCTTCACTTCCCGTGTTCCCTTCTCGCCCTTTTCTCTCTGCCTCTTCTTCCTTCTCTGCGACTTCGGTTCGGCCAGCGACAGTGAAGTTGGGGAAATTGGAAGCAACTTACAATGGTTATGGATGTCGGGAAAGTACAAGGAGATTGGGTTAGCCTTAGGTGAGTTTCTTTTCCTATTTTCCTCTCTTCTTGGCCGATTCAAGCGAGGTTTTTGGGAAAGGGTTATGATTAATCCAAAATTTTAGGAGTTTTCACACCCATTTAAATGAAGTTTGAGCTTTGCTTTTGGTGTTGTTGTAGAGGCTTTTACAGATCATTTTGGGTTTGGCTCATTTTCTTTAATAACTCCAAGTTTTAGCACTATTTATGTATGATGTTGCGTGTATGTTGTTATGGCATCTCATTCTCTTAACTTGAATCTGTTGGTCAGCCTTTCAAAGAAAAGGAATGAAGCTATTTGTTCAAGTTGAGTCTTTATAGACTTAGTGTATGCTTTGAAAAATATGTGTTCTTTCTTTCTTTGGTTGCCATATTTTGTTTAGGTACTGCAGAAGATGGATCTGTTGGTATTAAAATATGTGCTAGAAATTCATTTTGAGAATATAAAATAAGTAGTATGTATGATTAGAAGTATAGTTTGAAGTTGGAGCATAATTTTCAGAATTTTGGGTTAGAGTTTTACATTTTGATGGTGATGTAGGAATTAGGATTTTGTGGTTTGTATGGTCAACTAATCATATGGTTTTGGAATAAGTATAAAGGACTCAAAATAATTGTTGAAGTTTCATTATTGCAGTTGAATTATTTAGGAGATGATATATGACTTGAGGTTTGTTAAAGGTATAGTGAGAACTCATGTAAAGTTGCTGTTTGGATATATGATTTGAGACTATAGGGCTGTTTTGTTCAGTCTTTCAGATTGGGAAGCTTTTGATAGTAGGATAATGTGAATAATAGTTGTTTAGTGTGATGTTGGGAGTTAGCATGATGAATTTGCTGATTAGAATTAAAAATATGGATATAAGGGAGTTTAGTTGAGAAGTTAGAAATGAAATTGCTGGTGGGATTAAATTGAGACATGAGGTAATTGTAATGGTCTAATCTTCTAAGTAGTATTTAAGTGAAATGTTTAGTAACATATAAGAATGTTTATTGAATTTATTATAATTCAGGGTTAAGACTTGAGAAACTAAGTTGGAAGCTTTTGAAATAATTAGTTACATTATGGTTCATGTAAGTTCAAATCTTTGCATATCTTGAAAACAAGTTTGGAACATATAGAATGGGCTTTCATTTCTTCTCCCTGTTTTGGCAGAATGAATAATATGGTAATCGGGATGATTTTAGTTCACTTCTTGATTAATGAATGTGATGTTTGATATCAATTTAGAATGATAATTTAGATTGTTGTGAATAAACTATGGGTATTGAAGAACTTGTGTATTTGGAGTACATGCATGAGTGTGTTTTGTGAAGTTTACATGTGTTAAAAAGTCATTGAGGGTAGTGTAGAAGATGCTTTCTTTTAATCATTTCCTTGTTTTGGTTTCTGCTTTGATTTCTGTCTAATGATGAAGTGAAATTATAATCCTTAAGGGCATGTATGTGTGAATGGAGATTTAATTGGATGAAACTTTGATGCTATGAATGTTACATGAGTGTTTGCTATTTATTTAAGGTTGTTTGTATTGTGAGCTTTCAAATAGACAATTTCTTTTGTCTGGTTTATTATGGATGATTACGTACATGTCTTAAAAATCTTAAGAGGTCTTAGGTCTTAAGGTAGACAAATTTTGAGAATCAGAAAAGATTAAGTAAAAGAGCTTAATTAGATAATGAAGAAGGTGTACTCTAGAAAGAATTGGGTAGTAATATAGGTTTGAGAGAGACGTTGATTATTATACAGCATAGTCGTTTATATCTATTAATATGTTATTATGCAACAATAGGAGAAAATGTTGGAGCAGTAAAGAGACAAGGAGAAGGAGTAATACTAATGTGCAAAGTTGAGGTAGCAGTTTACTTCATATATATATTGATTAAAGTTCTTAGATTTGCATGAAAATTATTTTTATTTTATGATTTTGATAATGTTTAATCCTTTGAGGAATATTGAGCAATATTTGATCATTATTGAGGAACATTGAGATATATTGAGAATTGTTGAGGAATATTTGAGGAATTGTTAAGTGGAGTACTCCAAGGTATAGGTGGGTAGCTCCCTCTATACCAGAGCTTATATTAAATCCTGCAGGTAAAGGTACCGCCACTATTTAGCGAATATTTTGTTATTAGTGGCTGGTCAATGAGGCAAATGAGGCCCCAGCATAGGCTGGAGGGATTATTGTTATCATTTTCATGAAAAAGGGTATATTTATGTTTATTATGATTATTATATGCATGTATACGAAGTAAACTGGTTTAACTGCTGTTTTTCAGAGGCTCGAGGAGCTGGTGAGAAGGTGGAAATAAGGTAGGATGTTTTTAGAGTGTTTATAAGGAAATAGCAGGGTAGGAACACTATGTAAATATTTTTGGGATAACTGTATGAAACCTAGAAATACTTTTAGTGTATATAAGCGAGTATGAGCTTGCCTGATGGTAGTTTATGATGTAAATATAAGACTTAGGATAAAACCTCAACACAGGCATTGGGGTGGTTATCTGGGGTAATCTATATTTTGTTTAAAGTATAGTAAAAGTAAATATCAATAATTAATACATATAATAATAATATAATAGTTAATAAAAGGATAGATAAGAGGAAACTATGGGATATTTTTAAAAAGTATGAAAGTAATTTATTTTATTTTGATAAATAAATAGCTAGAAATATATTTTGAAAAGAAAAGTTTTAAATTATTGATATTTTTGGGTCTTTTACAATAAGAAAAGTATTTCAAAATTTATTATAATGATATAGTATAGTAGTAAAAAGTCAAGGTGTTACAGATATCATTTAGTTGAAATTTTCATATATTATATATGGTGTTATTATATTGAAAATAGACTATATATATATATATATATATATATATAACAACACATGCATACAATTATTTTTATCAAAATTTTAAATCAATATAACATAACCGGTTTCAGCTAACAAAGAATTGATTCGACTATGCGAAGAGCTACTAATTTTACAATTTCAATATTATAGAAACAATGGGTGGAAGAGAAAAATATATAATAACTTACTCTCTGTCAACTTCTTATATCTTAGAGTTTAGACCCGTATATCTTGTTAGGAGTACTAATTATTAATGACTAAGGAATAAATAAATTATGTGTCACATGAACTTTTGCAAGTTTATTATGTAATACCCCTCGATCTTCTCACAAATATAAAACTTATTTAGAGAAGTGAGTTTCTTCTTAAATATAATATATATAATTTTTTTTCACATTTTCTCTACACAATCATATTAATGCACATCAACAATTAATATTCACGAACATGAGATAAGAATATAGGTAATTGTTTTGTTTGTATAATATAATTTTAATTAATTTAATTAATATTTGCATATAATAAAGTACTTTGTTCCTAAATATAAGATCACTTCCCCTAACTTGATTAGATGAAGGACGATGTTAGCTAAGTTAATTATTAACACATGATATTATCAATTTATCCTAATCATACACCTTTATCCTGCATTGTCTCTCTCTTACTTGTTATTATTGATAAGCATTATTAGGGTTAACTTGAGAGAAAGTTAGGAAAAAATAGAAAATGATTTTATATTTAAAAATAAATTGAAATTAAAGTGATCATAAATTTAGGAACAGAGGGAGTAGATATTATATTTAAGAACAAATGTAGTAATTTTTATTAGGGGGCCAATGAGAATGGTGGCTATCATGCCCTACCCAAAGGGCTGGTTCGAACCAATCGATTGAATCAAAAAATTGGGCAACGAAGACAATTAGCATATGCATGCCTCACTCAGATGGTGGACAAAAAAGCTAACATGATGCTCATTCATTTTTGGGAGAAATAAAAGTAAATCCTATCGAAGGGAATTAATCGCAATCATGTCTCTTGAAATAGTTAATTTACATTGAAGCCCCTACTGACATGCATGATGATATCAAATCGAATGTGTAGGGAATTGTACAATTGTGAATGTTCAATGGAACCTAGACCCTATTTGTGAATTTATTCTCCACAGGTGATGCTGAACAAAATCCATAACATCCCACTCCCCTCAATCCCACTAGAAGAAAAATATACTCAGTGAAAGCATGATGATATTTCAAAGCACATAGCAGTTCTTGAACACACTATAATTGAGCATCATCTTTGACCATAATGTCTAAAGCGGCTTGGAATCATTAAAGGTGGGCCTTGAATAATTTTGTTGCAACTAAAGAAGCATTATATGGTCGTCACCAAGGTGCCTCCCCCCTCTGCACCATTTTTGAAGCTGAACTAGAATCTCTAGAGCATCTCTTTTTCAAGTGCCCATGGACTAATTGATGCTACCAAAATTTTGATAAAAATATCCGCAAGTGTACGGATCGTATTTTAGTAAAGTGGTAAATCAAGGTCGATCCCACAGAGACTCAGACAATTAATAACTAGGCATTAGATCTCTTATTTTCATTCAAGTTGAGTAAACAAGAAAATTTGATTTTAATTACCTAATAGCTAAGAAAATAAAATAAAACAAATATTCACACAGATGAAATTCACGAGTCAAAAGAACAACCTAGAGCCACTAATCCCTTATCTGTTTCTTAGATTTTATTCCCCACTAAATTAATTATGAATTAATTCAACTAGTTAATCTATAGTACTAGTGTCTTTAAATGCCTTTCGGTTTCCACCTATATCCTTGCCTAGCTTAATTACACAATGTATTGCACTAATTTACTAAGCCAATTTATTTCGGTACCGCTCTAATGTGACTATGTAGGGCTTCTAGATATATGTCTATCCTAGTCGCAAATCAGATATTAAAAATTCAATCCTACACTATTTAATCCCATGGTCTATTTAAAATTCCCTCTTTCGAGTCCAATTCTAAATTCCCTAAACATGTCTAATGATGATCAAGCACTAAACAAGTTAATCAATAATAGCAAGATTAAATAAAACTAATTGAAATTAACCATGACTAAATAGTGGGAAATAAAATATCTAAGTTACAAACAAGTTCATAGTACTCTAGGTTGTAAAAGAAATTAATCACTCATAGGTTCAAATTCAATCCCAACAAATATTGTAACTAATGAAATCATAATGATAAATGAGATCAATGAACTAAATGAAGGTACAAGGAAAGGACGAAACTGCAGCCCCTTGCCTCTCTTCTCACATATGTGATCTGTGAATATAAGGATGCTTCAATCCCAAACCAATTCAGCCGCCACGTGCTTGTCTCCTTGTCCTGCGTGTGTGTATTTGATGATGAATGATGATGATGCTCCTCCAGAAAAGACAAACTAGCTGCCTCCTTCCTTCCTTGCGTGAATTCCTTTGTAGGCTTTAGGAATTGGAAGTATTGTGACCAAACCTCCCTTTCTCCTCAATTGCATGTGTATATTTATAATAAAATAGCCCAACACCATATTGCCTTTGTCTTGCATGTTAAGTTTCTTTTCTTTCCTTTTCTTGCACATAATCAAATCCTCTCCTTCTCTTTATTTCCTTTTTTATTAAATCTGCATTCATGAAGAGAAGGAAATAGGAAATAATCACAATAACTCAATCACATAATCTCATTAATAGGAAACTTCTCATCAAAATATTTCTTTTAATATATTAAGTTTCCTATTTCAATTAAATTTCATATTTTCTAAAAGAATCACTCATATACTCTCAAATTAATTTCTTTCCAATTCACATCAAAATCATTAATTCATGACTCCCCAAATACAACAAAATATTTCCTAAAAACCGCTAAATTTGGGGAGTCATCACTAATAAATGAGTATGGTTTGGTTCTGAGTGCAAGAATTGAAGCTTTTAACACTGAAAGTTTTATGGCTTGGTGGCTCAATATTATTGTGAGTGGCAAAGTTGAAGTATCATTCATGAAATTATTGAGCTTCTCTCTGCCAAAATTGGATTTTCCGTCTGCTTTACTCCTAGGGAGGGGAAATGTAGCTGATCATTTTGCAGCTGAAGCTTATAAAGAGGTGTGCCCAATCTTGTGGGTTTATGTACCAACAACTTTTTTGTCCAACTTTCTAACTTTGGATGCTCAGAATTTAAGGGACTTTCATGATTCTTCTACCTTCTTTCTCGTTGCATTGTTTTTGGAACTGGCTAACATATCAGTTGTTGCTACTGCATTGTTTTCTTCTTTTGTTTGGTTGTTAGCTTTTCATTTCCAGTATTGTGTTCTGGAACTTGTTATGACTTTGTTTCATAATACAGAAGGAAATGTTTCAGCTAAAAAAACTATGACCACTCTTTAAAGATATATATGTGTGTGCACGCGCGCATGTATATATATGTTGATGTATTCTTTTGATCATTTGTATTTGCATCAATGAGAATTTTAGTCATTTCAAATCTGATAAATGCACTTTTAGCGGTTTTTTAACAAAATAATTATAAATGGTGAATCTATAGTTAAATCTTTACAAAATATGCTTACACTTTAACTTTTTATTATAATCATTCTTATATTTTAAAAATTAGTCATTCTTATATTCATTTAGTTATGAAGTCATTGAAAAATCTTTTTTCCATGAACAAGTCCTACCTCAAATATGTTTCAAAAAAAATACACGTGCTTGTAAAAAATGGGAGAATTAATTAGAGGTCTCATGTAAAAAAGATAATTAAGATGAAGTTCACAAGTTGTAAATTATAACTTTAAGGCTTACAATAACAACTTATGGGTCTCATATAACAATTTGTGGGACCTCATCTTAATTATGTTTTTTCTATGAAACCTTTAATTAATTCTCCCTAAAACAATCAACACTTTCCATGTATGATATATCTTCCAATATTTTTTATTTATTTATCCATTTCGGCTCTACCAGTAATCATCGAATTCTCTTCATGGGAATGTATTCCATTATAAATGAAACCTCATTACCTCTAAATAATTATCACCCCTACATATCTAAAGTCAAACTCAATACCATTGAATAAATTGAAACAACCATAGTAAACCGATACAACCATTTGGTGATACTTTTCAATGCCTTTTTATTACATTGTTCTTCTTGTTCTCTACTTTGTTTAGCTAGTCTTTTTGGTACTATGCTAACAAATACACTTTTTACACATTTAAATTAAATTTCTCACATCATAACCTAATAGATAGAGAGATCGATTGTTTTAGCGCCACAATTTTATGTTGATGAAAGATTACAATTTACTAAATATATTCCTTAATGAAAGATTACAATTGACTGGTTTGGTAAAATGAAGTCACATAAACTCCTATGGCTACTTATATATTTTTCTTCATACCTACTCAATCCAATTAATTAACTTATGTGTGATCTAAAATAATTCGTATCTATACATATAATAATGTAATTTCTCAAATAAAATAAACTTTTTACAAAATCTTTTGGAATCAAGACATACAACTGCTGTTACGTTAAAGACTAAGGTGGTGTGATAATTAAGAGAACAATGGAAATCTCAAAGTAGCACAATGCTAAGCTATATGACAAACACAGTTTCCACAATGATCCCAAAAAGAAATTTCATAGTCTAAAACAACAAATATCATCAAAGTGTTTGTTGAGGAATGCGTTAAAGGAAGAAAAAAGCTAACAAGCTTACTGCAACAGAGAGAGATAGTGGCACTCCCAATAAAGTTTCAGACCTGTTACGATTACAAAATATGATACAATTACGAATAGTTGTTCCTACTCCTCCTCCTCCCCCTCTTCTTCCTCCACGTGTTGTTTCATATACTTCATGCTTCTTCAGGCTTTCATAAATTGATCCATCTGTAATTGACAATAGTTATTAAAACAATAAACAAACAAGCAATAAAAGAGATTAATTTAAAGTGCTTAAGTTGCTAAGATATTTAATAGAACCCTCCAAGTAGATTAATTTGATGTTGTAAATGCAAGGGCTAAATTGTGAAATTGAATAATAGTGTTTAATAAAGATATTGATTAATTAGAGAAATGTCCACTTTAGCTTAATGTAACAGTTTGGAAATGCAGGGAAGAGTTAGTTATTATTTACCCTTTTAGGGATGATTTGTGTGAGTAAGAAGTCTTAATGAGAAAATGAGCGGTGAATGATTAAGATGGCTGTGATGTGATGTGATATGTTTTTGAAGAGATTATGTCTTGTATGGCTGAAATGAGAATATAAGATAAGTAGTATGATGATTAGAAGTATTATAATGCTTAAGAACTAAATGTGCTGAACAAAGTGTGAGATGTATTGTTGTCTGAAAACTTTAGAAATAACTAAGGTGCTGTTTGTTTATATTAGTTGGGTTCAAAGAGCTGTTTTGCTTCACCTCTCAAGTTGGGAAGCTTTTGATAGTAGTATAATGTGATTAAAGTTGCTTAGATTGATGTTGGGAGTTAGCATGATGAATATTCTTGTTGGAATTTTATATTGGATAAAGGAAATGATGTTTGTGTTTTTGTGTGTTTATTTGTGATGCTTGTTTGATAATTGTTTAACGATGAGTATTGTATTTCTTAAAGAATCTCTAAATTTTGTTAAGAAAACTATGAATATGTAAATAGCTAAGTCATTAGAATTTAAACAGATTAGTGAATATAAATAAGGGGTTGGGTAACATCGAGTTGAGGATGGAGAGAGAGACGTTTAATATGTATATGGATATAAAGGATTGATGAGTAGTGTTAATTATGTGAAATCAGGAGAAGCAAGGGGATCTGTTAGTTGGCAGCTGTAACATTTTGTTATTAAATCTCTAATTTAATAATAATAACACTTTCAATCCAATCATTTACTTTACTAACTATGATAGAGAAAGACTTTTCCATAATATCAATAACACTATCATAGTTAGAAAAGAAATTTCTAATAATTTATATGCATTATCCATGATAGAAAAGAATTTCCTAATACAATGCTAATACTATCATGAATAATTAATGACTAACCATGTTAGTAAGGATTCGCCTAACATGGTTAGAAAAAGAAACACATATCAATCAAAATCAGATGCCTTAACCATGTTAGTAAAGGATTCACCTAACATGGTTAGCAAGGAAATCAAGCAAACTACATAAAAGTTAACCATATCAGAGCGGGGCCCATCTAACATGGTTATATAAAGAAATCATGTCGTCAATATTTTATATAACCATGTTAGGAAAAGGATTTCCTAAACATGGTTACTCCGAAACACCTATACAAATAATTATATCAAAAACAAACATTTGATTTAAACATGTCAACATCGCAAGGCACAATCAAATTTTTTTAGCCACAATCATCTGCTACATATGTATCAGGAAAACAAGTATTGCCTTTCCATTAACAGGCAGTTGAAATAGGGATTGCCTTTCCATTATCAGGCAAATCCCTTGTACCAATAATCCTGTACGAACATTTCTGCATCATAACCCTATTCATCAAACCAATATCCCCTTTTCTCCATAAACAACCATCACACCAAATAGAATACGTAGCATAGCTACAACTATGACATTTGTCATAGTTACACCTTAACTATCAATAACCAGACGACAAACCAGCACAAACAGCTAATACAATCATCCAACAAATCAAACATTCACAATAATACAACAAATGCGGAAGCTGCTGCAGCCTAATAAATGGCAATATATATATATTCCTTATAGATCACCTCCGGCCTACTCGTGTGGGCCGGCCGATCCTTTCCCTTCCTCTCTGCTTCCCTCTCTGAGCATGATCACCTGTAAAAATAAAGGGAAATGGGTGAGACAAAACTATGTCTCAGTAATCACCACTTAACTCACTGTGAGACCCAAAAGTGGGGTAGTGGAGTGTCTACAGGGTACCACAGTTTTCAAAACCTGCATAAACCATGTAATATATACATATATATATATATACAGAACAGATACATTCATCTCTCAATAGGCAAAAATTGTCACACCCTAAAATTCTATAGCGTGACCGGCACGAAGTTTAAGATATCTAAACTTCGTAAGCCCTTTAATGTTTATTATGGACATATTAAACATAAATTTCTTTATAAAAAGTATTACCAAACATTTAACATTCCAAGCATTTGGCTATATCATTTTCACCTCAATGCATATAAAGGTAATTACATCAGATAAATGACTGTCTAAGTAACTATTACCTACAATACCTAGTCACATTTAACTTCCATTGTCATAAAGCATGAAGTGTAGTTCCACATTCTTCAATCTGAAATACAAAGTACTATATAAATATGTGCAATCTCATTACATGCCTTTTTATTTAAATCCACTGAAGATAGGAAAATAAATAGATAATATAAATTTGACCAAAAATACGATAAACAAAGATTAGAAAATAGAAATTTCAGTTTATTATCATCATACTTGTAGTTGAGAAGTATAGGAACCCAAAAGGGCAAAATGCGCATCACATAAAAAATATAATCCCTTTCAAGTATTACAAACTCCATATGAAAACTCATTATGAAAAACTTGTTTTCTATAGAGGAACTGACACGCAGCGAATAACAAGCGCAGCACAGAGGCCACGAAACAAGCGCAGCTCAAAATCTACAAGTCAAACGCAACCCGAAGGCCACGAAAAACTAGCGTAGCTCGAGACTACGAAACAAGCGTGGACACACAGTCACACGAGGGTAAATAACCAAGCGTGACACAAAGTCACGAAAACAAGCGTGGCAAGCCACGAAACAAGCGTGACATGAAGTCACGAAACAAGCGTAGCTCGAGGTTACGAAAACAAGTCGAGCGTAGCTCAAGACTACGAAAACAGTTCAAGTGTAGCTTGAGACTACGAAAACATTTCAAGCGTAGCTCGAGTATACGAAAACAGTTCAAGCGTACCTCGAGACTACGAAAACAGTTCAAGCGTAACTCAAGTCTACGAAAACATTTCAAGCGTGGTAAAACCACGAAACAAGCGTGACACGAAGTCACGAAACAAGCGTAGCAAAGCTACGAAACAAGCGTGACACGAAGTCACGAAACAAGCGCTTTGTGTCTAGTTCCTCAAAAACGTTTACATAGTAATAAATAAATCAATTTGAAATCAGATATCAAATCTCATCGTCCATATGACTTCAAAATGTTTTGAAAGCATGCTTGATGCTAATATACCAAACAATAACAAATATTCTAGGAAAACGATATCTCTTAATCAAATAGTTTATAATAAAATACTTCAGTATGAAATTTCACCTCAATACCTTTAAAACTTTGAAATCAGTTTTTATCCATAAGCATAAAATATATTTTGAACAAATATAATAGAGAATAAAAGAACATAATAAATTCTTTAATCATACAACAAAGAAAATATAAATTAGTTGGCAACCCTTATCCCACCACCCATGCCAAGTGGAAATATATGCATCTGTCGCAATCCTTTCCAATTCCAAATTTGCTACTTAAGCATTAACAAACAAGTAATTCACATCTTCAAATCCACAAACAATAATTCATGCCTTTCCTTCAAGTTCAATTTTAACATCAGCATCATCTAAAGTTAAAAATTAACACACTCTATCGATCACAAGGATGAATCCAAACTAAAACTAAAGTGAAAACCACTACTTTCTAGTAAACTTCAAAACTTAGCAATTTCTAACTTAGTAATCACATCACAACTTCGCCAATTCCCTCAAAAGAAAATCAAGATAAGCAGTTGAATACCCTACTTGTGACCAATTCATAAATACAAAATATCATTTCTACATATTCTTAAGCATCAGTATCATTAATCAATTCACTCATTGAAATGTGTCAAATATGGGAAATATATGTATCAATTCTCTTCATGTAACGCCTAGTATACTTTATAAATTCCACATCCCAAGTAAGCAAGTCCTATTTAGCTTAAGGTCATAAACATTGCACTCACATCTCATTCTACATTCGGCCATACAAAGAAGAAGGAAAGAGAATTCATTTCCTATATTCCAAATTCAACATACAAGCTTCAAAACACCTAATCTCACTTCATAAATTACCTTCCTTAATTTTTTCCAAATTATATCCAGCTGAAACAATAAAACTGCAGAAAAATTTATAAATGCACATATGCACTGCCAAGATAAGTCTTCAAGAAAAATGGATTTGAAACCAAAACCTAATGCTCACATTTGCCATGAAAAATCAATAAAGCTTGACTCCAATTAACCAATTCTTAAAATTATCAAAATCAGCAAAAGAAATGCCACTTTTGCAGCAACCACTTTCATTCATTCACAAATCAAAATAAACAACTTATTTACCTTCCTTTCCTTTCACACCCATGAGTGCATTCCAAAAATCAAAATATAACATACGACTAACATAACAATTTCTCACGGCTTATCCTTCTCAAATCTGAATTACATCATTTTTATATCCCCTTCAATGCCAACATCAAAACACAAAATGAATCTATTAACATATGGAAAGAAACAAGAATTATATAACAATTTCAAACCATCTAGAGCTTTGACATGCAAGCAACCAATTGATTTATAGTCAATGTTACCCCACGAAACATAAATTTCATTACTTTTTAACTTACAACTTCTAATATCTAATTAAATCCTTCCATAATCCTCATGAGTCAAAACTCTCATTCAATAACATACAAGTATAACTAAATGCCTTCATATCATATCCCAAAAACAAAATCCACTTTGATTTCCTAGCTCTAACCATTAAAAAAAGCAATCCCACAATTTCTAGTTGTCAGTAAACCTCAAGCATCAAAGGGAATCAGAGTGGATAATCAAGTTCCATTAGCCATTCTTTTACTTTATACAAATCTTATAACTAAAAACTTTTCTCAAGAGAAACTCATATCCTACATCACATCTGCATAGCAAGTGAATATCATCAAACATGACACATACATCATTTCAAAATAAACACACCTTTAAAAATTCATATGCATGACCTTCTATCACTTTTCTACTATCATTTAATCAAATATGAAAACCACAAACCAGTCCAAATTGAAACCTTTGAGTAACATAATCTGAATTTTGTGAAAATAACTAAAGCTCAATACACTCATGAAACCAATTTGACAAACCATGTCATTACTTTTACACTTGACTCCTATGAATTTTTAAATAACCCATTAATATCTCAAATACATTTGGAACACCTTAAGTCACCTAGCAAAATCCTTAATATCCAAGCAATTCCTTTTCTTAGACATTTTATCAAACACGTTAAGTGCATTCCAAAATCAAATGATATTATTAATCTTTTCCACTATCCCTTTCTTGCCAATATGGTTCAGCATTCATTTATATTTTTTTTTTCAAGTATGCTACAACGAATTTTCAGCTTCTCTTAGACCTTTTTAACAACATTTTGAGTGCACTCATAACCCAATGATATCATTATATAGGAAGACATTTAAACTACACATGCTCAAACCAATTTTACCCTTATAAAATAAGACAAGACAAGAAAGAAAATTAGTTGTTGCTGCCACTCTTACCCAACAAACATGCTCGATTAAAAAAAATTGAAACAGCAAAACCAACAATCAAATCCAAGAAAAAGTTGTTTCACATTTCATAAATGAATGATTGGTGCTCAAATATAGTTCTTAACATATTGAAGAAGTAAGACTTCAACTCTCACCTACATGCCTCCACTAATCCAGCGCTGGACTTAAGAAGAAGAAGAAGTAGTTTGTAACAACCACCAAGTCTGATTTAGATCCTAGCAAGTTGTGAAGATTCTTCACATTCCTTCATCCTTCCTAAAAATCGAACAGATAAAAATCCCCCTCCCAAAAATGACGATGCAGCAGCAATAAGAAGGGTCAAAGGTGTTTGAATTCTAGAATTTTCCCTTCCCAAGTCGGTGAATCCGAAGAGGAGAGGAAAAATCTGAATAGCTCATTTTTATACTCCTAAGGGTAGTTTGGTAATTTCCTCTCCTTCAGAAAAATGATAAAAACTTCATTAACCCTAGTAGAGTTCGAACCCAGCACCCCTTGTTGGAGGGGATAACATGACACACTCAATTTCCACTTAACTAGAAGCTCAAGTTTGCAGAGGACTAAATCACATATGAAAATAAATCTCTTTTGTTTTGATAAAGATGAAAATAATCTCTAATCAAGTTTAATTTATAAAAATTTAAATCAAAACACCAACTTATATGTTTTCACCCACCATAATGTTATCTAGGTCTTCAAGCATTTTTCATAAAATTTTTTAACTTAGAACTCAGCCTTTAACTATTCATCTTCAACTTCTATGGAAAATAGATCCTAAAATTTAATACAATTATATCTTCACTCATAAATTTATTTCTAAGTATTTTTTTTATTCGTAAATAACACCACAAGACCTTAAATAACTCCTCATTGCCTCTAATATAATTTTGGGGTGTTACAAAAATAAACGTGATTGACACTGTGCCCAGTCTCAAATCTGAAAGCATGAAAAAGGGACCACTCTAAAATGTGAAAAATCCCTGGTTCCTTTACAACCCGAGGAACCCGTATAATTAACCTATCGATTTGCGCAAATCGATGGTTACATCGGCCGACGGTACTAATAATCAGTGTCATGCAGCATACAAAAGATTTATATGAATATGTATATATATAAAGTACAGTTTATTAGAAAGGTACCCTATAGCCCACGTGTAAATATAAAGTAATCAAAACACATTTCATTTTTATATAAAGTAGAAGAGAATTTTTAGAAATTCTCAACTACCGTCACCCTCAGTATCACAGTCAGTTAAGCGTGATTACCTGTTCGAGCTCAATAACATCAAATCTTAGCAGCTATCGTCTTCCTCGTGCTCCACCCGAGTCACTGTCGTCTACAATCGTACAATGACCTACTGTTGGTCAAGACATAATATCAATGACCTAGACCTACTATTCAAACTAATTCTACAACATATATTGAAGTAATAAATTACTTCTAACATCTACAATTTTCTATATTCTTTTATACCCCACAATTCCCTTAACCATTTTATTTATAACTCCTAAAGTCTTACTTTACCATTTCACATCACTCTTGGCCAAAATTACCCCAATCATGTAAAACTCACCAAAATCACTCCATTAATATTAATTTAGCACTCAAAGTGGCTTCCTAACTCACAAGTACCTCACCACAATTCAAACACACCTTTACCTAACCAAATTCTCCTTTAATCAACACTTTAACTACCAAATTTCCTTACCAACAGCAATCCAACTAAGACAAATATTTCATCATCCTAACATAACCTCAACAAACATTTATTAACCACTAATCTTGTCACTACCTTTCACACCATCAAATCCCAACTTTAAAGCACTTTAAAGGCTAACATAATTTCAAAACAACTTACCCAAATCTTCAAGAAACACTCATTACTCTCATACCTTTCTTTTTCTCTTACCCATTTGATTATATTCCTAAAATATTTAAGTTCTCACCATTTCTCATTGTACTTGGCAACACTAACCAACAATCTAAACCCCACCAAAACCACCTTATTCATATCCATATGACAACTAAATGTGTCTCCCAACTTCACGAATTTTCCATTAACAATCCAAACATAAACTATACCTAACCAATTTCCTCTTTATCCAACTCTTGAATTAACAAACTTCTTCCTAAACATCAATTCAATCAATTCCAATGCCTTCCTAAAACCTTAGCAAGCATTTCCCAACCACCAATTTATTCTATATATCTCACATAACCAAACCATAATTTTAAAGAGCTTAAAAATATCCCCAAAATTCCAAAATAATTACCAACTTCAAGAAAACTCAAATGCCTTCAAGAAATCTTCAATTGACCACTTAAATATTTATTAATGTTTGTTTAAAGCTCCAAAAGCCCAAGCATATCAAAACCCTAACTTCAAGAGACATTTTATCCAAGAATCTAAAATCACAAATAGATAGAAATGCTTACGGAGTTCAAAAGTCAGAGGAAGAGGTAAACCTCGTCGCCGGCCGCCGCCGGCCGTGCCGGAAAATGGCCACTGAAGCAGGTAGGCCGAATCAAAGACAAAAGAGGAGGAAGAAGAAGAAAAAAAAATGAGAATAGACTTTGCAAAGAGGAAATCACTTGTAGAACACACAAAACGGCTTAATCTTACCGTTTCACGCTGTCGGCGCCGTGGCTCGCCGGAAAACGAGAAAGAACGAAGATGAAGAGTGAAGAACAGTGAAGAAGCCGCAAGGAAAGTGAGGAAATCCGAGGAGCATGCAATTTTTGTGAAGCTTGGGAGGAGAAGAACAATGAATGGAAGGTTGGGGTTGTTTTGGGAAAGATTGGAAGTGAAGGAGTGAAGAAAAATGGTGAGGAAGAGATAAGGGAGGAGTGGCCGAATGAGTTTTGAAGAGAAATGGGGTGGGGCGTCGGTTTTTAGGAAGAAAGGAGGAGGGGCTTGTTTGGATGGGAAGAAATAAGGGTGGTTTTTGATAATTATAGCCTAAACTTGCCATAGTGTACTCTTTTTAATTTAAACCACTTAAACCAGCCTCCAATCTTCTTAAACTTCATAATATTTTGAGTTTCCCCATTCTCCCATACTTCAAATTCTTCATTTGCCTAATTAGTTATCTGCATACTTAATACTTAAAATTCCAAAAATATTCCAAAATCACCGAAAATACCTAATAATTCCAAAATTCCCAATTCTCCATTTATTATTTCCCAAAACACTCTTTTAATCTTGTATTAAATTTTCAGGATGTTACAGCAGCAACGGGAAGGCAAAGAAAGTTTAGTAGCAAGTTAAAGGTAGCAGATTATTTCATATACATTATGATAAAAGTTCGTAGATTTTCATGAAAATTATTTATTTTATGATCATGATGATGTTTAATCCTTTGAGGAATATTGAGCAATATTTGAGCATTATTGAGGAACATTGAGGAATATTGAGAATTGTTGATGAATGTTTGAGGAATTATTGAGTGGAGTACTCCAAGGTATAGGTGGGTAGCTCCCCCTATACCAGAGCTTATGTTAAATCCTGCAGGTAAAGGTGCCTCCACTATTTAGCGGGTATCTCGTTATTAGTGGTAGGTAGTTGAGGCCCCAGCATTGGTTGGAGGGATTATCGTTATCATTTTCATGAAAAGGGTACATTTATGTTTATTATTATTATTATTATTATTATTATATGCATGTATACGAAGTAAACTGGTTTAACTGTTGTTTTTCAGAGGCTCATGGAGCTGGTGAGATGGAGGATATAAGGTGGGCTATTTTTGGAGTGCACATGAGGGATAACAAGAGGTTGATCGTTCGTGGACATGTTAGTGACTGCACATAGTTAAGAGAAATATCTTTGGTTCAAATAAGCAAACTAAAGTGAGCATGAGCTTGCATAGTAATTGTATTATTATTTGTAAATGTTTAAAAATAGAAATAGAATGACACCAAAATTCAGGGATTTATCATCGAGATAACTAATATTTTGATTAGAGCATAGTAATAGTGATAGTAATGATTTGTAAAACATTTTGAAAAGAAAAATTTTAAATTATTGGTATTTCAGGCTTTCCACAGCAGGAAAAATATTAGAAAATCAATTAAAATGATATAGTATAGTAGTAAAAATATTAGGTGTTACACACACTCCTCTCTCTCTCTCCCCAGCCCAACTCAACCACCTCCCCCCTTAGCCACCACAACGAGCACATCCTTTTTTGGCTTTTTTCCAATTCAAAAAGAAAGGAACCGTCAAGCACGAAAGTTTTGTACATGAAACTTTCAAAATTGTTTATTGGTCAGAATGATATTTAACCTATTTTTTAGTATATAATGATTTTTACATTTTAAAAAGTAGTCGTTTTTATATTCATTTAGCTATAAAATCACCTCTTATATTTTATATTTGACGAGTCTTTGTTTTCCATTAAAAAGTCATGTCTCAAATATGTCTTGAAAAAAATACATGTGCTTGTATTTAAAAAAAATCGTACTTTCCATGTATTTTATAATATTTTTTGTTTATGTATCGGTTTGACACTATTAATAATCATCTAATTCTCTTTGTGGGAATGTAAACCCATAATAGTTACCTCGAAATAATTTTCACCTATGTATAACTAATGTAACATCCTGAAAATTTAATACAGGATTAAAGAGTGTTTTGGAAATGATAAATGGAGAAATTAGGAATTTTGGAAATTTTTAGGAATTTTTGGTGATTTTTGGGAATATTTTTGGAAATTTTGAGTAATTAATATGCATATAATTACTAAAGAAATGAAGAGTTTGAAATATGAGGGAGTGGTAGAGCTAAAAATATTTTGAAGTTTAAGAAGATTGGAGGCTGGTTTAAGTGGTTTTAAATCAAAATGAGTACACTATAGCAAGTTTGGGCTTTAAATAACCAAAATCACCCTTATTTTCATCAACCAAACACGGCCTACTCCCTTCCTTATCAACAAATCTGACCCCCCTCCATTTTCTCGCGTGGCGTGCTCCCTCTCCTTCCCTTCACCATTTTCATTTTCTTCTTCCTCACCACTTCGGCTATCTCTCTCTCTCTCTCTCTCTCTCCAAGACCTTAAATCAGTTTTGTGTTCTTCATCTTCTCTTCTCCTCGGGTCTGTTAGCCGAGTCCGACCGGCGGCTTGCGGTGGTTTCCGGCGGCGCAGCTTTTTCCGGCGACGTGAAGCATTTAGGGAGGAAAGGTTTGATTTTTCTTGTGATTCTCATGTTGTTCTTCCTTCTTCAACTTCACAACACAATTTTCTCAACTCCCCTTTCCTCTTTCCAGTTCGGCCGGCAGCTTGGAGTTGTTTTTCCGGCGGGTTGTTTTGTTTTTTTTCCGGCGGCCGAGGGCGGTGAGAGGTTGGTGGTAGTTTTTTTTTTATGTGCTTGAAGTTCTTACTCCCTTCCAAGGTTAATCTCTCATTTTTCTTTCCTTCCGTGGCTGTTCCATGCTCAACCACCACTTACAGTGGCCGATTTCCGGCGTTTTGGACGGCGGTTGGCGGCGGTTGTGTCTCCCTTCTCATTCTTGAATTTCGTAAGCTCTCTTACTACCTTGTGATGTTGATTTGTGAATAAAGTTCCCTCTTTTAAACTTAGGGCTTTGTGAAAAATTGGAACTTCAGGATTGTCAAGCTACCATAATAATTGTTAAGTGATTAATGGAAGTTTTGTGAGGATATTAGATATTTCTTGAAGTTGGAAAATACTTTGGAATTTTGGGGAATACTTTAGGATTCTTTGGAGTTAGGTTTTGGTTATATTGTGATCTTTGGAATGTTAATGCTTTAAAATTGAAATTGAGGCATGGAATTTGAGTATTCTTGGGAGCAATTGGATTTGCTAAAGGAGATTAAGTATTTGGGAATTTTTGGTGATAGTTGTGACTCTTTCAAGTTAGGATTTTGCCATAATTAAATCTTTGGGACTTTAAACAAAAATTTGTGAATGTTTAAATGGTTAATTAAAGATTTTTGGGAAGTATTTAGGTTTATTGAAGTTGGAGATTATTTTGGGAATTGTTGGACATTTAGGGTTCTGTGGAATTGGGGTTTTGCTAATGTAAGATTAATTGAATAAAATGGTGATTTAGAATTTGTTTATTAAGGTTTGAAGAAGGCATTGAAATGTGGGAACTGATTGAATTGGTGTTTAGGAAGAAGTATGGTATTTAAAGTGTTGGGTAAAGAGGAATTTGGTTATGTAAGGATATGTTGGAGTTTGGTGGAAGGTTTGTGAACACTTTGAGTTGTAAATTTGACATTAATATGGTGGTTTAATGGTTTGTGATTGTTTTGTAATTTATGGACATTGAAACATTGAATTTGAGCAATTAAAGTGCCAAATGCTAGGAATTGAAAGGGGATTTCGAAATTTATGCCAATGGTAATAAAATAGTGATCTTTATTTGTTAGATGAGATTTGAGAGGTAAGTATAGAATGATGAAATAGTGAATAATTGGGGCAATTCAGATTATGGTGATTTTGGATGATTGGTATAGACTATTTTGACTAATGTGGGTGATTGAGAATTTAAGTGGTAAATAATTATGAACTCTTTGGATAGGAGATTTCTGAACTTGATTTAGTTTTCAAGGTGATGAAGAGTTGGAATCTCTAGGCGCTTTAATGTCTGATCAGTGCTGTGATTGAGGGTTCTTAAAGTTCATCTTTCTTGTTTTGGCTGAATTGGTAGTTATATGTTTATGGCTCAAATTCTAATTAAAACATGAGGGAATGCAATGTTATATTATTGAGGAATTGAAGGAAATAGTTTCAGTTTTAAGCTTTAAACTATTAAGTTTAGTGCTTTAATTTAAAAATCTGTTTTGTGGCATGATTTAGTAGATGAAAATGATGTTTTAGAATGACTGAAAATCTGAACAGGTTTCAAGAAATTAAGGTTAGCAAGTTTATGACGTGGAAAGTTAAATAGAAATTGGATGGGTTGTTGTTTAGTTGTAAACCTGAAAGTTCATATTTAGGAAGTGGAGTATATTGGAAGTTGATTAATGGAATTGTGAAGTGATTTGTGATTACTTTTTAGAAGACTTTTTGATAGTAGGACAAAGTGATCAATAATTGTTTAGAATTAGTTTGAATTGGTGGTCAAAGTCACTGATATTGTGTCTTGACCATCAGCAGCTCATTATGTGATTGTAAACGGCAGCGCTTCGAGTGGAGCTCGCGGATGATAATAACTGAGGATATATATATATAGTGCTGTTTTGGAGCTTGAACAGGTAATCACGCTTAACTGACTGTGATACTGAGGGTGATGGTAGTTGAGGATTTTCTGACATCCTCTTCTACTTATTTATATATATAAATAAAATGAATTCAGATTATGTTATACATAAACGTGGGCTATAGGGTACCTTTCAACTGAACTGTACTTTATATAAATTCATATTTATATATATTCTTTGGTATGTTGCATGACACTGGTTAGTTGTACCGTCGGCCGATGTAACCTATCGATTTGCGCAAATCGATAGGTTAATTGTACAGGTTCCTCGGATTGTAAAGGAACCAGGGACGTTTTCACTTTTAAAGTGCTCCCCAGGGACGTTTTCACTTTTAAAGTGCTCCTCAGGGACGTTTTCACTTTTAAAGTGCTCCCCAGGGACGTTTTCACTTTTTAAAGTGCTCCCTTTACATGCTTTCAGTTTTGAGACTGGGCACAGTGTCAATCATGTTTATTTTTGTCTATTGAGAGATGGATGCATCTATTCTGGATATATACATCGATATATTTGCAAATGTTATGTGCTGTATGCAGGTTTTGAACTGTGGTACCCTGTAGACGCTCCACTACCCCACTTCTGAGTCTCACAGTGAGTTAAGTAGTGATTACTGAGACATTGTTTTGTCTCACCCCATTCCCTTTATTTTTGCAGGTGATCATGCCCAGAGGTAGTCTGAGAGGAAGGGAAAGAGGGACCGGCCAGCTGCACTGAGTCAGTGAGTAGGCCGGAGGTACACCGTAGGGATGTATATTGCCATTTATTAGGTTGCATCCGCTTCCGCATTTGTTTGTATTGTTTGGAATGAATTGTGTTAGTTATTTCTGTTGATTGTTGGTTAGTCACTGATATTGAAAGAATGTGACAGTGGTGGTCGTATCACACACTGTTTTAATGTGTTGATTGATTATATAGTGGTGAATTGACCGTTGAGAATTGTCTGCTAATGGAAAGACAATTTCTCTTTCATGATACGAATGTATCATATAATTGTGATTAATGAAGTTTGAATGTGCTCTGTGGTACTGACATGCTTAAGTCAGATAGTAGTTTTAATGAGTTTAATTGATACAGGTGTTCTGAATAATTGTGTTAAGGAAAGACCTTTTCCTAACATGGTTATATTGTTGATTGTGATTTATTGTTGTGATGAGTGTTGTTATTTTATATAACCATGTTAGATGGGCCCCGCTCTGATATGGTTAACCTTTATGTAGCTTGCTTGGTTTCTTTTGCTAACCATGTTAGGTGAACCCCTTACTAACATGGTTAGGGCATCTAGTATTGATTGATATCGTTTTCTCTTTCTAACCATGTTAGATGTACTCTTGCTAACATGGTTAGACACCATTTGTATGGATTGTTTTGATTATGTGTTTTATTAGGTGGAAGTAAGTAGGTTATTAAGGTATTATTAGGAGGTATGTTTCAACTTGGTATCAGAGCCAGGTTTCGATCCTGGGACCTGTGGGTTATGGGCCCACAGGTCCATAACCCTGTTGGTATCAGGTCCATAACCATAAAACTGATACCAGGTTTCAACTTGGTATCAGTTTTATGGTAAACGATACCCTGCCTGTTGCATTGCATATAGAATGGCAATATATATTTCTTTTCCCTTCCCGCTGTGCATGATCCCTAACCTTTGTATTGAAGATATGTGCAGTTGAATTTTGAGGACAAAATTCGATTGGTGGGGAGAAAGGTAAAATCGCAGTAAGGATGTTCAGATGAGATTAGTGAATGGATTAGGACTGTGATTTTCTTAGGTAACATAATTTTCAAGGTAAATGGTGAGTATTGGTGAAGTGTATAGTAATTTTGATGAATCAATTCGATTCTATTGGTTTAAAGTAAATTATAGTGGGGGTGACAGGCAATACAAACGAAATTACAATTAGTAATTAGTGATTAATTAGTAGGATTTGAAAGAAATGTTTAAATTCAGGACGTTCAATTGAAACTATATTTTAGAAGAAGTGAGAGTTCAACAATAATTTTGGTGGAAATTAATTGGTTGGTATTAAAGTAAAGTGTGATTGTGTATTAAAGGATGTTTAGAAAAGGTAGGATGTCATAATCATTACTAAGGAAGTGTAGGAATCAATTGAATAATAGAAATGCGATAGTTAGATTATGTTAAGGGTGGTATGTTGGTGAACTTCGATCCAACAAGTTTCATAGAAAACCTTAAAACAATAGATAAATAAATGGATTTCTTGAATAATTTTTGTCGATATTGAGTGAAATTGACATAGCATAGGAAAGGTATGAAACCAAAGACAACCTAGATTTTGGGAATTGTGCTGACAATGAGAAAAATATAAGGATTTATTTAACATAAAGGAGATAGAGATTCAATGTATTTGAGAGATTGATAAGGAATCAGGATGTTAACTGAATGAGGATTCTTCTCGGGGGTCTCGATTATAATTATGAGCCGGCCATAATCATAGTCGAGGCATCATGAGAGACTTTATTTGGTTAAAGAAGGTAGACTTTTTGGCGAGTTGACTTCATTGAAGATAGAATGATAATATATTTGAATGTCGTGGAAAGAACTTGATTTATAAGATTATGGGAGGATTTGAGTCGATATTAGAACTAATAAGTTAAGTGAGAAATAATATGATGTTCATAGGAATTTATTAATGTTGGGAATATTGGAAATTTATGCTTTTGTGATGAGGCTAATGAGAATAATTGGTGATTCATGTGAATTTAATTAAGGTTGTTATATGAACTAGATTTTGGGACGAGAAAACATATGACTTGTAGTATTCTAAGTGTAGTTTTAGGTTCTAGATTTGTTATATAATACCTATAAGGATATGAAATAATGATGATGTGGCTAAATAGAAGGATTTGACCTTGAGCCCAATTTTGTGTTTAGAGTTGAATACTGTAGTATGCAAATGTGTTTGGTTTTGGGTTGTATGTAATTGTGCTTCATGATGGAGACATTTGAGAGTACATTTGGATTCGATTAGGCAAATCCTTGATTATGTAGAATTGGAAGTCAGGTGTATATTGTGGATTTTAGAATCTTATACTGGCTATGGGAAGCGACATTAATAAAGGGAGATTGTTGATGTTAATTTAGAAAATATAGTTGATAAGCCAAAGGTTATAAATGATATAAATATGGACTATTGTTTAGGCTCATGGATGTAACTAGGGTGAACGATTAGTATATCCAGTGATTTAAATCGATTTAGTAGGAAATCCTGAATCATGTAGATAATTGACATTTTATTACGAGTGTTTAGACAAAAGATTGGGTTGGATAGTATTAATCACATTTAGTATTAGCAATATGTGAAAAGTTGTCGTTATTCTACTAAGGGAATTAAGACGTTTCGAGTTGGTGATGGATTTTGGAAATTGTGAGCATGGGTGAGTTAAATAAATATAGAAGTTTTAGCGAACTTTTAATTGATTCATTGGAATTGAATAGAATTAAGTGAGTTAGATATGGTGGGATATGTTAAGTTAGACGAGTTAAAATAAGGAATAAATTCCTAGAGACATGTTATCTAACTGTAAGAAGTGAAGAGCTTGGAGAAGTTGGAAAGAGAGAGGGAGTAATGAAGATAATTAAAGTGTAGGCAGTTTTGATGTTAAATGGAAGAGAAACCAATTATTTGAGAAAAAGGGGAAGATGGTCGATAGGTGATTGATCGATATTGGCATAGGTTTTGAGATTTGTTCTCATCTCTATATAAGGATTTGGCAAAATATGACTATTTGGCGAGAAATATCTTGGCTAGTGAATAAAGAGTAACTCTTGTGGTCTTTTAAGTCAAGTAGTTAGACAATTAAGGTGTACTAAGATTAGCATTATGATTTAAATATTTAGAAGAAAAAGAAATGGCTTAGATTAGTTTGGCTAAGATTTGAAGTTTTCTTCCCTAATTCAAGTCATTAGGGATGTAGTGAGCAGATTAGGCTATATATTATTTCATAAGGGTTGTCTGACATAGTGAATTTTGGGGACAAAATTCCTAAAAGGTGGGGAGAATTGTAACATCCTGAAAATTTAATACAGGATTAAAGAGTGTTTTGGAAATGATAAATGGAGAAATTAGGAATTTTGGAAATTTTTAGGAATTTTTGGTGATTTTTGGGAATATTTTTGGAAATTTTGAGTAATTAATATGCATATAATTACTAAAGAAATGAAGAGTTTGAAATATGAGGGAGTGGTAGAGCTAAAAATATTTTGAAGTTTAAGAAGATTGGAGGCTGGTTTAAGTGGTTTTAAATCAAAATGAGTACACTATAGCAAGTTTGGGCTTTAAATAACCAAAATCACCCTTATTTTCATCAACCAAACACGGCCTACTCCCTTCCTTATCAACAAATCTGACCCCCCTCCATTTTCTCGCGTGGCGTGCTCCCTCTCCTTCCCTTCACCATTTTCATTTTCTTCTTCCTCACCACTTCGGCTATCTCTCTCTCTCTCTCTCTCTCCAAGACCTTAAATCAGTTTTGTGTTCTTCATCTTCTCTTCTCCTCGGGTCTGTTAGCCGAGTCCGACCGGCGGCTTGCGGTGGTTTCCGGCGGCGCAGCTTTTTCCGGCGACGTGAAGCATTTAGGGAGGAAAGGTTTGATTTTTCTTGTGATTCTCATGTTGTTCTTCCTTCTTCAACTTCACAACACAATTTTCTCAACTCCCCTTTCCTCTTTCCAGTTCGGCCGGCAGCTTGGAGTTGTTTTTCCGGCGGGTTGTTTTGTTTTTTTTTCCGGCGGCCGAGGGCGGTGAGAGGTTGGTGGTAGTTTTTTTTTTTATGTGCTTGAAGTTCTTACTCCCTTCCAAGGTTAATCTCTCATTTTTCTTTCCTTCCGTGGCTGTTCCATGCTCAACCACCACTTACAGTGGCCGATTTCCGGCGTTTTGGACGGCGGTTGGCGGCGGTTGTGTCTCCCTTCTCATTCTTGAATTTCGTAAGCTCTCTTACTACCTTGTGATGTTGATTTGTGAATAAAGTTCCCTCTTTTAAACTTAGGGCTTTGTGAAAAATTGGAACTTCAGGATTGTCAAGCTACCATAATAATTGTTAAGTGATTAATGGAAGTTTTGTGAGGATATTAGATATTTCTTGAAGTTGGAAAATACTTTGGAATTTTGGGGAATACTTTAGGATTCTTTGGAGTTAGGTTTTGGTTATATTGTGATCTTTGGAATGTTAATGCTTTAAAATTGAAATTGAGGCATGGAATTTGAGTATTCTTGGGAGCAATTGGATTTGCTAAAGGAGATTAAGTATTTGGGAATTTTTGGTGATAGTTGTGACTCTTTCAAGTTAGGATTTTGCCATAATTAAATCTTTGGGACTTTAAACAAAAATTTGTGAATGTTTAAATGGTTAATTAAAGATTTTTGGGAAGTATTTAGGTTTATTGAAGTTGGAGATTATTTTGGGAATTGTTGGACATTTAGGGTTCTGTGGAATTGGGGTTTTGCTAATGTAAGATTAATTGAATAAAATGGTGATTTAGAATTTGTTTATTAAGGTTTGAAGAAGGCATTGAAATGTGGGAACTGATTGAATTGGTGTTTAGGAAGAAGTATGGTATTTAAAGTGTTGGGTAAAGAGGAATTTGGTTATGTAAGGATATGTTGGAGTTTGGTGGAAGGTTTGTGAACACTTTGAGTTGTAAATTTGACATTAATATGGTGGTTTAATGGTTTGTGATTGTTTTGTAATTTATGGACATTGAAACATTGAATTTGAGCAATTAAAGTGCCAAATGCTAGGAATTGAAAGGGGATTTCGAAATTTATGCCAATGGTAATAAAATAGTGATCTTTATTTGTTAGATGAGATTTGAGAGGTAAGTATAGAATGATGAAATAGTGAATAATTGGGGCAATTCAGATTATGGTGATTTTGGATGATTGGTATAGACTATTTTGACTAATGTGGGTGATTGAGAATTTAAGTGGTAAATAATTATGAACTCTTTGGATAGGAGATTTCTGAACTTGATTTAGTTTTCAAGGTGATGAAGAGTTGGAATCTCTAGGCGCTTTAATGTCTGATCAGTGCTGTGATTGAGGGTTCTTAAAGTTCATCTTTCTTGTTTTGGCTGAATTGGTAGTTATATGTTTATGGCTCAAATTCTAATTAAAACATGAGGGAATGCAATGTTATATTATTGAGGAATTGAAGGAAATAGTTTCAGTTTTAAGCTTTAAACTATTAAGTTTAGTGCTTTAATTTAAAAATCTGTTTTGTGGCATGATTTAGTAGATGAAAATGATGTTTTAGAATGACTGAAAATCTGAACAGGTTTCAAGAAATTAAGGTTAGCAAGTTTATGACGTGGAAAGTTAAATAGAAATTGGATGGGTTGTTGTTTAGTTGTAAACCTGAAAGTTCATATTTAGGAAGTGGAGTATATTGGAAGTTGATTAATGGAATTGTGAAGTGATTTGTGATTACTTTTTAGAAGACTTTTTGATAGTAGGACAAAGTGATCAATAATTGTTTAGAATTAGTTTGAATTGGTGGTCAAAGTCACTGATATTGTGTCTTGACCATCAGCAGCTCATTATGTGATTGTAAACGGCAGCGCTTCGAGTGGAGCTCGCGGATGATAATAACTGAGGATATATATATATAGTGCTGTTTTGGAGCTTGAACAGGTAATCACGCTTAACTGACTGTGATACTGAGGGTGATGGTAGTTGAGGATTTTCTGACATCCTCTTCTACTTATTTATATATATAAATAAAATGAATTCAGATTATGTTATACATAAACGTGGGCTATAGGGTACCTTTCAACTGAACTGTACTTTATATAAATTCATATTTATATATATTCTTTGGTATGTTGCATGACACTGGTTAGTTGTACCGTCGGCCGATGTAACCTATCGATTTGCGCAAATCGATAGGTTAATTGTACAGGTTCCTCGGATTGTAAAGGAACCAGGGACGTTTTCACTTTTAAAGTGCTCCCCAGGGACGTTTTCACTTTTAAAGTGCTCCTCAGGGACGTTTTCACTTTTAAAGTGCTCCCCAGGGACGTTTTCACTTTTTAAAGTGCTCCCTTTACATGCTTTCAGTTTTGAGACTGGGCACAGTGTCAATCATGTTTATTTTTGTCTATTGAGAGATGGATGCATCTATTCTGGATATATACATCGATATATTTGCAAATGTTATGTGCTGTATGCAGGTTTTGAACTGTGGTACCCTGTAGACGCTCCACTACCCCACTTCTGAGTCTCACAGTGAGTTAAGTAGTGATTACTGAGACATTGTTTTGTCTCACCCCATTCCCTTTATTTTTGCAGGTGATCATGCCCAGAGGTAGTCTGAGAGGAAGGGAAAGAGGGACCGGCCAGCTGCACTGAGTCAGTGAGTAGGCCGGAGGTACACCGTAGGGATGTATATTGCCATTTATTAGGTTGCATCCGCTTCCGCATTTGTTTGTATTGTTTGGAATGAATTGTGTTAGTTATTTCTGTTGATTGTTGGTTAGTCACTGATATTGAAAGAATGTGACAGTGGTGGTCGTATCACACACTGTTTTAATGTGTTGATTGATTATATAGTGGTGAATTGACCGTTGAGAATTGTCTGCTAATGGAAAGACAATTTCTCTTTCATGATACGAATGTATCATATAATTGTGATTAATGAAGTTTGAATGTGCTCTGTGGTACTGACATGCTTAAGTCAGATAGTAGTTTTAATGAGTTTAATTGATACAGGTGTTCTGAATAATTGTGTTAAGGAAAGACCTTTTCCTAACATGGTTATATTGTTGATTGTGATTTATTGTTGTGATGAGTGTTGTTATTTTATATAACCATGTTAGATGGGCCCCGCTCTGATATGGTTAACCTTTATGTAGCTTGCTTGGTTTCTTTTGCTAACCATGTTAGGTGAACCCCTTACTAACATGGTTAGGGCATCTAGTATTGATTGATATCGTTTTCTCTTTCTAACCATGTTAGATGTACTCTTGCTAACATGGTTAGACACCATTTGTATGGATTGTTTTGATTATGTGTTTTATTAGGTGGAAGTAAGTAGGTTATTAAGGTATTATTAGGAGGTATGTTTCAACTAAAGTCAAACTCAATACCATTAATTAAATTAAAACAACCATAGTTAAATGATACAGCAGTTAATTTTCTAATGACAACATTCATCTTGTCCTCTCCTTTTGTCTAGTCTTTTGGCACTCTGCTCACAATTCACAAATACACTGTTTACATACTTCAAATAATTTTTCCAATTATAAACTAATAGACCGAGAGATTGATTGTCTCATCTCCACAAATTAATATTGATGAAAAAGTACAATTTACTACGTACCTATATTCCTTAATACAAGAGTCAATTGACTGATTTGATGAAATCAAGTCACATAAACTCCTAATACTTGTATTTCTTTTTCAACATACTCAATCCTTTTAATGAACTTATGCATAATTCAAAATGATTTGTATCTACATGTAATAATGTAATTTCTCAAATTTAATCAGCTAGTTACTTAATCTCATAATCAAGCCAATGACTCATATATTAATGACATTGGTGGTACTGCATAAGAAGATCATGGAAATATCTAAGTAGGAAATTAAAACTCTAAGCTATGTGACAAACACAAATTCTCCACAATGATCCTAAAAAGAGATTTCATTTATAAAACAACAAACTCGATCAAAGTATTAGTTAAAGGCGTAAAAGGAAAAAGAAAGCTAAGAAACTTGATGCAACAGAAAGAGATATTGTCACTTGCAACATGAATAAAGTGTAATTGCGATTATAATTATGATTATAATTATGATTACAATTTCAGAAGTGTAATCATAATTATCATCTTGGACGATAATAACTTGGTCCTCCTCCGCCTCCTCCACCTCTTCCTCCGATGCTTCCTCCTGTTGTTTTATATTTCTCACTGTTCTTCAGGCTTTGATAAAGTAATCTATCTTTAACTGAACAAAAATGACACAAATCATAAAGTTAAGAAACAAACTAGCAATAAAAAGGGATTAATTTAGAGAGCTGAAGTTTTAGAAGAAAACTTGCCTGGAAATTCTGTTTTGAAGCATTGCATATTGCTCTTGGTTACAGTGTTGTTTTCTGAGGTGGGAAGTTTGTGAAAATCTGAGGTTGAAGAAGTGGTGGCTGCTTGAGCACATAAAATGAAGAGAAACAGCACAAGAATTGTTGTGGGCACCATTTTTAGAGTCTAAGATGTAGGAAATTTGGGAGCTTCAAAGTGTCGCCTGTTGAACCAAGGAGATAAAGGTTGGGTTTAGTGGTAGTGTCTAGTAAAATTTGATGTTGTTTATAAATACATAACATAAATAAAGGATGAGTATAGAAAATTACATCTATAGTTGATATCAATCCTGTAAAATTCTTGCCAACAAATAATTGATTGACAATTTGAGAGTATGTTTATAAGGAAATTAAACTGGCCACCTAATTTTAACAATACTGCATGTAACTTATTATACGTAAATTAATAAAGAAGATATATTTGTTTTTAAAAATTAATAAATATAACATAGTATTTTAAAGTGGCTTATTTTATATCCTAAATATGTTTAAAATGTCAATTTAATACTCCCTCCGGTCCTAAATATAAGACCTAGCTAGTTGACTATTTTAAAAAATCCTATAAAAAAGCAAAATAAGTTAATTATAAATTGATTTACCTAATTTTTCCCTTAGACTAGTTTATTTTACCTATAAACTAATGAATAATCTAAAAATAAATCAAATATGTCATGATTTAATAGCCCATTTCGCAACATTAACCTCTCCAAAAAAAATTAAAGTCAATTAGGTCTTATATTTATAATCGGAGGTAGTATATATTTAGCACGGAGGTCACCAAGTCTATAGTAGTACCAAATTACCAATGATATCACATGTCAGTTTAATAAATCAATATTAGTATTAATTTCTAAGTACTATATCAATATAATACTATATGTGAGTGTGTATTTAATTTACATATATCAACATTATCTGTTGTACTTCCTCTTGATTGAAATGTTAGATACTGTTAATTAATCTATATGGATTAAAGTTTGCTAGTCAAACCATTATTATGTTCAAAAATTGATCAATTCACCGTCAATAAACTTTAGTCTAATTGGTAAAAGAGTTTGACTCGTAAATATGTGGTGGTGGGTTTGAATCTCGCCGATGTAAAGAGCTTGGTAGTAGACGATATGTAAGTACCCCTAGTGAGCCCTAGAGATATACTTTTGTTTATAAAAAATATTGATCAATTCACCTATTTATTCCTCACTAAAGAGTAAAGAATGCGACTTCAAATTTGCATTTATTATTTATCAAATCTAATAATAACCAAATATATACTTTTAAACATTGTAGCAAGTATGTTATTGGTCCACATGTTAACTTATAGTTGGCTTATTCCCTTCATTACTATAAATAAAAATTGTTCATTCCTTAAGTAGTGGGAGCATTAATATATCAATGCGTTATAATATTATGGTAAATATGTCATCCAAAAAAGAACATGCATAGGTATTAACCCATAAAACACGAGTTTAATTTTCCATGTTTTCATGGATTCTATTTTTAAATATAAAGCATTCATAAACCAACAACATGAATATAATGTTGATAATATAGATTTTTATTCCTCATAGTATATAATTCATGCAACGCAAAAGTTATATTCTAGTTTTGGAACAAGTAATGTCTCAGCACTACAAAAAATTCGGCACTTACCCGCGCGAGCATTCCGTCGTTTTTACAAAAAACACGGGTAATAAACAACATACCGGCGTTTTTTAGCCAAACGCCGGTAAGCAGCAGCCCGTGTTTTGTAGTGCAGGATACTAACTGAGTGACGGTTGGGAAAGGTTTTAAGAAAACCAAACGAATATTCTAAACCTAATGAAAAATTTAAGAGAAAAGAAAAAAAAGAAATTGGCACTTTCAGGAAGCTTTGAACAGGTTGTACAAATATGATATCATTTAGTTGAAAATTTCATATATTATGGTGCTATATATTGAGAATTAGACATTTTAATGAATTTAATATGTGTGTGTGTTATAACACATACATACAATTATTTTATTAAAATTTCAAGTCAACATTACGTACGTTTAAGCTTACAAGGAATTGATTCGACTATGTGAAGAGCCACTAATCTTTCAAACTCAATATCATAGAAATCATGGGTGGAAGTGAAAAATAATAAGGTTAAGGTGCAAATCTAGCACCCAACTGTTAGCAAAAGTGCATTGTACATAATAAAAATTTTGATTCTCATATCTACCACCTATCGATTATAAAGTGGTGCATATGTAACAACCCTGTCAATTTTGATGAGTTTGACCATAATTTATGACTTAATTAGGTCACATCACCTGTAATGTCACTACGGCATCATAATTTTCACCATTTAAGAGAATGAAAAAAAAAAGAAATTGGTACTTTCAGAAGAAAGGAAATATATCTTTGGACAGGTTGTACTAATATGATATCATTTAGTTGAAATTTTCATATATTATATATGGTGTTATTATATTGAAAATAGACTATATATATATATATATATATATATATATATATATATATATAACAACACATGCATACAATTATTTTTATCAAAATTTTAAATCAATATAACATAACCGGTTTCAGCTAACAAAGAATTGATTCGACTATGCGAAGAGCTACAAATTTTACAAACTCAATATTATAGAAACAATGGGTGGAAGAGAAAAATATATAATAACTTACTCTCTGTCAACTTCTTATATCTTAGAGTTAAGACCCGTATATCTTGTTAGGAGTACTAATTATTAATGACTAAGGAATAAATAAATTATGTGTCACATGAACTTTTGCAAGTTTATTATGTAATACCCCTCGATCTTCTCACAAATATAAAACTTATTTAGAGAAGTGAGTTTCTTCTTAAATATAATATATATAATTTTTTTTCTCATTTTCTCTACACAATCATATTAATGCACATCAACAATTAATATTCATGAACATGAGATAAGAATATAGGTAATTGTTTTGTTTGTATAATATAATTTTAATTAATTTAATTAATATTTGCATATAATAAAGTACTTTGTTCCTAAATATAAGATCACTTCCCCTAACTTGATTAGATGAAGGACGATGTTAGCTAAGTTAATTATTAACACATGATATTATCAATTTATCCTAATCATACACCTTTATCCTGCATTGTCTCTCTCTTACTTGTTATTATTGATAAGCATTATTAGGGTTAACTTGAGAGAAAGTTAGGAAAAAATAGAAAATGATTTTATATTTAAAAATAAATTGAAATTAAAGTGATCATAAATTTAGGAACAGAGGGAGTAGATATTATATTTAAGAACAAATGTAGTAATTTTTATTAGGGGGCCAATGAGAATGGTGGCTATCACTGCCCTACCCAAAGGGCTGGTTCGAACCAATCGATTGAATCAAAAAATTGGGCAACGAAGACAATTAGCATATGCATGCCTCACTCAGATGGTGGACAAAAAAGCTAACATGATGCTCATTCATTTTTGGGAGAAATAAAAGTAAATCCTATCGAAGGGAATTAATCGCAATCATGTCTCTTGAAATAGTTAATTTACATTGAAGCCCCTACTGACATGCATGATGATATCAAATCGAATGTGTAGGGAATTGTACAATTGTGAATGTTCAATGGAACCTAGACCCTATTTGTGAATTTATTCTCCACAGGTGATGCTGAACAAAATCCATAACATCCCACTCCCCTCAATCCCACTAGAAGAAAAATATACTCAGTGAAAGCATGATGGTATTTCAAAGCACATAGCAGTTCTTGAACACACTATAATTGAGCATCATCTTTGACCATAATGTCTAAAGCGGCTTGGAATCATTAAAGGTGGGCCTTGATTAATTTTGTTGCAACTAAAGAAGCATTATATGGTCGTCACCAAGGTGCCTCCCCCCTCTGCACCATTTTTGAAGCTGAACTAGAATCTCTAGAGCATCTCTTTTTCAAGTGCCCATGGACTAATAAATGAGTATGGTTTGGTTCTGAGTGCAAGAATTTATGGCTTGGTGGCTCAATATTATTGTGAGTGGCAAAGTTGAAGTATCATTCATGAAATTATTGAGCTTCTCTCTGCCAAAATTGGATTTTCCGTCTGCTTTACTCCTAGGGAGGGGAAATGTAGCTGATCATTTTGCAGCTGAAGCTTATAAAGAGGTGTGCCCAATCTTGTGGGTTTATGTACCAACAACTTTTTTGTCCAACTTTCTAACTTTGGATGCTCAGAATTTAAGGGACTTTAATGATTCTTCTACCTTCTTTCTCGTTGCATTGTTTTTGGAACTGGCTAACATATCAGTTGTTGCTACTGCATTGTTTTCTTCTTTTGTTTGGTTGTTAGCTTTTCATTTCGAGTATTGTGTTCTGGAACTTGTTATGACTTTGTTTCATAATACAGAAGGAAATGTTTCAGCTAAAAAAAACTATGACCACTCTTTAAACATATATATGTGTGTGCACGCGCGCATGTATATATATGTTGATGTATTCTTTTGATCATTTGTATTTGCATCAATGAGAATTTTAGTCATTTCAAATCTGATAAATGCACTTTTAGCAGTTTTTTAACAAAATAATTATAAATGGTGAATCTATAATTAAATCTTTACAAAATATGCTTACACTTTAACTTTTTATTATAATCATTCTTATATTTTAAAAATTAGTCATTCTTATATTCATTTAGTTATGAAGTCATTGAAAAATCTTTTTTCCATGAACAAGTCCTACCTCAAATATGTTTCAAAAAAAAATACACGTGCTTGGGAGAATTAATTAGAGGTCTCATGTAAAAAAGATAATTAAGATGAAGTTCACAAGTTGTAAATTATAACTTTAAGGCTTACAATAACAACTTATGGGTCTCATATAACAATTTGTGGGACCTCATCTTAATTATGTTTTTTCTATGAAACCTTTAATTAATTCTCCCTAAAACAATCAACACTTTCCATGTATGATATATCTTCCAATATTTTTTATTTATTTATCCATTTCGGCTCTACCAGTAATCATCGAATTCTCTTCATGGGAATGTATTCCATTATAAATGAAACCTCATTACCTCTAAATAATTATCACCCCTACATATCTAAAGTCAAACTCAATACCATTGAATAAATTGAAACAACCATAGTAAACCGATACAACCATTTGGTGATACTTTTCAATGCCTTTTTATTACATTCACTACCACAGATTACCCCATTTACATGCGCTTATTTTGGCCTCTACATGCGCTTTATAAGCGCATGTAGAGGGGGGCGCTGGTAAAGGCTCTACATGCGCTTTTTAAAAGGGTATGTAGAGGGGGGCTATACATGCGCTTAAAGCGCATGTAGATGTACATGCGCTTAAAGCGCATGTAGAGGCACATGTAGAGGCGCATGTAGAGGCAAATGTAGAGGCACATCTACATGCGCTTTAAGCGCATGTACATCTACATGCGCTTAAAGCGCATGTATAGGTACCTACCTCTACATGCGCTAAAAGCGCATGTACAGCTATATTTTTTTTTTATAATATATATTATTTTACATTTGCCACCTGTATACACCTAATTCTGCAACTGCACCAATGGCATACAAATAAGTAGCACGTGGCTGATTATTAAAAAAAAGACCATCAAATATATATTCTTGCAGAAATATAAATCAATATAAAGAATTATTACAAGTAAATACTCCTTTTCCTCCTATGACTAAAACAGATTTAATAAGTTTAAAATCAGCTTGTAGCTTCCATTATTTCACAATAACAAATGATACAGTACATACTCCTCTTAACTTAAGGACAATTTTTTCTCTTAGAAAACAAAATTAAACATGCACAGAACAATACCAATCTTCAATATCCAACATCAAAATATTCCTAGCTCATAGCATATGCACAGAACAATACCAATCTTCAATATCCACTTCAAAAGTACACAAATTCTCTATTTAAATGGCTAACCATTTTGTTAATCAAAAGTAGTTACAACCTAACCGCTTATAAGTTCCCTAATGACAGCTCAGCTACCAATAAAGTAAGGTTTAACAAATATAAGCCACCTGAAAATATAATAGCTAATTCAATTAACATACACAATGAAAATTGCATATACCGTTGAGGCAAATAGAGTTTGCAAGATGCCTCAACCCTCAAGTTTAAATTAATGTACATCAATAATACCAGCCAGATAACTATGACTATAACGACAAAGATAGAAAATACTATGGGAGTTATGTCAAACACTTTACAATAAGTCAGATTGTGAATTTAAAAAAATGCATAGCATGGTTTACCCGACTGGGTTAAATTCACTATTCAATATAAATGCCTACAAAGAGTCATCACTTAACGTAAACAAAATAGACATGCTCCGCAATATCCAGTAATGTCTCCAAAAACAAAGCAGGCGACAAAAGACCATGCAACCTGAAGAAAAAAATGTTACTGCACATAAGATTTTTTAATGATATGTCTTGGTTACTATAGTAGAAGCTGAAACGAACATGACTGGAAATAATGTTGCATGCTCAGAATATATAGCAGTTAGCATAACTGGTCTCAAAACCAACAATTAAAGTGCAGTAGGATATAAAGAAAGAAGCTCTTGTCGTTATTTTACCTAAAGCAATACAGTAAAAAAACCTCAAGTTGTGACAGCGCAGATGATCATGACCAACTTCAAATGACTCGAGCAATAGGCATACACATTGGTGAAAACTTCTCTATGTATATATTAGGACTTTTTGATTAAGACTGCTGCCATTCAGTGTCACCCCTTCAATAACTCTATTGCCAATCTTTGATGTTGTGAGTCTAGTACCATTGCAAAGGCCTGCTTCCTGGTCAATGTTTCTAAGCAAGTTCCCACCTTCAGCAATGAGCATGTTTCCACCCTAGAAATAAAGACCTACAGAAAATAATTCCCTTAAGTTGAAAATTAAAATCATTAGGAAAACCTTTTCATGCTGCTCCATGATTTTACAACAGAAATAATGACCTGCAAAAAGAAATTCATATTCAAAAATCCTAATCAAACATAATCTTGTGAAGTCTAATTGAAAGAAGGATTTATTCTACCTTATCTCCATGCTCCTAACCCTTTCTTTCTGCTGCAGGAGCAGGATCTATTCTGCCAATTCTCTCTTTGGAGATAAGGCAGCTAATGAAGCACAAGTGAAGAAACTAACAGGATCAGCAAAGAGTTCTTATTTATTGCAGCAGCCAGCAATTGGTTAAGTATGTTGATATGAAAAAATAAACCATTAATAGAAAACCTGTTCATGCTACTCCATGTTTTCACAACAGAAATAAAGACCTGCATAAGAGAAATCTATATTCAAAAATCCTAATCAAACACAACCTTGTGAAGTCTAATTAATAGAAGAATTTATTCTACCTTATCTCCATATAGGGAATAAAAGAAAGCAAGGATAAATAGAATACCTCACGGAAGCTGAAAAACGGATGCATTAAGTCTATAGGCCAAAGTCAGAATTGTCATATCAAAGTAGCACTTGCTCGTATCTTGTTCCCCTACACAGTAGATATCGAACAAATGTAATCAACTAAGCCATAAGTAAAATTAGATGAGAGATTGAAAGTTCATCTTTATTCACATGAATTAAATTCCACTTTCAAGAATCTATATGCTCCTGATTAAGATGGCTAACTTCTCCAAACATTGTATAAATAAATATAGAAAAAGAGAATCTACTAAATGAATTCCTTTCAATGGTTTGCAACATTCTGATGGACTCCCATTCTATAGCAATCTCATGGTAGGCAAGCAAATACATCACCTCATGTACTCAATCAAGTTTGCTGGGAAATTCATCTTACTAATGCAACAAAACAAAGAAATTCAGCATTTCATATAACAAAGAACTTCTTAGTTATATCCTTCAATGTTAATATTCATTTCTTTGTAATCTCTAAAGTTAGGACTTTTAGTTACTGCGTTGCTTTCCTAGCTTTGAGTCTTCATTAGCCCATGCTTCTCAGAGAAAATTAGTTATTAAACAGAAGATGGCCAACGTCCACAAATTGTAGCTGGACAACAAATATCTAAGTGGTAAAAAAATGAATATGCATTCAACCAAGTCCATAACATACCCATTAATACATCATCGCTATCATGTGGTTGGAGTGGCCAAAACAAAGCATCTCACATGTATATTAGACTTGCAAGCTGAAATACAAAGAAAAAATGTCATAATATGACCCAAAAATGTCATAATATTTCCCAGCAACAATAATATATTCAACAAACCAAAACAATACTATCAAGCATGATTACATCCAAGAATTCAGCCAAATAATCATATCTTAAACTATTCCATTTGAAACAAAATGACCTAGCAAGCATCAACACATCAATCACACACATTGTAGTTCAAAGAAAAACTGACTTGCTATTATCCATTATCACTAACATCCATAAACATTCACCTTCATAAAATCAGCAAGCATTTATACATTTATTTGTTTGCAAATAATCCTCACATACACAGTCAAAAACAAGGCCAAAGCAGAGATGAATAATAATTTATAAATCCATCATGCTCAACCAAAATCACACATGCACAACAAAGTCGAGATCAAACACCCAAGCAAGACAATCACATATATCACTTCAAGAATCGCCATACATAACAAGATTCAACTAACAAGCATAAATACATCATTAATACTTTGTGTACACCAAACCATAATCACCAATTCAATTAAAGCAACCATAGCATACACCAAATCAGCCTCATAATATACCTAGATGATTTAATTAGAATATTTGACCCAAAAATCTGTGAAACCCGTTGGATATAAAAATTCCCAAAAGTTAGGGTTTTGCAAAAACTTCATAATCTTCAAGTTACAGCTCTAATCCTTCATAATACACCAAATATTCAAGCATAATCAGTTTCAAAGTCATGAAAAGAACAGACCCTATTTCGGATATCTCTCAAATCTCGGCCAAAACGAAAATAAAAGGAGTGAGAATGGGTAGAAGATACTCACTAAAGTTCGTAGCCATCATATTTGGCCAGATACCGGAAAACCGCTGTGATTGTCGATTTTGAAAAGAAAAAGAAAGGACTAAGGGATGGTAAAAATGAATAGAAAAGAAAGAATGAAGGAAAGGACGTTTACATCAAACACTGCTCGACCGCCGTGCACCTCCGCCGTCGCCGAACGCAGCTGACTCGCCGAAGATGAAGAAGAACGAAAACGAAGACGGAGAGAGCAGAGAGGGTGAAGACGCGAGGAAGAAAAGTGAGGAAATTGTTTGATGATGATGATGAGAGACAATTTTGATGATGATGAGGAAATTGTTTGATGATGAGAGCAGAGAGGGCTACCGGAGGTCGATGGTGATTTGGTGAGGTGAGGGCGGCTGAACATACAGGGAAGGAGGGAGAAATGTGTGTTTAAGGCTTTGGAGGGAGAAATACAAAAATACTCTTATATCCTTATTTATTTACATTTTTATTTAAATTCCTATCTTAAAACTAATTGTAAAATTAGTTTGAGAGATATCCATTTTGTGAGATCAAGGGGTCGTAAACCAGCTGGTAAGAAAGGGGAAGATAAGGCACCGCATACCCACCAGTCATGAGTTCGAGCCCTTAGAAAGTCGTAAACCCCAATTGAATGAATCAACTTTTATTTTAATATTAGGCCTATACATGCGCTTAAAGCGCATGTAGAGCCTCTACATGCGCTTAAAGCGCATGTAGAGCCTCTACATGCGCTTAAAGCTCATGTAGAGGTATAAACACCCTTTACATGCGCTTTAAGCGCATGTAAAGGCTGTTTCTACCTCTACATGCGCTTAAAGCGCATGTACAGGGTGTTTCACCAATTTCATAGCACCCAAAAGTGGTAATGGAGCCTTGAAACACTAAGTCCACAAGCAAGAACACCTTATGAGGTCTGAGGAGGACCTCTTATGCATGACTCCATGTTTTGCACTTCAGTAGTGCCTTTACATGCGATTAAAGCACATGTAAAGGGTGTTTGAACACTTTCATAGCACCCAAAAGTGATAATGGAGCTTTTAAACACTAATTCCACAAGCAGGAACACCTTATGAGGTCTGAGGAGGACCTCTTATGCATGACTCCATGTTTTGCACTTCAGTAGTGCCTTTACATGCGCTTAAAGCGCATGTAAAGGGTGTTTGAACATTTTCATAGCACCCAAAAGTGGTAATGGAGCTTTTAAACACTAATTCCACAAGCAGGAACACCTGATGAGGTCTGAGGAGGACCTCTTATGCATGACTCCATGTTTTGCACTTCAGTAGTGCCTTTACATGCGCTTAAAGCGCATGTAAAGGGTGTTTGAACATTTTCATAGCACCCAAAAGTGGTAATGGAGCTTTTAAACACTAATTCCACAAGCAGGAACACCTGATGAGGTCTGAGGAGGACCTCTTATGCATGACTCCATGTTTTGCACTTCAGTAGTTCCTTTACATGCGCTTAAAGCGCATGTAAAGGGTGCTTGTGCCTTTACATGCGCTTAAAGCGCATGTAAAGGGTGTTTGTGCCTTTTACATGCGCTTAAAGCGCATGTAAAGGGTTTTTCCATATGATTTTGAGCTCTTCACCTAAGTTCATTTTGAACATTTTCATAGCACCCAAAAGTGGTAATGGAGCTTTTAAACACTAATTCCACAAGCAGGAACACCTGATGAGGTCTGAGGAGGACCTCTTATGCATGACTCCATGTTTTGCACTTCAGTAGTTCCTTTACATGCGCTTAAAGCGCATGTAAAGGGTGCTTGTGCCTTTACATGCGCTTAAAGCGCATGTAAAGGGTGTTTGTGCCTTTTACATGCGCTTAAAGCGCATGTAAAGGGTTTTTCCATATGATTTTGAGCTCTTCACCTAAGTTCATTTTATATTTTATCTCTAAATACTTAAATCTTTTTCTAGTCATTGTTTTAGTGAATTTTAATTGATGTACATTTCTATACATGCGCTTAAAGCGCATGTAGAGATAAGGCCTCTACATGCGCTTTAAGCGCATGTATAGATTCTTACCTGTACATGCGCTTAAAGCGCATGTAAAGGTGCGCTGGTAGAGGGACAATTTGTAGTAGTGATTGTTCTTCTTGTTCTCTACTTTGTTTAGCTAGTCTTTTTAGTACTATGCTAACAAATACACTTTTTACACATTTAAATTAAATTTCTCACATCATAACCTAATAGATAGAGAGATCGATTGTTTTAGCGCCACAATTTTATGTTGATGAAAGATTACAATTTACTAAATATATTCCTTAATGAAAGATTACAATTGACTGGTTTGGTAAAATGAAGTCACATAAACTCCTATGGCTACTTATATATTTTTCTTCATACCTACTCAATCCAATTAATTAACTTATGTGTGATCTAAAATAATTCGTATCTATACATATAATAATGTAATTTCTCAAATAAAATAAACTTTTTACAAAATCTTTTGGAATCAAGACATACAACTGCTGTTACGTTAAAGACTAAGGTGGTGTGATAATTAAGAGAACAATGGAAATCTCAAAGTAGGAAAGCACAATGCTAAGCTATATGACAAACACAGTTTCCACAATGATCCCAAAAAGAAATGTCATAGTCTAAAACAACAAATATCATCAAAGTGTTTGTTGAGGAATGCGTTAAAGGAAGAAAAAAGCTAACAAGCTTACTGCAACAGAGAGAGATAGTGGCACTCCCAATAAAGTTTCAGACCTGTTACGATTACAAAATATGATACAATTACGAATAGCTGTTCCTACTCCTCCTCCTCCTCCTCTTCTTCCTCCACGTGTTGTTTCATATGCTTCATGCTTCTTCAGGCTTTCATAAATTGATCCATTTGTAATTGACAATAGTTATTAAAACAATAAACAAACAAGCAATAAAAGAGATTAATTTAAAGTGCTTAAGTTGCTAAGATATTTAATAGAACCCTCCAAGTAGTTTAATTTGATGTTGTAAATGCAAGGGCTAAATTGTGAAATTGAATAATAGTGTTTAATAAAGATATTGATTAATTAGAGAAATGTTCACTTTAGTTTAATGTAACAGTTTGGAAATGCAGGGAAGAGTTAGTTATTATTTACCCTTTTAGGGATGATTTATGTGAGTAAGAAGTCTTAATGAGAAAATGAGCGGTGAATGATTAAGATGGCTGTGATGTGATGTGATATGTTTTTGAAGAGATTATGTCTTGTATGGCTGAAATGAGAATATAAGATAAGTAGTATGATGATTAGAAGTATTATAATGCTTAAGAACTAAATGTGCTGAACAAAGTGTGAGATGTATTGTTGTCTGAAAACTTTAGAAATAACTAAGGTGCTGTTTGTTTATATTAGTTGGGTTCAAAGAGCTGTTTTGCTTCACCTCTCAAGTTGGGAAGCTTTTGATAGTAGTATAATGTGATTAAAGTTGCTTAGATTGATGTTGGGAGTTAGCATGATGAATATTCTTGTTGGAATTTTATATTGGATAAAGGAAATGATGTTTGTGTTTTTGTGTGTTTATTTGTGATGCTTGTTTGATAATTGTTTAACGATGAGTATTGTATTTCTTAAAGAATCTCTAAGTTTTGTTAAGAAAACTATGAATATGTAAATAGCTAAGTCATTAGAATTTAAACAGATTAGTGAATATAAATAAGGGGTTGGGTAACATCGAGTTGAGGATGGAGAGAGAGACGTTGAATATGTATATGGATATAAAGGATTGATGAGTAGTGTTAATTATGTGAAATCAGGAGAAGCAAGGGGATCTGTTAGTTGGCAGCAACGGGAAGGCAAAGAAAGTTTAGTAGCAAGTTAAAGGTAGCAGATTACTTCATATACATTATGATAAAAGTCCGTAGATTTTCATGAAAATTATTTATTTTATGATCATGATGATGTTTAATCCTTTGAGGAATATTGAGCAATATTTGAGCATTATTGAGGAACATTGAGGAATATTGAGAATTGTTGATGAATGTTTGAGGAATTATTGAGTGGAGTACTCCAAGGTATAGGTGGGTAGCTCCCCCTATACCAGAGCTTATGTTAAATCCTGCAGGTAAAGGTGTCTCCACTATTTAGCGGGTATCTCGTTATTAGTGGTAGGTAGTTGAGGCCCCAGCATTGGTTGGAGGGATTATCGTTATCATTTTCATGAAAAAGGGTACATTTATTATTATTATTGTTATTATTATTATTATTATATGCATGTATACAAAGTAAACTGGATTAATTGTTGCTTTGCAGAGGCTCATGGAGCTGGTGAGATGGAGGATATAAGGTGGGCTATTTTTGGAGTGCACATGAGGGATAACAAGAGGTTGATCGTTCGTGGACATGTTAGTGACTGCACATAGTTAAGAGAAATATCTTTGGTTCAAATAGGCAAACTAAAGTGAGCATGAGCTTGCATAGTAATTGTATTATTATTTGTAAATGTTTAAAAATAGAAATAGAATGACACCAAAATTCAGGGATATATCATCGAGATAACTAATATTTTGATTAGAGCATAGTAATAGTGATAGTAATGATTTGTAAAACATTTTGAAAAGAAAAATTTTAAATTATTGGTATTTTAGGCTTTCCACAGCAGGAAAAATATTAGAAAATCAATTAAAATGATATAGTATAGTAGTAAAAATATTAGGTGTTACACACACTCCTCTCTCTCTCTCCCCAGCCCAACTCAACCACCTCCCCCCTTAGCCACTACAACGAGCACATCCTTTTTTGGCTTTTTTCCAATTCAAAAAAGAAAGGAACCGTCAAGCACGAAAGTTTTGTACATGAAACTTTCAAAATTGTTTATTGGTCAGAATGATATTTAACCTATTTTTTAGTATATAATGATTTTTACATTTTAAAAAGTAGTCGTTTTTATATTCATTTAGCTATAAAATCACCTCTTATATTTTATATTTGACGAGTCTTTGTTTTCCATTAAAAAGTCCTGTCTCCAATATGTCTTAAAAAAAATACATGTGCTTGTATTTAAAAAAAATCGTACTTTCCATGTATTTTATAATATTTTTTGTTTATGTATCGGTTTGACACTATTAATAATCATCTAATTCTCTTTGTGGGAATGTAAACCCATAATAGTTACCTCGAAATAATTTTCACCTATGTATAACTAAAGTCAAACTCAATACCATCTATCTATCTATCTAATATATATTGTAATTGCCCGTGTAGAATCTTCCTCGCGTTCACACACAGATGGGTTTTACAAATGGGTTTATCTAAGTTTAATATTAATGTTTCCAAAGTTTTATTATTATTTGATCATTGATCATAGCTCATAGGTTCTTTCAGTTTTTGAGATTAACATGAAATCCTCTACATGCGTTCACATCGCTTAGTGTTCCAATTAATTCATGCATTGAATATGCATTTAGGATGAGAGATTATAACCGCTTCGTTGTTTCGACTTTTGAGATCCCATCGAAAAACTAATCGTTCATCATGACGTCGTTTACTTCTTCACCATCTTTTTAGTTCTTCTTCCATTATCTTCTCTTCTCCCATTTATTTAATAGTTTCTGTATTTTCTCTTCTCCCACTTCTTCAGTATTTCAGAGGAAAAAAAATCACACTGGACAAAAGAAGACCGATCTTTGTAAGGCGATGCCAAATCGGTACAGATCAGAGGAGACCGATTGGTTTTCAACGCTCTTTCTCCCTCATCCACCCTACTTTGATTGTTCTTCTATATCCTTTTTCTTCACCCTTTATTTGTGCTTACAAATTTAAACTTTCCTTGCCTTTCTTAGCTTTCTTCTCTTGGAAAATCAAGACCAAAATTTTTCAATTGACTTATATAGGAACTCATTAGTTTTAGATTCTACCAATGCATGTTTAATATGTTATGTTTTAGATGTTTTACAAACATAGTATCCTCCTTTGTTTTAAACTTTTGTGTTTGCATGTAAAGTGTCTGACTAATTTGAAGATTTTAGTTGCTTTTGTGTTTGCATGTAAAGTGTCTGAGTAATCTGAACTTTGTATCAATTTGCTTCTTCCACTGTTTTCTCAATGAATAACTCTGATTGGTCAATTATAATCGTTGTTGTATGTTTAATTTATTTTGTATAAAGGTTGCATATGACGTTGAATAGGCCATCCATTCATATGTAGAGAGCTATGTGGGATAATAGTTATTATCTCGGTTTGTCTTAAATATTACCATTTAGGGAGTCCTGATGAAACCTTCATCTTTTGCATCTATTTTCGTCCATGTATAGTGCTTAGATACATTAAGAAATACATGGTGCTCTGTGTCGGTTGCGTGATGCTTTTTCTGATTTGATGAATTGTCAAATGCAGTATTATTTTGACTATATTAATTTTGTTCCTTCTGTTATGATTGCTTATTTTCCATACGCTCTCATGTAATTTTGAATCAGTATCTCAAAGACTACCAGACATTTGTTGGCATTGTTCGGTGTTGGACTGAAGCTTTTGCCAAACCACCATCTCTTGAGGAATAGTAACTTATTTATTTATAGGTTCCCCAATAAATAAGTTAGTGTTGGAACTTCTTAGCATTTTTTATGGAGAAGTCAGAGATGCTAATGAACAACGGAGTTTATGGTATCAAGATGTGTAAAATGTTCTGATAAAGGAGTTTTAAAACTTTCACAGATTGTGCAAAGGATATAACATGTTGATCAGAAACAATGATACCAATTAATTCGGATAGGTACAAAATCTTTGTTATAGAATGGTGTTTTAGAGAGAACAATTCATATAGGTTACAATTAAATAATTTACATAACTAACTCAATCTATCCAAATTAATCGTTGAGTTGTTACATTATGGACCCGAGGAGTATTATTTTTCAAAATTTGAGGATGTGGTGGTTGATTTCTGTGATACAGGTCTTGAGACAAAAGAAATGCAGAATTTCATCATGTGAGAAATATTTTCATATGTTTTTTTTATGGATAAATTATTAATTGCCATGGGTTTACCTTTTTTGTTATCTTTATTCTCGAACTAAACGCATGGCTATATTTTTACCTAGGTTGAGAGGTGCAAAAGGCGAAAGAGCCTCTTTGTGTAAAGTGAATGGCTTACATGATTTTCCTTAATGGTTGTCATAGTTGAATAAATTGAAGATAACATAGATTATATAACAATAAAATCTATTTGGCATCTCAGTGATGAAGCAACAAAGAATGTCTGTAAGTATCTATTTACGTCCTCCATCAACCCTTTCTCTCTTATTCAAAACTTTTCACAGTTTTTCTTCACATTGTTTTATGATCTTTGGTTGGGGCCTTTTCCTTGCAGATTCATATTACATTCTGCTCACTGTTTGGGGCTATTTTCTTTGATTCCATGAAGGCGGCCAATTTCCCTTCCATCATTTTATATCAAACATTTGATGATAACAATTCACGTACTCTTTATTAGTTTACTTTGATTTTATTCGGGCCCTCAGTACGACTCAGAAACATCTATTTGGCATGTTCTGAAAATTAATTATCAGTTTGAAACCAACGTTATTGTTTTGGAATTGAAAATTGGATGTACTGGAAATTGAATTATGAAAAGTTACTGTTCTAAAATATTATTTTAAAATAATTGACTGGTGCTTTCATTGAGATGTAACAATTTTGTCTTTGTATGGTTGAAATTTGACTGGTGAAGTTTCTTTGAATTGAAAATGTGGTGATTTCGTGATACTAGCTGTGACTTTTGTAATGATCTAAGTAAAGTAACATTAAGGATTAATGCTGAGCATTATAAATTGACATTGTGATTTTATGATACCTCATTTTGAATAAAACTAACTAATCGCAATTGGGCCATAATTGCATCTAACTTGGAAGGCAAAACAACAAGATATTGCACAAGAAGATGATGGTAATTTCAAACTGATAATTAATTGTTAACATGTCAGATGGTACACTTGCAGCATTTTTCAAAAAAGAGGATGGGCACCAAAGGAAACCTTGCTCTTATGTGAGGTAACCTAAAGATTTGATGCTAATGATTTCTTGCTTTACTTATTTTTCTTTTAGCTTTACTCCCTACTCCAAAAATAGATTCAGTGCTCATCGCCACAATTAGGTCCCAAGAAGAGGAGTATTCGCATCAAAAAAGAAAATATTCGTTAGAACATTTATCCACTAAACAATTCTTGAGAATGCAATCAAGCTCAAGAACATATGTCATTTTAAGGCTATAGTTTAGTTTGTGTATTTTGTAAAAAAATTTCCTGTTTTATTTCATATGAACCTTAGATATTTGGAATGTTCTACTGTGTTATTTTAAATAAGTTTAAAGATAAAAAATATTGAGTTATTTGCAACTAAATCAAAACTTTACTCCACACAACTTTTCAATTTTAATTGGAAATACAAAGCTCTTTGAAATTATCTAAGACAAATTAAAGTTATGAATTAACATTTTACAAAATAAATTTATTACCTTACATCAATTCTGACTAATTTATTTTTTTCCTATTTATGACGTAAAGGAGTTTTTTAAGGGCAATTTGGTAGTTGATAATTTTTTTATTAAAAAATATATATATGAGATTTTTCGGGTAGTTGGAAATTAAAGATCAACCACTAAAAAATGTCCAAGAAAATTTTCAGATGGGGAGATACCTCCTCAAGGGGAAATTTATTTTCGAACGCTTGGATTTTAGATGTAGGGGTTAGAGTTTGAACCTTCTTTATTTTTTTACACTTTATAACCTTTGATTTTTTGATATGGTAGATTCTAATAATTTGAAACTGTGATTTAAATTTGGAGTTAGTAGCATTACTACAAATTTTAGTCGAAAGTGACCTTTTTTATGGGTAAGTGGGTTGAGAAATTTGGTTTTTTTTTTTTGCGTGGGGTAGGAGGTTTGGTTGGGGATTGAAAATGGAGTTTGACTCTTCTTCTGTTTCAATACAAGTTCCATTTTGATTATTGACCAAGTTAAAAGTATTTATATAATCTAAATTGAAACTATTTGGAAAAAATTGATACGTTAACTCGACATAATTGAATGTTATTTTTGCTGAAAATATTTTTTATCATAATTTTTGATGAAAATGTGATTTTTGAAAAAATTAACTTATTTCTAAAAGAGCATCTTATTTGCAAAATAACAAAATGAACCTTGCAACACACAAGTTTATTTTGTGTGTAACCATGCGATGCACATGGAATGTTTTAATCTCACATTTATTTAGTTCAAATTCAAGTGAACTTTCAAATAGGAGAGGTGCCCGAGGAAATTTGATGTAACTTTTTGGGGGGGGGGAGGAGGAGTTGGATAGGGAGGTTGGAATGGAGTTTAACTCTATTTTGTTTTTATGGTAGTTGAAATAACATACATAATATAGTTTCAATCTTTTTATAACAATTTATTTTGCCAAGTAAATTTTTCTTGCATCATATATAAGATTTCTGTTAATTTGGAGCATTTTTTTCAAATAACTCGGAGCATTTAAATACCTTTATATTTGGACAATGTGTGATATTTCATCAAAGCAAAGACGTCCCCGTGCATCGCACGGGGTCAGCCCCTAGTTAATTAAATTAAAACAACCATAGTTAAATGATACAACAGTTAATTTTCTAATGACAACATTCATCTTGTCCTCTCCTTTTGTCTAGTCTTTTGGCACTCTGCTCACAATTCACAAATACACTGTTTACATACTTCAAATAATTTTTCCAATTATAAACTAATAGACCGAGAGATTGATTGTCTCATCTCCACAAATTAATATTGATGAAAAAGTACAATTTACTACGTACCTATATTCCTTAATACAAGAGTCAATTGACTGATTTGATGAAATCAAGTCACATAAACTCCTAATACTTGTATTTCTTTTTCAACATACTCAATCCTTTTAATGAACTTATGCGTAATTCAAAATGATTTGTATCTACATGTAATAATGTAATTTCTCAAATTTAATCAGCTAGTTACTTAATCTCATAATCAAGCCAATGACTCTTATATTAATGACATTGGTGGTACTGCATAAGAAGATCATGGAAATATCTAAGTAGGAAATTAAAACTCTAAGCTATGTGACAAACACAAATTCTCCACAATGATCCCAAAAAGAGATTTCATTTATAAAACAACAAACTCGATCAAAGTATTAGTTAATGGCGTAAAAGGAAAAAGAAAGCTAAGAAACTTGATGCAACAGAAAGAGATAGTGTCACTTGCAAACATGAATAAAGTGTAATAGCGATTATAATTATGATTATAATTATGATTACAATTTCAGAAGTGTAATCATAATTATCATCACCAACGGGACTTGGACGATAATAACTTGGACGATAATAACTTGGTCCTCCTCCTCCTCTTCCTCCTCCGCCTCCTCCACCTCTTCCTCCGATGCTTCCTCCTGTTGTTTTATATTTCTCACTGTTCTTCAGGCTTTGATAAATTAATCTATCTTTAACTGAACAAAAATGAAACAAATCATAAAGTTAAGAAACAAACTAGCAATAAAAAGGGATTAATTTAGAGAGCTGAAGTTTTAGAAGAAAACTTGCCTGGAAATTCTGATTTGAAGCATTGCATATTGCTCTTGGTTACAGTGTTGTTTTCTGAGGTGGGAAGTTTGTGAAAATCTGAGGTTGAAGAAGTGGTGGCTGCTTGAGCACATAAAATGAAGAGAAACAGCACAAGAATTGTTGTGGGCACCATTTTTAGAGTCTAAGATGTAGGAAATTTGGGAGCTTCAAAGTGTCGCCTGTTGAACCAAGGAGATAAAGGTTGGGTTTAGTGGTAGTGTCTAGTAAAATTTGATGTTGTTTATAAATACATAACATAAATAAAAGATGAGTATAGAAAATTACATCTATAGTTGATATCAATCCTGTAAAATTCTTGCCAACAAATAATTGATTGACAATTTGAGAGTATGTTTATAAGGAAATTAAACTGGCCACCTAATTTTAACAATACTGCATGTAACTTATTATACGTAAATTAATAAAGAAGATATATTTGTTTTTAAAAATTAATAAATATAACAGTATTTTAAAGTGGCTTATTTTATATCCTAAATATGTTTAAAATGTCAATTTAATACTCCCTCCGGTCCTAAATATAAGACCTAGCTAGTTGACTATTTTAAAAAATCCTATAAAAAAGCAAAATAAGTTAATTATAAATTGATTTACCTAATTTTTCCCTTAGACTAGTTTATTTTACCTATAAACTAATGAATAATCTAAAAATAAATCAAATATGTCATGATTTAATAGCCCATTTCGCAACATTAACCTCTCCAAAAAAAATTAAAGTCAATTAGGTCTTATATTTAGAATCGGAGGTAGTATATATTTAGCACGGAGGTCACCAAGTCTATAGTAGTACCAAATTACCAATGATATCACATGTCAGTTTAATAAATCAATATTAGTATTAATTTCTAAGTACTATATCAATATAATACTATATGTGAGTGTGTATTTAATTTACATATATCAACATTATCTGTTGTACTTCCTCTTGTTTGAAATGTTAGATACTGTTAATTAATCTATATGGATTAAAGTTTGCTAGTCAAACCATTATTATGTTCAAAAATTGATCAATTCACCGTCAATAAACTTTAGTCTAATTGGTAAAAGAGTTTGACTCGTAAATATGTGGTGGTGGGTTTGAATCTCGCCGATGTAAAGAGCTTGGTAGTAGACGATATGTAAGTACCCCTAGTGAGCCCTAGAGATATACTTTTGTTTATAAAAAATATTGATCAATTCACCTATTTATTCCTCACTAAAGAGTAAAGAATGCGACTTCAAATTTGCATTTATTATTTATCAAATCTAATAATAACCAAATATATACTTTTAAACATTGTAGCAAGTATGTTATTGGTCCACATGTTAACTTATAGTTGGCTTATTCCCTTCATTACTATAAATAAAAATTGTTCATTCCTTAAGTAGTGGGAGCATTAATATATCAATGCGTTATAATATTATGGTAAATATGTCATCCAAAAAAGAACATGCATAGGTATTAACCCATAAAACACGAGTTTAATTTTCCATGTTTTCATGGATTCTATTTTTAAATATAAAGCATTCATAAACCAACAACAAGAATATAATGTTGATAATATAGATTTTTATTCCTCATAGTATATAATTCATGCAACGCAAAAGTTATATTCTAGTTTTGGAACAAGTAATGTCTCAGCACTACAAAAAATTCGGCACTTACCCCGCTCAAGCATTCCGTCGTTTTTACAAAAAACACGGGTAATAAACAACATACCGGCGTTTTTTAGCCAAACGCCGGTAAGCAGCAGCCCGTGTTTTGTAGTGCAGGATACTAGCTAACTGAGTGACGGTTGGGAAAGGTTTTAAGAAAACCAAACGAATATTCTAAACCTAATGAAAAATTTAAGAGAAAAGAAAAAAAGAAATTGACACTTTCAGGAAGCTTTGAACAGGTTGTACAAATATGATATCATTTAGTTGAAAATTTCATATATTCTGGTGCTATATATTGAGAATTAGACATTTTAATGAATTTAATATGTGTGTGTGTTATAACACATACATACAATTATTTTATTAAAATTTCAAGTCAATATTACGTACGTTTAAGCTTACAAGGAATTGATTCGACTATGTGAAGAGCCACTAATCTTTCAAACTCAATATCATAGAAATCATGGGTGGAAGTGAAAAATAATAAGGTTAAGGTGCAAATCTAGCACCCAACTGTTAGCAAAAGTGCATTGTACATAATAAAAATTTTGATTCTCATATCTACCACCTATCGATTATAAAGTGGTGCATATGTAACAACCCTGTCAATTTTGATGAGTTTGACCATAACTTATGACTTAATTAGGTCACATCACCTGTAATGTCACTACGGCATCATAATTTTCACCATTTAAGAGAATGAAAAAAAAAGAAATTGGTACTTTCAGAAGAAAGGAAATATATCTTTGGACAGGTTGTACTAATATGATATCATTTAGTTGAAATTTTCATATATTATATATGGTGTTATTATATTGAAAATAGACTATATATATATATATATATATATATATATATATATATATATATATATATATATATAACAACACATGCATACAATTATTTTTATCAAAATTTTAAATCAATATAACATAACCGGTTTCAGCTAACAAAGAATTGATTCGACTATGCGAAGAGCTACAAATTTTACAAACTCAATATTATAGAAACAATGGGTGGAAGAGAAAAATATATAATAACTTACTCTCTGTCAACTTCTTATATCTTAGAGTTTAGACCCGTATATCTTGTTAGGAGTACTAATTATTAATGACTAAGGAATAAATAAATTATGTGTCACATGAACTTTTGCAAGTTTATTATGTAATACCCCTCGATCTTCTCACAAATATAAAACTTATTTAGAGAAGTGAGTTTCTTCTTAAATATAATATATATAATTTTTTTTCACATTTTCTCTACACAATCATATTAATGCACATCAACAATTAATATTCACGAACATGAGATAAGAATATAGGTAATTGTTTTGTTTGTATAATATAATTTTAATTAATTTAATTAATATTTGCATATAATAAAGTACTTTGTTCCTAAATATAAGATCACTTCCCCTAACTTGATTAGATGAAGGATGTTAGCTAAGTCAATTATTAACACATGATATTATCAATTTATCCTAATCATACACCTTTATCCTGCATTGTCTCTCTCTTACTTGTTATTATTGATAAGCATTATTAGGGTTAACTTGAGAGAAAGTTAGGAAAAAATAGAAAATGATTTTATATTTAAAAATAAATTGAAATTAAAGTGATCATAAATTTAGGAACAGAGGGAGTAGATATTATATTTAAGAACAAATGTAGTAATTTTTATTAGGGGGCCAATGAGAATGGTGGCTATCACTGCCCTACCCAAAGGGTGGTTCGAACCAATCGATTGAATCAAAAAATTGGGCAACGAAGACAATTAGCATATGCATGCCTCACTCAGATGGTGGACAAAAAAGCTAACATGATGCTCATTCATTTTTGGGAGAAATAAAAGTAAATCCTATCGAAGGGAATTAATCGCAATCATGTCTCTTGAAATAGTTAATTTACATTGAAGCCCCTACTGACATGCATGATGATATCAAATCGAATGTGTAGGGAATTGTACAATTGTGAATGTTCAATGGAACCTAGACCCTATTTGTGAATTTATTCTCCACAGGTGATGCTGAACAAAATCCATAACATCCCACTCCCCTCAATCCCACTAGAAGAAAAATATACTCAGTGAAAGCATGATGATATTTCAAAGCACATAGCAGTTCTTGAACACACTATAATTGAGCATCATCTTTGACCATAATGTCTAAAGCGGCTTGGAATCATTAAAGGTGGGCCTTGAATAATTTTGTTGCAACTAAAGAAGCATTATATGGTCGTCACCAAGGTGCCTCCCCCCTCTGCACCATTTTTGAAGCTGAACTAGAATCTCTAGAGCATCTCTTTTTCAAGTGCCCATGGACTAATAAATGAGTATGGTTTGGTTCTGAGTGCAAGAATTGAAGCTTTTAACACTGAAAGTTTTATGGCTTGGTGGCTCAATATTATTGTGAGTGGCAAAGTTGAAGTATCATTCATGAAATTATTGAGCTTCTCTCTGCCAAAATTGGATTTTCCGTCTGCTTTACTCCTAGGGAGGGGAAATGTAGCTGATCATTTTGCAGCTGAAGCTTATAAAGAGGTGTGCCCAATCTTGTGGGTTTATGTACCAACAACTTTTTTGTCCAACTTTCTAACTTTGGATGCTCAGAATTTAAGGGACTTTAATGATTCTTCTACCTTCTTTCTCGTTGCATTGTTTTTGGAACTGGCTAACATATCAGTTGTTGCTACTGCATTGTTTTCTTCTTTTGTTTGGTTGTTAGCTTTTCATTTCGAGTATTGTGTTCTGGAACTTGTTATGACTTTGTTTCATAATACAGAAGGAAATGTTTCAGCTAAAAAAAACTATGACCACTCTTTAAAGATATATATGTGTGTGCACGCGCGCATGTATATATATGTTGATGTATTCTTTTGATCATTTGTATTTGCATCAATGAGAATTTTAGTCATTTCAAATCTGATAAATGCACTTTTAGCAGTTTTTTAACAAAATAATTATAAATGGTGAATCTATAATTAAATCTTTACAAAATATGCTTACACTTTAACTTTTTATTATAATCATTCTTATATTTTAAAAATTAGTCATTCTTATATTCATTTAGTTATGAAGTCATTGAAAAATCTTTTTTCCATGAACAAGTCCTACCTCAAATATGTTTCAAAAAAAAATACACGTGCTTGTAAAAAATGGGAGAATTAATTAGAGGTCTCATGTAAAAAAGATAATTAAGATGAAGTTCACAAGTTGTAAATTATAACTTTAAGGCTTACAATAACAACTTATGGGTCTCATATAACAATTTGTGGGACCTCATCTTAATTATGTTTTTTCTATGAAACCTTTAATTAATTCTCCCTAAAACAATCAACACTTTCCATGTATGATATATCTTCCAATATTTTTTATTTATTTATCCATTTCGGCTCTACCAGTAATCATCGAATTCTCTTCATGGGAATGTATTCCATTATAAATGAAACCTCATTACCTCTAAATAATTATCACCCCTACATATCTAAAGTCAAACTCAATACCATTGAATAAATTGAAACAACCATAGTAAACCGATACAACCATTTGGTGATACTTTTCAATGCCTTTTTATTACATTGTTCTTCTTGTTCTCTACTTTGTTTAGCTAGTCTTTTTGGTACTATGCTAACAAATACACTTTTTACACATTTAAATTAAATTTCTCACATCATAACCTAATAGATAGAGAGATCGATTGTTTTAGCGCCACAATTTTATGTTGATGAAAGATTACAATTTACTAAATATATTCCTTAATGAAAGATTACAATTGACTGGTTTGGTAAAATGAAGTCACATAAACTCCTATGGCTACTTATATATTTTTCTTCATACCTACTCAATCCAATTAATTAACTTATGTGTGATCTAAAATAATTCGTATCTATACATATAATAATGTAATTTCTCAAATAAAATAAACTTTTTACAAAATCTTATGGAATCAAGACATACAACTGCTGTTACGTTAAAGACTAAGGTGGTGTGATAATTAAGAGAACAATGGAAATCTCAAAGTAGGAAAGCACAATGCTAAGCTATATGACAAACACAGTTTCCACAATGATCCCAAAAAGAAATTTCATAGTCTAAAACAACAAATATCATCAAAGTGTTTGTTGAGGAATGCGTTAAAGGAAGAAAAAAGCTAACAAGCTTACTGCAACAGAGAGAGATAGTGGCACTCCCAATAAAGTTTCAGACCTGTTACGATTACAAAATATGATACAATTACGAATAGTTGTTCCTACTCCTCCTCCTCCTCCTCTTCTTCCTCCACGTGTTGTTTCATATGCTTCATGCTTCTTCAGGCTTTCATAAATTGATCCATCTGTAATTGACAATAGTTATTAAAACAATAAACAAACAAGCAATAAAAGAGATTAATTTAAAGTGCTTAAGTTTCGGAAGAAAATTTACCTGGAAACTCTCTTTTGAAGCTTTGCATATTGCTATGTGTTACAGTTCTGTTTTCTGTGGTTGGAAATTTGTGAAAATATGAAGTTGAAGAAGTGGTGGCTGCTTGAGCACATGAAATGAAGAGAAACATCACAAGATCTAGAAATGTTGTTGCCACCATTTCTAGAGTCTGAAATGAAGGAAATTCAGGAGCTCTTCAATAGTCGTAAAATTCTCAGGCAACAAATAGAATATTGACAGTGTGATAGTATGCTTTATAAGGAAATTAGATAGACCATCTAATTTTAACAATATTGTATGTAATTGGATTTAATAAATAAGATAAATTGGTTTTAAAAATTATTAAATATAAAATTTTAAAGTGATTTATTTTATAACTTTATTATGTTTACATGTCAATTTAATTTTATATTTAACACAGGCCACCAAGTATATATATAACATATATAGTGCCAAATTATCAATGATATATATCACATGTCAGTTCAACAAAACAATATATTACTTTCTGAATACTATACCACTATAATAAGTTAATAACCTGTGTGTGTATACATATATCAACATCACTTGTTGTAATCCCTCCTCTGTAAATTATTAGATGTTACTAACTAATTATGTGAATTAAAGTATCCAGGTCAAAACACTATTATGTTCAAAATTGATCTATTCACCTATTTATTAGGTTAAAAACGCGTCTTATTTGTTGCTGGTAAAAAATACACGGTGTTAAGCTTTGACGGCCAAAAATAAGCCCTTAAATAAAAGTTCATGGGTATTTAAGAACCAAAATAACTTAATGGGAATGAGAGCTCCTATGATATAAGTTAATGAGTATTTAAGAACATTTGCCCATAGATTTTTGAAAAGATGTAACAAATAAAAAGCAACAATTCAAAATGTGGCATCATTTTGTTGTAATCTTCTAAACCAAAAACATAATGACCTACATTAGTAAAATCAAAATCCGTTCAATGATCTAAAGCCATGTTGAAAATCTCGCATTTGAAGGATAACAAAAAACCTATGCTTTGGGAACAGTACATAAGACAACCCAAAGCCAACTTAACAAAAAAAGATTAGAAAATCACCAACCTTCATAACCATAAAGATCAAGAAGAAAAGGGAAAAAAATATCAAAGAAATAGAAGAGAACATATTTGAGTAAGAAAAAAAAAAGTTAGAAAAACACCAACCTTCTGATCCAAATAACAGGGAAGTTGAACAAACAAAATGCCTTGAGTCAGGATCGACTAAGAGGAGAGGGAATTATTTTATTTTATTTTATTTGAAGAGGGGTACATACTTTTTACTTTAACAAGAGGATGAAAATTTCGCTCAAAAAAAAACAAGAGGATGGAAATTTTATTATCCATTTTTCTTTATAATCTTTTGCAATGGCATTTGTAGAAATAGTCCCCATATCATAACCTATAAATCAGGAGATATCATCGTAACAACAGATAGGAACAATAAATAGATTTCAAGTTCATTATGAAATTTTTTTGCCCAATAGTTTATTGTGAAATTAATTGAATACAATTATCGAATTTTCTTAATCAAACTATTCAAAAATCACAATGGGATTTGGATTCTCTCCCAGTCATTTTTTACTCGGGCGAAGGGGCAAAACTAGCCACCGTAATTTTTCAAATGGACAACTGTTAGAATCTTAAGTTTTGATGAAGACTAAAATATGAAAGAATGAATCAAGGACTTAGAAAGCAATAGGTTAACATAGAATCCCAAGTAAGAGTGCAACCGGATGTGGACTTACTTCCGGATAGACTAGGACTAGCGCTCGAGGATGAATGACTTATCCCCCAGCGAGAGCAAGTAATTCACTAGGGAAATAATTTAGTCCATAAGTACTAGATATACAAAACCTCAAGACTAAGCTAGGATTCAACCGGAAGTGATTTTGCTTCCTGTTGTATTTGGACTGGCGCTGGCTGTTGGAGTAGATAACACTGAGTGTCAGTGAACATAAGCCACGTCTAGTAGAATTGCTTCCGATAGCCTAGTGACTAGCGCTGGCTGTTGGATTGAAGGACACTGAGCGAGAGTGAGTAAAAGTGAATATAACCCTTCATCCAGTGTGGTAGTGCTTCCGGATGTGGAAGTGCTTCCGAATGCAAGAAAGACTCCTTAGACTAAGTGAACTCCCACTGCATGTGATTAAGTGTTGTTATACTACACATCCCATAGCTTAAGAAAATGACACACCAAGTCACTTGGGAAGACTTAAGAGTTAGAGTAACATAACGAGACTCACGCTGACTGTTGGATTAGACATCCCCTAGCGTCAGTAGACAAAACACTAAGTCAGAACATAGTCTTAGTAAGATTACTTCCCATAGCAGACAAACCTCCCACAGCATGTATAGTTCTTACTGCTACACTTGATTATATATATTACTCTGATGGGACTAACAAGTGTGTGTAGAACTTAGTTGTACTTCCGGATGGAAATGAGCTTCCGGATGAAAATACTCTTGGCACTGAGATTCATAGACTAACACTTGCAGAGCAAGAATTGCCACTTCCGGATGAATGATAATCATCCGTCAGCAAGAGTACAAGAGCCAACGTCACACACTCAGAAGTCAGAATGCTTTTGTCAGAGCAGAGTTGTCAGAGTTGCTTTTCAGAGATAAAGCAAGTCAACCCTGCTAAGCATTAATGAAGATGTACCTCTCAACGGTAACATGGGATTAACGGCTATATTCAAATGGACATATCCTATCTGCCGCCCAAGCCTGAATGTTGAGGTCGAGTATAAAAGGAACATCTACATTCAGAAGAGAAGTGGGACGAACAGAGCATATTATCTGAGAAACTATATTCTACATTCCTCTCATCTTCTACTCTCAGATCTAGATTTGTAACATTATTAGAGAGTAATTCATTTGTACTTAGGTGAGTAACATCATCTATTCTTAGAGAGAATCATCTGTACTTAAGTGTTTATCACAATTAGTTCATTGAGTGAACATATTATCAAATCCTCTAATTGATAGAGGCTGTTCTAAAGCTTGTGCTTGACGAACAGAATTATTATCTTACAAAAGTGAGGGGGAGCATTTAGAGGTTTTCTAAATCTCCATAGGTTGCAAGTTAGCCCGCAAAACTTGTGGTTGTAAGGTTTGCAGGTGAGCCCGTTGCAAAACCTGTGGGTTGTTAGGTGAACCCGTGTTCGTAAAACCTATAGTGTAAAGGCTTTCTTGTGCCTGGTTGAAACAAGAGGTTGAGTGGATTGAAAATCTCAGGTGGAGCCTGGGGACTGGATGTAGGTCTGGAAGTGACCGAACCAGGATAAACTCGTGTGTGCTCATTCTGGCTGTTTTAATCTACACATCAAGCACCACACCACTAGATACTCACTTGTGCTTGGGGTAATACATCGTCACTCTCATCAAGCACAAGGAGTAAAGTTTTAAAAGGGAGAATTTATAGAAGTTTTATTCTGCCACCCAATTCACCCCCCCCCCTCTTGGGTGAAAGCCACACATTTCATTTGGTATCAGAGCAAGGTCACTTGTTTAAAGGATCCAACGATCTCAAGTGGAAAGACCTAGGCTGACTTGGATTATAAAATGTGTTTTGAAGGTTTTGATCATACTATCCCACCCTTGTTAGAAAACACTGATTTTTACATATGGAAGGCAAGGATGAAAAGTTTTGTGTTATACTCGAGTTTCAAAATGTGGGATGTCTTTGAAAAGGATTCTGATTTCAAACCAAAAGTAAATTGGACTGAAGAGGAGAAAAATTTATTTTACTTAAACATTAGAGCAATGCAGATTTTGTACAAAAGTTTAACAGACAGTGATTTCCAGAAAATTAAACATTGCTCTAATGCTAGAGATATTTGGAATACTCTTGATGCTATGTATGCCTCTAACCACTCTCCTGAAAGTGAAGCTGTCCAAAGCTCCTTTTGTGCCCCTTATGAATCAACTGACGGTGAGCTACAGGAAGCTGACATTGAGAAAGCCAGCGTCAGTGAAGAGAGTGTTGATCTCCACCTAGAAGATTCAGAAACTGAAGAAGATAAGGTATCTGAACTTGAACCTTCTGAATTGCAAGATATGTATGATAAGTTACATATTGAATTCTGTAAACTTGCAAAAGAAGTTCTAGGATTAAGAAAAAAGAATAGGAAACTTGAGGAACTCATTATCTCTTCTACATCCAAAGGTTCCCAAGTTCCCTCCATAGAAAAACAACTAGTGCTGCCCATAGAAAACCAGCTATCGAGAGCGGAAGCTTCAACACATACTGGAAATTGTTCCAATTGTGAATCCCTGGTGAAGGAAAAAGAAAAGTTTTCAAAAGACCCTGAAACTTCAAAAGTTGATTTAAAAGAACAGAGACTCTTTGAAAACAAAATTGACCAACAAAATAATGATAGGAAATCCCATTCTGAATATCATTCCATTATCTGTCATTATTGTGGTAGATCAGGTCATATTTCTCACACATGCAGTCTTAGAAAAAATTTACATATGAGAAATAAATTTATGAGGATCTCTAAAGGACAAGTAAGGTCCAGCACTAACCATGTAGGACCCAAGTACAAATGGGTACCAAAACTTCCTTCCAGTGCCTTACTTGTGCAGGAGAGATCAAGAGTTCCTCTTGTCCCAAAGAAGAGAACTCATGGTGAAGTCACTGCTGCAACCACCTGGTCCAATCATAAGAAGCAGTACACTACCACAAGGAACAAAAGTTCTGTCACAAGGATGAGCTATCACAGAGTCCCACTCAACTATCCTGAGAAGAACAAGAGAGAGAGAATTCCTCGATCAACATGGAGAAAACCTATGAACTCTGTCTCTCATAAGACAGTGATTCAAACCCAGGATAAGTATAGAAGATCTCCTTGGGCAAGCAAGGAATCACTTAGAGTCAAAGCATGCGAAAGTAAAATCTCTTATGCAAGTATTAGATGGGATTATTGAGATTTTGCATCAAGCATCATAGACATGAACATTATTTTCTTAAGAAAAGAAAGCTCAAAGAAATTCACAAAGTTCATAACCTACATGTTGTCTGGCTGTCATGATCAAAACCATGTACATATAATCATAGTTGATTCTAAACGGCATAAGCATAATTAATGACTCAAGTGCATGTGGACTTTACACTTCCTACAAACTGACCTGTCAGATCCAAGTTTGGAGACTGAGAAATGGAAAAGAGAATTACTTGGTATTTTGTAGGAAAGGAGATCCAAAAGAACAACTATATTCAAGACCGTACATGGTCTGGGCAAATGGTCAAATCTGAATAAGATGTTCTTCATGCTGGGCTACTGGTGCTATTGCCCCTGAAATGGAAAAGATCAAGCACCACCAGCCAAAATCAAGCAAGCTACTACTTGACGCAAGTGTAGCTTTGGTGATGTCATTCTTACCCTTTCTCTTATCTACATGATTAACCTGGTAATGAATGCATGCTTACTCATCCCATCGGCAATTGACATTTATGTATCTAAGATTAAACTTCAAATTGCCCTATGAAATGAATAAGAAGAATATATAGCGTCTAGCCACACATGATTGACTTAACCGTTTCAAAATATAATGATGCTTATGTGATGTTCTTTACAAGCCAGTGATGATCTTATTTTGAAAATGTTTTTAATCACATCTTAAGTCTCCATCTACTAATGATCTCAGTTCAAGCCTGTGGTTAAGTGTGTTGACAGATTATGAAAGCTTGAATGATATGGATGTACAAGAGAGAACGTCAACGAGTATGCTCTTTGACAAAATGAGAAGAAATGGCTGTTCTGAAGTCAATCTTGAGGAAATCTCGCCAATCTTCTTATATGAGCATTTCTTTCCATTACTCTTTATGTTGTGCATTTTTCTCTTGTCAGACATACATTAGGAATCTTAGGAAATGCCTGGAATTAACCTCTGCAAAATCTGATAAATCCAAGAGCAAATGCCAATAGGATAAAAGCCTAAGTGAGAGTAGATAACTAGGCTGGAAAGAACTATTAAGAATCTCTACCCACTGAAAGCCATATATACTGGCACATTATCACAAGCCCAGTACAATCTGAATTAAGTTAAAGCTTGATGATATTCTACGAATAATGAGATCATGTTAAGCATATTTGAAAGAACTTGATATGAGACTTGAAAATTATTCTTGTGATCATATGCTAAGAATTTGACTGCTTTTGTAACTTCGATTCATTCTTAAAGCTAAACTATTATGTGGACATTAGGAGTTTTTAGAATCTCGTATTTACATTTCACATGTCTTCACAATCTAACACGAACATCCTTAAAGCATATTTGTTGAATTATACCTGTGCATGAAACTCTGAAAATATGCAAGATACTCCCTGTGCTATCACTTGATATTTAGCCAAAAGAGTATGAATGGAGTTCAAGACTAGATAGTGAAACTGAGAAATTGTGAACTACATTTCAAAGACTGCTTTCACATTATTATTACTCCTACTTTTCAAAACCAACATGCAAGCACATTTTCTTGAGATTATTATACTAAGCTAATTAACATAAGTTTGTGACTTGGAATGTCCTCAGCATGTATACTAAGGCTAAATCTTAAGTTTTCCACTGACCATCCGGAAGCGCATGTGCTTCCGCTAGCACCTGCAGATCTCCAGTGGAAAGGTCCCCTAGTATGAAAGATGAGAGCTATCAATGCTAAATCCAAAGACCCTCACATCCAGAAGCGGATACACTTCCGGAAGCATGTGCAAGAATGGTTTCCCAACTACAGACATAGCTACCAAACAACCACTGAGGGTTGATCAACTTAGTCTTATAAGGAGAAATTGGGAATGATAAAATGAAGTTTAAATCTTCAGAAAACATTTGTGCTTAATTGCTAAAACCTGCCAAATGTACTAACTTAGGCATCGAAGTGCCAATCTTTAGCTGTTGCAGGTCCCACAATGTTAAATCTTAAGTTAAGACCAATCGGAAGCGAAACCACTTCCGGATACTCTTTGACTGGCGCTGGGTGATTATTCAAATCAACAGGGAGCGCCAGTGTCTGGGTAAAGACACATCACTTCACAAAACGTTTCATCTTCCTCTATGAGAAGTTGTGCCTCCTCTGACAAAGCAAAGTGACACATGTCAAAAAGGTGTGCCGTTCAAATTAAATGTTTACATTACCCAATGTGCAAACATGTGTTTTCATCTGAAGAGTCATGCCCATTTTACCCTTAGTAACTTTGCATATAAATAGGTTGCCATTTTCACTTTCACATTTTACTTGCACAAATTTACTCACCCACATATTCTCTGCATACATTCATCCATTTCTTCATCCTGTTCTTCATCTTCCTCATCTTCTTCTTCGCATTTCACCACAAACAAACCTTAAACCCTCACAACAATGGGCGGCTCACATGAATCCAACCCAGTTACAAAGAAACCTTCCTCATCCAAGAAACACAAGTCGAAATCTGGGAAATCTCGGCATGAACATTCTGGGAAATCTGGGCATCGTGATGAACACCATGAAGTTTCTGGGCAAACCCAGGGGCAGGATGAACATGTTCAGGATCAGCCTGGAATTTCTGGTAGAGTGGGAGAACAGCCAGACGTTTCTGGGCATGAGCAAGAGAGGGAAGCCCAGAGAAAAGGGAAGAAGAAGAAGGTTCAATTTGTTGAAGAGCCTTCTTCCAAAAGGCAAAGGGTTGAAGAGGATGACCCTTCAGTTTACAGGGATGGGGCATTGGAGCCAGTTGCCGCCAAGTTTGAAACAGTTCAACCCTACTTCAACCATGGCCTATTCATTGACTTAGCCATGATTGATGAACTAGGGTTTCCCCACCTGCGCCCTTTCCTGGAGAAGTATATGGGCTGGCTAGGAATCAACCAGGACTACAATATCAACGTCCTGCGAGTCTTCTATCAATCTCTCTCTGGCAAAGTGAAGTACAAGAAGGTTGATGGGAAAGAGCAAATACACAGACTCTCCTTCACTGCCACTGTAAGGGGGAGAACCATCAGGTTCAACTGGAGGACACTGAATGAGATCATGGGGATCACAGAGGAGAACATGAATGAGTGGATATATCCTGAGGCGCTCAAGTACAGCAAGGAGGATCTCGTAACGTTGTATGGGACTGATGGGAAAAAGGTGTCCAAAATGTCTGACACCAACAGGCTGCTGTACTATGTTTACTCCCAGATGATGACTCACAAGGGGGGTAATTTCAATGAGTTCGCCAACATAGACAACCCATGGTTCCCCAGGATTCTCTCCCACCTGCCAATCAACCCCGGCCAGTTGATCTGTCTAGAGCTTCAGCGCTGGATAACTGGTGACAAGTCTGGTCATCTTCCCTATCCTACCATCATTGCCTTCCTCCTTGAGAAGAAGCTCATCAAGGCCACATCTGCTGTAGAGGAAGAAAATGTCAAATGTAAACCTGTGGGAGCATCCAATGTTGGGAAGATGGGCATCAAGTATGTGAGAGCCCCTAGGCCCACTCGCTCAGGATCACAAGCGGGTAGTGCTTCTGGGACTTCAGCCCCCTCTGCATCTGGAGCAGGGGATCAGGAAGTGGACTCCCATGCTGGGCCAAGCCGAGCTGCAAGAGTGCCAGCATCTGTCAGAGCCTTTGCTGAGGAAGTAAAGGAGGAGCTTCTTTTTAAGCTACCTGACTCCCTTGTGGGACCTCTCCGTGCTGAATGTGACATTGGCTTCCAGCAGCAAGGGGAGCGAATTCAGAGGCTCGAAGACAGGGTAGGCCAGATTGAAAACCACATTGCCAGGGTGGATGCAAAACTTGACCTCATTCTCCAGCACCTACAAATTCCCCAACCATCACAAGGTAATCTACCACCACCTCCTCCTCCTCCCCAAAATCCTCCTCCTCCTCCTCCCTCAGGTCACCCTCAACTTCCCCCTCCTCCTCCACCTAACACTCAACCACCACAGCCACCTCCACAAAATGACCATCAATCCCCTTCATCACCAAACAATGATCACCAATCCCAACCTTCACCCAACCATGAACACCAAACCCAAGACACACCCCAACAATCTCCTAGCCAATCACCCCTTCACTCCAACAACTCCCCATCTCCACAAAACTCCCCATCTACACCTCCCTCATCCACTCGCACACCATCCAACCCCTTAGCCGAACACCTTGGATTCCAAACTGCCGTTCACCCCCTCAGCCATATCTATCTACGAGATTACCCACGCCTTCAGCAAATCCCTGAGGATCCTCACTTACCCTTTATCCCATTTACCCCACACCCCTCCACTACCTTCACTGCATATTCCTCCACCTACCCATTCGAAGGTCTATTCGTAGATCCTTCCTGGTTCCCCAACCAACCCACATCCCCAGAAAATCCCTTACCTGTCTCTTCCCCAGAATCCTCACCCCAAACTCCATTAGGCCCAAAATCCTCACCCCAAACTCCATTTGGCCCTGAACCTCCACCCTCCTCTTCATCTACTCCATCCCTGGCACTCGCCCTTGTTGATGATGACAAAAGGGGGAGAAATGTGATGACCGCTCTTCGCCTAACCATGGACACAAGGGATGTGCTCAGCCAGCCATCTCTCTGGCTTGATGAAGATATTACGGCCGCCCTGCGCCAAGCCTTGGAGTCCCAGAGACTGGGGGATGCTGAGAGTCTGATTCGTGGGGAAGCCATCTGATTCATGCAACAGCAGCGCTCAGATGAGCGAAGGTCAGAATTGGCAATGGTATTGGTTGAGCAACCGGGTGACCTCCCACAGTCTGAGCCTGAATATGAGCCTGAGGTTCCTTCCTCTGAGCCTCCTCCCTCAGCGCCTGCACTCACTGTACTTGAGGAGATTATGCTAAAATATGGTTACACAAGGTCTGAGCCACTTGTGAGAGTGAGAGCTGTTCATATTCCTCCTTCAGCGCCAACTTCTACTCCTGCTTCTCCAGTGGTTAAACTCAGCAAAACAAGAGTGAAGCGTGCTGTCAAAAAGGGGACAGGCATCTCTGAGCCTGCAGACAGTGAGGAAGAGCCTGAGAATCAAGCGTCAGCGTTTCAGTCCTCAGTCAGAGAACAAGCTCAGAAAGTGATAGATGATATCCCACCAGAAGTTGTGGTAAAGCTTGAGGTGGAAGATCTCACCCCTGAGGAACTTGAGAGGTTTAATGGAAACAACAAACTCACCTTCGAGCAATTCACAGTTCTGGATGCTGATAGGGCTAATACTTTGGCTAAAGAGAAAGCGAAAGGGAAAGGCAAGGCAAGCTTGGCCCAGGACCCTGACTTTCCGGTCTGGAATGTAAAGATCTCCAACATTCATCTTCCTCATGGTGTCATCCCCATCAACGAGACATCACTTGGTTCTTCCTCTTCTGGGCTAAGTGAGGCCGACGATCTGAGAAGAGCAATTGTGGAGTCCTTGGAGCTAGAAAGGATTAGAAAGGAAAAAGAGGCTAGAGAACTCCAAGAGATCCTTGCTCAGATTGATCAGCAGGAAATGGACGAAGCATGGGCTAGAGTGGAAGAGGAGTATCAAAAGAATCAGAGAGGGAAAAATAACAAGCGCAAGCCTTAACCCCCATACACTCATGCAGTTATCATAACATAGCATTTCATCTCTGTGTTGTTATTACGCACTTTGTAAATTTGTTTACTATGATAATTTTTCTTCATATTTTTCATGCATAGCTCTACTTGCACAGTTTTGACTACTTGTATATTCTATCTATCTGTGTATTACTAACTTGTAATCTTTTGCTTATCAATGATATTTTTCTAAGTTATTTGTGCCTTATTTAAATTTTTGTTTTTAATTCTTTCATATGAACTTAATCGATAAGACTTAGTTTGTCATCATCAAAAAGGGGGAGAATGTTAGAATCTTAAGTTTTGATGAAGACTAAAATATGAAAGAATGAATCAAGGACTTAGAAAGCAATAGGTTAACATAGAATCCCAAGTAAGAGTGCAACCGGATGTGGACTTACTTCCGGATAGACTAGGACTAGCGCTCGAGGATGAATGACTCATCCCCCAGCGAGAGCAAGTAATTCACTAGGGAAATAATTTAGTCCATAAGTACTAGATATACAAAACCTCAAGACTAAGCTAGGATTCAACCGGAAGTGATTTTGCTTCCTGTTGTATTTGGACTGGCGCTGGCTGTTGGAGTAGATAACATTGAGTGTCAGTGAACATAAGCCAAGTCTAGTAGAATTGCTTCCGATAGCCTAGTGACTAGCGCTGGCTGTTGGATTGAAGGACACTGAGCGAGAGTGAGTAAAAGTGAATATAACCCTTCATCCAGTGGTAGTGCTTCCGGATGTGGAAGTGCTTCCGAATGCAAGAAAGGCTCCTTAGACTAAGTGAACTCCCACTGCATGTGATTAAGTGTTGTTATACTACACATCCCATAGCTTAAGAAAATGACACACCAAGTCACTTGGGAAGACTTAAGAGTTAGAGTAACATAACGAGACTCACGCTGACTGTTGGATTAGACATCCCCTAGCGTCAGTAGACAAAACACTAAGTCAGAACATAGTCTTAGTAAGATTACTTCCCATAGCAGACAAACCTCCCACAGCATGTATAGTTCTTACTGCTACACTTGATTATATATATTACTCTGATGGGACTAACAAGTGTGTGCAGAACTTAGTTGTACTTCCGGATGGAAATGAGCTTCCGGATGAAAATACTCTTGGCACTGAGATTCATAGACTAACACTTGCAGAGCAAGAATTGCCACTTCCGGATGAATGATAATCATCCGTCAGCAAGAGTACAAGAGCCAACGTCACACACTCAGAAGTCAGAATGCTTTTGTCAGAGCAGAGTTGTCAGAGTTGCTTTTCAGAGATAAAGCAAGTCAACCCTGCTAAGCATTAATGAAGATGTACCTCTCAACGGTAACATGGGATTAACGGCTATATTCAAACGGACATATCCTATCTGCCGCCCAAGCCTGAATGTTGAGGCCGAGTATAAAAGGAACATCTACATTCAGAAGAGAAGTGGGACGAACAGAGCATATTATCTGAGAAACTATATTCTACATTCCTCTCATCTTCTACTCTCAGATCTAGATTTGTAACATTATTAGAGAGTAATTCATTTGTACTTAGGTGAGTAACATCATCTATTCTTAGAGAGAATCATCTGTACTTAAGTGTTTATCACAATTAGTTCATTGAGTGAACATATTATCAAATCCTTTAATTGATAGAGGCTGTTCTAAAGCTTGTGCTTGACGAACAGAATTATTATCTTACAAAAGTGAGGGGGAGCATTTAGAGGTTTTCTAAATCTCCATAGGTTGCAAGTTAGCCCGCAAAACTTGTGGTTGTAAGGTTTGCAGGTGAGCCCGTTGCAAAACCTGTGGGTTGTTAGGTGAACCCGTGTTCGTAAAACCTATAGTGTAAAGGCTTTCTTGTGCCTGGTTGAAACAAGAGGTTGAGTGGATTGAAAATCTCAGGTGGAGCCTGGGGACTGGATGTAGGTCTGGAAGTGACCGAACCAGGACAAACTCGTGTGTGCTCATTCTGGCTGTTTTAATCTACACATCAAGCACCACACCACTAGATACTCACTTGTGCTTGGGGTAATACATCGTCACTCTCATCAAGCACAAGGAGTAAAGTTTTAAAAGGGAGAATTTATAGAAGTTTTATTCTGCCACCCAATTCACCCCCCCCCTCTTGGGTGAAAGCCACGCATTTCATTAACTTTGACACCCGTAAATTGGATGGTGCAAAACCGAACATTATAAAGCAAAATGAGACAAATTTAGCCACGCCGCTAAGTTGAAACTAACAGACGTGAGTGTTGGCGTGGGACCCACCTTCATTAACCTCTAGTTTCAACTTAACGGCGTGGCTAAATTTGTCCCATTTCGCTTTATAATGTCAGGTTTTACATCATCCAATTTACGGGTGCCAAAGTTGTCCATTTGAAAAATTACGGTGGCTAGTTTTGCCCCTTCACCCTTTTTACTCTCCATCCCATCATCATTATTTTCTTGTTTTTCTCCTTTTATCTCTAAATGAATAGTTTTTTTTATCGAAATCTAAATGAATGGTTTCTGTTAGCAGTTCGTACAAAAGTTTTACTACAATGATCAATAAATATATTACAACTCTCAAAATCCTATTTATATAGTTGTTAATTACTATAAAGATAAAATAAATAAATTTCAATTTACAAAATGTTATAATGATACTTTTATCAAAGGTTAAATCTAAATCGTCAATTTCTACTTCTCTAGATTTTAGGGTGGAGATGAGATTGTGAGAAGAAAATAATGACAAGAAAAAATTATCCCTACTACTTTTTGTATTTCGTATTTTCATGATTAGTTATTTAATGAGTAGTAATTTGTTTCAGTTTTAATAAACATTTTGATATTGAGATTAGTGAATTGGTTAAGCGGTTCAGTCTTGTCCATATTCTGTTTTTTTGTAAGAAAAACGAAAGTCGCCTTTATATCCCATAATTAAAGCAGACTTAGATTTTGAGATTTTGAGATTGATGGTAGTCTTAGATTTTGAGATTGATGGTCAGGGGATTTTAAGGTTTAAGCATCGTATTTGTGTTCCTGATTGTGCTGAGATAAAGCAGACTATTTTGGAAGAGGCTCACAGGAGTAAATATGCCATGCATCCGGGAATTACTAAGATGTATAATGATTTGAAGCGAGGATTTTGGTGGCCAGGGATGAAAAAGGATGTGACACAGTTTGTACTTAAGTGCTTGACTTGCCAGAAAGTCAAGATTGAGCACCAAAAGCCCGGTGGATTGCTACAGAGTATTGAGGTGCCTCAGTGGAAGTGGGATGATATATCTATGGATTTCATTGTGGGGTTACCGCGTACTCAGTCAGGTCATGATTCTATTTGGGTGATTGTGGATCAGTTGACTAAGTCAGCACACTTTTTGCCTGTTCAGATTTCTAGTCCAATGGAAAAGTTGGCTCAGTTGTATGTTGATGAGATTGTGCGTTTGCATGGGGTACCAAAGAGTATTATTTCAGATAGAGATCAGCGCTATAGATCGGGATATTGGACGTCACTACAGGCTGCTTTAGGCAGTAAGCTCAAGTTCAGTACTGCGTATCACCCGCAAACAGATGGTCAGACAGAAAGGGTTAATCAAATCCTTGAGGATATGCTGCGGGCATGTGCTATTGAGTTGCCTGGTAGTTGGGATAAGCATCTTCCACTAGCAGAATTTGCTTATAACAATAGTTACCAGTCGAGTATTGGTATGGCTCCTTATGAGGCTTTGTATGGTAGAAAGTGTCGATCGCCAATCTGTTGGACGGAAGTGAGTGAAAGGGCTGTTATTGGCCCGGATATTGTGGATGAGACGACTCAAAAGATTGAGATGATTCGGGAGAAATTGTTGACGGCTCAGAGTAGACAGAAAAGTTATGCAGATAAGCGACGACAACCACTAGAGTTTGAAGAGGGTGATCATGTATTTTTGAAAGTTTCGCCAATGACAGGTGTTGGCAGATCAATACGGGCTAAGAAGTTATCCCCTCGATATATGGGTCCTTTCGATGTGATTGAGAAGGTCGGTGATGTTTCTTACCGGATAGCTCTTCCGCCACAGCTATCGAGACTACACGATGTGTTTCATGTGTCACAGTTGAAGAAATATCACCCTGATCCTTCTCATGTTATTGAGCCTGAAGAAGTAGAGTTGGAGGACAATTTGACTTTTCGAGTGGAGCCTGAAAGAATTTTGGATGTCAAGGATAAGCAATTGAGAAATAAGACCATTCGCTTAGTGAAGGTTTTCTGGAGAGGTATGACTCCAGGAGATGCGACTTGGGAAGCTGAGGAACAGATGCGTGAGAAGTACCCACAGCTATTCCTAGGTACATTTTACCTCATTTCTCTATTGTTTTCATTTGGTAAAGATGCGATGGTATTGAATTTTGAGGGCAAAATTCCTAAAAGGTGGGGAGAATTGTAACATCCTGAAAATTTAATACAGGATTAAAGAGTGTTTTGGAAATGATAAATGGAGAAATTAGGAATTTTGGGAATTTTTAGGAATTTTTGGTGATTTTTGGGAATATTTTGGAAATTTTGAGTAATTAATATGCATATAATTACTAAAGAAATGAAAAGTTTGAAATATGAGGGAGTAGTAGAGCTAAAAATATTTTGAAGTTTAAGAAGATTGGAGGCTGGTTTAAGTGGTTTTATATTAAAAGAGGACATTATGGTAACTTCCGGTACGAAATAATCCATTTCTGACCCAGAAAACACATACCAAACACGCCCCAGCCCCCTTTTTGACTTAAAACCGTCGGATCTCTCTCTCTTCTTTCTCATTTTTCCTGCGCAAGCTCCCTCCTCCCTCTCATCACACCGACACTCCTTTCCCTTCACCATTTCTCTTAATTTCTCCTCACATACATTCGGTTAACCTTGTGCAAAAGCTTCTAACTTTGTTTTTCATTTTCTCTTCTTCTCGGGTCTGATAGGCCGAGTTCGAACGGCGGCCTGCAGGGGGTGACCGGCGGCGAGGCGTTTCCGGCGACGTGAAGGGCGGTTGGGGAGGAAAGGTTTGATTTTTCTTGGTTTCCTTGGGTTGTTCTTCCATTTCCAACATTTTTTTGTCATTTCCTCAACTCCTCTTCCCTTTTTCCAGTCGGCCGGCGGTTGGGAGTATTTTTCCGGCGACGGTGGTCCTATTTTTCCGGCGAAGGAAGTTGTTGTTGAAGGTGGGTGGTAGTTCTCTAGCTCTTTTTGTGATTTCTTCATGTTACAACTTCATTTCTCATCTTCTTTTCCTTCCTTTTTGTTCAAGCTCGGCCAGTCACCTAAAGGCCGATTCCGGCGAGTTTTGGACGGCGGTCGGCAGTAGTGAAGCTCCTTCCTGCGTTCTAGAACTCTGTAAGCTTGATCCTTGCCTCTTGTGAAGTTAATTTTGTGAAATTTGGTCTTTCTGATTTTAGAGTGTTATGGAAAAATTGGGACTTTAGGATTTATAAGTTATTATTATGATTATTCATTGTTAAATTGAAGATGGTTGGGAAGTATGGAGGCTTATTGAAGTTGGAAAAGATTTTGGGGATTTTTGGATATTGTCTATGGCTCTTTGAATTGGGGTTTTGTTAATGAAAGATGATTTGAATGAATTAGTTGTTGATAAATACTTGTTAAGGTTATAATAAGATGTGGGAAGTTGATTTTGATTTAATTGGTGTTTAGGAAGGAATTTGGAAGGTAATGGAGCATTTTTGGACTCTTTAAGTTAGGATTATGTTGGTAGAGGATGTTCTGGAACAAATTGATATTTATGTAATGTTAGTTGAAGTTGTTTGGTGATGTTGGAAGGTTGGTTTTAGAGGGATTGGTGTTGTAAGGAATTTTTGTTAGTTAAAGTGTTAATTTGGAGTGGTTTTGGTAGATTAAAGGTTGTTTATTAATGTTGGAATGTTAATGTTGATTAGATTGAGGTTTGAAAGGAAGTTGGAAAGTTAAAGTATTGATTGAAAGTGATTTAGATGTTTTAAAGGATGGTTTGATTATGGTAGGTAAGGTTATAAATCCTTCAAGAAATGATTAAGGTTGAAAGTATTAAATTGTAAAGATTTGGTAAAGAGAAGTTGGAGGAGGAAAGGATATGGATGTGGATTTGGTATTGAAGTAATTTTTATACTTTTAGTATTAATGAAAGTTATTTAAAAGGTTGAGTTAAGTCACTTACAAAGTGTCTTGACCCATTTTAAATTGTGGCATTATTGTAGACGGTGATCTTTCAAGCGGACTTTGAAGATAACTGCTATCTGCGTATATCTGCTGCAGTGAAGTTTAGCAGGTAATCACGCTTAACTGACTGTGATACTGAGGGTGATGGTAGTTGAGGATTTTCTGATATCCTCTTCTGCTTATTTATATATATATATATATATAAATAAAATGAATTCAGATTACGTTATACATAAACGTGGGCTATAGGGTACCTTTCAACTGAACTGTACTTTATATAAATTCATATTTATATATAATCTTTTGTATGTTGCATGACACTGGTTATTAGTACCGTCGGCCGATGTAACCTATCGATTTGCGCAAATCGATAGGTTAATTGTACGGGTTCCTCGGATTGTAAAGGAACCAGGGATTTTCACATTGATTAGAGTGGTCCCTTTTATGCTTTTCGGATTGTAGACCGGGCACAGTGTCACACACGTTTATTTCTGTCATTTGAGAGATGGATGCATCTGTTTTGTGTATATATATATATATCTGTATATATTTGTAAATGTTATAAGCTGTATGCAGGTTTTGAACTGTGGTACCCTGTAGACACTCCACTACCCCACTTCTGAGTGTCACAGTGAGTTATGTTGTGATTACTGAGACATTGTTTTGTCTCACCCCATTCCCTTTATTTTTACAGGTGATCATGCCCAGGGGGAGGCGCAGAGGAAGGGGAAGGGGCCGTCTGGCCCATACTGATATAGTAAGTAGGCCAGAGGTGACCTTTTAGGGACATATATCGCCATTTCACTAGGCTGCACCCGCTTCTGCATATTTGAATGTTGTTTTGAGTGAATTTTATTGTATATGTGAACTGTATGATTTGTAATGTAACTTAATGTAATGTTTGGTTGTTATATAACATTGTTCCTGCTACTGTGATAGTTCAGGAACTACCTGACTAATATGTCAGGCTTGGTTGATGTATATTCTGTTTTCCAGGTGATGAGAGCTTGAATGAATGTATATAGGAAACTCGGTTTTCCTAATATGTTGATGTGGTAGATGGAGGATGTATTGAGTGTTTTATGTTTTCCTGTGTGTGTAATCATATTAGATGGGCCCCGCTCTAATATGGTTTATTTTTAGATAGTTTGGTTAGTTCCTTTTCTAACCATGTTAGGTGATTCTTTTCTAACATGGTTAGATTAAGGTTATGATATTGATTGTGTGATTCATTAGGTGATGGTGAATCTTTTGCTAACTATGTTAGAGGATTCTCTTTTCTAACATAGTTAGATATGTAATCTCTTAATTATAGAGAAATTCTTTTGCTAACCATGTTAGGTGAATCTTTTACTAACATGGTTAGACTCCATTGTTTGGATTAATTTGATTATTAGTTGAGTTAGGTTAAGGTTAATTTTATATTAGTAGGTGGTACTTTACAATTTGGTATCAGTTTTATGGTAAACGATACCCTGCCTGTTGCATTGCATATAGAATGGCGATATATAAACCCCTTCCTTCCCTTCCTTATTATTATGATCACTAATTCTTTTTATGATTATTATCATTATTCCCTAGGTGGGTGGAGAAGAAGATAGCTATAATCAATTCCAAGATTCACAACAATCTATACCGGCACAAAACTTTGGGTCGGAGTTTGTGAATCAGTTGAGAGATGTAATTTTGGAGACAATGGAAGAAAGGTTACAAAAATTTAAACAAGATATGGGCCATCAGCATCAAAGTGAAGGAGAGTTTGAATTTGGCCATGAGAGTGAAACTCATGAGACCCAGCAAGAAGTTACCCAAGAAGACCGTGCTGTTAATAGAGTTTGGAAAGATGTGTCTAGGCACAATCCTGGTACTTTTGAAGGAGGTCGCCAACCTGAAGTAGCAGAAGAATGGATCGATAGATTAGAGACAATTTTCCAAGCTGTTGCTTGTAATGAGTACCAGAAAGCCAGGGTTGCTATCTTACTGTTGACCGGTGATGCTAAAAGATGGTGGAAGTCAGCTGGGGGTATGGATGACTCCATGACTGTGTGGTCAGAATTTAAAGAAAAATTCCTGGAGCATTACTTTCCCATTACAATCAGACATGAGAAAGAGCATGAATTTAATAAATTAATGCAAGGCAATATGCACGAGGATGAATTTATTGCTATTTTCAATAATTTATCACGTTATGTGACTTATCTGCAATATAAAGATGATCCTGAATGGAAGCATACTCAATTGATTCAGAAAGCTAGACCTGTGATGCGACCATATCTGTATGCTAGGCCGTTTGTTAGTTTTGAGGATTCTTGTGAGTATTTTTGTCTTGTGGCCAGAAACTTGAGAAGTTCAGGTACTTTGGATCGTGATGACGACCAGGGTAAATTTACTAACTACTTAGGGCCTTCAGGAGGTATCTCAAAAAGTCACAGTGCGGGTACGAGTACTTCTGGGAGTTCTGGGAGGAGATCTCAAGGCCAAGGTCATACGCAAGGGTATAATCAGAGGGGTAGTTTTCGCAGACAACACCAAGGAAGATCTGGGCAGAGAAATCAGTTCAGGGGTGGCAGAACCCAATCTTTTGGTGGTAGAGGTCGAGCAGGTGCTAGTCAGGGGTCTTATCAGGAGTCAGCTGCCTCAGCATCTAGTGTGAGAGGTCCTTGTGATAGATGTGGGAGGTTTCATGTGGGAGAGTGTTGGAGGTGTTATCACTGTAATGAATTGGGCCATACTTACAAGTTTTGCCCTAAGAGGGGACAGCAAGGTCAGGCAAGTCATAGCAATCGCCCTATGGCTCCTGGACGTGTGTATGTTACCACAAGAGAGGAGGCCACAGCGTCTCCTAATGTGATTCAAGGTATGGTTTCCATCCGAGGTCATAGTGTTGAAGTGTTATTTGATTCTGGTGCAACACATTCTTTTATCTCCTATGACTGTGCTAAGGAACTTGGCCTTACTTTATCTGCATTATCTTATGATTTGAAAGTAACTACCCCTAGTGGAGCTGTGTTTGTAACTGCTCATGTATGTAAAGGCTTGGACCTTCAGTATGAAGGTCGAGACTCTGTGATTGACCTTGTATGTTTACCCGTTAAAGGAATAGAGGTGATTATTGGCATGGATTGGCTGATAGCCAATAATGTCATTTTGCTTTGTAAGGAACGGGCTGTGAGATATGCAGTAAATTCTTTATCTGTTGGGGGTTCCAGCGGTTCCTTGTTACTATCCGCCACACAAGCTGAGAAGTGCGTGCGGAGGGGTTGTCAGGTGTTTGCTGTTTTCTTCTCAATTAAATCTGAGGAGGAGATTAGCATTGAAGATATAGATGTGGTTAAGGATTATACTGAAGTTTTCGCTGATATTCAGGGTCTTCCACCTGAGCGAGAAGTGGAATTCACCATCGATTTAGAACCAGGGGCTAGTCCGATTTCTAAGGCACCATATAGAATGGCTCCGGTGGAATTAGCTGAGTTGAAGAAGCACATTGAAGAATTACTCGAAAAAGGCTTTATTCGACCTAGTGTGTCACCGTGGGGAGCTCCAGTTTTGTTTGTTAAGAAAAAGGATGGTAGCATGAGGTTGTGCATAGATTACCGTCAGCTGAATAAAGTCACAATAAAGAATAAGTACCCGTTGCCTAGGATAGATGATTTGTTGGATCAGTTAGTTGGGGCTTCCGTGTTTTCTAAGATTGACTTGAGATCAGGTTATCATCAGTTAAGAGTTCGGGTAGAGGACGTTCCTAAGACGGCCTTTAGAACCCGTTATGGCCACTATGAATTCTTGGTGATGCCTTTTGGTTTGACTAATGCTCCTGCTGTGTTCATGGATTATATGAACCGAATTTTCAGGCCATATTTAGATAAGTTCATTGTGGTGTTCATTGATGACATTCTGATTTATTCTAAAAATGAAGAGGAGCATCGTGAGCATCTGGGAATTGCTTTGAGAGTTTTGAGGGATCATCAACTTTATGCTAAGTTGTCTAAATGTGAATTTTGGCTGAAAGAAGTAAAGTTTTTGGGGCATGTGGTTTCTTCTGAAGGTGTTGCGGTGGATCCTAGTAAAGTTGAGGCGGTATTGCAGTGGGAATCTCCGAAATCAGTAACTGAAGTACGGAGTTTTGTAGGATTAGCTGGTTATTATCGGAGGTTTATTCGTGGTTTTTCGCAGATTGCCCGTCCTTTGACAAATTTGACCAAGAAAGATCGCCCTTTTGTATGGACGGAGCAATGTGAAGCAGCATTTCAGGAGTTAAAGACTCTTTTGACTACCGCTCCAGTGTTGGTTTTGCCAGATTCGTCTCAACCGTTTGAGGTGTATACTGATGCGTCATTGATGGGTTTGGTATGTGTGTTGATGCAAAATGGCAAAGTAATAGCTTATGCCTCGAGACAATTGAGACCACATGAAGTAAACTACCCAACTCATGATTTGGAGTTGTGTGCAGTGGTGTTTGCCTTGAAAATCTGGCGCCATTATCTTTTTGGGGCTCAGTTTGAAGTGTTCAGTGATCATAAAAGTCTCAAGTATTTGATGGATCAGAAAGAGTTGAATGGTAGGCAACGTCGTTGGATGGAGTTGCTAAGTGATTATAAGTTTGAAATCAAGTATCACCCTGGGAAAGCCAATGTGGTTGCTGACGCTTTAAGTAGGAAATCGGCTCATGTCTTTGCAATGAGTCTTGAGGAACAGGCTTGGTTGGAAACTTTACGTGATATGCGAGTTGTTCCTGGGGTGAAGCAGGCCATTTTGAGAGCAGTAGTAGTTGATTTTGACTTGTATACCGATTTGCGAGTATCACAGGAAAAGGATGACAAGTTGAGTAAGATTCGAAAAGAATTGGAGGATGGATCAGTCTTAGATTTTGAGATTGATGGTCAGGGGATTTTAAGGTTTAAGCATCGTATTTGTGTTCCTGATTGTGCTGAGATAAAGCAGACTATTTTGGAAGAGGCTCACAGGAGTAAATATGCCATGCATCCGGGAATTACTAAGATGTATAATGATTTGAAGCGAGGATTTTGGTGGCCAGGGATGAAAAAGGATGTGACACAGTTTGTACTTAAGTGCTTGACTTGCCAGAAAGTCAAGATTGAGCACCAAAAGCCCGGTGGATTGCTACAGAGTATTGAGGTGCCTCAGTGGAAGTGGGATGATATATCTATGGATTTCATTGTGGGGTTACCGCGTACTCAGTCAGGTCATGATTCTATTTGGGTGATTGTGGATCGGTTGACTAAGTCAGCACACTTTTTGCCTGTTCAGATTTCTAGTCCAATGGAAAAGTTGGCTCAGTTGTATGTTGATGAGATTGTGCGTTTGCATGGGGTACCAAAGAGTATTATTTCAGATAGAGATCAGCGCTATAGATCGGGATATTGGACGTCACTACAGGCTGCTTTAGGCAGTAAGCTCAAGTTCAGTACTGCGTATCACCCGCAAACAGATGGTCAGACAGAAAGGGTTAATCAAATCCTTGAGGATATGCTGTGGGCATGTGCTATTGAGTTGCCTGGTAGTTGGGATAAGCATCTTCCACTAGCAGAATTTGCTTATAACAATAGTTACCAGTCGAGTATTGGTATGGCTCCTTATGAGGCTTTGTATGGTAGAAAGTGTCGATCGCCAATCTGTTGGACGGAAGTGAGTGAAAGGGCTGTTATTGGCCCGGATATTGTGGATGAGACGACTCAAAAGATTGAGATGATTCGGGAGAAATTGTTGACGGCTCAGAGTAGACAGAAAAGTTATGCAGATAAGCGACGACGACCACTAGAGTTTGAAGAGGGTGATCATGTATTTTTGAAAGTTTCGCCAATGACAGGTGTTGGCAGATCAATACGGGCTAAGAAGTTATCCCCTCGATATATGGGTCCTTTCGATGTGATTGAGAAGGTCGGTGATGTTTCTTACCGGATAGCTCTTCCGCCACAGCTATCGAGACTACACGATGTGTTTCATGTGTCACAGTTGAAGAAATATCACCCTGATCCTTCTCATGTTATTGAGCCTGAAGAAGTAGAGTTGGAGGACAATTTGACTTTTCGAGTGGAGCCTGAAAGAATTTTGGATGTCAAGGATAAGCAATTGAGAAATAAGACCATTCGCTTAGTGAAGGTTTTCTGGAGAGGTATGACTCCAGGAGATGCGACTTGGGAAGCTGAGGAACAGATGCGTGAGAAGTACCCACAGCTATTCCTAGGTACATTTTACCTCATTTCTCTATTGTTTTCATTTGGTAAAGATGCGATGGTATTGAATTTTGAGGGCAAAATTCCTAAAAGGTGGGGAGAATTGTAACATCCTGAAAATTTAATACAGGATTAAAGAGTGTTTTGGAAATGATAAATGGAGAAATTAGGAATTTTGGGAATTTTTAGGAATTTTTGGTGATTTTTGGGAATATTTTGGAAATTTTGAGTAATTAATATGCATATAATTACTAAAGAAATGAAAAGTTTGAAATATGAGGGAGTAGTAGAGCTAAAAATATTTTGAAGTTTAAGAAGATTGGAGGCTGGTTTAAGTGGTTTTATATTAAAAGAGGACATTATGGTAACTTCCGGTACGAAATAATCCATTTCTGACCCAGAAAACACATACCAAACACGCCCCAGCCCCCCTTTTTGACTTAAAACCGTCGGATCTCTCTCTCTTCTTTCTCATTTTTCCTGCGCAAGCTCCCTCCTCCCTCTCATCACACCGACACTCCTTTCCCTTCACCATTTCTCTTAATTTCTCCTCACATACATTCGGTTAACCTTGTGCAAAAGCTTCTAACTTTGTTTTTCATTTTCTCTTCTTCTCGGGTCTGATAGGCCGAGTTCGAACGGCGGCCTGCAGGGGGTGACCGGCGGCGAGGCGTTTCCGGCGACGTGAAGGGCGGTTGGGGAGGAAAGGTTTGATTTTTCTTGGTTTCCTTGGGTTGTTCTTCCATTTCCAACATTTTTTTGTCATTTCCTCAACTCCTCTTCCCTTTTTCCAGTCGGCCGGCGGTTGGGAGTATTTTTCCGGCGACGGTGGTCCTATTTTTCCGGCGAAGGAAGTTGTTGTTGAAGGTGGGTGGTAGTTCTCTAGCTCTTTTTGTGATTTCTTCATGTTACAACTGTTAGAATCTTAAGTTTTGATGAAGACTAAAATGTAGAGGATTAGACCAAGTGCCTAGGAAGCAATAGGATAACATAGGATCCCAAGTAAGAGTGCTTCCGGGTGAAGATCTACTTCCGGATAGATTAGGACTTGCGCATGCGGATGAATGTTTTCATCCCCCAGCATCAGCAAGTAAAATCACTGGGAAATAACTTAGTCCATGAGAATTAGGTACACAAAACCTTAAGACTAAGCTATGTTTCAATCGGAAGTGAGTTTGCTTCCTGTTAGACTTAGACTGGCGCAGAGCGATAGAATAGATATTACTCCAAGCGACAGTGAGTCTACTTCCCCAAGTGAAAGCGCTTCCTGTTAGAATTAGACTGGCGCAGAGCGACAGAATAGATATTACCCCAAGCGTCAGTAAGTCTACTTCCCCAAGTGAAAGCGCTTCCTGTTAGACTCAGACTGGCGCAGAGCAATAGAATAGTTATTACCCCAAGCGTCAGTAAGTCTACTTCGCCAAGTGAAAGCACTTCCTATTAGATTTAGACTGGCGCAGGTTGATAGACTAGATATAACCCCGAGCGTCAGCAGAAATGCAACATCAAGTGAAGTTGCTTCCTATTAGATCTTGACTGGCGCAGACTGATAGAATAGATTTCACCCTGAGCGTCATTGAGTTCACTACGTCAAGTAAAAGTGCTTCCGATAGCTTAGTGACTAGCGCTGAGTGTTGGGATGAAATACACTAAGTGAGAGTGAGTTATAGTAAACCAAGATCCTTCATCTAGTAGTTTTACTTCCGGATGTAAAAATGCTTCCAGATACATCATAGACCAAATCAGAACACAGTCTAAGTAAACTACTCCCCATAGCAAACAAACTTCCCACAGCATGTATAATTCTTATATATATATTGCTATGTTGGACTAACCAGTATGTGCAGAACATGGTCACGCTTCCGGATGCAAATGAGCTTCCGGATGGAAAGACTCTTGACATTGGGACTCAGAGCTTAACACTTGCAGAGCAAGATTACCACTTGCGGATGAAAGATGATCATCCGTCAGCAAGAGTGCAAGAGTAAACATCACATACTCAGAAGTCAGAATGCTTTTGTCAGAGCAGAGGTGTCAGGACTACTTTTCAGAGATAAAGCAAGTCTACCCTGCTAAGCATTAATGAAGATGTACTTCTCAACGGTAACATAGGATTAACGGCACTATTCAAACGTTCATATTCAACTTGCCACCGAAGCCTATGAAGCCAAGTATAAAAGAGACATTCATTCAGAATAGAAGATATGGAAGAAAGAGAGAGAACAGAGCAAAGAATCTGATATATCATATTCTTCATCCTATACATCTTCTACTACTCTCAGATCCAGATTTGTGATATTTTTCAGAGAGTAATCTTATTGTACTTAAGTGAGTAACATCATCCACTCTTAGAGAGAGTTAGTTTTGAGCTTAAGTGTTTAGCACAATCAGTTCATAGAGTGAACATAGTGTAAACTTACAATTTGTAAGGGGGAGCATTTAGAGGTTGTCTAAATCTCCATAGGTTGCAAGTTAGCCCGTAAAACTTGCATTTGTAAGGTTTGCAGGTGAACCCGGTGTAAAACCTGTGGGTTGTTAGGTGAACCCGTGCTCGTAAAACCTAAAGTGTAAAGGCTTCTCTTGTGCCCGGTTTAAACAAGAATAGTGGATTGAAAATCTCAGGTGGAGCCTGGGGACTGGATGTAGGTCTGGGTGACCGAACCAGGATAAATTTATGTGTGCATAAATTTACATTCAAACATTCTATTTAGCATCACATAACATACTGACTTGTGCATATCACTACTTCGTAAATATTATCACCAAGCACAAGCAGTCTTTCGAAAAGAAGAATCAAAAGATTTAATTTATTCTCTCACCCAATTCACCCCCCCTCTTGGGTGACAGCCACGTTTATCATTTGGTATCAGAGCAAGGTCACTTGTTTAAAGGATCCAACGATCTCAAGTGCAAAGACCTAGGCTGATTTGGGTTACAAAATGTGTTTTGAAGGTTTTGATCATACAATCCCACCCGTGTTAGAAAATGCTGATTTTTACTTATGGAAGGGAAGGATGAAAAGTTTTATACTATCCACTGATTTCAAAATGTGGGATGTTTTTGAAAAGGACTCTGATTTCAAACCAAAAGTAAATTGGACAGAAGAGGACAAAAGCTTATTTTACTTAAACCTTAGAGCAATGCAAATTTTGCACAAAAGTTTATCTGACAATGATTACCAGAAAATTAAACATTGCTCTAGGGCTATAGATATTTGGAACACTCTTGATACTATGTATGCTTCTAACCAATTTCTTGATGATAAGGCTGTCCAAAGCTCACTATGTGCTCCTTGTGAATCCACCGTTGATGAGCTACTGGATGGTGATGTAGTAGAAGCTAGTATCAGCAAAGAGAGAGTGGATCTCCGCCTAGTAGATTCAGAAGCTGAAGAAAATGAGGTACCTAAACTTGAAACTTCTGAATTGCAAGATATGTATAATGAGCTACATGTTGAATTCTGTAAACTTACAAAAGAAATTCTAGGCTTAAGAAAAAGGAATAGGGAACTTGAGGAACTTATTCCTTCTTCTACAACCAAGGAGTCCAAAGTCCCATTCATAAAAGAAGATTTTTCGAAAGACCCTGAGATTTCAAAAGTTAATAAACATAGAGTCTTTGAAAAGAAAACTGACCACCATAATAGTGATAAGAAATCTGATTCTGAACATCATCCCATTATCTGTCATTATTGTGGTAGAACTGGTCATATTTCTCACACATGCAATTTTAAGAGAAATTTAAATGTGAGAAATAAATATATATGGATCCCCAAAGGACAAGTAAGGTCCAGCGCTAACTATGTAGGACCCAAGTACAAATGGGTACCAAAACTCCCTTCTAGTGCCTTACCTGTGCAGGAAAGATCAAGAGTTCCTCTTGTCCCAAAGAAGAGAACTCGTGGTGATGTCACTACTGCAACTACCTGGTTCAATCATAAGAAGCAGTGCGCTACCACAAGGAACAAAGACCTTGTCTCAGGGATAAGCTATCACAGAGTTCCATTCAACTATCCTGAGAAGGACAAAAGAGAGAGGATGTCTCAACTCACATGGAGAAAACCTGCGAATCCTGTCTCTTCTAAGAAAGTGCTTCAGGCCAAGGATAAGTATAAAAGATCTCCTTGGGTAAGCAAGGGATTATTTAAGGTTGAAGCATGCAACAGTAAAATCTCCTATGCAAATGTAAGATGGACTTATTGAGATTTTACATTAAGCATCATAAGCATGAACATGATATGGCTTATAAGATATTTCACACAATGTTCATACTCTATATGCTATCTATGACTATCATTATCAGAAGCCATGTGCATATAGTCATAGTTGATTCGCAATGCTATATCCATAGTGAATAATTCTTAAGTGCATAAGAATCACATACTTCCTACAAACTGACCAGTCAGATCCAAGTTTGGAGATTGAAAAATGGGAAAGAGAAATCATTTGCTATTTTGTAGGAAAGAAGGTACGAAGAAACAACAATTTTCATGATCATACCTGATCAGAGCAATGTATCAAATCTGAATGAGTTGTTGTTCATACTGGGCTCCGAGAGCTACTGCTCCTGAAATTAAGAAGATCAAACAAACTCTACTTGACGCAAATATGGCTTTAGTTATGAAAGCTTGATCGCTGTGGATGCATAAGAGAAAACATCAACGAGTCACTCAAAGTTAAATCTTAAGTAAGTACCATCGGAAGCAAAACTACTTCCGGATGCTCTCGTGCTGACGCTGAATGACTACTCAAGGCAACCAGGAGCGTCTGTCCAACCGGAAGCAAAATCACTTCCGAATACTCTTTTGCTAGCGCTGGATGATAATTCAATATGATCACGAGCGCCAGTGTCAGATCAAGGGACACATCATTTCAGAAAACGTTTCAACTTCCTCCATGAAACGCTGTGCCTTCTCTGAAGCAACACGTGTCATCAGGTGTGTCGTTCCAACTTAAAAACTTACGTTAACCAATGTGTGAAAATTTGAAAGAGTATGCCCATTCTATCCTCAGAAGTTTTACCTATAAATAGAAGTCATTTTCCACTTTTCACTTTTTACTACATCTTTTTCACTCGCATCATTTTCTCAGAAAAGTCTTTTCATCTTCTCCATTGTGTTCTTTATTTTTCACACTTTTTGCATTTCATCTTTATTTACACAACATTCATACAAAAATGGCCGGTACGAATGAATCCAACCCAGTCATCCAGAAAACCTCTTCTTCCAAGAAACTTAAATCGAAATCTGGGAAATCCACTCACAAGCATTCTGGTAAATCTGGGCACTATGAAGAACAACATGAAGAACTTCATGAACGCCAAGAAGGTTCTGGGCAATCACGAGGACAGGGTGAAGACATTCAGGGTCAGCCTGAAACCTCTGGTAGAATAGAACTGGCAGTGGGTTCTGAACAAGAGCGGGATGCTCAGAGAAAGGGAAAGAAAAAGAAGGTTCAATTTTCTGAGGAGCCTTCCTCCAAGAGGCAGAGGGTTGAGGAAGAAGATGATCCCACAGTCTATAGAGATGGGGCATTGGAGGGTGTATCCGCCAAATTTGAGACATCCATTCCCATCTTCAATCATGGCCTGTTCATCAATCTGGACAAGTTGGATGAACTAGGGTTTGCTCATCTGCGCCCTTACTTGGAAAAGTATATGCCTTGGCTGGGCATCAACCAGGACTACAACGTCAACGTCCTGCGAGTCTTTTGCCAATCCCTCTCAGGCAGAGCAAAGTACAGGAAGGTGGATGGGAAAGAGCAAGTCCACAAACTCTCCTTCACTGCCACTGTAAGAGGAAGAACCTTCAGGTTCACTTGGAGAACCTTGAATGAGATGATGGGAATCACAGAAGAGGATATGAATGAATGGATCTACCCTGAGTCTCACAAATACAGCAAGGAGGAACTCGAGGAGTTGTATGGCACCAACAGCAAGAAAGTGTCCAAGATGTCTGATTCTAACAGGCTCTTGTACTACATCTACTCCCGGATAATGACTCATAAGGGAGGCAACTTCAACGAGTTCACACTGCTAGACAACCCTTGGTTTCCTAGACTCCTCTCGCTCAAGCCTTTCAACCCTGGGCAGTTGATATGCCTAGAGCTTCAGCGCTGGTTAAGCAATGACAAGTCAGGTTATCTTCCCTATCCCACCATCATTGCCTTCCTTCTTGAGAAGCATCTGATCAAGGCTACATCTGCTGTGGAAGAAGAGAATGTCAAATGTAAGCCTGTAGGAGCAACTAATATGGCAAGGATGGGGATTAAGTATCTCAAGCCCCCTAAGCCCACTCGCTCACGCTCACAAGCCAGTAGTGCTTCTGGTACCTCAGCTCCCTCTGCATCTGGAGCAGGCGATCAGGAAGTTGACTCTCATGCTGGGCCAAGCCGTAGTGCAAGGGTTCCAGCTTCTGTTAGGGCCTTTGCAGAGGACATAAAGGAAGAGCTTCTGTTTAGACTGACTGATTCCTTAGTGGGTCCTCTCCGTGTTGAATGTGAAGCTGGCTTCCACCACCAAGGGGAGCGAATCCAACGACTTGAGGACAGAGTAGGACAACTCGAGAATCACCTTGCCAGGGTGGATGCAAAATTAGACCTCATCCTCCAGCACCTACAAATTCCCCAACCCTCATCACAAGGTAACTTACCACCTCCTCCTCCTCCTCCTCAAAACCCTTCTCCTCCTCCGCCCAACACTCAACAACCTCAGCCTCCACCACAAAATGACCAACAAGCCCCACCATCACCCAACAATGACCAACAATCCCAACCTTCACCTACCCATGACGACCAAACCCAAGACTCACCTCACAACTCTCCACGCCATTCTCCTAGAAACTTCTCATCCTCACCTTCCTCATCCTCATCCTCACCCATTCCTACACGACCAGGTGCCCCCACACGCTCTCCACTCCGCTTCTCCAACCCTACCCATCCAAGCCCTAGACCCATAGGATCTGAAACAGCCATTCACCCCCTCAGCCAACCATACGGCGAATATCCCCGCCTTCAACCACTCTCCGATGACCATTTACCCTTTACCCCTGACTCCGCCAACTACAAAGAATACTCCTCCACTCATCCTTATGGGGATATCTTTGTCACCACCAGCTGCTTCCCCGACCCTCCTCAAACTCCTGAACACCTATCCTCTCCCACATCCTCTACCTCTACCCTATCACCCTCCCCTCCCAAGAAATTTGGCCCTGAACCACCTCCATCCTCCTCCACATCCACTCCATCCCTGGCACTCACCCCTGTTGATGATGACAAAAGGGGGAGAAATGTTATGTCTACTCTTCGCCTAAGTATGGCCACAAGGGAGGTCCTCAGCCAGCCATCACTCTGGATTGATGAAGATATCACGGCCGCCCTGCGTCGTGCATATGAGTCTCAGAGGCTGAGTGGTGCAGAGAGCCTTATAAGAGGAGAGGCCCTCCGTCTCATGGAGCAGAAGAGAACAGCTGAGCAAGGATCACATTTGGAGATGATTGTGTTTGGACAGAATGAACAATCCTCACAATCTGAGTCATCATCAGAGCCTCCTCCAAATAAAACAAGTAGAGAGATGGTTGAGGAGATCATAATGAAGTGGGGACTGAAGAGACCCAACCATCCTCCCATTGTGATAGCCAAGCCTGTTCCTACACTATCTGAGCAAGAGTCTGAGGTCCCTTCATCTGAGCAATCTTCCGATCCTCCTCCCTCATCTGAACCAGCAGCCGGATTCAGTGTACCCAGAAAGAAGGCCGTTGCTAGGAAACGTGCCAGAAAGTTCGTTGCCACCACTGAATCTGATGAGTCTGAGGAAGAGACTTCATCTGACCTACCTGAGCAAGGAACTTCATCTGCTCAGGTTGTGCAAGAAAATCCAGTGGTCCAAGCGGTTCCAATTCTGAAGGAAGTCAAATTGGAAATTGAAGACATGACTCCTGAAGAATTTGAGAAGTATGGATTCACTGACAAGCTATCCTTTGGTCAGATGGCTTGCCTCGATGCTGAAAGAGCAAGTGCCATGCCCACTCCTCCAATTAGCAAAAGCAAAGGGAAGAGCAAAGGGAAAGGGAAAAGGAAAGCCCAAGAAGTTGAAGAGGATTCCAACTTCTCTGCATGGAATGTAAGAATCCGGGCTGTACACTATCCCAATGGAGAAGTCTGCTACTTCGACGATGCTACAGGTTTCCCTGGGTATGAAGAAGTGGAGAACATGAAAAAGGCATACGAGGAGTCCATTGAATCAGAAAGGCTCAGAAGGGAAAAAGAGGAAAAAGAGCTTCAAGAGATCATTGCCCAGATAAACCAGAGTGAGCGTGAGGAAAATGAAGAGAGACAGAAAGAGAGGGAAAAGAAAAAGAGACACAGACTCTAACCCCCAATCCAAATATTTTTGTTGATTTTGTTTTCATGCATATCTTCATTCATACTTAGTGAAATTTATTTGTATACATTCTTTACTTGTATATGTTATTTGATTGTATAACTCTGACTTGTAACTTCTGCTTGTCAATAATATTTGTCTGAGTTACCTGCTCTTAACTATTGCTTTTATTCTTCAGCTAATCCTTTCATATGAACTTAATTAATAGAACTAGGTTTGTCATCATCAAAAAGGGGGAGAATGTTAGAATCTTAAGTTTTGATGAAGACTAAAATGTAGAGGATTAGACCAAGTGCCTAGGAAGCAATAGGATAACATAGGATCCCAAGTAAGAGTGCTTCCGGGTGAAGATCTACTTCCGGATAGATTAGGACTTGCGCATGCGGATGAATGTTTTCATCCCCCAGCATCAGCAAGTAAAATCACTGGGAAATAACTTAGTCCATGAGAATTAGGTACACAAAACCTTAAGACTAAGCTATGTTTCAATCGGAAGTGAGTTTGCTTCCTGTTAGACTTAGACTGGCGCAGAGCGATAGAATAGATATTACTCCAAGCGACAGTGAGTCTACTTCCCCAAGTGAAAGCGCTTCCTGTTAGAATTAGACTGGCGCAGAGCGACAGAATAGATATTACCCCAAGCGTCAGTAAGTCTACTTCCCCAAGTGAAAGCGCTTCCTGTTAGACTCAGACTGGCGCAGAGCAATAGAATAGTTATTACCCCAAGCGTCAGTAAGTCTACTTCGCCAAGTGAAAGCACTTCCTATTAGATTTAGACTGGCGCAGGTTGATAGACTAGATATAACCCCGAGCGTCAGCAGAAATGCAACATCAAGTGAAGTTGCTTCCTATTAGATCTTGACTGGCGCAGACTGATAGAATAGATTTCACCCTGAGCGTCATTGAGTTCACTACGTCAAGTAAAAGTGCTTCCGATAGCTTAGTGACTAGCGCTGAGTGTTGGGATGAAATACACTAAGTGAGAGTGAGTTATAGTAAACCAAGATCCTTCATCTAGTAGTTTTACTTCCGGATGTAAAAATGCTTCCAGATACATCATAGACCAAATCAGAACACAGTCTAAGTAAACTACTCCCCATAGCAAACAAACTTCCCACAGCATGTATAATTCTTATATATATATTGCTATGTTGGACTAACCAGTATGTGCAGAACATGGTCACGCTTCCGGATGCAAATGAGCTTCCGGATGGAAAGACTCTTGACATTGGGACTCAGAGCTTAACACTTGCAGAGCAAGATTACCACTTGCGGATGAAAGATGATCATCCGTCAGCAAGAGTGCAAGAGTAAACATCACATACTCAGAAGTCAGAATGCTTTTGTCAGAGCAGAGGTGTCAGGACTACTTTTCAGAGATAAAGCAAGTCTACCCTGCTAAGCATTAATGAAGATGTACTTCTCAACGGTAACATAGGATTAACGGCACTATTCAAACGTTCATATTCAACTTGCCACCGAAGCCTATGAAGCCAAGTATAAAAGAGACATTCATTCAGAATAGAAGATATGGAAGAAAGAGAGAGAACAGAGCAAAGAATCTGATATATCATATTCTTCATCCTATACATCTTCTACTACTCTCAGATCCAGATTTGTGATATTTTTCAGAGAGTAATCTTATTGTACTTAAGTGAGTAACATCATCCACTCTTAGAGAGAGTTAGTTTTGAGCTTAAGTGTTTAGCACAATCAGTTCATAGAGTGAACATAGTGTAAACTTACAATTTGTAAGGGGGAGCATTTAGAGGTTGTCTAAATCTCCATAGGTTGCAAGTTAGCCCGTAAAACTTGCATTTGTAAGGTTTGCAGGTGAACCCGGTGTAAAACCTGTGGGTTGTTAGGTGAACCCGTGCTCGTAAAACCTAAAGTGTAAAGGCTTCTCTTGTGCCCGGTTTAAACAAGAATAGTGGATTGAAAATCTCAGGTGGAGCCTGGGGACTGGATGTAGGTCTGGGTGACCGAACCAGGATAAATTTATGTGTGCATAAATTTACATTCAAACATTCTATTTAGCATCACATAACATACTGACTTGTGCATATCACTACTTCGTAAATATTATCACCAAGCACAAGCAGTCTTTCGAAAAGAAGAATCAAAAGATTTAATTTATTCTCTCACCCAATTCACCCCCCCCTCTTGGGTGACAGCCACGTTTATCAACAACTTCATTTCTCATCTTCTTTTCCTTCCTTTTTGTTCAAGCTCGGCCAGTCACCTAAAGGCCGATTCCGGCGAGTTTTGGACGGCGGTCGGCAGTAGTGAAGCTCCTTCCTGCATTCTAGAACTCTGTAAGCTTGATCCTTGCCTCTTGTGAAGTTAATTTTGTGAAATTTGGTCTTTCTGATTTTAGAGTGTTATGGAAAAATTGGGACTTTAGGATTTATAAGTTATTATTATGATTATTCATTGTTAAATTGAAGATGGTTGGGAAGTATGGAGGCTTATTGAAGTTGGAAAAGATTTTGGGGATTTTTGGATATTGTCTATGGCTCTTTGAATTGGGGTTTTGTTAATGAAAGATGATTTGAATGAATTAGTTGTTGATAAATACTTGTTAAGGTTATAATAAGATGTGGGAAGTTGATTTTGATTTAATTGGTGTTTAGGAAGGAATTTGGAAGGTAATGGAGCATTTTTGGACTCTTTAAGTTAGGATTATGTTGGTAGAGGATGTTCTGGAACAAATTGATATTTATGTAATGTTAGTTGAAGTTGTTTGGTGATGTTGGAAGGTTGGTTTTAGAGGGATTGGTGTTGTAAGGAATTTTTGTTAGTTAAAGTGTTAATTTGGAGTGGTTTTGGTAGATTAAAGGTTGTTTATTAATGTTGGAATGTTAATGTTGATTAGATTGAGGTTTGAAAGGAAGTTGGAAAGTTAAAGTATTGATTGAAAGTGATTTAGATGTTTTAAAGGATGGTTTGATTATGGTAGGTAAGGTTATAAATCCTTCAAGAAATGATTAAGGTTGAAAGTATTAAATTGTAAAGATTTGGTAAAGAGAAGTTGGAGGAGGAAAGGATATGGATGTGGATTTGGTATTGAAGTAATTTTTATACTTTTAGTATTAATGAAAGTTATTTAAAAGGTTGAGTTAAGTCACTTACAAAGTGTCTTGACCCATTTTAAATTGTGGCATTATTGTAGACGGTGATCTTTCAAGCGGACTTTGAAGATAACTGCTATCTGCGTATATCTGCTGCAGTGAAGTTTAGCAGGTAATCACGCTTAACTGACTGTGATACTGAGGGTGATGGTAGTTGAGGATTTTCTGATATCCTCTTCTGCTTATTTATATATATATATATATATATAAATAAAATGAATTCAGATTACGTTATACATAAACGTGGGCTATAGGGTACCTTTCAACTGAACTGTACTTTATATAAATTCATATTTATATATAATCTTTTGTATGTTGCATGACACTGGTTATTAGTACCGTCGGCCGATGTAACCTATCGATTTGCGCAAATCGATAGGTTAATTGTACGGGTTCCTCGGATTGTAAAGGAACCAGGGATTTTCACATTGATTAGAGTGGTCCCTTTTATGCTTTTCGGATTGTAGACCGGGCACAGTGTCACACACGTTTATTTCTGTCATTTGAGAGATGGATGCATCTGTTTTGTGTATATATATATATATATATCTGTATATATTTGTAAATGTTATAAGCTGTATGCAGGTTTTGAACTGTGGTACCCTGTAGACACTCCACTACCCCACTTCTGAGTGTCACAGTGAGTTATGTTGTGATTACTGAGACATTGTTTTGTCTCACCCCATTCCCTTTATTTTTACAGGTGATCATGCCCAGGGGGAGGCGCAGAGGAAGGGGAAGGGGCCGTCTGGCCCATACTGATATAGTAAGTAGGCCAGAGGTGACCTTTTAGGGACATATATCGCCATTTCACTAGGCTGCACCCGCTTCTGCATATTTGAATGTTGTTTTGAGTGAATTTTATTGTATATGTGAACTGTATGATTTGTAATGTAACTTAATGTAATGTTTGGTTGTTATATAACATTGTTCCTGCTACTGTGATAGTTCAGGAACTACCTGACTAATATGTCAGGCTTGGTTGATGTATATTCTGTTTTCCAGGTGATGAGAGCTTGAATGAATGTATATAGGAAACTCGGTTTTCCTAATATGTTGATGTGGTAGATGGAGGATGTATTGAGTGTTTTATGTTTTCCTGTGTGTGTAATCATATTAGATGGGCCCCGCTCTAATATGGTTTATTTTTAGATAGTTTGGTTAGTTCCTTTTCTAACCATGTTAGGTGATTCTTTTCTAACATGGTTAGATTAAGGTTATGATATTGATTGTGTGATTCATTAGGTGATGGTGAATCTTTTGCTAACTATGTTAGAGGATTCTCTTTTCTAACATAGTTAGATATGTAATCTCTTAATTATAGAGAAATTCTTTTGCTAACCATGTTAGGTGAATCTTTTACTAACATGGTTAGACTCCATTGTTTGGATTAATTTGATTATTAGTTGAGTTAGGTTAAGGTTAATTTTATATTAGTAGGTGGTACTTTACAGAGATCAGTACAGTGTTCGTAGTGCTGCAACTACTACTTCATCTCCTAACTCAGAACTTATTCCACCTCTCCTATCTCCATCATCCATCTCTATACCTGCTCAAATTTCATCTAACCCTTCAGCTGTTCCATCTTCCCAACATACTTCTTCCACAACAGTTCCTCAGGCCATTCCCATTAATAATCATCCTATGGTGACTCGTGCAAAGGATGGAATCTTTAAGCCTCGAGTGTTCATGGCTTTGGAACAGGTTGAATGTCCTAAAACTATCCATGATGCTCTTGCTGATCCACTTTGGAAGCAGGCAGCACAGGATGAATTTGAAGCTCTTGTTAAGTTTGGAACTTGGGAAATGGTTCCCCTACCACATGATCGGAAGACTGTTGGGTGTAAGTGGATTTTTAAAGTAAAAACAAATGCGGATGGTGATCTGATCAGAAGGAAAGGAAGACTAGTTGCCAAGGGATACTCTCAAGAAGTTGGGTCTGACTATAATGAGACCTTTAGTCTTGTAGTTAAGGCTGCTACTGTGCGGATTCTTATCACTATAGTAGTTACTAATAACTGGAAACTTCAGCAAGTTGACTTTAACAATGCATTCCTTAATGGTGATCTCTCTGAGGATATTTTTATGGATCCTCCTCCTGGATTTGAACATCATTTTCTTGATTCTGCCTCAGGTCAACTTCGTGTGTGCAAACTTAAGAAGGCTTTGTATGGCCTAAAACAAGCTCCACGTGCTTGGTTTCATAAACTGCAGCAGTTCCTTTGTGAACTAAAGTTTCATCCTTCTAAGGCTGATCCATGTTTGTTTATACGACATGACGATTCTGGCACTATCTATCTTCTCATTTATGTGGATGATCTAGTAGTTACAGGTTCTAATCCTGCTGAAATCACCAAATTACTGATGCATATGAGCAAGATGTTTTCTCTCAAGATTCTTGGTGAACTGTCTTATTTTCTTGGCATTGAGTTTCATAGGTCTCCTGGTGGTATGTTCTTAGGACAACGTAAATATGCTCTTCAGCTGCTTGATGAAGTTGGACTGATTGCTGCCAATGCTTCTAGAACACCCATGACTCAAAATCTTATTCTCACCTCCACTGATGGTGAATTATTTTCTGAACCCACAATTTATCGAAGTGTGCTAGGCAAACTACAATACTTGTGTTACACACGTCTTGATATTGTATTTGCAGTTAATAGGCTCAGTCAATATTTACATGCTCCCCGTGTTCCTCACTGGAAATGTGTCAAACGGTTACTCCGTTATATTGTTGGCACCCCTCATTATGGTCTTCTATTGCGACCTGCTGCACAATTTCGTGTTCAAGCATTTGCAGATGCTGACTGGGGGACAAATAGGGAGGATCGATGCTCCATTAGTGGTTTTTGCACTTTCCTTTGTCCTAACCCGATCACATGGGTATCTCAAAAACAACGTGTTGTTTCTAGAGGTACCACTGAGGCAGAATATCGCAGCGTTGCAGATGCTGTAACTGAGGTTATGTGGGTTATGGCTCTTCTCAAGGAAATGCATATTACTCCTGTGGGAACTCCATCTATTTGGTGTGACAATTCTGGAACTGTTTCTTTGGCTGCCAATCCTGTCTTACATGCCAAAACTAAACATGTTGAACTAGATTTACACTTCGTTCGTGAGAAAGTTTGTGATGGTCTGATTCAAGTAGGTTATGTAACTGCTACTGAACAGTCTGCTGATATTCTAACCAAACCATTACCTGCTGGATGGTTTGAGTTTTTCCGAATGAGGCTGAATGTGATGGGAAAGGAGAATGTTGTCAATCATCTCTGGACAGAAGATCTTGATGATTACTAAATTGTATTCAAGTTTTTTTTTGTTGGAAAAGAAAAAAAGAGAGAGAGAGCCAAATGAGTAGCAGAGGGAATATTAGAGTAATAGTAACTAAAGCAAAATAATATCTAGTTAGTGGACAGCTGGAATACACCTGTCAAGATATTAGTATAAATATGTACTCTGCTCACATGTTATCAATGAATTGAGAAGCATATCTTTTATGCTTTCCTTTTCTTCATTCATCTAAAACTCTACTTCCTAATAAAAATAAAAATTGGGAAAAGTTAGAAATAAGTCTTATATTTAGGAACAAACTAATCCCCTCAAATAGTTCTTATATTAATTAGGACTGGAGGGGATATTAAATAAGATATGTTCATGTATTCTTTTGATCATTTGTATTTGCATCAATCAACATTTTAGTCATTTTAATTTCGAAAAGTACACTTTTAGAATTTTTTTAACACAACAAATATAAATGATGAATCTATAATTAAATGTTTACAAACCGTGCTTGCATTTTAATTTTCTATTATAATAATCTTTCTTATATTTTAAAAAATTAGTCATTCTTATATTCATTTAGTTATAAAATCACCTCTTATATTTGACAAATCTTTTTTCCATAAGTCCTTCCTAAAATATGTTTCAAAAAAATACACGTGCTTGTAAAAAAATCACACTTTCCATGTATGATATGATATATCTTCCAATATTTTTTTTATTTATTTATCGGTTTTGGCGCTACTAGTAAACATCAGATCTCTTCATGGGAATGTCATTATAAGTTAAGTGGAACCTCATTACCTCTAAATAATTATCATGTCATGTCTCTGCATATCTAAAGTCAAAATCAATACCATTGAATAAATTGGAACAACCATAGTAAATTGATACAACCATTTGGTGATACTTTTCAATACTTTTTTGTTTACATCGTTCTTCTTGTTCTCTTCTTTTGTTGGCTGATTGTTTTGGTACTATGCTCACAAATAAACATTCTACACATCAATAACAACAAAGTCTTATCCCAATTATTAGGTGGAGTCTACTACATGATTATACGACGACATTGTGCTCGATCATTAGTCATGTTTGGAGAGAAATGATTGATCAAAAGATCTCATTGAAAATTTTTTACACATAAATTAAAGACCAAGGTGGTGCTAATTAAGAAAATGGAAATCACAATGCTAAGCTATGTGACTTACACAAAGTTTCCACAATGATCCCAAAAAGAGATTTCATAGTCTAAAACAACAAACACCATTAAGGTGTTAGTTGAATGCGTTAAAGGAAGAAGAAAGCTAACAAGCTTACTGCAACAGAGAGAGATAGTGGCACTCCCAATAAAGTTTCAGACCTGTTACGATTACAAAATTTTGAACAATTACGATGAGCTGGTCTTCCTCCTCTTCTTCGTCCACCTGTTGTTTCATATGCCTCATGCTTCTTCAGGCTTTCATAAATTGATCTATCTGTAACTGACAATAGTGAAAACAAATTTTGAAGTCAAGAAACAAACAAGCAATAAAAGAGATTAATTTAAAGTGCTTAAGTTTTAGAAGAAAACTTACCTGGAAACTCTCTTTTAAAGCTTTGCATATTGCTTTGTGTTAAAGTTCTGTTTTCTGTAGTGGGAAATTTATGAAAATCTGAAGTTGAAGAAGTGGTGGCTGCTTGAGCACATGAAATGAAGAGAAACATTACAAGAAATGTTGTTGGCACCATTTTTAGAGTCTGAAAAGAAAAGGTTGTGTTTAGTGGCAGTGTTTCCTGTTGAACCAAGGAGAAAAGGTTATGTTTAGTAGCAGTGTTTAGTAAAATTTGATTTTGTTTATGAAATCAGTGCAGGAAAAAAAGATCAGTACAGAAATTACATTTACATCTATCAATTAACTACAATGGAGAAGCTCTTCAATAGTTGATATCTATCAGTAAAATTCTTTGCCAACAAATAGAATATTGACAATGTGATAATATGCCTTATAAGGAAATTAGATAGACCATCTAATTTTAACAATATTGTTTGTAATTGGATTTGATAAATAAGATCAATTGGTTTTAAAAATTATTAAATATGAAATTTTAAAGTGATTTATTTTATATCTTTATTATGTTTAAAATGTCAGTTTAATTTTATATTTAAGTATAATAGTACCAAATTATCAATGATATCACATTTCAGTTCAATAAATCAATATTATTACTTTCTGAATACTATGCCACTATAATACCCTATGTGTGTGTGTATAAATATCAACATCATTTGTTGTACTCTACTAATTATGTGAATAAAAGTATCCTGGTCAAAACATTATTATGTTTAAAATTGATCAATTCAACTATTCTCCTATTTATTAGGTTAAACACGTCTTATTTGTTGCTGAGTCAAATAAAACACGGTGTTAAGTTTCGATGGCCAAAAATCCACAAGACTGTCCTTAAATAAAAGTTGATGGGTATTTAAGAACCAAAATAACTTAATGGGAATGAGAGCTCCTATGATACTCCCTCCGTTCCTAAATATAAGAGCACTTTGACTTTTTTGGAGAATCCTAAGAAAACTAAATAGGGTAATTAAAAATTGATTTTCCCAAATTTTTTCACTAAACTAGTTTATTTGACTTATGAACTTACATATGATCTAATAATATTTAAAATATATTATGATTAAATTGTTCATTTTGCTTTTTTAGGATTCTCTAAAAAAGTCAAAGTGCTCTTATATTTAGGAACGGAGGGAGTATAAGTTAATGAGTATTTAAGAACATTTTCTCAAAGATTTTTGAAAAGATGTAACAAATTAAAAAGCAACAATTCATAATGTGGCATCTTTTTGTTGTAATCTTCCAAACCAAAAACAAATCCGTTTAATGATCTAAAGCCATGTTGAAAATCTCACATTTGAAGGATAACAAAAACCCTATGCTTTGGGAATAGAACATAAGACAACCCAAAGCCAACTAAACAAAAAAAAAATTAGAACAACACCAACCTCCATACCCATAAAGATCAAGAAGAAAAGGGAAGAAAATATCAAAGAAAGAGAAGAGAACATATTTGAGTAAGAAAAAAAAGTTAGAAAAGCACCAACCTTCTCATCCAAATAACAGACAAGTTGAACAAACAAATTGCGTTGAGTCAAGGATCGACTAAGAGGAGAGGGGACTTTTTATCATTTTTTTTTTATTTGAAGAGGGGGACATATTTTTTACTTTAACAAGAGGATGGAAATTTCACTAAAAAAAGAAAAAAAACAAGAGGATGGAAATTTTATTATCCGTTTTTCTTTTTAATCTTTTGGAATGGCATTTGTAGAAATAGTCCCCATATTATAATATAACCTATGAATCAGGAGATATCATCGTAAGAAACAGATAGGAACAATAAATAGATTTCAAGTTTATTATGAAATTTTTTTGCCCAATAGTTTTTTATGAAATTAATTGAATACAATTTATTGAATTTTCTTAATCAAACTATTCACAAATCACAATGGGATTTCGATTCTCTCCCAGTCATTTTTTACTCTCCATCCCATCATCATTATTTTCTTGTTTTTCTCCTTATCTCTAAATGAATGGTTTTTTTTATCGAAATCTAAATGAATGGTTTCAGTTAGCAGTTCGTACAAAAGTTTTACTACAATTATCAATAAATATATTACAACTCTCAAAATCCTATTTATACAGTTGTTAATTACTATAAAGATAAAATAAATAAATTTCAATTTACAAAATGTTATAATGATACTTTTATCAAAGGTTAAATCTAAATCGTCAATTTCTACTTTTCCAGATTTTAGGGTGGAGATGAGATTGTGAGAAGAAAATAATGACAAGAAAAATTATCCCTGCTACTTTTTGTATTTTGAAGTTTCTTGATTAGTTATTTAATGACCTAGTAATTTGTTTCAGTTTTAATAAACATTTTGATATAGAGATTAGTGAATTGACTCAGCGGTTCAGTCTTGTCTATATTCTGTTTTTTTGTAAAGAAAAAACGAAAGTCGCCTTTATATTTCATTCTATTAATGTCTATCCCATAATTAAACAAACGAACAAGTGATGAAAATCACATGTATATATGATTAAGATGCTAGGTGTTTGCCAAAGAAAAAAAAAACATGCTAGATAAATATAGTGAAAACATTTTTATTTGAACACCTATATGAATGAGGCGCCAAGGTGGCACTATTTAATAATGGGAGAATTGCATTTAGGCGCCAAGGTGGCACTATTTAATAATGGGAGAATTGCATTTAGGCACCAATAAAGACAATTAATACCAAACAAACCAATGACTTGTCAATGATACTCCTTTAATTGTTAACAACAACCATTTCACACAAGACTTGTTTAATATTGATTGTCTTCATCTGATATCTGAATGCAATCCTCCCAGTAAAAATCACCTGAATCGGATACATTTAACAGAAAGTACTTTCATTAACAAAGCATATAGTAGTAGATGGAACAACTTGTCCCCCCTTAGATTGGGAAAGGAGCTGTATGACTTGCCTAATACATGTCTGAGATTATTGGGGATGACAACAATCCCTCCTCAACAAATTCCAAAAGAACACAAGAATATCTTCTCTTGGCTTTCATGCCACTTCAAGATTGTAATTAGAAGAAACATTCTTTGAGGCCTTTCTAATTTTTTTAAGGAGCCTTTTGTGATTTATTAGGAAGAACATTATCTGGTAGAGTAATCTCTGGTGGGACTTCACGAACAACCCCAAGCATGGCATCATACTCTTCATCTTTGTTCGCAAATTTCTTCCTCAGCACTTTTTCAAACTCGATTTCGTCAAAAGACTTGCCGTTTTCAGCAGCATGAACTTGTGCAAGGTTTGTATAATTGGTGGCTGACTGTGCGAAAAATGCTATCTCTTCATCAGTGAGCTTCCTCAGGAACTTAGCTGGATTTCCTCCCCACACCTGCACCAAAGGCAAGCTTGTGCTTAAGAAACAAATATAACTCAGCATTTCTTTTCATCCCACCACACATTTTGATGATTCATGTCTAAAGATCACTACATATTAAAAACAATCAAAAGTACTTTAACATCCTCATGCACTCAAATAGCTTCAGTCTTCTACTCCATCCTACCTTTGTAACACAACGCATCCATATGATTTGTACAAAGCTAACAATAATATGACAATATTTCTAAGCATTTAACCTTGGAATTTGGAAAAGTTTTTTATACAAGGTTTGATTAAAAATGTGGCAGTTGTACCAAACAATATTTCTAAAACCAAATTCTTGAATTGATGAAAGCTATCTGCTTCATAATTAATTGATCTGAATGTAACCATAGCACAACGTAACCAGTTATAACATATACTAATGTGCAGTATATTGAAATTATAATAATAAAATAAAACAAATACAAAAAAAATTGTACACTCTGACTACATATAATATATAGCTCAATTTGACAGATCCAGCCCACCAATATTATTCCAACAGCTTTTTGACAATTCAATGTATAACTTAAAGATATTACAAAAGAGATTAACAAAGATGACCACTAATATTATCGAGCAAATGCCCTTATTATATTATAGAAAAGTTAGCTTCTGGAGGTGGTGAGCAAGAAAATGTAAGGACAGTGAAGGAGAAAGGAGCAAGAGTTATCTCTACGTTTGTTCCATGAATAGTATATACGTTTTGTAGACAAAGGAAAATGATGGGATCACTGACAGCATAGAATATACCTCTCCACAAGGAATTCTAGTATTTTGTCTCACAAGGGCTCCAGCAGCAACCATAGCATGTTTCTCAACAACGACACCATCAAGTAATGTCGCACCCATACCGACAAAAGCCTCATCCTCAACAGTACAGCCATGTAAAACTGCACTATGACCTGCCCAGTGCAAAGTACAGAATCTGGTTACGATATATTAGTGCCTCTGATCATTCATTGCTTGAAGAAAATTACTCACCAACAGTAACATTGTCCCCAATAATAGTTGGCAACACCTTCCCACTTAAATTTGACTTTGCAACATGGACCAGAGAGTTATCCTGTATGTTAGTCCCACTCCCAACACTGATGCTGTTCACATCACCTGCGCATGAAATGAACAAAGCATTACCACAATGTATATTTATAAAAAAATAGACCACACAGAACTTCATGACTTGATTTTTAATTGTAATTCTAGAATTACCACCATGCATTCCTACAAAAAAGAATAGACCAGACAGAACTTCATGACTTTTTTTTTCATTAGATAATCATAGATATACAGTTCCCAAACATAAGAGAGCTGCTGCATTGGAGCTTTGTTTTTTTGCAGCAAGGGTAAAGCCCATATAAAAAAGGGCGAAGGGGCAAAAATAGCCACCGTAATTTCCAAAATGGGCAACTTTGACACCCGTAATTTCGATGGTGCAAAACCATTCATTATAAATCAAAATGGGACAAATTTAGCACTCTCAAGCAGAGGTGTTAAGTTTGACCGTTAATTGACTGGGAATGGTGATTTGACATGATGACATGGCGAAATAAAGAATTATGTGTCACATTGCATATGATATGGCAAAAAAATAAAGATAAACATGTCATATTGGGGCCCATGCGAATACATATGTTAACTAAAAAATAAAAAAAAACAACTTGATGCCCCAAAAACAAAACACACTATCATGCCCCAACAAAACACAAACATAACACACTCAAAGTGCCAACATGTTCGAACCCTAGCAACCATCGGACCCAAACCCAAACTCTATCCACCAACATTGAAACCCTAGCCACCATCAGACCCACGCGAACCCAGGCGAAGCCATGCGAGCCATCGGACCACTCGACCCAGGTGACCACTCGCCCCAGCGAAGCACTCGCACCAGCGGACCACTCGAACCCATTGGGGACTTTGTATGGGGTCTGGGTTGCTTCGTGGTACCTGGTATGGGGTATGGGTTTCACGCAGGAGAGCAAATGGAGGTGGGGATGGTGATTTCAGCGACAAATTCGAAGGTGGGTGTGGTGAGGATGAAGGAGCGATTTGGAGATTAGGGTTTTGTGCTTCAATTTGGGGATTTGGTGATGTGTCAGGGCTTCCCAACGTGGCTTCACTTTACTTGCTGACTGCATGCCACGTAGGTTAATGAATGTGGGCCCCGCGCAGAAACACACGTCTGTTAGCTTCAACTTAACGGCGTGGCTAGATTTGTCCCATTTTGATTTATAATGAATTATGTGTCACATTGCATATGATATGGCAAAAAAATAAAGATAAACATGTCATATTGGGGCCCATGCGAATACATATGTTAACTAAAAAATAAAAAAAAAACAACTTGATGCCCCAAAAACAAAACACACTATCATGCCCCAACAAAACACAAACATAACACACTCAAAGTGCCAACATGTTCGAACCCTAGCAACCATCGGACCCAAACCCAAACCCTATCCACCAACATTGAAACCCTAGCCACCATCAGACCCACGCGAACCCAGGCGAAGCCATGCGAGCCATCGGACCACTCTACCCAGGTGACCACTCGCCCCAGCGAAGCACTCGCACCAGCGGACCACTCGAACCCATTGGAGACTTTGTATGGGGTCTGGGTTGCTTCGTGGTACCTGGTATGGGGTATGGGTTTCACGCAGGAGAGCAAATGGAGGTGGGGATGGTGATTTCAGCGACAAATTCGAAGGTGGGTGTGGTGAGGATGAAGGAGCGATTTGGAGATTAGGGTTTTGTGCTTCAATTTGGGGATTTGGTGATGTGTCAGGGCTTCCCAACGTGGCTTCACTTTACTTGCTGACTGCATGCCACGTAGGTTAATGAATGTGGGCCCCGCGCAGAAACACACGTCTGTTAGCTTCAACTTAACGGCGTGGCTAGATTTGTCCCATTTTGATTTATAATGAACGGTTTTGCACCATCGAAATTACGGGTGCCAAAGTTGTCCATTTGGAGAATTACGGTGGCTATTTGTGCACAACAAGTTCATAGAACCTTTTAGTGCACGAAATCTTTATAATGCTTTTACTTATCATTGATAAAGCAAATAACCTTACCTCTCAAAACACATCCATACCAAATTGATGATCCTCTTCCAACTTGAACGTCTCCAATGATGGAGGCACTTGGGGCAACAAAGGCCTCCTTATCAACAACAGGAGCCTTATCAAATATGTTCATCAGAGTTCGATGCCTAGAAACTATAAACAAGAAAGAATAATGTCAATTTACATGTTTCATGGTATGATGAAAAATTAGTGAAGTAAATGAAAACCATATATATAGACCAGACAAGTATTCAATTTCATGAAGCATAAATATTTAAAAGAGGGGAAAAGGTACTCGTAAGAAAAAAAATGAGGATATGTTAATGAATTAAGAAAACTATACAGGTCAATATAATACTCCGCAAAGTATGCTGTAATTTTGTTTACAATAACTTTTAGTCCTTCCAGGGGCAAAATTCCAGGTTTTTAGTTCATAACCAAAGATTATATTAACCCAAAACTTAAAAGTCAAAGCAAGACAATGCATTGCTGGGAAGTGGTTGATCAAAGGTGTAAAGCTCATGTAACCAGTGAGTCTTAATCTAGCAAATTTATCAATAGCTGAGTAAAATACTTGAGGATGAAATCCACACAAACATTTCAATTTCTTAAGATAGCTAATCCGGCTTCTTTAATGCAATCAAAATAAGGGAGTTCAAAGTTAGTTTGCTCCCAAGATCAGTTGTACCTGTGCACTGAGTCTGTGGAAACATTGATATTCATCAAATCTCTCCCCTCTCATAAGTGAATTCAGTTTAAAGCATTGCAAGTCTGTGAGCACACTTTGACATGTAAAGGGCCAACCCAGTTCTAATCCCCACTTGGTGAGGGTGTTGGGGAAGGGAATATACTAGGCAGCCTAACCTATACTTTTTGCACAGTGGCTAATTCGAACCCACGACCTCATACCCACACGGCAAGCGAGCTTACCGTTGAGCTAAGCCGGCCCTTCACAATTTGACATGTATAAACAATCTATCCTCATATTCACCACAATCTAAGTCATGGATGCTAACCGGAAACTTCCTAAACCAGGACAAAAAAATCCTCTTCACTACTTGATGCATTCATCTAACAATTTTTCACCTCAGTATCATGGCCCAGAAGCCATTATCATGACCAGTCTTTCACAGATCCTCAATGTGTTCAAACACAAAGAATGTACTAACACGACAATTTAATAAAAACAACACAAAGATTCGATACTCTCTCCACTATTCACCTAATTTGATTAGATTAATGATATCGGTTAAATTAGTTAACATCGGTTAAATTAGTTAACATCACACGATATTACCAATGCAACCCAACACTTTATCTCCACTCTCTTTCCATTATCATTGACAAGACAACATCATTCATGTACAGTTTTGCAAATTGAGAAATGATCTGTAACATCAAGTATGAACTTCCTAAGACTATGTTGACCAAAAAGATACAATCTTTAATAAAAGCAACAAAATATAATGATACCCAGAAAGGAAAAGAGCGTGAAAAAGAGAGTATTACGGTGTTCATGGAAGTAGTAGTTGCCCTGGAGGCGACAGCCAAGGCGATCAATGGCCTGCCCAGTTTCACGAATCCAGAATCCAACGGTGTAGATTGCTTTCCCAAGAGTACCCATCAAGAGGAAGAGGAATTAGAGTGAAGGAAATGGTAGAGAGAGTTGAAGGCTGATGAACGCTTCTTCTTCTTCTTCTTCTTCTTCTTCTTCTTCTTCTTCTTCCTAGTTGCAGTGGTAGGGTGTATTCTCTATGGTGGCGAGGGTAAAATGGGGATTCTCTTAATCCAAAAAGACAAATAAAGTCATCTGAATATGTAAAAGTAAAATCAAAGTTGCTAAATTTTTAAAAGGATTGGATAATCAAGGTCACATACATTAAATTAACAACAATCTAGTGGTTAATAGGAATGAGGATTTTGCTCTGATTAATGAGGATTTTGCTCTGATTAATTGCTACGCTCTAGTTATTAACAATGTCAAAAAGCCGGATCGGACCGGGAGGTCCGACCGCTTAAACCGCCACCGGTGCCAAGACCGGTCCGATTTGAGTATCAACTCGGTCTCAGCTTTGACCCGGTATTAAACCGATCTGACTCATTAAAACCAGCCTTAACCCGCTCATCCGGGAAAAACCGGTTTGACCCTTGGGAAAAAAAAATCAACCTTATAAGCTTTAGGTTTTCGTCCTTTTATGGACAATTGGGCCCTCTTTTTTTTATAATTGATTATAGGCTCTTTAATTGGAGCCCAAAACATATAGTAGCTTCTCACTTTTTTTATCAGATACTCACCTTCCATTTATACTCTTGACCTTGACTTTTCATTTTCCTTCCTTTAATTCCTCTTTTACTTATTTGAATCTTCATAATAATGTCATAAAAGAGAGAAAGAAAATTATTTATATTTTGACTATTTTTTATTTGATTGTTTCTACCATTTAGCATTTATCTTATTTATGTATTTTCTTGCATTTGACAATTAAATATTATTATTTTATTATTTCCGGGTTGACCCGATTCAACCACGGTTGAACCAATAACCTTTGAACCAGTGACTTGACCGGTTGAATGTCCAGTCTGGTTTTTTGAACTTTGGTTATTAATGTGGATGATGCAATAAAGGTCAAAAAAATTGTGGATGATGTAATGGTTAAATATGTATTTTGTTAATGGAATGCTGCAGACTACATTGGTTAATTTAGTATTTGTGACCTTGATTGTTATTTTGAAAATTTAACGACTTTTATTGCCCTTTTACCTATCTAGAGGGTTTTATTTGTCATTTTCCCAATTAAAAAAATTGAAATGTACTAAACTACTCTGTTAACACTTAACATTTACGAAAATTCCAATAAAATGACGATTAAATATCAAAAGGATAAAAAAGGGTCAAGAATTTGTGAAGTTAAAAGAGATATTGTTCCTTATTTGAGATAAACATGTAGTTATTCGTAATCCACTAGAAATTACTAGCATTAGTGAAGTAGTTAATTGTTAATGTATTTTCAAGGAAATAAAATCTCCTCTAAGTAGTTACAAAATATAAGTTGTAAAATGCTACTCCCTCTGATCCTAATATAAGAGCCCAAAATTCGAATGGTTTTGGTCCCTAATATAAGAACTCATCTAATATTCTCTCCTCATTTAATGTGTTTTTCCTACTTTGCCCTTAACTCACTTTCATATTTATTAATGCTTATGTATTTCTCTCTCTTATATGTATCATAATAAATATGGGCAATATTAGAAAAGAAGCATCAGCTGCAGACACTCAACTAACATTCACATGTTTTCTTAAGAAGGGTTTTTTTGGCGGCTAGTTCTTATGTTATGGGCCGGGAGGGAGTATATAAAAGTAGTTATTTGTGCTCTATGTGTAATTATTTGTGTTATTGAAGTAATTAATATGATTTCAGAAAAACAAGGCTCCTTCTAAGTAGTGAAAAGAAAAATTAGTAAATCATGACACTAGAGTGATTATTAGCGATTTCGGGTTTCATGCATAATTAACTATGTTCTTTTTTGTCTTTTCACAAATTTATGGCCCTTTTTATTCTTTTGATATTCAATTGTAAATTTATTGATGAAAGTAATGGATGCACAAGAGGGGGGTGAATTGTGCTACCTAATAAAAATCAAATAATAACAACACAAGGGTTTATGCTGGTTCGGTCTTCCTGACCTACGTCCAGTTCTCAACCACCCATGTTGAGTTCCACTATCCCCAGGTTTTACAACGGGTTCACCTGGAACCCGCAAGTTTTGGACGGGATCACTTGCAACCTTACAACCACAAGTTTTTCTCAAGGCACACTTGCAACCTTGCTAACTAACTCCCCCTTACTTCCAGCAAGGGTTCAACCTTTACAAATAAAGGATTTTCTAAACTTAGTTCTCTTAAAGAACGGATAATGTTGCACACTTAAGTACAATTAATGCTCTTAATACAAGAAGAGACTTAACAACAAAGAGTGCAAGATAAGTAGATGAAAAGAACTCTCAATGCGTTAAATGCTCTTTCTCTTTTCTGGGCAGCTTTGAATGCTTGAAGGATTTCTTAGTTTCTCACTCTAGCTTTCTTCAAGATGTCAAAGATATTAGTTGCCTTCATAAATGAAGGTGAGCTTCTTTATATATAGTCTTCAAGTATTCTCACTCTTGGTAGGTGGGTTAGCCGTTTGAATATGGCCGTTTTCCCCATGTTACCGTTTGTCCATTGAATGCTTCATTAATGCTTAGCAGGGTTGACTTGCTTTATCTCTGAAAAGTAGTTCTGACAACTCTGCTCTGCCAAAAGCATTCTGACACTGCACTGCTCTGAACGTTCTGACATTCTGATTGCTTGCGGAAGCGGATTCACATCCGGAAGCAACTTTACTTAGTGTGCTGCACTTTGAACGTTAGTCTAGCAATATAAACACATAGTCACATGTAGTGGGAGTTCACTTAGTCTAAGGAAGCTTTCTTACATCCGGAAGCAATTCCACATCCGGAAGCTCTTCCACTGGACGATGGGTTATGTTCACATTTTACTCACTGACGCTCAGTGTTATCCATACCAACAGCCAGCGCTAGTCACTAAGCAATCGGAAGCTAATCCACTGGACGTTGGGTTATGTTCACTGGCGCTCAGTGTTATCCATACCAACAACCAGCGCTAGCCTTAAGACAATCGGAAGCAAATCCACATCCGGTAGCATCTTAACTTAGTCTCAAGGGTTTTGTACATCTAATGCTCCTAGACTGAGTTATGACTAAGTGAAGTGCTTGCTGTCGCTGGGGGATGAGACATTCATCCGCGAGCACTAGTCCTAGTCTATCCGGAAGTAAATCCACATCCGGTTGTACTCTACTTGGGGTTCTATATTAACCTAATATTCTCTAAGTGTTTGCCTTGTTCTTTCATATTTTAGTCTTCATCAAAACTTAAGATTCTAACATTCTCCCCCTTTTTGATGATGACAAACTAAGCTTATCGATTAAGTTCATAAGAAAGAATTAAAAGTAACAGTTAGATAAAGCACAAACAACTCAGATAATTATCATTGATATACACAAGATTACAAGTTAGAGTTACAATGACAGATAAAATTCACAAGTAATTAAAGACTTAACAAAGTGAACTATGCATGAAAAATATGAGAAAAGAAAAATTTTCTAAGGTAAATGCATAGGGTGAGTGGGGTCTATAGGTGGTGTCTCTTTTTCTTCTCCCTCTCCCTTTGCCTTTCCTCATTCTCTTTTTGGAGTTGAGCTAAGTGGGCATCCTTCTCATTCTGGTTGATCTGGGCAATTATCCTTTGCAGCTCTTCCTCTTCCCTTTCCCTTCTGAGTCTCTCAGACTCAACAGATTCCTCGAAGGCTCTCTTCAGATTTTCAACTTCCTTAAACCCAGGGAACCCAGTTGCATCATCGAAGGAAGTGACCTCGCCATTTGGGTAGTGGACAGCCCTGATCTTCACATTCCATACTGGGAAGTTGGGGTCCTCCTCAACTTCTTGGGCTTTCCTTTTCCCTTTGCCTTTGCCCTTGCTTATGGGTTGAGTAGGCTTGGCTGCTGCTCTTTCAGCGTCTAGGCAGGCCATCTGACCAAAGGCGATCTTGTCCGTGAACCCATACTTCTCGAACTCTTCAGGAGTCATATCCTCTATTTCCAGCTTAACTTCTTTTAGAAGTGGAGGGACATGCATCTCTTGAGAGGATGACCGAGTCTCAGGCACAATCTCAGCTTGAACAGATGGAACCTCTTGCTCACTTTCAGCAGACGCAGTAGAAGTAGTACTCTTGTTGGCATGCTTTCTAGCAGCTGTCTTCTTCCTTGATTCGCTGTACTTGACTACTGAAGAAGGAGGAGCGGAGGTTGGTTCAGACTGGGGGATTACTGGAGGAAGAGGAGGAGCAGAGGTTGACTTAGGAGGAGGAATAGGCTTGGCAATTACCATAGGTGGATGGTTTTGCCTTTCCAGCCCATACTTCATCATGATCTCCTCTATTATGTTTCGGCCAGGCACAGAGGGAGGAGGCTCAGAAGAAGATGAAGATTTTGGCCCAGGCTCAGGCTGTGGGATATCTTCAGTTTGCTCATACACAACCATTTCCCACTTGGACCTTTGCTCATCTAATCTCTGCTGTTGCATAAATCGGATGGCTTCTCCTCTGATCAGACTTTCAGCACCACCCAATCTTTGAGTCTCCATAGCTCGGCGGAGGGCAGCAGTGATATCTTCATCAAGCCAGAGGGATGGTTGAGTCAGAACATCCCTTGTTTCCATGGTATGGCGGAGGGCGATAGCCGCATCTCTCCCCCTTTTGTCATCATCAATGAGGGCGAGGGCTAGGGAGGATGGATTGGGTGAAGAGGAGGGTGGAGGTTCAAGACCAAATTTTTGAGGTGGGGAGGTTTCGGGTGAGGATGTGGGTGAAGTGTGTTCTGGTGAATCAGGAGGGTTGGGGAAGAAGGCTGTGTTTCTTTCGAAGAAGGAGGGGTGGGTGAATAGGCCATCGTATGGGTAGGTGGAGTAGTAGACATCGGGTTGTTTAACTTTCCACCTAATAGGGGATTGGTCTCGGAGGTAGTAGGAGTGAAGTGGGTGATCAGGAGAGGTAAAACGTAAGGTTTGGGCTATGGTTGGTTGACTGTTAGGATTAGGATTGGAGGGCCCTGCGGACGTGGAGGAAGGTGAACTATTAGGGGAGTTATGTGGAGATGGGGAGTTATGTGGTGATTGACGAGGAGAGTGTTGGGGTGAGTCTTGAGTGGAGTTTTGAGGGATGGTTGATGGTCATTGTTGGGTGATGTTTGGGGTTGTTGGGTATTGTTGGGTGAGGTTTGGGGTTGTTGGTCATGGTTGGGTGATATTTGAGGTTGGTCATTTTGGGGAGGAGGCTGTTGTGGCTGTTGATTGTTAGGGGGAGGAGGAGGAGGTAGTAGTGGTTGATTAGGTGGAGGAGGTGGAGGTGGGTTAGGAGGAGGAGGTGGTGGTAAGTTACCTTGTGGTTGAGGGATCTGAAGATGATTGAGGATGAGGTCTAGCTTGGCGTCTTCCCGCGCTAGTTGATCCTCGACTCGTCCTACTCTGTCCTCGAGCCTCTGGATTCTCTCCCCCTGCTGCAGGAATCCAGTGTCACACTCATCACGGAGATGAGTCACCAAAGAGTCAGTCAGCCTAAAAAGGATCTCCTCCTTTACTTCTTCAGCGAAGGCCTTGACTGTAGCTAGCACCTTCGTAACACGGCTGGGACCAGGGTGAGAGTCGACTTCTTGATCCCCAACACCTGACACAGAGGGGGCTGAGGTATGAGAGGCACTGCCTGCTTGAGAGCCCGAGCGAATGGCTTTGGACTTCTTGACATACTTTATCCCCATCTTGCCAATGTTAATTGCGCTGACAGGTGCGCACTTAACATTTTCTTCTTCCTCAGTAGATGTGGACTTGATCAAATACTTCTCCAGGAGGAAGGCAATGATAGTGGGGTAGGGGAGATATCCAGCCTTATGATTTTCTATCCACCTTTGCAGCTCTAGGCTGATCAACTGCCCAGGGTTGATTGGTTGCTGGGAGAGGAGTCTTGGGAACCAAGGGTTGTCCAAGAGAGTGAACTCGTTGAACTTACCCCCTTTGTGTGTCATCAAGCGGGAGTAGACATAGTAAAGGAGCCTGTTGGTGTCAAACATCCTAGACACCTTCTTCCCCTTGGTGTCATAAATTTTTTCAAGTTCCTCCTTGCTGAGTTTGAGTGTCTCAGGGTATAGCCACTCATTCATTTCTCCCTCAGTGATCCCAATCAGGCGATTGATGTCCCTCCAAGTGAAACTGAAGGTTCTCCCCCTTACTGTGGCAGTGAAGGTGATTCTCCGAATCTGATTCTTCCCATCCACCTTCTTATGCTTGACCTTGGCAGTGAGAGATTCGCAGAACACCCGCAGGACGTTGATATTGTACTCCTGGTCGATCCCCAGCCAGGACATGTACTTTTCCAGAAATGGCCTCAAGTGAGGAAACCCTAGTTCATCTATCTTGTCCAGATCTATGAACATCCCAGTGTTGAAGTAGGGCTTGACAGTCTCAAATTTGGAGGAAACAGCCTCTAATGGCCCATCTCTGTACACAAGAGGATCATCCTCCTCTACTCGTTGTCTTTTGGACGAAGGCTCTTCGCTAAACTGAACCTTCTTCTTCCCCTTTCTCTTTGATTGTTCTTGTTGAGGTTCCTCAGAGTGCCCAGTTTGTTCTGGCTGTTCTTGGGCTCTCTTACTTTGTTCTTGACTTTTCCCAGTTTTCTCAGAATGCTTATGAACTTGCCCAGATTTCCCAGAAGCCTTATGAACTTCCCCAGATTGTTCTTGCTATTCATGACGTTCATGTGTTTTTCCAGATTTTCCAGAATGTGAATGCCCAGATTTGCCCGTTTTGGACTTCTTTGATGTAGTGACTATCTCAGTGTTGGGGTTTGTCTCATGTGATCCGGCCATTTTTGTGTTTAGGGTTTTTAAGTGGAATGAATGGAGTGAAATGACAGAAAAGAGGATGAAGAAGATGAAGAGAATGCGATGAATGTATGTAGAGAGTTTGGGTGAAAAATTTGTGTAAGTGGAAGAGTAAAAGTGAAAGTGAAAATGACTTCCTATTTATATGCAAGGTTACAACGGGTAAAATGCTCATAATGACTCTACATGAAAACATGCGTTTGTTCATTGGGAAACGTAAACATTTAATTGGAACGGGTTACCTTTTGACAGGTGTCTCTTCACTTTGTCAGAGGAGGCACAATTTTTGGTGTGAGAAGATGAAACGTTTTCTGAAGTGACGTGTCCCTTTGTTTAGGCACTGGCGCTCCCGCTCACTTTGATTCAACACTCAGCGCCAGCAAATGATCATCCGGAAGTGGTTTTGCTTCCGGTTGCACTTGCTTAAGATTTAACATTGGGGACCTACAAAACTAAAGATTGGCACTCCGATGCCTAAATTAGTAAACATAGTTGCAGGTTTTAATCAATTAAGCACAAGTTTATTTTGAAGAATTTAAACTTCATTTGGGTTTACCATTCCCAAATCACCTCTTATGTATGTGAATTGATCAACCCCCAGAGGCTTGGTGAAAATATCAGCAAGCTAATGCTGAGTGGGGACAAATTTCACTTTGACATCCTTCTTCTGAACATGATCTCTGATGAAGTGATGTCTGACATCAATGTGCTTTGTCCTTGTGTGCTGAACCGGATTCTTGGCGAGGCTGATGGTGCTTGTGTTGTCACAAAGGATGGGAGCCTCAGGGAACTCCAAGTCAAGATCTCTCAGTTGGTTCTTCAGCCACAGCACTTGGGCACAACAGCTTGCGGCAGCAATATACTCAGCCTCTGTGGATGACAAGGACACGCAGGTTTGCTTCTTGCTAGCCCAAGAGACCAGACAACCACCAAGGAAAGCTCATTGTCCACTGGTGCTCTTCCTATCCGTTTTATAACTTGCATGGTCAGCATCAGAATAAGCCCACAAGAATTCTTGGTTACCTCTGGGATACCAAAGACCAAGCTCTTGTGTTCCCTCAAGGTATCTTAGAATACGTTTAACACAGGTTAGATGTGACTCCTTGGGGTTGGCTTGAAATCTAGCACACATGCCTACACTAAATTGAATGTCAGGCCTACTTGCCGTTAAATACAGCAGGGAACCTATCATTCCCCTGTACATGGGCAGGCTGACAGATTTACCATTTGCGTCAGCATCGAGTGCGGCAGTGGTACTCATGGAAGTATCATACTCCTTGCATTCATCCATCCCAAACTTCTTGAGAAGCTCTCTGCAATATTTAGTTTGGGAGATGAAAATGCCATCCTTCTTTTACTTAATTTGCAGGCCTAGGAAGAACGTTAGTTCTCCTATCATTGACATCTCAAATTCTCCCTGCATAGTCTTGGAAAATTCTTCACAAAGTTTTTCATTAGTTGCCCCAAAAATAATATCATCGACATAAATCTGGACAATTAACATGTTTCTATCTTTGTGTAGAATAAACAGTGTATTATCTAGTTTGCCTCTTGAGAAACCCTTGCCCAGCAAAAAGCTGCTGAGTCTCTCATACCAAGCTCGAGGAGCTTGTTTCAAGCCATACAAAGCTTTCTTTAGCCTATACACATGTTTAGGATGCTTGTGATCCTCAAAGCCAGGAGGTTGTTCTACATAAACCTCTTCCTTGATATAACCATTAAGAAATGCACTCTTTACATCCATTTGATATAATCTAAAGCCTTTCATGGATGCAAAGGCTAGAAGAATCCTTATTGCTTCAAGTCTGGCAACTGGAGCAAAAGTTTCTTCATAGTCTATGCCTTCTTCTTGTTTATACCCTTTGGCTACCAATCTGGCTTTGTTCCTTGTTATTTGGTCTGTCTCATCCAGTTTCTTTTTAAAGACCCATTTGGTCCCAACTATAGATTGATGAGACGGCCTTGGGACTAGTTCCCAAACTTGGCTTCTTTCAAATTGATTTAGCTCTTCCTGCATGGCAATAATCCAGTCGCAGTCCTCAAGAGCTTGTTCAACTGAAGTTGGTTCGATCTGAGATAAAAAGGCTCCAAACTCAACTTCATTTTGAACCTGCCTTCTGGTTCTGACACCAGAAGAAACATCACCAAGCACTTGATCAAGAGGATGATCCCTGTGATGTCTCCTAGCTGTTGGCAACTGTGCTGTTAGAATCTTAAGTTTTGATGAAGACTAAAATATGAAAGAATAAGCCAAGTACTTAGAAAGCAATAGGTTAACATAGAATCTCAAGTAAGAGTGCAACCGGATGTGGATTTACTTCCGGATAGACTAGGACTAGCGCTCGCGGATGAATGACTCATCCCCCAGCGAGAGCAAGTAATTCACTAGGGAAATAACTTAGTCCATAAGCACTAGATATACAAAAACCTTAAGACTAAGCTAAGATTCAACCGGATGTGAATTTGCTTCCTGTTAGATTTAGACTGGCGCTGACTGTTGGACTAAATGACACTAAGCGTCAGCGAACATAAGCCACGTCTAGTAGAATTGCTTCTGATAGCTTAGTGACTGGCGCTGACTGTTGGACTAAATGACACTAAGCGTCAGCGAACATAAGCCACGTCTAGTAGAATTGCTTCCGATAGCTTAGTGACTAGCGCTGACTGTTGGATTGAAGGACACTGAGCGAGAGTGAGTAAAAGTCATTATAACCCTTCATCCAGTGGTAGTGCTTCCGGATGTAGAAGTGCTTCCGGATCCAAGGAAGTCATCTTAGACTAAGTAAACACCCACTGCATGTGACTATGTGCTTATATTGTTAAACTAACATTCAAAGTGCAGCACACTAAGTAGAATTGCTTCCGGATGTGAACCTGCTTCCGCAAGCAATCAGAATGTCAGAATGTTCAGAAGTGCAGTGTCAGAATGCTTTTGTCAGAGCAGAGTTGTCAGGACTACTTTTCAGAGATAAAGCAAGTCAACCCTGCTATGCATTGATGAAGCATTAATTGGGCAAACGGTAACATGGGAAAAACGGCCATATTCAAACGGCTAACCCACCTACCAAGAGTCAGAATGTTTGAAGACTATATAAAGGAGCTCAACTTCATTTATGAAGCCAATGAATTATCTTTGACATTCTTGAGAGAAGTTAGAGCGAGAAACTAAGAGAATCTTCAAGTATTCAAAGCTGCCCAGAAAAGAGAAAGAGCATTTAACTCATTGAGTGACCTTTTCATCTACATATCTTGTACTCTTTGTAGTTAAGTCTCTTCGTGTTATAAGAACATTGATTGTACTTAAGTGTGTAACACTATCTGTTCTTAAAGAGAACTTAGTTAGAAAAATCCTTTATTTGTAAAGGTTGAACCCTTGCTAGGTGTAAGGGGGAGCTAGTTAGAAAGGTTGCAAGTGAACCTGAGTAAAACTTGTGGTTGTAAGGTTGCAAGTGATCCCGTTCAAAACTTGCGGTTGTAAAAGGTTCCAGGTGAACCCGTTCTAAAACCTGGAGATATAGTGGAACACGGCCTGGGTGGTTGAGAACTGGACGTAGGTCAGGAAGACCGAACCAGTATAACTCTTGTGTTGTTTTATTTGAGCATTTATTTTTAAAGCACAATTCACCCCCCCTCTTGTTCATCCATTACTTTCATTTGGTATCAGAGCGGGTCTTTCTCACTCGATTCCAACGAATCCAGAAAGCAAAGATCTAGTAATGGATACAGATTACTCCCTGCCAGATGTCTCTATTCAACCCAACAAGCCTCCAGGCTTTGATGGGTATAACTATCCATTCTGGAAGTTTCGAATGGAGACCTACATCAAGTCCAGCGACATCAGACTCTGGGACGTAATCGAACGTGGGGATCACACACCACTGGATGAGGATGATTTCGCCAAGCAGCGATCTAGGTACACAAATGAGGACTATGCTCTAGTCCAACTAAACTACCGGGTCATGCACTACATCCAGTGTGCTCTCAGCCCTAAAGAGTTTCACAGAATCAGCCACCACAAAAATGCTAAAGATATGTGGGAGGCTCTTGAGGCTGCTCACTCTGGAACCAGGGGAGTGAAAGCAAGACGAGTTGAGATGCTGGTGGAGGAGTTTCACAAGTTCGCCATGTTAAGTCCAACTGAGCCAATCAGAGAGCTGGAGCTCAGATTTACTCACCTCATCAACAATTTGGCCTCGCTGGGTAAGGACATTCCTGAAAGAGAGCAAGTTAGCAAGATCCTAAAGATCTTGAAAGGTGACTGGATCACCAAAGTAACCATCTTGCAGGAAGTCCAAGGAGAATCAACGAGCTCAATCACTGCACTATTTGGCTCTCTGGCTGAATATGAACCTACCCTGCTGGCTCAGAGAGCTCCTCAAGCCTCATCCAAGGCCAAAAATCTTGCCCTTGTTGCTCCCAGCAAGGAGGTTGATGATGATGATGAGGATGATGAGGAGGAAATGGACGATGAGGAGATGGCTATGATGGTGAGAAAGTTCAGAAAGTTCTTCAGAAAGAAAGGAGGCTTTCAAAAAGGTGACTCCAGCCAGAGGAAGGGATACAAGAAGGAAAAGGCCCCTGTGTGCTTTGAATGTAAGAAGCCTGGCCACTTCAAGGCTGAGTGTCCCAGCCTGCAGAAGTCAAAAGGCAAAGACAAAAGAAAGGCCTTTGTTTCTTCTATCTGGGTGAATAGCTCAGATGACGAAGCAAGTGATGAGGAAGAAGTTGCCAACCTCTGCCTGGTAGCCAGAGAAGATGATGAGGAAGCATCTTCAGAACTTGACCTCACCCACGAAGACAATGAGGTGTGTCTCAAAGCATCCAGGAACAGAAAATGGTATATCGATAGCGGATGCTCGAGACATATGACTGGAGACAGAGACAAGTTCAAATCTCTGGTGATCAAAGACGGAGCAACAGTAACCTTTGGAGGAAATCAAAGTGGAAAAATCACTGGAGTTGGAGAAGTTGGACCAGTAAAAGACGTCTATCTGGTGGACGGTCTCTGTCACAACCTGCTAAGCGTGAGCCAGAGCACAGACAAAGGAAATTGGGTAATCTTTGATTCACATGAGTGCATAATAGTTGATAAGCAGGATCTGAATTTAGATAAGGCCAACTTAAAATGCAAACTTAAGGCAAATAGAAATGGAAACCTATATACTCTAGACTTGTGTCAACAACTGGAAGAAAAATGTCTAATATCTAGTGATGAGAACAGTTGGGTTTGACATAAGAGGTTAGCTCATGTTAATTTTACTCAACTTGATATGCTAATTAAAAAGGAGCTAGCTATAGGTATTCCATCCTTTAAAGTAAAGCATGATTTTATTTGTGAATCCTGCCAACGAGGGAAGCAAACAAAGTCCTCGTTTAAAACCAAGAAGAAAGTCTCCACCAGCAGGCCCTTGGAACTGATCCACATGGATTTGGTTGGGCCAGCAAGAGTGAAGAGCTTGGGTGGAAACCTGTATGCTCTAGTAGTGGTGGATGACTATTCGAGGTTCACTTGGACTATGTTTCTTGCCTCTAAGCAAGATGCTTTTGATGCCTTTGTTGTCCTGGCTAAGAAAGTGCAGAATGAGAGAGAGCTCAAAATCACAGCCATAAGGACAGACCATGGAGGAGAATTTGAGAACCATAGCTTCTCTGAGCTATGTGAGCAAAATGGCATTGAACACAACTTCTCAGCTCCTAGAACTCCTCAGCAAAACGGAGTGGTCTAGAGAAAGAACAGGGTTCTGACTGAGATGGCTAGAAGCATGCTCAACGAGAAAGAGGTTTCTCAAGTGTTCTGGGCGGACGCTATGAGCACTGCTTACTATATCTCTAACAGAGCCTATGTTCGCAAAGGACTGGATAAGACTCCCTACGAGCTGTACAAAGGGAGGAAGCCCAACATCAGCCACCTCAGAATCTTTGGATCAAAATGCTATGTGCATAACAATGGAAAGGTAAATCTGGGTAAGTTTGATCCAAAAGCTGATGTAGGTATATTCATAGGATATTCCCTTAGGAGTAAAGCATATAGAATATACAACATGAGAACTAGAATTGTAGAAGAATCAATGCATGTTGTATTCGATGAAACTCCTACATGGGGACAATCCACAGAAGATGATGAAATACTTAATCTTCCAAAACCACCATCATCTTCTTCACCACCAAAAGAAACACCAGCAAGTAATCTCAAAGAAGAAGATGAACCCAGTGATGAACCTAGAGTGCAGACCGTGTCTGATGAGGCACAGTTGCCAACAGCTAGGAGACATCACAGGGATCATCCTCTTGATCAAGTTCTTGGTGATGTTTCTTCTGGTGTCAGAACCAGAAGGCAAGTTCAAAATGAAGTTGAGTTTGGAGCATTTCTATCTCAAATCGAACCAACTTCAGTTGAACAAGCTCTTGAGGACTGCGACTGGATTATTGCCATGCAGGAAGAGCTAAATCAGTTTGAGAGAAGTCAAGTCTGGGAACTTGTCCCAAGGCCGTCTCATCAATCCATAGTGGGGACCAAGTGGGTCTTCAAAAACAAACTGGATGAGACAGGTCAAATTACAAGAAACAAAGTCAGATTAGTAGTCAAAGGATACAACCAAGAAGAAGGCATTGACTATGAAGAAACTTTTGCTCCAGTCGCTAGACTTGAAGCAATAAGGATTCTTCTAGCCTTTGCATCCATGAAAGGCTTTAGATTATATCAAATGGATGTAAAGAGTGCTTTTCTTAATGGTTATATTAAAGAAGAGGTATATGTAGAACAACCTCCTGGCTTTGAGGATCACAAGCATCCCAAACATGTGTATAGACTAAAGAAAGCTTTATATGGCCTGAAACAAGCTCCTAGAGCTTGGTATGAGAGACTCAGCAGCTTCCTGCTGGGCAAAGGTTTCTCAAGGGGCAAATTAGATAATACACTGTTTATCCTTCACAAAGATAGAGATATGTTAATTGTCCAAATTTATGTTGATGATATTATTTTTGGGGCAACTAATGAAAAGCTTTGTGAAGATTTCTCTAAGACTATGCAGGGTGAGTTTGAAATGTCAATGATGGGAGAACTAACGTTCTTCTTAGGCCTGCAAATTAAGCAAAAGAAGAATGGAATCTTCATCTCCCAAGCTAAGTACTGCAGAGAGCTACTCAAAAAGTTTGGAATGGATGAATGTAAGGAGTATGACACTCCCATGAGCACCTCTGCCGCACTCGATGCTGACGCAAAGGGTAAATCTGTCAGCCTGCCCATGTACAGGGGAATGATAGGTTCCCTCCTATACTTAACGGCAAGCAGGCCTGACATTCAATTTAGTGTAGGCATATGTGCTAGGTTTCAAGCCAACCCCAAGGAGTCACACTTAACATGTGTTAAACGTATTCTTAGATACCTTGAGGGAACACAAGAGCTTGGTCTTTGGTATCCCAGAGGTAACCAAGAGTTCTTGTGGGCTTATTCTGACTCTGACCATGCAGGTTATAAAACAGATAGGAAGAACACCAGTGGACAATGCGCCTTTCTTAGTGGTTGTCTGGTGTCTTGGGCTAGCAAGAAGCAAACCTGCGTGTCATTGTCATCCACTGAGGCAGAATACATTGCTGCTGCAAGCTGTTGTGCTCAAGTGTTGTGGCTGAAGAACCAACTGAGAGATCTGGGCTTGGAGTTCCCTGAGGCACCCATCCTCTGTGACAACACAAGTACAATTTGCCTCGCCAAGAATCCGGTTCAGCACACAAGGACAAAGCACATTGATGTCAGACATCACTTCATCAGAGACCATGTTCAAAAGAAGGATGTCAAAGTGCAATTTGTTCCCACTCAACAACAGCTTGCTGATATTTTCACCAAGCCTCTGGGGGTTGACCAATTTACTTTCATAAGAGGTGATTTGGGAATGGTAAACCCAAATGAGGTGTAACTTCTATTTATTATACTTGATTGTTTAAAACCTACAACAATACTAACTTAGGCATCGGAGTGTCAATATGTGTTTTTGCAGGTTCTCAATGTTAAATCTTAAGCAACTGCAACCGGAAGCAAAATCACTTCCGGATGATTACTCGCTGACACTGGATGATCAAACCAAGAGAGCGCCAGTGCCAGACCAAGGGACACGTCACTTCAGAAAACGCTTCATCTCCCTCCATGAGAAGTTGTGCCTTCTCTGATAATGTGAAGCGACACATGTCATAAGGTGCGCCGTTCCAATTAAAATGTTTACGTTACCCAATGTGTAAACATTTGCTTTCATATGAAAAGACATGACCATTTTGCCCTCAGTAACTTTGCATATAAATAGGGTGTCATTTTCACTTTCACTTTTTACTTGCATCAATTTTCTCACCCACATTCTCTCTGAATACTCTCTTCATCTTCTTCATCTTGTTCTTCATTTTCTTCATCTTCTCTTTCGCCTTTCACCACAAACCAACCTTAAACCCACACAAAAATGGCCGGCTCACATGAAACAAACCCAGTTACCAAGAAATCTACCACATCCAAGAAAACAAAGTCCAAATCTGGAAAAACTGGAAAATCTGGGCATAAGCACACTGGAAAATCTGGGCACGCAGATGAACACCATGAAGAACGTCATGAACACCAAGAACAGACTGGGCAACCACAAGGACAGAATGAACAAGTCCAGGACCAGCCTGGACATTCTGGGAGAGTGGCAGATCAGCCAGAGGCATCTGCGCATGAACAAGCAAGGGAAGCCAAAAGGAAAGGAAAGAAGAAGGTTCAGTTCGCTGAAGAGCCTTCTTCCAAGAGACTAAGGGCCTTGGAGGCTGTTTCCTCCAAGTTTGAGACGATTAAGCCCTACTTCAACAATGGGTTGTTCATCGATCTGGTCAAGATTGATGAACTAGGGTTTCCTCATCTACGCCTTACCTAGAAAGATATGAAATGTGTGGCTGTCACCCAAGAGGGGGGGTGAATTGGGTGAGGGAATAAAACCTTAAAACTCTTTTTCGAAAGACTGCTTGTGCTCGGTGATGATGATAATAAATAATGCTATGCACAAGTCAGTATGTTATGTGATGCAAAATAGAATGATTAAATATAAATTTATGCACACACAAATTTATCCTGGTTCGGTCACCCAGACCTACATCCAGTCCCCAGGCTATACCTGAGATTTCCAATCCACTATTCTTGTTTAAACCGGGCACAAGAGAAGCCTTTACACTTTAGGTTTTACGAACACGGGTTCACCTAACAACCCACAGGTTTTGCTAACGGCTAACCTGCAAACCTAACCGCAAGTTTTACGGGATCACTTGCAACTTTTACAACCGCAAGTTTTGCGGGCTCACTTGCAACCTATACAGCTCCCCCTCACACCTAGAAGGGTTCAGTCTTTACAGACAATGATTTAACAATGATTACAATACTGTTCTTCAAGCGACAAGCTTTAGAACAGGTTTGATAGGATGTTCACTTTATGAACTGATTGTGCTAAACACTTAAGCTCAACTAAGTGGGTTCACTCAATGAACAGATTATGTTACTCACTTAGGTACAATAATTGCTCTCAACAAATTCTCTCTAAGAATATTACAACTTAAGATCAGAGAGTAGAAGGATATTTCAGATAGTAGGCTTGAGCTTCTTCATTCTATTTCTCTTGCTTATCAAAACTCCTGAAGCTCTCTTTAGAAATGAAGAATATCTCCTTTTATACCAGCCTCTGATTATCCAACCGTTGGAGAGGCAATAAGGCCGTTTGAATATAGCCGTTGGGGCCTTGTTTACGTTGTCCTCATTAATGCACAGCAGAGTTGACTTTGCTTTATCTGAAAAGGTGCTCTGACCAGCTGTTCTGTCAACACTGTTCTGACAACACTGTTCTGGCAAAAGTCGTTCTGACATCTATACACTGTACGGTCTGACTCTTGCTTGTTGTCAGATGAGGACTTCGTTCCTCAAGCATAAGTCCAGGATGCTAAGAGACTTACTATCGGAAGCTCTCTTGCTATCTGAAGTGAAGCTCGTGGACTCTATCATTCTGCTTGCTATCACATAGAGGAACTTCGTCTTCCAAGCACTTGTCCATGAATGATAAGAGTGCTTTGCTATTGGATGCTCTCTTGCTATTAGAAGCTTTCTTATGGACTCTGACTCTTGTGGGTAGTATGAGCTTTGACAGCTTGAATGAATCTTCAGATTATGTTCTCCTTATCTCTCATACTCCTCATGCTTGGTAGGTAACAATGTTGTTTGAATATCTGTTAACCTCTTGTTACCGTTGGGAAGTACATCTTCTTAAACGCTCCATTAAAGCTTAGCAGGGTTGACTTGTTTTATCTCTGAAAAGCAATCCTAACCACTCTGCTCTGACAACATCATACTGACTTCTGAGCATATGTACTTCTGACTCTTGTAATCCTGCTGACGGATGATCATCGTTCATTCGGAAGTGGCAATCTTGCTCTGCAAGTGTTAGTCTATGAATCTCAGTGCCAAGAGTATCTTTCATCCGGAAGCTCATTTCCATCCGGAAGTACAACCAAGTTCTGCGCACACTTGTTAGTCCCATCAGAGTAATATATATAATCAAGTGTAGCAGTAAGAACTATACATGTTGTGGGAGGTTTGTCTGCTATGGGAAGTAATCTTACTAAGACTATGTTCTAACTTAGTGTTTTGTCTACTGACGCAAGGGGATGTCTAATCCAACAGTCAGCGTGAGTCTCGTTATGTTACTCTAACTCTTAAGTCTTCCCAAGTGACTTGGTGTGTCATTTTCTTAAGCTATGGGATGTGTAGTATAACAACACTTAATCACATGCAGTGGGAGTTCATTTAGTCTAAGGAGCCTTTCTTGCATCCGGAAGTACTACTGCATCCGGAAGCACTACTACTGGATGAAGGATTATAATGACTTTTACTCGCTCTCGCTCAGTGTCCTTCAATCTAACAGTCAGCGCTAGTCACTAAGCAATCGGAAGCAATTCTACTAGACGTGGCTCATGTTCACTGATGCTTAGTGTTCTTCAATCCAACAGCCAGCGCTAGTCACTAAGCAATCGGAAGCAAATATATATCCGGTTGCATCTTAACTTAGTCTCAAGGTTTTGTACATCTAATGCTCCTAGACTGAGTTATGACTAAGTGAAGTGCTTGCTGTCGCTGGGGGATGAGACATTCATCCGCGAGCGCTAGTCCTAGTCCATCCGGAAGTGATCCCGCATCCGGTTGTGATTCCGCTGTGGGATGAGTCTTTCATCCGTGAGCGCTAGTCTTAATTCATCCGGAAGTGAATCCGCATCCGGTTGTGACTTAACTTAGGATTCAGTGTTAGCAATCTAGACTGGGTTCTAACCAAGTGTCTCACTTGCGTCCCCTATGGGATGTGTACTCCATCCGCGAGCGCTAGTGCTAATACTTCCGGAAGTGATCTTGCATTCGCAAGTGATCTAACTTAGGATTCTAACCATGTCATCTAATCCTTCCTAAGTGTTGATTATGTTCTTTTAAGTACTAGACCATATCATACCTTAGTCACCATCAAAACTTAAGATTCTAACATTCTCCCCCTTTTTGATGATGACAAACCCATAGATGACTAGAGAACATAATTAAACTTAGATCACTCCCAGAGCTATATTTCTTTCCCCAGTTCTCTCCCCAGATATCTAGACATCTTATCTTATCTCTCAGCTCTAGACATCTCATGTCTCATCTCTAGCTAGACATCTTATATCTCATCTCATGTCTCATCTCTAGACATCTCATGTCTCATCTCTCTCCCCCTTTTGGCTTCATCAAAATTCAACAAGTGCAGGCTAGCCTTAGGGATGGGGATACTTCTATCGTTCTCCTAGGAATGGGCTTTCGACCTAATATATCTCCCTATGTATCGTTAAAAAAAGATTTGTTCTAGACTATTCAATACAACGTACGAGAATTAACAAGGAACAACAATAATGATTCATGATCCTAAATGATTGTATTCTCCCTAATCATTATGCAAGATAACAGAACATGTTTTGCAAGGATTAAGTCTAGATCAAAACATACAAAAACAGTTCTCTTTTTGAAGGTGAAAATTCTTTTCAAATATAAAAGACATCAAAAGTAATTTTGACCCTCTCGAAATAATTAACATGATATCAAAATAATTTTGGTGCGTTTAAAATGATGATTATGATATCAAATGAAAATTTGTGATTTTAAATTCGTGATACCAAATGAAATCAAATCAAATGAATTTTGTGAGTTTAAAATGCCAAAAGTAATTTCCAAACAAATTGCATCACAGCATCTCAAGAGTTTATTATCGATGATAGCATGTAACTCTCTATTTTCAAGGGATCATTATCAAGTAATGTCCATCTACTTCTCTTCTATATTAAGATTAATCATCACAAGATCAAGAAAAGAAGCATATAAGAGAGGTATGTTATCAATTACTTTCCAGCGTGTCATATAAATGATACAGATGTGTGAGCTGGGATGATTTTCTAAGACAGTGAATGATTTTGAAGTCAATGCAGATTGAGAAAAAAACATCCTAAATTGACACTCTTACCAATGCCATGTATGCATCATATATAAGAGATGGTAAGGTGTAGATGTTACCACAGATGAGGAATCCTCATACTCTATTAGAGTCATGAATCTGAATCATACGCAGATAAGCATGCTTCCTGACATCTTCGAGAGGTGTGCTATCTCAAGTGGAAACCCCTAGCGCAAGTGCTTTGATGATTCGCTTCGGCAAGCTGAGCTACAACCACAAGCAGACATGACTGGGCAGTCACTCTACTCTTCCCATGGTTCAATAGTTGGCCTGCTATCGAAGGCGCTGATTGTTGCGAAAGCAACCTTGCTCAGACTTGATGATTGGTCCTGCATGTGCTTGAGGAAGCAAGTGCTTCCTGATGGTCAGTGAAAGAACTTAAGATTTAACATTGGAGACAATACTCAGGACATTCAAGTCAATCTGTGTTAATCAGCACAAGTTAATAATTTTAAGAAATCATGCTTGCTGATTGGTTTAAGAAAATATGAGCAATGATTATGTGAAAACTAATTTTGAAATTGTCTACACGTTCACATAGTTTCACTATCAAGACATGAACTCTATTTATACTCTCATAGATAAATATCAATGTGATAGTACTTAAGTGTTATAAGAACATTTAACTCATTGAGTGACCTTTTCATCTACATATCTTGTACTCTTTGTAGTTAAGTCTCTTCGTGTTATAAGAGCATTGATTGTACTTAAGTGTGTAACACTATCTGTTCTTAAAGAGAACTTAGTTAGAAAAATCCTTTATTTGTAAAGGTTGAACCCTTGCTAGGTGTAAGGGGGAGCTAGTTAGAAAGGTTGCAAGTGAACCTGAGTAAAACTTGTGATTGTAACGTTGCAAGTGATCCCGTTCAAAACTTGCGGTTGTAAAAGGTTCCAGGTGAACCCGTTCTAAAACCTGGAGATATAGTGGAACTCGGCCTGGGTGGTTGAGAACTGGACGTAGGTCAGGAAGACCGAACCAGTATAACTCTTGTGTTGTTTTATTTGAGCATTTATTTTTAAAGCACAATTCACCCCCCCCCCCTCTTGTGCATCCATTACTTTCATGTGCCTCATCAGGCATGGTCTGCGCTCTAGGCTCATCACTGGGTTCATCTTCTTCTTTGGGATTGCTTGCTGGTGTTTCTTTTGGTGGTGAAGAAGATGATGGTGGTTTTTAAAAGTTTAGTATCTCATCATCTTCTGTGGATTGTCCCCATGTAGGAGTTTCATCAAATACAACATGCATAGATTCTTCTACAGTTCTAGTTCTCATGTTGTATACTCTGTAAGTCTTACTCCTAAGGGAATACCCTATGAATACACCTATATCAGCTTTTGGATCAAACTTACCCAGATTTACCTTTCCATTGTTATGCACATAACATTTTGATCCAAAGATTTTGAGGTGACTGATGTTGGGCTTTCTGCCTTTGTACAGCTCATAGGGAGTCTTGTCCAAGCCCTTGCGAACATAGGCTCTGTTAGAGATGTAGCAAGCAGTGCTCATAGCGTCCGCCCAGAACACTTGAGAAACCTTTTTCTCATTGAGCATGCTCCTAGCCATCTCAGTCAGAACCCTGTTCTTCCTCTCGACTACACCGTTTTGCTGAGGAGTTCTAGGAGCTGAGAAGTTATGATCAATACCGTTCTGCTCACACAGCTCAGAGAAGCTATGGTTCTCAAATTCTCCTCCATGATCTGTCCTTATGGCTGTGATTTTGAGGTCTCTCTCATTCTACACTTTCTTAGCCAGGACAACAAAGGCATTAAAAGCATCTTGCTTAGAGGCAAGAAACATTGTCCAAGTGAACCTTGAATAGTCATCCACCACCACTAGAGCATACAGGTTTCCACCCAAACTCTTCACTCTCGCTGGCCCAACCAAATCCATGTGGATTAGTTCCAAGGGCCTGCTGGTGGAGACTTTCTTCTTGGTTTTAAACGAGGACTTTGTTTGCTTCCCTCGTTGGCAGGATTCACAGATATAATCATGCTTAACCTTAAAGGATGGAATCCCTATAGCTAGCTCTTTCTTAATTAGCATGTCAAGTTGAGTGAAATTAACATGTGCTAGCCTTTTATGTCAAAGCCAACTATTCTCATCACTAGATATTAAGCATTTTTCCTCCAATTGTTGACATAAATCTAGAGTGTATAGGTTTCCATTTCTATTGGCCTTAAGTTTGCATTTTAGGTTGGCCTTATCTAGATTCAGATCCTGCTTATCTACTATTATGCACTCATGTGAATCAAAAATTACCCAATTTCCTTTGTCAGTGCTCTGGCTCACGCTCAGCAGGTTGTGACAGAGACCATCCACCAGATAGACATCCTTGACTGGTCCTACCTCTCCAACTCCGGTGATCTTTCCACTTTGATTACCTCCAAAAGTTACTGTGGCTCCATCTTTGATCACCAAAAACTTGAATTTGTCTCTGTCACCAGTCATATGTCTCGAGCATCCATTGTCAATGTACCACTTTTTGTTCTTGGATGCCTTGAGACAGACCTGCATAAATTAGACAAGCTTAGGTACCCAACCTTTATTGGGTCCTTTATCATTAGTCTTCATACCCCTCGGTCCAGTGTTGACCTTGGGTTTGTGATTGTGTTGTGCCTCTGGCCTTGTGGAGGCTCTAGGCTGACGGACTTCCCTTGGAATATGTTTCCAAGTTCTAGTCCCTTGTCCTCCCTTAGTTTCTCTCTTTGGAGGATCTTCATTTACCCTGGTTCCTTTTGGAACCCACTTATAGGAGCTATTTACTCCATGCTTCTTTGCATTGCAAGTGGACGTGGAGTGTCCCTTTTTGTTGCAGTAGTTGCAGAAGCTAAAGGGTGTGGAGCTGTGACTAGTAGCTTTGTGGAAGAATTTTAAGTATGGTTTCACTTTGGGCTCCACCCACTTTTTACCCTTATGCTTATACCCTAATCCAGTTTTATCCCTATATGCCCTCTGGTTCATCAAAATAACATTCAACATTTCAGAACCATTTGTAAACTTCTGCAGGGCATTTTGCAGTCTATCTCTTTCAGTAAAGATCTTGCTGCAGTTAGGGCAGCCTTCTGGTGTTGTGGCCTTGGGTTCCTCTTGGGGAGATCCCTTGCCATCTGCTATCGGAAGCTTTCTGGCTTCCGCTAGCTCTTCACTCAGTGAGTCCACCTTGGACTCAAGTGATTCCTTTTTAGTTTTCAACACTTTATAAGCTTTACATAAACGAACAAATTCTTCATGAACATCATTATATGCCTCTTGAAGTTCAGAAAAAGTTACCTCACTGTCCTCCTGGATGGGATCAAGATCTGTAGATGCTTCCTCATCATCTTCTCTGGCAACCAGGCAGAGGTTGGCAACCTCTTCCTCATCACTTGCTTCCTCGTCTGAGCTATTTACCCAGATGGAGGACACAAAGGCTTTTCTTTTGTCCTTTCCTTTCGATCTCTGCAAGCTTGAACACTCAGCCTTGAAGTGGCCAGGCTTTTTACACTCAAAGCACACTGGTGCCTTTTCCTTCTTATATCCTCTCCTCTGGCTGGAATCTCCTTTCTGAAAGCCTCCTTTCTTCTTGAAGAACTTTCTGAATTTCCTCACCATCATTGTCATCTCTTCGTCATCGATGTCCTCCTCATCATCCTCATCATCACTATCATCAATCTTATCCTTGCTAGGAGCAACAAGGGCAAGATTCTTGGTTTTGGATGAGGCTTGAGGAGCTCTCTGAGCCAGCAAGGTTGGTTCGTATTCAGCCAGTGAACCAAACAGTGCAGTGATGGAGCTGGTTGACTCTCCTTGGACTTCCTGCAAGATGGTAACTTTGGTGATCCAATCACCTTTCAAGACTTTTAAGATCTTGCTGACTTGTTCTCTTTCAGGAATATCTTTGCCCAGGGAGGCCAGGTTATTGATAAGATGAGTGAACCTGAGCTCCAGCTCTCTGATTGGCTCAGTTGGACTAGTCATGGCAAATTTGTGAAACTCTTCTACCAACATCTCGACCCGTCTTGCCTTCACTCCCTTGGTTCCAGAGTGAGCAGCCTCAAGAGCCTCCCACATATCCTTAGCAGTTTTGTGGTGGCTAATCCTATGAAACTCCTTAGGACTAAGGGCGCATTGAATGTAGTGCATGGCCCTGAAATTTAGCTGGACTAGAGCATAGTCCTTGTTGGTATATCTGGATCGCTGCTTTGCAAAGCCATCATCATCTAGAGGGGTGTGATCTCCATGTTCAATCACATCCCAGAGTCGGATGTCGCTAGACTTGATGTATGTCTCCATTCGGAATCCCTTAAATAAAATAGCAAAACCCTCATTGTTTGCACTCTTAAAACTTGACCCGGTTGTTGTTATCCGGGTTTCACACTCTAAGAACTGTTCATTGCCCGACCCATCATCTTCGGAATCCGACCCATCATCTTTGATTCAGAATCCCCAGGTTCTGCCGCCCAATTTTCATTCATCTCTCTAATTCAGATTCAAATTTGAATTTGAATCTGCATTTGTCAGAACCTATGTCAGTCAGTGACTTTGCTTCAACTTTCACTTTAAAACCTATCTCTTCCTTTTAACATCTCCCCCATCCTCTCCAAGGCAAAAGAATCTCCAGACCATTTTCCCTTCGTTTTCTCCCTTCTCTTAAGGTCTATTGCACCGACTATCAACCGAACTTGGAGAGTTTTTTGCTCTCTGTTTTGAGATGGAACATTTATTTCTCGGCGAAGGTAACCCTTTGCAAGAGGAATTTCATCGGGTCGTGGGTTGAAGCTGTAAGGAAGAAAATATTTATGGAATCTTAGACGTGTAAAGTCTGCACAACCACTAGGTGATCCGCACATCTTCTCTGGAAGATGTCTTTCATTATTTTGAGACCCTCTTTATTTTGAGACCCTCTTTAGCTTCTGTAGTCACTTTAATCTCATGTGGTCCTTTGTTTTATCTTTTTAGCTTCATGGATTTTGTGGTCCTAAGGTCCAAATACAACTATGATGACACCATATGATGTGAACTATTACTTTGACTCCTAGCATTAGGCCAATATGATGTGTTGTTGGTTAGTTGATATAAATGTGCCCAATTAAGTGACTTTTGCGGCTTATAGTATTCATGTGCCCAATACCGTGTGTTTTTGGGCTTAGGGGAGCAAGATCCATTTCCACCTTTGTTTTGGGCTAAGAACTTTTATGGTTGTGCATTGTTTTGTGTTCTCTGGGTATTCTGCCTTATCCTTAAAAAGTGTTTGTGCCTTATATTTCAGAAGTTGCCAACTACTTTGTTTAGCACATTTCAGTCGATATTTGCAAATCAAGCCTTAGGAGTGTGGCAGTTCCCCTATACACCCACTTCACTGCTTTTGTCAAGTTAGCCTTTTAAAGGTGGAGAGTGAAAGTATCAGCCTTGAAATGACAACTCACTGAGAGGTGTGAGGCTCAAGATGTACTTGCAATTTTTTGAAGAATGGTGCATGTCAGAAGAGCCAATGGGTCTTCTCATTCATGGAGGTAAGCTAATATATTTACATTTATATGTTCAAAGGCAGGGGTAAAACAAAAAGACTTACTCTCCTGACAAAATACATGATGGTCGTGATTTGCTGTTCATATAGAATCATGTTTACAATTTTTGCATGGTGACGATTCATTGTATTTTTTAAAAGGGAACCAAGATACAAGCGAGTGCTCTAGGCAAATCTTTGTATGACAAATTTATTGCATGTCTGGAGGAGAAAAAAACATATAGGATTGAGAATTTCAAAGTTTCCCGGAATACGTTATCTTATAAGGCCTCCACACACCCATTCAAAATTCAGTTCTCTACTATCACTTATGTTGAAGAGGAAGCTGCTGCTATACCCTTAGAAGTGTTTACTTTCATGCCAATATCTGAGATTTTGGCCATTCCAGAATCTGTTTCAGTGGATAAATTAATTGGTTAGTGCTACGCCCTATCATACCATATTAAATAAACATGCATGAAGTAGGTTTGTGGTAGTGACTTTGTTTGAGACATGTTTTTTAGATGTTATTGGTTTTGTCAAGTTCATGGGTAAATTGGAGGAATTCCCATCTCAACCTGGAAAATACTTGATGCGCATGGTTCTGACGGACGACAAGTAAGGGTCGTGCCTATCTTTATTTAATTTAGCGTTTATAATATAAATGGATTTTCAGTGTCCATTGATCTAAAATTACAAAAATCTATGGTTGGTGCATGCAGGGATAATGACATTGAATGTGTCCTTTTTGATCAATGTGCATCAGATGTAGCTCTATCTCAGATGCAAAATGGTGATAGTGAGACCGCAACAAAATCTAGCTAGAGTGACTTGGAGCTTGAATAGTGAGATTTATTTGTTGATTCAGAAATAAACATGTGTTGAGTTTTATTAATTATGGTGAGGAGGTCAAACTGAAACAATTTTGCATGGCAGATGGTCGTCAAATTGCATCATCTTTTGAGGCAGCTAGGGTGTATTTTAACCATGATATTCCTGAAGTCAAGGCTTTACTTGACAGGTCACCAACGTGTTCCTTTGTCCATATGATGTACAGCTTTTAAATGATTATACTATTCTGATGCATTGCTGTGTTTGTATTTTGCTTATATGTAGTGTTGCTGATCGAGCCACCCCGTTGGTTACACAATTCACACAGTCTATGTCGTCTCAACGGAGCAGGGTCTCTGCTACACAAATGTGAAAAAGCAATGATGACAGGATTGTTAGACTATGAAGGTCTGCTACACACATGTTTTTGCTGAAATCCTAAGTATTTTGAGTTTTATGTATTTTAAGTTAGTATTTCTATTTCCTGCAAATTCCATAGACACTTTTTTTGAGTGTGGAAAAACTTGGAAGCATGACTTCTTAGTTTTTTCATGGTCTGTTGAGATGTTTGTGCTGGAATCTTGACTGTTTTGAGTATGCTGTCATTTTAGTTTCAATGTCTATTAGCTGCTTATGTCAAAGACAATGAATTTCTGTGTGTAAAACTCTGTCCAAGATATTTCGAGGTTATATTATTTACAGCAGCTCACAATGAATGTGCAGCCCAAAATGAATTCTCAGGTAACATCTCCTTCAATACACAGAACACATTGTTTTGCAACCAGTATCAAGGTCGCAATTTTCTGTTCTCATTTCTTTTATGCAGGTTCAATTTAATATCATTTCCTTTTTCCTGTCATCAACACCTATTGATCTGTTTCCAGCAATTCTATCACTCATCCTTTTCTATGGCCTCCTCTGTACTATTGTTTCTTGGATTTGCATATGATATCATATAATTATTCTTATTCATCTAAACATTTTCACTTTGAAATTTAAATCCTCCGTGCAACGCACGGGAGTTAATGCTCGTTTCCAGAATGGATAGTTATACCCATCAAAGCCTGGAGGCTTGTTGGGTTGAATAGAGACATCTGACAAGGAATAATCTGTATCCATTACTGGATCTTTACTTTCTAGATTCGTTGGATTCAAGTCAGAAAGACCCGCTCTGATACCAAATGAAAGTAATGGATGCACAAGAGGGGGGGGTGAATTGTGCTACCTAATAAAAATCAAACAATAACAACACAAGGGTTTATACTGGTTCGGTCTTCCTGACCTACGTCCAGTTCTCAACCACCCAGGTTGAGTTCCACTATCCCCAGGTTTTACAACGGGTTCACCTGGAACCTTTACAACCGCAAGTTTTGGACGGGATCACTTGCAACCTTACAACCACAAGTTTTTCTCAAGGCACACTTGCAACCTTGCTAACTAACTCCCTCTTACTTCCAGCAAGGGTTCAACCTTTACAAATAAAGGATTTTCTAAACTTAGTTCTCTTAAAGAACGGATAATGTTACACACTTAAGTACAATTAATGCTCTTAATACAAGAAGAGACTTAACAACAAAGAGTGCAAGATAAGTAGATGAAAAGAACTCTCAATGCGTTAAATGTTCTTTCTCTTTTCTGGGCAGCTTTGAATGCTTGAAGGATTTCTTAGTTTCTCACTCTAGCTTTCTTCAAGATGTCAAAGATATTAGTTGCCTTCATAAATGAAGGTGAGCTTCTTTATATATAGTCTTCAAGTATTCTCACTCTTGGTAGGTGGGTTAGCCGTTTGAATATGGTCGTTTTCCCCATGTTACCGTTTGCCCATTGAATGCTTCATTAATGCTTAGCAGGGTTGACTTGCTTTATCTCTGAAAAGTAGTTCTAACAACTCTGCTCTGCCAAAAGCATTCTGACACTGCACTACTCTGAACGTTCTGACATTCTGATTGCTTGCGGAAGCGGATTCACATCCGGAAGCAACTTTACTTAGTGTGCTGCACTTTGAACGTTAGTCTAGCAATATAAACACATAGTCACATGTAGTGGGAGTTCACTTAGTCTAAGGAAGCTTTCTTACATCCGGAAGCAATTCCACATCCGGAAGCTCTTCCACTGGACGATGGGTTATGTTCACATTTTATTCACTGACGCTCAGTGTTATCCATACCAACAGCCAGCGCTAGTCACTAAGCAATCGGAAGCTAATCCACTGGACGTTGGGTTATGTTCACTGGCGCTCAGTGTTATCCATACCAACAGCCAGCGCTAGCCTTAAGACAATCGGAAGCAAATCCACATCCGGTAGCATCTTAACTTAGTCTCAAGGGTTTTGTACATCTAATGCTCCTAGACTGAGTTATGACTAAGTGAAGTGCTTGTTGTCGCTGGGGGATGAGACATTCATCCGCGAGCGCTAGTCCTAGTCTATCCGGAAGTAAATCCACATCCGGTTGTACTCTTACTTGGGGTTCTATATTAACCTAATATTCTCTAAGTGTTTGCCTTGTTCTTTCATATTTTAGTCTTCATCAAAACTTAAGATTCTAACAATTGAGATTTTCAGCGGCATTTCACAAAAAAAAGGATTTGATACTATTTTATGAAAATGGTTAAATATGAGTATTTGACTTTTTTTTTTGATAAAATGAGTATTTGACTTTGCTGCTCAAAATTAACATCACCTTTCATTTCTTCTTTTTTTTTTCTCTGAAACATCCTTTTTATTTTAGCACTTATGTTTATGAAATATATTTCTAATGAATTGATTTACATGATGTTAGTCTTTTTTAATGGAAGAAGATAAATTTATTTTTTCCCAACTTAAATAAAATTTAAAAAATAGAAAAGGGGGATACAATTTGATATTATTTTACTTAATAAAAAGTTTAGGTGGACTGAGTGCCTGAGTCATAGAGCTCATTAGAATCATGACAAAGAGACCTTTAAGCTTACATATAAGGTTTTTATATCTATAAGACTTGAATACACAATCTTATGATTATATGCCACAACTTCTTTAACTACCATATTACATTTAAGGCCCTGATATCAAGTTTAGGTGTGTGTAAATGTCTCAGACACACATATATATGAACATACACCGAATGTTTATTTTAATCTAGCCAAAGTGCATCGACCTTACCTCAATGTATATAATATCACAATAATTGAAGTATTTGAAGAAAATTGATATTGAAATATTGTAATCAATCATCAAAGGGTGTAAGATTGAATCCAAATGTAAACAAGGTCAAATGCAATCAAATTCTAAGAAAATAATAACATATACCACACATATATATATGGCAAGCAACCTCTTTCATATAAAACTTCAATGGGGCGCTCGGTGTTCAATTCTCCTACATTGAAAAGATTCATTTAACTTCATGGTAGAGCTTGGTTAGGATGGAATCTCAAGCATGAAGCACCGAAAAACCTTTTTTAGAGATCACATCTGCGTATATATTATTGTGTTTCTCAGATCTTGAGGGGAGCTATTGTTCATAAGATAAGGAGGACATGTATAGGTTTAAGGAAAAGAGACTTTTTTGACTTACAACGACTCTGTCCTTCATCTATCCTAACTTAGATTCCGTTGTTGTTTTGTTTTACTTAAAGTCTTGTCGTTTAGTACTTTTCAGTTGTTATACTTCTCCTTAGTTCTATCTCATTGCCTTCGAAATATTGAAATTGAAAATATATTTCATGTAATATTCATTTCACTCAATCGTCATCCCTTTGAGAAAGATTCATTACACTCTATGATAGAGATTGGCTATGATGGAATGTGAAGTGTGAGGGAGAAAATGTTTTTTACATAGAAGATCAATGACCAAACAAGACCTTTGTATCCTCATACAATCTTGATTGTTGATATCCATATAAATTTATGCAATTTTGTTTCCCATCACCTTCTTAATATGAAAAAGGAACTTTTGCTATAGTTTTGAAATTTAATGAACAGTTTTATTCCAAAAAATGATACATGAGTATTTTTACACCTTCATGATAATTACATGGGTATTTTTGCACATTAGCCCTAAAGTAATTCTTGCACTTTGCATTCCTTGTGACTTTCATATCTGTTCTTGATGTCCCAGTTTTCTAGCCCATACTTCTCTTCTATTGGTTCGTCTTGTTCGTCCTCACAATGAAGCGCCAAATTATGCACATGATTAAGTACAAATATGTCCCAATTAAGATTGGAAAGAAGGTTCGAACTCTGGCTGCAACCATGACTATCATGTTGGACAAAGAGCCTTAGCTTAAATCAACTTCAATTGTAGTAGAATCAAGATGCACATTTGCTTCATCAGGTGGAGCTAACTCATGTGTTTCTGAAGCTGAACCAACTTTCCCAACTTCAATTGGAGCAATATCAACATGCACATTCGCTTCATTAAGTGAGGACAGCTCATGTGTCTCGGAGCCTGAACCAACTTCAACTGGAGTAGAATCATCATGCACATTTGCTTCATTATGTGGGGCCAACTCATGTGTCTCTTTGATTTGCCGCACAGGAAGCACTGCAAAAAAATCCTTAATTAGACATTGTGGAGACAATTTAATAGCACGGTTAAGATAGTATTATTCAAGAAATTCTTACGAAAAGACAAATATAGAAATAGCTAATGTTTATACATTCTAACTGTGAGCGATTAAAGTGGCTTCGACAAAGGCCACAATTATGAGGGAAAATGGACTGAACATGGGAGGATAAGTACCTTCACTGTGGCAATCCAAGACACTATGTAATATGTGACAGCTGAACCAAATATCCCCTATAGATTCAATGAGATTATCCCAAAAAGGGTAATTTATAAAATTTCAAAATCAAATCATATTTCATTTATAAGTTTTGAAATTTTAGTGAGTATACAATTGTAAGCAACTCCGTGTACCCTAAAGACTAAGAAGTTTTTCTGCTATCAATACATGGTCCTACTACCGCTGCTAGAACAGTTGTCATGAGACATTGTGATTTTATTGCCCAAAACTTAAGTGGTAGGGCTTTAAATAACTTCACCTATTAGATTTCAGAAATATAATAGTCTAATAAGTAGGAATATTTCCACACCATACACTAAGTCATGTCTAAAATATCAGATGTTGTTAACCAATTATGTGAATTAAAGTATCTTAGTTAAACCATTATTATATTTAAAATTGATCAATTCACCTATTCACATGTTTATTAAGTTAAACTGATCTTATTTGTTGTCATGTCAAAAATACACAATGTTAAGCTTTGACCTTTAAAAATGCACAAGATTGCCCTTAAATAAAGTTAATGTTGTGTCCTGTCTAACACAACCCTACTCCGTTATCTGAGTCTGTGATCGGCTATGAATATAGGTGGAGTATTCATGTGCTACTCATGTACCAATAAGAATCATTTCATAATATGCCTAATCATAAACATAACAAAAAGACAGCACACTTTCACATTATAACACAATATTCCAACCCAACAGATAATCAAATCCAAGAAGACAACGAACCAAAACATTTTTATTCCTGGACTTTTCAGGGCAACTTTTTGCTGACTCTGATTGTAAAGTGTTTTAGCGGTGACCTAAAATATTGCCGCTGAAAGTAGTGGGTTTCCAAAAGTGGCCACCAAAAATCCAGTTTTTAAAGTGAAATGCCTTGCATAAACAGAGCAAATTCTATCCTTAATCTATTAGAATCAAAATAAGAAGCACATAAAACAGTTACACAAATATACATGTTCAAAAGCATATCTCTGACAAATGGTGGTATGAATTGATTAATATAAGCAAAATACACCCCCATTTTAGAACAAACAAAATCAAATGGTTTGCAAATACCAACGGGCTGATATATTCTTCATAATCTAAAATATGTACATAAAAGATGAACACAAATACCTTATTTATCAAGGTGCCATAACTAACTTCATCTAACCGTAATCCTTTTGGCATGACATTGTCTAGCCCTTTCACAACCACATCGTCGTTCAAGTATGGCTTCATTAGGGTCCCAATAATTTTCTCCTCTTTCATTTTCCTTACAGTAACAAATAAAAAGCAACAATTCAAAATTTGGCATCTGTTTGTTTCAATCTACGAAACCAAAAACATGAGGACCAACATTGAATAAATTATCAAACACCTAACAGCAAAGAGAATAAGCCAAAATGGAGAACATAGTACTAGGACTTTAAGATTAAAAATCAATCTCTAATATACATACATTACTTTCATTCTATAACACATGATATCAGTCATCATCAATCACTCTTTAAACAGCAAACAATGGTTCAACATCAATCACGCCAAACTAGAATATGGTATCATCATTTTATTTGCATCCTTTTCAATCACCTAACGTATGGCATGCTTCATAATGATATTAGCTTTCAAATTATTAGTTGGATCTTTTGATCACTCTATACTTGCTTCTGCAGCCTCATCAACCACCTGATGCAAGTTTTGGATTGGCCCGGCCCCGGTGAGGGGCTTGGGCCATGCCTGCACCCAATCAGCCCCGAGCTTTATGATAAGATGGTGGGCTTTCTTAGCCCTTTATTTCACTTTAAGCTGACTGGTGTGCAGGCATGTAGGCCGAGTTGGATCGGAATGGACTCATAATTTGGACCACCACGATCCATTTCTCCAAGCTCGGTTTTGCTAGGATGCATTTTGCATCTTTAATGGTTGATATTCCATGTGGATATTCAACATAATTTGAACTCATTCATTGCTGCTGCTGCTAAATGAAGAATGAGTTGAAAGATGCTTTCAGAGCTGATGAAGTATGAGCTTGACTTGGATAAAGGTATGTTCTATTAAATTTCACTAGAGTACCTAGTAGACATGTTAAGCTACAGTTTTCCCTCATTTCTAAAAGTTTAATGACTTCTGCAGTATTTTCGCCCTCTACAGTTTTTTGGAATTGAGCTTTTTACTGATTGCCCCTTTCGTTATTCCTTTAAACTCCAGCTATCTCCAGTCAAGGAATTGCGGTGAAAGAGCTTTGGCAGGTCAATTGCTTTAGGGCAAAAGAGAAATAAGTACTCACAACTATCATATTCAAGGGCTTCTTATTATGGAAAAATCAAAATGAAGTGCTTATAACAGATAAATAAAAAAGACAAATTAACATATGTAAGATAAAATCATCACCTTCAAGGCTAAAGTATTCATTTGGTCCCTTATGTTTGCATCAAGTTTCAATTTAGTCCTTTATGTTTGGAAAATACACTTTTAGTCCTTTTTTGTTAACACCGTTAGTTTAACTTAACGGAAAATGTTAAATTAACAATTTTAAATGATTATTAAATACTGAAAAAATGTTCAGATTAAAATATTTGAATGTAAATATTCTTATATTTTCAAAATTTATCATTTTTTATCCAATTTCATTATAAAATAATCATTTAAAATTGTTAAGTTAGCATTTTCCGTTAAGTTAAACTAACGGTGTTAATAAAAAAGGACTAAAAGTGTACTTTCCAAACATAAAGGACTAAATTGAAACTTGATGCAAACATAAGGGACCAAATGAATACTTTAGCCTCACCTTCAAATAGTCAATCAAAGGAAAGTCAAGATGTAGTATATGGAGCAACATAAACAAATAACATGGTAAGATAATTTCTTGACTCCATCATGAAATCATCTCTTTTCAAAATGAAAAGTTCAATAGCACCACTTAAGTTCACAGCATTTTTTAAACATTCAATAGCATTACTTAAGAACCACAGCAATATCATGGCAACGGATACATTGAAATCACAACAGCAATTGCAAAATAAAGATGGGTCTTAAAAGGTGACATCTCAAACAATATTGAAAATTTCCTTCACCCAGAGATTAAAAATTTAGTCTTGACCAAAAATGGAGCAGATTTGAGATAACCCAAAAAAAAAAAAAAGAAACTTTGAATGTACCAACTTTAGGCAATAATGATATACTCCCTCCGTTCGTAAATATAAGATCACTTTGACTTTTTTGGAGAATCCTAATAAAGCAAAATGAACAATTTAATCATAACATATTTTAAATATTATTAGATCATATGTAAGTTCATAAGTCAAGTAAACTAGTGTTTAGTGAAAAAATTTGGGAAAATCAATTTTTAATTATCATATTTTGCTTCCTTAGGATTCTCCAAAAAAGTCAAAGTGATCTTATATTTAGGAAGGGAGGGAGTACTATATAAAAGGCTTACCTTTTAAAAAAAACTTTCTGTCACAGATCGCAAATACCTATGACAGATCGAAGCTTGACGTGACAGATGGAAGAAGGAAATAAGACGGCGCTCTAAGCTTCTGAAGGATTGAAGAGTGAAAGGAAGGTCAATTGCAGCAGGATGAGTTGGGAAGGAAGTATTGGTGTGGTGACTGGTGAGGCATTCGTGTATGTACATTTATTAAAGTGGGTGTTAAGTGAAGTCATTGGTGGTAGGCATTAAGCAACTAGTGAAGTGGTGGCTGATATATGTTTTATAAGCTTTTTATAAACTAAATTTATATCAAACCACAATATCCAAAATTTATATCAAACCACATGGAAAACCTGTTGTATGTGTGAAATGACAACATGACAATCCCACATTTAGAGGGATATACCCCTGTCCATAATATAAGAGCCCAAAAATTTGAATGATTTTGTTCCATAATATAAGAGTTCATCTCACTTTCTCTCCCCATTTAATGTGTTTTTTCCTACTTTGCCCCTAACTCTCTTTCATATTTAATAATTAATAATCCTTATATATTTCTCTCTCTTAAAAGTATCATAATAATATGGGCAATATGACCTGGGGCATATGGTTGAGTGGTAAGAACTCATTCACCCTTAACCAATTGTCTGAGGTTAGATCCTTGGCGTTGGGTATGGAGAAGCATTAATTAAATCTCCCAAGTCAACTGTCTCACCCTTTGAGGTGCCTACAAATCAGCGGGGAATTAATCTCTCACTTGTCGAGTGAGGGGATACCTTGATCATGGATAAAAAAAATAAATATAGGCAATATTGGAAAAGAAACATTAACTCCAAACACCAAATTAACATTCATGTGTTTTCTTAAGAAGCATTTTTTTTGCGGTCAACTTTTATATTACGGACCGGAGGGAGTATTAGATAGATAGATGTGGGTGGTGGGTGGTAATTAAGAGAAGTTGACCGAAATAAAAGCTTGATTGCTTACCCAATTAAACCATTGATAAAAACCCAGAAGCAGGCAGACCAGCTAAATGTCATAGTGTGACCTCTATAATAATATATATGTAAAATATTAAGGGCATTTGATTTAGTTGTTAATTTCAATACTTCTATTGTGATTCAGTTTTTAAGGGTGTTTGAGTCTTTAATCCTAATTTGGTAATGTGAATTAAGAGTTATTGACCCAAGTTGTCCTTTTTGGAAATTTAGCGACCTTAGTTATCATTCAGAAGACTTTATTTGTTTTTTTTGCCATTAGTTAATTAGTTAATGTATTTATAGGGAAATAAATTATTTTCTAAGTAGTTACAAAACAGAAGTAATGAAACACGATATAAGAGTAATTATTTGTACTCTCCATGTAATTATTTCTGTACTGAAGTAATTAATATGATTTTTAGAAAAGCAAAACTTCTTCGAAGTAATGAAAAAATAGAAGTAGTAAATCATGACACGGGAGTGATTATTCATATTTTCTTGTGTTCTTTTTTGTTCTTTCGCAAATTCGTGACCATTTTTATCCATTTCATATTCAATTGTCATTTTATTGGGATTTTCGTGCATCATTTGACAAAAAAAGGGAATTTAATACAATTTTATGAAAATGGTTAAATATGAGTATATGACTTTGCTGCTCAAAATTAACAACACCTTTCATTTCTTTTTTTTTTCACTAAAAAATCCTTTTATTTTACCACTTATGTTTATGAAGTATATTTCTAATGAATTGATTTTCATTAGGGAAAATGACAAATAAATACCTTCGAATGTATAAAAGGACAAATAAGGAACTTAAACTTCTAAAAGTACAAGTAAGGAACTTCGAATTCCAAAAGGACAATTAAGGAAAAGGCAATTGTTAATCCTTATGTTGTAGTTGTTAATACTTATGTTCCAGTTGTTATTTTTTCGATTTGGAAATTTGAGTTCCTTACTTATCATTTTAGAAGTTTAAGTTCCTTACTTGTCCTTGTAGACATTCGGAGGTATTTATTTGTCATTTTCCCCTTTCATTATGTTAGTCTTTTTTTAATAGAAAAAATCAGTTCAAGGCTTTCAATGATTCCTCAAATAGACAAATACATTATGCCTGATATAGAGGTTTTAATCTCACTAGTTCCCTTTAAAAAATTATATTTAGATAAATTTGATATAGAGCTTTTTACTAGAAAAAATATGTTCAATGCTTTCAATGATTCCTCAAATACATTATGCCTGATATAGAGGTTTTAATCTCACTAGTTTCCTTTGAAAAATTATATGTTAGATAAATTTATTTTTTCAAGTATGAGGCACCGAAAAACCTTTTACAAAACAAAATAATCCATTGACCTACTATGTTTTGATACTTTTGTTGGGACATTTGCGTAGCTTGATGCAGGATTGTTTAATGATGAGGATGGTGCAAATCACACTATTGCTATTAAGAACCTTATGCAAGTTACTTGGGACTAAGACATTCTCTCAATGAATTGATGGATTAGGGCTGAACTTGAGAAACAATAGCCGCAGAGGGATCATCCATTGTGCAACTAGAGAATTAATAGGTGTCTATGTCTGCAAACTCTAATGTTTCATCATCCATAGCCAAACTCCTTGCTTTTATTCATGGGCTACTAAGTTATTGGGAGAAACAATAGTAGAAGGTGAAGATTAGTGTAGATTATATTGAGGTGATAAATATGTAAGCCAGAGGTAGCACGGGAAGCCATACATTTTAGGAGCTTATTGACTATGTTAGAGTTTGGATATAAAAAGAGTGACAAGTGATATTTACTTGTAGCTTGAAGCACTAAACCAAGTGAATCACAAAGCCAAATTAGTCCATGACATATATTGTAGAAAGTTTGTACTATTTTGTTTCTCAGATCTTGAGGAGACCTATTGTTCAAAAGATAGGGACATAGTTAAAGGGAAAGAGACTTTTTTTATTTTCAATGGCTCTCTGCTGCTATTCATCTATCCTAACTTAGATTCTACTACCCTTTTGTTCTACTTTTAGTCTTGTCATTTAATATTTTCTAGTTGTTGATTGCTGACTTGCTGTTCATCTATCCTAACTTAGATTGCACTATCCTTTTATTCTACTTTTGAGTCTTGTTTAATATTTTCCAGTTGTTGATGTAATTTGTCTTGGTTGTATCTCATTATATTTGAAATATTGAAACAGAAAGTATATTTCATAAAAAACAGTTTTAAAAAATAAAAACCTCTTCTATATAATACTCCCTCCGTTCCTAAATATAAGAGCACTTTGACTTTTTTGGAGAATCCTAAGAAAGTAAAATATGGTAATTAAAAATTGATTTTCCCAAATTTTTTCACTAAACTAGTTTATTTGACTTATGAACTTACATATGATCTAATAATATTTAAAATATGTTATGATTAAATTGTTCATTTTGCTTTCTTAGGATTCTCCAAAAAAGTCAAAGTGCTCTTATATTTAGGAACGAAGGGAGTACTTCAATGAGGTTCCCAAAGACATCAAAGGGATTCCATATATACTTCGATTGGGGGGATTCAATATATACTTCGATTGGGGGGCTTAATGGTCATACCTTTGTATGGGAAAGATATGGTTCACTCTATGGTAGAAGATGGCTAGGATGGAAGCCCAATTGTAGGGGAGGGATTTTTTTTTTACATAGAAAATCAATGACCAAACTAGCACATAATATATTAGTAGTAAATTTCTGCTATTTTGTTAAAATGTATTTTAGGCGAGTGTAGTAGTGTAATTGTCCCATATTAGAAATGTATCACAAACAATTTTTACAGAATGGGGCCCACATCACTATCCATTTCTAATGTTTTGGGCAACTTTCACACAACCAAACAAGCCCTAACTGTCATGTTGGATCCCTAACTGTCATGTTGGATGAAGAGCCTAAACCAACTTCAATTGAAGTAGAATCAACAAGCACAATTACTTCTTTAGATGGGGCCCACTGATGTGTCTCCTTTGATTTGCCCCATTGGAAGCAGTACAAGCCAACTATGACTAAAATTACTCCCATCAGGCTGCAAAAAATATTAAAGAAACAATTTAATAACACTATTAATATAGTAAAATTAAAGAAACTCTTCAGAAAAGAAGGATATAGAAATAGCTAATGTTTGTACATTCCAACTGTGAGCGGTTCACCAAGGAGAATGGCTTCGACGAAGGTCACAATGATGAGGGACAATGGACTGAACATGGGAGGTTATGTAGGTCCTTTCACTGTGGCAATCCAAGATACTAGGTAATATGTGACAGCTGAAGCAAATACCCCTGTATATTTTATGGAATCATCACTTGCATTAGTTCTTAATAATTCAATGACATTATCCCGAAAAGGATATTTTATACAAAAATCAGATATTATTTCATTTACGAGTTTAGTAATTTTACCGAGTATACAACTGTGAGCAACCCTAGAGACCAAGAAGCTTTTATGCTATCTATACACGGTCTTACTACTGCTGCTAGAATAGTTATTGTGAGACATTGCAGTGTTATTGCCCATAACTTTAGTGGAAGGGCTTTGAACAACTTCACCAGTTAGATTTCAGAAACATAATAGTGTAATCAGAAGGAATATTTCCACAACCATACACTAATTATTGTTAGAATTTCTCATTAAAGTAGGAAACTTACTTGGGCAATGTACCATGCTGCGTATGTGAAGCAACATGTGACTAGAAAGAATGTACCCTGCAGCTTATGAGGTTTGTGTAGCTGTGGTGAAGCATCGTGTTGAGAGGAATGATGGCTGCCAATATAAAACTTGTGTCCTTCATAAAGACCAGTGATAAGTGCTCCTCCAACACAGACAATTATCCCAAATATTTTTATTTTATCTCCCCAACTTATTAGACCTAGTTTCTCCATCCTGCAACCAATGTGAGTCAAATGATGTGGCAATAAATGGACAAGTTAAGTTATATGTAAAGGTTGCTTTTTGTGTGCATTTCAAACACATACCTAAATATGATGGAGATTAGGAATGTGACTATGGGAACTAGGTTGAGGAAAGTAGCTGTATAAGTAGCCGAAGTATAAGCCAAACCGTAATATAATACTCCTTGATTAGTTAGCCTGAAAAATCAAATAATGATATCACAAACTAGAAACACTTAATCAGTTGAAGACAAAAAAGAAAAGGCCAGTGAAGCTACTTTATGTCAAGGCTTGTCTTGAGTAACAAAATGTATTCTTCAATATAAGGTATATATAAAAGGACAAAAGTCTTCTTATTTTTTTGTATTATTAAAACTATGATCAATTAAATTGTTTTCCTCACTATCTTAATATCCAATACATAACAACCATGTTAGATGCGGCAAAACTTACATTTCATCACATAAACAATGTCCCTCAATGACCATAAACAATGTCCCTCTCAACACACTGTCACATTATAACACAATATTCCAATCAAACAAATAATGAAATTCAAGAAGACAACAAACCAAAACATTTTTTTCTTGGACTTTTCACGGCAACTTTTTCTGACTCTGACCGTAAAGTGTTTTAGCGGGGACCTAAAATGTTGCCGGCTGAAAGTGGTGGTTTTCCAAAAGTGGTCATTAAAAATCCAGTTTTCAAAGTGAAATTCCTTGCATATACAGAGCAAATTCTATGCTCAATCTATTAGAATCAAAATAATAAGCACATAAAAAAGTTACATAAATATACACGTTTAAAAGCATATCTCTGACAAATGGTTGTATGAATTGATTAATACAAGACAAATACACCCCCACTTTAGAACAAACAAAATCAAATGGCTAGCAAATACCAACGGGCTGATATGTTCTTCATAATCTAAAATATGTACATAAAAGATGAACACAAATTACCTTATTTATCAAGGTGTCATAACTAACTTCATCTATCCGTAATCCTTTTGGCATGACATTGTCTAGCCCTTTCACAACCACATCGTCGTTCAAGTATGGCTTCATTAGGTCCAATAGTTTTCCCCTCTTTCCTTTTCCCTACAGTAACAAATAAAAAGCAACAAGTCAAAATTTGGTATCTGTTTGTTGCAATGTACCAAACCAAAAACATGAGGACCTACATTGAATAAATTATCAAACACCTAACAGCAAAGAGAATAAGCCAAAATGGAGAACATAGTACTAGGACTTTAAAATTAAAAATCAATCTCCAATATACTTACACTACTTTCAATCATAGAAGTTGCACTTGCAATCACTAGTCATACTTCATTAGTTCTTCCTTTATGAACCAACATAGCCGAAACTCAACAAAAGCATGCAGTAAAACAAAATCAATAATAAGCTCAGCTCATAAAAATCTACATACATACTACAAACAGCCATAATCTCTCAAGTTTATAATTTCAATTCACATTCACATTTTCTAAATAGCATGGCAGAAAACATTTTAACAGAGGAAGAGAAACAAAACATCAAAACAACAAATTTCCTAGTCATCATCATAAATGCTCAAACAAATTTATGCTCAAATTGGTACTAAACCAAATAGATCAGGGTATCCCAAAAATGCAAACAACCAACTATACCATCAGATAAACAAAGCAACTAAGATTACATAGACAAATACCAACATTTCCATTATGCTTACTATAATAAAAAAAAATCATTTGAACACTAAATATTTAAAACTGAAAATTCCAGGGGCTAAAATCATGAGACACACATTTTTTTTTACTTCCCTGTTGCCTACCCCATAATCAGAGAAAAGAAGTATCATGCTTTAATCATACCACTTCAACTTTTCCTCAGCATAACAACCAGAACACAGGGCCAATAAAAATCAAACAAAAGCTTCACATACCAATCATAAATTAAAGCCACATAACCATATATCAGTTTTGCCATATCTCCAATCATTTGATCATTAACAAAGAACAAACAGATCAGAAAATCAAACCAAACATAGCATCTCAGAACCCAAAAATAAGAAACTCATGATTTTCGAATTACACAAGTTGACTCGGCCAAAGTGAGAAGAAAAGAGGAAAACAAACTCACTGCAAGTTGCTTCCAATTGGTGGAAGAAGAAGAGAAAAATGATAAAGAGAGAGAAAGACGTGAGGGGGAATAAAGGGTGAAGATGAGAGTGGAGATGAGACAGTGAAGATGATAAGGATTGATGGTAAGAGTAATAAAGATGTGGTTAATAAAGATGTGGTTAGGAAATTTTGAAGAAATAAAATAGAATGGGAAAATAGGAGATATTTGTAATTGAATGTATGTATGGGATTTAAAAGAAAAAATTGGATTGAATAAACGTAAATTTGGGAAAGATATTTTGAGTTTTAATATGATTTCTTGTTTCAGTTCTCAAATTTATTTCTAAAATTTCCTTTCTACTAAATTATACAAAGATTCCAAATATTGCCTTATTTATTCTCTTAGAAATTTGGGGTTTACAAACTTACAATAGCGATGAAGATAAGGGGGGGAATATTTAATAGGTGAATGAATCATCATTGGTCTCTGATTTGGGAGGATAAGTGTGGTAAATTAAAAAAAAAGGAATGGATGAGATTAAGTCATTGAAGATATTTTGAGTTTTAATACAATTTTGAGTATAAATGGTGAATATAAATTTGGGAAGATATTTTGAGTTTTAATACAATTTCTTTAGATAAGTTTTAATTCCCAAATTTATTCTTAAGATATTGGAAAAATGACAAATAAATTGTTATAAAAAAAGACAAATAAATACCTTCGAATACCCAAAAGGACAAGTAAGGAACTCAAACTTCCAAAAGGACAAGTAAGAAACTTCAATAAAAATTAATAATTAGAACATAGTTATTAACATTTGGAAAATAGCAATTAACAATTGTCCTGTTCTTTAATTATCATTTTGAAATTTTGAGTTCTTTACTTGTCCTTTTAGATATTCGAAGGTATTTATTTGTCATTTTCCTAAAATATTTTAATTTTTTTAATAATACCTCAACATTCTAAATATTGTCTAATTTATTCTATTTTGAAAATTTGGAGTGTTTATATGCGAGGCCAACTTAAAAAAAAAGTCATAAAGATCATGAAGAAAAGGGAAGAAAGTATCAAAGAAAGAGAAGAGAACATATTTGAGTAAAAAAATTAAGAAAAGCACCAACCTTCTCAGCCAAATAACAGAGAAATTGGACGAACAAAATGTGTTGAGCTAGTCAGCTAGGGATCGACTAAGAGTAGGACTTTTTATTTTTCTATTTTTTGTTTTGAAGTGGGGGCTTACAATATTTTGAATGAACATTTTGGGTGAACGGATGGAGATGCAAGAAAGCGTAGGATGAAATGATGAATGAACATTTGTTATGCTACTAAAGCAAGAAAACATCTATTATGTGGGTGGGTGTGGGTGGGCAGATCTGTAGGATCTGTGGGTGGGTTAATTAAGAGAAGTTGGCCGGAGCAAAAGATTTATTACCATTGATAACAACTTAGAACTTGGTGGACCAACTAAATATGACCGTGGCATCTGTAATACTCCCTCGTTACTGGATATAAGATCACTTTAACAAATTTGAAGAGATTAAGGAAGACATTCCAATAAGTTAGGATTACATGAAATTTCCAAAATAACCCCCCACTTAAGTTTTAAAAATATCATATTCTTCAAACCACTATTTTTTGAGTGAAGGGAGTATAGGGGTAATTTGGGGAAAAATTGAGTCAAAGTAGAAAGTGATCTTATATTTAGGAACAAACTCTCCTCACTAAAGTGATTTTATATTTAGGAACGGAGGGAGTAATATAAATGTAACACACACACACACATACAAGGTAAAATGACGAAAAATGACACTTGAATTTGACTTGAATAAAATGAGGTCTCTGATTTTATCTTGGAAAAATAAGAGAGTCCTCAATTTGTTCTAAACGTTTGTGACTTTGTGGAAAAAATTAGTTACTGGTGATTCTCAAGTAGTTATCGGCGATACATGAGTAGTTACTAAGGGGATAGTTAACAACAATACAAGGATATTTAAGTGCGATACATGAGTAGTTACCACAATAACTACCAACAATATTACTAAAGTTTACCCAAAATTACGTTTATAATACTTAAGTTTCGCGAGGTACAAAAATAGTTCTAACTTGGGTCCAGGTGCAAATTTCCACTTGAGGGAAAAAATTTAGATATGAAAAGACTCTTATATTTTCATATCTAAATTTTATTTCTTTTAAGTGAAAATATTATAGAAACTCAATTTTGGGTAAAACACTGAAACTATCATTTTTCACGATGCAAGAAGATTGATTTGTTAGAAAATCAAAAAAACTAGCTCCAAATTTAACAACTGAGTTTCAAGATGCAAGAAGATTTGTTTGTTTTCAAAATATGCAAAATAAAAATAAAAGAATAGTCATGTGCGATGCCCAAGATAAGAGAGTTTGATTATAGTCAAGAAACAAAATCCACCGAAACATCTTAGCTATTATATATCCACACGTAATATATTTAAGTGTTATAAAAAAGTAATATATTTAAGAGGAAAAGAAAATACAAATCTTCAGGTTTGGCGAAAACAAAGGGCTTAAAGCTAAACAAAGCAAGAAGCATGAAGAAAGAAGCAGCTCTCATATGCTTTTCACTCCACCTTGCTTTTAAGGCAAAAGCAATTTGCATTTCATTTATCCCAAACATATCAAGAAGCAAAAATATGAAAAATATAGAATATGAAAAATATCAAGAAGATTGATTTGTTTTCAAAATATGAAAAATAAAAATAAAAGATTAGTCATGTGCATGCGATGCCCAAGATAGGAGAGTTTGATTATAGTCAAGAAACAAAATCCACTAAATTAAAACATCTTATTAGCTATTATATATCCAAAAGGAATATATTTAAGAGGAAAAGAAAATATAAATCTTCAAGTTTGGCGAAAACAATATTAAAAATATTTACAAATTATTTATCAAACAAAAATAATAAATTTATCAAAAAAAAATATTTACAAATTTAATACAAAATATATGTAAGAGGAAATCCAATAACTAATGGCTTAAAGCAAGAAGCATGAAGAAAGAAGCAACTCTCATGCCTTTCACTCCACCTTGCTTTTGAGGCAAAAGCAATTTGCATTTCATTTATTCCCAAACATACCAAGAAGCAAAAAAAAAGTCATAAGCAAGAAAAAGCAAAAAGTTGTTGTGCAATCTTGCTTATATCTCATTCCAAACACACATATATGAATTTAGAACCTTTTTATTATTAAACAATCAAAGCATATTTCACTAGGCTTTTTGCGCACTTACATCTTCAAGAAAATGCGCCACCAGTCTCTGATCTGAATCACCCCTTTAGGGTTGCTATTGAGGATGTAAGGCTGCAAATTTCAAGAGAATGGCAGGTTACATTCACTCAAGTACCAAGAGATACAAGTTGGATATCTGATATGAGGGATGTAAGGCTGCAAGTTTCCAATACTACAGATTTCTGTGGGTGCTGTAGGAATATCCTTGACAAATTTTGTCTATACCTTTCTTTATGATGTAGATGCAGAACCTATTTGAACAGTGTTGATAAAAAGCTTTTTCTAAAAGCTTTAAGAAAAAAGACCTTCTTTTTAGTTTTTACTAACATCTAGAAGAAAAAAGCTCTAACTTTTAGATTTTACAAACTAGGATTTTTCCTCGTGCGATGCACGTGCAATGGGCGTGCGATGCGCGTGACGTTTTTATTTTTAATGAAATATCATACACTGTCAAGGGATATAGTGGATATTGGATGGATGGATAAAAAACTACATTGTAATCAGGCTTACATTGTGAAAAAAAGTGATTCCAATCAAGTTTACGGTGTGAAAAGTAAGTGGTTCATTAGAGATTTAAAGAGATATATTGGGTTTTTACAAATATCATGAAGAAACAAAGACTCATCTTGAAGAAGAAAGACTCTAGATTCTTACTTAAGAAATACAGATTCACAACAATACAACATAGAAAAAAAATACTTAGAGTTTTTACTACTTACATATGAGAGGTTGAGAAAGAGCAACAAAGTTCAACAATGTCCAGGAAATAATGAAATGATGGCGAAGAGCTAAGAGGAGTAGTGAACAAATATGGGTGAAAGGATGATGGAGGGAGAGAGGATTAGAGAGTCAGAGGCTTGGAATCTTGTGTGCATGTGTTTTCTCATATTAAATATATGTTAATACAATATATATAGGTGGGTGGGTGGGAAGCATTTAAGAGAACTTGACCAAGACTGCTTATGTGGATTAAGTTATATGTTGATGTGGAAAGCATTTAGGATTTTACAAACTAGGATTTTACCTCGTGCGATGGGCGTGCGATGCGCGTGACGTTTTTATTTTTATTGAAATATCATACACTGTTAAGGGATATAGTGGATATTAGATGGATGGATAAAAAACCACATTGTAATCAGGTTTACATTGTGAAAAGAAAGTGGTTCTAATCAAGTTTATGATGTGAAAAGTAAGTGGTTCATTAGAGATTTAAAGAGATATATTGGGTTTTAACAAATATCATTAAGAAACAATGACTCATCTTGAAGAAGAAAGACTCTAGATTCTTACTTAAGAAATACAGATTCACAACAATACAACATAGAAAAAAAATACTTAGAGTTTTTACTACTTACATATGAGAGGTGGTTGAGAAAGAGCAACAAAGTTCAACATTGTCCAGGAAATATTGAAATGATGGCGAAGAGCTAAGAGGAGTAGTGAACAAATATGGGTGAAAGGATGATGGAGGGAGAGAGGATTCGAGAGTCAGAGGCTTGGAATCTTGTGTGAATGTGTTTTCCAATATTAATTATATGTTAATACAATATTCCTATCAATGCTGGATTTATTGGATGGTTAATTGCATAATAAAAAAAATCATTATTGATTAATTGTTGTGAAGGACTGAAGGGTAATTCTACAGTATATTGACATGTGAATAATTGTGGTTAATTCATTATGAGTGTTTTAATTACCTTGAAGAAATTCTAATTTAATTAGAATTTTGTTATGAAATTACTAAATATAATTTTAGTAATCCATTGGAAACTTTAGTATTTGAGCTGGAGTATTGGAAGATTATTTGCTATCTTGTTTTTATATTTCCGTTGGTGGAGTTAATTACTTCTCTGGAAGATTGTTTTGTTGTTAGATGAGAAAGTGTTCAATTCCCATCTATTAAATATATTTGTGAATGATTATCAAATTTCCAATTTGAGGGTCAATTTTTATATAGTGTTATAAATATTGGCTGATATATCATTTTGGTAATAATGAGTATTTCATTGGTAAATTTAATTCCTCTTAATGAGGTTTTATTTTCAAAGTTAATTGATTGATTTTCTTAGAGTGTAGTAGTCACCTAAAAAATTATACATGTGAAGGGATCACATTACATTGAAATTTTAATTTAGTCATTAAGGACTTGATTATTGTAACATCCCAAATTTTGATTAAGGTTAATTAGAAATTATTGAAGTGTTATTTAGGAAATTTGAGTTTTAGGGAGAAATTTATGGAGATTTATTGATATTAAATCTTAATTTTTTTGGAATTTAAGGAAATATAGTTAAAATAATTATTTGGAGTTAGAAACTTTCATGAATAAGTATTTGGAATAGTAGATAATATTATGATGGAAAGAAGGAGATATAGTAATATATACAAACTTTTGGGCTAAAAATATAATTAAGAATAAACATTAGGGTAGTTAAGTGTAATTTTCCCTAAAGTATATATATATTCATTTCCTTCCTTCCTTTTTCATTTTTTTTCTCTCTCTCTCACTCACTCCCTCCGACCCTCTCACCCGACGCCTCACCTCCGCCCTCCTGCTTGCAATCGCCGGCGCCCAAGGCGCGGCGGCGCCCAAGGCGCGGCGGCGCCGGCCAGCCTCGAAGTCATCTTCCTCTTCTCTTCCTCCGTTCCTCTCCTCCCATCTCTGCCTCTCGATTTTTCATTTCTCTCTCACTGTTTTCGAGTTTTCTCCACCTGTTTCTTCATTCTCCGACGAGCCACGGCGGGATCGACGGCGAGAATGGGTAAAGCTTCGGCCTTTACTATATTTCTCGAGCTATACTTACATTTTTGTGTTGGTTTCCTTATGTTTTCCTTTCTCCTTTTGGTTTTATTCGGCCCACACATTGGAGGGTGATTTCCGGCGGGAAGAAGGCCGATTCCGGCGAGGGTGAGTTCGAATGAAACAAGCAACTTCATGTTCATACTTAGGTAAGTTTTATTTCTATTTTCATACCCGTTTTTCCTTCGATCTGCGCAAGGGAGGAAGAGAGGCTGTGAGTGGGGTTTGAGTTTTGAAGTTATAAATCATCTAAAGAACATTTTTAAGCTTCTAATTTGGATATTCAAGTGATGATTTGAATGATTGATTTAGGATTTGTTGATTTTGTGAAAACCCTAACCTTCGGGATTTTATGGCCGACGAGTTTCATGGGAATTTAGGGCTCGAAATTCCTATTTAAATTGCTTAGGAAACCATTGGAGTTGTTTGCCACACTTTGTATGTATGTTTTGTTTGAGTTTTATTGATTTGTGATTTTATTGAGTTCTTTTCCTCCCCTTTTTATTGTTAGTGCTATGTTTGTTTTAATTAATGATGATTTAGTTAAATTGAAGATGGAGTTAGTAAGTGACTTTTAGTGATGAAGAAAGGATGGAGTGGTTGTTGATTGTGGTGTTGGTTTGACAAGGAGATGGATTGCTCTATGTTGACTTTGATAAGGTTAAGGTATGAGAGTAATTAATTTAGGAAGCCATGGATTAAACTTGTACCATTAATGTTTGTTAAGTCGTTCTTGGAAGGATCTTTGGTGGACTTCAGGAGTTTGATATGTTGGTAGAAAAATCTGTTAGAGTTGGTCCTAGGCTTTTCTAAGATTTTAAGCTTCAAATTACTGATTTTATGAGTTCAATGAAGTTACCAAGTGGTCTAGCATGTTTAACTATGTGAGTTTTCTTTGACTAGTTGGTGAAATGTGATCTTATTTCCTTTCTTTGTTGTCTGAACTGAAATTTGCTGGTTTAAGGAAATTGATTTTTGTAATTTAAATGTTACAAGGGAAGATCTTACTGCACATTGATTTCAATGTTTCATGTTTATGCTATATGAATATATGCGTTATGTTATAAGATGATTGTGCATATCTGTTTTGTATTTAGGTGGATGTCTATGCATGTTTGAGTAATGTAGTAAAGTAGATGTAGTGGTGACATTGCATGTTTTTGCTTGGGGGATTTTCGGTTACATCGCTGCAGAAATTGTCCTTGCTTGTTTCTCTGATTTTTGCTGGTATTTATGCGAAGTTGTTTTCTTTTTCTAAGCTCTAGTCTTTTGGAGGCTTGTTTGCTAGGATTTTGAGTTTTCTTCGTTTTTCTTTTCTGCCTATTTAATGTTTGACCTTATTGGAAATTAAGTGAACAAGTAACCAAGTTTATATGTATGTATGAAACTTAATTGGCCTTGTATTTTGCTGCTGGACCATTATTATTATACTAAGTTTTATTAGCCTTTCTATTTGATTGTGAAATCATAAGAATGAATAAATGATTATATGTGCAGCTAGGATGTCTGCATCATTTTACTACCAAAACTGAACTATTTGATAGGAAAGTTTGTGAAAATGAGAAGTGTTTGTGAGGAGACTTAAGTGTCTTCATGTGACTTTGGAAGATGGTTTCCTTTGGTGCTACATTGGTTATGTTTATATAGTATTATTTTCCTGGTTTTATACAAAAGGTAACAGATTTATTACTTTGAATAATGAAATTGGAGTGTATTTTTGAGTGCAAAGAGTAAACAACTTATATATAGCTAGTTAACTTGGTAATGAGTTCATACAAGTAGATGTTGGTTTTAAGAATTAAAATAAGAGGAAAATGTTGCTTTTGAATATGGGTGTTTGTTTTGATCAAGAGAAATTAGTGTTTGTATGCGTGTGCAAAAGAGAGTGTTTACCTTGGTTTGGTGTTGTATTATTGGATATTGATGTGATTGCTGCAACATGAGGTTTTTCCTCTCTCTGTGTGTAATAGAATTCATGGGGAAATTATTGAAGTAGCTTTAACTACGTGAATTTATAAATGAAATGTGTGATTGTGATTGTGGTTATGTTTGATACATGTGATTTATGACTTAAATTGGTTAATGTATTTGAATAAAGAAGAAAGGGATTGGGTAGTAATGCGGAGACGAGAGAGACGGTAAAATATTATTAAGTGGAAATGATATTAATTTAGCAATTTGTATTATATTCATATAGGTTTGAATAGTGGTGATGGTACTTGGAAGATAATCTACAAGGAAACTATAAGAAATGACAGAGAAATGCTACGGGCGACAGGTAATCACATTTAACCTTGCTATAACATTGAGGGTGACGTTAGTTAGGGATTTTGTAAAATCCCTTTTCACCCTCTATATATATATATATATTATCTTTAAAATGGTATTTTTATACAAAACAGACTATTGGGTGCCTTTCAAACACGATTATGTTCATATAAAAGATTTTTACACTATATATGTAGTATCCTGTCTGATGGTGCTGAATATTTTGAAATGGTATGAAATGATTGCAGGTGTAGTGTGATAGTAGTTATTTGAGAGGTTGTGAGTATAGAAAAGGAATTAGATGTGAGTTGAGTCTCTGGAGAATTATGTTGAGGGGAGATATTGTGGATAATTGATTGGAAGGTGATGTGAGAGGGTATGATATTGATTATTATGGATGAGATATTAAAAGGAATATGTGAGCATTGCATGACACTGAATTTTGTGTACCATCGCGCGGTGATAACTGTCGATAGGCCAATCGACAGTTATTTGTACTGAGGATCCTTTTTAGATTGATTGGATCGGGGTTCATAGGTCTACTTATTGAGAGAAGTGACCTACGGTTGTTTGGCATTGAAGAGCCCAACCGCCCCTACGGTTGTTTGGCAGTGGAGAGCCCAACCGTTCCCATTCTGTAATGGAAAACAGAATCGGGGTTCTCTCTCTGGAGATTACCAGAGAGGGAAATTGCCCCCTCATCATAGAGAGGGGCACAGTGTCAAATCATATAGAGAATATTAGATGCTTGAATGCCCCGGGATGACACAATGCATCTATAGGTGAGTGTGCGAGTTATGGTAGCATCATTAGATTGGAGACTGGGAGATGATATTTAGTTAATATGGATTTGACTGAGGGATTGAAGTGATATGTGGAAAGTAGAGATGGTGAATTTGAGTGGACTTGGATGTGACTGAAGGTTTTAAGTGATGGATGAAAGGAAATGAGAATTATATATATATATATTATTGATTTTAAAACTGTGGTACCCTTTAGACGCCCTCACTACCGCACATCTCACTGTTATAGTGAGTTAAGTGGTGATTACTGGGACAAATTGTCTCATCCCACGATTACTGACACTTTTGCAGGTATTCATGCACAGGCGCAAGCATCAGGAAAGGGAATTAGGTTTCACAGGTTATTTTGATTAGTTAGTTGTGTATATTGCCAATTTGTATAGGCCTGCATCTGCTTCCGCATGTATATGTATTTATTTATTATTTAATATCATTTAGTTCTGTTTAATAACCATGTTAGGCAAATCCTTTCTAACATGGTTAGCAATAAATTATCCATGATAGCAGCTGTGCTGTATTAGTTTATTCTTTTCTATCATGGATAATATTTAATCATTAGGAAATTCCTTTTCTAACTATGATAGGACATTGATATTTTGGATATCCTTTTTCTATCATAGTTAGTAAAGAGGTTATTACTTATTAGTCTAAAATGGATATTATTGTTTAAATTAAGAAATTAGTAACATAATGTTACAATTATCATTAAATTGACAAATCAAAATTATTAAGTGTGAATGAAAGCCATTGGTAGCTTGTTATAATAATTGTTTTCTATGACTTTGATAGTGTTTAGATATAATCTCCATATAATCCCTTGGATTAATTGGTTTTTCCTGTGAAATTATATTTAACACATATCATGAGACAAAATTTCAATGTAGTTGTAATTTTCTAATTACTAAATATAGTTGAGATATTTAGTATTATGGTGTGTCTAATATGTGGATGTACTTTGAAATATTTCAAGACTAAGTTGTTACAAACTTCTTAGCAAATATATTGGAGAATAACCAACATTTGTTGTTGATGAACTGTGATTGTCAAATGACAATAACCATTGTTAAAAAAAAACAATGATGTAAAAATATTTTGAGATAATGTATCAAAAAAAAATATTTTGAGATATTTCAAAGTGTGGGGGTGCCTTACATTTAGGATACCATATGCTCAATTATTATTGTTTTAAACACTGTGTTTGAAGTGTTTTACTACTCAATTTGGGTATTTACAAATTTGTGAGAATTTATTAAATAATGGATTTGATGAATCCATGGGATATAGCTTATGCTATATAAAATTGAGCATATAGAAAACTCTCGTGAGGAGGGTAAAATATTCAAGAGATATCATAAATAATATGATATACAGTGGATTCCTGTTGTATATACTGAGATACGCAGAAGTTAAATGAGAAAATCCACTAGTTTCCAAAATAAATATTTTGGATTAAATCCAACACATAGTGTTGATGTATTATATGCCAAGTTTTTAAATATATGTAATATTTGGAACTGTGGGGCATAAATTATAAATTGCCTTTTTAAAATAGCAAATAAATTGGTGATAAGCCAACATTTAATGTTGATGGGTTGTGATTGCTAAAAGTCAATAACCATTATGAAGAAAAATAATGGTATATGTGAAAATCTTTTGAGATATAATATTAATAAGCTAGCTTGAAAATTGTGGAGATATCTCAATTGATTTTGTGGGGTCAAAATTGACCTATCAGATTTGTTAACTAAGCCTCGGGAAGAAATAATTAGTCGAGGGGAATGTGACTAAAGCCAACTTGAAATTGACAGCGATGACAACCCAACCTCTGTGATTGGCGATCCCATGAAGGAGGTTCAATGGGTAAGAACAAGTCGTGCGCCAGTTCTGCTAGCACTTAAATAATTTGCTAGTCCATTCCTATGACCCGGAAAAGTGCTAGATTGCATTTTTGGTGAGACTGAGTTTATACTCTTAATGATTTCATAATCCTACGTGATGATGTGCTCATTGCAGGCACATTTAATGAAATCACCTCTATGAATGTCGGAGTGGGGCCGCTCCTATGAAACCTTGGCAAAGTTTCTAGAGCATTCGTTATGCACCAGCCACGCTCATGGCCGTCAACGGGCACAACCGCCGTTAACAGCGGAAATGTGGGGTATAATCTGGCTAATAGTACCTCTGGTATACGCCAAGAGTTGTGAGTTCATAATCCATAGGACCACTGACTTCTCTGTGTACTAAGTATTATTGGTCTAGGTCTAGTTCATAGTTCAGAGGACCACTAGATACAATGGTTATACCCTTGTGTTACTCAATTAAGGCGTTCCTTTTGACACATGTGGGGGATTGTTGGAAAGATTGAGTGGGTGTGTCATAAGGAAAAAGTCTCATATTGTTTGAGATTGAGGTGGTCCAAATTATAAGTGAATTTGGATTACTATATGAGTTAAGAGGAGGAATGAACTTGTTTAATAGTGGGCCACTAGAGGCAAATCCGGCTAATATTCTCCACCCCCTTGTATGCAAGTTATATGTGGTCTGAATACCTTATATTAGAATGCTTTGTGAAAATAATATTACTCATTCAAAGTAAATTATTGTAGCCTTTCCATTCTCAAATTGTTAGCATTTATTTTGTGATTAAAGTGCTGATTTTATGGATGAAAATGAAATCACATAATGGTATTTAAATGCACTTTAATTTGTTGACAAATTTTTCAAAAACGTAAACATTATACACTAACGTATAGAGCTGTTCATTTTCCAACGTATACATTAGCTACAATAAAATTTATTTATGGTCTTATTATGGTTTCTAAAACTGATGATTTACTGCCATAGTTGGGGGCAAACGTTGAGAACTTGAGATGGATATATATAAGGTATAAGAATATATATAAAGAGTGTGACTCTTGGCTCTTGTGTTAGAGCGTTTTTCTTCCTCCTCCTCTTCCATATGCCTTACTGAGTAAATAATCTTCCGCAGTTCTGTTGATCCTTGCTACTTAGCAAGAAGGATCTGTTTAATGTTGGGGAGAGCCGCGTCCTAAGCTTGCCGGGTGGTCGCGGAATACCTCTAAAGTACAGTGTCCCTGAGGACGCGACTCAGATCTTTTCTATTATTGTGTGTTCATTGTTTTCAGGCGAATTGCTGATTGGATGTATTAGCATTAGAGAGGAGCTAGAAGATATCTATGGAATATTTGATAATTTGGGAGCAGATGTCAACAATCAAATAACGCTGAACAAGAAGGCACACAAGGAAGTACAACGGCAACTATCACATTGTCGCCTATCACATAGTCGCCTATCAGATTGTCACCTATCAGATTGTCGCCTATCACATAGTCGCCTATCACATAGTCGCCTATCAGATTGTCGCCTATCACATTGTCGCCTATCACATTGCCGCCTATCAGATTGTCGCCTATCACATTGTCAACTATTGTGATTTTGTATCGATCGCCAACATTTACTACTTACATATGAGAGGTTGAGAAAGAGCAACAAAGTTCAAATAATAAAATGATGGCGAAGAGCTAAGAGGACTAGTGAACAAATATGGGTGAAAGGATGATGGAGGGAGAGAGGATTCGAGAGTCAGAGGCTTAGAATCTTGTGTGCATGTGTTTTCTCATATTAATTATATGTTAATACAATATGTATAGGTGGGTGGATGGGAAGCATTTAAGAGAACTTGACCAAGACTGCTTATGTGGATAAAGTTATACTAGGTTGATGTGGAACGTTGTACTAGGTTGATGTGGAGAAGTGAAGTTAACAACAAGAATAGATACAGGGGTTTGTCGAGTTTTTGGGTGTGGTGTATTTAGAAAGTTTTTTTTTTTCATCACAAAAAGTAATAAAATATTGTGTAAAAAAGCTGAACATTTGATTAATTATTCCGAGTGTGTTTGGCTCCACTTATGGAAAAGTGGTGTATTTTTAAGTCAGTTAGAAAATAAGCTCTTGTTGACTTATTTTTATGTTTGGATGAACTTTGCAAAAGTGACTTATTTTTTCATTTGACTTATAAACATGTTTGGAGACTTTTTGTTTAAAATGAGCTTATTTTTAAGTAATGTAGAAAAATGAGCTGGCTTATTTTCTGTAATAAGCTACCTTGAGTGGCTTATAAATAAGCTGGGTGAAATATAAGTCCAGCCAAATATAGAAAAAAGTCACACACCTAAAATAAGCTGACTTATTCAAAATAAGCTGGCTTATTTCTCAAGATACACTTAACTAGGGGTATTTTGGTCATTTTTACTGTTTGCATTATTTTTATGTGTAAGGGGTCCCAAGTGGACCCCACATACCCTTGGGAGAAGCTTAGAGGGCAAGGAGAGGGCTAGGAGGCAAGTCACATGCTTGTGGATAAGGATTACTCCTTTTGGCAAGATAAGAGATTTTGCACTTTAAAGTATCTTATCAAAAGGAGTAATGTTGGCTCCAACATCAAATTTCAAATGTGGAGCCTTATTAAGGGCAAGCTTAGAATGAAAAGGAAGATATTAAAGAGAGGAATAAGAGCAATACAGTGCAAGTGGGTGAAATTTCTCTTGCTCCTCAAAATTATTCAAAATAATTAAAACCAATACAGTGCAAGTGCAAGTGGGTGAAATTTCTCTTGCTCCTCAAAATTATCCCACCTAAGCCTAGAAATGCACATCTTTCATAAAGCTTTGTCTTTTTCAAAGTAAATAATATAGCATATATAAGGAAATGCAATAGGGAAAGAAATTGTTGAGCAATTAAGACTGATACGAAATAGGAAATGACAATTAAGATGGGAGATATTTCAACATATTTTTAATGGTTTAGGGTTCACATGTTGACCTAGATAAACCCAATCACATGTATTGGTTTGTAGAGGCTACACATAGCAGAATTCCTTCCTCAAAACCATATTTCTCGTACCCACAAATTTTCAGAGAGGAATAATTACATAGAGATAAAAGTAGTGTATTAAATAAAGTTGTCATAATTAATGCAATTGGGGAGGTTCTCTTCAACAACAGCAAGAAATGGGAATAAACCAACTCAAAACCTTACACATTTGATGGCTATAAAGTATAGAAAACATGAGTCAAATAAAATTAAATCCCTGTAACTTTGGATCAAGAACTAAAAGAATATATGTGTGCTCGCGCGCTATACATCACCTGAGAGTATTTCATTTGAATTTAACGGTACAGCACCTAGTAATCAAGGAAAAACGCACACACATATAAACATACTATCTCCGGTCCTAAATATAAGACCTAGTTGAAATTTATTGATCCAAAGTTACAGGGTTGACAAATAATTCTCGACTTCAACACAAATGCTTTTGCCTTAAAAAAATATATAATCAATTGTACTACCTACCAAGGCATCAAATGAAAACACACTAAGAATGCCTATTACACAAGTAGGCAGAGAAGAAACATATGAAAATGCTTCCAAACAGAAATTACATTTGTTGTGTATTGTGATTTAACTTTCAAAAAGCTTAATCTATTGAAAAACTGTGATTACAAGTCTTTCAATAGATGGCAAATATAATCTATCATAATTATGATAGCTTTGTTCCCATTGAAATGGCTGATCTTGAATAATGTGTGATACATTAGAAGTGTTAGTCTGATATGGAAAATATCAATCTGCAATATATTTATCATTCTTATATTTAAAGCATCAACCTGTAATATTAATTGATTACAGGGTTGAATAAAAGAATTTCTAATGCATTTAAAATGAGGGATATATCATATAACAGCCTCCTGCTAGACACATGTACAAATCTCTGCCCTGAGTATCCGCCACTTGTCTAAAAGGAGGATACTAACTAAAAGGAGGGCATATAACAACCTCCTGCTAGAAATGAGGTCTCCGATTTTAACTTGGAAAAATAAGGGAGTCCCCAATTTGTTCTAAATGCTTATGACTTTGTGGAAAAAAGTAGTTACTAGTGATTCTCAAGTAGTTATCGGCGATACATGAGTAGTTACTGAGAAAGATGGTTAACAACAATACAAGGATACTTAAGTGCGATACATGAGTAGTTACCATAATAACTACCAACAATAGTACTAAAGTTTACCCAAAATTACGTTTCTAATACTTAAGTTCCGCGAGGTACAAAAATAGTACTAACTTGGGTCAAGTGGAAATTTTCATTTGAGGGAAAAAATTTAGATATGAAAAGACTGAAACTATTAAGTGAAAATATTTTCATATCTAAATTTTATTTCTTTTAAGTGAAAATATTATAGAAACTCAATTTTCAATTTTGGGTAAAACACTGAAACTATCATTTTTCACCTTAGCCAAAATTAAAATTGATACTACTCCCTCCGGTCATAAATATAAAACCTAATTGACTTTTATAAAAAATCCTAAAAAAAGCAAAATAAGTTAATTATAAATTGATTTACCTAATTTTTTCCCTTAAACTAGTTTATTTTACTTATAAACTAATGGATAATCTAAAAATATATTAAATATGTCATGAAGTAATAGACTATTTTGCAACCTTAACCTCTCCAAAAAAAAGTCATCTAGGTCCTATATTTAGGACCGGAGGTAGTACTATTTAATTATTTATAAAACCAAAAAACGGTGCGTTTGAGTTCCCCACGAATCAGCAAAAAACGAAATTCAGAAAACTGTGTCACTGTGTCTGTATGTATTAATGAAAACGACCTTTACTACTTCATTCATGATTCTCACTTGTGAAAGACTTCTCAAGGTTAATATTTTTCACCCTCCCATTTATTCAATTTTATATTTATATTTTCCATTTGATATTTTCAATTTTCAAGAAAATCTAAATTCTCACTTCTTCATGCATTCATTCCATTTTGTAACATTTTTAAACTTCATAATTTCATCATACCTCTAAATTTCATGAATTTCATTCATTGTAGGCTGTAAATTTCTCTGTACTGTTGTTCAATCTTACAACAAACTAAAAGAAACCTATGATTATGATAATGTTCAATCTGTCTAATTTTAAGCAAATTTTTTATTCCTATAATTAAATTAATTGTTGGATTGTGATCCAAATACCGATTGAGAAATTTTGGTGATATATATAGATATATGTATATTTATGTGAACAGGTTGTTAAAAGATTAGATTTTTAAACTTGATAATTTCATCTTACCTGTAAATTTCATTACTTTTATTCATTGTAGGCTATAAATTTCTCTGTATTGTTAAATCTTACACCCAAACTAAAAAATCCTATATTTCTCTGTATTATGATTATGATTAATCTTTCTAATTTAGAGCAAATTTTTAATTCCCATGATTAAATTAATTCTTGGATTTGTTGTAAAAAAAAATTTCTTGGATTATGATTCAAATACCCATTGAGAAATTTTGCTGATAAATAAGATATATGTATGTTTATGTGAACAGGTGGTTAAAAGATTAGATTTTTGAATGGAAGGAGGTGAAACTGAAAGTGATGTACAATCTTCTGTGGTGGAACCTGTTGGTCAGTGGAAGGATGAATTTTTGAGGGCATTTCAGTATTATTTGGACCGTTCTATACCTCACACACTTCATAGGTGGTTGGGGACACTTGGGGTGGCAGCCATTTATGTGTTGAGGGTTTACTGTGTCAGAGGGTTCCATATTGTGTCCTATGGCTTAGGCATTTATATCCTTAATTTGTTAATTGGTTTCATGTCACCTAAGATTGATCCTGAGATTGAAGTCTTGGATGGGGCTTCATTGCCTACTAAGGATTCTGATGAGTTTAAGCCGTTTGATCGTCGCCTTCCGGAGTTCATGTTTTGGTAAATTTCTGGTCTGATCCTTAGCAGAAGTTATTATGAATCTTTTAGCTTCTGTTGTATTTGTTTTGGTAATGCTTATGTGGGGTTGGAAAATTTAGCAGTGGAGATGAGTTAGTATAATGCTGATTCTGTTTAAGCATGTTTTGTTTTGTTCCCACTTCTAGGGACTGTTGTGGAGTACTTCAGAGTTCAGAATGTTGTTGCATTGATTAGTAATTATTCTCTTTAACCAACTAGACTCTTGTAAGATCTCTGGGCTTTTTTTATTATTATTTAAGCTGGCTGTATGACAAATTTTCGCAAAGCATGTCAATTTATAAACTTCTAGGAGCACACTGAAGGTGTGATCATTTCGAAAATGTGTTATAGGTTAATTTGCTCACAAAGAAACAGCTGATGGACATTTGATATACTTATTATGTGCTAACTTCTTTAACTGAATCATTGAGTAAAGAATGATATGGGCCTTTTCTCTGGATGTAATCGAATATGAGTACAAGTTTTTTTTTAACTGAAAATATGAATGCTAGTTGAAGGAGCAGTCTAGAAGGGACTATAGTCTTTTTCACCCCTCCCATTGATGGCATGGTTTTTTGACCTTGGATTGGGATGCTTCATTTCATGTTGAATCAGATGTTCTAATATAACCTGAGCATGTGGGTGATGGATATGAAAATAGGTAGTAATTTGTGCTGGATGTGTATGAAATGCTCAATCTCACCTATAGGCTACAGGGCAATAAATTATTACCATATTGATAATAATGTTTCCTTTACAACCTTCCACACAGCATAGTATGTATTTGTTAAGAGTAGAGTATTCTTATTGTCATAAAGTTTCCTTAATTGTTTTCACTTATTTCTAAAATGTGTGGCATTTTGAGCATCGAAACCAGAGTGGATATCGTTAACAAATTACAAGAGGCGAAGTAGGGGTAGGATAAAAACAAGTTCCAATATAAAAATAAGCTCTTCGGCCACGTTGTAGTGCGCCTTTTCTTTATAAAGATAACAGGGAAGATTGGATATGATTAATCAGTATAGAATCAGTTATCTACCCATGTAAATGAAGCATATATTTACCCATGCATGCTGGAGATTATTGTCACTCATTAAGGAGTCTATTTTTTGTTCTGACATACCAAGATGGACTTGCATGCTCATTAACAGAGTTGAAAACAATCACTCTGGGTTTGTTGTGAATTTATCTGTTTTCTTGACTGCTAGAAGAAACTTTTTTTTTTTCGTTGGCAAAAGGCAAAACGTTTTGCATGGATTGGTTAAAGAAAGAACATCATGGCATAGACAAGTATTGGCGTTGATTTAGTAGTTATCCCTTGTCATCACTAATGATGAAACACTCTGATTTCTGGTGTTGATTTTGAATCATTTCTTGTTCCAGGTATGCCATAACAAAGGCTTTCTGTGTTGCATTCCTTATGACTTTCATATCTGTGCTTGATGTTCCAGTTTTCTGGCCCATACTTCTCTTCTATTGGTTTGTGCTGTTTGTCCTCACAATGAAGCGCCAAATTATGCACATGATTAAGTACAAATATGTCCCAATCAACTTTGGAAAGAAGGTTAGAGCTCTGGCTGTAATCATGACTTTGTCTCTACATGAGCATCTTTTTATCCTCCTACTTCAGTGAATTCAGTTTTTTTTCCCTTGGCAGAAGTACTCAGGAAAAGAGTGAGGCATTTTCTAGGGACTGAAAGTCTAAAACTTGGAGCCCCTTGATTAGGTCTGGACAGCAAGGAAATTGTATTTTAGGTTGTTGTGGGGCCTTTAGAAGTTTTAGTGTATATATCTAAGTAGGTCAACCATTCGTTAGAAGTAATAGATGGTTTGTTATTTTACTGACTTTGTAACTTGTGATTCTGAGACTGACTATTTCAAAGGCTTATCTACCAGTGTTTCTTCGTTTGTCTGAGGATCTTGGCCTTGTCTTGATTGAGATGGGAGTTATGAAGTTTAAGGTTTTGGTTGATATTAACTGAAGTCAACACTCGAGTTTAGATATTGGAATGTTCATTTATGCGTTATATAACAGATATCATGTGCAAATTTACTTGTCAAGTATTTTCTCACATGCATCTGGTACCATAAATGGAGTTAGTTATGAATTTTTAAGGTTTTGGTCTCATATTTTGTTTTAGTCTTAACATATCCAATAAATAATACTTTATGGCGTGCATATGGTAATATTTTATGAGCATGTTTGCACATTGACCCTTATTTATATGGTAGAAAGAGAATTGAAGAAAGGAATGTCTTTAGGATTTATTTGAATTTTTGTGCACTTTGCATGCATCATAATGTAGCTCACACTAAATTTTGATAAAAAAATGTAAATCTTTTGGGTCTTAAATTCTATGTTTCTATCATTAAGGGTATGTTTTGTTGAGGGGTATGTTTTGTTGAGGACTGTTAACTTATAGAAGGCGACGTCGTATTCCGCTATAAAATATTTGTAAACAATGTCGGTTCCTTTTTAACCTCGTGTATTATTATACTTGCATAATGTTCTCTTTTTTTGGCTACAATATATGATGAGATTCTACAATGAAGAATTTGTTTAATTAAACCAACAATGTTTATAACAACCCTCCAACAACCGCGAAAACAAATAGAAACAAATCACTAATTTAGTTGTTGAACCTTGACTCTACTCATAATATCATTATATTAATCACAAATTGTAATCAAACGGAATGCTAGTTTAGCATTTTTATTATACAAATGATGTTCAAACAACATGGCCAGCTAATTAAGAACACCATCATCATCCACATCTCTCACCTCTCTTATTCTTGTCTTATATACTTCCACAAAGGTTCATGAAATAGTTAAGTTGCAATTCATTTACTTCTATTCCAACAAATGAGTGAAAGAACTTTGGTTCCAATATTCGTCTTCTGGGCTTTTCTCACAATCATCACACCAACACTTGTTCTTCTATCAGAGAACTCAAAGCAGGACTTCGATTTATATGGTAAATTAATTTCTCTTCTTGCAAGCTAATACACAAGTTTGTGTGTTATCCAAGTCATATATTTTTCTTTCTCTTTCTCATACAGGAAATTATTCAACCAAGGTAGTAGATGGTAGAAAAATAATGGATGGCAGAGAGAAGCCTGTCAAAAAAACAACACTGCCACCATGCGCGACGATCATAGAGACCGAGGAGTTGATACCTCCACCCGCGCAAGCACCGGCCAGGGAAAACATGACGGCATGCCACCATAATAATAATGGAAGTATTGGGAGCAAGAGAAATGATGATGGAGTTGATATGCAAGTGTTTCCCAGAAACCACCTCAAGCAAACAACGAAAGTTGCAATCCACAATGGCTACTAGCTTGATGATGAGAATGGTTTTGAATCAACCTAAGGTTTGACATAACAATGTGAAAGTTGGTGAGATAAAACGTTAATTAATGTTGCTTTTTGTGTTTCAAGTTTAGACGTTATAATGTGGTCGTTGGGGTGAAAATAGGATGGGGGAGAGAACAGATGATGGCACAAGAATTGGACAAAAAGAGGCTCACCAAATTTTGTGAGCAATTATAATATATGTGTGTGTGTGTGTGTGTGTGTGTGTGTGTGTGTGTGTGTGTATAATTGCACAAATAACGCCATGTTTATTAAGAAAAAAAGGGGCTTGATGTAAATATGGTTGGCGCGGATGATTAATTGTTTTATCTGATTTTGATTGAATTATACTGTTTTTTAACATCAAATTCTTACCCTTTTATATGCTTTCAAACATGATTAAATAGTTTCTTTATCATGTACTAATAGTTTCAGCTATTTTAAATTATGTTCTTATAGCTTTCTTTATTTTTTTATTAATCACTCGAAACTAGAGAAATCTGATGATTAAAAATTCATGTAGTAAAACTATAAGATGGTAAGAAGAAAACAAATAATATATATAGAGACCTTATAAAGGAAAAAACACTGCAGGCATCTAATATAAAAGAAAGAAGACTTATAAGAATTTGGTTGTCTGTTTGGTATAGGGAGAGGCGAGGGACTGAGCGGATGAAAACTTTTTTGACTTGAATTTACAAGATTTAGATAAATAGGTTAAAATCTTTTAATTAATAGTTCTCATTTTTCTATCATCTTGTGTCTTCAAATATCACAAACACACCTCTCCAGTTTTGAAAAATTCTGCTCACAAAAAGTTTCATTTCCCTTCCCTCAAAAACCTATCCACCCAAACCAAAAATTAGCTGAAACTAGTACGACTTATACATTAACTTTTTTTCGAGTGAAACTTATACATTAACTTTATCCTTAATATATTTTGTCTTGGTGATATGAATGGATGGGCTTGCGTAATTTTTTTGCTTGCTGATTACTCTCTCTGATTTTGGTACGACAGTAATCTAATTAATTAACGAAAATTGACAAATACTTGTTTATAAAAATTATGTATTATTCTTTTGGTTAAAGAATATTTTTGCCTATGAACTATGACGCAAGTATCATCTAGGACATATATTAATAAATGATCTCTTATATACCAAAGAACTTTGGGATTAAGATCATTTTTGGCTATGCAATTTGGTGCAATAATTATTACCCAACATATATTAATAAATGATCACTTATATACCAAAGAACTATTGGTAATTGATCATTTTTGCCTATGAATTATAGGGCTAGTATCAACCAACACATATATTTATTAATGGTCTCTTCATCTAAACAAATACTAAACTAGTCGAGACAAAGAGGCAAGAGATAGAGAAGGCTTTGACGATCATAAAGGAAGGAACCATAACCTTAGATGATGGGGATCAACAAAGTAGGGAAAGCTAAGACAAAGGACACACTTAATCAATGATAATAATTGAACCTTATTAACCCTATCATGTCATCAATAAGTCATAAACAATATGAGTTCTTCATTTCTTCATTTTCTCCACTGCAGTACTAGAAAATGGGTCCAACTTCATGGTTAAGTTTTCACGGAAATAAGAAACACAAAAACTTGCAGTCTATTGCATTTTTTTTAAAAAAATAAGGTGCAGGTTTTCGCAAAACACCTCGAAAACCTGTACCTTTTTTATAAAAAATTGTTGTTGTTCTGCATTGCCGGAGATTCGCCGTCGCCAGTGCGGCCACCATGACAGTGATCTGGCTGTTGGTTTCCAGCGAATACGGATAGTCGCTCGTTGCCAGCGAGGGTGGTGAGGCTGGGAAGGAGGAGAGTGGATCTTGTGAAGAGAAAAAAAGATATTAATACACGTGTTGGGTGATATCTACAACATAGTTCACACACACACACACATATGTGAGAAAATGATATTTTACTCTATTCTTTTTTAAAATAACTTCTTTACTTTTTTACATGAGAAACTAATTATTTATGGAATTCTCCTGGTCTATGCCCTTGTCGATACCTTTTCAATAACATACAACTCACACCACAATTGTGTCATCCACTGTTATGGATGGAATCCTCGACTTCCATATATATGAAAAGTGTTTTGTGGTAAAGATTAAAGTTTCTCATGTTGGACTATCATATACATTTATATTGCTTGGGAACTTGGAGGAGGTCATGAACTCATGATCATGGGTAGGGTCAAATATGCTTAAACATATGCAAGTAGCTTTTTATTTAGTTTATAAAATATATATCTAAATTATATATATATATATATATATATATATATATATATATATATATATATATATATATATATATTATGTCCATTGACTGAAACTTACACATGGTTAAGGCTCAAAAGATGGGGTAAAGATGCAAAAATGGGTTCAAACTATTACGCCAGGAACACATAAGGGTAGCAAGTATTTTCGGGCTCAATTTTGGAACTGAAGAATAAATATAGGTGCAATATAGGGAAAGCCGTTTATGTTGACCGACGTTGACCGTTAAACGCTGACGTGGCGGGAAATAAATTTCTTTGCATACGTGGCATGCTTATGTGGCAACTTTTGCTGACGTGGCATTCCTATGTGACAATTTTTTTGCTGACGTGGCGTCCTTATGTGGCACTTTTTATTAACATGGCGCGCTTATGTAGCATGCCACATCAGCAAAAAATTACTTCCCCCACCACGTCAGCTTTTAACTGTCAACGTCGGTCAACATAAACAGTGTTCCCTATATTGCACCAATATTTATTCTTCAGTCCCAGAATTGAGCTTGAAAATACTTGTTACCCCTATGTGCTCCTGGCGTAATAGTTTGAACCCATTTTTGCACCTTTACCCTCAAAAGATGTGGTTTTATATTCTTAGTTCGTGACACCTTAATGTTAGGTGTGACAACTATGTAGTGTTTTAGTTTCTGAATCTATTTATACATCTATTTATATATTTATATATTATAAATAAAGCCTCTTTCCTTTTCACGGTTCAAACGTTCACAACAGTAACTTGGTTTTAAATATCAGAGATGAAAGTTCTGGTATTGTAGCCTTTATGTGATTGAAATAGACATATTTTCATCCTTATCAGACCTTTGTTAATAGTAGTCAATAGGATATACATATCAATAATTTGAAAATAAACAATTTCTTCAAATGCTAATCAGACTTTTCAGTTCAATTCTCATAATCTACAACCTCAATTAATCATTGCCTAAACAAAAAATGATAGCCACAACGAATTGAACCAACATTATAGAACACCCAAAAAAGAAATCATTTTGAAAATGTCCATTTCTTGATTACCTAAGTCTCATGAAAGTAGTTGTTGGGGTAATAGACCACGCAAATAGTGAGCACCCCTCTCTTTTTCCATGATGACAATTTGCAGCGTTCTAATGATGGAAGACTATGATTTCTGGTGTTGATTTTGAATCATTTCTTGTTTCAGGTATGTCAGAACTAAGGCTTTCTGTGTTGCATTCCTTGTGACTTTCATATTTGTGCTTGATGTCCTAGTTTTCGGGCCTATACTTCTCATCTATTGGTTTGTCTTTTTCGTCCTCACAAATGGAGCACCAAATTATGCACATGATTAAGTACAAATATGTCACAATCAAGATTGGAAAGAAGGTTAGAACTCTGGCTGTAACCATGACTATTATGTTGGACAAAGAGCCTGAATCAACTTCAATTGTAATAGAATGCACATTTGCTTCATCAGGTGAAGCTAACTCATGTGTTTCCGAAGCTGAACCAACTTCCCCAACTTCAATTGAAGTAATATCAACATGCACACTTGTTTCATTAAGAGAGGACAACTCATGTGTCTCAGAGCCTGAAACAACTTCAACTTCATGAGGCGGGGTCAACTCACGTGTCTCCTATTTGCCCCACAGGAAGCAGTACAGGCCAACTTTGGCTAAAACCATTCCTACCAAACTGCAAAAGGATATTCCCTTATTAGACTTTGTGGAGACAATTTAATGACACTATTAAGATAGTAAAATTAAAGAAACTCTTATGAAAAGACATATAGAAATAGCTTATGTTTGTACATTCAAACAGTGAGCAGTTGATGACTCCCCATATTTAGTTGACTTTTAGAAATATTTTATTTTATTTGGGAGTCATTAATTATATAATTAAGAGATTTTGATTTGAATTTGAAATATTATTTGGGAATTGAAATAGAAAACTTGAAATAATAAAAGAAAATATTTCAAAGGAAAGTTTCTTATTAATGAGATTATATAATTGAGTTATGGTGATTATTTCCTATTTCCTTTCTTTCTTTTATAATAGGACAATGCAGATTTGGAAACAAAAGTAATATGTGACCGCTGAAGCAAATACCCCTTTTATATTTTATGGAATCATCACTTGCATTAGTTCTTAAAAATTCAATGACATTATCCCAAAAAGGATATTTTATACAAAAATCATATCTTATTTCATTTATGAGTTTAGAAATTTTACCGAGTAAAAAATTGTGAGCAACTCCATGTTCCACCTTAGAGACCAAGAAGCTTTTGTGCTATCTATACATGGTCCAATTACCACTACTAGAATAGTTATTATGAGACATTGCAATGTTATTGCCCATAACTTTAGTGGAAGGGCTTTGAACAACTTCACCTGTTAGATTTCAGAAACATAATAGTGTAATCATAGATCACAATGAATATTACTACAACCATACACTAATTATTGTTAGAATTTCTCATTAAAATAGAAAACTTACTTGGACAATGTACCATGCTGCGTATGAGAAGCAACATGTGACTAGAAAGAATGTACCTCGCAGTTGGTTTGTGTAGTTGTGGTGAAGCATTGTGTTGGGGGGAATGATGACTACCAATATAAAATTTTTGTCCTTCATAATTAGTGATAAGTGCTCCTCCAACACAGACAATTATCCCAAAGATTTTTATTTTATCTACCCAAGTTCTTAGACCTAGTTTCTCCATCTTGCAACCCATGTGAGTTAAGCTATATGTAAAGGTTACTTTTTTGTGTACATTTTACACACACCTAAATATGATGGAGATTAGAAATGTCACTATGGTAACCAGGTTGAGGAAACTAGCTGAATAATATAAGTGGCTAACATAATATAACACTCCCTAATTAGTTAGCCTGAAAAAATCAAATAATGATATCACAACTAGAAACACTTTATCAATTGAAGAGAGAAATGAAAAGGCCAATGAATCTACTTTATTTCAAGGCTTGTCTTGAGTAACAAAATGTATTCTTCAATATAAGGTATGTATAAAAAGACAAAAGTATTCTTATTGTTTTCCTCACACTATCTTAATATCCAATACATAACAACCATGTTAGTTGCGGCAAAAGTTTTCATTTCTTCACATAAACAATGTCCCTCCAACAAAATGGGAACCTATATTTAAGTAGTGCATGTGATATATATTTTATGTAATCTTATACTTTGACTATCAATTAGTTGTACATTTACTACAATGTGTGTGTGTGCTGGTGGTAATTAAGAGAAAATTACTGAAAGAAAAGCTTGATTGCTCACCCAATTAAACCACTGATAAAAACCCAGAAACAGGCGAAGCAGCAAAATGTAATGTGATAGGGTGGCCTCTGTAACAATATATATGTAACATATTAATATATATAAAAACACTAAAAATAATTTTGTCAAAAACGAATCCAAAACCCAAAACGATAAAAGGGTAAAACAAGATATGAAAGCATGTACCTCTCAAAATATATAGCCAAAGGGGCCATGCAAAGTGTTGCAACCACATGACGATAGAGAAGAAGTGTGAGGATGAAGGTTCTATTAACCAGAATGTACCTCGACAACAACTGCATTCCAGCCAGTAAAACTATCACCAATAACATACTTAGCACTGCACGCCATGTCATGAAATATTCCAATATGCTCCTCATCTGAATTTTTAGATGTTATTTAACTCCAAAGATAAAATTCAATCAGATATAAATACGCTACTAATATGTCAAAAGTTAGTCTGATTAAATAAATAGAAAAACAATATTTAATCACTCTTAGCTTATATTATAGTTAATCATATATGTATAGTTGTAGAGCTTCCTGAGCTTCTAATACTGAAAAGAAGTGATGATGAATATAGACCTATCTGATATCAAATCTCAAATTCTACTACTAGTTTGGCATGGCAAACCGTACCTTTGCTTGATACCAAATTGTAACAATTATAAATTCTATGACCTATCTTACGTCATTTTTATTACAATTTTTATTTTTAACTCCATTTATGCTATGTTAGAAAAGCAATTTAAAAAAAATGAACAAAGTCCCAAGAGACTTTGGTGCAGAATTTTCTATTTGTTTAAAGACAGTTTTGCCCCTTTGAAAAGCACATTGAGAAGTTGGAGGAGAGATAGCCCTGGCATAGCATAGGATAGAGAGAAATGAGAGGTGGAGATGGAGGGTGAGAACGTGGTCGGCAAACGGAAGAAGGGGAGGCTGAGAGAAGGAAAAGAAAGAGGAAAAGGAGGGAGTTGTATTTGGCACGATGAGTGAAAGAAAGTTCTTGCCTTTGAAACAATTGTTTTCCATCAGAGGAAGGTGAGGTTACTTGGAGGTGTACTAAATCATTGATTTCAACTAAGGTAATATTTCTTCAACTTCTCCTACCCTTTTGTTCCCTTTTTGGTCCCCCTTCTTTTTTTGAAAGACTAAAGATTGAAATGCTTGAATTGATTCATGGTTCATTTATCCTGATTCAATACTTTCTTTTCTGCACAAAGCAAAGATGAAAGACTTAACTGTTGAAGTTTCTATCAATTTCTCCAAATCTGTGTTTTTCGCTGTGAATTTATAATTTTTGTGATTCTTCTATAATTTGTGCACCACATCAGTGATTCATCACAACTAGGTTGTGAACTGTTATGATCATATTGATATGCCCTTATGCTTATATTGTAAGCTGGAAATTGTGCCATTTACTGGTAATCATTATGAACATTGGACACAGATTAAGAAGTGGTGCTGAGCCTTTTTTTTCTTTACAAGTTCAGGGCTATGCTTGATTAGATTTTACTGGTTAATACTCCCTCCGTTCCTAAATATAAGAGCACTTTGACTTTTTTGGAGAATCCTAAGAAAGCAAAATGAACAATTTAATCATAACATATTTTAAATATTATTAGATCATATGTAAGTTCATAAGTCAAATAAACTAGTTTAGTGAAAAAATTTGGGAAAATCAATTTTTAATTACCATATTTTGCTTTCTTAGGATTCTCCAAAAAAGTCAAAGTGCTCTTATATTTAGGAACGGAGGGAGTATTAACTAGATGTTCTAATTTTTGTCCAGTTTCAGGCTTTGACAAAAAAATTGCATAGCTTCAGATGGATATTGGAACATTAAATCAGTTCCAATACCTTCAATAAACATGATATTCTCTCTACTTGAAATGTTGGCTCCAATTGAATTGTGTTATAGAATTGATATTCTATAATTAAGAAATTTAGATCATAGGGGAAGAAGAAAGAAATATAGAGGATTCAAGACAAGAAATAGAGAACAGAGGGGTCAAAGAGAGAAGAGGCCGTCAGCCATGAGAGAGAAAGAGAGACACCGGCCGTCGGCCGTCAAACACAAATCAACTCATATTCAAAAGACAAGACAAGACTCTTACAATAACCTAATGTCAAGTTATATAATCCTTGACCTAATTGTCAAGTTATATAATCCTTGACCTAATTAGAATTGGGCTTCACTAAACCTAAGCCCAACATATACTAGCAACCATAATTAAAATAAGTAAATAACAACAACATAATAATAATAAAAATCCCAAACCCTAATTACCTAATCAATCTAATTAATTGACCCAATCAATTAATAATTGACTAAATCAATCAACTAAATTAACTATTTTATTTTAAATATTATTAATGACATAACATTACTTCTCCCCTTAAAAGATCCTTGCCCTCAAGGATCAATTACAATGCTTTAAAAACTGAAATAAAAAAAAACTCTTGATTCTAGAAAAATATTGATAAACAGTGAAGATGACTTTGAACTCCTTTCGTATAATTGGTAGATGCTGTCCTCCATAACAAAAACTACGCCCAACAGCATATTGGATCCTATGAGCATACTCATTAGTTTTCCCTTGAACCAAACCTGGTGCATGTGTCTAGTAGGAGCATTTTTGTTCAATAAATAGCCTATATTCCCATCAGAAAATATCAAATACAATGGATATAGTAAATCAAAATCAAAACTCTTTTGCTTTTCCTTGAAATTGCAAATCAGATGTAAAGAAGGTTTTGACTTTTCAAACTCTTCATTCTCTAGCCACGTGAAATTTGGGACTATCCTTGCTTGCTGCCACACATCTCCCTTTTCTTTCTTTGCAACATATTCAATTATTTCTACATGCACTGATTCACTAGAGAAATAAAGATCAGGGGAGCCACACTCCAGAGGCACTTCTTTGGAGCTCAAGTTGTCATCTTGAGTGGGAGAGAACGCTGGAAACATGGATGCTGATGGTGGAACAGCAACTGGTGAATGCACAGTTGAGATAAGGGTGTCTTTGTAATTGCCCAGAGGCTTTGAATTACTGACCAGACAAAACAAAGAAGACGAATGCATATTCAAAGGACCCCTTTGTTTTTCTAAAAAATTTTCTTGCATGTGTGCTAACCTCGTCGCCTCCGTTAGCGTCCTTGGATTGAATATATGGACGACCCTTTCAATCTCACTCTTTAGGGCAGAGAGATAGGCATCAACCATTATGTCTTCAGGGAGATCAAAATTCTCTAAGACAAGATCCCATTCCACATTAAAGTCGGACAAACTTCTTCTTTGACGAAGCCGAATCAAATCAGTAATAGGCCTCTTAAAATGAACTCCAAAATAATCTTGTAGCATGATAATATACTCCTTCCAATTTGGTAAGCGTCCTTGAAGTCTCTGTTTAAGGGTACAATGCCATTGAAAATAAGTTTCATCATCCAAATAGTGGGAAGCCTTTTTTACCTTTTCTGCTTCAAGAGTTAGATCATGTTGAAAAAATTTCTCGCAACAGTATAGCCAAGAAAAAATATCTTGACCATCAAAACGAGGGAATTCCATTAGCGGAAGGGCCGAGGAAAGAAAGGCTCTGATGCCACTGTTATAGAATTGATATTCTATAATTAAGAAATTTAGATTATAGGGGAAGAAGAAAGAAATATAGAGGATTCAAGACAAGAAATAGAGAACAGAGGGGTCAAAGAAAGAAGAGGCTGTCGGCCATAAGAGACAAAGAGAGACACCGGCCGTCGGCCGTCAAACACAAATCAACTCATATTCAAAAGACAAGACAAGACTCTTACAATAACCTAATGTCAAGTTATATAATCCTTGACCTAATTAGAATTGGGCTTCACTAAACCTAAGCCCAACATATACTAGCAAACATAATTAAAATAAGTAAATAACAACAACATAATAATAATAAAAATCTCAAACCCTAATTACCTAATCAATCTAATTAATTGACCCAATCAATTAATAATCGACTAAATCAATCAACTAAATTAACTATTTTATTTTAAATATTATTAATGACATAACAAATTGCTTCTAGGCTGTTAAAACAACAGTTCACTGATCATCTAGTTGGTTTCATTAACTTAGTCTTCGATCATTTTGTAAGACTCTTATTATAGTTAGCCAGCTACTAGGTTTCCTAGTTGAACTCTTATATACAGTGTTACTACTGCAAGTAGGAAGAAGTTTACTTTAGATTGGATGTGGTTGTTTAGTTTCTTTTCACTTGGCTGTGGACTGATGAATGCAGAGGTGCACATACTTCTTACTCATTTCAACTTTGTTTATGTGGGAGTTATGTTTTTTTACCATTGTTCTTTTATATAACCCCATCTTGTATCCAGAACTACGGGTTTTGAAGAGAGATTTTTTATGGAATTTCTTTTACAGCCCTTGCTTTCTATCTCCATAGTAATCCTATGCATTTGTCAAAGGTTCCAGCCTTGCTCTGTGTTATGAGTGTCAAGAAAAAGATAGGAACTATGCTTTCATTTGTTGTCTACCCATTCTGGAATTCTATCAGCAGTGCACTTGGAATGCAATGACTTGTTTGCTATGAGAGATTTGATTGATCTTTCCAAAGGAGCTTTTGCTGGCACTGCTGATAGACTTCCAGAATGGGCAGACAACAAATGAAAGTATTGGTTTCATCAATTTAAGGTACAAATGATATGGTTTCTCTCGTCTGCTCCTAACTCAAGTCTGATTATGTTATATCAAGCTTTAAGAAAAGCTTCTCTAAAAGAAATCTTGATTCATGTGCATGGTGATGGGCTTTGATTTTATGACTTCTACCTAAGCTTCTTTAAAGAAATCTTCTTTTGTCTGATCTCTTGCTGTCATTGGAACCTTTTTCTGCATCTTCCAATTCTCATATAATGTATTTTGAAGCCTAATTGATGTTGTACTACTTAGTGACTTATATTTTGCTATTATTATTGTAGTTAATTAAATTTTGTTGACATGATTTATGATAAATGAGTTTATGGCGCCTGCTGTTAGCTCTATCACCACTTGACACCAATGATTTAAAGCATGTAAATAATTCAACTTTTTTGCAGGAACTTAGGCAGCGTGCATGTATTGTCTTGGCTGCAAATATGAGATGGAATGTATAAAGATTATGAAGGGATGAAATGGAGTTAGTTGTGGAACTGGAGTATGTCAAGGAGGTGAGGAAAGGAAGAGGAGGGGAGCTGCAGCTGTTGATTAAGTGGAAAGGACTCCCTGAGCATGATAGTAGGTGGGAGGACGCGATTGCCATGAAGCTCCAGTTTCTTGCTTTCCACCTTGAGGACAAGGTGTTACTTGCAGTGGTAGGAGATGATGGGCTCAATCGGTTTTGGGGGCAAGTTTATAAAAGAAGGAATAAGTTGGAAGGGGGTGGCCTAATTGCAAGCCCACTCCAGGAAAGGCAGCAGGGGACCACAAGGGACATTAAGGAAGATCATTTTCTAACAGCTTAGAGTAGTGGGGGAATTAAGAGCGTGCAGGGGGCGTCCGAGGAGGGCATTCTGTTATTGCATGATTTTGGTTGTGGAGAAAGGGGCTGGTCTCTCGAATACTAGTCCATTGTTTTTTTTCCTTCTTCTCTAGTACTTTCAGTTTGCTGTGTACCACCGTGTGATTGTAAACTGTTTTGTACTGCCTATCTAAGATCAATACAATACCAGTGGTTTATTTCAGTGGCCAAATCTATTGTTTCTTTATATTCTTGCACAGGGGTCTAACATTCTAATATAACCTGAGCATGTGGGTGATGGAAATGAAAATATTTAGCAATTTGTGCCGGATGTGTATGAAATGCTCAATCCTCACCTGTAGGCTACAGGGCAATAAATCATTACCATATTGATAAGGTTGAGGTGCAAAAATGATTTCACTTGAGGGGAATAAAATTTAGATATGAAAAGACTGTTATGCCCCTCGTTAAATAAAAATTTAATGAGGGAGGAATAGGAGCATAAGAGTCTTTTCATATCTAAATTTTATTCCCTTTAAGTGAAAATGTTATATCTGCATCTGAACACCAAGTTGGGTATTCTTTTTGCAGCTCGCGAAACTTTAGTATTGGAAATGCAATTTTAGTTAAAGTTTAGTACCATTTTTGCACCTTCGCCCTATTGATAATAATGTTTCCTTTACAACCTTCCACACTGCATAGTATGTAATTGTTAAGAGTAGAGTACTCTTATTGTCATAAAGTTTCTTTAATTGTTTTCACTTATTTCTAAAATGAATGGCATTTTGAGCATCAAAGCCAGGGTGGATATCATTAACAAGTTACAAGAGGCGACGTAGGAGTAGGATAAAAACAAGTTCCAGTATAAAAATAAGCTCTTCGGCCACCTTGTAGTGCGCCTTTTCTTTATAAAGATAACAGGGAAGATCGGATATGATTAATCAGCATAGCATCGGTTATCTACCCATGTAAATGAAGCATATATTTACCCATTCATGCTGGAGATTATTGTCAATCATTAAGGAGTCTATTTTATGTTTTGACATACCGAGATGGACTTGCATGTTTATTAACAGAGTTGAAAACAATCACTCTGGGTTCATTGTGATTTTATCTGTTTTCTTGATTGCTAGAATAAACTTTTTTGCGTTGGCAAAAAGCAAAACTTTTTGGTACTTGTGATTCCCTTTTTATTCATTTTTCTTTTTTAAACAAGCTTAGGACATAAAGATAAGTTTGCCAGCCAGAAAGGTTTTTGCACCCTCTATATTAAATGTTTACTTAGTAATCTTGTTTTTTCTAGCCCTAAACATACATCAAATGGTTTTTATGCCCTTTATATTAAATGTTTCTTTTCGTAATCTTGTTCTAAAAGAACATATAAATATATTTTCCCTGTAATGTAGAAAGACTGAGGAATGAGTTACAATGTTTTTGAATCCTGAATAATGCAGTAGTCCATGGCAAAAAAAAAAAAAAGAATAATGCAGTAGTCTGTATGTTATGCATAATGAATCAATAAAATATTTATTTATAGAATATTTAGTGGAAAGCTTTCTATAAGCTTGAGGGTAAAGAAGGAATACTAAAATGAGTTGAAAAGTTCAAGTACATGGATTGGTTAATGAAAGAACCTCACGGCTAGGGATGGAAAAAGGCTAGGCTTAGGTAGGCTTAGTTAAAATAGGTCTGAGCCTGTTTAAAAATCTAGACTGTAAGTCTGAGCCTGAGCCTATTTGTAATTTTAATTTTAGGCCTGAGCCTAGGCCTTCAAAAGGCCTAACAAGGCCTGAAAGCCTATTTAAAAGCCTACTTAAAATGTTGACTCTTAAATAGGCTTGAAATTCTATACTTCTAATTTTATATATAAGTCTTTACACCTATTAAAACTTGTATACAAATTATGAGATGTGAAGTTTAGATGCACAAATAAGTTGATACTATTATAATTAATTTATATATTTTATTTATTTTATACAATATTATAATAGAAATCACAAAATAATTAAATAGGCTCGGCCTGTAGGCTTGTAGGCTAGGCCTTGTGAAAAAAAGTCTGGCCTATTTAGTTAAATAGGCCAAATGATAGGCCTGTATATGAGTCTGGCCTATTTACTAAATAGGCTAGGCTAGGCTTTTTGAAGGATAGGCCGTAGGCCCCTGTTTAAAGCCTAGCCTATTTCCACCCCTACTCACGGCGTAGACAAGCATTGGTGTTGATTTAGTAGTTATCCTTTGTCACTAATCTTTTTTATGGTGAGGGTGACAAGTCACTTGAATGTTATCAAAATTGACATTTTGCAACGTTCTAATGATGGAAGACTCTGATTTCTGGTGTTGATTTTGAATCATTTCCTGTTCAGGTATGCCATAACGAAGGCTTTCTGTGTTGCATTCCTTATGACTTTCAGATCTGTGCTTGTTGTCCCAGTTTTCTGGCCCATACTTCTCTTCTATTGATTTGTCTTGTTCATCCTCACAATGAGGCGCCAAATTATGCACATGATTAAGTACAAATATGTCCCTATCAACTTTGGAAAGAAGGTTAGAGCTATGGCAGTAATCATGACTTTGTCTATATACATGATCATCTTTTTATCTTCCTACGTCAATGAATTCTGTTTTTTTTCCCTTCACAATGGTACTCAGGAAAAGAGTGAGGCATTCTCTAGGGACTGAAAGTCTGAAACTTGGAGCCCCTTGATTAGGTCTTGACAGCAAGGAAATGGTAGTTTAGGTTGTTGTGGGGCCTTTAGAAGTTTTAGTGTATATATATAAGTGGGTCAAGCATTCGTTTTGTTTTTTGTTTGCTCAGAAGGTCAAGCATTCGTTAGAAGTAACAGATGGTTTGTTATTTTACTTTGTAACTTGTGATTCTGAGACTGACTTTTTCAAAGTCTGATCTACCAGTGTTTCTTCGTTTGTCTGAGGATCTTGGTCTTGTCTTGATTGAGAAGGGAGTTATGAAGTTTAAGGTTTTGGTCTCGTATATTTCCTGAAGTCAAGACTCAAAGAGTTTTGATATTGGAATGTTCATTTATGCATTCTATATACGGATCATGTCCAAATTTACTTGTCAAGTATTTTCTCACATGCATCTGGTACCATCAAGTTTTTGTTTTAGTCTTAACATACCCTATAAATAATACTCCCTCCGGTCCTAAATATAAGACCTAATTGACTTTTTTAGAAAATCCTAAAAAAGCAAAATAAGTTAATTATAAATTGATGATTTACCTAATTTTTCCCTTAGACTAGTACTCCCTCCGGTCCTAAATATAAGACCTAATTGACTTTTTTGAAAAATCCTAAAAAAAAGCAAAATAAGTTAACTATAAATTGAATTACCTAATTTTTTCCCTTAAACTAGTTTATTTTACTTCTAAACTAATAGATAATCTAAAAATATATCAAATATGTCATGATTTAATAGACTATTTTGCAACCTTAACCTCTCCAAAAAGAAAGTCATCTAGGTCCTATATTTAGGACCAGAGGTAGTATAATTTACCTATAAACTAATGGGTAATCTAAAAATATATCAAATATGTCATAATTTAATAACCTATTTCACAACATTAATCTCTCCAAAAAAAAGTCATCTAGATCTTATATTTAGGAGCGGAGGTAGTATAGCGTGCATATGATAATATTTTATGAGGGTGTTTGCACATTGACCTTTATTTATATGGTAGAAAGAGAATTGAAGAAAGGAATGTCTGTAGGATTTATTTGAATTTTTGCACTTTGCATGCATATGCATCAAAATGTAGCTCACTAAATTTGGATTAAAAATGTAAATCCTTTGGGTCTTAAAATATTTGTAAGCAGTGTCGGTCCCTTTTTAACCAACCACAAGGACTATAGTACTTGCATAATGTTCTCATTTTTTGGTTACAATATATGATGAGATTCTACAATGAAGAATTTGTCTAATTAAACCAGAAACATTTATAACAACCCTCCAACAACCGCGAAAACAAATCGAAAAAAAATCACAAGTTTAGTTATTAGACCTTGACTATACGTATAATGTCATTATAATAATCCCATAATTATAATCAAACGGAATGCTAGTTTAGCATTTTTATTAGGGCGAAGGCCCAAAAATGATACATAACTATTGGTCAAGGAACAAAAGTAATACATAACTATTCTGAGGTACATCAATGATACCTAACTTTTACTTGGGATCAAAAATGATATTTTCACTAATATGACAATAAAATTGGACATGAAAAGTCCAAAATGCCCTAATAAATAAAATAAAGGGCGAAGGCCCAAAAATGATACATAACTATTGGCCAAGGAACAAAAGTAATACATAACTATTCTGAGGTACATGAAAAGTCCAAAATGCCCTAATAAATAAAATAAAATAAAACATAGGGTTAAACCAACTGGTGTGGTTCTGCTGTAAGTTTGGTGCTCAAATTGAGAACTTTAATATAAAAAATGTTACTTCTTGGTGGCTTTTGATATCAATCTGGTCAGTTTGCTCTTCCTAATAAAGATCTTTTCACCACATCTCTTACTCTCTCTCTCTCTTTCATCCCATCATCTTTTCTCTTCCTCTCTTAGAAACCAGCAGCGACATATGGTGGCAGAGAACGGTGAAGCCCAAGGTGAAGCCGTAGCCACGACTAGACCAGATTCCCCTTCGCCCACCCCAGTGAGAAGGCCCGCCGCCGCAGCCCCCACCCCTTCCACTACTCCGGCTATGTCTTCTTCGTCTTCCCCTAATTCCTCCTCTCCGTCCAGTTTGGTTTGTGACAGAGATGACTTCTATTTTTTTAATATATTCCTTAATAAATAAAATCATTTATCCACCTTAAATAATTATTTCCAACTCATACTCTTCAGTCATAAGCCACATGACAAAAACTAACAGAATTAGTGCCACGTAATCATATTTAACTCTGTTAATGCCATATGTTGGTCCGTTTAAAATTATAGGGATTAACTCTATTAAATGGAGGAGGAAATTATAGGGATTAAAACCTTAGCTTTAAAACTATAGGGACCAAAACCCAAATTGAGGGAAACTATAGGACCAAAAGTTGGTTTAACCCTATGTTTTATTTTATTTTATTTATTAGGACATTTTGGACTTTTCATGTACCTCAGAATAGTTATGTATTACTTTTGTTCCTTGGCCAATAGTTATGTATCATTTTTGGGCCTTCGCCCTTTATTTTATTTATTAGGGCATTTTGGACTTTTCATGTCCAATTTTATTGTCATATTAATGAAAATATCATTTTTGATCCCAAGTAAAAGTTAGGTATCATTGATGTACCTCAGAATAGTTATGTATTACTTTTGTTCCTTGGTCAATAGTTATGTATCATTTTTGGGCCTTCGCCCTTTTTATTATACAAATGATGTTCAAACAACATGGCCAGCTAATTAAGAACACCATCATCATCCACATCTCTCACATCTCTTATTCTTGTCTTATATACTTTCACAAAGGTTCATGAAATAGTTAAGTTGCACTTCATTTACTTATATTCCAACAAATGAGTGAAAGAACTTTGGTTCTAATATTCGTCTTCTGGGCTTTTCTCACAATCATCACACCAACACTTGTTCTTCTATCAGAGAACTCAAAGCAGGACTTCGATTTATATGGTAAATTAATTTCTCTTCTTGCAAGCTAATACACAAGTTTGTGTGTTATCCAAGTCATATATTTTTCTTTCTCTTTCTCATACAGGAAATTATTCAACCAAGGTAGTAGATGGTAGAAAAATAATGGATGGCAGAGAGAAGCCTGTCAAAAAAACAACACTGCCACCATGCGTGACGATCATAGAGACCGAGGAGTTGATACCTCCACCCGCGCAAGCACCGGCCAGGGAAAACATGACGGCATGCCACCATAATAATAATGGAAGTATTGGGAGCAAGAGAAATGATGATGGAGTTGATATGCAAGTGTTTCCCAGAAACCACCTCAAGCAAACAACGAAAGTTGCAATCCACAATGGCTACTAGCTTGATGATGAGAATGGTTTTGAATCAACCTAAGGTTTGACATAACAATGTGAAAGTTGGTGAGATAAAACGTTAATTTATGTTGCTTTTTGTGTTTCAAGTTTAGACGTTATAATGTGGTGGTTGGGGTGAAAATAGGATGGGGGAGAGAACAGATGATGGCACAAGAATTGGACAAAAAGAGGCTCACCAAATTTTGTACCTACTATATGTATATAATTGCACAAATAATGCCATGTTTATTGAGAAAAAGGGGCCTGATGTAAACATGGTTGGCGCGGATGATTAATTGTTTTATCTGATTTTTGATTGAAATATACTGTTGTTTACCATCAAATTCTTAGCCTTCTATATGCTTTCAAACATGATTAAATAGTTTCTTTATCATGTAGCTTTCTTTATTTTCTTTATTAATCACTTGAAAATAGAGAAACCTAATTAAAAAAATCATCGATTAAAACTATAAGATGGTAAGAAGAAAACAAATTAAATGATATTGGGAGTTTATAATGGAAAAAACACTGGAGGCACCTAATATAAAAGAAAGAAAATTTACAAGAATTTGGTTATCTGTTTGGTATAGGGAGAGGCCAGGGACTGAGCGGATAAAAATTTTTTTTACTTGAATTTACAAAATTTAGATAATTGGTTAAAAGTTTTTAATTAATCCTATTTCTCAGTTTTCAATCTTACATTTTATGTCTTGAAATGTCAAAAACACACCTGCCCAATTTTTTAAAATTCAGCTCACAAAATTTCGTTTCCCTCCCCCCGAAAAGGTATTCACCCAAACAAAAAATTAGTTACTTCAAACTATTACGACTTATACATCAATTATATCTATACTATATTTTGTCTTTATTACATGAATGGATGGGTTTGCGTATCTTTTACTTAAAACTATTACGACTTATACATCAATTATATCTATACTATATTTTGTCTTTATTACATGAATGGATGGGTTTGCGTATCTTTTACTTGCTGATTACTCTCTGATTTAGGTAGGAGAGTAATTTAATTAATTAACGAAATTTGACAAATAGTTATATATAAAAAAATATGTATTATTCTTTTGGATGAAGAATCATTTTTGCTTATTAACTATGACACAAGTATCATCTAGGACGCCTTTAATAAATGGTCTCTTATATACCAAAACACTTTAGGTAAAAAGATCAATTTAGCCTATGAGATATGGTGCAAGTATTACCCAACACATATATTAATAATATATCTTAATAGCTTGTTATCTTAATAGCTTGTTATCTCTTTTTTTTTTGATACAGCTTGTTATCTCTTATATATCAAAGAACTTTGGGTAAATGATTGTTTTCGCCTATGAGTTATGGGGCTAGTATAAACCATCACAAATATTTATAAATGGTCTATTCATCGTGAACAAACCCTAAACTAGACAAGACTGAGAGGTGAGAGACAGAGAAGGGCTCTGACAATGACAAAGGAACCGTAACCTTAAACATGGAGATCAAAGAAACGAGGAAGACTAAGGATGCGCTGAATCGACGATGATAATGGAACCTTAAACCTACCATGTCATCATTAAATCTTAAACGAAGCTATTTTACTCAACCTAGTTCCCATAGTGACATTCCTAGATTGTCATATCATATTTAGGTATACATGTAAAATGCACATAGAAAAGGAAACTTCACATATAGCTTAACCTCTCCCCAAATTGTCATATCATTTGACTCACATTAATTGAATGGAGAAATTAGTCTAAAAAAGCGGATAAAACTAAAATCATTAGAATAATGTGTTGGAGGAGCCCTTATTACTATATTTTATGAAGGACATAAATTTTATACTACTACTCAATTACTCATCATTCCTCTCATCACAATGCATCACAAGAACTGCACAAACCCCATACGCTGTGAGGTATATTCTTTCTAGTCGCATGTTGCTTCTCATACGAAGCATGGTACATTGTCCAAGTAAGCTTTCTACTTTAATGAGAACTTTTAACAATAATTAGTGTATGGTTGTGGAAATATTCCTTCTAATTACACTATTATGTTTCTGAAATCTAACAGATGAAGTTGTTTAAAGCCCTTCCACTAAAGTTATAGGCAATAACATTGCAATGTCTCGTAATAAAGATTCTAGCAGCAGTAGTAAGACCATGTATAGATAGCAGAAAAGCTTCTTGGTCTCTAGGGTGGAACATGGAGTTGCTTACAATTGCATACTCGGTTGATTTAACCGGTTCCTAGTGCCTTGGGGGTTAAATGCAAATTTATTTTAAACCAAGGATTGCACCACAGTGGCACAACCTCGGGTCGTCTCTAAGGAGTCTTTCTACACTACCCTAGTTAACTAAATGCAATCAAAAGCAATAAAAGGGGATGAGAGTTTTTTGAGTATTTTCACTACAACTAATTGGAGGCAATAAGATTAAATCATAAGCTACTATATTTTTGGTTTTTTATGTCAAGATAAGTGAAATAAAATGTGAATGTAAGCTTCCTTGATGAATGAATCCACTAGCTATCCTTGTTCCAATATGATTGAGTTTACTTCCTTCCTTTACTAAGTACTTAGGCCTGTGAGAAGAAATATTCTCCAAACAATGCTTCTAGTTACCTAGACTTATCTATTCACCTAGACTAGTCTAGATCACTAGCTACATTTTAATTGGCACCTAATATGCATTATACTTTGCTTAAGGCATTCTCAACTCCTAATTGACAAGGTTAGCAACCTAAAGGCCAATCAAGAGTTTCAAACACATGAGTGATAAAATAAAGCTAACATTAGGCTAACAATAATTCAACCACATCATTAAAGCATAAACATAATACAAATCTCAGTATTAAAGTGTATGTAACCAAAACACAACTCCATAAAATTGCAAATCATAATTCCTAGAAACCTAGGTACCATAATATACAATCATAAAGAGAATAAAATATACAATCATAAACCGGGGGGGCGTAGCTTGATGGTTTGAAGAGGATCCCCAAGGTGTGGATTCCGCCATTTAGCCCAAAGGTGCCAAGTTCGAACCCCCGGGAAGTCAGTCACCCCGTTTACGGGAATCCCGGCTGGCGACTCCGGATTAGTCTGCACCCGAAGGGTGTGGGACACCGGGGGAAGCAATTCAAAAAAAAAAAAAAAAAGAGAATAAAATTGAAACTAAGGAAAGAGGAAACTCCCTAGTAGCTCAAGAAACTCCAGCTAGCTTCAACAATCACCAAGGAATCAAAGATTAGCTGCTCATGACAATGGGATTACCTCCACCGAAGTAAATCCCACTCTCGACCATCAACAACAATCTAAGGTGGAGAAGACACTTGAAGGACACCGATTTTACGGTCGGTGTAGTGTGTCTTGGGCCTAATCCTTCAAGAAATTTTAGGACCTCAAGGTAAGCGGAAGTTACCTCAGGTATCATTCTCAAAAGGAGCCTATAAAATGCAAATGATTACCTAGTAACTAAATGCTAAACTTGTTTGAATAAGAGAAATTGTCATGAGATAATAGTGAAAATTAGTATATGTGTAATGTGCAAAAAGGGAAAAGAAGAATTGGGAAAAACATAGATTCAATAAAATAAAATGGAATTGCTCTTGGGAAATGATTGAGAATAACTATCCTGGCTCAATTAATATATTCAGGGAGTCACTATGGTGCTAATTCACTAAATTGTCAAACCTCATGAACCCATGAGTCCAATTACTAATTAGCGGAACCCCAACTAACTAGAAATTGTTAAGCCCTTTAGCACCTTTGAGTTCTCTCTAGGTTTCCTAAAGTACCAAACCTCACCAACCGGCAAGTCTAATACCTAATCTCATGAACCCATTTAATTAGGCATTATTAATTACCCTAGAGTGTGATTATTGATTGCAATGCATTAGGTTCAATTACAATTCAATTCAACAAACTATCTACCAATACCATGAGTAAATAGAAATATCTAATGAATTATAAAGAACATATGTATGACCATACATATTGTTGAGTCCAAATCCCTCATTACAAGTCAAAACCACAAATAAAACTCAAATAAATATAATAGTCCAAATCCAAGTATGAATAACAATCCTAAACCTAGGAAAATCATAAATACAAGAGAAAGGGAAAATAACAAGACTACCCTATTAAGCATGAGAGCTCAAGCTATAATCCATCATTCCCAAGAGCAAAAAGAGATCTAGTTACCTCTCATATGAGAAGCACCAACTAGGAGAGGATTGAGAGAAACCATGGTGAAAAGAGGAGGAAAAGGAAGAGAAAATGAAGGTGGAAGGAGAGGAGGAGAAAATGAAGTGGGTCACCCCTCCTTTTCAATTCATTGCCGCCACCCTCTGTTCCATTCTCGCCCTCGCAGCAGCTCCCACGCACACAGCTCCCAAATCCTTCCTTTCTCTCTTTTTTTTCTTGCGTCTGCACACACACTTTCTTTTAATTCATTTCAATTTGTTCAGCCCAAGTCCACTTCTTCCTTTCTTGCTTCAGCCCAAAATCATCCTCCTTGGCCCAAAAATCAATTTCATTGCATTTGAGCTCTAATAACTCTAAGATCAATAAACTTGTGGCTGATCTAAAAAAAATAAGGAAGAAGGTAGGTCAAATGGTCAAAACCTTAATTATCAAACATCACAAGACCAATTGATCAATTCCCAAGCCAACTCTCACTTAAAAAATGCATTTTATTTTAGTATATAAAGGACTAAAATTGCATCTTAAATATGTTTAGAGCCTCAATTAAGCATATAAAAATAATACAAATCCAAGGATTTGTCAACACTTATTATAGTGGATGAATCTTTGGAAATAAAGAGTGGATGGAGGAGAGAATGGCCGCGGTTGTGGGTGGCGGAGGAGGATGCCGTCGACGATGGTGGATGAAGATGAAGTAGATGGTGAAGGTGAGGTGATTTTGTGCGATGTGTCTTCCCCCTCCTCTTTCGTGCTTTCTGTGTATTTAGGCAATTGTAATCCTTTAGAGCCTGTTTGGTTGATGAATTAAAGCCTTAAATCTAAGGGTTTAGATGAGATATCCTGGTGAACTTCCAAACAAGACCCTTATTTTTATAATCTCCATTTAGAAAAATGGGAAAATAACTCCAGAAATTTCTAACTCATCTTTGCCCTCCAATAAACTCCCAATTTGCCTAACTTGTCCTTGACCAATCCAAGAAAAGCAGTGTTATAGCACCAAGTTGCAATTTTCCCAATTCGAGCACTAAAATGCAATTTCTGAAATTCAGCCCTCATGTCTTTAAAACTTCCTGCAATGAACAAATTCAAGCACAATTGTAATATCCCAAGCTCATAAGTCTTAAATGCATGAGTTTAATCCTTAAAATGATCAATTTAGCACTAAATGCAAATAACTCAATGCATCAAAACTTTAAGTATAAAAGTGCCTAAATTTCCATGTATTATCCTAGGACAAGAGGCAATTTACTTTAATTAATGGGTTAAAAATGTCAAATAATCATATACAATCACTCCCACACACTTGAACTCTTGCACTCCTGGGCAAGATCAAATCAAAGACACAAAGAGGCTAAAGATGATTTAGTATAATCAAGTACCAAAGAATGACATTTAGCGAATAATGGTGTATTTTCTTGTTTCAAGTCCATGAGTATGCCATATATTGAAAGAACTAATTAATGATGTAAGGTTTAATTAAAATATATTTAATTTGGAAACCTCACAAGGATAAATGTTTGCTCTCAACTCTCATGTAGGGTATTTTCACTCATTCTAAAGAAAATATTTTTACATCATTAAATGTAAAGGTTGAGGACGAAAAGAAAGGGCCAATAAAGTTACTATATGTCAAGGCTTCTCTTGACTTACAAAATATATTCATCGACATAGTATAAGGTATATTTAAAAAAGGCCAAAAGTCTTCTTATTTTCTTGTATTAGGAAGATTATGATCATTTGAATTGTTTTTCTTACACTATCTTCATATCCAATAATATATAACAACCATTGTAGCAGCAAAATGTTTCATTTCTTCACATAAAAAATGTTCCTCCAACCAAATGGATCATTTTCTAAGTTCACATACAATTACTCAAAACACCTCTCAACACTCCACAAATTACACAAACACTTCCATCACAAAATCAGGTTGGTCTTGACAATGGTAGCAACAAGAAATTTGTAATTATACATATCCCCATAAAAAACAAATACTCTTTTCCTTCCCAAAGCATTCGGCCATGACAGTGAAAAATAGTGCAGAAACGTTCAACTACACATACAACAATATCGTGTACCTTTTTCAAATGTGAAATCAACAAATTCCATAACTTAAATTCCACATAATCCAAATTAACCCAATCATTCACTATTTCATCATGGTAGAATAACAAATTCACCCACATTAGCCCAAAAATGTCTATAACAATCATCCAAAATCACCATAATCCAAATTACACCAATCATTCACTATTTCATCATTCTATAGTCACTTTCCAACCTCATCTAACAAATAAGGATCGCCATTTTCTCACCATTATCATAAATTTCGAAATCCCCTTTCAATCCCTAGCCTTTAGCACTTTCATTTGTCAAATCATCATTCTAACCCAAAATCAAGTAACCTCAACTCATAGACTACTTAAAAATTACCTTAATTTGGTTCCCAAACAACTGATTTCATCCCTAAAAGTACAGAATCCGATTTACACAACAACCCTAACTTTTAATACCTAGTTTGCCTCAAAATTCATTCTAACCCAAAATTAAACAATCCAAACCCATAAACCACTTAGAAATCACCTTAATTTGGTATTAAAACCATAAAATTGAACCCATTTAGCCTAGGGTTCGGATTCTTCAAAAATCCCAATTTTTTAAGCAACAATCAATTTTGAAACAATGAAAATAGAAGTTCACCTAGGCGTATGAAAGCTCCAATAGGATTGAAAACTCGTCAGAACAGTCGCCCCGCCGCCGTCCGTCACCATCCAGCTCGGCCGGCGACCCTAGAGGATGGAGTGAAGAATGTATGTGTGAGTCGGCTCCCTCTCAAAGGAAAGGGAAGGATGGTACATAAAATTAGGGTTTAGAGTCAAATTACCAAATTGCCCTCCTAATCTTATTTTTATTTACTTCTTAATTCTTAATCAGTTTCTTTTTTTTTTCGAATAAGTGGTTGTATATTAATAATAATCAAAATGTACAATGTGGCACATGGCCAAGGTTACACGGCAGTGAATGCAAAAAATCACCTAATACTAGGCAACAATGCAAAAAATCACCTAATAAGCTACGATGTACAGATGACTACTCTTTACATGCAGCGGTGAAGTAATACGAAGCTAGTTTCTGTGTGTTTAGCTGTAGCTACAATCTGATGGACTAAACTTAGTGCTGTAATGTGTTCATTTTCAAAAATACGTAAGTTCCTACACTGCCAGAGTTTCCAAAAAGTAATGTAAATGCCTGTTTTCCACGACATTGGTAGATTAGATTTTCTGAGAATGGATCTTAACCATGTTGTTGGATCCATTCGCTGAAAATCTACATACATGTCGGCGGGGAGGACTTTCTTCCAGACTTAGGAGGACAAAGGACAGTCTCTAAAGGTGTGACTGATATCTTCCGCGCCACCATTACATAGGGATCAGAGGTCGTCGTGTGTGAGTTTCCGTCGGACCCTTTCAGAATTGGTGAGAAGTCGTCCCTTAAGAAGCAGCCAAGAGAAGGTTTTAATTCTTTGGGCAACACGGAGCTTCCAGAGATGTTGCCAGGTGGGGTCCTTCGCATTCCAAGAGGATGAGACAAGGTGATGGTATGCCGATGATGTAAGGAAGGATCCCGAAGATGAGGGAGCCCAGGAACAGGAGGGGGAAGTACCAAGAGGGAGGAGGCGGGAGGTTCGGATGGACTGAAGCGTGGCGCTAGGAAGAAGTCTATCAAAGAGGTCCCATTTCCATGAGGAGGTGTCCCAATAATCAGCCACAGAGAGGTTGCGACCATCTGCTGGTATAGCAGCAAGGGAGATAGGAAGAAGCGGGCCATGTTCACCAACCCAGTAGTCAAGCCAGAATTTCGTTGACTTACCGTCCCCAGGATGCCATTTGATCTGGGAGCAAACTTGACTCCAACAACGTGATATATTGCGCCAAAAGGGGGAGGGGGATGTTCGCTGTGGGAGATCCGAGTCAGGGGAGAAGTTGTATTTGTGCTGAAGGACATGGACCCATGTCAAATGAGGCTCAGCATGAATTTTGAAGATCAGTTTGGCAATGAAGGCCTGATTCTGGGCGGAGAGATTGAGGATGTTGAGGCCACCATTGGCAATTAGTTGGCAAATATCCGACCATTTAACTAGATGAATACCCTTTCGGTCACTAGAGTATCCCACACAAAGTTGCGGATTATTTTTTCCATTCCCTTACACGAGTGCTGGGGAAGAAGAGAGCTCTGCATGACATATAGTGGGATAGAAGTAAGGACATACTAAGCAATGGTGATACGGCCTGCGAGGGAGAGGGATCTAGCCTTCCAACCTGAGAGCTTTTGCTCCATTCTCTCAGTTAAGAATCGGAAGGTGGAGGAGGTGATACGGCCTGTGATCAAAGGAACGCCCAAATGTTTCCCCAAGGATTCGGTCTCACCGTAGCCGAAGGCCTGACATATATCTCTTCTGCAAGGAGCAGTGGTGTTCCTGGAGAAATAAATCTTTGTCTTTGTTGGGTTAACCTTATGGCCCGAAGAATCACAGAAGGCCTGAAGGGTAGATTTGATTATGTTGACCTGATCTGACTTTGTGTGACCGAAGATGAGGAGGTCATCAGCAAAAAATAGGTGGGTAAGGGGAATGCCACGTCTGCCAAGTTTGATCGGTTGCCAACTGAGGTGGGAGACCGCAGTGGAGATGGCTTGTGAGAGCCTCTCCATGCAAAGGACAAAGAGGTAGGGAGAGAGTGGGTCACCTTGCCGTACTCCTCTTTGAGGCAAAAACATCGGGGAGGCTTTCCCATTCCAAAGAACCTGCATGGTGGGAGTAGTAACCTCGAGCTACGCTTGTTTCGTGACTTCATGTCACGCTTGTTTCGTGGCTTGCCACGCTTGTTTTCGTGACTTTGTGTCACGCTTGGTTATTTACCCTCGTGTGACTGTGTGTCCACGCTTGTTTCGTAGTCTCGAGCTACACTAGTTTTTCGTGGCCTTCGGGTTGCGTTTGACTTGTAGATTTTGAGTTGCGCTTGTTTCGTGGCCTCTGTGCTGCGCTTGTTATTCGCTGCGTGTCAGTTCCTCTATAGAAAACAAGTTTTTCATAATGAGTTTTCATATGGAGTTTGTAATACTTGAAAGGGATTATATTTCTTGTGATGCGCATTTTGCCCTTTTGGGTTCCTATACTTCTCAACTACAAGTATGATGATAATAAACTGAAATTTCTATATTCTAATCTTTGTTTATCGTATTTTTGGTCAAATTTATATTATCTATTTATTTTCCTATCTTCAGTGGATTTAAATAAAAAAGCATGTAATGAGATTGCACATATTTATATAGTACTTTGTATTTCAGATTGAAGAATGTGGAACTACACTTCATGCTTTATGACAATGGAAGTTAAATGTGACTAGGTATTGTAGGTAATAGTTACTTAGACAGTCATTTATCTGATGTAATTACCTTTATATGCATTGAGGTGAAAATGATATAGCCAAATGCTTGGAATGTTAAATGTTTGGTAATACTTTTTATAAAGAAATTTATGTTTAATATGTCCATAATAAACTTTAAAGGGCTTACGAAGTTTAGATATCTTAAACTTCGTGCTGGTCACGCTATAGAATTTTAGGGTGTGACAGTTGGACTTGGGGATCAAAGCAATTAGGGTGCGATTGACTTCAGGATCAAGAGGTTGACCATTCCAAACCTGCTGAATAAATTGATGGATACTGGGACCAACAATCGACCATAGGGACTGAAAAAACAAGGCATGAAGTCCATCAACTCCCGGTGATTTCAACGGTTTCATTTCAAACAGAGCAGCGCGGATTTCCTCAATGGCAATAGGTTGGGAAAGGTTGAGCTGATCTGCCGGAGGGATGGAGGGGAATCTACCACGAGGGAGAGTGAAAGGAGCCATGGGGAGATCAATGGAATAGATATGTTGAAAATAGGATGTAACCATTGAGGCGAGATCAGCTTCGTTGGTAACCCAATTACCGTCGGGATCTTTGAGCTTAGTGATTCTATTCCGTCTCCTTTTGATCAAAGCTTTTGTGTGATAAAAGGAAGTGTTGCGGTCACCTAAGCATATTGCTTTGGAGGAGGATTTCTGTAACCAGAGGAGCTCCTCTTGAAAACAAATTTCCTCAAGTTCTTCAGCGAGGGATTGTTCAAGATCAAGATGGAGGGGAGAATCAGGATTGAGACTAAGCATCTCCCGCAGGCCCTTAAGTCTCGCTAGGATTCTTTTTTTCCGCTTCCCTATGGATCCAAACACATCATTGTTCCATTTTTGCGCCTCGCGGGAGAACATTTTAATGCTTTGGAGGAGGTTGGAACCCTTGGTCCAAGCATCAGAGACCAGGGATGAGAACTCCGGGTGAGTCAACCATGGAGCCAGGAACCTGAAAGGCCTAGTGTAGGAAGAGAAAAAACACCCAGGTTAATAGTAAGAGGTCTATGATCAGAGAGTACCTTTGGAAGGTGGTCAACTGAGCACTGAGGGAACATGTTGGAGAAGGAGTAATTGCAAAGAGCTCAATCCAGCCGCTCCATAAGCGTACCCCTCCGCCAAGTGAATCTGTGCCCATTGAATCCCAAGTCGATAAGACTAAGCCTATCAATGAAGCATTTGAAGAGGCGGCAGACAGGGTTAGTTCGAGTAGCCCCTACCCTACGTTCGTCACAAGAAACGATGCCATTGAAATCACCACCTATGAGCCACAGTGAGGACGGATTCAGAGCCAGAGGGGGAAGGTCATCCCAGAGATGCTTTCGAAACTGCTTTTGGGGGCTACCGTAGACCGCCGTGAGGAAGAAGTCGAGATTCAGAGAAGGACAACTTACACTCATGTGTATAAATTGAAGGTGGCTATGGAGGATCTTGATTTGGACATTGTGAAATCCGTGGCTGTCACCCAAGAGGGGGGGTGAATTGGGTGGCAGAATAAAAATTAAGATTCTCTTTTGGAAAACTGACTAATTGTGCTTGATGAGAGTGACGATGTATTACCCCAAGCACAAGTGAGTATCTAGTGGTGTGGTGCTTGATGAATAGATTAAATAAGCAGAATAAGCACACACAGATTTATCCCGGTTCGGTCACTTCCAGACCTACATCCAGTCCCCAGGTTCCACCTGAGATTTTCAATCCACTAAACTTCTTGTTTGAACCAGGCACAAGAAAGCCTTTACACTTTAGGTTTTACGAGCACGGGTTCACCTAACAACCCACAGGTTTTGCAACGGGCTCACCTGCAAACCTTACAACCACAGGTTTTACAACGGGATCACCTGCAACCTTTCAACCACAAGTTTTGCGGGCTAACTTGCAACCTATGGAGATTTAGAAAAACCTCTAAATGCTCCCCCTCACTTTTGTAAGATAATAATCCTGTTCTTCAAGCACAAGCTTTAGAACAGCCTCTATCAATTAGAGGATTTGATAATATGTTCACTCTATGAACTGATTGTGATAAACACTTAAGTACAAATGATTCTCTCTAAGAATAGATGATGTTACTCACTTAAGTACAAATAAATCACTCTCTAAGAATGTTACAGATCTAAGATCAGAGAGTAGAAGATGAGAAGAATGTAGATTACAATATCTCAGACAATGGACTCTGTTCTTCCAACATCTCTTCTGAATGTAGATGTTCCTTTTATACTCGGCCTCAACATTCAGGCTTGGGCGGCAGATGGAATATGTTCGTTTGAATATAGCCGTTAATCCCATGTTACCGTTGAGAGGTACATCTTCATTAATGCTTAGCAGGGTTGACTTACTTTATCTCTGAAAAGCAATTCGGACAACTCTGCTCTGACAAAAGCATTCTGACCTCTGAGTATGTGACGTTGGCTCTTGTACTCTTGCTGACGGATGATCATCGTTCATCCGGAAGTGGCAATCTTGCTCTGCAAGTGTTAGTCTCTGAATCCCAGTGCCAAGAGTATTTGCATCCTGAAGCTCATTTGCATCCGGAAGTAAAACTAAGTTCTGTACATACTTGTTAGTCCAACAGAGTAGTATATATGATCAAGTGTAGTAAGAACTATACATGCTGTGGGAAGCTTGTTTGCTATGGGAAGCAATCTTCCTAAGACTATGTTCTGACTTAGTGTATCATTTACTCTTGCTATGGGATGTGTAGTATAACAACACATAATCACATGCAGTGGGAGTTCATCTAGTCTAAGGGTGCTCTTTTACATCCGGAAGCACTTCCACTGGACGTTGGGTTATGTTCACATTTTACTCACTGACGCTCAGTGTTATCCATACCAACAGCCAGCGCTAGTCACTAAGCAATCGGAAGCTAATCCACTGGACGTTGGGTTATGTTCACTGGCGCTCAGTGTTATCCATACCAACAGTCAGCGCTAGCCTTAAGACAATCGGAAGCAAATCCACATCTGGTTGCATCTTAACTTAGTCTAGAGGGTTTTGTACATCTAATGCTCCTAGACTGAGTTATGACTAAGTGAAGTGCTTGATGTCGCTGGGGGATGAGACATTCATCCGCGAGCGCTAGTCCTAGTCTATCCGGAAGTAAATCCACATCCGGTTGTACTCTTACTTGGGGTTCTATATTAACCTAATATTCTCTAAGTGTTTGCCTTGTCCTTTCATATTTTAGTCTTCATCAAAACTTAAAATTCTAACACATTATTGGTCCATAAGACCCAAATACCACCAGAGTATCCCACTGCCTCAACCCTGTAGGAGTAACATAAGTTAAGCTTCCTTATTATGTTATCAGCTTTCGGACCCGAGGTACGAGTCTCCAAGAGGACAAGAATTTGAACATGGTGGCTAGAAGACAAGGACTTGATCTTGGCAGAGAGTCTTTTGCCAGAAGCTCCCTGATAGTTCCAAATGAGAACAGACATAAGTTAGAGGGAGGGGGATGAGGAGAAATCCACTCCTTTAACCAGCATAGCAATATCATGCTCATCAAGGTTACCATGGATGCTTTTAGCAACATCGGAAAGGGTTTGGTCGGAGATGGCAGGGTGGACGGTTTTTTCGGGCCAGAGGGTAGGAGGGGTGAGCTAGTGTGTAGTTTGTGTCCTTTGGAGGGGGGTTTAGGTCCAGGGATGTGTAAGGAGGAGGAGGTGGGAGCCAAAGGTGTTGAAACGTGATCAGGAGGGGAAGAAGAGGAGGTGTTAATAATAGGGTTAGAGTGGGAAGGGCCCTTTTTTTGCTGGGGATGAGGTTGTCTAGAGTCCTCAATGAGGATAGCCGTATGGTGGTTTGGGTCAAGAGTTAATTGGGCTGCTTTGGAGGAGTAGGGGGTGGATGGAGGTTATTTTTAGCGGGGGTAGTAGGAGGGGGGACCAATTTATGATTTTGGGCCTGATGTTGGCGGGTGGGGCTGGAGAGGGTTTGTTTGGAGGTAGAGGGTTTTTTCAAGGCCCAATGTAGTTCACCTTGAGGGGGGTCGGAGGGCTGAGGACAAATTTCTTTACCTTTAGATTCTGGCTCATGAGTCTTATTGAGAATAGCAAAGCGTGACCCAGAGGGCCCACGACTGTCTTTGGTGGCAGGGGGAAGGGCAGGCTTTTTCTGAGTGGGGACAAGGAGTTTTCTTTCCTTGGGACAACCATCCAATCACCAACGTTGGTTCTTGGAGCGGCGGTTTGGGGGTTTCGTCGGGCGGTGGTAGAGGAGTTTCAGGGATACTGATGGATAGGGCACAATTGTCCTTAGGATGACCATACCTTCCGCAGGAGAAACAAATTAATGGAAGGCCCTCATATTCCACAAGGATGGAGTGACCGTCCACCTCAATCTTAGGAATCAACGGCTTGGATAGATAAAGGTTAACCGCCAGACGGGCGAACTTGGCTCTATCAGCTTTCGCAGTGGTGGAATCAACTTTGACCACACCACCAAAAACTTTCCCGATGAATCTGATGACATTCCCTCTGAAATAACGAGCTGGCAAGAGCGGCAATCTGATCCATCCCATGATGCTGGTAACAGAGTGGTTTTGTGGATCAAAATCAGGTGTCCAAGGCTGGATAGACAAGTAATGGCCATAAATAAGCCATGGGCCATCAGTGAGAACATGGTGGAAGTCAGAAACCTCCCGGAAGCGAGCCAGAAAGCAATTATCATTCAGATACGTGAGCTTGAAAGGCCCCGACAGATCCCAGATGCGTTGGAGTTGCTGACGAAGGGGTTGAAAACCGATGAACAGACCACTACTACAGAATAACCCCTTTACATGCGCTTATTTTGGCCTTTACATGCGCTTAAAAAGCGCTGGCAATGTCATCGCCGGGAAAGGATTTACATGCGCTTTTAAAGCGCATGTATAAGGGTTTCTATACATGCGCTTTGTTAAAGAAAGCGCATGTATAGAAACCTCTATACATGCTCTTTAATATAGAAAGCGCATGTATATATACCCTTATACATGCGCTTGTTTAAGAAAAGCGCATGTAAAGGAGTGTATTTGATTGTAGCTATACATGCACTTAAATATTTAAATTCCTCACCCTCTGAATCTATTCATCGGTACTTTCTTTTATACACATCTACCTAGCATTTAAACTAACAAACTCTAAAAATCAAACTTACAACCAAACAAGTAAAGTATCAAAATATATTTTAGAATGAAGTTAGAACTAACATCAAGGTGATTTCAATTCATGACAGGTAGTAGAACCTTAAGTTGGTCATAGGTAGTAGAACCTAAGTTCAATTCATGACAGGTCATTTCATTTGGTTCAACTATTGAATCACTAAATAAAGCACTCACAATAATATTAAAACATATTGATTGGTAATGTTGGGCATTATAATCCAAAGTAGAATCCAAACTAAAAGCTACCTTGTGAAGATGGAAGAGACAAAGAAAACTTACTCAAGGGGATCATAGTTGCAGGCACATGGACATGGAGGATGCAAATCTTGTTCCCTCCATAGCTATGTAATGCCCATGTCAGATTTTACTTGCTCTCTTTCAAATCTTTTGTTATAGTAACAGTGTCATTAACCACACTTGTGCTAGGCTCCTCCACAATATCTCCAGGCAACCTTAAGAAATGAGACAAAAGGCAAACCCACAAGATTTAAAATTTACAATACAACAATAACAAAAAAGGTGGGAATTGAACTCAGCAACCAAACAGCTCCTAGTGAGCTCAATAACGTCTCCAGCTAACTACAGATCAGTGCCTTGCCTATTATTTAGTCACAACTATACTGTTAATTTGCACTTTTATCCTCCTAACTACTTTCCATTTATATTATATAGTCACACAATAATACCCAGTGCTTTGCCTACTATGAGTCACAATTATCCCATAAATTTAACCTTTCATTCTCCTAACTACTTTTCAGTTATAGCATATATCATATGTTGGTAATCAGCAAGCAAAAATACATGTATGCTGCCTAGCTCAGATAATCAAGTTAGTGGAATAACCTTTCCACCTAGAACATCTCTTGCCTCCAGTAGTGGGATTTACTGGGATTTACTGGGATTTACTGCCTTTGGTTAGCTCTCATTCTACTTCACATGATTGGGAAAAAAAAGAAAAATTCCAAAAGTATCATGCATGCCAGCTAGTATTCATTTACTAACCTGTCAACAAAAGAGTATTTCAGAGCTTGTGACAATTTTTCCCACAGTTGTTTTTCCAGACCCCATCATGCCTGAACATAGAACACTACTGAAATGTTTCAAAGAGAATAACAAGTAGTGGAATATGAACAGAATATGTGATTTACTAACCAACAAGATATATATTGCGTCCGTTCAAATATGAGCTGAGCTCTTGACCCTTTGTCTGAAATTTCCAGTTAATGACTTAAAAAGAGAGAATTGGAGAAAAAGAGAGAACAATAACAAAGCCAATAAGCTCCAAAATCATACCTTGAACAGCCAAGTTTCATCAAAATAAGCATCACACTTTCTAGGTTCCATAGTGAGAGCTAGAAAACAACTTGTATGAATTAATATTAATATGTTAATGGCCAAGAAAGTAAGCATGCAATCATTAAATTTCTTTATCTCATAAAAAAGTTCATTATATTACGAAAAATGTCATGTACTTACCCTGTGAAAAATTAATTTATTTGATCCCCTTCCAAAGACTTTTGATCCAGACCATGTGAAGTATTGTAGTGACTGTCCACAGATTGTCCCCATTGCTTCAATGCAGGAAGATAAAAACAAAGGTTGGAAATAAGAACCATGCCTCACAGAAAATCAGGTATGAACCTATCAGATTTGTAACTGAGGGATCATGAAGTCAATGAGGGCTAGAAAGATAAATGTACAACTCTAATAAGATGCTAACATTAAATTAAACAAACACGTGCAGCGATAAAATAAGTTAATTAAACAGCAAATTCAAAACAGCTGATGATTTCCAGTGCAGTTACTTTACATTAAGGATCAGATCCTTCCAAACAAACATCAGCATGTAAACTTAAACCTCAATATTTGTCGCCACATAAAACAGTATGTTATCATAAATATTCTCACTGCATGAAACTAATACAAAGTATAATGCTCATCATTCAACATTGCCAAAAACTAAACATTTCTTAACTAAGAAGCCTGGCCATTTCTTGTGAGGAAAAAAAGTTAAAGTACAAGGTTCATCCAATGCTCCATTCGTAATCCTATTGGAAGGGATGACATTCACCTTAAATACCATCTATTTTAAAGGTTTTTCACCCAATAGCCACACCCTACCCAAGCAAAATTGGAGTGGATATTAGACAACCAGATGAAAGCCTAATTAAAATTGACAGAAGTGAGAAAACTACATGCCTAACAGACGCATAAATAGAAATATACCAAGATGTCCTGCAAAATCACAGTTAAAATTGAAAGAAAACTGCATGATGATCTCTCTTCTTTAAAAACATGAGAAAGCCAAATCACACCCCTACATGTCTAGGAAAACTGTTATCACAAATTCAGCCTTGTGATTTTCTAATGCAGAAAGTTCACACCACCATACAAACATGAACCTAAACACTCAAACAATATCGAGGTCATAGCATAAAACGTCATATAATAAATATGCTCACCGCATGAAACTTATACTAGAAACTAGAAAGTACAATGCTCAACATTTTATACAGCTCAAAACTAACCATTTCTTCTAGGAAAAAAATTATAAGGTGCACAGATAAACTAATGTTCCAATAGCTTGAATTAATACCATTTAACAAACAATTTATTAGGTAACAAAATAAAATCTTTCAAAGTAAACATCAATTTGTAAAAGCATTCAAGTTCAGTAGTAGCTAAGAAACAGAAGACTAACAATTAAACAGAACAAAAGATGCAAGAAAAGAAAATAACAACACATTTCAACTTTGACAAAGAGAGTGAACAAGTACTTAGTAAAACCAAAACTGAAGGATTAATAAACACACAAATCACAATATAACAAACACCAGACACACCAATCCAGCAATAAAACAAGTCAAATCCAAGAGAAAAGAGAGACTAATAATAAAAACCTAATTGAAGCAAGCTATAGTAAAAACAACAAAATAAGCACCAGAATCAGTCACCAAATTATCCGATTAATCAACTAAACCAAAAAAAGCGTAAGAAACAAAAAAGAAGAAGACGAGAGATTTTCACCTATGAAGAGATGAAATGAAAAGAATCTGAGCAGAGATCGATTTTCACCTACAAAAGTTCAGCAGCTAAGAAATGAAATGAATAGATTTTCTTCCGATTCAACCTAATTTGTAAGCATAAATCAAAGAACGTAATAGCAATGAAGAAGCAAGAAACAAAAATCAACAGCAAATCCTTCACAAAAATGGAAGTGATAAAAATGAAAACAGAATCACAAAAATAACAAGTGACGAATCTGGAGGAAATGAGAGATAGAAATGAAGAGAGGAAGGATGCTCACCTAAGGTCGAATCCGACGATTTTGGAGTTAAAATCAGAAACCCTAAGTATTAGTACCGAATGAACTTTGAGAGGAGATGAGAGAGTAAAGAGAGAATCGAATGAGAGAGCCAAGGAAATAGATCTGTGGACAGAGAGAGAATTGAAGGATCAGAGAGGGATATTAGGAGTACCTATTGGTCGCAAATACTATTGACCGAATGTGGGTGGAAAAATTAGTCAAAAACTATTTTCGACGGAAATGTCGTAGCTAATCCGTTGCAATTTGCGACAGAATTTTGTTCCGTCAATAAATCCGTTGCAAAATCAAGGTTTTTTTGTAGTGCGAACTCGCCGGAGAAGCTGCTGGGGAGATGAAGAAGGCGAAGAAGATATGAGAAAGAGAGGGGAGGCTCGGTGGTTTTGGAAAGGGAAGGAAGAAAAAGTGTTTTTAAGTTAGGGTTTGATGAGATCAGAGGAAGTGAGTATTATGTGCGTGGGTTACCCTTATTCTTTTAATTAAAAAAGAATCCTATGCATGCGTTTCAAACGCATGTAAATACCTCTCATTACATGCGCTTAATACCGGTTAACGTCGGCCAGAAGGGTGTCTTTGAAGGAGGGATTTGGTGGTGGGAGGGAGGTGGAGGTGGGGAAGGCATGGGTGGGAATGGTGGGGTTAAGGGAGGGGTCATCTAGGGGTGTTTCAGGAACGAACTCCAGGGAGGGAGAAGAGAGTGGGTGAGGGTGGTGACCCGGTAGATGCATGCAGGGAAGGGTGGGGGAAGAAGGGGCGGTGGCGGAGGGGTTTGGGTGTGTGGCAGAGGGCATAGTGGGAAGGGTCCTAGAGAGAAAGCAGAGGATTTTCTCTCTCCAAAACCATCTTTTAGCTATTGATTCTGATAATTTCAAGTCCAACTAATAATTCTTAATCAATTTCTAACCAAAAGCAACTTGACTACTTGAGTGCCACAAAACGATAGCATATATATATAGTTAAACATAGTATTTGATATTCTTTCCACTAAAATAGCAAACGCAAATTCGTTTAGAGAGAATATAATAAAAGTTTTTGTTAAGAGCCACATATCATGAAGAGGTACATGACAATTAGATGAGACAACTTATTATTGTGAAAAAGAAGTAACTGTGAATAATAAATAAGCAAAAGTTCACTACTCAATTAGTGTATCAAAACCTCAACAGGTTAGAGGGAAAGGCTAATCAATAAAGTTTCATTGCAAGCACCAGGATTTTAGAAACTAAGAGGAAAATTTATCGAAAAAAAAGAAACTAAAAAGAAAGTAACGTGAAATTTAGTTTAAAAGAAAGAGATGTGAATGAATAACAACATGAAGTAACCTCCTACATAAATATATCTCCCTGTCATTGCTAGTATAATATGAGATGTGAATGAATGACAACATGAACTTTAAAAACTTTATCAATTAATGCTACTGGAGACAAATGATTGAATGTTAATATTAACATTGCAAAGATAATATTTTGACAGCTAGCCTAAAGTTAATGGGCATATTTCATGACTACACTATGTCAGAATACAACAATATTTGAGAATCAATAGTGAGCATTAGGAAACAATAAAAATCTCTACTTCATCAAGTCTACCAACATTCAAAATAATTTGTTAAAGTATAAACACAAATAATTAGTTCCCATATGCATTCATTTCTTTTGTTTAGCACACAGAGGACTGGAAAAAAGAATATAAGAGGCAAAAGAACTAATGGTGCTTACATTATTGTTAGTTGAATCAACCTTGCTCATCTTGGCAAACACATTTATTAAATTTAGTCTTCTTTCGGGTGTACTCCTTCACCTTAACCTTCACCTTCAACTTTCAACTCTTGTACTCCGGCTCAACATCCCTAGTTTAAACACGAAGACCACTACCCTAAGAATCTCATCAAAGTAAAGTTCAACTCCCAAAAAGTGCTTCTTTAAAGAGCATACAGTCAAATAAATCTGACGTGCAAATTAAACCAATTTTATGCTCAATTTTTTCTGTGCAACTTGAAACAAAAAGGAAATTTCTTGAACTTTCTATCAAGTATATATATCGATATCACATAATTTTAGACTCATTTATAAAGTAAATCGGAAATAGAAAGAAATGTAAGTCAAGCATATAATGAACATAGATATGAGCCTCATGGATCAAATTTCCATTTCTAAAAAATTATGCAAGTCAAGTTCTCTCTGAACCATGAAAATTAGTGAAATATGTATTACATTGGAACGAAAACAGTAATTAGAAGAACCTATAATTAAAAATGTTAAGAGAAGGATCTACACCAAGCAAATAAGGATAAAAGACATTATAAGCAGGAGGACATGATACCTGTAACATTCTGTTACTAATTACTTAATTAACCAATAATATCCATTTTAGATCTAATAACCTCTTTACTAACTATGATAGAAATAGGATTTCCATAATATCAATGTCCTATCATAGTTAGAAAAGGAATTTCATAATGATTAAATATTATCCATGATAGAAAAGAATAAACTAATACAACACCGCTGCTATCATGGATAATTTATTGATAACCATGTTAGAAAGGATTTGTCTAACATGGTTAATAAACAAAACTAATTGATATTAAAAATAAATAGATATATATACATGCGGAAGCAGATGCAGGCCTATACAAATTGGCAATATACAATTCCAAATAAACTATATAACTTCTACTACCTAATTCCCTTTCCTGATGCTCGCGCCTGTGCATGAATACCTGCAACTAACCATGTTAGAAAAGATTTGTCTAACATGGTTATTAAACAATAGCATACCTCATGTTGAGGCTTTATAAAAACAAACAGTTTCAAGAGAATTCTATTCCAAACAATCAAATAGCACAAGTTAAATCATCAATGAAGCAAACAATTTATCAAATAATAAGCAAATAAGCACAAGGTCAACAGTTCTTATCTCATGTTTTATTCATTACCAATTGTCATTTTTGATTTCTCTTAGTCCATGAACATCTTACTAAATAAATATTCTAACCAACCCATGGTTTTTCCCAATCACAAACAAGCACCAATAAATCTTTAGAAGTCACCAATGCCCAATTTACTCAAAACATCCTTCAATGTCCACATTCTACCATTAACAACTCCTATTAAGTTTAATCAACTCAATAATGGACCGTAATTTACCAAAGAGTGCAGATTTCAAAATCACCCAAAAGCCTGTTTGTATAAAAATAGCTTTTCAAAGATAATATATATATATAGAGGGTGAGAAAGGATTTTGGAAATCCCCAACTAACGTCACCCTCATTGTTATAGCAAGGGTAAGTGTGATTACCTGTCGCCCTTTAGCATTCTGACGTTTTTTCTTACCATTTCTCGTAGATTTCCTCCAAGTACTCTCTCTTAGTTCCTCTTGCGAAGTTCCAAAATGAGAGAAACAGTGACCACCACCGCTGGCCGTCATGTAACTCGCCGGAAATGGGTCAGCCGAGCTGAACAGAGAAAGGGAATGAGGAAGTGAGGGGGAAAATGAAGTTGGAAAGGAGTATTAGCTTGAAAAACCAAGAGAAATATCATCTCACCTCCCTAAACCGTCGGCCGCGCCGGAACGAACGACCACCGTCAGAAAAATGGCTCCACTCGTCGGAGGAGAAGAGGAACAAGGAGAAGCATAGATCTGATTTATGCTTGGTCAATTTATGTAGAAGAGTGCAAGAAGTAGAGTGTGTATGGTGAAGGAGAAGAGAAACAAGTATGGGTGTGTATGAGGAGAAGAGAAAAGATGAAATGGTGAGATTATGGGGGGCTGTTCGTCGGCCACATATTGTAAGGGATGAGGTAAGGGCTTGTTTGGTTTAAGGTTTTATTTTAATGGATTTTGTAACTTATACCGGAAATTACCATAATGTCCTCTTTTAATTAAAATCCACTAAATCAAGTCTCTAATTTCCTTAACCTTCAAAATATTTTAGATTTCACCACTCCCTCATATTTCCATTTCTCCAATTGTTAAATTAATTATTTTAGATACTTATTCCTCTAAAACTTCCAAAATATCATAAAATTCTCCCTAAGACTTTAAATTTCCTAAATGACACCACAATAATTTCTCATTATTCCAAAAATAAAAAAATTGGGATGTTACAATACCTTCCTTTCACAATCTCAATTTAATATCTAATTTAAATTCCAAAATTTGATACTCAAATGTGTGAGAAATAAGGCAATTTGAAAGTCAAACTTCATTAGCATCAAAACAAAAAAAAATAAAAATGAGAAAAAAGAATGAAGAACAATAATATCATATTAATGGAGAGAGAATAAAAATAAAGGGAAGAAAATGTTTGTAGTTATATCCTACAGAGCTCAATACATTCGCCTGGGACCATTAGTTTCTTCCTCAGCCAAAATAAAAATGGTAGCTATTAATGCTTCAATGATGTTTCTAATTCACATAAAATATGTGTGTGTGCGCGTGTGTGTTATTATCATCATCTAAAAACATATAAAGTTTTTGCTACAAAAACATATAAAGTAAAACTTGACGGTCAACAACCTCTGCAAACTATTAGATGAAATTTGTGGTAAAGCACCGGTAGCTTTTATCTATTTAAGGTGCACACGCCAATAGTGAAGACTGAAAGGGAAGAAGATTGAGGCAACACAAGTCAGCAGATATGAAAAAGAGAATTGTCCTTCATGTGATACCCGATTGCTTTTCCTAAAAGAGAATTGTCCTTCATGTGATATGTTTTTTCAAGAAAAAATGAACTCCAACTTGAAACCCTTGGGATCCTTAAGTTTACAACACTTGATATCTATTAGATACTTGAGTGCTTCTTCATCACGTTCAGTGATCTACTCCAGAATAAAAAACAATTATGACTCTATGATGCTTCATCAGTTAATGAAAACCATAAAATAAACAATGATGAATTCTATTACCTCATTGGTCAGTTTCTCATTGGTCTTCATTGCAGTTAGCCAGAAGTCTGGAACCAATACCCCTGATAATACAGAACCAGAATAATATTAAACATCAATGTCATTTATTAGTATGTGTAGAAAAGTGCATAAGAGTTACCTTTAGTATGAGCAACGGTTTCGCCACTCTTCGATACAAATGTAGGTGCTCCCTTAACCCCGGCTATGCCATTGACAATGGCATACCTCTGTAGCAACCGTCAAAGAATTGAATGAGAGCAAAAATTATTTGCCAGTCCTTTTGTATTATTGAATATAGAATCCCTTTTACTTTTTCGGAAAGTTAAGGAAGCAAACTAGACCATTAAATTATAACATATAACACGTGTTATTAGCTTATAGATTAATTTATTAATAGAATAAATTAATTTTGAGTGATAATTATAGACATTTTAAAATGATTAATTTTGCGTCCTTAATTTTTCCAAATTAGTCAAAGTGATTTTATAATTAAGACCCAATAGAGTAAAACTGTAAAACAAAGCATACATAGATTACTATGCCAATAAATCAAAAGTAGAACATACAATTACAAAATCTATTAGAGAAAAGATATCACAAAAGCTAGAAGCTTTCTGGTAAATAAACTGATTTAGAATTAATATTCTATAATGAAATGAAAATAAAAGGAAAGAGAGGAAATACAAGTAATCAAGGAGAAAGATACCAAGAGGCAAGAGCAATCAAGAAGAAGAACAGAGAAACTGCGAGTCTAGAGAGAGAATAGGAATCAACCCATATTTCACTAACCATGCACTATTCACAATACATATACACTGAAAATACAATTGGCAGTCAATATTTATAAACTATACCCTACGGTACACCTCCTAATTCTAACAGCTATATTATAATCAATTCTCAATTACTACTTCTATTTTTAAATATAAGATCACTTTCAAATTTCAATTCATTCCTAAATATAAGCAAATTTCTAATTTTTGTCAACTTTTTCCCAAATAAAACTTAATAATGCTTATCGATCTACAATAAACAAGCAAGAGAGTGAAAGTGGGAGTGAAAATTAAGGTATATGGTTAGGGTAGATTAGTAATATTATGTGTTAATAATTACCTTAAATAACATCTATAATCTATTCTAATTAGGAAATTGATCTTATATTTAGGAACAATAGAGGGAGTAATTAACTAACCCTTCTTATTATCATCATCATTATCTACCACCACCACTAGGACTACTAACACAACTACAACCACTAATACTAGTGACTGAAAGATTAATAAATTGATACATATTAAAATACTAAAGGCACTTTAGTAATTGTAAATGCCACATGTTAGGTTGTTATTAAGAGTAGTAGTTAGTTACAAGTTTAGTAGTTAGTTACACTTGATGATGTCAGCATGTACATGAATATAAATAATGTAACCCATCTTATTATGAGGTGTGAATAAAATTGTTCTTGTTCTTTTATCTCTTTTCTCTCTTTTCTTTGTTCCCTAGTAACATAAATGTACAAACCTTTGAGTAAAAAGGTTGATAAAGCCGCTGGTATCTAGCTTCCAATGCTGCTCTTTCCTTAGCTTCTAATGCAGCACTCTCCTCCAAAAACCTTGCTTCCAGATCATCATGCTGCCTCTGCGAGATAAAAATGGAAAAAAGAACTTTCATTTGAGTCCCAAACCAATGAAAAAGTGACACTTCTTTGAAAGAAACCAGATTAAATAGACTCTATCAGGAGCATACACCCATTACAACAAAAACAGAGACTACATGCTAATTCACTGCATTTGCTAGAAGCAATAAAACCACATTGATAGAGACAAGAGACTTAAAGGAATTAAAACAATCTCAAGCATTTCTTGTAACACAAGAAATATATAAAGGCTGCTATTAACTAAATAGATAAAGGGTGGTTAGAATGGTGGGTCACACCTCAACACGTGGACTCTCTAAAGGTGGGACCCGCCACCCTCTTCTTCTATAAAATCATACCTGCATACGTCTGAGATCCTCCAGGAGTTCCTTGGCAATAAAGCTTGGATTGTCAATGATATCATCATACTTTGTAACCAAAGAATTAATTTTTTCCTGCTTAAACATAGATATCTCACCGGTTAGCCAAAAAAAGTGTACAATAAGATCTCATAATTAGTACATCTTCATCTTGAGAGCAAAACCTTGGTATTGAAAATAACAACATTTTGAGAATTTCGCTAAGCATTTTGAAAATAATATATTTTTCTTCCCAATATAATGAAGAAAACCAAGAAAAAAGCCACCAAAGGATTCCAAGAACCTAGTAAAGTTAATGTGTTGAGGTTTTACGGATCAAGAAAAAAACCCTTGGTCAAATCTCACCTTTTCTGGCAAAAGAAAAGAACAAGAATATCAATGATAGAGGCATAACTTACCTTCATGGCAATGTCAATAGGATCCTTGGATTATTCCCATTGATATCATGTTGAAATTTAGGCTCTTAAGCCATATGTTATGAGTCTTGTCATTCCACCACAAAAGTTTAAGCCAATGTGGTGGAGACTCATACATACATACATACATACATACATACATACATACATACATACATACATACATACATACATATATATATATATATATATATATATATATATATATACTTGAGTACAAATCCATTCTTGTCGATGTGGGACTTTGCTTACTCATAATAAGTGAGACGCTGACATATTTGATACAAATGATAATAGTGTTAGGGTAAAGTCCCACATTATCTAGGAAGGAAACTGTAAGACACCATATAAAGGATTGATACATCCTCTCTTGACATGGAAAATAATATAACTTTCAAACTGTAACACCCAAATTTTAAAAATAGAATAAATAAGACAATATTTAGAATCTTGATGTATTATTTAGTATTTAAAAATTTTAGGAAAAAATTTGGGAGCTAAAACATAGCTAGAGAAATTCTTGAGACTATATTATTATGGAGTACTCCTTGGCTAGGCGGCTAGCTACCCCTTAGCCAGAGACTAATTCATAAATCCTGCAGGTAACAGACCACTACTAAATATATAATGAAAATATTGTTATTAGTAGTGGGTGAGACTCATCATTCTGAAAGACTCATCATTGCTATACAGGTTTATGGTTTATCATTTTGTTTATATATATAAATTGACACATGAGGAGATATATATAAAATAGATATGATATAAACTACATTGATTGCTGTTGTTTTTATATTGTTGGAGCTAGCGAGAAGGAGGAGATAAGATGTGATTTTTAGATGCATATGATGAGATGTGAGCCACTATAAATAGATGCTTCAATATTTTGAAGTCATTTTTGTTTAGATAGGTGTATGTCTGTAATTAAAGAAAGTGAGAAATTCTCTTTAATAATTTATTTAAGTATAGAAATAGAAAAGTGATGTGTATCGTTAAAAAGATGGTCATGAACCGGAATAAATTTAATGTTTTAATTTGGATGGTAGTGAAAATATTTTGAAAAGAAAACTTTTTGAATTATTGGTGTTTTTGGGTTTACTCACAGTTGAAAAAGTGTTTATAAATCAATTAAAATGATATAGTATAGTGGTAAAAAGCTAGGTGTTACAATTTGGTATCAGAGTAAGGATTCTGACATAGATTAGTTGGAATACCTTGCTCGTACATAGCAGATTTACAGATACCAATTGAAAACCATCAAAAGAAAGTAGGAACAATTATTAAAGTTATAGTTATGTAGATAAATAAATGTATAGATTAATAATAGGGGTTTCAGAAGATTGACATATATAATATGGACTTTTCTCAAGGATCTCGAATATAATTATGATTCGGACTTAATCATAGTTGAGACTTCATTTAAAATTTTATTAGTCAAGGGGCTTAGATAAAACTTTGAAAGTATAAGAGATAGTTAATTTAGATTGAAGTAGGGAATATTAAGATTATTTGTAGTGCTTTTGTTCTATTGTTGTATGAGTGTGAGATTTGCTTGCTATGTCTTGCTATTGTAGTTGCATTATTAAACCATGACTTTGTAAGCTGATATATGAAAAGTTCGTTGTGAAGATGCATGATATTATTGAATTGCTGTCTTTGTATTGATTTGTTGGCTATGATTCAATATATTTTGTTGAATATTGTGAATTAAATATTATGTCCACTGTTTATTAGGATGTTTAAAATGACAGTTTATAGCAAGAGCTTTCATTGCAAGGAAATTTTTTTTTGAATACATAGTACAAAAATTTTTGATACTTTTAATTTTTTTTTTAATTAAAAGTAAAATAAAATAAAACTAAAGTTTAACTATATATGTCCTGCACGGCAAAGTCTTTTGATTTTGAGGACGAAATTATGTTTAGGGGTGAGAATTGTAACACCCCAAATTTTAAAAATAGAATAAATAAGGCAATATTTATAATCTTGATGTATTATTTAGTATTTAAAAAATTTTAGGAATAAATTTGGGCTAAAACATACCTAGAGAAATCCATGAGACTATATTATTCTAGAGTACTCCTTAGTTAGGCGGCTAGCTACCCTTAAGTCAGAGACTAATTCGTAAATCCTTCAGGTAGGTAACAGACCACTATTATATAACGAATATATTGTTATTAGTAGTGGGTGAGACTCATTATTCAGAAGGATAATATCATTGCTATACAGTTTTATGGTTTATCATTTTGTTTATATATATTAATTGACACGTGAGGAGATATATATAAAATAGATGTGATATAACCGACATTGTATGCTACTGTTTTTAGGTTGTGGGAGCTGGTAAGAAGGATGATATAAGGTGGAATTTTTAGATGCATAAGAGTGATGGTTAGATGTGAGTCACTATAAATAGATGCTTTAATATTTGTACGTCATTTTTGTTTCGATAGGTGTATGTTTGTAATTAAAGAAAATGAGGAATTCTCTTGATAGTTATAGATATTTAAGAATTTGTATAAGTATAGAAATAGAAAAAGGATATGTATCATTAGAAAGATGGTATGGAAAAGAAAAAGGATGTGTATGATTTTGAAAAGAAAAGTTTTGAATTATTGTTGTTTTTGGTAAGAATTTGTATCATTAGAAAGGATATGTATCATTAGAAAGATGGTACGGAAAAGAAAAAGGATGTGTATCATTTTGAAAAGAAAAGATGGTAAGAATTTGTATAAGTATAGAAATAGAAAAAGGATATGTATCATTAGAAAGATGGTACGGAAAAGTTTACTCACACTTGAGAAGTGTTTATAAATCAATTAAAATGATATAGTGTGGTAAAAAGTTAGGTGTTACACAAACTCTAAGGTTTTTTTAACTTTCAACCACTTAACCGATTGTACAAATCATGGGGCAAAAACTTTAATTCTATTTTTAATCATATTGTTGTTTCTTTCTACTACTCTAGTTGCTAATCAATTGGAAATGGAATTATAATAATTCAGGTAACGTCCATCCAATGCCAATGGTACCTTCTTTTCTTAAGACTCATGGTCCTTCGTCTCTTGATTCTTTCAAAAGAAAAATTCGTTCCACAAAACCACGATTCAAATGGACAAATGAATATTGTAAGAAATTTGATGATGCTGTGAAAAAACTTGGCATTCAAGGTACGCTCACTTCTATGTTATTCTCATTTCAATTATATTATTATATCCAAATTCTTGATCAAAAAGTATACCAGTCTTAAGTTTTATATTTCATAGTCTTTTTTAATTCTTTTTCTCTGATGCAAAGCCAAAAAAAATTCTTAAAATCTTGAACGACATACCTTCTCTGACCAGGGATCATATTTCTAGTCACTTGCAGGTTGGTCATTCTCATCATCATTATTAAATGCTTTATATGTCTTTATTTGCCAAACGTGGTTTCTTCTCTATGTTTTGCACTTACAGAAATATATGAAGAAGAGAAAGGTGATAGACTCTTTTCAACACATTTCATATGATCAACAGCTTTCATATGGTCAAGTAGAAACTAGGTGTGGAGGATATGACAATAAAAATTATAACAATGAGCCCAATATTTATTCACAACCAGCATTAGTTTCTCAGCATCAAGTGTCCATACCTCATCCTCTTCATCAGAGCCCTTATAATCCCTCTCATCATGAGGCAGCCGATGCCCAGATATCATTCAAAATGCAACCCCTATATCATTGTATAATCGGTTATGTACTTCAACATTAACAAAAGGACGTTTTCAAACCTTTAAGCTCTAACCAAACCTTTCTTTTTTTGCAATCTTTCTTCATATGTTCTTTCTTGTTACAAAAGAAACACTTGACATCCTTTTTTATTGTTGGATTTAGCACAGGCAATATTGTTGTCTTACTTTTTTACAAAGGCTCAATTTTTCTTAATTTATTTTTATAATTCTAGTATAATGACAGTTCTTAGGTTTATGTTTAATTTTATGTTTATTCTTATTCATTTATATTGAATAGAAAATTAGAATTGGTTTTATTTAAAATAATTGTTGTTTTATGTTTATGCTTATTCCTATACATTATGTTTATGTATTATGTTTTGATTTATATTTATACTTGTTCAAAATTGCCACTCATTTCGTTTGATTTAACATTATTTCTTGTTCAGTTTGATATTAGTTGATAAATTTCTTATTCAATTTGATTACGATAACATATAAGCTTTGCATCCATACCTTACATATATTACAACAACAAAGTTTTTATTCCAACTAGATAAGGTCAATTACATGGATAGACCTTATATACATTAGGTAAAGAATATAGACCTTATACACTCGCTTATTTTGTGATCTAATGTATTCTATTTTTAAGGTGCGACCAATTAACCGATTATATAAATCAATTGGTATATAAGATGCAAACAACTCAACAAAACTTATCCTTTAGAATGGTACGACCAATTAACCGATTATATAAATCATGGTATTCTATTTTTAATCTTATTGTTGTTTCTCATTGCTACTCTAGTTTCTAATCAATTGGTAATGAAATTATAATCATTCAGGTGACGTCCATCCAATGTCAATGGTACCTTCTCTTCAAGGGGATGCCCAGACCGCATCCATAGCGCAACCCAATGATCACCATGAGCTTATGCAACTACCAGATGAAGGAGCCTTATTGTTTGGTTTGAGTATTATAAAACATGGAAAATAACATAACTTTCAAACTCCCATTCACTCGGTGTTAAATTTTATAAATCACAGGCAAATACTTCTATTTTACTTTTAATCAAAATATTGTTTCTCATTCCTATAATTTCTAATCATTTCTTAATGGAATTATAGTAATTCAGATGAAGCCTATACAATGCGGCTAATTGCACCTTCATTTCCTCAAGGGGAAGCCAGATGATCTTTCACTTTTTGGAGACGTGGAAAGAGTGTTGAGGTTGAGCTCAGAAGGAAGGTGGAAGAGTTAGTTTGTAGGAGATGTTTTTTGAATGCTACCGTAGAACATTCAATTTGTTTTTAGACTTTGGTTTGTGTTTTATATAATTTCAACTATTTGTTGTGCATTTTTTTATGATAATGTCATTTGTAGGTACAATTGCTGATGCTTATTCATATTATCTTTACCAATATATATTATCTTCAATATTTTAGTTTATCTTGATCAAAAGTGTTCTACGGTTTCAATTAAAAATGGATCGGTTGTTTCTAATTAATCCAAAAAAAAAATGCTCTACATTTTCAATTAAAAAAACACTTTTACATGTGTTATTAGTAAGTAGCACAGAGTGAAAATCCCCTAACTAAAGTCTGTTATGTTGAATGCTACAAAAAAGTCTGTTATTTTATAGTGATGTGAAAGGTAGACCTAAATGTCTATTATTAGAAACTATTGCCTTACAAAGTTCAATGATCAATCCAAGTAGCATCAATTACAGAACCACAAAATTCAAGAGTATGATAGGATAGAAACTTTGTGAAATCATGAAGAACTCAAGGCTTCTTCACATTGGAAAAGAAATTGGGAACTAGCTACTCATTATTGAAGTTTTCCATTGCCACTATCAAGAATCAAATTGTCCATTAATGTTGAGGGTGTGAATTTGGAGAAAATGGTGAAGAGAAGTGGTCTCAGGTGAAGAAATGTGAGCAAAAAGGATGGGTTAAAAAATGGAAGTGAAGGGATTTAAGAATCGAAGTGCTGGTGGTTATTTCTCAAAATCCTCCCTTCATTTTAAGAGAGAGTATATATCTTTTCAATCTCCAGATCCTCCCTTCTTTTTAATCAGTTTCCACGCCCCAAAATTCTGTTGTAGCCGAATCTTTTTTTAGTTGTAACAGAATCTTCGTTAGTTGTAACCGAGTCTCGCCTCTAAAACTGTTCGTAGCCTCCCCCTTCTTTAATTGCCAAATTTGCCCCTTTCTTTAATTGCCAAATTTCAATTCAGTCCCTTGCTCCATTTTTTATAAAAACATAGCAAACAAAACCAAATGGCGAATCTGGACTTTACACATTTAACAAATAAGAAACACATTAAATTCTCCATTTTGTCAACTAAGTGCACATTCTAATTAATTCACAATAAAGCTCAATTTTGACCAAATAAATCACTAATTAAAAATCAAAATGCACAATTAAGTAGTTCAATTTGTGAATTATCACTATAATAAGCCTAATTTTTTCTAGCATATTAATAGCAAAAAAATCGGGCTAATATGTAAACTTATTGTTATGCCTATTTAGGTAAACACACATACATTTTTTTTAAGGTCTAGCCTTTTTTCATTGCGTTGTAGTTTCTATTATAAAATAAATTATAACATCACAAACTTCTCTTTCATTTATCTATAAACTACGCATCCTTTTACTCCCTTCCAAATACATTTGATATCGATGCATTGCTAACTCGCTACTCATCTATAACTTGTATGATTTTCTAATGGGTTATGGGTCAAATCTAGCACTCTACTATTGTCAAAAGTACACCCAACATAAACAAGAATTCGATGGCTCAAATGTAGCACACATCTATTCGAAAATGCTCAAATCTAGCATTTCCGTCAATTGTAATGGGTTTGACCGTTAAGTTTGACCCGGTCATGCCACGTCACTTGTCACATCACCTAGTTAGGTCACGTCACCTGACACGTCACCTGCCACATCACCCAATCATGGATAGTAAGTGGGCCCTTTGGGTGACGTGACAGGTGACGTGGCCTAACTGGGTGACATGACATTTGCCATGGCACGGTCGGGTAAAACTTAACGGTCAAACCCACTAAAATTATGGAAATGCTATATTTGAGTCATTTTCGAATAAATGTGTGTTACATTTGAGCCATCAAATTCTTGTTTATGTTGGGTAAATTTTTGGCAATAGTAGAGTGCTAGATTTGACCTTAACCCTTTTCTCATTCATATATAATACTTGTTGGACTTGCAAGTTTGTTTGAGTTGTGCATGTATAAAATGTTATAAGCTTAAGAAGAAGAATTGATCATATAGTTTCTACACTGGATGTAATAAAAAAATATAGTTTTATAGCTATAAGATCTTTCTGAAAGATGAATATAAGTTATTATAGGCTAATAGGATAATGTATGAAATTAGAAGTAAAGACTTTAAGCCTACTGAAAAGTCTATATTTTGACTAGACTTTTAAATATGATTTAAAGCCTTTTGAAGGTTTCACATGTAGGCTTAACAAACTTCAATGCTATTCAAAATAAGCATAAACATATTTTGAGTCTTTATATTTATGTAAATAATTCATTTAGTTCATTGATTTAGTTCTATATAAGGCAATGACCCTATTTTACTCTTCAATAATCACCCAGGACCATTGGCACCCTAAATTAACACATGGTACAAACTAAGGCATGCATTCCAGCCTTTTGACCTACTTTATCCATTAAACCTTGAATTACATATGAAAAGTAGATAATTTAATACTCCCTCCGTTCCTAAATGTAAGATCACTTTCCATAATTTGGGGAGATTAAGGAAGGTGGTCAAATTACCTGATGTTCCAAAAATACCCTTCAATTAAATTGAAAACACAAATATACCCCTTCATGCTTCCAACTCAACCCCACAACTCAATTGTAAAAGGAGTATGGGGGTATTTTGGGTAAAACTTGGGAAAAAAGAGAAAGTGTTCTTACATTTAGGAACTTATCCATATCCCCAAAGTGATCTTACATTTAGGAACGGAGGGAGTACAACAAAAATAAAATTTTAACTTATTATGTGGTGTTAGCTATATGGATCATACGACGTCATTGTGCTATAACAGTAACCAACTCTTTAGTTATATCATTCACCAATAATATATCTCGTTGTATAAGTTCATTGAGTGTTTGTCTTGATCTCTCCTCCCTCTTTTAATTTGACTTCAACTTAGTTGGACAACCCTCCTTACTAGCACCCCTATTAGCTTTCTTTGGACATGACCAAACTATCTCAAATGATATTCCACAAATTTCTCAATAATCAGAGTCACTCCAAACCGTTCTTGTATGTGATCATTCTGAATCTTATCATTTCTTGTATGATCACACATTCATCTCAACATCACCTACCCGCATTTTATGCTTAGGTTTTCCCTTCATAGCCCAACATTTACTACCATAATACCGTTGGTCTTATAGCAATGCAATAAAACTTTCCTTTTACCTTATATAATACTTTCTTATCATAAAGAACCAAGTAGTTTTTCTCTACTTACACCATCCAACTTTTGTATGTATGGGGTAATTTTGTCTCATACTACATTGCTTTCATCTATTGACATGTTCAATGCAATCCAATCAAACAAATGCATCATATTTCCTTCTTGATAAGACAAACAGATTCCAATCATCATTGCATTATGTTTCATTATATTCCATATGATTATTACACCCACTACAAAAAAAACGGGTCATTCCGGCGCAACCTTACCGACGTTTTGGTCCAAAACACCTATATGAGACGCATACCGGCGTTTTTACCCAAAGCGCCTATATGAAAACGCCAATAAATTTGGCGCGCGCTTCCCTCCTTTTTTCCCGCGTTTCCATATCGGCATTTTTGGTATAACAAACGCCGGTATGGTTTTTAAATTTAAAAAAGAGAGGCTGACAGTTTTTTTTTATTTTTTATTCAGAAAACCGCATATAGGCGTTTTCAAAACGCCTATCTGCGATTAAATATTATTTTAATCGCACATAGGCGTTTTGAGAAACGCCTATGTGCATAACGTGCATTTAATATGCACTTTATGCGCATATCAGCGTTTTGAAAAACGCCTATCTGCGCATTAAGTGTATATTAAATGCACTAAATGCATATAGGCGTTTCCTCAAAACGCCTGTATGCGATTAAATAAATATTTAAGCGCATACAGGCGTTTTGAGGAAACGCCTATATGCATTATTTACATTAAAATAATGCATATAGGCGTTTCCGCCAAACGCCTATATGCATTATTTTAATGTAAATAATGCATATAGGCGTTTGGCAAAACGCCTATATGCATTATTTAATATTAAAATGCATATGGGCGTTTTCCAAACGCCGGTACGCACCTCCGTTCCCTATAAATAGTACCTCCCTCCTTCCGCAAAGTTGCTCATTTTCTCGTTTTCTTCTATTTTTCTTCTCTTCGTCTCTCATTAAATGTTGCTGTTGCTTTGTTTTTTTGGCTAGTTTTGCTGATGTTTTTTATTTCGTGTTTTTTGGTGATATTTGATTTTATAATGTTGATATGATCTTATTGCTTTTCTTTTACATATTGCTTGTTGTTTTGATTTTATATATTTGGGTATCATGTTTTATGAATTACTCTTGTTATTGCTTATGTTTATATATATTATTCTTTATGTGTATGTAACTTTGGGATTAACATATTATTCCTTATGTTTTTGAACATTTTCTTCCTGGTTCTAAACAATCAGGAAGAAAAATGTTTTTTATTTTTTTTTTGGAAAACACATACCGGCGTTTTGCAAAACGCCGGTATGAAATATTATTATTTAATACCGCACATAGGCGTTTTATAAAACGCCTATGTGCATAAATAAAAAAATATTATTTCCGCATACCGACGTTTTGCCTCTCGTCTAGGCGTTTTTCAAAACGCCTAAATGCCGCATTCCCACGGCAAATATTTAGGCGTTTTGCCAAAACGCCGTAGCGCTATTCCGCCGGAAAATTCCGCCGATTCGAGGCCCTATAAAACGCCGATATGAGCCCCGTTTTTTGTAGTGACCAAACTGACACTTAAAGAAATATGAGGAGAAGTAGAAGAAGAATGGAGGGGATTCATCAATCATGCTCATGAAATACAAAACTTGATGGCATCATCCTCATCATTAGTTTTCAGTGTAGATATGCTGTAATCTAAAGAAAAGCGCCCTAGAGAAAGGGACAAGGAAATTTCAAAGAAATAATATCAATTAAAGACATTTTTTCTGAGAAAGTAATTAGGAGTGGAAAACTGAGAAGGTTCACTGTTGGAGCTTTACTTATGACAAGGAGTAGTCACTCATTGGCTGAAATTTGCAATTTGGCTTTCAATGCTTCAATGACAGCAGAAAATTCTTGATCCCCAAGGCCATATGATTTTGCAACTTTATATAACTCATTGGCTGCTGCAGCAATTGGGACTAATTTACAATTGAGGTAAAATTACAAGAGGAAAATATTAATTTTCCCAAACTTGAACATCAATTGAAACAGTGTGTAATATCCCTAAATTACTAATATATGCTAATGAATATTTTATTTATTCGATGTGGATTTCAATCAAACTTGAGCCTTTAGATAAGTGGAAAATGAGAGTGATTATTTCATCCGGGTTCGAATCTACATAGGGCCAATGAGGTTTTATTTATCATTTTTCTAAAGAAAAGGAAATTACCAAGCTGTCCCTGAAAAAAAATAATAGAGAGACGAAAGAAGCAAGTAAAGGCAGGGAGGGTCCAGAATTTTTTTTCATTGTCTGATGCCTTTCATCGTGAGAAAAGAAAGAAGGTTCAAGAAGCTTGAGAGCCCTAGATGATTCGACTTTCACCACATCTTTTGGGCATCTTTTTGACTTTGTAGGCTTTAGATTATAGCATTTCTATTATTTTTCTTCCTATTCAGCAACGTGGATGCTAAAGATTGTAGGTAAGATGGTTTTATCAATTCCTTGACTTCACATATTTCATGTGTTTATTTTGATGTGGGGATTTTTAGGAAAATGTATGTGTTCTTTTTTTTCTCTATTTGTCAAATTGATGTCGGGACATGAATGATTTTCATATTAATATAAGAGATTCTGCGAATATATGTGCGTGTGTGTATATGATTGAAACTTGGGGATTTTGACATGAAAAATGTTTGGTAAAAGGTCTGAGAGAAATTGGAAATTTGTAGTAGCATACTTGAAAGACTTGAATGAAGGCTGGACCATATTGGCAAGAAATGGGCAGTGGAAAGAATTAGTAGTGTTATTGATTTTGGAGTGCACCCAAGGTATTTGATAAAATGTCTAAAAGAAGTATTTGTTTGAAAACTTGGAATTTTGCTTGGTGACTAAAGTTGATGCTATAAGAATGATGAAGTGGATTGTCTATTGTCATATGTTATCAAGTAAGATTGAAAAAGAGGTGTTTTTGCGCGAATAATTATATGTTTTTGTGATTGTTTTGGATTTTAGGAGCGGGGAATGCGAATGATCTACAGGTTGATAATTTAGGGCCGAAATAGAGATTTTCTCTCAGGTGAGTGAATAGCGTCTCATTTGTGATTTACTACTAAAAGCATTTTCATTAAACTATAAATTTTATATTATTATTTAAGTATGATCATTTGAAATTATATTATTATTTGGGATTGGATATGAATTAATAGTTTACCTTATCATGAATGTGTTATGTCATAACTTACTAGTAAATGGTATTTTGTGTATATCATTGATATGGAAATTTCAACCTATTTTTGGCCAAGTTATTGAAGGAGTTTTATACTGGAATTATAGTTACTTGAGTAAATTTATATGGAAAGGCCTTCATGCAGGGGTTTTGTTTTCTAAAATATTTTTATTACTACACTTTGGCACATGGAGATTTGTTCATTGAGTGATTTAAAGCTGACCCCTGCATGCTTGAGAACTGTTTTGAGGGGACTTGATACAGAACACCGGTTGCTAACAGCGGTACTGTTAGCCCTTGACGCGTCATGGTTAACCTCGAGCTCGCTTGATATTTGTGGGTATCGTCTCACGCTTGATAATCGTGAGATTTGTTCTCAAGCTTGTTATTCGTGGGTCTAGTATCTGCGCTTGTTTCGTGGCCTTGTGCTGCGCTTGTTTCGTGGCTTTGCCACGCTTGGTTATTTACCCTCGTGGACTGTGTGTCCACGCTTGTGATTTTGTTCTGTGGAAAGTCCTATAAAAGTATAAGTTTTTAGAACTCATTTTCAATGGATAATATGATGACATTTATTTGACTTGAACAGATTTATTTATGTATTACTTATTTATTTTATGTTTATCATTAGCATTTTATTTATTGTTGATAAATGGGACGTTATTCACCGGTAAATGTTGCGGTTTCAGATAGTAGAGCTGACCCTGTACCTCCAACTGAGCAGTGAGGAGCCTCTCTTTTGATTCAAGCTTACTAACTGCTTGTGAAGACTTCCATATGTAAATATATATTTTGATTAAATCTTTAGTATTTAGAAGCTCCACGTAGCTTAGGGATAAGATCCTTACTTTTGTTGTAAGTAATCTAATTGTATATTCTGGGAGTAGAACTCCAACTAATATTTTGTAATGACAGGTCTTTGTAGAATGTTCGGGATGTCCATCTTATAGGGGAGACTATGCCGAAATTTCTACAAAAGATTTAATATTTTAGCTAGATGAAAGATATGAGTTAAAAGTAGTTAGGTGTGATTTATAGTTTCAGACTTTAAATTGTGATTTTCTTTTGTTTTACGTATTAATAGGTCTTTAGATTTTTAGGGCGTGACACAGTGACACAATGTTAGAGAATCAATGACATTCTTCCTAGCAGGTCAATAAATCTCGAAGAGTAAGCCGGTAAACTTACATGCTAATCTTAGTTAAATTGCCTGATTGTACTCTAATTTCAAAAGCATAAGTTTTGGGATACCTTTTGTTGATGCTTTAGGGGGAATGCAGTTGGATAAAGAGACTGAATCATGGAAGGCCCCTTTGTTGAGTACATTGGTGCATTAATGGCACCCTGAGAAACAACCTGCAACATCACCATTCATGAATCTGACACAGAATGCATACAATTTAGTGCATACAAAATGAATGCTTTTTTTCAATGACTGACAATACAAGGAGAAAAGACAGATCAAACTACCGGTGATTGCCCCACTCTCCTAAGCCCATTTTAAAAAAGATCTGAGACACATTTACCTTATAGTCTATTAGACTGATTCATTACATTATCCTATGAATTCAAGAAAATTTTCCATGGCAAATGTGACGTCACAAGATGCCGCTACTTCCTCAGGAGATGATTTATATATGCAGAAACAAATTCAATTGAAACATAATTAAGATAGACTTGGCATTGTCACCTCTATCCAATCTAAATTGTACGACAAAAAATCAATGTCAACACAAACATCTGGCTAGAACAATGACATAAACCAAACAAGAGCTTCCCTAAATACAGTGTGGATACGATACACATTCATTTCTAATGAATTAACAAAAAATCTTTCAATTGTTTTGCTAACATTATAAGTTGCAACTGCAAATGCTACTCTCAACCTCAATGCTATGGGATTATGAATTATTTCTTGTTCCAGGTATGCCATAACGAAGGCTTTCTGTGTTGCATTCCTTTTGTCTTTCATATCTGAGCTTGATGTCCCAGTTTTCTGGCCGATACTTCTCTTCTATTGGTTTGTTTTGTTCGTCCTCATAATGAAGCACCAAATTATGCACATGATTAAGTACAAATATGTCCAAATTAGCACATTAAGAAAATCAATTTGCCCACTACCTCAGCACGAAAATTGATTTGCCCTCCACCGTTCATCCTCTCAACCTTGTATTCGACAAAAAAATAGAAATCAAGAGGTATTAGTGCGATATTAGTGCGATATTAGGGCAATATTTATCTCAGCCATGTAATTGAGTTATCATATCTACAAAATGGATTAAAGTAATTCTTTATTAATGCAATGCACGAGAGGTTTTTCTCGTTATCTTACATTTACAAACAATTTGTCACATTTATAACATCACTTCTTTTGAGATTGAGATTGATTGGTAACTGTCATGTTGGACGAAGAGCCTGAACCCACTTCAATTGGAGTAGAATCAACAAGCACAGTTACTTCATTAGGTGGGGTCAACTTATGTGTCTCCTTTGATTTCCCCCATAAGAAGCAGTACAAGCCAACTATGACTAAAACCATTCCTACCAAGCTGCCAAAAAAATTCTTTATTAGACTTTCTGGAGACAATTTTAATAATACAATTAAGATAGTAAAATTGAAGAAACCCTTAAGAAAATACAAATATAGAAATAGCTAATGTTTATACATTCCAACTGTGAGCGGTTCACCAAGGAAAGCGGCTTCGACAAAGGCCACAATGATGAGGGACAATGGACTGAACATGGGAGGATAAGTAGGTCCCTTCATTGTGGCAATCCAAGATACTAAGTAATATGTGACAGCTGAACCAAATACCCCCTATATATTTTATGGAATAATCACTTGCGTTAGTTCTTAATGATCCAATGAGATTATCCGAAAAAGGATAGTTTATATAATTTGTAAATCAAATCTTATTTCATTTATAAGTTTAGTAATCTTACCGAGTATACCATAGTAAGCAACTCCATATTCCACTCTAGAGACCAAGAAGCTTTTCTGCTATCTATACATGGTCCTACTATCGCTGCTAGAATAGTAATCATGAGACATTGCATTGTTATTGCCCATAACTTTAGTGGTAAGGCTTTGAACAACTTCACCTGTTAGATTTAAGAAACATAATTGTCTAACCAGAATGAATATTTCCACATCATACACCAAGTCTTGTTAGAATTTATCTCATTAAAGTAGAAAGCTTACTTGGACAATGTACCATCCTGCGTATGAGAAGCAACATGCAACTAGAAAGAGAGTACCTCGCAACATATGAGGTTTGTGCAGCTTAGGTGAAACATTGTGATGAGTAGAATGATGACTGCCAATATAAAATTTATGTCCTTCGTAAAGACTAGTCATAAGCGCTCCTCCAACACAAACAATTATCCCAATTATCTTAGTTTTACCTGCCCAATTTCTTAGACCTAATTTCTCCATCCTGCAATCAACGTGAGTCAAATGATATAGTAATGATCAGGGGACAAATTAAGCTATATGTGAAGGTTGCTTTTCTGTGTGGATTTTACACACATACCTAAATATGATGGAGACTAGGAATGTCACTACGGGAACCAGGTTTAGGAAAGTAGCCGAATAAGTTGCTGAAGTGTCAGCCAAACCATAATAGAACACTCCCTGATTAGTTAGCCTAAAAAATGAAATAATGTTATTTCACAGCTAGAAACAATTATCATTGAAAAGAAAAATGTTTTTACATCATAAATGTAAAAGTTGTTAAAAGATGAAGACGGAAAATAAAAGGCCAATGAAGCTACTTTATGCCAAGGCTTGTCTTGAGTAACAAAATGTATTCATTAATATAACATAAGATAAATATAAAAGGATAAATTAAAGTCTTCTTATTTTTTGTATTAGGAAAACTATGATCATTTAAATTGTTTTTCTCACACTATCTTAATATCCAATACATAATAACCATGGTAGTAACGACAAAATTTTACATCTTTTCACATAAATAGTGAAAGGAGTATTTTCTATACTTTGATCAGAGCAGGCCGTCATCTTATATGGTGACTTTTGACTTTGTAGTGTTTTGTTGTATATTGAATATATAAGGCTTACAAAATGAGTGGACGGTGATTAAGAGAAGAAGACTGAACAAAAGCTTGATTGCTTACCCAATAACACCATTGATAAAAACCCAGAACCAGGCGGACCAGCTAAATGTGATAGTGTGGCCTCTGTAGTAATATGTAACAAATTAATATAGACACATATAAATACACACACACACAAACACCAAAAACAAGATATGAAAAAGGCATATACCTCTCAAAATATAAAGCCAAAGGGGCCATGCAAAGAGTTGCAAACACATGGCGGTAGAGAAGTAGTGCAAGGACGAAGGTTCCATTAACCAGAACGTACCTTGATAACAACTGCATTCCGGCCAATAGAACTCTCACGAATAACATACTTATCACAGCACGCCATGTCATGAAATATTCCAACATGCTTCTCATATTGTTTCTGTGACTCGTGTGAACACAAGACAAAAGATCAAGTGATTATCTTGTGGATATCATGATAAATTAGTTGATGTGGAGAAGAAGTTAACAAAAAGGATGATATGGTCTTGTCAGGTTTTTGGGTGGTGTATTTAGAAAGTTTTCATTTTCAATTACAACAAATAGGGGCATGGATTCTAGGCTGCCGTCTTTTTAGCTTAAACATTAGCTAAATTAAAACCAAACCAGGTGGAAGAAATTTTTCTTGTTCCTCAAAATAATCCCACCCAAGCCGAGATATATAACTTTCATAAATTAAGTCTTGTAAATAGAAAAGGTTAATAATGAGTATCGAATCTTACCTCTCAAGTTACTTCTCTAATTACTTCCCTCTCATATCTCGCGGTGAACGATGATATAGGAAGAAGACGATATGACGTAGGGATAAAAAAATCAGAATTCAAAATTAAAGAATAAATAAGTAGTCCCACATGCCATATACACAATTTTTTTGCATTAAAATTTTCATTTTTAGTGTTTGAATAAACTCTTCTTTTGCCAACAAGTTTGAAGAAACTCTTAACTGTTCCAAATTCTACTCCTAAAATATGACCTATTCCTCAAACTAAAATTAAACCACCATTGGAAGATGAGCAACAGCTCTCAAAAATGTTTGGACAATCTTTAAATCTGAAAAGGTTATGAATATGAAATCAAATCTAACCTCAATAGTTTGCTCAAGCTTCGTTAATGGCTTCCTTTGTTGACTGACGCACAGTGTGGTTGAAGAAGACTTAAGGAACAAATTAAAGATCAATATTTGTTAAAAGTTAAAATAATATTCTTTACCTATTTTAAGGTAGCGGTTCGGGGAACTTTTCTAAAGCGAAGTCATTTGCATATATCTACATTACATTTTGTAACTTGGTCAGCGATGATGTACATTAATGGAGGTAGTTTTAGATATTTTTTTTTTGTAGTTTGATTTACCAAATAAACTTGTATTCATGTTTTCTTTCCCATGCATACACGTGTTGGTCTTCATATATAAATAAAATTTACTTTTTTTAAAACTTAAAACACCCAACATATTTTTAATATAAACTTAGCAGTTTTTTTTTTACCATACAACGCGAGAGAAAGGAAAAAATGATGCGGCTAAATTTTCTGTTATAAAAAAAAGAGAGGAAAAAGATGCGGCTAAATTTTCTGCTATATCGTCTCATGGGCGACTGGGCAAGGCTTTTCTCCCAATCTGGGGCTTATTTTCTCCATCTTTATGTGGTCATTTTGTGGTGCGCGTGCTGTCGATGGCATATGTATTTTTTTTTTTTTTTGTCGGAATGGCATATGTATTTTAAACTAATATCAAAACTACGTGATGCTCTTAATATTATATTCTAAACAGTTTTGATAACATACACACTTTTTTTCCGATGAAATTTAATAAACTTAGCTAAAATTTATCTTTAACATTTCTTATATTTATTAAAATTATATGTTGAAAAAAAAATATTTGTTTTGTATCAAAAAAAAAATATTTGTTAAAATTATATAACTCTACTACAATTTTGTGAAATTAAACTTAAAAATATTTTTTTGTTACATTATTTATCCCTATTTACATTATTTAGACTATCCATATTTATAGTTACTCATTTACTATTTTACTCTTACGCAACTGATCAAAAAATTACTCTTACGCCTCGTTTGTTAGGAGGAAAGTGAAGTCTTAGAAGTGGAATTGAGGTGGGAATTGAAAATAATGTTGTTTGTTACAATGGATCTTACTTCTATGGAATTATCAATTCTCCAAAAATGGTGGAACTCACTTCCTTAATAAAAGCTGAGAATTCATTTGAGTTGTAAAGAAGTGAAAATATTTGGACAATTTTATCCCAAATAATTAATTTAATAGACATTCTTATCCAAAATTATATCCTAAAATTTCTCTTTTTTGACTACATTTTTGTAGTGATAAATATTATTTTAGTTAAGTAGAATCCAAAGTATTAAAATTTAAATATATTTAATATATATTAAAATATAATCTAGAAAATCTAGGATATGATATTTTTATATATTGTTTTAAATTAGGGTCAAAAAGTCTCTTTGATACATCTTCTATTTATTTTATTTATGTTTAATAATATTTATATTAATGAGCTCCACTATTATCTCCATTCTAACAAACAAACTTTAAATACCAATTCTACTTCCACTTCTATTTCCACCTACACTTCCATTGAAATCAGTTCCCTCCTAACAAACGGGGTGTTATTATCTCTCTTTTTCTTCAAAAATTTTTTTTAATTTACCAAATAAACTTGTATTCATGTTATTTCTTTCCCATAGCATTCTTAAAAATATTTACCCCATTTTAATTTCAATTTTCATCCAAAACAAGTAATACTTTTTTACTCGATTCAAATCTCTAAAATTTTACAATTTTTTATTTCAATTTTTAAATTTTTTTAATAATCAAAAAAACAAATTTTACAATTTCGTTATTTTATTTTCTTAACTGATGGTTGTATATTTTTATTTTTTATCAGAAATTGTTGTATATCATAATTACTTTCTCTATTTGGAGTACTTTGTAGATCAAATTTTTTTATCAAAACTTTGTAAATCAGATACTCCATTAAATATATGTTTTTTAACTGATTCCATTAAATGTATGTGAAACATTCTATTTAAATAAAATATATAATTGCCATTAACTATAATAATTTAATTTATTTTGAATAACTTAAACGAAAGAAACAATTGATCATGAATGATATATGAATGAAATAAATTTAAATTAAATATATTTGATGTATTTTTATAGATATAGAATAAAATTGGGATGTTGATAAGTGGGCTAATCAAAATGCAACAAGTGGACCAAATTAATGTCATGTTTGGTTAGATTTAATGACGGTAAAGAAGATTGCAATTGTAATAAAGATTGCATATTTTTTGGTAATGAGTTTTCATAGGTCCCCTATGAATCTTCACACCCTATCATCTATAACAAATGTTCATTTTACCCTTAATGAACTATGTGACAAGACACTTGCCCTCAATATTTATCCTTTGTCTCTTTCTCTCCCTCTCCCTCCCTCTCCCCCTCTCTCTTTCTCTCTCTCACCCTCTCTCCCTCTCTCTATCTTTCTCTCTCTATCTCTCTTTTTATCTCTCTCTATTCCTCTCTCTCCCTCTCCCTCTCTCTCTTTCTCTCTCCCCCTCTCCTTCTCTCTATCTTTCTCCCTCCCTCTTTCTCTCTCCCTATCTCTCTCTTTCTCTCTCGTCTCTCCCTCCCTCCCTCTCTCGTCTCTCCCTCCCTCTCCTGCAAATAACCAACCAAACATATTGATGGTAATCATTATTGCATTGCACCCTATTGCAACAAAGTTCATTGCATTACCAAGGGGTTGTGCAATTGAACCAAACGAGCCCTAAAATGTTACCACCACATTTAAGAATATATAATAGATTCAAAAAATACAAAAGCTCACTTTTCATAGGAAATTAGTTTTTCATAAAGAGATTTGAGGGATCGGTCAAAAAAATAGAGAGATTTAGGGGACGGTTGGAGACAACAACAATAACAACAACAAAGCCTCATCCCACATAAGTAGGGTCGGCTACATGGATCACACGACGCCATTTTGCACGATCACTAGATATTCCTGGTGATAAACCATTCACTAAAAGATCTCTTTGGATAACTACGTTAAGAGTTCTCTTTAGTCTCCCTCTCTTTCTTATATAGGGATTTCATATCATCTGATCAACTATTCTTACTGTCTCATCTAATTCTCTTCTTTGAACATGTCCAAACCACCTTAAACTATTTTCTACCATTTTCTCTGAAATTGGTGCTACCCCAACTTTTTCACGAATGTGATCATTACGAATCCTACCTTTTATTGTATACCCACTCATCCATCTCATCGTTCTCATCTCTGTCACATCCATCTTATGTTCTTATTGTCTTTTAATTGCTCAACATTCACTACCATATAACATTGTCAGTCTAGTAGCTGTTTGATAAAATTTTCCTTTTACTTTATCTTGAACCTTACGATCACATATAACCCTAGAAGCTTTTCTCCATTTAAACCAACCGGCCTGAATTCTATTATTAACATCTCCATCTACTTCACAATCTTCTTGTATAAATGATCCTAAATATTTAAACTTATCCACCTGTTGTATAACATGCTCTCCTAATGTAATTTCTATGTCCTCATGAGTTTGTTTATTGCCAAAACTACATTACATATATTTTGTCTTGCCCCTACTTATTCCAAAACCTTTCGACTCTAGAGTCATCCTCCATAACTCTAATTTCCAATTAATTTCATCTTTTGAATCCCCTAAAATGACTATATCATCCGCGAAAAGCATGCACTTAGGAATTTCTTCTTGTATACTTTCAGTTAAGGCATCCATAACAAGGTTGAACAAATACAGACTCAATGCCGAACCTTGATGCAATCCAATTCTTATTGGGAAATCAATTGTTTCTCCTGCAGGTGTTCTGACTCTAGTCATTACTCCTTTATACATATTTTGAATGGCTCTAATATACTCAACTTGTACTTCTCTTTCTTTTCTAAAACTTTTCAATGTAAATCTCTTGGCACCCTATCATATGTTTTTTCCAGATCAATAAAAATCATATGTAAATCCTTTCTTTTACTTCTATATCTTTCCATTAAACCTCTAATTAGATAGATTGCTTTTGTAGTTGACCTTCCCGGCATAAAACCAAATTGATTTTTCGATATGCTAGTCTCAGTTCGTAACCTACGCTCAATTACTTTTTCCCACAACTTCATTGTATGACTCATAAGTTTTATTCCTCTATAATTTGCACAATTTTGGATATCTCATTTATTCTTATAAATAGGAACTAATGTACTCTTCCTCCACTCATCTGGCATTTTCTTAGACCTTAGAATTTCATTAAATAGTTTAGTAAGCCACAACACTCCATTTTCTCCCAAACATTTTCATACTTCAATAGGAATACCATCGGGTCCAACAGCTTTTCCCCTTGTCATTTTCTTGAGAGCATCATCAACCTCACTCACTCTAATCTTAATATTACATGTAAAGTTGATATTCCTTTCACTAATCTCTAAATCATCTATATCGTAATTCAAAGTTTCCACTCTATCATTGAACAACATATAAAAGTAATTCTTCTATCTATCTCTAATATTATCATATTTAACCAATACATTGCCTTCTTCATCCTTAACACAGCTTACTTGATCCAAATCCCTTGATTTCCGCTCCTTTATCTTCGCTATTCGATAAATTCTTTGTTCCCAACCTTTGTCCCTCTTCTTTAGTTCTTCCTTCTCCTCTCACCTCAATAAGCCAGAGTGTAATATAATGATGATCCCAAAGAGTAATTGCATAATTATAATAAATCATTTGTAATTGTGGAGACCGATATAAACTATTGATCAGTCATTATATCCCACGAAACTGAATAGGTAATAAGTAGCAGACCATGAAAATTTAACAAGAGAAAAGCAAATGGACATTACTACTCCAGTATTTGAAAAGTGAGAACTGATATCTGATTTTGTTTTTTATCAAAAGATATCTGATTCGTGAGAAGAAATTTTTATCTGATTTATTTTTATTTTTATACATTTATCTGATTTATTTTATTCCTTATGGAATTATTTCATCCCAATTAATATAGAGAAAAATACGTCATAATTGCCATATATGTTGGTGTTAGTTTTATTTGGTCGGAAAGTTTTTAGAAGACTCATGAAGCTTTAACTATTATTCCAACTTCCAAGTTATTTAGAGATTTAGGGGGAAAAAAGATCGCAAAGTTGTTTTTGGATTTTATAAAAACGTCGATCATTTTATTTTGTCTGCGAGTGATACTGGGATTTTTTCATCTTCTAAATGACTTAAGTATAATTTTAATCTTTTAAATGACTTTAGCATAATTTTTAATTTAATCTTTTATGTTTTTATTAAAAATTAGCTATTTATATTTGAACACTCTTAGTATTTTTTGTTAACACCATTAATTTCATTTAATAGATAATGACATCTTAACAAATTTAAGCGGTGAGTTTATGATTAAATGTTGTTAAAATATACTTCAATAATTTTTTAGTGTAATTAACTTTATTTATTAAAACACAAATTGCGAGAAGAAGGTGAGTGTTAAGGTGGGCTTAGGGTGAGGTAGTAATTTGTGTTGTAGGATCGGGACAATTTTGTCTTTTTGCAAAATTTTAAAATGACAGGTAGGTGCCGTTTCCTTCATAGTTCTTTTGGAAGTTTAGGTTTCTCACTTGTCCTTTTAGGTATTGGGAGGGATTTATTTAGAATTTTCCCTGTTAACTAAAGATAATTAGGTCTAAGATAAAATATACTTTCAAACATAAAGGATACAATTTGAAACATAATGCAAACATAACGGAACAAAAGCACACTTTTGCCTATAAACATAAATTTGCTCCTTTATGTTTACCTTAAATTTTATTTTAATCCTTTAACTTTGAAAATATATTTTTAGTTCTTTTTTATTAACATAGGTAAGGGTGGGAATAGTATAAGCCAGTCAAGGACTGCACCATAAATGGTCTGACCTTAGTTGTTGAAAAAACGCCTAAGTCTTGCGTGTGACTTCTTAGAGACCATTTTTCAGGTCTAAGTTTGGTCCGTGGCCTAAACTGGTTTGACTAAATAACCTGTTAGAATACCTGATAAATTAAACATAGTACAATAAGAGGTTTAAAGATGTGAATAGTGTGTGACATCCTTTCAATGAATATATTTAGAAAATTAGAGGTAATATAAAACTTAGAATAGAGTATATAATTGTAATTTTATATTAAGAACTAGTAACAAATAACATTGGTTAAGTATAATAATATGATATCTTTTTACAAAATAATATTGAAATGCTAAATTTCATGTTACGTCACGAAATGTGGTATAACCTATTCCATATGTCTGAGACGGATTATTATTGACTGAAATTTCCATCACTAATTCTAGGAATTACCCTTTTCTTGTTCAGTCATGGATTATAAGTGATGGAATTCCCACTTCTTTTTAGTGGCAGAATTTCCGCCACAAATGCGACCCTAAATTTTTGAAGTATTTCTGTAATTTTTATTTATATCCCAATGTTTTTGTAAAAACTGGCTGCAATTATAATGGTTAAATTGTAGAAAATGGGATTAAACAAAGTTCAACCAATAATCATTATTGGACATTATATCATACCAAATATAGTTCTATATTGATAAACCATCAATGCATAATTCAACACCAAACAACAAAATAAAACAAAAAGATTAAGTTGAGAATTCATCAAACAAGCCACAGAAAACAATAAGTGACTATCAAAATAAATAGGTATAATAATAAAGTTATATCAACATCTCAGATCTGAACCCTACTACGGTAAACTGTAGCCTCTATAAAAACAGGTTGCTTTTTATTCTTCAAGCTGATTTGATTGCAGACTTGGAGAATTCACACTTTGACTTCTTGTTGTCTTTATTCTCATGTAAACTTCCTATTATAGAAAATAATTAATTAGAAAGTTCAAAATATAATAAGAAATAGATATAAAAAATGTTTAAAGCATAATAGATGGGATTTAAGAAGGTCTATATATAGTCGTCTTCGTCCCTCAACTATTTTCTTGTAGACGCTTATGATTGAAATAATATAACATTGAGTTTCTCCTTATTTATCTCACTTTTCTTCTGAATTATGTTTTCTATATTTCCCTCTTCTTTTATTTTCTCTCCCGTACTTCAAAATTTTCTCTTCTCTCTTTCTCTCTTTTTTTTATTTTACCTCTTTATCTCTCTAATTCTCATACGCCCTCTTTTATTCTCTTACCCTCCTGCATATCACTTGTATTAAAAATTGCCTAATAAAATTTCTCAATTTCTAAACCTTTTAATTTTAACAATCCCATGGTTCCCAATTCTTGTGACAAATATTACCACTTTGGTTTAGCTTTTGAAGTGAATAGACTCATTGTTTACTCATATTCTACCTATTCTAATTATAAATACATGTCGTATTTGTTTGGGTTAAAGTGCAAAAAATGGCCATGTAACTGTCATGAATGTGCAAAATTGACCATGTAAAATTTTTTGGAGCAAAATTGGCCATTTAATTTCAAAACTGGTGCAAAAACGGCCATCAGAGTTAATTTTTTTTGACTTTTTTACGCATCATCTTTTGCAGATTCATCTCTCACTAATACATGAAGAAGCTTATATATTTATTTGCCCCTTTTGTGATGATGATGTAATAGAGGATGATTAGTGAAAAAGTAAAAAAATATTAACTTTTATGAACATTTTTGTCCAAGTTTTGAAATTTGATGAGCAGATGTGACAGAGGATGATGAGTGAAAAAGTAAAATTAAAATTAAAATATTCGATGGTCAGTTTTACTCCAAAAAATATTTAAGCATCAACTTAAATCATGACAATTACATGATCATTTTTGTACCGTAGCCCTTTTGTTATTTAAGAAGACACGAGCTTTTCCCATTCCAAAGTTTTTAAGAAACTGAAAAATGGAGAGGAAAAGTTATTGGTCTTGTTATTCGACACCAAATGTAGAGGTTAAGCAAGAAGTGATTTCTTTGAAGTTTGTAGGGATTAAGAAAGAAAAATTAAATCATTTTAAGGTCGAAGAAGTTAAAAAACAAGCTAAATGAATCCTCTTAAGGTTGAAGAGGTGAAGAAAGTAGTGAGCCCTCAACCAAGGGTGAAGGTGAAGAAGGAAAAAGCCGGTGGGAAGACAACCTGTGTGGTGTTGGACGTGTCGCGCGCTTTGCTGGAAAATGAATAATATATCTCAATCACGTGTGGGTTGATGGTGGGATTTATGTAGTTTTCTTTATTGTTCGTGGTACATGTTTCTTAAGTCTCCTATTCAGGTTAATATGGGTTTTAATTATGTATGTTTAAGTAGTGTTCATGGATTAAATAAAGGGAAAAACTTACATCAAGTTACTTTCTCCAGGTTCTCAAGTTCTTTCAATATAGGTCATTAGATTGAATGGATGATTGTTATAAAAGGACATGTGGCACTCCCATATTAAAAGAACTTGAGAACCTGGAGAAATGAACTTGATCTAAGTAAGGTCCTTAAATAAATTCTACTTTTAATTAGTCTTTCCTTTCTCGTTTACCTTTACATGGTTGAACAGATATGTCAACCTTATACGGTTGAGTTAAATCTTGATTTGTAAAAACGTTACCGAAGCTTAGATTGAGACCGTTATTTATCTTTACTAACACATGTCACAAAGGGAAATTCAGTTATTTGACAAAACCTATATGCGTATGTAATTGAAGTGTTTTATTTTCCTGAGAAAAAAAAAGTGTTTTATTTTAAAATGAGCTCATAATTTTACCGAGAATCAATCAATATGGGTTTGATAAGAAAAAAAAATCAATATGGGTTTGCACTATTAAAAGTTGTTCCATAGTTTCTGCGGTTTTGATAATTTCATAAATGTGATTTTTTCAACGGGATACTTTCATTTAGTGGTGTGTTCTATTCCTTGTTTATTGCTTTATTTAGAGGCCAATAGAAGTCATTTTATTATCTCTCAAAGTTTGTACAATCAACCATACAAACTATCACACCAAGTCAAAAAAAAAAGTCATTTCTATTCAGTAAGTTATACATTTTTGGAGATTATAAAAACTAGCAACAAGTGTTTATATGAATAGTGATAGGAATATAGAGACATGATGGACATGAGTTTATATGATTCATCAATAGTTTTTGTATTTTATTAGACGTACCACTCTCATTGTAAAGCCAAGATAAACAAGTTACATTTCTTGTGAAAGCAAAGCTGGTTCTTGTGCACTTGCTTCCACTGTTATCCAATAGGTTATTTAATTTGCTTCCGGTTCGTTCCAATGATCAATTAATTGACTTATGTACGATACTTTAGGGGTTGAACCTTCTGTATTAGCCATTGACAAACTGAGATTACAAGATTAATATTAATTAATTAATTAAAATACAAAATGGGATTATTCGATATCCACTTTTTTCACATGAAATGTATTGTTGATGCTTATGATTTAAGTTGGTAGGGCTAGATTTCAAGTTAGGACACTAAGTATGTTAACGATATCAGTATATTTTGTTTGGATTAGTATATTTTGATCAGATGATTCAATTTCAAGATTATCAATAAATATTTGTGTTATTTAGTCCATTTAATATTCTAACGTTATTTTTATCAAAAAAAAATATTCTAACATTATAAGTATATTTTGATCAGATGATTCAATTTCAAGTTTATCAATAAATATTTGTGTTATTGATAAATATTTGTGGTAGTCCAATCTTGATTATCAATAAATATTTGTGTAATTCATTCCATTTGATACTCTAACGTTATCACGTTATCAATATATTTTGATCAGATGATTTAATTTCAAGATGAGGCATGCGTATTTCTGCGCTTAATTAAATCTTATATCTATAATTGGTTTTATATGAAATTTATATAATTAATGGTTCTTTGCATAGATGATAACTAGCAGTAACCCCCGCGGCCAGCGCGGGTAGTAAAAACAAAGGAAAAATGACTTCAGTCAAAAGGACATTATAAGGTGCATAAGAAACCTTTTTTTAGCTAGAAGGTGCATAAGATACTTGTAGTAAACTAATAACAACAATTACATTATGGTAACAAAAACACTGGTCAATTAAGGACATGTTGTTTAAAAAATCAAAGGATATAAACAAACACTAAAAATTAATTATATCCATATATAATAATGCATACCAATACGTAAGTATATCACTTTACGCGGTATGTTACACAAAAGACATACTGGTCTCAAGACTAACAAATTGTAAAGTTAACAAACATATATAGTTGATGTCGTTTAACTATCAATCAAGTAGGAATGTTTACAAATACTTCTTTGTAAATAACATTTTTGGTTGTTCCTTTTGTACCATCTTCATTTTCTGGCACATATATATCTTTAAGCCATACATACTTTTAACACAAGAAAAAAAACATATAATGGCCCATGTGTAAAGACTGCTTGCGGAAGATACACTCCAACCTTTTTCAAGGACTACCCTTGACTTTTATTGATAGTCATCACAAAATTTAAAGTTATTGGAAATTGACGACGTCGCATGTGAAGGGTCATTTACTCTCTGATGGGTTTAAAGTCATCCTATGTAAAAGTACCTTCTCTTTTGGGTGTGATCTATTTTCCGTAACAGTCTCTAAAACATTGTGACCCAATTTTGAAATAATCAAATGTGTACCATTGCACAAACCTTGAGATTGATCAATGTTCCGAATGATCAACGTGTATCAAATGACTTGAAAATTCATTTCGCTAATGTTTTTGGCTAGTTCAGCAACGTTAACAATAATGTAAACATTATTTAGTTGTAGCAGAACCTTCATTTACATTGTGTGACTCTTTTTCAATGACACGCAAGGGTAAACTATAATGTTGTGTTTGATCTAGTGTTTTTCGCTATTTTGATGTGCTTTAATTCAATATGTTTCAATGACGTGCTTTAATTCAAGGGTAAAATGAATATTACAAATCTTGACCCAACAACGTACAACGAATTACATACTTCACTTACCCTTTTCAGTTGACTTGCATAAAACATATTGAATCACCGGAAATGGAAGTGATCCACCAGGAACTACCTTATATGCCTCCAATGTACACTACAAAACAAATGCCTGCTAGTCACGTTTGAAAATGGTGAAATTTGTGAAGTATGTGGCGTAGGAAAGTATTTTGTGGCGTTGAAATCCATACGCCACAAATCGAGGCGTAACAAACTTGTGTCACGTATCATACGCCACATAATTTTAATGCAATAAAATCATGTCGCGCATAACCCATGCGCGACATAAGGTGCAGTGAAAATAAAAAAAAACTGCAGCTTGCCGAGGAAGCTTCTTCCTCGGCAAGCTGCAGGTTTTAAAAAAATAAAAAAATAGGAGATAATAATTAGAAAGAAGGAAAGAGAGTGTTTGAAGTAGAGGGAGTAGAGGGAAAAATAATTAAAAGCTAGTATTATAATGAAATAAAAGAATTTGAATTATAATAAATGAGAAAAAAAACAAAGTATTAACGAATGATAAAGTGTATACCTTAGATTGTGGAAGATTTTAAACAATGAGCCTGCAAAAAAAATTAAGTATAATTAGTTAAATGAGAAATTAAATATGAAGAATGGAAGTGAAGAGGAGGAAAATAATGGAGTAGAGAAAGAGGAGAAAAGAAAGTGGGGAGAGAGTAGGAAAAAATAGAGAGTGGGGAGGAGAAAATGTGAGAGAAGTGAAGTTTATATAGGGAGAAAGTGGGGGAGAGTGGAGGGAAAAAATTTAAATTTTTTACAGAAAGTGTGGAGGGTATGTGTGGCGCATGAATCCATACGCCACAAACATGTTTGGGGAAGTCATACATGTCCATGCGCCACAAAGAAAGCCCATGCGCCACAAAAAATTTAAATTTAAGTTTGTGTCACGTTTGTGTCACGTTTGTGTCAAGTTTGTGACGCACAAACATGTCCATGCGCCACAAAGAAAGTCCAATCCAATTTGTGTCACGTTTGGGGAAGTCATACGTGACAAACAAAGTTGATTTTGTCACTCTTGCCCCATGCGCCACATACCCCACGTGACTAGCTTACTCTTTTCTTGTAGTGGTAACATCATCATCACATGACCCTCTCAAGACAATTCATCAGTATATTTTCCTATTAATTTACAATATATAAGTCATAAATCATTACTCGAAAAAACTACATTAATCCAATGTAAATGACGCAGAGGCTTGCTTGGTGGAAGATTGGTCCTCCAACACCAATATAAGTTCTCTATAATTAATTGAGCCAGGTTTGAAAACCAAAGGATTTTCAAACTTAATAAAATTAAAAATTGAATGGTATGCCAAAACTTACAAAAAATAACTTTATATTAGCACCCAAATAAATAGGAAAGCAAAGACATAAGTGCAAGGAATAATGTATCATACCAAAAAGACCAACCGTCGGTGTAAGCAGCTACCACCTGAGGAATGGTAACAATATTAAAGCAGATACGTGGCAGCTGAAGGACCGACCTGTCGAGAATGCTATTCAACTTAAGCTTGAGAAAAAGGCTTGATCCATCGGAATCCGGTGTCCTACAAACAAAGAAATGACTGATACAAAGAGTTCGTTCTTCACCAAAATACGAACAAAACCTTGAAAGAACCCGATCATCATCAACCACCAACAAATGTCGCCAAAACTGAGCAGCGGAGAAACAAAAATAGATAACACACTCAAGCAAAAAATAGAGGAATGCAAATAAATCAACAAAAACACAGTAAAATAAAGAAGGGCAGAAATAATGTGCAAAAGAAACATACATTCTTATCAAAAACCACTTGCTACAGCTGTTCGGCCACCTGCACCAGACCAAGCTTGCCAAGACTTGCTTGAAAATAACCATCTCAATCTTCACATGCAAATAGTCAACACATACACCTTCCAATAGATCAAGTACTTAAACATGATTTTGGGACGATCAAGGTTGCATGCACATGCAGACCTCTTTCCATAGCAAATCAATTTCAGGAAAAATGGAAGTCGAAAGTAAAAAGGAGAGAAGAAGATGTATTTTGAAAACAGATCAACAGATCTTTAAATACTCCCTCCGGTCCTATTTATAAGTTGCCAAACGCCTCTAAATTTTGGTCTTTAATATAAGTCACCAACTTCCACTAACTAACTCATTTATTAAAATTTTCCCAATATACCCTTATCATTGGGAAATGAATATTGGAAGATGAGAAGAGAGAGAAGATGAAAATGACACTTGTACACTCATAGAGATAGAGGATTAATGAAGGGAGAGAAAAGATAGTGGGCCATAGTGATAAAAGGTGGGAGGGGCGAAAATGTAAAAGACAAAAAATAAGACCAATTTAATGATGCAACTTCCATTAACCTTCATTCTTTGGTATGTACAATTTAGGCGGTTGGTGACTTATAAATAGGACCGGAGGGAGTATATGGAAGGCAACTCTTTAAGTGTGAGTGAAACCAAAGGATTTCTAAATTACCCCCTGAATATATATATATATATATATATATATATATATATATATATATATATATATATATATATATATATATATATATATATATATATATATATATATATATATATACTGCACGAACTGACAAAGCAGACTTAATAGCAAGCTACCTATTATGTGCCATACAAGCAACATGTGCACCCATATTAAAAACAATGTAAAATCCACTATCACAATAACACTCAGGAACATTAATATTCATATTTTGTTAAGGTAAAATTAAATTGAACTAACACACTACCTAGTAATTATAACACAAACAAATATTTTCTTTATATAGATATATATTTTAATATATATATATATATATATATATATATATATATATATATATATATATATATGAGAGATAATTATCTAAAAGAATATTTATATGATAAATGTAAAAGGCATGGATAAATATAACGTATTAAAAAAATAAGAAAAAAATATTAAAATGTGATGAATTAGAAATAGCTCATAGATGGGATGTGATAAAAGGAAAATAAAAAGTAAACAAAGGAAGAGGGGAAAATTAAATATAGATACAAATTTAAAAGACGTCCAAAAGAAAAATTAGGAAAAAAATTCATACCAAAAATATATTTTAAAAAGGAAAAAATAATTAACTATGTAAATTAAAAGACATAAAAAATGTAAATATTATAATTTTGGAAGGATATACACACACACATGGACCCAACAATATAGGATATATACAAATATAAATATACATACTATTAATATTAATTATTATTATTATTAATTATTTTTTTGGTATCAATTATTAATTATTAATTAGTGTACACCAAAACAATGTGTGTGCGTGTGTCAAGACATAGATATATAAATATAAGCAGATTATTATTATTAATTATTAAATAGTTTACACTAAAACAGTGTGTGTCTATATATATGTGTGCGCGCGCAGATTATGGCCAGTCGTGCGCGCTAATTAAATTCATACCGGCAAAAATCAACAAATTCAACATGGTAAAACCACTGAAAAAAAATAAAAACAAATAATCAATACTGAATACATAATAGTATACTATTAATATTTTTACTACTTATTTACTTTGGACGAGCAATGCTACAACTAACACAACGTGTCCAGTGTGGGGCTAGAGCTGTCTACAGTGATTCAACACTTGCTACAGGAAAAACATGAAGAAAACGACAATGAGCACAAGCGTTTTGAGCAACATGGTGGAAGAGATTTATTGAATATATAATTGCAAAAACTCATTGATGAAATTTTTTATTTGTTTAATTTCATTTTATCAGTCTTCATATATATACTAATGACGTTACATTTTGATTCTTGACTATTTAAAAAAAAGTTATCCAACCATTCATTACAATAAATCGTAACCACATTCATATATGCACACACCGTGTGTAGTAGTCATGTATCTTCTGTAAACAATACCGTATTAAATAGCAAGAAATTTCACTTTTTCTAATCCAAAAGAAGTAGGAGGTGAGATAAATTTTCAAATGCTAGCTCCTCCCATGACTGAGGTGAAAATAATTAGTATTTTATTATTTTTTATAAATTATTTATATTATTTTAAGAAGCGTCCTAACTCATGACTGATCAGATTCATCTGTGTGTGCTTATTTGATTTTTCGGCAATATCGTGATCTAATGGAGTACTAAATCAATTAAGGTTACAAGTCTATCTTTTGATTAGTGTATTATGGGGTTTTCCCTTTTTTGTGCCAGAAAAGTATTATGGATTTCAATTAATCAAAGGTAATGCATTTTGTAAATTTAAACTAGCTCAAACTCAATATCTCTTCATCAAAGTCTAATGATTATAAAAGAACAGTAAAAGAAAATATTATATGTCTATATGATTATGCACTACAGAGTATACTCATCACCATGACGAATCAAAATTAGACATACCAACAAAAGGGAAATATAAGAAATACAAAATGAAAAATATAAGAAAATAAAACTAGATAAAAATTAGGAACACTAATTTTAATCACTTTTGCTGTAAAGCATCTGCAAATATTTACATTTACATATAAAGAAAACAATCTATATCTGTTATAAAATAAATAATCTATATCGATTGAAACCTGGGGACACTGTTATAGAAATTAAAAAAAAAACGACAACAAGGAGCACATATTGTTGCACTGCAATTTTGCCAAAGTTGCGATGCGGCTATCATGGCGTTTATAGATTGCCGCGAATAAGACCAAACAAGCATTACGTTAAGCTTTCTCTATAGTATTACAAAATATAAAAACCAACGCCAGATCTGAATTGTTGTCAACCACGTAGAAAAATTCCAACCATCAAAATCGCTATCGCCTAAACATACATCTCTTTCGGTAGATGGAAGGAGAAGACAATCAAACCAAAACCTGCATAGCTTGAACTTGATCTCCTGCATGGAAAATATATATGAAATTTTAGCCAGTACAGTATCATATATCATAATAATCCAACTGCACACAATTATATGACTAGCTAGAATCATGATTATAACAGAGTTAGCTAGCATAAAACTCTCTTCTCCAAACTTATCACATATATTATTGATTTTTGACCGTGTAATATGTGCAAATATATTTAAAGAAATTGCCCATAATATATATAATTGTTGAGCTCCCTTCATTCCAAGACAAAAGGATTATGGTAACCCTATCTCCAAGTTCATGCAAACCCTTAACCTACGCTTAATTACAAGGTTAGCGAAGGCCATAGGTATCCATGAACGAGCAGTTAGGTTCATACCCATCATCTCCTTTCAGCGTTGGAATTGAGGAAGCTCTACAACTATAGATACATGGTTTAGAGGAAGAAATTGGCTATGATCTGTCCAAACCAATACATGTGACTGGGTTTATATAGGCCAATATGTGAACCCTAAACCATATAAAATATATTGAAATATTTCCTATCTTAATTGCAATTTCCTATTTAATATCAGTCTTAATTGCTCAGCCTTTTCTTTCCTCTTGCATTTCTGTAAAAATGCAAATTATTTTGTTTTATACTAGATATAAAAGGAAACTTTTTCTATTTTGTTTTCCAATTATGGTGGGTTCAGTGTAGAACCAGATTTTATAGATGCTTTTTCATTCACGTTAATTAGATTGAAAATAGAGATAACTTGGTTTTAGTATTATTTCTCATAAATCATATTAAAAATGAATGTAACTTTTCATATAACAAAATGAATGTAAAATTTTAGAGTAAATTATTTGAAAAAAAATATTACATATAAGAATTCTTTGGATTGAAAAAGACGTGCCTGATTGTTTAATTGTATATATCCCATTGGATTCTTTACATCACAGGCGAGTAAAAAAGGGAATACTCCATTTGTTCCCAAATAGATACCTATGCGTGAGTTATTGACCAAAAAATACCCCAATTAATAACGTGGTTCTTTTAATCAAATCCAACTAATGACATGATGACTAGTTTCATTTTAAAATTTGAAAAATGACTAATTAACCATACGGGAGGAAACAAATAAATTTTAGGAAACAATCAAAACAGCCGAATATAATTACTTAATCAATCAACTATGAGCCAAAATAAATATAGATATTAGAAAATAATAGATAAGGGAATTGCGTAAAATAATAAGTTGAAGCAGAAAAAAGAAATCACTTTTAATCTTTTATAAGTACTTATTATGAATGTTTATCGGATCCTTATTTAACGTAAATGGGTTATAATAAAGCAAATAAAAGGAAAATTCATTGGGTCTAATTAATACAGTTACAAAGGCCGAATCAAAGGGAGGAAGGGAATTTAGGGATTTTACAGCTTTTAAATAGAGCTGGGATTTTGGGCTAGCTTACTTTAACCCATTTTGATTTGGTTTTAATGTTTTCATTCGAACCCGCTTTTTTCTATGTTTTCCGAGTTCAACCCGACTTAAATATATGTTTTATATGTAAATTTGAGATTTCAGGTCAACTCAACTCAACCCAACCCACTTTTAAAGTTGAGATTCCAGGGAATCCACCCTCTATCAAATTTGTAAAACCAACAATGAATCTGATGACCACTAGTTTCTGGAATGACTGGGTAAGGTGAGTATGGTGTGGGAGCAATTTTAGTGGCATATTTAACCATACACATGTCGTACTCAGTGAATGATATGTTTTTAAATGTCTAACATTTGTGAATGGAACAAATCTCTGTTTGTAATGATTTTATGGCAGATTTCAAATGGGAGACGTACATTTGTTTTCCAGAACAAACCTCCTGACCCGATGTTTACTTCATACTAAGCAGGAAAATCTTTTGCAAGAGTTTTGGGACACAATGGGATGGTGGCCAGATCGTGGTTTGACCAGTGAACTTGACAATTGTGACCAGAGGACCAATTTGAAGTGGATAGCGCCAAATGCTAATTTATTAAATATTTAATATTGATTGTGCTTTGGAGTCATCTTCTGGGAAAGCTAATATTTATTAAAATTTAATTAGAGATTTTAATGAAGGAGTATTGGATGGTTTTGCTAGAGTCGTTAGGGTAGAGTCCCCTTTTATGGCAGTGTCTTGTGATGCTTACAACTGTGTAGTATGCGAAGGATAATGAGGTGCATGATGTACAAGTTGAAACTCATAATTAACTTCTATTTAATTGTATATTTTTGAAAATGTGATATTATTGTGGAAAATATCCTTGAAGAAAGGAAATTTGTAAGAAATCCAAATTTCTCATGGATTTCCAAAGAAGCAAAAAATTATGTTGCGAAGGCTTCATTGGCTGGGTCATCTCCATTTAATTGGATTCTACAAGACCACTGTTATGTTTGCAGCAACTTATTAGAGTAGACTATACTTATTAATATTTTTTTTCATGTTTCTCTTGTTTTATGTAGTTGTAACCTCTTAGTTTGTTTATAAATGAAAGTATCCCGTTGAAAAATGAGTAAGACGACACTCATTTTTGCACTCTAGTCCTTTTTTTACTTGAGAAGACACAAGCTTTTCCCATTCCAAAGTTTTAAGAAACTGAAAAATGGAGAGGAAAAGTTGCTGGTCTCGTTATTCGACACCAAAAGTAGAGGTTAAGCAAGAAGTAATTTCTTTGAAGTTTGTAGGGATTAAGAAAGAAAACTAAAATCATTTTAAGGTCGAAGAAATTAACAACAAGCTAAATGAATCCTGATAACGTTGAAGAGGTGAAGAAAGTAGTGAGCACTCAACCAAAGTTGAAGGTGAAGAAGGAAAAAGCTGGTGAGAAGACAACCTATGAGTGTGGTGTTGGACGTGTCGCTTTGCAGGCAAATGAATAATATAACTCAAATTCTCAATCACGTGGAGGTTGATGGTTGGATTTATGTATTTTCTTTCTTGTTCGTGGTACATGTTTCTTAAGTCTCATATTCAGGTTAAATATGGGCTTTAATTATGTATGTTTAAGTGTTCATGGATTAAATAAATTCTACTTTTAATTAGTCTTTTCTTTCTCGTTTACCTTTCGTTGTTGAAGTGTTGAACAGATATGTCAACCTTATAAGGTTGAGTTAAATCTTGATTTGTAAAAACTTTACCGAAGTTAGATTGAGACCGTTATTTTTCTTTACTAACGCATGTTACAAAGGGAAGTTCAGTTATTTTTTTTTTATCAGCACTTTTTTTTGATCAGCAGGGAAGTTCAGTTATTTGAAAAAACCTATATGCGTAAGTAATTGAAGTGTTTTATTTTTCTGAGCAAAAAAACAAGTGTTTTATTTTAAAAATGAACTCATGATTTTACCGAGAATCAATCAATATGGGTTTGCAGTTATGGGTGAGAATAGCCCAGACCGGCTATTAGGGCCCAGGCCCAGGCTTTTTCTTTTGAACTATTTTGCTTAACAGGTCAGTCTCAGGTTTGAGAAAAAATCCTATTAGCCTATCAGGCGTGCCTATTAAGAAGTTACATTTCTTGTGAAGCAAAGCTAGTTCCTGTGCACTTGCTTCCACTGTTATCCAGTTATTGAATTGTTTGACTTAGCTTCCATCTATAATTGGTTCTTTTATGAATTTTATATAATTATTGGTTCTTTGTGATGATAAAAGCAAAAACTCATTGATGAAATTATTTTTTGTTTAATTTAATTTTATCAGTCTTCATATAAACTAATAATGACGTTACATCTTGATTCTTGACTATTAAAAAAACAAATTGTCCAACCTTTCATTACAATAAATCGCAACCACATTCATATATGCACACACCATGTTTAGTAGTCATGTATCTTCAGTAAACAATACCATATTAAATAGCAAGACATTTCACTTTTTCTAGTCCAAAAGCTTCTTTTGGAGTAGGAGGTGAGATAAATTTTCAAATGCTAGCTCCTCCCATGACTGATCTGAGAATAATTATTATTTTATTATTTTTTATAAATTATTTTTATTATTTTAAGAAGCGTACTATGGGGTTTTCCCTTTTTTGTGCCAGAAAAGTATTATGGATTTCAATTAATTAAAGGTAATGCATTTAGTAAATTTAAACTAGCTCAAACTCAATATCTCTTCATCAAAGTCTAAAGATTGTAAAAGAACAGTGAAAGAAAATATTATATGTCTATCACTACAGAGTATAATCATCACCATGACGAATCAAAATTTCTTACAAGACATACCAACAAAAGAAAGGGAAATCTAAGAAATACAAAAGAAAAAATATAAGAAAATAAAACTTGATAAAAATTAGCAACACTAATTTTTCTCACTTTTGCTGTAAAGCATCCGCATATATTTACATATAAAGAGAACAATCTATATCGATTGAAACCTGGGGACACTGCTATAGATATTAAAATAAAAGGCTATCATGGGGTTTATATATCGCCTCGATTAAGACCAAACAAGCATTACGTTAGGCTTTTTCTATAGTATTACAAAATATAAAAACCAACGCCAGATCTGAATTCCTGTCAACCTCGTCGAAAAATTCCAACCATCAAAATCGCTATCGCCTCAACATCTCTTTCGGTAAATGGAAGGAGAAGACCATCAAACCAAAACCATGGCTTGAACTTGATCTCCTGCACAGAAAATATATATGAAATTTAAGCCAGTCGACTATCATATATTATAATAATCAAACTGCACACAATTATAGAAAAAGAAAAAAGAAAAACTACTCATATATATATATATATATATATATATATATATATATATATATATATATATATATATATTCATATACGACTAGCTAGAATCATTATTATAACAGAGTTTGTTCGCATATATCTCTCTTCTCCAACCTTATCACATATATTAATGATTTTTGACCTAATAATATGTGCAAATATATTTGAAGAAATTGCCCATGATATATATAATTGTTGAGCTCCCTTCATTCCAAGACAAAAGGATTATGGTAACCCTATCTCCAAGTTCATGCAAACCCTTAACCTACGCTTATAATTATAAGCTTAGCGAAGGTCATAGGTATCCATGAACGAGCAGTTAGGTCTATACCCATCATCTCCTTTCAGCGTTGGAATAAAGGAAGCTCTACAACTATACATATATGGTTGGTTTTGAGGAAGGAAATTGGCTATGGCCTGTCCAAACCAATACATGTGATTGGGTTTATATAGGATAATATGTGAACCCTAAACCATATAAAATATATTGCAATATCTCCTATCTTAATTGCAATTTCCTATTTAATATCAGTCTTAATTGCTCAGCATTTTCTTTCCTCTTGCATTTCTGTAAATATGCAAATTATTTAGTTTTATACTAGATATAAAAGGAAACTTTTTCTAATTTGGTTTTCCAATTATGGTGGGTTCAGTGTAGAACCAGATTTTATAGATGATTTTTCATTCACATTAATTAGATTGAAAATAGAGATAACTTGATTTTAGTATTATTTCTCATAAATCATAATGAAAAATGAATGTAACTTTTCATATAAAAATGAATGTAAAATTTTAGACTAAATTATTTGAAAAAATATTCCATATAAGAATTCTTTGGATTGAAAAAGACGTGCCTGATTGTTTAATTGTATATATCTCATTGGATTCTTTACATCACAGGCGAGTAAAAAAGGGAATACTCCATTTGTTCCGAAATAGATACCTATGCACGTGAGTTATTGACCAATAAATACCCCAATTAATAACGTGATTCTTTTGATCGAATCCAACTAATGACATGATGACTAGTTTCATTTTAAAATTTGAAAAATGACTATTTAACCATACGGGAGGAAACAAATAAATTTTAGGAAATAATCAAAACAGTCGAATATAATTACTTAAGCAATCAACTATGAGCAAAAATAAATATAGATATTAGAAAATAATAGATAACGTAATTACTTAAAACATAAGTTTGTTTTTTTTACCATAACGTAAAATATAAGTTGAAGAAGCAGAAAAAAGAAATCACTTTTATAAGTACTTATTATCTGATTGAATATTTATCGCCCCTTATTTAACGTAAATGGATTATAAAGCAAATAAAAGGAAAATTCATTGGGTCTCATTAATACACTGATAGAGGCCAAATATGAGGGAGGAAGAGAATTTAGAGATTTTGCAGCTTTTTATTAAAGAGCTGGGATTTTGGGCTAGCCTGCTTTAACCCATTTTAATTTGGGGTTAACTCTTCAGTTCAGAAAAAAAATTTGGGTTTAACTTTTTTCAATCGAACCCACTTTTTTTTCTATGTTTTTCGAGCTCAACCCGACCCAAATACAAATTTACATGTAAAGTTGAGATTTCATGTCAACTCAACCCGACCCACTTTAAAAGCATACTAGCTCGCTTTTAGTCCATTTTAATTTGGGTCTAACTTTTTGCAAGCCAACCTGTTTTTTTTGTGTATATTCGGGTTCAACCCGAAGGGTCGGGCCAAATGTCTCAATTCTATTTTAATAAGGCTCTTTTAGCTAAATTAGGATGGAGAATTTTAAGTGAGCCGCACCAATTATGGGTCCAAATTTTGAAGGTTAGATATTTTCCTAGTTGTGGTTTTCTTGAGCCTAAATTAATGAGCAATAGAGCGTCATGGATTTGGCTTAGTACTCCCTCCGGTCCCTAATATAAGAGCTAGCCGCCAAAAAAAGGCTTCTTAAGAAAACATGTGAATGTTAGTTGGATGTCTAGAGTTAATGCTTCTTTTCCAAAATTGCCCATATTTATTATGATACTTTTAAGAGAGAGAAATATATAAGCATTAATAAATATGAAAAAAGAGTTAGGGGTAAAGTAGGAAAAAATGCATTAAATGAGGAGAGAATGTGGGGTGAGCTCTTACATTAGGGACCAAAACCATTCAAATTTTGGGCTCTTATATTAGGGTCCGGAGGGAGTAGTATTTTAGAAGGCAAAAAGATTTCGGATGGAAACATAATAGGTAGCATGGAAATGGACATAATACACGTGTGTGGTCAGTGACTCAGTTTCCCACTAGGAGGCATATAAATATGAGAGTGGCAGAATTGAGATGGGATGGGGATGGGATTTAACTCCGATTATTACTTTTCTTTCCCAATTAAGAAGAAATAGTGGAGATAAAGACAACAATGGTCGTTGTTTCTTGTTTCTAATCGAGATGATAGATGGGTATGGGTGGGAGGTTTAGGTTTGATGTTACACGATAAAGAGTGGTTACAAATTTGCAAAAACTTTAGAGAAAAATAATTAACAGTACATTGTATCAAAAAAAAAAATAATTAACAGTTCAAAACTGGAACCTCTCTTGTCTTTCCAAGAAACTTGTGGAAAAAGATATGGAATTTGAAGGCTCCTTCTAAGGTGAGGAACTTCATGTAGAGATTGATGTCACAAACGTTACTAAGAGAATCTTAGGAAACGAAATTGTGGGAAATCTACCCTCTGTCAAATTTGTAAAACCAACAATGAATCTGGAATGTGACTGGGTAAGGAGAGTATGGTGTGGGAGCAATTTTAGTGGCATATTTAACCATACAAATGTTGTCCTACTCAGTTAATGATCTATTTTTAAATGTCAAACATTTCTGAATGGAACAAATCTCTGTTTGTAATGATTTTATGGCAGATTTCGAAAGGGAGATATACATTTGTTTTCCAGAACAAACCTCCTGACCCGATGTTTACTTCATACCAGGCAGGAAAATCTTTTGCAAGAGTTTTGTTACACAATGGGATGGTGGCAAGATCGTGATTTGACCAGTGACATGACAATTGTGATCAGAGGACCGATTTGAAGTGGACAGCGCCAATTGCCAATTTATTAAAATTTAATATTGATTGTGCTTTGGAGACATCTACTAGGAAAGATGAAATCTCTTGTGTAATTAGAGATCTTAATGAAGGAGTATTGGATGGTTTTGCTAGAGTTATTAGGGCAGAGTCCCCTTTTATGGCAGAGTGTCTTGCGATGCTTTCAATTGTGTAGTATGCGAAGGATGATGAGGTGCATGATGTATAGGTTGAAACTAATAATCAACTTCTATTTAATTGTATATTATTGAAAATGTGATATTATTGTGGAAAATATCCTTGAAAAAAGGAAATTTATAGGAAATTCAAATTTCTCATGGATTTCCAAAGAAGCAAATAAGGTCGTAGAATATGTTGCGAGGGTTTCATTGGCTAAGTCATCTCCTTTAATTGGATTCTATAAGACCACCGTTATGTTTGCAGCGACTTATTAGAGTAGACTATACTTAATACTCTCCTTACAAATGAATGATGAGATAATGTGAGTTGAACTCTTATATTTTGGACAAAAAACATTTAAATTTTAGATGGTAAATTTAACGCCCAAAAACTAGCAATATAGTTAATATTTACTTTTGTAAAACTTTCAATTAACATATCAACATATATGAGTCATACTTATTGCTACAGAAATTTTAAACAATATAGTCAAGTGCACCACTTTCATAATCATGCACCTCTTTAAATATGAAAAATATGTTCATATATAGCAGTAGATATTATATAAGATAAATCAGAATCATGCAGCTCATAAATTATCATGTTTTGTCCAAATATAGAACTGGCTTGTAAGTATATCGTGACAGTGAATTTTAGTTGATTTGTTACTAACAGTTATTGTTACATTTACACCTCAAATGACAAAAGCCACCATAACACAACGAAAGTCTTGAATTCCCCCCCCCCCCCCCCCCCCATATATATATATTAGTTTCAGATAATTTGTTCAAATTATTATAAGGGGAAGAAGGGAGACCCAACAACCCAGGGTGTGTGTTTGAGCGACAATTACTCATTCACCATTAACCAATTGTATGAGGTTTGATTGTTGGCGTTAGGGAGTTACAATGACTCATTCATCATTAACTAATTGTATAAGGTTTGATTATTGGCGTTAGGTTTGGAAAAATATTTAATCTCTCGGCTTGCTAGTTGTCCCACCATTTGAGCTGCTTACAGATCCGTGGAGGATTAATCTCCCACCTGTCGAATGGAGGATTCCTTGATTATTGGTCAAAAAAGAAGGGTGGCGCAAAATAAACCGTGAAAGTGGGTAAATAATAAACTACTCCCTCCGGTCCCTAATGTAAGAGCCCAAAATTTGAATGGTTTTGGTCCCTAATGTAAGAGTTCACCCCACATTCTCTCATCATTTAATGCATTTTTTCCTACTTTACCCCTAACTCTCTTTCATATTTATTAATGGTTATGTATTTCTCTCTCTTAAAAGTACCATAATAAATATGGGCAATTTTGGAAAAGAAGCATTAACTCCAGACATCCAAATAACATTCACATGTTTTCTTAAGAAGCGTTTTTTTTGGCGGCTAGCTCTTACATTAGGGACCGGAGGGAGTATTAAGTATTACTTAAATTTATTTCACTAAAAAAATAATACACAAAGAAAAAATCATGCCCAAGAGGTACAAAAAGACCATGAGAACAGCACAAATTAAAGGAAAAAAGAAACAAAGGAAAACGGTAAACAACCATCAACCACATCGCCCAGACGACACACATTGTCTTCACATAGTGGACTCTTTCCTTCTTCACCTCCGGCCACCTTTAATTTGATTTAACATCCCTAGTATGATGAGTTGTAACTACTTTTTTAACCGCATTTGTTCCTATATACTCCTATTTGATATGATTTGATCTGTTCACCCTGTGGAGTACTGCTTCCAATCTTGTCAATAGCTACGAAATAACTCTTATCAAACAATGTGCGAGGTTTATAGTACTTTGTTTTCAGCGAAGTTAATAACAAATTTTTAATCAAGCACACCTAGTAGGATAGTACTGCGGAAAAAATCAACAGCATGTCAATATGTATATATTCTTTGAGTAGTCTTGTCTCCTTAATTAAATGAAATTAAATACCATTTTATATTCAAAGGAAAGTCACGTTATCTTCTTAAAAATGACAAAAAGGATTATTTTATTAGCTTAAGACTATTTTTTCAACAGAAGCTTCTTAGAGTGGGAGGGGTGATATTTTCAAGTGCTTTTCCCATGACTGATGAGCTAATTACATAGTATTGGTGAATTTTGTTATTTCCTTATCGAGTGTTTTTTCATTATTTTGAGAAATACGAACTTAGGTTCATCTCTCATTAATACTCTTTACATTCCTTTCATTTTGTTAGTAATAGAGAAGAAATACATTGGGTATGGAGAAACATTAAATCTCCCAGGCCAGCTGTCTCACCCTTTGAGGTGCCTACAAATCAGCGGGATTAGTCTTTCACTTGTCGAGTGAGGGATACCTTGATCATAGATAAAAAAAGAGAAGAACTACATTATAAATTTAAAAGCCAAATCAAACAAAAAATAGGTAAAAAATGTAATTGTTCATGTCTCTGTTCTTTCTTCCTGCCATAATTAGTCAATGATGCGGCTCAAAACGAGAACTGAAGAGAACAAGCAAACCATGATACAACTTTGATATGTTATTGACTTCGCCAAAAATAAAAGCCAGATCTATTTTTCCATTCACCAAGCTAAAAAATCAAAAGCATCAAAATTGATATTAGATATATATGTGTACACTAGAGATTATGGTCAAAAATTGACATATATATGGGCAAAGGTGCACGACATTTATAATTTAAATGGGACCGACACCCAGCTTGGTAATTTACAAAAGGGACATCCAATAGCATGTTAAAACTTAATATCAATGGAAGAAAAAACAAATTTAGCCAATTTTAAGTTGTAAGTGACAAATTTGCACCCTCATAGAAATTATCATTTGGGTGAACCTTTGCCCTATATGTGTGTGTGTGTCAGTGTGTGTGTGTATTTAACAATGATTAATTCCAGGATGGGATAGTAGTAATCAAAGTCATCATCCTCCAACATCAAACATGAAAAGTTAGTATAGCCCATAACCCAATTTTAATTATCTTTTGATAAACATAATTTTGGTCCTTATAATTTTGAAGTATTTCTATAATTTTATTTATATCGCATTGTATTTGTAAAAACTAGCTGCAATAATGGTTGAATGGTAGAAAATGGGATTGAACAAAGTACAACGTAACTGATAATCATTTGACATTAAATCTTACAAAATATAATTCTCCATTGATAAGCCATCAATGCATAATTCAACACCTAACAACAAAATGAAAACAAAAACACTAAGTTGGGAATTTATCAAACAAGCCACAGAAAACAATAAGTGGCTATCAAATTAAATTCGTCTTATAAGAAGATTTGCTATCAGCATCTCAGATCTGAACTCTTTCCTGGTAAACTATAGCCTCTATAAAAATAGGTTGCTTTCTTCTTATTCTTCTAGAAGATTTGATTGCAAACTTTTGGAGAATCACTACAAAAAACACTTTATAATTTTCGCTACTTCCTGCCATTTGTAAATGTTAGAAAGACACTACGACATTCATATTAAATACTGGAAAATTCAAGTAATCATTATTTGAACAGTCGAGTGCAAGTATAAACGCCGGAAAAGTTACCGGGGTTTATTACCAAATTGTAGAGCAAATGAAAATATTATATGATTTTGCAGAGAATAAGGTTTAGTTGAGGTCATCTACACGACGAATCGAAATTTTTGACAAAATATACCAACACAAGAAAGTATCATGATAATAAAAATAGATAAAAGTAACAAGCACTAATCTTTCTTCCACTTTTGCTGTAAAGCATCAGCCATTATTGACAACTAAAGAGAACAATCCAGTAATTGAACTTGGGAACACTGCTATATTGCAGCACTGCGATTTTGCCCATAATATGTTCAAATATCGCAACAAAATAGCAGTGCTGCAATATGTGCACGTTGTAAGATGTGCAAATACATTTGAAGAAATTACCCATAATACATATAATTGTTGAGCTCCCTTCACTCCAAGACTAAAAAGGATTAAGGTAACCCTATCTCCAAGTTCATGCAAACCCTTAACCTACGCTTAATTATAAGCTTAGCGAAGGCCATAGGTATCCATGAACGAGCAGTTAGGTCCATACCCATCACCTCCTTTCAGGGTTGGAGTTGAGGAAGCTCTACAACTATAGATATATGGTTTTGAAAAAGAAGATTGGTTGTGGCCTGTCCAAACCAATACATGTGATTGGGTTTATATAGGCCAATATGTGAACCCTAAACCATTAAAAATATATTGAAATATCTCCTATCTTAATTGCAATTTCCTATTTAATTCAGTCTTAATTACTCAAGATTTTCTTTCCTATTGCATTTCCGTAAATATGCAATATTATTTACTTTTATGTCAGATATAAAAGGAAACTTTTTTAGTTTTCCAATTATGGTGGGTTCAGTGTAGAATCAGATTTTATAGATGATTTCCCACTCACATTCATTAGATTGAAAATAGAGAGAACTTGGTATTAGTATTATTTCTCATAAAACATAATGAAAAATGAATGTAACTGTTCATATAAAAATGAATATAAAATTTTAAACTAAATTCTTTGAAAAAATATTCCATATAAGAATTTTTGGATTGAAAAAGACACGCCTGATTGTTTAATTGTTTAAATGCCATTGGATTCTTTACATCACAGCCGAGTAAAAAAAGGGAAGACTCCCTTTTTTCTTAAATATATACCTATGCTTGAGTTATTGACAAATAAATACCCCAATTAATAACGCGATTCTTTTGGATCAAATCAAACTAATGACATGAGGACTATTTAACCATACTGGAGGAAACAAATAAATTTCAAGAAATGTTCAAAACATTCAAATATAACTACTTAATCAATCAACATGAGCAAAAATAAATATAGATATTATTGAATAATGCATAGTTCCATGGTGGCATTGTTATCAAACTCGCGAGTTGATACTCTAATTTTACCGTTTTTACGGCTCTACCTAACCATAACGTGTCACGATTCACTTAAATTCTAAGTGGGAATGAATTTGGTAGAAACTTACGTGTTTACGTACTAGATTGACAGTTTTTACCTTTACACCTTATAGAAAATTGTGTTAACGTACTCATAAATTCATTTTTATTATTTTAATATTTGACTAAGTTCAATGAATTTTTATATAGATTAAATAGTGATTTCTCTATTGAAGTTATAAAGTATGAGTGTTGATATATTTAATATCAACTATTTATATTTAAAATACATTGAGTCAAATTATTATTAATTTTTAAGAGAAACACATTTTATTAATAAACATATATAGACTCTTACGAGTTTACGAATCGAATTTACAATCCAATTTTATCTTCATTCCATGAGTTTACTGAAACTCACGAGTTTGACAAACCTGCATGGTGCGATATTAATCGAAGTCACCATCCTCCCACATCAAACATGAAAAGTTAGTATAATCCATAACCCAATTTTAATTATTTTTGGGTAAACACAATAATTTGTTTCCAATAGTTTGAACTCAATTAGTTTTAGTCTATTTATAATGTTAGTCCCTAGAGTATCAAACAGAACTTTATGTTGTTAAGTTACGCTGAGGTTTCAGTGACTAACACTGTTTGTTTTATTCATTTGTCATTTGATTAAGCTTGATATCAATAATAAATCTTAGTTACCCGTAGTAAACCTCTTGCGTTTTCACACTGGGAACCTGTTTTGATGTGGTTTTTCCCTAAGTCTTATATTTTTATATGATATTCAGCGAAGTGTGATGTAAGGGCACATTTGGAATTGGAATAATGTGGAGTTTACTTTAAGTGCTATTTCATTCTTTAAGTGTTTTTTAATGATAGGCTTTTCGATGTCTGGTTTGTCGAAGGTTCTTTTTGTATTTTGCTTTTGGTTGTTTTGTGTGTTATTGTTGCTCTTCAGTCGTGCGTGTGGGCCCTACATTTAATGCAAATCTTTTCATGCCTGTCTTTTCAGTTTCTATTCGCCGCTTTGTCTTAGTTTTTCCATGTGATTTCTTGGTTTCCTCAACCGTCTCCTTCTTTGTGTGGCCTTTGTATTTTATGTTTCTTTGTAGGCTTGGCGATTGGTCTCCTTCTTCATTTTCCTCTCTGAGTCTTTTCTTTTCCAGTCAACATGGACGCTTATGAGATATGTGCCAATGGTAAGAGGCGCAAACTCATCCATATAGTTGATACTGTTTCAGTTCCAATTTCACTTCCTGTTTCGTTTCCTGTTTCAGTTCGAGGGTTAGATCTTGCGGAATTCCCAGACGAGGTTTTGTTTGAAATCATGAAAAAATTGGCTAGCTCCTGTCATATTTCTTATGTTCATCTTAAATGCACATGCAAAATGCTGAGTACTATAGGAAATGAAATGTCAGTGTTGCTCCGCCTCCGTTGTCTTGGCCTTCCGATTGATGCTGAGGATCATGTTCATGTTGAGAGGTTGATGAATCTTGCTATTGTTGCTGGTAATTCCACTGCTTTATTTCGTCTTGGTTTATTTCATCTGTTATGTGTTGGGGGCGATTTCATGTATGGGCAGCATATGATATTGAAGGTAGCGTATAATAGGCTGATTATTGGGCGTTACCTCTGTGCTTTGGTTTTAGCTGCGCGTTCTAATCCACCAAATCTTAATTTATGGGGTTTTGGTAGGAAGATGTGGACATTGATGTATGATGAAGGAAAGATTCATGAACTTAGAATGCAATTTACATCTTGGTATCCTGTTCTGCGTAGTCGTTTAGCTGAAGGACCAATTTTTCAAGTTCAGCCATATGCATCATGTTACATGCATTCAAAGAATAATCGTAAGCCCTGGTGTTGTACTAGATGTAGAGTGGATATTGAGTTGCAGTGGTTCGTTGAGAATCTGGGTGGTCAGTATGTGACGGTTTGAATCTGATGAAGCTAGCTGTTGGATGTGTCTCTTTTTGGATAGTATCATGTCACATTGTCATGTTGTGTGGCATCTAAAAGAAACTTTCTATTTGCAACTATTTGAGAACTTGTAGTTGATGTATGTATTTCGTTGCTTATTTCGTTAGTATGCTTTTCAGTGACATAGAATACTGTTGTGCTTCGCCTTTTAGAGTATGCCCTGGATTTGCTGATTTGTAGATATATCAGCTTTTTATATATCTCTATTGTTGAAGTTATTGATGAATCTTCAGCATTAGTTTGTGCATGCTTATGTTGTTGTATTAATTTATGAAATTACATGCTAGGTTTGAGTTTATATATGAACTTTGCGATAGTAATTTATGCTTGTCATTATGCTGAGGAAAATATGTGTGATGCTCTTTATATATGAAGGTATGGCTGGAGATAATTTGTAGTAGACTTAGTAGGATATCTTACAGACAATTATTTTTGTGAAAAATATACATGTTACTACAATATCTTTCATGCCCTGCGATTTCAAGACATATGTGGTTATTGAAGATATATCAATGATATTAGTATATAGTAGGAAATATGAATATTTTGATATGTTATACCTTCTCTGTCAAGTTGTTAAATCTTAGGACAGTGAATGGAGAAAGGAAAACCCTAAAGGTCTTTTCTAAATGTTTGAAAATTTTTTGAAGGATTGAAATTATAGGATTAAGTGAAGGTTTGATAGTCTGAGTTTGATTTTGACATTTTTGTTCTCCCCATCTATTTTGTTTGATAGTTCTTAAAAATTTCTGTTCAATTTTGCCGAATCTTTGATTTGGGTTTTCATCATTTATTTATTATAAGTCTTAGGCTTTAATCTGGTCATGCTGATTGACCTTTATATCCTTTTTTTCCCTAATATATTATTAAGAGAAGGTTTGATAGTGTGAGTTTGATTTTGTCATTTTTGTTCTCCCCATCTATTTTATTTGATAGTTCTTAAAAATTTCTGTTCAATTTTGCCGAATCTGTGATTTGGGTTTTCATCATTTATTTATTATAGGTCTTAGGCTTTAATCTCGTCATGCTGATTGATGAAATTTTGATTGGTTTGGTGTTAGTTTCAAATTCCGTAAGATATAGATAGAACGTTTCTACCTTTATATCCTTTTTTTCCTAATATATTAGTGTTTGCATGATTCTATCCAGGTTTACTTCACAAAAAATTGATGTTCGAGTTCCTTATGTTTGGACTGATATTTTAAAAGTTGTCAAGTGTCTTTTACTAAGATGAATCATCATGGTAGATTTGAGTTTCTATGTGGATGTTCAAATAGTGATTTATTCTTACGAATGAATCCAATAGTCAGGACATTTGAAATTCATGATGAGATTTAGAGTTGTATGTCAAGGATGAAATGGTTTCTATGTGAATGTTCAAATAGTGATTTTTTTTAAAGAATGAATCCAATAATCAGGACATTTGAAATTCATGATGAGATTTAGAGTTGTATGTTAAGGATGAAATGTATGCTGTTTTGTTCTTTAGGGTTGGAATCTGCATGTTATGTGAATGTTTAAATAATAATATATGTTTATCAATTAGTCCAGTGTTTAATTCAATATTCATGATGAGATTATGAATTTACTTTCTATGTTGTCGTGAACTTGAATTATAGTTATATGTTAATGATAATATGTATGCTTCTCTAAAGCTTGCCAAAAATGAGTATGGTCAATTAGTATAGAAATTACGTAACTATCCTGGACGAAAATGTTCTTATACAATCGATTAACAAATTCAATCTTTATGTTTCCTCGATGTTAGTACAATATTGAACAATAAGAATAAAAAACTGAAACTAATTGAGTTTTTCTGTCAGATTTTTCCAAAATGAATCATCAAGTGTTTCACTGTTAATTTACAAATTTATTATTTAAACATTAACATTTCATCTACAATGATAAGCATGCATAAGTAGTTCAACTTGTATGCAAAAAAACAATCCTCGAAGGTTATTTCATTACCATATGCGCTTCAATAGTGAATTTAAATATTAATTATACATCTTACTTTTGAAATTTAACTAAAAAAATTCAAATTATCTCACATTTATAATATCCAAATTAATGTTATAATTAAACGTTTACAAGTAATGTGAAATTTACAATTGCGTAGCAACACAAGGATTGAATTGAATTGTCAATTGAACAAATTAAAAAACAATGAAATCTTTTGTTTTTAAAATAAAAACCTAAATTATTCTATGGTGTCAATATTTCAACTGATTTGTAGCTTAATCAAAGTTAACGCTTATACTCAAGTTTAAAAAGCATATTAGAATTCTGATTAAAGAAAATTTCAACAGTCCAGATCATTACCTGAAAAAGAAGGTAGGGTGATTAAAGTTTATTTATTTCAGGAATAAGTAAGTTTTAGATTTCGATCTACATGCACTGAATTTAACTAAAATAGTTAACCAACAGTCTTGAAAGTTTCGATAGTAAATCATTCCTATGTGTCTGTTCGCTTTTCAAAAGCATTAACTTAGGTTTAAGAGAACAGTTATGACACTAATGGTATAACTTCTATAGAAATTCTTAATTATTAACAATCTATAAATTACAGTCGACATTTTCATGTATTATTTTTAAAACTTAGAATCAGTGAAACTTAGAGCAAATTATCAATGTCTACAACTACTCTAAGTAAAATTAACGCAGATAAAGAGACATGGAAAATTACTGTGAAGATCCTGAGGAAATGGGAAGTTTGTAGAAGAACTCCTCCATACTTACCCTGGAAATACTCACTAATGCTTTTAGATGAAGAGGTGATATATTAAGTGTATTTCATTTTACTATATTCCATTGTTTTGTTTTTCTACATGTAAAATTATTTGTTCATGAATTTCGTATTCAGGGTGAAAGGATTGAAGCATTTACAACTATAGGTTCACAGATGGAGAACTGGAAATTGTATCTTGAAGAAGGCAAGGTCTATGTCATGGAAAATTTTAATGTCATAGGCAACAATGATGAGTTCAAATTGGCTGCTCATGTATTCAAGTTAAAGTGTCATTTGACAACTATATTTAAAGATATTGATGCACAAATTGTAGCTAGAGGATTGCATTTTATACCCATCAAGTCAATCATAGATGAGACTGCAACAAATATTGAGCTCATAGGTAATTATTTGTGTTAAGTTAAATGTTACAGTGGCTCATAAATTGATTATTTTGTTAATGATTGTTGTTTCAACAAACAGATGTTATTGGATTTCTCAAGACTTTTGATGAACCTTCTCCTCGCAAAAAACAATTAGACACTGGACCAATAGTCAACTTTACTTTGGCTGATATAGAGTTAAGAAATCTATTATTCGTTATCATTTCAATTATATTATGTATGACCACTAAACAAGTTTTAACTAGCATATTTTTGATGTTGAATTTTACAGTCACAATACAATTGATGTGGTTTTATTTGGACAAGTAGCTGATGATTCCTTTAGACAGAAATCTAAAAATTTGAATCCGCCAGTAGTAGTCTTGCTGAAGTTTGCTAAAATTAAACACAAATCAGGTAAATCTCTTACTGTGTAATAAAGGGTTTTTTATTTTGTGGTGTTTGGTTTTTTCCATAAATGTTTTATGTGTTTATTAACATAGAACTTTATACACTTATTAGGTTCAGTTCAGTTAACAAATTCAAACACGGCAACAGAAGTGATTTTAAACCCTGATATTCAAGAGGCAGAAGACTTGCTTACATGGTTTAACATCAATGCTTTTAATTGTTGCAATTGAAACCATTATTGCATTCTTAAGTTTATGTTAACAGTGATTTTCTTTCAACTGAAATGTAGCCTTCAAAGTAATCCTTCTGCAAGCCAAGCTTTCTCGCAGATATCTCAGAGCCAAAAAGGATTTGTCCCTGCTTCCGCTTTAACTTCTTTTAAAAAAAGAATTACCTTAAAAGAAATGCTGAATATGTCTGAGGTATCAATAATATATAATAATGTCCAGTTAACAATTTATAATATTTTTATATTAAATTAATTTTAGTACATTTCACCCCTATTCAGCCTGAAGACATGGTTGCAAAAGTAACAATCAAAAAACTCGAGACATCAGAAGAGTGGAGATATAAAGGATGTGCCTGTAAAGGAAAACTTGTGCAGATGGAGAATGGAAATTATCAATGCAGAAAATGTTCTGCAGAAATGACCATTGCAGAACCAAAGTATGTTACTAATACAACTATTCAATTCAAATCTCATTAATTCAAATATCATGTCGTTGCATTCATACTGATTTTTAACTTTCTAATTACTTTCATACTTATATACAGGTTCAAAGTGCACTATAGAATTTCAGATGAAACTGCTGATTGTTCCATTGTTTTTTTCAATGAGCTAGCCCTTGATTTATTTGGATTGACAGCTGGAGAATTAGAAAAACAGCTTGAAGAAGTAATATTTGTTAATTAAAAACGAATTTGTAGTTTTTATAGTTATAATAGTTCTATATTCTCAACAAAAAAAACTATTTCGCTGTTTCACAGGAGAATAAAGTAGGTTCATTTCCAGATATATTAAGTCACATCATTGGTGTCGAGATGATTGTTCTGTTGAAACCAAATTCCATGAATAAACAATTCACCAGGAGTAGTGTTCCTGTTGGACAATATACTGTCAATCATGACCTCCTTGCAAAGTTCACTTACACAACTAGCAACTCTCAGCAATCAAATTTTGAGGTAACTTTTGAATAAATAGCTATAGAATTTGTGCATTTAAACTTCATGATTCTTATTATATTGGTTGATTCAGGAACCAATGACAAAGACTGAGAGACACAATAGCAAGGGAAAATCAATAGAAGATAGTGAGGACAGAACACATCTACACACCAAGTTTGGAGAAATTACAGTGCCTTCAAGTGAAGATCAAACAATAACAAGCTTATCCTGCAATGACAATAATGAACAAGTGGATACTGTGACCTCAAGTGTACCAAATTTGAAAACTTCATCTAGGCTTAAAAAAAGGAAAGTTTATAGTAACAATTAGTACTTAGAGAGGCCTTTTAATTTCAGTGTAATAGTTTTTCGTGATTCTGCAAGACACTTTTTCAGTACTTATAAAGTTTTACAGTTGGTGTTTGCAAACATTATCAGTTTGAAATGTGATATCTTATCCTTAGCACTTTGATACGTTGTATAAAGTTCAGACTATAATACATAAATCAAATATTGAAGTCCTTGCTGAACATACTGAAAAAAAAATGAATGGTTTAAATTTAACACATTTAGCCGAATTATAAGTTAATATAGATTTTGCATAATCTCAAATATAACATGAAACAGCAAACAATTAAAATCAATAAACAAAATATCGTCCATAGTATTTATAATCTCGATAACAAAATGCAGAATGTATCTAAGCACATATCACGATCCACGAATTTGTAGAAGAATATATAGTGCTACATCAGTCCTAAATATAAGATCTAATTGTCTTTTAATATTTATTCAACACAAACTATAATGATCGTTCTAACATTGTACTCTATTAATAGCAAATAAAGTCTACATCGTAATATATCATAGGAAAAAACAAATTTACAATTTCAAAACCAAACAATAAACAAAATTCAATGACAGTATAAAATTTTTCATCTTCACAAAGCCACTATCATTAAGATAACACTAGAACCGAAAAAATCAAATTAAGAAATTGAAACTCCTCGATTAATGTATCCAAATATATAGTTGTTTAGATAAACTAGAAATTCCTTTATAATGCAAAACATAAAATATGATTTGAATACCTTACATGCATATCAAACTCAGAGAGAACAAAATGTCCATGAACAAAAAAAAAACACTCAGAAAGAAGAAACAACAATATTCAGAAATTGTACATAATTGTGATATACCTATATTGGAAAGTTCAGAATTAGCACAAAAAGACACTCACGGGCCAAATTTTGAAGTGCTTGAAAATCCTGCTCAAGACAATAGAGGAAATGTTACAAATGAGTCACTCCAAAAAACTAAGAAAAGAGCAAGAAACAGCTTACCAGAATCAAATGTAAATGCAGAAACATGTTTTCAGGTAATGCTGTTTACAATATTTTTGATTTAAGAAATTATGTGCTACACGTTTCTTCTCTAATGCAAACTGATTATTAATGTTATAGAATTCACAGAGTACACACGACTCTCCTTTCAATACACAATCAATTGCAAGTAGTTCACAAAGTTTCCAGAGACAATCAACAGGTAAATTCTTATTTTATTACATACAGCAAATTTTATTAATCATCTGACCTTGCTTGTATTTTTTATAGGATATATTGATGAAGGTGATCCAGTTTATGCTTGTCCTCACTGTGAAGCATTATTATGGCAAAATGAAAGAATTGAAAGAGACAAACCTAAACAAGAACTAAACTTTTCCCTTTGCTGTTCTAAGGGGAAAGTAAAAGTCCCTTACTTAGAACCACCTCCACCAATACTTCAATCCCTCTTTTTTGATAAGCACACTGCGCAGTCTAGACATTTCTTAGATAAAATTCGCAGTTTCAATAATATGTTTTCATTTACATCAATGGGAGGAAAAATAAACACATCTCTTAATCTTAAAGGAAAAGGACCTTATACATTTGTTCTTAGCGGTCAAAACTACCATTACCTTGGCAGTTTACTTCCAAATGAAGGTTGCAAGCCAGTCTACTCTCAACTTTACATTCATGACACTGAAAATGAAGTCAGCAATCGAATCTCTGCAGCAAGGTATCAAAGTTTAAGTGTACACATCTAAAATCTTTATCTCACTTAAATTTTAAAAACTATATCGAACATGTCGTTTTACACTGATATTACTACTGATTTTAACAATAATATATTGATATGTACAGAGATGAAGGTGTTAATGAGGAGATAGTTGAGCAAATAAAAGCTTGCCTTGATGAGAATAACAAATTAGTGAAGAAATATAGAATGGCATCTGAAATATTGAAGAACAACAGACATGAGGCTGTTCAACTGAGACTAATCCGCAACTCAAATGATCAAAATCGCCAATATAATTTCCCAACATCAAATGAAATTGCTGCTTTAATTGTGGGAGATTTTGACAAAACTTACTATCAAAGGGACATTATTATTCAAAAACAAGGAGGACGGCTGAAAAGAGTTGATGAACTTCATCCAACTTACTTGCCATTGCAGTACCCACTGCTATTTCACTATGGTGATAATGGTTATGATCCTACAATAAAGCATGTCCAAAATGACACTACGAAGTCAAGCATGAGAAATAAGCTAACAATCAGAGAATATTTGGCATTTAGACTCATGGACAGAACATTTGAGACTTCAGTATTGTTACAAGGAAAGAGATTATTACAGCAATTTATTGTAGATGGATATGCCATGGTAGAGAGTGAGCGACTGCAGTATTACAGATCGCATCAAAAGGAATTAAGATCTGAGTTATACAGTGACTTATCAAAAGCATACTTGAGTGGTCAGAATAACACATCAAATGTTGGAAGGCAAGTTATATTGCCATCATCATTTACAGGTGGTTCAAGATATTTGAACGAAAATTACAAAGATGCAATGGCAATTTGTACGTGGGCAGGATTTCCAGATCTCTTTGTGACATTCACATGCAATCCCACATGGCCAGAAATTATTAGATTTTGTTTCAAACATAAGATTGAACCTTCTGATCGCCCAGACATTTTATCACGAATATTTCATCTCAAGTTAAATGCTTTGATGACTGCTCTGAAGGATGATCACATTCTAGGAAACATAAAAGCAGGTATGCTAATGATATGTGTAGACATAAAAGAAAATAACATTTAATTCATTTATTTTTACAATGTGACTTTAATTGATATTTTTTCCATAATTTCAGAGGTCTATACAATTGAATTCCAGAAAAGAGGGCTTCCACATGTCCACATAGTATTATTTCTGATGCCAGAGTCTAAGATAAAAAATGCTGAAGATCTAGACAAATTAATTTCAGCAGAACTACCACATCAGGAAACTGATCCAGTTTTGTATCAATTGGTTGGCAACTCAATGTTACACGGTCCATGCAAAATTAAAGAAGAAGATGGTCCTTGTATTACAGATGGAAAATGCTCAAAATATTTTCCAAAGAAATTCAGAAATCACACAATCCTGGATGACAATGGATTCCCTCAGTACAAAAGAGCAAATGATGGCAATTTTTTTGTCAAAAAGGGTAAAGCTCTGGACAATAGATATGTTGTTCCTTACAACCCAAAACTGCTCCGAATGTTTCAAGCTCACATAAATGTGGAAAAAACAGATCAATCCAACTCCATTAAGTACTTATTTAAGTATATCACTAAAGGCAGTGATCGTATTATTGCAGCTCTAGAAAGAACAGCCTCAAAGAACCATATATCAGATCGTGATGAAGTAACACAGTACGTCAATTGCAGGTACCTGACAGCCTGTGAAAGTTCTTGGCGAATATTTGCCTTTCCAATCCACCATAGATTTCCTCCAGTTCAAAGGCTATCTTACCATCTGGAAAATCAGCAAACAGTTATCTTTCCAAGTAATTCTTCTGTTTATTCACAACTTCATAAGCCAACCGCGAAGGAATCAATGTTTCTAACATGGATGGAAACAAATCGACATGATGAGGACGCAAGAAAACTGAAATATTCAGAATTCCCCCTTCAATACACTTTCAATAAAAAAGAAAGAAACTGGAAGAAACGAGAAAGGGGATTTTCAGTTGGAAGATTAATACACGCATTCCCTTCCCAGGGAGAGCTCTATTATCTACGCATCATGTTGACAAAAAAAATTGGCCCAACAAGCTATGAAGATTTGAGAACAGTTGATGATGTCACATTTAATACTTACAGAGATGCATGCTATGCATTAGGTCTTTTAGATGATGACAAGGAATTTATAGATGGCATCAAAGAAGCTTACAAATGGGCAGTTGGACTATACTTAAGAAGATTTTTTGTCAGCATGTTGTCCCATTGTTTATCAAATCCACTTAAAGTATGGACTGAGACAAAAACTCTTCTAAGTGAAGATTTATTATATATACCAAGAGCAAGAGCTATGGCACTAGGTAAAATACTATTACTACTTATAAATACTTAGATTTGTTAATCACATACTCATATATATTTTATATCTTTAAATTGACAGGAACAACAGTCCCAGCCTACTTAAAAGAAGAAGCATGTTTAATGGAGATTGAGAAATTATTACAGAAAAATGGGAAATCTTTGGCCAACTACAGCCCAATGCCTCTTCCAAAGGGCGCACCTACATATAATGTCACAGATCAATTGATATTGCTGGAATTAAGTCACAACAAAGATCAATGCGCAGTGGAAGCAGAGGCAATGAAACAACAGCTTACAAGTGAGCAGCTACATATTTTTGAACGCATAATATCCACAGTTGAGTCAGAAAATAGTGGATTGTTTTTCGTGTATGGATTTGGAGGTACAGGAAAAACATTTCTTTGGAATGTCCTGACGTTAGCAATTAGAGCTAAAGCAAAAATAGTCATTAATGTTGCCTCAAGTGGAATAGCTGCAACATTACTTCCATCAGGAAGAACAGCACATGCAAGGTTCGTGATTCCTATCGAAATAACAGAAGATTCAACTTGTAGTATTTATCCAAACACATCCTTAGCAAACTTGCTAAAAGCAACAAGTTTAATCATCTGGGATGAAGCTCCGATGACTCAGCGGTTATGCTTTGAGGCATTTGATCGTACAATGAGAGACATTGTCAAAAAGGATCTTCCATTTGGAGGAAAATGTGTTGTTTTAGGAGGTGACTTCAGACAAATTTTGCCAGTCATTCCAGGAGGAGACAGAGCCATGATAGTTAACGCATCTGTGAATTCATCCTACTTATGGCAGTTCTGCAAAGTATTCACACTCACACAAAACATGCGCTTGCAGACATCAGAGAGTGAAAAAGAGAAAACTAATATCAAGAAATTTGCAGATTGGCTATTACAAGTAGGAGAAGGCAAATTGGGAAATCCTCAGGATGGCATAGCTGAAATTGAAATACCTGAAAATATTTTAATACCTGAAGTAATTGATCCATTACAGTCCATAATCAGGTACACATATCCAGAACTCTTAAAGAATTTACTTGATTCCTCCTATTTAACGGAAAGAGCAATTCTCTCTCCAACAATGGCAGTTGTCGATGAAATCAATAATCAAATATTATCAATAATTCCTCAAGAGTCAACAACATATTTGAGTTCTGACACAATATGCAAAACTGACTCAGAAAATTCAGAAATTGAAGAATTATATGATACTGAATTCTTAAATACAATAAATGCTTCTGGAATTCCGCCACACAGATTGGACTTAAAGGTAGGAGTACCAATCATGTTAATAAGGAATATTGATCAAGCAGCAGGGTTATGCAATGGCACAAGACTACGTGTGACTCTACTTGGAAAACACTTCATTAAAGCAATAGCTTTGAATGGAACCAGCATTGGAGACCAAGTACTCATACACAGAATGGACATGAATCCTTCTGATTCAAAGCTACCTTTCAAGATGAATAGAAGACAATTTCCAGTGATCATTTCGTTTGCGATGACTATAAACAAGAGTCAAGGGCAATCATTAAAAAATGTTGGAATCTACTTGCCAAATCCAGTATTTTCTCATGGACAGCTATACGTTGCATTATCAAGGGCAAAGACATTGAATGGTTTGAAAGTACTGATTCTTGACAAAAACAACAAACCAACAAATGTCACCACAAATGTTGTGTACATTGAAGCCTTTCAGAACATAACTCCAGACAGGTAACCAATTTTTTTATTCGTCAACAAAGTTTTGTTATGAGACAATAATAATATACTAAAAATAAATTTTACAGGTAACAATGCAGACCCTACTACAAGAAGATCAAGTGTACATAGATAGAAAAAGCTAAAGTCATCATACAGGTAAAAGCATCTATTGTAATAAAATAGTTTAATACATCTTTTTAATAAAAGACACGATTATAAACAAAGTGAGCGCTGTATAAACTATACAAGAAAAAAAGGTAAAATAAAGAAGACAATAATCATTAAAGGCAATACAACATTACATGTTAAAATCACCAAATTAAATTAGATTAGTTTATTGATCAGTTTATATCATATCATATTACAAAAATATTATAAAAATCAACCTTTGGTATCATATTTAAACAATTATGGTTGTATCATCCCCGCGCGTTGCGCGGGGGCTTCACCCTAGTTATTTTAATATTTTTCAAAGCATCGTTTTCTCTGCACTCCTCTCAAAACACTGAGACCACCCAACATAAACAACAACTCTTCTTCCAAATTCTTCTTCCTCCACACCCATCGGCGGTGGCAACTCCTCATCCTCCACCACAGGTGACCCCAATTACTACCTCTTAAACGCCTCTAGATGTTTCCCCACCGGCGGAACAAAGCTATAGCCAAATGTCTTCTACAAAGCAACAAAATAAAAATGCTACAAACAAACAAAAAAGTTCAATCTTTCTCTTCATTTCTTAATAAGAAAATATCTATTTCATGCGTTTTTGATAATTATCCAAACCATTACCTCCAATTTCATTTATCAAATCTGGACTTTCATAAATGATCAGTTCATTCACATAACCCAATCCCAGTTTTTCATTTTCACCAAAAAAACTTCCATTGGTGGCCTCACCATTATGCATTTATGCTGCCGCGCCATGTTTCTCGACTCTCATTCTCTACACCAAATTTTCAACGCAAGATGTTGGGAGATTCTATCTGTAATTGTAAATGAGGTCAATGATTTGAGGAAGACGTCACTGTTTGAGACATTTGATGAAGGAGGACGAATATAAGTGGATGTGGGCATCTGAAGTTTCTGAGGGTTTTTGACTTTTGAGGTATAAGATGATATGGATTTCTAACAGACTATCTTAGTTCTTAAATATAACATCAATTTCCCTAATTTGATTAGATCAAATATGTTAGTTAAGTTAGTGATTAACACATGATATTACCAATTTATCCTAACTATATACCTTTATCCTTACTCTCCTCCTCTTCCTTGTTATTATAGATATAAGCATTATTAGGGTTAGTTTGAGAAAAATTAGAAAATGATCTTATATTAAGAAACAAATTAAAATTCGAAAGTGATTTTACATTTAGGATTAGGAACATTGGGAGTACTAAATTTATATTTATATGCCCAATTAGATGATAAAGGTCTTTTATAAACTATAGAGACTAACATTATAAATTTCCATAGGGATAATATTTTTATACTACTTGTTGTCCGTGCACTTGCGGTTAACATGTATGAGCACTTTATGGTGAGCAAAGGATCAAGGTAACCCTATTTCCAAATTCATGCAAACCTTGATTTACGCTTAATTAAAGCTCATTGAAGGCCTTAGGTATTTATGAATGAGCAATTAGGTCTACATACCTCACCTCCTCTTAGCAATGTGGCTTAGAAAACTCCACAATAAATTATAAATATGGATTTGAGGAAGAAATCAGATTCAGATATTGGCCATGGCCTGCCGAAATCAATACCTATATATAATTGGATTTATATAGGCAAACATATATATGAGATTTGAACAACAAATATTGAGGATTATCCATTTAATTACAAATTCTGGACTCGATGGATACCTAAGTTGCTCATGATTATCTTTCCTTTTTCTTTAGGATAAATACATAGAAATAGGATTTTGTTTATTTTCATTAGATACAGAATGAATCTATCTCATTTTCATTTAATTTTTCAATTAAGGATGGTTTAAATGTACAATTTCGAAAATAAACAATAGTAGAAACATAAATTTTAGGAGTTTGACCAAATTCGTTCATGCATGCTCTAATTTCTACAAGGAACACGATTATAAAGGTTTTGTCTTCATTTTAATCGGTGAAGTTCTTCAAAACCTCAACTTGGATTGAAATCCCTCCTCTCTCCAATGATCGGAATCGCCAAAATAAAGGTTCGAGAAGTTTAGAGGAGACTTACCTAAGCTAGAATCCAGCCTTCCATGCATGATTGAAACTCTCCCCGGCAATGTAACCACCGAAACCTTCGGCAACTCTCTCTCTCTCTCTCTCTCTCTCTGTGTGTGTGTGTGTGTGTGTGTGTGTGTGTGTGTGTGTGAAGAATGACGAAATAAATTAGAAAATAGAGAGTATAAAGGTTAGTACATAATATATATATATATATATAGTTTTGGGATGAGAAAATGCCATTTTGCCCCTCTCCTTTAAACCTTTTGTTTTTTTTTTGTGTTATAAAAGTCGGACCGGAATGAGAGCCAGATAGGGTTTCGGGTCATAATTCAACACGGTCAAATCGCTTAGACCAATAGTTGGACCTGCGATAGAGCTGATAACCGTTTATCTGAAATGATAAATGGTCGACGGTTGGACTTGTCCAACTGTCCAGTCCAGTCTGATTCCTATAACACTGAGTTTTTTTGGTTAGACCATGTTTTGAAAATGGTTTTAGAAATCAGTTATTACCATAGATCAAAAACCCAGCCTAGGCCCTCTCATCTCATCAGTTCTTGTCTCATCTCAAGCGACGACGACAACTCAATGATGAATCATAAGGAGTAGGAGGCCCACCGATATGCTGAAATGCGTGGCTGTCACCCAAGAGGGGGGGGGGGGTGAATTGGGTGGCAGAATAAAAATTAAAATTCTCTTTTGAAAACTGACTCCTTGTGCTTGATGAGAGTGACGATGTATTACCCCAAGCACAAGTAAGTATCTAGTGGTGTGGTGCTTGATGAATAGATTAAACAAACAGAATAAGCACACACAAATTTATCCTGGTTCGGTCACTTCCAGACCTACATCCAGTCCCCAGGCTCCACCTGAGATTTTCAATCCACTAAACTTCTTGTTTGAACCAGGCACAAGAAAACCTTCACACTTTAGGTTTTACGAGCACGGGTTCACCTAACAACCCACAGGTTTTGCAACGGGCTCACCTGCAAACCTTTACAACCACAGGTTTTACAACGGGATCACCTGCAAATGGAGATTTAGAAAACCCTCTAAATGCTCCCCCTCACTTTTTTGTAAGATAATAATTCTGTTCTTCAAGCACAAGCTTTAGAACAGCCTCTATCAATTAGAGGATTTGATAATATGTTCACTCTATGAACTGATTATGATAAACACTTAAGTACAAATGATTTTCTCTCTAAGAATATTACGACTCTAAGATCAGAGAGTAGAAGATGAGAGGAATGTAGAATACAATGTCTCAGACAATAGGCTCTGTTCTTCCAACCTCTCTTCTGAATGTAGATGTTCCTTTTATACTCGGCCTCAACATTCAGACTTGGGCGGCAGATAGAATATGTCCGTTTGAAAATAGCCGTTAATCCCATGTTACCGTTGAGAGGTACATCTTCATTAATGCTTAGTAGGGTTGACTTGCTTTATCTCTGAAAAGCAACTCTGACAACTCTGCTCTGACAAAAGCATTTTGACCTCTGAGTATGTGACATTGACTCTTGTACTCTTGCTGACGGATGATCATCGTTCATCCGGAAGCGGCAATCTTGCTCTGCAAGTGTTAGTCTCTGTATCCCAGTGCCAAGAGTATTTGCATCCGGAAGCTCATTTGCATCCGGAAGTAAAACTAAGTTCTGCACATACTTGTTAGTCCAACAGAGTAGTATATATAATCAATTGTAGTAAGGACTATACATGCTGTGGGAAGCTTGTTTGCTATGGGAAGCAATCTTACTTAGACTATGTTCGGACTTAGTGTATTGTCTACTGACGCTAAGGGATGTCTATTCCAACAGTCAGCGTAAGTCTCGTTATTTTACTCTAAGTCTTCCGGAAGCGATTCTGCATCCGGTTGTATTCTAACTTAGGATTTGATTTTAGTCTAATTCTTCCTAAGTGACTTAGTGTGTCATTTACTCTTGCTATGGGATGTGTAGTATAACAACACATAATCACATGCAGTGGGAGTTCAATTGTCTAAGGAAGCTCTCTTACTTCCGGAAGCAATTCCACATCAGGAAGTACTCCTACTATGCGTTGAGTGTGGCTTTGTGTGATACTCACTGACGCTCAGTGTTACCTAAGCCAACAGCCAGCGCTAGTCACTAAGCATCCGGAAGCATTCCTGCATCCGGTTGCGTCCTAACTTAGTCTCAAGGATTTTATACTCTTAATGTTCCTAGACTGAGTTATGACTTAGGTGACTCACTTGCTTCCGCTGGGGATGAGACGTTCATCCGCGAGCGCTAGTCCTAGTCCATCCGGAAGTAAATCCACATCCGGTTGTACTCTTACTTGTGGTTCTATTTTAACCTAATCTTCTCTAAGTGTTTAACTTGTTCTTTCATATTTTAGTCTTCATCAAAACTTAAGATTCTAACATATGCTTCAATCGCTCCAATCAAATTAAAACAAGATATGATTTAGCCACCTCGTCCAAAGAAATGGTTGCCTTATAATGTTTAACTAAGGGTCCAAACAATATTCTCATGGTATGAACCACTTCTTGATGAGTGACAGTACTAGTATGGGTTAAGGGTCAAAATCTAGCACTCTACTATTGCCAAATGTTCACCCAACATAAACAAGAATTTGATGGCTCAAATGTAGCACACATTTATTCAAAAACGGCTCAAATATAGTATTTCCGTCAATTTTAACGGGGTTGACCGTTGAGTTTGACCCGGTCATTCCACATCATTTGACATGTCACCTAGTTTTGCCATGTCACTTTCCATGACTAAAACTATACACAAATTAAACTCCTTCCAAAACTCCCTTATGAACAATTAAATCTTACAATATATATGCCCTTCAAAGCATCCTACCTTATTCTGTACACAAATGTGCAACTTTATGCATCAAATGATCATGTACAACGTACATGGTTTCCAACTAAAAAAAGAATGAAATAGATATACTCAAAAAATATATTTATCCAGGAGCTGGATCCATATATAGTTCAATATTTGTTAAGAAAGTAAAATACAATGCATAAAATTATCCATTTCTCAACTAAAAAATGGTAAATACATAATTCTACTGTTAACATTCACCATACCTTTTGATAAAAGAGAATGAAATATAAATATACTACATCCATTCTGTGTATGCCCACATGTTTTTTTTTCTTTTTGAAAAAATCTCGTATTTCCAACCACAGACATTCTTACATCTTCTCAATGTTTTATAATACTTCATCTTTGTTCTTAATAGCTCATTCGTCTAGAGTTGTCCCTCCTTAAAATACCTTGTATATAGCCAATATGTCTTACCATATGCATTTCATTAACTCGTATAACGCACAAGGTTGACCACTTGTTTATCTTGCATATGGAAAAAAATCTTATATTCTCTTTTCTATTTTTCTTAATTGTACAAGTTGAAATACCAAATAACTTTTTTAGAGCATCATGTTAGATTTAAATTTCAACAACAAACAATATGTTTATACTTATAGTGAGTGATAATACAAATGATATAATTAATTGGTCCACCTAAAAGAATGAAGAATAGTAAATCTGTTGGAACAGATGATATACCAATTGATGTTTGGAATTGTTTAGGTGAAGAGAGTGCGGCGTGGCTAATGAGATTTATAGTCAAAGAACTTTCCCGATGATTGAGGAAAAATTATCTTAGTTCCTATTTATTAGAATAAAGGAGATATACAAAATTGTAAAATTATAGGGGAATCAAACTTATGAGTCATATAGTAGTGAAACTATGGGAAAAAGTAATTGAACATAGGTTGAGATTGAATAGTAGTATTTTTAAAAGATAATTTGGGTTTACGCCGAGAAGATCGACAATTGAGACAATTTATTTATTGAGAGATGGTGGAAAAATATTGAAGTACGTAGAAGAAGAGACTAATATATGTTTTTCATTGATTTAGAAAAAGCGTATGATAATGTACCAATAGACGTACTTTAGAAAGTTTTAGAAAAGAAAGGAGTGTGTGAGGTAAGACTTTATTGTTGTTGTTAAAGATGCTACGTAGGATTAATGGAAATTAACGATAAAATTAGCAATGTTGAAAGATTGGGGCAATATTGACAATGTTAATAAACTAGGGCAACATTATTCCATTTTCGAACTTCTTCGACGAAATTGAGACAAAACAAATTTCTCGGAAAAATGGATTTGAGATTTAACCAATTATAAAATCATTCTGGCAAAAACACATTATTAAAACATTAAATAAGTTTCCTAATTGCTCAGCTACAACTAATCCTTAAACTCTATATACACATTGTATTGATCTATCCAATCATTCTAATACTTGAAAGGATATCAATATAGCATATTCATCCTATCTACCACCCTTAACAAAAAAAGTACTTAATTAGAAAAGTGTTTAATCGTACAACTTATCTTCCAACACACGGGTGTACTGTGTCATCCCTTATAAGATGAGATTAGGATAAGTTTGGACTTCTCAATATCGGATATGAAATCAGGAAACATGATATTATCACTCAATCATCACTATCTCTTAGTTCTATGTATCAATTATATAGCCAAATGTTGGTTAAAAAAATTATATAGCCAGTGTAACATGGTGAGATATACAAATTCATGCATATCAATATATAAAATCAATGAAGAAATTTCTTGCGTTAAAACAAAATGAAAATCAACTTTGAATTTAAATAAAAAATAAAGAAATGACACAAACAAAGTATATTATACTAAAACGTACACACCAATCGGTGAAAATTTTAGTTTTTTATATGACTATTGCAATGAATCAAATCTGAATATTATAACATTAAGAGATAATATATTTTATATATTATGGTAAAAAAGGTAAAAATTTTATTATTTAACATTATTATATGACTATTGGAGGCCTATCGACCCAATTTGATACGGAAAAACTATTTAACCAAGCTATTGAAATCTAGTCCACAACTATATTAGCTTTTCTCATAATCCATTCAAAATAATGGTTCCTTATCGTATATTAATTATATGTTGATTATTTTCCTTATATTAATTTTATTATTATAAAATAATACATTTTTATGGGTATTTCATGTGCGTTACTTAGTATAACCGACCAAAAAATCAAGAAAAGGATTAAATGATTTTTTTTTGTGATCAAATTAAATGAATACATCCTATAAGGATACAATCCAAAACTATGGGACATTAAAATAAGTCCATTCGAGTTCTTTTAACAATAATATGAGATACCTTAGAGTATGCCTCTTGAATTAATATGCCTCTACTCCCAAAAGAGTTGCAACCTTGTGTTAAAATTTTCACCCTCAACCTAAGGGGCGTAGACCAGCTGGTAAGAAAGGGGAAGGTAAGGCACCGCGCACCCACCAGGTCATAGGTTCGAACCCTTGGGAAATCGTCACCCCCAAAATGGGGAATCCAGGTGGCGACTTCTGATTAGTTGGTCCCCGAAGGGGGCCGGACATCGAAGGCTCTAAGAAAAAAAAATTTCACCCTCAAATTCAATTTATTACTAAACCTAAATTCATTAATTTATGATGAAGACATGCCTTAATACTAAATAAAAAAACAGTCAAGTTATACTCCAAACACTATTTGATGCACTCAAATACTTAGGGAAAATTAATAATAGGTCCCTGGTAAGGGACATAATACTAGAAAAGTCCCAAAAACTTAAAAAATTTAAGTAGAGTCTCAACTTTTGAAAAATAATTAAAGTAGAGTCCCAAGGGACTCTACTTTAATTATTTTGAAAATGTGGGTCCCACAATTAATAATATAATAATCCCTCTCTCCTCTCTTTTCCCTCCCCCTTCTTCTTCTTCTTCATCAACTCACCACCACCACCATGTTCGACCACGCCCCTCCCCCCACCCAACTCACCACCCTCCTTCAACACTCTCCCACCCTCCACATCCACCGCATCCTCGTCCACCGCCTCTTAGAGTCAGCAAAGAATCTCACACGATAAAGAAACCACAGCTATTACCACCACACGCCGGGGCCGAACCATACCGTCCTCTGCCGAAAGACGGCGGCCAGTAGAGACAACCAGTGATAATCTATTCTGTATCTCCCAAAGTGATACATGTTCCCGTCGACGACTTCATGGACGTTGTACAGCGTCTCACCGGACTAAACTCCGGTGGGGAGATGAAGATAATGTTGAGTGATGGTGATGATTAATTGTGGGGTCTACATTTTCAAAATAATTTAAGTAGAGTCCCTTGGAACTCTACTTTAATTATTTTTCAAAAGTTGGGACTCTACTTTAATTTTTCAAGTTTTTGGGACTTTTCTAGTATTATGTCCCTTACCAGGGACCTATAATTAATTTTCTCAAATACTTATTCTCTTTCTATATAAGACCACTTATAAATTTTAATTTTTCTAAAAATTTGTCATATACATTGTATGTGGTATTTTTATATTTTTTGCATAGAGCCCTGGTTTCCCAGACTAATCCAGAGTCGCCTCCGTTGTTGGGACTTCCCAGGGTTCGAACGCAAGACCTGACGCGTTCTAACATCTTACTCTCCCCTTTCAACCAGCGCGCCAAGTATTTTTATTTTATTGATATAAGAATAAAAGAATGCAGATGTTGCCACATCATTTGGAGCTCATCTCCCAAAGAGTTACACGCTTTACAAAACGTGGCGCAATACGTGAATAAAATGGGCCCCACACATAACCCTTTATATGACTTTCAAAAAAATCCCCAAACTCTCTTCCATTTCATTTGCTCTGTCTTCTCTTCTTCACTTCTTCCCTCTCTGCTAAAAAAAAAGCCTATGGTATGTTACGTATGCTCACTCCTTCTTCTCCCATTTCATTTTCTCTCTCTTCACTCATTTTATTTTTGCTTCTATATAATAAAAAAGTCTATTTATTATTATATTTTTTCTTCCTTTTGTTTTGGCCATTGCTTTCATACATATGCATACTATACTATACATTAGTCCTGTGTTTTTTTGTGTCAAGTTTCAGTTTTGATACATTTTTATGGTTTGTTTCTTCGTTTTCTATGATTCCCTTCATTTTTTTCTCATGGGGTTTTCTCTTTTTTGCTTTCTGATCAATCTTCTAGATCGCCTGTTTCTTTTGTTTCCAACCGTTTTTAGTGATGCTTTCATTATTTTTTATTCCTCTTTTTTTGTGTTGCCATTATTCGTTTATTTCAATTTCTGGGTTCTCAACTTTGTTCTAATCTAATCTGTATAAATTGGAATGTATAAATTGCAAGTTTGTTTCTCTTTATTTTGTAGTAGCTTGAATAGTGGGGATCAAATGAAGTTCAAATCATACATTAGTGTTATATGGGTTTATACTTGAAAAATATGTTTCATGATAGTTATATGATGTTTTCATATGCTTGACAAGCTTGATAAAGATAGTGACTGATTGAATATTTGTGTGTAATTATATGTTATATGTGTTGCACTTTAACCTTTTGTTGCATTCAATCTAATATGTTGCATAATAGTTATATGATATTTTTATATTCTTGACAAACTTGATAAAGATATTGACTGATTAAATCTTTGTCTGTAATTATATGATTTGTTATAATTCAACCTTTTGTTGTATTCAATCTGTTTGACTTTCATTTGAATGGTTAATTAATACTGATGGTTTCTGTCTTGGTCATGATGCTTCTTATGTTTCAAAGCTGAATTGATTGAGTAATGGAAAGGGGCAACTTGAATGATGAGGAAATTCCTCATGCTTCTCCTTTTGTGACACAAAGGAGTGGAGAACAAGGGTGTGATTTATTGACCAACTATCCTGCTAATGTTAGTGGGATTCCTAGAGTCTATGCACAAAACAATAATGAGCCTCGAATATCTCAGTATCATCACAGGGGTGTGGCTCTAAGTGTAGGAGATGGCATGATTGATGGTTCCTCCCAGTTTAATAACCATAGTAATGTTATGTTTCATCACCCTCATGAAGGGGTTCATCAATCTTTAGTGTGCGGACCGAATCCAGGTCATGCTCCCTTCAATCTAAATAGTTCTGAGACGCATGCTGGAATTCCTATGTTTAACCTTAATGTGAATCCTCCTGAGTTGCTTGATGGAGAATATTTGGCTTCCAATTTCGGAAACAACGCTAATGCGGAAGTCAATTCTAATTTCTCTGGAGTTAATGTTGCTGGTGAATCACAGAGGGGATTCATTGCTCCACTCAATACTCATCACTCTATTATGGATAGAAGACGACTTCAATATCCTGATTTCGGCATAAATAATACCATATCTGGAATTCAGAACAGCAACAGGCCCATGTGTGTTTTCCCACATAATGCAGGTGTAAGGATGCACTCTACTGATAATCACAATCTTGGAAATAGTATAAGATATGCACAACCATCATTACCATCCGGCCTCAATCAGACTATGCAGCATGCATTTGCTGGTTTCTCTTCAGCCGTAAAGGGAAGTAATCAGCCTTTGTATGGGCAATTACCAGAAAATATAATGAACCCTTATGTCAACACCTCATTACAGCCTTCTGCTTCTCCATTGGGTATGGCCACTAGTGGGATAGATCCTTCAAGTAAGTGTTGTGATGCTTAATCTCATATCCTCTATTTGTAGACATTGATATATCTTGTGACTTGTATCTCCATATGATTGACCTCTTTCGTTTCCTACCAAGCAGTAACTTGTGATATCATTTTCATTTGTTCCATTGTCACTAAATTGAATTGGATTATAAATCGGGCTACTTCACTCTGTTTCAAGAATACACTTTGAATCATTAAAAAATTGTTATATACTCTTTATGTATGAAATTTGAGAATAGGTTTAATCCATCAAGAAGAAGCTTTTCATTTCATGCACCTAGAAATATTTCTTTTCATATATATCATGCCATCTTGGCATTATTGAATGATTGAGGTGAGATATTGCTGTTACAAGTAGTTAATCACTGTTAATCTCAGATGGTTGGCTCAATAAATAAGTCCAACTCCTCTCTTGGATCTATTCTTATCTCTGGAATATATAAATATTGTGCAAAACCCAGTTAGTTTCAGGTAATGACAGAAATAAGTTGTAATCAGTTTCAGATTTGGGAAGACAAGCTGTTGCAAGAAATATGAATGCTCAAGCTTCTATGCAATATGCTAGGAATGCTCAAAATGCTATGCTATGTGCTAGATCATCCTCTCTTAAGAGAGGTGCTTCCGAAATACAGTCATCTGTTTCCCAGGGTCATCAGAGGAGGGCTTCGATGAATCGCCCTCTCACTCCTCCATCCGTTCCTACCTTGACTGCTTCAGCTTCTTCAATTCCTTATACAACACAAGCAAGTTTTGCCTCACCCAATACTTATTTATCAGCTCCATCTTTCCCACCTGAAGCTTCTGCCGCTATACCAGCTCCATACCATGCCAAGACCATACCATTATCATTGCTTGCCGGGTTCCAGTCGCAGACCATATCTCCCCCACACCAACCACAAATGACTCAGGCTGTATCTCAACCACAGAGGACTACTCCATCTGTACCTGAACCACATTGGAAGCGTCGCTACACCAAGGCGTCTAAACCTGAAGGTATTGTATTGTTTTCTTTTTTCTTGTAAGGTGTTTTCTTAAATAAAATAGGCAGTTCCCTTCTGTGTTCTTACATGATTGTTTTAACAAAACGTATTTCATTGGTTTGCATTGTGGCATCTGCTGAACTGCATCATTTACCTTGCCAATCCAGTAGAACAGACGTTAAAACTAGAGCGACATTTTACATAAATAAATATTTCTCTCTTATTCCAGGCAAATATTGAACTAAAATTATTGTTGAGGCCAAATATTTAAATTGCTTTGATAACTTAATTATCTAATATTCCATCCCCAATGTTTGAAACTCTTGACTGTTCAAGATTTTCCCATTCAATTCAACCACTATCAGTGTTTATTTACTACTTTTGCTTGTCAAAACCCAATCCTTTGAATTATTGCCCTGATTCTATTGAAGTGTTCAATGCATAATATATTTGATACATGGCTGAACACTAATTTCTAATGGTGAGGAAATCATGAACTGGTGCAGTTGAAACTTTTAAGCCATTTTTAGGATACAAGTGCTGCTTGTGCAAACGGGATCTATCCTTTGACCCGGAAGGACCCATTCGTCGACAACCATCTCCACCACCGGTTTCCAGCGTTCTACCATGTGGCCATAGCTTTCATTATGACTGCTTGCTGAAAATGACTCCTGAAGAATCAATATCAGAACCTCCATGCATTCCTTGTACTCTTGGAGAGTAGAAATATAGTCTTTTTGCACCTTCATACAGTATCTTTCAATAAATAGCTGTAACTAGGTATAGAAAGGGGGATAAGCAAGAGGATAGAAAAATGGAGTAAATAGATGAAAATTTAGCCCTACATGAGGTTTTAGATCTATTATTTATACATGATTGTAGGGTGGTGAGGCAAATATAATCTTTTACTGCCTTGGTCCTTTTTGTGAAAAAATAAATTGAAAACCTCAGAAGTTTTTACTTAAATTAGGAATTTCGAAATTTCTTCCCTTGATCTTTTTGGACTGTGTTTTTTCCCTTACAGATGAATTTCGATCATTTATAGGTAAGAAGATGAAATAATTCATTTTATTCAGTTTGAGCCGTCTTAACTTTTATTAAAGGGTAAAAGTGCAAAAATAACAATGAAGTTTGCACTAGGGTGCACTTAGCACTACATAGTTTTTCTTGGGCTAAATATGTACTTTGATTAATAAGTGTGTTTCTACTTTCTAGTATATATTGAAATAAGAAATACAAAAATACAAATAATATAACTGAAATAAATTTTAAATATAAATTGTGGATATTACTATATAAACATTCATTTATCAACTTAATTAAGAAGGTTTTGTGAAATTCAGATATAAATTTATTGAATATGGTCAAAATAATTAATTTGAGATAAGTTTGAGAAGATTTTAGTGCATGTTGACACGAAGTAGAAACAAAAACGGTGAAAATTGTTGAGATGAGAGAGAGAGCGTTCAAGAGGGAGGAACCCTCCGGCGCCATCATCAAAGATAAACCCAAACATTTCACGAATTTGAGATACACATGCACTAAGTTGTCATATACAATCACCAATTTAATGTATGAAAGATTATCAAGTTTGTTTTTGTTATTAGGTAACCCAAAGTAAGTCGTACTGCCTATAAGTGAATTGGATTTGATACTTACAACATAAATCAAATGTATAAGTGGCATAATGCACACCTCTCTGATTTTGAGAGTAAAGAGGCGGGAACCTACCCAAAATACTCATTTTAATCAATTCTTGAGGCATAAACATCAATCACCTATACTAGCTACTAAAGCTTTGATACATCAACTATTGGTCCAAAGCTACCATTTAATGAGATTATTATCTTTAAGAGTAAAGGTGCAAAAATAACAATGATAATGGATAAAAAATGTAGATTACACCATATTAAATTCATGGGTTCAAAACTTCCAATTGTAAATTTAAATGGGTCATTTTTCTGTTAGATAAAGCTAACGTTTGTTAACCTTTATTGTTCGGCCCATGCCTTTCTAATGATGTGGAACATGGAAACCTTTGACATAGCAAAAAAAAAAAGATTGAATTGGATACCTAACCCTCTCTAAACTACATTAAATCAATTATCACGTTTTTACTACAAAGTCTACATCTTCATGAGTTCGGATTGTCTCAGAAGCTTTACTCTCATTTTCCCTCAGCATCCTCAATCCAGTCCGTTCAAACCATAATGAGATCAAAATGTGTCAAGTCATCAGGTCGTTTGAACGGACTCGATTGAGGACGTTGAGGGAAAATGAGAGAAATCTTTCTGAGGAAATCCTTTTCCCATCTTCAACATTCCTTGACAAATATATTGTGGCATCATTTTATCACTTAGTAAATTTTATGTTTACCCCATTTGCGATTGGGTACCTATCCAAAGCCTTTCTCAACTCAACATTGTCACCAGAACTAATGCTCTATTTAAAGGATCACTTATAGAGCTGGAACGACCACCTTTAATTTCTTTCGTAATTTCAACATAATGATTAATACCAAATTCTTCATCTCCATATTTATTATGAATTTATGATCATTGTCTATCGATCACTTCAAGCTTTGTTTTAACATTTTCATTAGTGCCAGCTGAGTGCTCTCATCCTCACTTGCACAATCATAACCATCAATGTCATCAAGCCCCTCGATAGATTCTAACTTCTATATTATGTATGTCTTCTTGCTCAACACACTCATTCCTCTCACTTTGACCTTCATTTTTCTCAGAACGACTTTTATTCTAGTCCCTTCTTTTTATAGCAAAATGTTGACTAACCTGCTACTTAAGTGCAATCTCAAATGATGACTCACATTGTTGTTCTTATCCTCCCCCTTTGAACCTATTTACTGTGTAACAAAGATAACATACAAATCAGTGAGGGTTTTGAATGAATTTCACTGTACAAAGATAACATACAAATCAGTGAGGGTTTTGAATGAATTTCACTGTACAAGGACAAGAAAAGAAAAAATCTATAATCCCTTTCGATTTGGTTGATTTTCGAGTGAATGTAGCACGGTTGTGTATAATCTGATGTGAGTGAGGAATATGGTTTTTTATCGTAACCTTTTCACTTTAATGCAATATCATATTCTAAGTCTTCTTGTTATTTTTTTCAAATTCTGATTCCATCTTCTTCTGCCACATAACATTAGATGTCATAGTCAACTTTTCAATTCAAATGGTCAAAGTTAACTCCACTAGCCAGAAAAAGATTTCCCTATTTGAATTTAAGTTAGTAGTTTTGCACTCCATGAATTTGATGAATTTAATATGGTGTCATATACACTTGTTATGGCTTACCATTATTATTTTTGCACCTTCGTTCTTGAAAATTATTTTTTGAAAGACATTGTTATCATTTTGGTTTAACTTAAAAATTGGGAAATTGATTTTTAATCATATAAAAGACATTTATAAGGTTTAATGAAAATGTACAATTAAGTTGAGATCCAATGAAATATAGAGTACAACAAAACCTTTTTGAACAGGACTATTTCTCCCTTAGACAAGTATTGACGACAATAATTGACAATCAAATGATAACGAGGCAACTGTAACAAAATTTTGAGCAACATTCACAAGCTATTTATTTAGTTATCTGGCGCCTATTGACAATCGACTAATATAAATTCGAGGGGTATGAGCATGCTTTTGTAAGCATTGTCTCCGATGCCTCCTCCAGCTCCAATTGTGTGTGTGGGTTGAGTGTGTTTGTGTGTGTTGTTCTTTTTTATCATTTGGCAATACATGTCCTTTATTTTGATCCAATTGGAGAATTATATTATGTTCTTATTTTTTAATTTATACCCTTGGCCATAATTATTGAAGAATGTTGTTTGTATTAGTTATGGAGTAAATTGGAATAAATAATATTTTTATTGTAAAATAAATAATGATATACATGACAGTAATATATATTTATGTTTAAACAATAAAATAAACAATAATATATCTTTAAAAAAGGAATAAAAGCTTAAAAAATTTGGGATTTATGATTTGTTCTTATTTATGCCCCAAAAAATTATTAGGTTTGATTTTTTTCTTCACTTTTTTATGAGTGAAAATGGACCGGTCAATTTTCCCAAAATCGTTATTGTTTGCAATTGTAAGCTAGTTCTTGACCTATTTTCCGGCTCAAAACGGCCCAACAAAGTTGAACTATGAAAGCAATTATTCCATATGAATCGAGTCGTTGTGTGGGGTGGGTGACAGACCAATCGGTCTGACCATCCAACTCAGTCCGACTTTAATAATAATGTAATAATAGAGTTTAATGTGGGCCTAACATCAAAGAAAACTGCTTTTTTGGACTTTATGGTCATTTTTAATTGACCCAACAAAATGCTTAAATCCTCACCTTGTCTCTCTAACAACAATGTGGCAACCTTCTTCTCTACACTTCATGGAAATTCGAAAACATGGGATGTGGGCAATCCTCAACGACCTTCAGATGTCTTGGATGGCGATTCCTACGGCAAGGAAAGAAGCTCAGGATGAAGAAGAGGAAGCAAACGAGAAATTGAAAAACATGTCCTCTATTTTTTTAATAAAACATGTCCTCTAATTAGATGCTTCTAGTGCTTCTAATTTTCTATATTTGCTTTTGTTGTTGTTGTTTTCCCCTCTTTTATTTTCCTTAGTTATTAGACCTTCATTTATAATCTGCTCTGGGTTTACTTTTCCCATTTATTTAATTTTTTCCCATTGTTTTATCTTTATTAGTTTTTAAATTCGTAGGGCGAAATTGGACATCTTGTCCATGTTAATCTTTTTCCTTGCAACTACAATTGTTTGAAAACTTTGGGGTTAACTTTTTTCTTTCAATAGTCAATACATTAATTTTCAGTGAAATTTAATTAGGACCTTACTTAGGTCAAGTTACTTTCTTCAGGTTCTCAAGTTCTTTTAATATAGGAGTGACACGTGTCCTTTTATAACAAATTGTTTGTTACAAAAGGACACGTGTCACTCCTATATTAAAAGAACTTGAGAACCTGGAGAAAGTAACTTGATGTAAGTTTTTCCCATTTAATTAACTATTTACTATTTTTTTCATTATAACATCACTTTCAAATTTCAATTTATCCTTAAATATAATATAGTTTTCTAATTTTATCAACTTTTTTCTCAAATTAACCTTAATAATACTTATCCATAATAACAAGAAAGAGAAAGAGAGTTGAGATAAAAATATATGGTTAGAATAAATTGATAGTATAATATGTTAATAACTAACTTAACTAACATCTTTATCTAATCAAATAAGGGAAACTGATCTTATATTTAATGTAGGAACTCAGGAGTATTTGGATAATCAGACCAAGAAAGTGTTTTTTTTTTGGACTGAAGAGTGAAGACCAATATGGTAAAAAAAAATGAAGACCAAGAAAGTTAGAGAAAGGGAAATTCAGTTGAAGGGTCCCACACTCTATGACACGTGGAGCCATATGTGAAGAAAATTGACCCCACACCCAACTCTTTTTATGTTATGACACTCAAATATCTCCAATAATATAGTCTCTCTTTTCTTTCTTCGCATTGATTCATCATCAGTTTCATTTCCTGCTCAAGCTTCACTTTCATTTGGTATTTTCAATTCTCCCCATTTCAGTTCCTTCCTTTCTTCACGCCATTCTGTCTTCATTTTCAATGTCCTTTTTTTTGTTTGCATTCATTCATGCATGTTACTTTACAGTAGTCCTGAGTTTCTTTTTTCTTTATACAATGTAGTCCTGTGTTTCTGTGCGTTGAACTTCACTTTGTTTCATTTATGTAGTCTCCTTCTTGGTTTTCTTGGATTTCTTTCCTTGTTTTCTATGTTTGTGTTTTTGGCATTCTCCTTAATTTTCTTGACCAGCTGTTTCTTGCGTGTCAAGAAACTTTTCTTTCGTTCATTTTCTTTTCTTTTTCTACTGATGGGCACATTTTCATTGTTGGTTTTCTGAAATTTCTTTAATCCCATGCCTTTGAGTAGAAATTCAACAGGGCATAAAGTTGGTTTCTTGCACATATTCTTGTTATGGTAAACAAGCGCTTGTATCTCTCAAGTTCCTTATCCAGTCTTCCTTGTAGTTACTTGTATAATGGGGATCACTCTTAGTTCAAATCAGAAGTTAAAATTTTTATAAGTTTGTACTAAAAAAATCTAAGTTTCATAATAAATATACAATTTTCTATATGCTCCACAAACTTAGAGATTGTGCTTATTAAATATGTGTGTAGCTGGTTATACTTCATGTAGCCGACTTCACTTAGTGGGGAAAGCTTTTGTTGTCATTGTTACGGTAGTGTTCTATTATCTTTATTATACTTCGACCTGCTTTCAATATGTTTGAGTTTCATTTGAATGGTGAATTCTCAAAATACTGATGATTTCTGTCTTGGCTGTGATGCGTATTTGTTTTGAAAGCTGAATTGCCATGTAATGGAGAGGGACAATTTGAATGCTGATGAGAACCAGCCAAATGATTCTCCAAGCGTTGAAGAAATAGGGTCTAATTTTGAAAACATCAATTTTGCTGATAATGTTGATGTGCCTCAAATATCTCAGTCTGTAGGGAACATTGTGGATGATGCTTCCTCTTCCTCCCATATCAATAGTCATAATAATGTTATGCATCAGTACCCAATTAGAGGAGATCACCAATCTCCCTTGCATAGACCAGAATCTGAATTTATTGACCAACAAGTGGTTGAAGAAAGAGGGATTGATTATGATACCATCTATTCTGCTATTTATGTTGGTGAGCTTTTAAGACAATCTCCACAAACTTTTAACGTGCCTGAATTATCTCAGTATCATCAGAGAGGTATAGTTTCAAGTGTAGGAAACAGTATGACTGATGGTTCCTATCAGATTAATAACTATAGTAATATTATGCCTCATTACCCTCATGAAGGAGTTTATCATTCTTCATTCTGTGGACCGACTTCAAGTCATACTCCCTTCAATCTAAATAGTCCTGAGAGACTTTCTGGAACTCCTATGATTGACCTTAATGTGTTTCCTCCTGATGAGGTTTTTCATGGAGAATATTTCACTTCAAATTCCGGAAGCAACACTAATGTTGCTGGTGAATCACAGAGGGGATTCATTGCTCCACACAATACCCACGGCTCTATTATGGATAGAGGAGGACAATTATATCCCAATGTTGACGTGAATAGTTCCATATATGGTTATCAGAGCAGCAGCATACCCATGCATGGTTTGCCACATAATGTAGGTGGATGGATGCAATCTACTGATAATCACAATCTTGCACATAGTACAAGATTTGCGCAATCATTATTATTATCTGGCCGCAATCAGAATATGCAGCATCAATTTTCTGGTTCCCCTTCAACTGTAATGGTTGGTAATCAACCATTGTATGGACAAAATCAACCTATGTATGGGCAACGACCAGAAAATATAATGAACTCATATGTGAACACCTCATTGCAGCATTCTGCTTCTCCAACGGGTATGGCCACTAGTGGGATGAGTCATTCAAGTAAGTGTTGTGATGTATAATTTCATGTCTTATTTTATATATTGATATACCTTGTGACTTGCATCTCCATATGGTAGTCCTTTTTCTTTTCCAGCTAAGCAGCCGCATATGCTATCATTTTCATTTATTCCACTGTCACTAAATTGAATTGGATTTTAAATTGGCTACTTCATTCTGTTTTAAAAATTAAAATTTGAATCACTACAAGTTTTGTGACATACTTTTTATGTATGAAATTTGAGAGAACAAGTTTAATCTATCAATAAGAAGTGTATTTCATTTGGTGCACCTAGAAATATTTCTTAGCATCATTGAATGATCAAATTGGGATAGTGTTGTTACTAGTAGTTAAACATAGTTAATCTCAGATGATTGGTTCAATAAATAAGTCTAACACCTCTCTTGGATCTAATCTTATCTCTCCAATATATAATTCCTCTGTGAAACCGGTTAGTTTCATGTAATTACAGAAATAAGTTGTAATTGTTTCAGATTTGGAAAGACAAGCTCTTATGAGAAATATGATTGCTCAAGATTTGCGACGTGCTACATCGTCCTCTCTAATGAGAGATACTTCCCAAACACAATCATATGTTCCCCAGGCTCATCAGAGGCCAATGATTCGCCCTCACATCGCTTCATCGGTCTCAACCTTGAGTGCTATGGCTACTCCATTTTCTCCTACAACACAAGCAAGAGTTGCCTCCCCCATTCCTACTAGTCCAAATACTTATTTATCAGCTCCATATGTCCCACACCATACTTCTGCTACTATACCAGCTCCACTCCATGCCAGGACCAGACCATCATCATCGCATGCCAGGTCCCATTCGCAGACCATATATCGCCCACACCGACCACAAATGACTCAGAATGACCAAACTTCTTCTGCTACTATACCAGCTCCACACCATGCCAGGACCAGACCATCATCATCGCGTGCCAGGTCCCATTCGCAGACCATATATCGCCCACACCAACCACAAATGACTCAGAATGTACTCCAAGTAAGGACTGCTAGGACTGCTCCTCCATCTGTACCACAAAGGACCGTATCTCCCCCACACCAAGTACATTTGAGGCTTAGAGACATCTTGGAACTTGAGCCCCAAGGTATTGTTTTCTTCCTTCTTGTAATATGTTTTCATAAATAAAATGGGCAGTTCCCTTCCTTTAAATTCCATTTCATCTTACAACGTGATTGTTTTTAACAAAACATATTTTATCGGTTTGGACTTTCCAGTCAAGTTGAACAGATGTTAAAACTAGAGAGTAATTCAATAACATTAGTTAAAGAAGAAGGATGTTGCTACATTTCACATTAGTAATTCAATCATGAAAAGCCTTACAGATTGTTCTTGTGCTTTACACTTCACTCTAAAAAACTAGCAATAATGGGAGAACCTTATTCACTGGCAAGCTCACTTAAACTGAGAGTGTATATTTGAAGGGATATGGTATAATTAAAAATGTGACATTTTACGTAAAGGTTTCTCCCCACTGTGAAGGTTACATGCAGGAAAGGTCTTCTGATTTCAGGCAAAATTTGAACTAAAATTCATTCTGAGGCCTAATATTTAAATTGCTTGGATAACATGATTATCTAATATTCCATCCCCAATAATGTTTAAATTCTTGACTCTCTTCAAGGCAAAACAAGTTCTTTCCATTCAATCCAACAACTATCTGTGTTTGATACTTATTTTGCTTGTTAACATCATATCCTTTAATTTATTGAACTGATTCTACAAAAGTGTTCATTGCATATACTTGATACATTGGTGAGCACTTATTATTAATGGTGAGGAAATGATAAACTGGTGCAGGTGAACCTCTTAGGCGGCCATTAACAGGACACAAATGCTTCTTGTGCCAAAGGGATCTAAGTTTTTCACCAGATGGTCCCATTCATCAACCATCTCTACTACCGGTTTCCAGTGTTCTACCATGCGGCCACACCTTTCATGACGAGTGCTTGATGAAAATAACTCCTCAAGACTTAATATCAGAACCTCCATGCATTCCTTGTGCTCTTGGAGAGTAGAAATCCTGTCTTCTTTTTGCTCCTTGTTACAGTATATATCTTTCAATAAACAGCTTTAACAAGGTATAGAAGGGGGAATGAACAAGAGGGAAAGGAAATTGGAGTAGACTAGATAAAAGTTTAGTCCTACATGAGGTTCTAGGCCTATTATTTATACATGATTGTAGAGTGGTGATGAGGCAAATATGATTTTTATTGTCTTGTTCCTTTTTGTATAAAAATAAATTGTAAACCTCAAAAATATATACTTGAATTAGTAATTTTAGGCTGTTTCTTTATTCCCTTATAGATGAATTTTGATCATTTGTAGGTAAGATGAAGTAATTCATTTTAGTCAGTTTGAGGACTCTTAAGTGTTTTTGGTTTATGTTATATTGCTTGTTCTTATAATACATATGACAATTGTACTTAGGTCCTAAATAAGATATTTGATTTCAAATAGATTTATTGTCAACTCTTTTATTAGATAAGGATAACTATTGTAGACTTGTAGTTGTTAATGGTAGTCATTAACAATTCCTTAGAACCTCTTCGAAGTTCAATCTCTTGTTTGGCACAAGTGTGCAATTGTCCCATTTTAACACTTACAATTTACAATATGATCAACAAAAGTACTATATCAAAGCTACTACAAGCATCTGAGGCCCTATTTTTAAAAATAATATTGAAAAAAACCTGATATTTTGAAACATGGGTTTAATAATAGTTATAGGATCAATATACATGAACATTTGTTGAGCAATTTCAGTTGAATAAAAATATTTTTTAATAGTTTGTTATATATATATATATATATATATATATATATATATTTTGTATTGTAAATAACTAAATATAGAAAGCAAGAACATTGATTCACTCTACTCAATCAAAATCTTAAACCAGCATTTCCATCCAGCATCAATCAGAGTTTGCAGCATGAACATGATGTTTTGTCTTCACCAGGAAAAGGAAGTAAAAGGCTTTTTCTAGGCGTCATTTAGATTATATAGTTCCACTGAATTCCAATTCTGGAAGCAACACAAATGCAGAAGTCAATACTAATATTTTTGGAGTCAATGATGCTGGTAACTCACAGAAGGGATCCATTCCTCCATTTAATGCTGATCAACCTATGGATAACAGAAGACTTATAGATCCTAAATTTGATATTAATGTTATATCTTGCCCTTAGAACAAGAAAAACAACCACCACATGCATGTTTCACCACAGAAAGCAAGTACATTGATTAACTCTACTCATAATCAAAATCTTAAACCAGCATTTCCATCCAGCATCAATCAGAGTTTGCAGCATGAACATGATGTTTTGTCTTCACCTGGAAAAGGAAGTAAAAGGCTTTTTCTAGGCGTCATTTAGATTATATAGTTCCATTGAATTCCAATTCTGGAAGCAACACAAATGCAGAAGTCAATACTAATATTTTTGGAGTCAATGATGCTGGTAACTCACAGAAGGGATCCATTCCTCCATTTAATGCTGATCAACCTATGGATAACAGAAGACTTATAGATCCTAAATTTGATATTAATGTTATATCTTGCTCTTAGAACAAGAAAAACAACCACCACATGCATGTTTCACCACAGAAAGCAATCAAGTACATTGATTAACTCTACTCATAATCAAAATCTTAAACCAGCATTTCCATCCAGCATCAATCAGAGTTTGCAGCATGAACATGATGTTTTGTCTTCACCTGGAAAGGGAACTAAAAGGCCTTTTTCTAGGCGTCATTTAGATTATGCAGCATCATTATCGCCTTCTACTTCTCACTTGAGTATGGCTAGTGGTGGGATGGATCCTTCAAGTAAGTTTTGTGATGCTTATTAATTTCATATCTTCTATTTGTATCCATTGATATTTCTTGCGGCTCACATCTCCATATGATATTTGACATCTTTTTCTTTTTTCATCCATGCAGACACTTGTTTTATCATGTTTTTTTGTTCCTTTGCCACCTTCATTTTTTGTGTTACATGGATACAACATTGACTCATTATAAATTTTGTTATTTATTTTTAATGCATAAAAATTGAGAGTACAAGTTTACTCTATTAATGAGAAGCCTGACCCAGTCAAAGATATTGATATGAGATAATTTTCTGAAAGAAGGACTATTTCATTTCATACACCTAGGAATATTTATTTTTTCATCTTGGCATTATTGGGTGATCAAGAGGTGGGATATTGACATTGTAACTATTTAATCTCAAATGGTTGTCACAATACAGGATTCTAACAACTCACTTGAATCTATTTCTACATCTGACATATATTTAAATGTACTATTAATTGTGTGAAATATGATTAGTACTCCCTCCGGTCCTAAATATATATAGGACCTATAGTTGATTTTTTGGAAAATCCTAAAAAAAGTAAAATAAGTTAATTATAAATTGGTGATTTACCTAATTTTTCCCTTAGAATAGTTTATTTTACCTATAACCTAATGGATAATCTAAAAATATATCAAATGTGTCATGATTTAATAGTCTATTTCGCAACCTTAACCTCTAAAAAAAAGTCAATTAGGTCTTATATTTAGGACCAGAGGTAGTATCACATAATGACAAAAATAACTTGTAATTGTTTCAAATCTAGGAAGCCTAGCTGAAATGAAAGATTAAAAGGTGGTTCCAAATCCTCGTTACCCATGCTCATAAGAGGAGGAAGCGTCAAATGAATTGCCCACCCATTCCTCAATTTGCATCAAGCTTCAACACCATACCTTACACTCAAGCCACTTTTTCTTCTGTTTGCCCTTGCACTCCTAATAGTCCTATCCCCCACACACACCTCAAATGACTCCATCTGTACCTAAATCACTTTCGAATCGTCGCTGCACCAAGGAATCTGAACCCAAAGGTATTGGTTCTTTTTCTTGCAACATGTGTTTCATAAATGAAATGGACAATTCCTTTATATATACTTTTAACTCCATTTCAAGTTCTAGCATGATTGTTTAAACAAAATGTATTACGTTTGATCGACTCGTGGTATCTATTGAACTGCATAGTTTACCTTGCCAAAGAAGTTTAACGCATGTTGAAAGTAATTAACTCATAACAGCAGTTAAAGGAGAAGGTTGCTTATAACTATGACACTCTGTAGTGTAATATAAGACCTAGTTGATTTTTTTCGAAAATTCTTAGAAAACAAAACAAATTACTTATGAATTGATTTACCATTATATTTTCCCCTTAAACTAGTTTATTTGATTTATAAACTAATATGTACGTAATATCAAAATATCAAATATATTGAAATTAACTAACCCATTTTGTTTCTTTAACCTCTCCAAAGTCAATTGAGTCTTATATTTAGGATTGGAGGGAGTACATATTTTCGGTTGTTGATATTATTTCCTGTCCATTGAGTTATTGCGCTTGTTCTGTTGAATTGTGCTATACATGTATTTGATGGGTGCATTGATCAAGTATTCTGATATACATAGAGCACTAATTTCTAATGATGAGGGAATTCTGAACTGGTGCAGATGAAGCTATAATAAAGGATTCTGAAACCAGATGCCACGTATGCAATAAGAATCTATGCTTTGACCAAGAAATATGTGCACTAACATATCCACAGCCTCGTTCTTGCATTTTACAGTGCGGTCACGTTTGTCATCATTTCTGTTTGCATGGTACATGCACACTACAAAAAACGGGCCCATATCGGCGTTTTATAGGGCCTCGAATCGGCGGAATTTTCCGGCGGAATAGCGCTACGGCGTTTTGGCAAAACGCCTAAAAATTTGCCGTGGGAATGCGGCATCTAGGCGTTTTGGAAAACGACTAAACGAGGGGCAAAACGCCGGTAAGAGGTTTCAAACAAAATAATATAATATTCGCCCACCGGCACTGGGATGTCCAGTACTAGAAGACTTCCTCCCGCGCCGCATTTTAATCATAATTTCCGGCACCGGGATGTCCCCCTCGCCACCCGCACCGCCACCGCCGGTGCCCTCCTCCCCCTCCGCCCTCTCCCTATCCTCATTCAGAATCTGATGCATGTCTTCGTAGCTGATGTTGACGTTCAAGTCTCTCCAGATGTCGTCCTGCGTGACTCCTGGGTTACCACCAAACCCGAAAGGAGTCCAAGGTGGCGCCACAAGAGGGGTGCTGGCAAGAGGGGGGCTGACGTACTGCAACACCTCTGGCGGATTAGGCTGTCGCTCAATCTCTAACCGGCGCTCTTCTATACGCCTCGCTTCAGCTTCGTCCCACAATCGCTGCTATTCGTCTCGCAATCGCTGTTGCTCTTCAGGGTCTATGGGAGCTTTACCAGTACGCCGAGACATGATCTACCGAAGAAGGAATATTTAAAGGAAGAGATAAAGAAAAAAGATAATTTCTGTGGGACCCTCAGACTTTTTGACATTTCGAAAACGCCAAAATGAACATCGGCGGTGCTTTTATAGTCGTTCGCGTGGCGGCGTTACATTTCCCCATACCGGCTTTTTAGAAACGCCTATATGCGATTAAAATATTATTTTAATCGCATATAGGCGTTTCCTCAAAACGCCTATATGCGATTAAATATTATTTTAATCGCATATAGGCGTTTTGAGAAACGCCTAGATGCATTTAGTGCATTTAATATACACTTAATGCGCATATAGGCGTTTCATAAAACGCCGATATGCGCATAAAGTGCATATTAAATGCACGTTATGCACATCGGCGTTTTGCAAAACGCCTATGTGCGATTAAAATAATATTTAATAGCATATAGGCGTTTTGAGGAAACGCCTATATGCGGTTTTCTGAAGAAAAAAAACTGTCAGGCCCCTCTTTTTAATTTTAAAAACCATACCGTCGTTTCCTATACCCAAAACGCCGATATGGAAACGCGGGAAAAAAGGCGGGAAGCGCGCGCCAAATTTATTGGCGTTTTCATATAGGCGCTTTGGATAAAAACGCCGGTAGGCGTCTCATATAGGCGTTTTGGACCAAAACGCCGGTACGGTTGCGCCGGAATGACCCATTTTTTTTGTAGTGGCATTGCTTGTACGACACTTGGTATAGAAGGAAAAAACGGGTGCGGATTTCGCCTCTGCGTCCCTCAGAATCTCCAGATCTCCACCATTGAAAATCGATCCAAAAGCTCACATTAGGCCACATCATCATAATATTAAAAATAAAAAAATTGAATTATAGTATATAATTAATGGAAAACTTTGTAACATTTTCCTAACTCTTTTAAAATGAAAAATTTCAACTATCTAGATCTATCTCATTTCAATAGAAATATCTATAAGAAATACAGACTGGTCCAGATAACTATAAAAAATTGTATATAAAATAATTTTTACCATAAAAATTTATAATATAAAATTTTTAGCATAAAAAATTTCAACTATCTAGACCTATTTCATTTCAATAGAAAGATCTATAAGAGATAAAGATTTATCCAGTTAACTGTAGAGTCTGTATCTCTTAATTTTACAGTTAACTGGATAAATCTGTATCTCTTATAGATCCTTCTATTCAAATGAAATAGGTCTAGTTAGTTGAAATTTTTTACGATAAAAATTATTTTGTATTATAATACAGTTTTTTTATTTTTAATGGTACAAGTGACAAATTATGAGCTCTTAAATGAATGTCAATGGCCAAAATGAGACCCCAAATAGGGATTCTGAGGGATTATGAGGAATGGGATTCTGAAAAGCATAGAAGTGAACAAAAAGTTGGATTAGATCTTAAAAATAGGGGAAATTGGGTTAGAATAGATAAATGTTTCGTCCTAGTTAAGGTTATTGAGTGTATCATGTATAATCCATTGTAGAGTGGTGAGGGAAATATAATTTATTTTTTATTGCTTCTGTCTTTTTTTTGTACAAAAAAAACCTCAAAAGTCCATACTTAAATTAGGAGCCTCTATTATTGAGAGTTTTGATCAATTCTTGGTGAGGAAATAAAATAATTCATTTTAATGGATTTGATCAATCTTAATCTTGTTTATATTTTTGGAACTAATTAGTGTGATTGACAACTTTAATCTATATTAATTTTCGTAATCTATATAGAATAGTTAAAAGGATCAAATTAAAGAATCAGGACCAAAGGAAAAACAATTGATTAATAATATAGTCTTGTTATGGTTAATATTTCTCATAAGATCTACAAAATGGCATTTACTTTTTAATTTTTTAAATTTTATCAATTTATATTTAAGTAATTGTATGAAAATGAAGTCCTAGAAACATTGAAAATCATCTATTAAAAAGCATCAAACATTACAATTGTTCAAATTGTGTCTAAAATTTAAAAGAAAAGTAAAAAATTCCCTTAAATTATTTTTATTTTTAAGTAATGGGGTCCACCACCGGCCAAGTGAAAAGTGGTGATAAGTGTTATGGGGCCCACTGCCACGTGGCAGAGATGCAAAAAAATGACCACCTCACTTTTTAAAGTTTAGTGGTCAAACATCATGCCACCAAGTATTTTCAATGTGTATTTTACAAATTATATATGTGTACCACATAAAAAAAGAAGAAGCTTCTGGAGAGCTCATGTCACTCTCTCACTCCCATCCTCCACCGTCAAGCACAACCATCTCCGCCGTCTCTGCTTGCTCCGCCACCGTGGCTGCTAATCCAATCTCTTGCTAAGCTTCATTTTTCCTTCAGACCTGGTAAAGCTCAAGGAGGGCATTGGTTCCTCTTTTCTCAATCATCAACCAAGCAGTGTCTCCCACCTCAATAGCATAGAAGCTTCGCGAATCAACTGGAGAACTCGTCTCTCTCAACCTCCGCCGTAGTCGCCGTAGCTCCGACCTCCGGAAAGGAGACTTCGTCTCTCTCACCATCTCAACTCTTTTCTCCAGCCCCGCCGCCGCATCCGTCATATCCTCCTCCGCCATAGTCGTTGTTCCACCTTGCCTCAGCTGCCTTTTCATCCTCCGTCGCTGCCGCCATAGCTCCGTTCTCCTTATCGGCCGCCAAATATATAATCTATCTCCTTCTTTACTACGGGATTGCTGGGCAAGTGTTTTTTCTACTCACTCAAGTTCAACTCTGGTATGTATTGAGACTTTCTTCTGCATGCAAAGAAAAGAAAGAAGTCCTTTGAACAATTTTTTTGGATTCCTTCTGGTTGGGTATTGTTCTTTGAATCTTTAAGGTGCTTGTGGGTGATTTTCTGCCTTGTGTTAATAAATAGCTGGAGTTATCATCTATGTTTTCCCACCCTTAGACTTGTCATCATAACCTCAGAGGTTGGTTGTGGCTTTAGTGATTCTGGAAAATCTTGGAACAGATTTAACTCTCAAATTTAAGGATCAATTTCATTTGGAATAGACTTGGTCTTAGTTCACCAGAAATGCCTCACTCTCATTTTTGCTCTACAATGGATAATTATGTTTTTGCTAAAATTGTTGATAGTCGTAAGATCCATGCTTCCAAACTTCAGGCTTAGATGATGAGTCATTGGAAGCTTTGTGGATGGATTTCTGTTGTTCAACAGGTTCACAACTCCTTTTTGCTACAATTCTAGCTTGAAGATGATCTGATTTTTATGCTTAATCATGGGTCTTGGCTTCTACAAGGGTACTTCATTTTGTTATGCCCATGGAATCCAAATACTTCACTCATTGATGTTTCTGCTCAAACTCCTACTTTATGGATTCAAGCACATGGTTTGCCTAAGAATTATCACAATGAAGGAATAGCACAACTACTGGGTAATAAATTGGGCAAGTTCATTTGTTTTGACAACACAAGTGGGTCAAATTCATATGGATTGCGTTTTAAAATTTCTCTCTCTCAGCAGGGGTTAGATTATCGCAATCTTAGCTCACTTTTCATTAACAATGGCCAACTTAGCGATTTGTCTCTTGTTTTGGAACAAGTTGGGAGATTTTACCCCTCATGCCTCCAAATTGGCCATTTTGCTAAGCATTGTAATCCTGTTTCTTGTTCTCAATATCAGACACATATCTCTCTTGTTGGTCTCAAATCTGTCAAAGTAAAGTATGATGAATTTTTTGGTGTCTACATCTCATACTTTCGAGAAAATGGGATTAAGCTTCAGTTTGAGAAGGGAAGACATAATTGTAAAAGGAAATTGGATCATATATCAGTTGATACCCCTTATAATAAACGTTCCAGAATTGTGAAGGTGTCATCTTGGAAGCGTTGTAATGAGCATCTTCCATCTTCCATTACAATATTAAACAAGAGGGCCAAGCTTACTCTTCATCCTGGGACCTTATTTTCTTCTTGCCAGTCCTACCAAACCAGTGGCTCAATCTCTTCATTGCCTGAGTTTGATCATTTGACTTTTTGGCCAGTTTCTTCTCACAAAAGAAAGTTGAAAGATGTCAAAGTGATTGCTTCAGTTTGCAAGAAATCTAAAATAGAGCATCTTATCTCGTGGTCTTCCTCTCTTCCTCCTCGGCACTTTCATTGTCATTCTCCGCCTCAAAATCTCAATAGAAAGCGCAAATATGATCAATCTCTTGTTTCTAAAATCACGGTTTTCAAAAGACCCAGGTTTCCTTCTAAGGATGATCATGCTCTCAAGACTTCCAAACCTTTTTCCAAGAGGAGGAAGAGGAAATTTGATCTCAATTAGATTCTTCCTGGTTCATTTTCACCTGACCTTATTGATGTTTATAATCTTCAGGTGCTCATCCACAAAAAATGTAAGGTGAAGAGTAATGCAGGTGTCTCAGTTAGTGATTCTCCACCATCTGGAACTCTGAATTCAGTCAAAGTAGCTAGGGAAGCGGCCCAATCAAAGATTCCCATGGAGCCATGAAAATCTTAAGTTGGAACTGTCGTGGATTCAGGAAGGCCACGACAGTTCATCGCTGCAGGAAGTTAGTCCAAGCTCACTGTCCTGATTTTGTCTTCCTATCAGAAACAAAACTTCCTGTATCTGCTGCATCTAGATCACTGGTTCTCGCAGGTTATGACTCCTTTGTTGGTACTGATGCTGTCAACCTAGGGGGAGGGACTTTACTTGTATGGAAGAGATCTTTTAAGGTTGATGTCATCAATCTTTGCCCCAATGTTTGTCACTACAAAATAAATATTCCTGGAATAGTTCCAAGCTTTTATTTGTCATGTGTATATGGTCCCCTTAATTTATCATCTCGGCATGCCTTTTGGAATTGGATTTCTTCTACCTCTCAATGTATTGATGGTCCTTGGATTCTTATTGGTGACTTCAATGAGATCTTATGTTCTGAAGATAAGTCGAGTTATGCAGGTTCTTCTTCTGGTATGTCCTCCTTTTTGCAATGTGTTCAAACATCACATCTTCTTAATATTACCCAAAAGGTGCATCCTTCACTTGGTCCAACAACAGGAAAGAGGATTGGTTAGTTATGGAGAAGTTGGACAGAGCTCTTTGTAATAATTCTTGGATTCAGTCTTTTCCATTTTCGAACACTCAATCTCTTGGAATTGCCGCATCTGATCATAGCCCTCTAATCTTCAATTCTGAGTTCTCTTTAAAACCTTTGAAACAAAAAAGGTTTGAGTCATTTTGGTTCTTATCAAAGGAATGTGAGGAGATTATCAAGCTCAGTTGGTCTCAAGCTTCAAGGGGTTCTCCAAGCTTTAATTTTAGATGTAAGCTTCAAAAAACTTTAGATGCCTTAACATCCTGGAGCAGGTCTAATATAGGAAATTTATCCTATAGAATCAAAGCTTTAGAAGCTGAACTTCTTAATATCTCAGCTTCGATTACCTCTGCTACTGATCGGTCTAGTTCATCCTTGAATGATTTAGCTGCAACCAAGCATAGATTAGAATTCTTATATGATTGTGAAGCCAGTTTCTGGGCCCAACGTTCAATGTTAAAATGGTATGTTGAAGGGGAGCGAAACACAAAATATTTTCATGCTGTGGCCAGTCGAAGGAAAGCAAAAAACTTGATTTCTTGCTTACAAAATGATCAGGGTGAATGGATATCAGATTCGAATGATTTAGCTAATCAAGTTGCTTCTCACTTTAGAAGTATTTATGTTGAAGGTAATTCCCCTTCTATGGAAGATTTAATTTCTGATTTGGCTTTTGTGAATCTTCCTTGTATCTCTCATATGGACCAACAAGCCTTGATGAAGCCAACCACCATTGATGAACTCAAAGAAGCAGTTTTTGGCCTCCCAGCAAATAGTGCCTCTGGACCAGATGGATACAATACTAAATTCTTTCAAACTCATTGGAATTTAATTGAGCATGACTTATTTGAAATGGTCCAATCTTTTTGGCACTTAGAGCATCTTCTGAAGGAATTGAGCAGAACAAATATTGTTTTGATTCCGAAGATTGATAATCCACAAGTGATTAAAGATTTCAGGCAAGGAATGAAAAACCGACTCGGCCCGGCCGGTCGAACCTCAAAACCTGTCAACCGGCGGCAAGAGAGGGCTGAATGCTAGTCAAACCGTGGAGAGCATATAACCGGAATATTCCGGTTGAACCTGGGTGGTTGAACCTGAAACCAGTGGTTCAGGTTCGCCCGGGTCAGCTTCTTTTTTTAAAAAAAAAAAGAAAAAAGAAAAATTCAGATTTCCCATTTCACAACGCACGGGCCCAAGCTTCATATTTATTTTGTACAACAACAATAAATGAAAATCAAAGGTGGTGAGATGATGCAGAAACAGAAGATGGTAGAGAGCGTGCGGAAGCCGGGAGAGTGGTGGTGATTGGTGAGTTAGTGTGTGTGAGACAGAAGGAGATTCAAAAGGAACAAGCAAAGTAAAATGAAGTACTGAGGCTCGTCCCTAGTTTCAAGAGTGAAAGAAGAGGAAAATGAATATGTGATTGAAAAGAAGTGAGAGGGAGGGAAGTGGGTTCTAGACTCCTAGGTCCTAGCTGTACCATCACTACATCACCTCATATTTAATTTTTCTTTTATATTTTTCACATTTTACTTTGTGTATTCTAGATAAAAGCAAGCTAAAAATAAAATTCTAAATATTTTTTAAAAATCAATATTATGTTTTTTGAATAGATAATTTTTTTTTAGATTTAAAGTTTTAAACATTGATGATGATTAGTGTTGGTGCATTATGTTTTTAATTATTAAATTATATTTAAATTATATTATTTAATGTAGCCGGTTCGACCCCGAGTCAACCCTCGGTCAAACCTCTGACCCTCTGACCCTCTGCCTCAGCCGGTTCATCCCCCGGTCGGGGTTTTTAAACCTTGATTTCAGGCCAATCAGCTTGTGCAATGTATCTTATAAAATCATTTCCAAACTTTTGAGCAACAGGTTGAAGCCAATTTTAGAATCCATCATTGCTCCTCACCAAAGTGCTTTTTTGAAGGGTAGATTTATTTCAGATAACATCATGTTGGCTACTGAACTTGTAACACCTAGATTTTTCTTAATATATATAAGTGATTTAATCAATTTATACCACAATTATGTCATTGGAAACCAAAAAATATGAATAATTTTTTTTATTTTGAAAGATAAATAAATAATTCTTGTTTTGTAAAATATTTAAAATCTTTCTTTTGTAAAATAAGCTTCAATAAATAAATCATATAGTTATGAAAATTCATGTGGATATAAATTTATTAAATGACTAAATTTAAATCTAATACTTAATTCTATCATGTTCCTTAATTAGTCAATCTATCTAAAAACTTATTTTAATTATCTAAATAAATACACCCATTATTATAATTACAATTAATACAAATTGGCTATCCCAGGTGATAGCTTCCTATTTATGTATATCACAAGCTTTTAGCTTATTAAATAATGATATAACAAAATCAAATTGAAACTATCTATTTATTTCTAGAATTCATAGGGCTTAGCAAGCTTCTCTGCTACTCAAATTAACTTTCTCCTGCATTTGTGAAAAACATTTTGAAAAACGGGTGAGATATAAAGAATCTCAATAGCAATTTATTTTATTCATATATCTTTTTATTTCATTCATATATCTTTTAAACCTGCTCAGATAATGATAGCGACGCTACCTATTGGCATCATACTGCCGTTAGTATAACACTCATACAGGGCCCCTATCTTAACAGTATATTTGTTATAGGTAGAATATTTTATTGCATGTGCTTATTGCACCACCAACTACTACTAGCAATATTTTTGCCGTTCGTAGTAGGCAACACCTGACAGGATTTTCTAAGAAAAATAAATTCAACAATATGGCATGGGGGGAGCGACCCTCCTCATGCCTGAAGTACTCCACCAAAAATATAAATGCAGAAATAAACCCTATCAAAATCTGATGCAATTTTAAAATTTATATTTATAATCAATTATTGCATGCTATTTTTTTATGACTAAAATAACCCGCTACCTGGCTCTAGTAGTCAATACTTCTTCAATAGTACAATCTGAACTTTCTCTTTTTTTTTTCTTTTCAATGCCTTCAGACATATATCCACCATCGTTTCCTATTATTACATCATGTAATAATAGATAGTAATCAGAAACTTTTCTTGAAAATAAATTTTGACGTCTCTCTCATATCCCTGTAGAATAATATTATCCAATTTCCCTTTCTACAATAATAATTTTTTAATTCTCTAAATAATCCCTTTTCTTTTTCCTTTTTGGTTCTCAATGCCTAATTTATTCATATCTCAAGTCAAACATAGCTATATGAAGAATCATGATTCATTCCAAAACATTAAATAGGTAAAGAAAAATAAATCATAGTAAATCACTTCAAAAATCAATTACTTTAGCAAAACTTCAAATAACAAGTGCATAGTACAAAACCACCCTCTTGACATTAATTAGTTACAATAGAGAAATGCAAAGACTTAAGTTAAATCACACTGATATTCAATCATCTTTAAATCTGAAATCAATCACACCAAATTAAAGTCCAAAACCAAATAATCAACTCCATTAATTCATCAGTCAATCAACAACATTTCACACAGCCTTACATAATACCTATTCCACAACTATAGATATTTGTAATCCCCATACAATGTTTTAAAATATTTCTAAATAATAACCACCCTTTTGATTTGATTTTAGTTCCCTTCAAAATCATGAATTTTTTTATTAATGTCACTTGAAACTAAATTGTTCATTCTTCCAAAATTTCTCCTAATAACACATATCAATAGGCAAAGCACCAAGAGCTAACCAAAACAAAGGACTCAAACTCCAAGCAAGAGGAAAAGGTAAATCACAGCAAGATTACATCTTTTCATCATATTCTAACATACTTATTCTTAAATAATTACTACATATTTCACTCATTAAAAGGACAACACAAGAGAAAGAAGCCAATCAATGTAAATTTCAAATCATTTAACAACTTATATGTATGTACGTAAACTAAATTTAATAATGATATAAAACGTTTAATTCATCCACTTCAAACACTACAAAAAAAGGGCAGATCTGCGGCGGGTATTTTCCCGGCGTAGGGGCGGTTCTAACCGCCCCCATGGCGCTCCGGCTGTCAAATTTACCGCCGGCGATTTTAACGAGGGAACGCTGTGTGGGGGCGGAACGATTTACGCTGTAGCTCCCTTGGAACCGCCGCTATGCGCCGCCAAAATTTTTTATTTTTTTTGAAAAAAGGCATGGGGGCGGTTACGACCGCCGCCATGTGATTTTTTTTTTTAAAAAAAATCAAATAGTGCCGGCGTATCGAACCGCCGGCATGCTGTTATATTTACTAAAAAAAAATTGCTTCATGCGTACAATTTAATGATAATGACTTAAATTGAAGACCGAAAAAGGAATAAAAACAAGAAAAAAAACAAGACAAATGCAGCAAAAATTAATTTTATTGTAATATATATGAAATAAATATATACTAAACCATCAAGCACAAAAAGATCATGTTCAAAATCCATAAGATAAATTCTAACGAAACAAAGAATAAGAGAAAATCTCTGAAAAATAAATAAGATATATTACGAAAACAAAATAATAAGAAATAAAAACAATCAGATATAATAAAATAAAAAAGAAAAAATAAACAATACCTATACCAAAAGCAAGACAAACTTTTAGACATCATGTGTGCACCAACAATGAAAACAGCAAGAAACACAAAAGGGAGAAAGTGAGAAAGAAGAGATTGTGCGCGCGGTAGAAATGGGGGGAAGGTTATTTATAGGGAGAGATAGCAACGTGGGGGCGGGCGACATCCCCCACGCGACAGTAAATGCACACAAAACTCTGTGCGCCTTGGGGGCGGTTGCCCGCCCCAACGTGATTTTATTTTTTTTTTTAAAATTCTTTTTATTCGCGTTGGGGCGGTCGACCGCCCCCACGCGACATGAAATGCGCACAAATCTCTATGCGCAGTGGGGGCGGGTGACCGCCCCAACGTGATTTTAAATTTTTTTTATTCGCGTTGGGGCGGTCACCCGCCCCCACGCGATATTAAATGCGCACAAATCTCTGTGCGCCGTGGGGGCGGGTGACCGCCCCAACGTGATTTTATTTTTTTTTAAATTTTTTTTATTCGCATTGGGGCGGTCGACCGCCCTACGCAACATTAAATGCGCATAAATCTCTGTGCGCCGTGGGGGCGGGTGACCGCCCCAACGTGATTTTATTTTTTTGACCACCCCAACGCACCGCGCCAATGAATTTTTTTTTTTAAATATTTTTTTATGCTGCGTTGGGGCGGGTATTATTTTTGTGACCGCCGCAACGAATGCACCACAAACAAAAAAAAATTTTTCCCTCGCAACTCGCCCTCGGATGGCTTAGACCGCCGGAACGCGTTTTTGCGGGGGCGGTTTTTGGCGTTCCGCCGGGACGCGTGCGCGGCTAATCGCCGCTTCTTTTGTAGTGAAATCCACAAACCCGGAAACCATTTGAATCCCCCTCTCAATCTCCCAAAAATCAGAAAAATTGAAGTAGAATAGAGAGAAAAGGTTCACCTAAGCTTGTTTATGCCTTTGCACGCTAACTGAGAGGTTGGAGGCGTCATGAATTGTTGGAGAAATGTGTTGGGGCAATGGAAGAAGAATTGAAGAAAACAATTGTTTGAGAGAGACAGAGAAAAGAAATGAAAGAGAGAGAGAGAGAGAGAGATGGATGACGGCTAGGGCTAGGGCTAGGGCTAGGATGTTGGAGAAGAATATATATGCAAGTACTAATGAAAATTACATTTATGCCACACTATAAGTTTTTCTTTCCAATTAATTCCCTGTTTCTAAGTTTCTTTTTATTTGAGTTTAGTCCCTAAAATTTTGAAGTTTCAAAACTTAAATGTTGTAGCATGATGGTAAATATTTTCTTCATCCTTAATTTTGTTTAAATCTCAATATTATTTTTTTGTAGGTTTTATAATTCAAAAGTAAATCTCTAACTAATAATTTTCTTTATTTTTGAAAGAAAATAAATATTAAATTTCTAATAAAAAAAACAATTATTATCAAAATTTGTTTATAATTAATTTTAATTTATTATTGACACCCCGAAATACTAAGTTAATTATTTATATCTCTAATAAAATTTTTGGGGTGTTACAGAACTCATGGATCATATCCATTCTTGTAGAGAGGGTAGGAGGAAGCTTGCAGCTCTTAAAATTGATTTTTCAAAAGCATTTGATCGTATCTCCTGGAACTTCATCTCTGCTGTGCTTTTTTGCATGGGCTTTCCTATGAAATGGATTAATTTGATAGCTCAGTGTGTCTCTACAGTGGAATATAATCTCTTATTTAATGGTCAAATAGCTAGCACCTTCAAACCAGTTAGAGGAATTCGACAGGGGGACCCTCTATCACCATATTTGTACATCATATCTGCCAATGTGCTATCATGCTTGATTTACCATCAGCAATCTCAACATCTTTGGAAAGGAATTAAATTGTGCAGATCCGCATAACCTATTTCTCATCTCCTCTATGCTGATGATTCTCTCCTCTTCACGGAGGCTTCTACTGCCGGTTTCACAGCTGTTAGCAATGTCCTGCAAAAATATAGTGAACTATCTGGTCAAGTAATCAACTTTCAAAAATCCAGCATAATTTTTAGTCCCAATGTTCCTCATGCTGATAAACTTTGTTTATCGAGGTTAATGAATATTCCTTTTGCTGGTAGGCTAGGTAAATATCTTGGTACTTGGGTTGACCCTGGAAGAAACAAGTCCATTATATACCAGCATGTTTTGAATGCTATTGACTCCAGAACAGCTTCTTGGAAATCTAACTTGTTATCCTAGGCCAGTAGACTTACCTTGCTGAAGTCTATTCTTGCGGCTGTCAACATTCATGTGCTTTCTTGTGTTAAATTGCCTCTGAATGTATGCGAGCATATTGATAGTAGATGCATTGATTTTTTCTGGGGGACTAATGGCTCTTCTAAGAGAATGCACCTTGCTAGCAAGGATCTCTTGTTCCTCCCGATCAATCAGGGTGGTTTGGGACTTGGACCAATGAAGTTAGTAAATAAATCACTTTTGGCCAAACAAGTTTGGAGAATTATTTCTGCAGATCAATCTTCATTACTCACTGCTACGATTGGAAATGAATTTCCCAAAATTATTGCACTTTTGTGACAATTACGTGGGTATTTTTGCACTTTAGCTCTAAAAAATATATAAAGATGAGTAATAACTTCTCATTTTAATTTATACCTTTCTCATCTTAAATAGAAATGAATTTCAACAGATTCATTTCTATTTATTTCAATATTTTCAATAAATTTTATTGTAATGGATATATAATAAATAATAAATTCAAGTTTATAACTGTCATTTGTTGGAAAAAAATTATTTTTTTGAGAAAATTGTCATCTAAAAATTTAGAATTTGAACATTTCATCTCAAATTTTGGTTGTACAGATTTTATTTCCGCGATAAAAAGAGGTTTCTCATCGTTGTGATGAGTAATGAATCAGAAGCCATGGAGATGACATTTGTCAACCATAATGATAAGCATCTGTATGCTTGCATTTGTGGTGTGGCTGAGCACTACTTTCCGTCAATAATTTTACAAGTGTTAGAAAGACAAAGTAAAACTACAATATACTTTTAAGAGCTATGAAAAGGAGTCTTAGCTTAGTCCCATTTAAAACATGAGTGGAGATACCTTGAGGAAAGTACGATTCTTTTTTTTTTTTTTTATAGTTTTTAAACATCAAAAGTTCCCCAATCCCCACCACTAGTCGGTGTCGTGTGGTCCTCACAATGGACCAACAATGCGTCATGAAATATATATATATCTACTAATTTTTCCTAGTAACTTAAATTAATAAATAAATACTCGGTCCCCACATATTTTTGTCATATCTGCATGTGTTTTATATGTTAATCGGTCTCTACATTTTTTGTTCATAAAATAATTAGAGCACGTGTATATAGTGTATATTGTAAAAATTATATTTTTCTTATCATATTATAATAATTTAATCAATTTATAACTACTTTATAATATTAAAATATCAAAATTACGAATAAATCAAAACTTTTCTTTTTTAAATTATTTAAACCACTCTTTCTAGTTAAGAAGATCGTTGAACCCCATCTTGATAAGAACAACTTCTTTAGATAAATTGAACACATGCGTTAACTACAGCTACATATCATATTATATTGTTAAGAAAAAATAAGGAATAAGAAAACAACAAAAGTATATATACGATGAGAAAGAATATGAAAGACAAGAAGGATAACGTCATTCTGGTTGCCGCCAAGAGGAATCCTGGGAGCATTTTGTAATGTCAATTTGGTTGGGAGCATTTTGTAATGTCAATTTGGTTAGGAGGTCTCTGTCAAGCCTCCACACCTGGGCGGCTCTTGGCTTTGTTTTTAAAATTTGCATCACACAAAGGATGCACTTATGCAACTCTTGCGTCACATTATTCTTTTCATCAGTATCATGCGGATGATGACAAGGAGGAAAATGGTTAGGCATATATATCCTGTATTCATATTCACCCATGTTCTAGTTTTCATTATTGAAGAGGTAATAGGACAAAAATAATGGGTAGTAGGAACATGACTCGGCATATATATATATATATATATATATATATATATATATATATATATATATATATATATATATATATATATATATATATATTATAATGACCCTAATTTGCCCTTTAAGTAATCACCGTGTACCACTGTGCACCCTAAATTAACAATAGTCAACGGGCCCTAATAATTTGCTCTTTAAGTACCCAAAATGGTTCGATTTTACCCTCACTTGATAGTCAATGTCGTTTGTTTGTTTAAAAATTCACGAAATTGCATATTGACCTCATATATTATTCTTATTTATATTTTGGTCCCTATAATATGCTTCAATCTCGTTTTAGATCCTGTAGTTTAAAACAAAAGGTTTTGGTCCCTTAAATTTAATTCCGTTAACACAGTTATTAGTCTCTATAGTTTTATAAGAACTTGGATATGAGTTAGCGATGTTAAATATGTTGATATGTCACTAACGAAGTAACTATGATGACATGACTAGATTGACTAGGAGATTGATGTGGTCAAATAAATATAAATTTTGGATTTTATATAATTAAAAAGATAAAAAAAATTGGTAGTTAAAGAAACTCTCACCCACTCCGCATCAATCCTCTAAATTTTTTTAACTTTTTTAAATCCAAAATTTATATTTTATTTGGCCTCAATCTCCTAGTCATCTAACCATGTCATCATAATTAACATTGTTAATGACATGTCAACATATTTAACATTGTTAACCCATATTCAAATACTTATGAGACTATAAGGACTAACTGTGCTAATAGAATCAAATTTGAGGGACTAAAACATTTTGTTTTAAAACAACAGGGACTAAAACAAAAATTGAAGCAAACTATAGGACCAAAATATAAATAAGAATAATATATGGGGTCAATATGAAATTTCGCGAAGTTTTTAAATGGTCAAACGTCGTTGACTGTCAGGTGCAGGTAAAATTGAACCACTTTGATTACTTGAAGGGTAAATTAGAGCTCGTTGTTAATATAAGGTGCCTAGTGATCACAGTGGTTACTTGAAGGGCAAACTATAGACATTATCCCATATATATAAAGGGGTATTCTTATCATTAATATATCAAAGAATAATAGGACAAAAATATATATTAACTTTTCCAAAAGTGTGTACTTGACACTATGAATTAGTTTTATGTTCAAAACTACCATGAAATTTTTTAAATGCGGCAAAAATGACATCCCATTAAATGCTCTAAACTTTTTTTCATCAGTCATTGAATGCTCTAAACGACCCTTAATTTTTGAGTTAGTGAGTTCCACATTATATTTTTATATGCTTATTTTTAGAAGCATTAGATGGTTAAAAAATGCACACACTTTTCTTGAAAGTTCATTGCGCTATATACTATTTTTATGTCCAAAAATACCGATCAAACTCTTTTTGGTATTTTTAAAGATATGCTATAGCAAATAAAAAAAATTACCAACATGCAATAGCAAGAAAAATAAATACTAATATGTTATACTGCAAAGAACTTTAGAAGTCATTCTCGGCGTGAACGACTTTAGAAGTCGTTCTTGCCAAGAATGACTTCCATATAATTTTATTATTTGAAAATCTCCTTGTGAATTTTTAAATATTATTATTTAACTTCAAACTATCTCATCATATTTATGTAGTATAATCAAAATAGAGCATATTATAAATATATCTTCTTTAATTTTCTCCATTTTTATTACTATCTTTAGAAAAACTAAGTCATATAAAACAAAATTAATGACGCATACATTTAATAAAGTGCATATTAGGTTAAATTTAAATAGCACATAAATAAAACTAATAACCATGTTCATAGGGAAAAAATTAGGGTACAAAATAAATATAGTGACCGCCTATACCACATATCTAGTTCCCCTCCTATGTCGTATGTGTGGTGGACATTGTTTCTTCTATGTCGTTTTGTTAATATTGAATATATCATTTAGGTGAGAGTTTGACAAGAGGAATAATGAATGACAATTTACCCAATTCAAAGGACGTGGCATTTTCTTCCCATTTAGAGAAGTTTATGGCTCTTTTGCAGCTAAAAATTTTATATCGTGACAGACGCATTTTTGAGAAAATTATATGCCCATTTTCACCCTTTATCCTATAAGTGATATAAACTTTCGTAAATTCTGGTTGGATGTGACTTTAAATCCTGAATGTAAGGGATTTATTTTGTTTTTTCCATCATGCCTGAATCTTTCAGAAATATACCGGCCAATTTAATGAAGAGAAGCATTGCAATTCCTCATCTCTCCAACTTCAACAATATGACTAGTGTGTTGTTTTCCAAAAACAAGGCCAATAGATCAATCATCTAACATCTCTGGATTTTCATTCTTCAGGGATATCCATCTTTGATTTTATGTAATTTTTTTTCACTTAAAATTAAAAACTTCGATCAACTTGATGTTATAATTATAAAAGGGCAAGAGTAATACATATCATCTCACTGAATGATGCCCATTATATGAGCACATGCGTGATATCATTGATCATATTATATTGTCAGGAAAAATGAGGAATAAGAACACAACAATTTAAATACTGATCGACGAGACAGACTAAGAAAGAAAACAAAGATAATGTCTTTTTTTGGTTGCCGGTCAATTTGGTAGGAGGTCATTATCAAGCACACCAGGGTTCTCAACGCTTCCAGTTGCAGCATTTAATTTACTTTTTTGCCCCAAAAACGTCTTCATCCCACAGAATGGATTTTTGCAATTCTTGTGATGCATGATTCTTATCATCAATATCATGTGGATAAAAAGTAGGAACATGACTCTCCATAAAGGCATATTTATATTCACACTTGTTATTGTGGTCCTATGAAGAGGCAAAAAAGTTGCTAGTATTTGTTATCATCAATATATCAAAGTGTTAAGTAACAATAATATCTATTTACTTTTTTTAAGTGTGCCTCATCACACTATGTATTATATTTTTTTTAGGTAAAGCACTATGTATTATATTTAGGTTCGAAAGTACTGAACTTTTTGATCTAGTGAATTCCCCCATTATATATTTATATATATGATTAATTTTATAAAAACTTGTTTTCACAAGAGTGCATCTTGGGTCATATACTAAGTTTAGGTTCAAAAGTGTGAAGAACCTTTTTTTTAAAAAGAAAAAACAATGTTATGATAGTAATACAATTTCACAAGAGGAATAATTTTTTTTGTTAAACACCGTCTGGTTATAATATAGGCAGAGCGCTTCCCTTGATTTGAGCACATGTTCTCATCCTTACGTGGTTTAGTCCACTTACCAGTTCACTCAACTACTCATTGATTATTATAAGAGGAATAATTAACAACAATAATTATATTTACCCAATTCAAATGAAGCGAAATTTTCCTCATTTTTTTTGTCAGAAATTTTCCTCACTTAAAGAAGTACGAAATGGTATTTAGGCAATAAGTTAAAAAAACACCAGTATAGTACCCGTTGGAATGTCACTACTGCGGGTTAGACACCCATTGGAAATTCGTGTGTTTCAAACAACGCAACAATAGGTCGAAACCGATGTAATGCTGGTCAAACCCTTTGAAAACTTACCAATGAGATATATTGACAGTTTAAACTCGTTCCAATGTTGGTATTATCTTTTTAAAAAATATACAGTGCACCCATTGCAATGCAGCTTGTTTAAACAAAAATATTAAATGCATTGCAACATGTGCACCCCGTTGTCCAAAGATGGAAAATAGTATATAACTATATGAATGTTCACTAATGATGCACAACTTTTGCCATGTGGAATCAACAATGATATTTTCCTTATTATAACAATAAAATTAAACGTGAAAATTCCAAAATTTACTTATAAACAAATTAAACAATCTTCATCTGTCTTCCTTCTTCTTTCTCAACACCTCCCTCCGATCCCCATGACTCCCCCTCTCTCATACCACCACCAACTGCCACAACGGCAGTAGAAGTTTATTGCCACTCAAACTCATCACCACAGATCTAAAAGTAAATCCTTGAAACTCACATCATCCTATTATTTTCTGATTTGCTGTGGTGATGTAGTGAAGATGGTGATGGTGTGGTATGTGGCATGACATAATATCATATGGTGATGTGGCTGGTAACATGACCTAATCAAGTAATAATTAATGGTCAAATTCATCAAAATTGATGAAGTTGCTATATTTGAACCATTTTAAAAATGATGGGTGCTAGATTTCGGACTCAAACTTGTTATTTATGTTATGTAATCTTTTGCTAATAGTTGCGTGTTAAATCTAAATATCCCTTTTTAGATATAATGTGGTTACGATGTGGTGAAGATGGTGATGATGTGGTAGGTGATATAGCCTGATAGGGTGATGTGGCCTAATTGGATCAAAATAAACGGTTTAACCCCGTTAAAATTGACGAAATTTCTACATTTAAACTATTTTGCAATTGATGAGTGCTAAATTTGGGACCAAAAATTGGTTTTTATATTGAGTGAACTTTTGCTAACAATTAAGTGTTAGGTTTGAACCTTAACTCTTGATACTTTTCTAATTGTTTGTTGAATAGGATGAATATTACCCGTTTCAAACGTCAATAATTAGAAGTATAGATTCTTCTTCAATTCTAGTAAAAAAAAAAAAAACAGACAGTCGCTCTGATTCATTCGTCCCATCGCCGGCTAGACTTCAGTACTCACTGATTATTACTTTCATTGCGAAAATCGTTCTCTCAATGAGCACCACTGATGTTATAAACACAAGTCGAAAGAGCTATAGTACGTTGGGTAACACGTTGCCTCGGGTTTGGACTGGAAAAGGGAAAATGTATTGTTTTCATACTTTGCCTCATGCTCTTAGCATCATAAACATACAAACCTTTATATTTCTTGTCCTGAAAAAATTATTAATAGTTTGAATATACCTTGTAGCTAGGTTGAAGAATATTATGTAGTGTTCTTATATCATCACTACCAAAAACATGATATTAGTGATGGACTTCTACGGCGGAGTTTCAGTCACTAAATAGATTAGCAACTGAAATTCCATCACCAATTCCATCACAAACACATTTGAGACAAACTAGTGACAAAAATTATTTCGTCTCCAAAAAACCTCGTCACTAATTTTTGTTTGTGACGGAATAAAAGATTCTGTCACAAATTTGTGACAGATTAATAACAGTTGTTCCATCCCAACATTGTGACGAAACATCCGTCCCTAATTATGAATTGTGTCGCTAAGATGCTGAATAACTCAACATGTATTTGAGATAGATAAGTGATAGAAATGTCTATCACTAATTATTGGAATAAGTTATTTTGTCACGGATTAGTGAAAGAAAATCTCGTCACTATTTATCAAAAAACATTATAGGATAAAAATATTTGTGATGATGAATTATTCTATCAAAAAAATCTAGTCGATGACAATATAAAATAAAGATAATCTTTTATTATAAAAAAATAAAGATAATCTTATAAGTATCATCTATTAACAAAATGAATCAATCACTTTAAAATCAACAAATTACAACCTTTAAATATGAGTCACTGAAATCAAAACTTGAAATGTCTAGAATACGTCATATGATGAGAAAGTGATTTCTCATAACTATGATGACGGATGAACATGGAATGTGGATATGGGGCTCTACAAATCATAAACCTCAATCATTATTTTCCTTGTCTTGTCTAATAAATGAATACTCGTCCTCACATGTTTTGGGTATTTGCATGTGTGGAAGGTGCAAAAACGATATTAAACTTTACCTAAAATTGTGTTTCTAATACTAAAGTTTCGCAAGGAGCAAAAATACTACCCAACTTGGGCTCCAGGTGCAAATATAATATTTTCACTTGACGGAAATAAAATTTAGATACAAAAAGACTCTTATGCCCCTCATTAAATTTTTATTTAATGATGGAGGAATTGGGACATAAGAGTCTTTTCATATCTAAATTTTATTTCCCTCAAGTGAAAATATTATATTTGCACCTAGACCCCAAGTTGGATACTCTTTATGCACACCGCGAAATTTTAATATTAGAAACCCAATTTTGGGTAAAGTTTAGTATTATTTTTGCACCTTCTCCCTATATTAATTTGTCCCCACATATTTTTTTGTTGCAGGTTATCCCTACTAATGCTCGTTAATAATAAATAAGAAAGAAAAGATGAGGATCAAGGTAGATGTTAAAGATGCATTGATAGTATTATTTATTTTAACAAAACGAACTAATCTCCTTAATCTAATTAAATTAAATAAAATATGTCTTATATTTCTTTTTTCATTCTCTCACCATAAATAATGAAATTTTAAAAATTGGGTACAATTTTTCATATATATTATTCATAACAATATTTTTCATGTGGGCTAATGACCCCTCCTATTTCATTCTCTCATATTCCCTCCATCTCATCCGTCCAAAAAAATCAAACGGTCCAACATCTATCTTACTTCTCCTCTCTCTCTCACTCCCCTACTATTTTATCTTTACTAACCGCCCCCCAAATCTCTCCTATGTATACAGCTGGATTATTTTGGACGGATGACATGAGGGAATTGAATAGGGGGAATATGAGAGAAGGAAATAGGAGGGGTCCCTTGCCATTTAATGTAGGCTTTTTGGTTAACTGCTCATATTTGTGTGTGAATATTACACGTGTAACAAACCATAATTGAAAATTATATAGCGACAAATTCACGTCTTTCGGCTCGCTAAGCTTCTTGTGATTGAATAGCGTTAGTAGACTTGTAATAAAATATATGAAGGATAGAATAGACATTTTGTATTGAATAGTACTTCTTACCAATGTGCTTGCCCTTTGGATTTGTCAGCGCCAAAACACTCTGCAATTGACTCAACCTCGTATTTTTCTTTGGCCAACAAACCACATTTATTATTTCCCTTGCTTTTTTTAGCTCCTAGATTTCAAAGTATTAGCGCTATAAATAGATGCTCCCACCAATTACTTTCTCACCCAAAACAAACCATATATACAATAATTCATCCACATAGCCCTAACAGCCATCAAACAATGAAGACTACCTCACCCCTTGCGTTGCCCTTCTTCATCTTCTTCTTTGTTGTCGCTCTCGTTGCCTTTTCCGGAGCTGAGTATGTGCGCGACAAAACCGGTGCCCTTGTACCCCTTGGAGGCACATACTACATAAAGTCTCAAGAAATTGAAGGTGCCTCAGTTGCAGGCGTTACTATTACAAATCCAGATGGAACGTGCTCTCTTGGGGTGGTGGAGTTATATAACAATGAAGGCAGTCCAGTAAGACTCACTGCTCTAATTCGCGCGACGTACATTACTACCGGCCTACCTTTATCGATATTATTTAATCCTTTGCCAGCAAACAGATGCACTAAACATCCCGATTGGACCGTCGAAGAGGACATAGACTTTGAACAAAATGCAGTGATGGCTGGAGATGCTAGTGAATTTGAATATCCTATTGATGGATATTTCACATTCCAGACCTCCAATTCAGCCAAGCATTACTATTCTCTTCTCTTTTGTAGGAAACAACTTGACTGTGGACCTGTTGTACTTGAGAATGATCGCGACGGGAATATACGTCTGGTTTACACTAAAGATAAAACGGCAAAGCCGTTTGTATTCAAGTTGGAAAAATATATAAGCGCAAACGATGCCTCAAATATCTCCATGGTTATCTAAGTACCTGCATGATAACAATATAGACAACTCTGGAATCATAATCTATCTGCCTTGCATTTAACTCTAGAGTGTCAATGTAATAATATAAATAAATAGAGTGCTCCTGTGTGTGATCAATTTCCTGCTTTGTTGTATTATGCATGTTGACAACTTCTATATGTACAAGTTGTCTCAGCTTGAATAAAAGTCCTTATTATATATGATGTGTTATGTCGGGCTTATATATAACGTGGATTTCCTCAAAATTAATTAGGTAACTATATTTTAGCCATGTTACAAAGGTGCGAAAGTAATTGCTTGGAAGGCACAAGAGAGAGAGGAGGATGAATTGTTCGTTCTAATTAAAAAAAAACTTTGAACATCACAAGGAACTCGTATTTATTAAGCCCAAACTCGTGGCATAGCTTGGTCTAGTTCTCCAGCTTCCATTTGGTTTCCATTAAATCCATCAAGAATAAATCAAGCACTTGAGAGCCTATACAAGTGACCCCTAGAAATCACTTTTACAAATCATTCTTCTTACAATTAGTAAGATTTACAACCAACTCTTAAGATCTCACTATCTTAGGAGTAACCTCACTTACAATGAAATTACAATAAGAATACGCTTACTCAAATGTTCTGAAGTGTCCATCGTCGTTTCTCCCTTGAGTTGAATTCAAAAGAAATTTAGTAATTTGATGCAAGAGTGTAGCTACTTGTGCAATCCAACTCTTTCTCAGTGAGCCTTTTTTAATTTAACTATCCTAACAAACTAAATGTTTAATTTTTACAATGATAAGTAATGGATGCAAAACAAGTTAAGTACATATTTTCAGTAGTTTTTATATAAAACATGTTAAATGATATGGATGCTTTTAGGAAGGATTTACAACAGCTGGTTCAAAATATATATGTTTAGGGAGTCTATTGTACTAAATCACTAATTTGTCAAATCTCATGAACCTATAACTCCAATGCTCAAATGTTGGGATCCCATACAATTAGACATTGTTGACTACCAACCACAACATGCATGCAAGACTCATCTATAGCTAAATAGTGATTGATGTTACGTTGTGTATATATTAGAGGATCATGATAGTTATTGTATACTTTCTTGTTTCTAAACACAATAATTACTTGAAGAGATGGACTTATTACTAAATATTTAATCTCTCTATTTTTCTGCTTGATCATTAATTTTGCCGTGTGTCTCCAAATTATTTGCATACATAATTAATGATTGTGTCACGTCCACTATTATCATCTTGTATTTATTGAAAACAATCTAGAGTGGTTCGAATCAAGAACTTAAAGATTGAAAAGAAGTGTATAGAAAAGGGATGAGTAGATATAATAGAAAATATTTGCCATTCAAAATATTAGAATATCAAGTGGTCCACTCACATACTAAATATTTAATCTCTCTATTTTTCTCCTTGATCATTAATTTTTTCGCTTGTCTTTAATTTATTTGCATACATAATTGATGATTGTGTCATGTCCACTATTATCATCTTGTATTTATTGATAACAATATAGTGATTTGAATCAAGAAGTGAAAGAAAGATTAAAAAGAAGTGTATAGAAAAGGAGAAAGTAGATATGATGGAAAATATTTCCCATTCAAAATATTAGAATATCAAGTGGTCCAACTACCCTACCTTGGAGGGATTTGGATTCCCTTCTCATCTTTCTCTCCTCATCCCGCATAATCACCTCATTTTGCCTATTGAAATTCATCTAAGAGTTCTTAATTTGCCACTTGTACCATTAAAAATAAAAAACAGTAGTATATAGGGTAATGGACCTAATCTGTCACAGAAGTAACCACCAAGGAGCGCTGAGCACCCTGAACTAATTAGCAACAGACCCGGATCTGCACTCCAAGTAACCAAGGTGTTTAAAAACTACCCCGGTTGAACGGTCAATAACGTTTGACCGTTACTATGCTTATGTGGCTGCCACGTGTTTAAATTTTTGTCATTTGTCGTCACGTAGATATATTTATGTGGGGCCCACATATAATAAAAAACAATTTCCTCCCTCCCTCTCCATCCCTTCCAAACACAGCCCCAACCTCCCCATCCTCCCCCCATCTCCACAGCAGGCCACCACCCCCTTCACCTCCACAGCCCCACCACCACCCCGACCTCCACAGCCCCACCATCACCCCCGTCACCTCCACTTCATAGCCCCCCACCACCACCCTACGATGGCAACTTCGACGTAAATTTCATGGGTTGATGTTGTATTATGTGTGGTTGGAGTGATGAGATCTACGACTGCGACGCCAGAAGGAAGGAATGAGGGAAGTAGGAAGACTCGTTAGTTGGATCTTCACCACTTTGCTGTCGAAGATCCAACTAACGAGTCTTCCTACTTCCCTCATTCCTTCCTTCTCGCCGTCGCCGTCGTAGATCTCATCACTCCAGTTAATTGTCATTGACGTAAGTTTTCTCATGGGTTGATGTTGTATTATATCATCAATTTGATGTTATAATATGAAACGTAGTTGTTGTTGACGCAGGTGTTCAATTTATTTAATGAAGTTGTTCTTTATCAAGATGGGTTCAACCATCTCTTTATCTAGAAATGTTGTTCTTGATCAAGATGGGGTTCAATGAGCACAAGTTTAGAAAAATAATGAATAAGAAGACAACAATGTAAATACGGATGAGACAGATAGATTAAGAAAGACAAGAAGGATAGCGTCATTTTGGTTGCCGCCAAGAGGAATCTTCATCACACAAAGGATGGACTTATGCAACTCTTGCGTGGCATTATTCTTTTCATCAGTATCATGCGAATGACAAGGAGGAAGATGACTCGCCATATATAAATTAAAGGGGTATTCATATTCACCCATGTTCTGGTGTTCATTATTGAAGAGCACAAAAATATAACAAAGAATAATAGGACAAAAAGGACAAAAATAATAGGACAAAAAGCCACTAGCTAGTACTCCCTCCATTCCTAAATATAAGATCACTTTACCAAATTTGGAGAGATTAATGAAGACATTCCAATGAGTTAGGACTATAAGAAATTTTCAAAATACCCCTCACTCAAGTTTTAAAAATATCACCTTCTTCAAACCACTATTTTTTAGGTGAAGAGAGTATAGGGGTAATTTGGAGAAAACTTGAGTCAAATTAGAAAGTGATCTTATATTTAGGAACAAACTCTCCTCTCTAAAGTGATCATATATTTAGGAACGGAGGGATTATTTCTTATCATTAATATATTAATATAATAAAGAATAATAGGACAACAATATATATTTACTTTTTCCAAAAGTGTGTACTTGACACTATGAATTAGTTTTATGTTTTTATATGGTTATCTTCATAAGGATTAGATGTAAAAAAATTCACACTAACTTTTCTTGAAAGTTCATTGCGCTATATACTATTTTTATGTTCGAAAGTATTGCCAACATGCTATAGCAAGAAAAATTAGGGTAATGGGTTGAGATATGCGAGTCTTCTAGAAGCTCATAATGATGCGATGTTTGCTGCCATGTCAACGTTGAAATATGATGATGTGAGAATGCGGCGTCGTATAATGGGAATTTGGTGAACCGCGGTTTCGTCCGGAGGTGGGACGCCTTTGAGGAAGAATGACCCACTTGATGTGTTCTTGTTCGCTCGCTTTATTTAATGAGAATGGTGAACCAGGTCCTACCACAGAGAGGAACTTTGGATTGTTTTATTCGAGCGTAAAGAAGGTACGTTGAAATTTCAATTAATTATATTGTGTTTCTTTGTTTTTGGCCTTTACTGCACGTGTTAGTTTATATTTTTTTATTCTGTTAAAGGTTATATCTATATTAAAGTATTTTTATCCCAAATTTGTATTTGGACTGTTGCAACGTGTTGATATATATAGAAATAGAAGGGAATGAGTTTGGGTGGCATTGGTGGTGGCTGGCGGTGAGTCTCTGTCGCCGGTGTGGTTGTTGGTGGTGGTAGCAGAGAGACGAGTCATGAAGATGGATGTGTTGAGGAGGAAGAAGGAAGAAGGAAGAAGGAAGAAATTTTATAATTTTTATAAGGGCATTTTGGACTTTTTGCGTTTAATCTTATTATCATATTAAGGAAAATATCATTATTGATCGCAGACAAAAGTTGGGCATCATTGGTGTGACTTCAAATAGTTATGTACTATTGTTGATTTTAGGGCAATATTTATGTACTTATGTATCAAAATTGAGTCTTCACTCATCTATTGTTTTTTTATCCATGATCAAGGTATCACCTCACTCAGTAAGTGAGAGACTAATCTCCGCTGATTTGTAGCACCTCAAAGGGTGGATCACTCGATAAGTGAGAGACTAATCCCCGCGACTAATCCCAGCTGATTTGTAGGCACGTCAAAGGGGGAGACAACTGGCCTGAGAGATTTAATGTTTCTCCATACCTAATGCCAAGGATCGAACCCCAGACAATTGGTTAAGGGTGAATGAGTCTTTGTCACTCAACCACACTCCCCAGTTTGGCCTTCACTCATCTATTTATGGTTAAAATGATACAACCTTTTATTTGTCGGCAAAATTAATGCTTGGGTAAAGGTTTAAATCTAGCACTCAACTATTAGCAAAAGTTCACCCAACGTAAAAATAATTTCGAGTCCCAAATTTAGCATTCATCAATTGCAAAATGATTTAAATGAAGCAATTTCATCCATCTTGATAGGTTTGAGCGTTGATTTTAACCTGATTATGTCACGTCACTTGCCACGTCATCCCATCTTCACCACAAATTTGTAAAATGAAGAAAATCTTATAAGTGTCATTTATTAAAAATGAAGGGAGAAGGCCCAAAAATGATACATAACTATTGGTTAAGGAACAAAAATAGTACATAACTATTCCAAGGTACAAAAATGATACCCAACTTTTATCAAGGGATCAAAAATGATATTTTCACCAATATGACAATAATATTAGACATGAAAAGTCTAAAATGCCCTTATAAATTAATCGCCGTCCGGTAAAAGTTTTTTAATTATAAGGGTATTTTTGACATTTCATATATAATATTATTGTCATATTAGTGAAAATATCATTTTTGATCACATGGTAAAAGTTGAGTATCATTTTTGTACCATGAAATAGTTATGTACTATTTTTGTTCCTTGACCAATAGTTATGTATCATTTTTGGGCATTCACCCAAAAATGAATCAATCACTATAAAATCAACAATTTACAAATTTCAAATGAGTCACTAAAATCAAAACTTGAAGAGTCTAGATCTCATCATATTGATGAGAAAGTTATTTCTCATCTCATAAGTATGATGACTCATGAGAATGTAGATATGGGACTCTACAATTCATAAACCTCAATCATTATTTTCCTTTTCTTGGCCAATATATAACTATTTGTCAAAAAACAAAAATAGTACATAATTATTCAAAGATACACAAATGATACCCAACTATTGGATATATGATCAAAAATAATTTTTTCACTAATATGACAATGAAATTAGACATGAAAAGTCCAAAATGTCCTTCTTTCTCACCCTCTTCTCCTTCTTCCTTCTCCAGCAGTCAGTCGTCGGCCGTCGAGGAGATCATTGCAGCCCCCCCCTCTGCCGTCTGCAACATGCTCAGCTTCGACATCATCCGCTTCACCCTAAATTAAATAAACTTTCTTTCTCCTTCTTTCTCACTATCCCTTCCTTCTTCCTTCTTCATACACTCATCAACCCCTTTCCATGATCTCATATACACTCATCCACAACTCACAGCTACTCCTGCAACATCTTCTCCACCTAGGACCAGGTCGTTGCCGCCAGAGCCCGTGACTCCGCCGCTGACTTCGCCTAGAAAGGAGAGAAGCTGCAGGAGTACTGGTGGTGCACCCACCTGTCCCTTGACTGGGCCCCGGGGGCGGCCCTGACCTCCTCATCAACGACGACAGTGATGCCACGCTGTTGATCCACGAGGGCTTGAAGGCCGAGGAGGTGTTTAGAAAAACGGCTTAGCTATTCTAAATTTGAATTCGGCAGCCATGATGAAGGTGATTTTTACTCCTATTAGAAATGGTCTTAAGAGTGACCCTACAAAAATGATATTTTCACTAATATAACAATAAGATTAGACATAAAAAGTAAAAAATGCCTTTATAAATTAAATAACAATCACAAAAACACACTCAACTACACATTTCCCCTCCCTCTTCCCCAACAACTCACCCCACGGCGGAGGCTGGGTGGAGTTTGGACTGCCGGAGGAGGAAGAAGGAAAGAGAGGGTGGAGATTTTATTTAATTTATAAGGGCATTTTGGAGTTTTCATGTCTAATTTTTTTGTCATATGGGTAATGACCCTAGTTTGCCCTTCAAGTAATCACTGTAAACCATTGGGCACCCTACATTAACAATAGGCTCTAATTTTCCCTTCAAGTATCCAAAGTGGTTCAATTTTACCCTCACCTGACATTTCAATGATGTTTGACCATTTAAAAACTTCACGAAATTGCATATTGACCCCATAAATTATTTTTTATTTATTTTTTGGTCCCTATAGTTTGCTTCAATTTTCGTATAAGTCCCTATAATTAGGGGTGTTCAACTATGCCCATACCCGTTAAACCCGCCCATACCCGCCCGCATTTTCCCCGTTTAGCCCCGCCCATTTAGGGCCCGTCACATTTTTACACGGGTATGGGCATGCCCATACCCGTTTATCTTACACGGGTACGGGTATGGGCATACCTTCGGGCATGTCCATACCCGTTTAAATGCCCATTTATGATTTTTTATTTTTTTAATGTATTGATCTTATTTTACATCACTCCCTCCTTATACCTAATTTTATTTTGTTGGTATTGCTTAGTTAAAACAAGATGGAATTCAAAGTTTATTAAAAACTGAATGCATGCTCTACTATTTGTGGGAATTTTTGTTGGATCTTTTTTACTTTTTTTTCCTGAGTTTATCTTATATGGGCCGCCCATTTAACTTTGTTGCCCGCCCATTTATTTTGCGCCCATTTATAGCCCGTCCGTTTATGGCCCGCCCATTTATCAATATTTAGCCCGCCTGTTTATGTTATATGGGTACGGGTATGGGCATACCCACGGGCGGCCCGAACCCGCCCGTTGAACACTCCTACCTATAATAATGTAAAACAAGAGGATTTGGTCCCTCAAGTTTGATTTCATTAGCATAATTAGTCCCTATAGTTTAATAGGGACTTGAATATAGGTTAATAGTGTCAAATATGGTGACATGTCGCTGACGGTGTTAATTATAATGACATGGATAGATGATTAGGAGATTGATGTGGTCAAATAAAATATAAATTTTTAACTTTTTTAAAATCCAAAATTTATATTTTTAAATTATAGGGACTAACTGTGCTGATAGAATCAAATTTGAGGGACCTAAATCTTTTGTTTTAAATTACAAGGACTAAATCAAAAATTAAGTAAAATATAGGGACCAAAATATAAATAATAATAATATATGTGGTCAATATGCGATTTCGCAAAGTTTTTAATCGGTCAAATGTTATTGACCATCAGATAAGGGTAAAATTGGACCACTTTAATTACTTGAAAGATAAATTAGGGCCCGTTGTTAACTTAGGGTGCCTAGTGGTCCACGGTGGTTATTGAAGGGCAAATTAGGACAATTACCCTTGTCATATTAGTTAAAATATCATTTTGATTTCATGCCCAATAGTTAAGAATCATTTGTGTTCCTTGAAATAGTTATTTATTATTTTGTTACTTGACCAATAGCTATGTATCATTTTTGAGCCATCGCCCTTTAATTTATATTAATGAAAATATCATTGTTGATCTCATGACAAAAGTTGTTTTATTGGTGTACTTTAAAATAATTATGTATTATTTTTGTTTCTTGACCTATAGTTATGTATCAAAATTGGGTATTCGTCCAATTACATATAAGTTTATAAGTTAAACTAGGTTGTCGGAAAAAATGTCATAAATATAAATGATTATAATGATTTTATGTAATTTGTTATCACTTAAAAAACATCAACTTGTTCAGACCAGAAAAACATCAACTTGATGTTATATTATAAAGGGGAAGAGTAATAAATATATTCTCAGTGAACGATGAGACAAACTAAAAAAGACAAGAAGGATAATGCATCGGACTTGATATTATAATATAAAACGTAGTTGTCCTTGACGTAAATGTTCTCATGGGTTGATGTTATATTATATCAACTTGATGTTATAACATGAAACATAGTTGTTGTTGGCGCAGGTGTTCAATTTATCTAGAGAAGTTGTTCTTGATCAAGATGGGTTCAACGATCTCTTTATCTAGAGATGTTGTTCTTGATCAAGATGGGATTCAATGAGTGCATGCATGAGATCATCGAACACCATCTTGATCAAGAAAATCTCTAGATAAAGAGATGGTTGAACCCCATCTTGATCAAGAAGAACTTCTCTAGATAAATTGAACACCCTGTGTAAACTACAGCTACGTATCATAATATATTGTTGAGAAAAATAAGGAATAAGAAAACAACAATATAAATACGGATAAGATAGACTAAGAAAGACAAGAAGGATAACGTCATTTTGGTTGCCGCCGAGAGGAATCTTGGGAGCATGTTGTAATGTCAATTTGGTTATGAGGTCTCTGTCAAGCCTCCACACCAGGGCGTCTCTTGGATTTGTTTTTGTTTTTAAAATCTTCATCACACAAAGGATGGACTTATGCAAATCTTGCGTGGCATATTCTTTTCATTGGTATCATGCGGATGACATGTAGTAACATGAGTCGGCATATATAAAGGGGTATAATTCATATTCACACATGTTCTGGTGTTCATTATTGATAACAAAGAATAAGAGGACAAAAAGGACAAAAATAATAGGACAAAAAGTCGCTAATATTTCTTAATATTAATATATATTTCTTATCATTAATATAACAAAGAATAATAGGACAAAAATATAGATTTACTTTTTCCAAAAGAGTGTACTTTTTTTTATCAGAAAAAAGAGTGTACTTGACACTATGAATTAGTTTTATGTCCGAAACTACCATGAAATTTTTTAAATGCGGAAAAAATGACAACCAATTAAATGCTCTACACTTTTTTTATCAGCCATTAAATGCTCTAAACGACTCTTACTTTTTTTAGCCAGTGGGTTCCACATTATATTTTTATATGGTTATTTTTTATAATGATTAGTTGTAAAAAATGCACACAAACCTTTCTTGAAAGTTCATTGCGCTATATACTATTTTTATGTTCAAAAATACCGATGAACGTTTTTTTGTTTTTTTACAAATATGTTATAGCAAAAAAAAACCAACATGCTATAGCAAGAAAAATAAATATTAATATGTTCTATTGCAAAGAACTTTAGAAGTTGTTCTTGACAAGACAGACTTCCATATATTCTTTCATTTGTGAATCTCCTTGTGAGTTTTTAAATGTTACTATTATTTAACCTCAAACTATCTTATAATGTTTATGTAGTTTAATTAAAATTGAGTATATTAAAGATATATCTTCTTCAATTTTCTCCATTTTTATTACTATCTTCAGAAGAACTAATGTCATATGAAACAAAAATAATGGCACATGCATTTAATAATTAATAATGTGCATATTAGGTTGAATTTTAATAGCATATAAATAAAACTAATAACCAAGTTTATAGAAAATAAATTAGTGTACCCTATAAATATAGTGACCATCGATACCACATCTAGTTCCCCTCCTTCTACATTTTAGGCTTGGTGGACATTGTTCTCCTATGTCGTTTTGTTGATGTTGAATAGTAGTATCATTTAAGTGATAGCATGACAAGAGGAATAATGGATGACAATTTACCCAATTCAAATGAAGTGACATTTTCTTCCAAATTAGAGAAGTTTATGGTTTTTTTTTTGCAGCTAAAAATTTTATATCGTATCACACGCATTTTTGAGAAAAATATATGACCATTTTTCACCCTTTATCCTATATGAGATACAAACTACTGAAAAACCTGGTTGAATGTGACTTTTAGTCCCAAATGTAGGGTTTTAATTTTTTTTATTTTTTTTCCATTATGTCTGAATCTTTAAGAAATATGCCGGCCAATCTAATGAAGATAAGCCTTGCAGTTCCTCAGTCTCTCCAACTTCAACAATATGACTAGTGTGTTGTTTTCAAATAACAAGGCCAATAGAATAATCATCTAACATCTGTGAATTTTCATTCTTTAGTAAGGATGTCTATCCATTTCTGATTTTATGTAAGTTTTTATCACTTATAAAACATCAACTTGATGTTATATTATAAAAGCGCAAGAGTAATACATATCATCTCACTTAGTGATGCCCATTATATGAGCACATGCACGAGATCATTGAACACCATCTTGATCAAGAATAACATCTCTAGATAAAGAGATCATTGGACCCCATCTTGATCAATAACAACTTCTCCAGATAAATTGAACACCTGTGTCAACGGCAATTACATATCATATTATATTGTCTAGAAAAATGAGGAGTAAGAAGACAATAATGTATATACTGATGAGAATGACTAAGAAAGACAAGAAGGATAGTGTCCTTTTTTGGTTTCCGCCAAGAGGAATCTCAATACCCGGTCAATTTGGTTAGGAGGTCTCTATCAAGCCTCCACAATTTGGTTAGGGGGACCATTGAAAAATTGTACACGTGTTTTATATGCACGTTGTGTACATGTGCGTTTCTTTTTCTTTTAATCATTTTAATCTTTCCCATTGTTTGAAACTCACGCATATTTGTTACCTCTAAGCTTACGGGCAATAAGTCTTGTTTAAATAAAGGGTGAAAGTGCAAAAATGATACTAAAATTTTATTTCCCTTAAATAAAGGGTGAAGGTGCAAATATTAATTACCTCTAAACTTACCGTAATAGAAATGCGTTCATAAGAGTCTTTTCATATCTAAATTTTATTTACCTTAAATGAAAATACTATATTTGCATTTGGACCTCAAGTTGGGTACTATTTTTGCACCTTGCGAAACTTTAGTATTACAAACGCACTTTTGGGTAAAGTTTAGTATCATTTTTTCATCTTCCTTAAATAAATAAAAAATTGAGTTATTTATACAATTTCACTCAATCTTTTAATTTCCTTCTTTAATAGGTTAAGGCATACATTTGCACTTTACGTTTCTTTATTGTTTAATTTTGATTACTTTACTTTAAAAAGTAATGCTCCCTCTTATTTTAAATAATCCCTTTTATTTTAAGTATTTCCTCCGATTCTAAATACAAAATCTCCTTCACATTTTCTATGAAGTTAAAGAATTAAATTGTACCACATAATTATAACATATACAACAACAACAACAAAATCTTATCCCATCTAGGTGACAAAATTATAACATATGCCACAAACAATTTTACTATATATATTAGATTGTAAGTATAATAAATTAGTTTTGTGGAAAATAAGATAATTATAGACAGTGAAACCTTTTTTGGGGAAATGTTTGTTCTTTATACTTTTATATATAAAAGTCCATGCTTGATTTTTATACTTTAAAGTCCATGTTTTTTATTCTTGAACTTTAGTCAATTTGGGTCTAAACCTGTGAGATTCAGGAAAATCTTGAAAAATCAATAACCAATTTTGGCACAAAGTTGAAGGAGCAAAATCATCAATCTAAATTTCAATGAGCAATACCAAAATTGACAACATGATCAATGACTGAAATCAGCTATTTGAAATTCAGTAACAAAAACGAAAAAATTAGTAAAATTTCAAGGAATAAAAATAATATTAACCTGATCAAAAGGTGAGAAGATACATGGAAATAAATTAATAGCACAAGGATGAAGTTATTTGGAGTAACACAATTGAGTGTTTAATTAGAAGTGGATTTAGTTAAAACTTAAAAGTTTGATAAAAGAAGATACCCCAAAATTTCGCTTTAACGTGGCGAATAATGATGACAATGCAACATTATTATTAATCATAAGAATAATCTACTTGCATTTGTGGCGTTGTTTTGCACGGTTTTCACTTTTCTGTCAATAATTTTACAAGTTTTAGAACGACAGATTAAAATTACAAAATCCATTTAATAAATGACCAATTACAAGTTTTACAAAATTTCACTTTTTGGTTAGTTAATAAATGAGCCACGTATTTTTTTTGTTAATCACCACTCGGTAATCCAACATCTAAGACTCTGCTTGGATGGAGGGAAAATGAGATAAGGAGAAGTATTTTTCCCCTACTTGGATAAAAAAAATGAGAGAGGAAAGAAAAAAATAAGAGGAAAAGTGGGTGGGCCACATACCCCATTTTCCTCCCAAGTTTTTCCTCCAAAAATGGAGAGATTATAGGAGAGAGAAAAGTTACTCGTCATTGCCCAGTAATCATGCAAGCATGATGAGAGATAACATTTTCTGTTCACATTTCTTTCCTCTTTATTTTCTCTCCTTGAATTTTCTTTCCCCTCCCATTTTCCCTCCATCAAAGCAGACCCTAATGGCAACCGAATAATCCGGACTTGAGAGTAGGAATGTTACCCACATAGGCAAGGTTGTTCTCTCTCCCAATGAAAACACTTCCCGCAATTCAAACACTCATTCTCATTCTTATGGGGTTAAGTCAACCAACTACCCATTTGAGTCTACATGTAGTGTCTTCATGTGTCTTAGATATTAATAGTTCCCCACATAACTTTAATTTGTCCATACAATAATTAGAACACGTGTATACAGTACAGATAAGTTTTATGAAAATCTTTATATTACTCCCTCCGGTCCTAAATATAGGACCTAGATGACTTTTGTTCGCACCGCAAGTATACGGGTCGCGCCAAGTAATAAAGTGAAAGTAAAGATCGTTCCCACGAGGATTGGGATACAAATTCGGTCAAACAAAAGGTTTGGTGATTAAATTAAGTTGAGCTAACCATAACATGATTGAAGGTCAAACAAGTAAGCTATTTGCTAAAACTAAAATGATAAAATGATATCAAATATTTTTGGTTTCTTCAAGGATTAATTGGTATCTAGGATTATTTATCCCCCTTGTATCTTGCAACCTTTAATCAACTCCTCTCCTAATTGCTTTAATGTTTATATATGTGTTAACCTAGGGTTCTAAAATACTTGTAAACGCTCCGTCGAGTCAAGAACAAGTGTTTAATTTCATTAATTATCCAATCTCTTGTCATAATTAATAAAACCCAATTCTAAGTTTCAACCCTAATGTGGCTATGTGAGGCTAATAAGTATATGTCTATCTTATTAACAAAACTATTCATTTGTCATGCAAACTTCAAGTTCTCACACTATTTTACTCAAGTTCTACACTTAACTTAGCTCTCTCAAGTCATAAGCTAAATGAACAACTAAATGGTGATCAATCACTTAGAGACATTAAGGCTAGAGTAAAATAAACACATATATATACATTAATCACAAAAGGATTGGAGTTTAAAGAGTTACTCCATACAAGGGTTCAAAATAATCCTAGATAAATGGATTTAGCTACTCATAATCAAATATGAACTACAATACCAAAATGAGTAAAGAGTCATAAGTGCTCACAAAATAGGAAGAAGAAAATGAAGAGGAAACCCAAAATGGAGAGGCTTTAAACTCTCCACTAAACTCCCGAGCTTCAAATCTTCAAACCCCAAGCATAATCCAAGCCAAAAGACCAAGAAGAATGTGTTTTTGTTGCCCTAGAACTCCAAGAAGTCGGCCCCCTTCTTTCTGTTGCGAGCTGCCCTTTTATGCCTTTCAATTTTTCACTTTCAGCACACTCAAAACGCAGAGTTTTGGTTTTTGTTCGTTGCCCGTTAGTTGCACAACGAAGGCTCAACAAACGGATCAGAGGCAGAGAAGAACATCATTCGTCGTGCCTTTGTTTGGCAACGAATGCTCAACAAACAGCATTAAGAAATTTTCCTTTTTGCTCCTTTGTCACTTGCTTAGCTTGTCCTATGCTTTTCTTCATAATTCCATGTTTTCTTAAGCCTTCTTCACTTGTCCACCTCTTCCTACAAAAGAGAAAGAGGGTTGATGAGCTACAAAAATCACTTGGGCACAAATATAACTCTAAATTTCACTCAAATGCCTATCTTTCTAACTTTCCTTTTTCCTATGTATAATTATGTTTATCTCCATTACTTACCACCAAAAACCATGTATATTCAAGGGAAAATGAGATGAAATATGTGAAATTATAGAGTTTATCACTCCCCCAAACTTAAGTCCTTGTTTGTCCTCAAGCAATTTAGAAATTCTTATACCTTGACCACATGCTAATTCTAGTTCAATTGAATTACTTGTCCTCATATGTTGTTCTTCCTAACTGATATATAGAATACATGAATTATATGCAGAGATGAATGACTCATGGTGTTAAAAAAAACAAGCTCTCCATAATCTTTGAACTAGTGTGTGTGTGATGGAGTTAAAGAAAATTTTCAAGATCTTTCTCCGGTCTTTTGTAAAACTCCAATGGATGTATAGACTCTCACTCTTCAAATTTCTCCACTCTTTTCTTCTCTCCCCACTTTCAACTTATAGCACATAAGTTTAAAATCAAGAGGGCTTTTAAAGCTTGTAATGGGGCCAAGGGTTTAGTGTTTGGTTAATTGAAAGAATAGGATAAAGGGATTCAAATATCTTGAGATAAATGAAACATTTCATCATAGTCACTCTTTCACAAAATTCTCTTTCAAGAAACATACACCTCCCCCAAACTCATCTCAATTTCATTATTTGTACTCCTAGTCTTATTGCTTTTTTTTTTTTTTTGACTTAGGAGTACAAACTTTTCCTTTTCAAAGTCACTACTTCCCTTCCACCACCAAATTTTTTTTTTTACAATTACACACACTTTTATCAACCATTCCAATCCTTACTACTAATGAAATATCAATTATCTCAAGATTCAGGTAGTTCATGGTTTTTCGGGCTATAAGGGTTTGGTTCAATGTGGGTTGTAAAAGAAAGTCATCATGGTTTTTCACTAAAAGGCTCAAAGAGGGTGCAAATGGGATAAAAAATGTTAAGGATGGCTTGAAAGGCTCAATCGCATTTAATGATGGCCTCAATCATTTTCCAAACTTATGTGCAACCTGTCAGAAATGTGAATTTTCCAAAAAGGATTTTGAAATTATCAAGTGAGAGAGAACACATACATCAGTTTATTACATTTTTCCTTCACAAAATCCATCATCCAATTACTCTAACTCCATTAGTGCATAAGTTGTTCAAGAGAATTAAGGAGAGATTTGCCTTAACAACACAATTCACTCAAACAAAGCATATAAGTTCATCTTCTATATACTCTTTATTCAAACAACTTATTCATATCATTGGACTTTCATACATCTTTTCAAGATAGCTCATGGTCAATTTTTCTTTGAAAAATAAAATGCAACAACTTTAATTTGGGGCAAAATATCACACATTCATCATCATAAAGTCAAAAAATTCTCTATGCACTTATTAATCACAAGTAACAATTTATTCACAACTTTTCAAAAAGTTCAAGCATGCTCAAAAGTGTTAAATGATCACATTCCTTCCCCCAAACTTAAACCATACAGTGTCCTCACTGTCAAATAAAGAGAAGGACCAAACAAAAATCACCTATGAAATGAAACATCCAAAAGCTACATGTCACATTAAATAGGTGCATAGGCACAATCAGTGTCCACAATTGACCACAATCAGTTTGAGCTACATAGCTCATAGTGCACCTGTCAGTCACACTTGCACGACATTCACAAAACCACAAAATAACACACAATCTAAACTAAAGCATCTAGCATGATAAGCACAAGACATTCACAAAACAAGCACTACAACACAAGCACACATTAGTTTTCCCTAACATCTAAAATGAAATCATTAACAGCCTTAACGACTTCTCTTTTTGCACACTCTAGGATGCTTTACTCTCAACACCCTTAGTGCCCAAATCCCCCAAACTTGCACTTAACTGACCATGTAACCTTTTCTCAACTTCAGTGCTCTCCCTAAACCTGACTGCCATTTGCAACTCATTGGTGAAGATTCAATTGAAACACAATATCAAAATACTTCTCATTATGAAAGAACTTGAGCATAAAATTTATTTCAAAATGACCAGAATTTATTCACTCAAGTTCTTAGACAATAAGAAATATAAGGGTATTAGGAATCCAAGCACCAATGGCATACATCACTCGCAGAAACAATTCTCACAAAATAACTTAGTTCAAAACTTTGCCAAAACAGCCTTAACTATCATTCTCTCTCAAATATTGGAATTGAAGTTCAAAAACATCAAACTCAGGCTCTCTACACGCCAATAAGACCTGGCCAAGCTCAGTTAAAGTCTCAGAATATGTTAAGTCTCCCAAACATTGCTATGCCACAGTTTACCCAAAACCACAAAGTCAATGACAAGCATTTTTCCTCACATAACATACACAAACACCTCAGTTCAGTTATACTTAACACAGTAATTGCAATCCAATTCTCAGCCTCAATAAACAAGTCATGTTTCTCTATAATCTCATTCTTACGGTGCTACTTAACATAAGGTCCTTTCAAAAATCCCACAAAATTTCTACTTGATTTTGAGCACACTACACTAAACCAAACTACACTAACTAACTAAAAACATAAACAACAAAAGCTCAAAAACAAGAGGAGGGAGTACCGATTTTCAAAGGGAGAAGGGAGTGACCACAGATGAGGATGAAACTAAAGATCGGACCTTATGAAACCAAGAGACAGCCGACGGCGATGCTGGGTGATGGCGGTGTGAGAATGATGGAGGGGTGGCTGGCCGGAGGTGTGGTTGTGAGAAGTGGTTTTTTTTTTTTTCTAAAGGAGATTGATGGTGATGTGTGGGGAAAGAACTGGGAAAACAGAGAACGAAGGGGAGAGTGGTCGGAGCTGAAGGTGGCGGCGAGGTCGACGGCGAGAGGAGTGAGAGAGAGAGAGATCGCGGTGGACGTGGGTGAGAGCGGCGGCTGGAGGGTATGTCGGTTGTGTTGGGTTTGGAAGAGAAAGAAGGTGACGGTGGGAATCGGCGGCTGGCGGCGTGGTTGCGGCGGTTGCAGTGGCGGAGATGGAGGGCAGCGCGCGGAGAGGGTGGTCGGAGGTGAGGTTGAAAGTGAGGGTGAAATGGGGTAAAGGGATCGATGAATTGGGAATGGAAATTAGGGTGTCAATTTTTTGTTTATTTTATTTTATTATTTATGTATTTTTTTTTATTATTTTTTTTTTGTATTATTTTTTTTTAATGCCTAGGAAGTGTCAATTGAGGAGAGAGAGTGCCAGAGAGGAACTCCCTTTCGTCGAGCCTTCGTCGCAACACATACACACAACGAACACATTAACAAACAAAACAAAGAAGGAATAGGTTTGTTGTGGCTTCGTCGCTCAACAAAGGCATGACGGATATCAGATTTTCCCTGCATAATTCTGCAGAATTTTGCAGATCTGATCAAAATTAACCCACCAAGAAGCGCTTAATTTATAGTCTTTAGCTAGACAAAAGAGAAAAACAAGCGCAAATCTACCAAAATAAACTGAAATAACACAAAAATCAAAAATAAGAGAAAAGTTGAGAACTTGGGTTGCCTCCCAAGAAGCGCTTAATTTATAGTCTTTAGCTAGACTCTTCCTTGCTTCAAGCAGGATCAGAGAGGGGTAGTGAGACTGATGCTCGATCTATCTCACCACTCCAATAATGTTTCAGTTGTTGACCATTAGCCTTGAACCTTTGTCCTTCATCATTTTCAAGCTCTATAACACCACGATCAAGAACTTGGACCACAGTGAACGGTCCGGACCAACGAGACTTGAGCTTTCCCGGAAACAACCTCAGTTTAGAATTGAATAAGAGGACTTGTTGCCCAACCACAAAATCCTTAGGTAAAATTTTCTTGTCATGCCACCTCTTTGTTTTCTCCTTATACAACCTTGAGCTTTCATAAGAATTTAGCCGGAATTCCTCAAGCTCATTTAATTGAAGGAGTCTTTTCTCACCCACAACTTTGGCATCAAAATTGAGCTTTTTGATAGCCCAATAAGCATTGTGCTCCAACTCCACAGGTAGATGACAAGCCTTTCCAAACACAAGCCGGTATGGAGACATACCAATTGGAGTCTTGTAAGCAGTCCGATAAGCCCATAATGCATCATCAAGTTTCATGGACCAATCCTTCCTTGTTATGCCCACTGTTTTCTCAAGAATTTTCTTGATCTCACGATTGGAAATCTCAGCTTGGCCATTTGTTTGAGGATGATAAGGCAAAGAAACCTTATGCTTGACACCATACTTCTCCAAAAGAGCTTGAAATTTGTTGTTGCAAAAGTGAGTACCACCATCACTTATAATGGCTCTAGGAGTGCCATAGCGAGTAAAAATTTGCTTTTTCAAGAATTTTACCACCACCTTAGCATCATTAGTAGGCAAGGCCACCGCTTCAACCCACTTTGAGACATAATCAACAGCGACTAAGATGTACTGGTTGTTAAAGGACTTGGGAAATGGTCCCATGAAGTCTATGCCCCAAACATCAAATAATTCCACTTCAAGCATGTTGTTAAGAGGCATTTCATTCCTTCTGGAGATGTTACCCAACCTTTGGCATCGATCACACTTCAAGGAAAATTCATAGGCATCTTTGAATAATGAAGGCCAATAAAATCCACTTTGTAAAACCTTGGCCGCAGTTTTGTTACCACCAAAATGACCTCCATAGTCAGAGGCATGACAACACTTCAAAATCTCTTGTTGCTCAAACTCAGGAATACACCTTCTAAGAATTTGATCAGCACACTGATGAAACAAAAATGGATCTTCCCAATAGTAGTACTTAACATCATGCAAGAACTTCCTCCGTTGGTAAGGTTGCAAATCATACGGGATTATACCAGAAACAAGGAAATTCACAATATCAGCATACCAAGGGATCATGGCCTGACTAATAGCAAACAGTTGCTCATCCGGAAATGTCTCATCAATAATTTTGCCTTCTTCTAGTTGAGCATCAGTACTCAACCTAGATAGGTGATCAGCCACTTGATTCTCCGTACCCTTTCTGTCCACAATCTCTAAATCAAACTCTTGCAAGAGTAGCACCCATCTAATCAACCGTGCTTTTGAGTCTTTCTTGCTAAATAAATACTTCAACGCAGAATGATCAGTGTACACAGTCACTCTAGCACCCACAAGATATGATCGGAACTTACCAAAAGCATACACCACTGCAAGTAACTCTTTCTCAGTAGTGGTGTAATTTTCTTGCGCATCATCAAGAGTTCTGCTAGCATAGTAAATCGGGTGAAACACCTTATCCTTCTTTTGACCCAGAACCGCACCCACAGCATAGTCACTAGCATCACACATCACAATAAAAGGCAAAGCCCAATCAGGGGCCATCATAATAGGTGCAGACACCAGTTTCCTCTTCAATTCCTCAAATGCTTTCAAACACGCATCATCAAACTTGAATTCGACATCCTTCTCAAGCAAGGCACATAGGGGCTTAGCAACCTTAGAGAAATCTTTAATGAAACGACGGTAGAAACCGGCATGACCAAGAAAACTCCTCACACCTTTGACATTGATTGGTGGAGGAAGTTGCTCAATCACAGAAATCTTAGCTTTATCAACTTCCAAACCATTCTTTGACACACGGTGGCCAAGTACTATCCCTTCTTTCACCATAAAGTGGCATTTCTCCCAATTCAAGACCAAGTTGGTATCTTCACATCTTTTCAACACATTAGCCAAATTTTCCAAACATTCATCATAAGAATCTCCAAAGACAGTGAAGTCATCCATAAATACCTACATAGAATGCTCAATCATGTCAGCAAAGATAGCCATCATACACCTCTGAAAAGTAGCCGGTGCATTGCACAAACCGAAAGGCATACGCTTAAATGCAAAAGTCTCATATGGACAAGTAAAAGTAGTCTTTTCTTGATCTTCAGGTGATATAGCAATTTGGTTATACCTAGAGTAACCATCTAGAAAACAAAAGAATTCCTTCCCCGCCAACCTGTCAAACATCTGATCAATAAAAGGTAGCGGGAAGTGATCCTTCCGAGTGGCGGCATTCAACTTGCGATAATCCATACAGACTCTCCAACCCGTGATAGTGCGAGTAGGAATCAACTCATTCTGGGTGTTAGCCACTACAGTCATACCGCCCTTTTTGGGGACGCATTGGACTGGGCTCACCCAAGAACTGTCAGAAATATGATACACAATGCCTGCATCAAGCCACTTCAAGATTTCTTTCTTCACAACTTCTTTCATAATTGGGTTCAACCTACGTTGATGCTCAATGGAGGACTTGTGATTATCTTCAAGAAGAATCTTGTGCATACACGTAGAAGGACTAATACCCTTTATATCTGCAATAGTCCATCCGATGGCTTTCTTGTGCTCTTTCAAAACCTTCACCAATTGCTCTTCCTGCTGGACTGTCAAATCAGAAGCAATAATCACTGGCAAGGTATCATTGGCACCCAAGTAAACATAGCACAAATGTGAAGGCAAAGCTTTCAATTCCACAAATGGTGGATCCTCAAGAGATGGCTTGAGCTTTGGCCTATCAAGAGATGCCAAATCCAAAGATTCAAATGATACACGATTTCTAGGAAAAGGACATGGGAGCATCCATAATGGCCGAACATTCCAGCATGTCTTCACTACCATCTTGTACACCAACTAGCACAGCCTCAACTGGATCATGATACACATATTCATTGAACTCTTCTTGCATAACTTGCTCAAGGATATCAACTAAGAAACATTGCTCTGATTGATCAGGAGACTTCATCAACTTGTGCATACTGAAAGTAACCTGCTCATCTGCAACTCTCAATGTCAGCTCACCTTTCTCTACATCAATCAAAGTCCTTGCAGTTGCCAAAAATGGTCTTCCCAACAAAATCGGTATCTCCTTATCTGCTTCAAAATCAAGCACAATGAAATCCGCAGGAAAGATAAACTTTTCCACTTTTACCAAAACATCTTCTATTATACCACGTGGATAAGAGATGCTTCTGTCAGCAAGTTGTAGGGTCACAGTAGTTGGCCTAGCTTCACCCAACTCTAACTTTTTAAACACAGAAAGAGGCATAAGATTCACACTTGCCCCAAGATCACACAAAGCCTTACCCAAGAATTTTTCTCCAATGTGACACGGAATAGAGAAACTACCAGGATCTTTTAGCTTTGGCGGAACTTGCTTGATAGCATTGGTGAAGCTAGTAGTTACTGCAACTGTCTCAAACTCGTTGAATCTCCTTTTCTTAGATAGCACATCTTTCATAAACTTTGCATATTTCGGCATTTGCTCTAAAGCTTCCACAAAAGGGATGTTGATATGCAATTGCTTAAACATCTCCAGAAACTTCTTGAATTGGCCATCATCATGTTGCTTCTTGAGTCTTTGAGGAAAAGGAGGGGGAGGCATATATTTTGGTTTGGTCTCATGTGGTTTCGCCTTGTCATCACCACCAATCTTTTGTTGCACCTTGTTTTTGCTTTCAACAACATTTTCCTTTCTAGACACGCTTCCATCAACTAGAATATTTTCATCAACATTAGCACCCTCATCAAGAACAATCTCACTTGGAGCTTCTTTGTCAACTCCTTTAGATTTAGGCTCATTATCCACTTGCTTCCCACTCCTTAGAGTAATCACCTTGCATTCTTCCTTACCCTTATTCTTTGGATTAGGGATTGTGTCACTAGGAAGATTTCCTCTTGACATGTGAGTTGCCATAACGTTCAATTGAGATGCGAGTTGCCCCATTTGTATCTCAAGATTCTTAATCGAGGCATCATGACCCGCGTGTCTAGCATCATTCTGAATCCTTGCAGATTCTTGCCCGGCCAAGAGTTGGGCAAACATTTTCTCTACTTTTGATTCTTCTTCTTTAAGGGGCATCTGCGTAGTTTGACTTTGAAAACCCGGTGGGTGTGAAGGCTTAACACCTGAAGAAGACGAAGGATTCACAGCTTGCCCTTGACTCCATTTAAAGTTTGGGTGATTCCTCCACCCTGGATTATAGGTGTTGGAGTAAGGGTTGTTGTTAGGATTCTGAAACTTCCCCATATAGTTCACAGACTCAGGAGCCATGTACAGAGGGCAATGGTCTGGGAGATGAACATCTTCACATTGATCGCACACAATTGGGGTCATATGCACAGAATGAACACCCTGAGCTTTACTTCTCTGAGCTTGCGACTCAAGCATATCAAAACGCTTGTTTATAGCAGACAGAATAGTAGCCATCTGTAAGGAAGAAGTCACATCTTCTTTTGGAGTAGTAAGAGGCTGTGAACGCCTGTCTGTACCCTGAGAATTGTTAGCAGCTAACTGATCAAGCAGTCGGAACATCTCATTAACAGGGACATGTCGGTATCCTCCATTAGTCATGGAATCAAGCATAGCTTGAGATTGAGGATTGGTGCGGTTACAGAAGATCTGAAGGATTACCCACTTGTCTACCCCATGATTAGGGCACTGTTTCATTAGCAATCTGTACCTTTCCCATGCAGCATAGAGATGCTCATCAGGATATTGCTTGAAACTCAGAAACTCATCTCTAGCTTCAACAGACTTATCATCAGAAAAGAACCTTGCTCTGAACTTATTCTCAAGAGCATTCCAAGAATCAATGGATCCCTCTGGCAAATTATCAAACCACTCCCTAGCTTTCCCTTGCAGAGAAAAAGGAAACAGCCGGAGTCGAAGAACATCATCAGGAACTCCATTTTGCTTGAAAGAATTGCACACTTCCAAGAAATACAACAGGTGCTTGTTTGCATCTTCCTTGTGAAGCCCATGGAACATACCGTGCAGTTGAAGCATAGTAATCATGACCGGCTTAATCTCAAAGTTGTGAGCCCGCATATCTGGCATTCTGATACAAGACTGAACACCACCCATGTTCCTGGTAGCAAAGTCATTCACAGTAGCCCGATCATACTCATCATCAGCCATGGTTTCAGATTCAGTTTCTGTCGCGTCAACAAAGGTTTCAAGCTCCAGAACTACTTCCAAGCTGTCCGGATGGACCTGTTGCATAAACCTGTATACAAACTAACGGACAAACAACACAAAGCAAATAATGCACTAACAAAAGTATTAGTAGACAAAGAAAAGAAAAATTAATTATATATATTATGCTCAATCGAAATTTAATAACCAAGCCTGGGGTTGACCAAGAGATTTGTTTCCAAATCCCCGGCAACGGCGCCAAAAACTTGTTCGCACCGCAAGTATACGGGTCGCGCCAAGTAATAAAGTGAAAGTAAAGATCGTTCCCACGAGGATTGAGATACAAATCCGGTCAAACAAAAGGTTTGGTGATTAAATTAAGTTGAGCTAACCATAACATGATTGAAGGTCAAACAAGTAAGCTATTTGCTAAAACTAAAATGATAAAATGATATCAAATATTTTTGGTTTCTTCAAGGATTAATTGGTATCTAGGATTATTTATCCCCCTTGTATCTTGCAACCTTTAATCAACTCCTCTCCTAATTGCTTTAATGTTTATATATGTGTTAACCTAGGGTTCTAAAATACTTGTAAACGCTCCGTCGAGTCAAGAACAAGTGTTTAATTTCATTAATTATCCAATCTCTTGTCATAATTAATAAAACCCAATTCTAAGTTTCAACCCTAATGTGGCTATGTGAGGCTAATAAGTATATGTCTATCTTATTAACAAAACTATTCATTTGTCATGCAAACTTCAAGTTCTCACACTATTTTACTCAAGTTCTACACTTAACTTAGCTCTCTCAAGTCATAAGCTAAATGAACAACTAAATGGTGATCAATCACTTAGAGACATTAAGGCTAGAGTAAAATAAACACATATATATACATTAATCACAAAAGGATTGGAGTTTAAAGAGTTACTCCATACAAGGGTTCAAAATAATCCTAGATAAATGGATTTAGCTACTCATAATCAAATATGAACTACAATACCAAAATGAGTAAAGAGTCATAAGTGCTCACAAAATAGGAAGAAGAAAATGAAGAGGAAACCCAAAATGGAGAGGCTTTAAACTCTCCACTAAACTCCCGAGCTTCAAATCTTCAAACCCCAAGCATAATCCAAGCCAAAAGACCAAGAAGAATGTGTTTTTGTTGCCCTAGAACTCCAAGAAGTCGGCCCCCTTCTTTCTATTGCGAGCTGCCCTTTTATGCCTTTCAATTTTTCACTTTCAGCACACTCAAAACGCAGAGTTTTGGTTTTTGTTCGTTGCCCGTTAGTTGCACAACGAAGGCTCAACAAACGGATCAGAGGCAGAGAAGAACATCATTCGTCGTGCCTTTGTTTGGCAACGAATGCTCAACAAACAGCATTAAGAAATTTTCCTTTTTGCTCCTTTGTCACTTGCTTAGCTTGTCCTATGCTTTTCTTCATAATTCCATGTTTTCTTAAGCCTTCTTCACTTGTCCACCTCTTCCTACAAAAGAGAAAGAGGGTTGATGAGCTACAAAAATCACTTGGGCACAAATATAACTCTAAATTTCACTCAAATGCCTATCTTTCTAACTTTCCTTTTTCCTATGTATAATTATGTTTATCTCCATTACTTACCACCAAAAATCATGTATATTCAAGGGAAAATGAGATGAAATATGTGAAATTATAGAGTTTATCAACTTTTTTTTGGGGAGATTAAGGAAGACTTAATTTTAGATGTCTTTCCAATAATACCCCTAAGAAACAAAAAAAAAACAAGACCATTCCTAAGAAGAAGTTGTTGAGAAGAAAAATGGTAATTTAGGAAAAAGGTGACCAAATATGTAATTAGGTCTTATATTTAGGACCAAAATGAAGTCTCTATCTAGGTCCTATATTTAGGACCGGAGGGAGTAATATATATTATGTTAAGCAACAAATCTCCATTAAATGGGTACCATTAATTAATCATTTTATTAGTAAAAGAGATCTTTAATTTTTTGAGCAGCACAGAATTAATAATATTTATTAACAAGGACTCTGATATGCTTTTTCTCAGTGATATAAATATAAATGAGTGAAACTGTCCTCAATGTAACTCGTTTTATTATTTAGTTTAAATTCCTATTTTATCTATTCTTATATAATTACGCAAAATAAGTTCACAATCGACCATAAGCCTCTAAAACGACATTCTTTTGCAGCTACACATGTCAACCATTGATTTGGAGGATCAGGTCCCATTGGGGATACCAAATAAAAATAATTAGAGGATCGAATATGTGTCGGTGAAAGAATACTTAAAGCAAGACAAAACGATCCAAAATCGAACGTGCCTAAAGTCGTGCAACTTGTCCATTTTACGTACTTCGAATACCTAGTACGTATACTTTAATATGGCAGATGACCGGGGTTGAGTGGACAAATAGGGTTTTTAATCAAACATCCCTAATCACCTCGACTTAACTTGAATCATACACGCATACATGTATTTATTCAAAGGTTAATATTCATTTTGGTCATTACCAATTATGTAAATGTTAATTTGACCAATAAAGAATAAATGACATCATTTTGGTTAATAGCTAGTAACAATAAAAATGACTCATTTTCTGTATAAAAAAAGACTCATTTTGACCAACATCATCCATCATACCTCAATGTTGTCAATATGCTCACATGACAACAAAACTAACGGGTTAATGGGCGGCACAACATTAGCCAAAATGCGACTTTTTTGTTCATTGGTTAAAATGATACAATTTATTATTTATTGGAAAAATTGATATTTGGATTAAGGTTCAAATATAGCACTTAACTATTAGCAAAAGTTCACCAAACAAAAAATAAAGTTTTGGGTCCTAAATCTGACACTGATCAATTATAAAATGGTTCAAATGTAGTAATTCCATCAATTTTGACCAGTTTGACCGTTGATTTTGATATGATTATGTCATGTCACCTGCCACTAACCGCCCCCCAGATCTCTCCCATGTGGACATTTTGAATTATTTTGGATGGATGAGATGAGAGAACATGGGGAATAGGAGAGAAGAGAGTAGGAGGACTCCTTGCCTTTTATGTAGGCTTTTTGGTTAATTGTCCATATTTGAGTGTGAATATTTCACGTGAAACAAACCATAATTCAAAATTATAAAGGGACAAACTCCACGTCTTTGATTCGCTTAGCTTCTTGTGATTTAATAGTGTTAGAGAATAGAGTTGTTATAATATATGAAGGATAATAGTAATTTTGTATTGTATAGTACGGCTTACCAATGTGCTTGCCGTTTGGATTTGTTTGAGTAGGCAAAACACTCTGCCATAGACTCAACCTTGTATTTTTTTTTACCAATTACAAACCACCACATTTATTATTTCCCTTGCTTTTTTAGCTCTTCAATTTCAAAGTATTAGCTCTATAAATAGATGCTCCCAACAATTAGTTTCTCACCCAAAACAAACCATAGATACAATAATTCATCCACATAGCCCTAACAGCCATAAAAAAATGAAGACTAGCTCACCCCTTGCGTTGCCCTTCTTCATCTTCTTCTTTGTTGTCCCTCTCTTTGCCTTTTCTGGAGCTGAGTTTGTGCGGGACACAGATGGTCACATTGTACCCCTTGGAGGCACATACTACTTAAAGTCTCAAGAAATTGAAGGTGCAGCAGCTGCAGGCCTTACTATTACAAATCCAGATGGAACGTGCTCTCTTGGGGTGGTGGAGTTATATAACAATGATGGCAATCCAGTAAGACTTACTTCTCCAACTCGCTCGACGTACGTTACTACCGAGCTAGCTTTAGCGATATCATTTAACCCTTTGCCACCAAACACATGCACTACGCATCCCGATTGGACCGTCGTAGAGGACATAGACTTTGACCAAAATGCTGTGATGGCTGGAGATCCTAGTGAATTTGACTATCCTATTTCTGGATGGTTCAATATCAAGGCCTACAATTCAAAAAAGCATCACTATTATCTTGTCTTCTGTACTGGAGAATCTCAGTGTGGAGTTGTTGGACTTAAGAATGATCGTGCAGGGAATACACGTCTGGTTTACAATGATGATTTATCGGCGCAGCCGTTTATATTTAAGTTGGTAAAAAGTACGAGTGACAACGTTGCGTCAAACATCTCCATGGTTCTCTAAGAACCTGCACGATAACAATATAGACATCTCTGGAATTATAATCTGTCTATCTCTCCACGCATCTAACTCCAGAGTGTCGATATAACAATATAAATAAATGAAGTGTTTTTGTGTGATCAATTTCGTAATGTTGACAACTTCTATATGTACAAGTTGTCACAGCTTGAATAAAAAATCCTTATTATATATACTTTGTGTTATTGCGCACTCATATATAACGTAATTTCCTTAAAGTTTAATTAGCTTACTATATTTTAAAGTAGTAGGAAAGCAAGAGAGAGAGAGGGAGATAGAAGGGTGAATTGTTCTTACTAATGAAAAAAAGTGCGAATGTGCAAAAATGATAATAAACTTTATCCAAAAGTGCGTTGTAACATTAAAGTTTCGCGAGGTACAAAAATAGTATCAACTTGCGGTTCAGGAGCAAATATAGTATTTTCACTTAAGGGAAATAAAATTTAGATATGATAAGACTCTTATGCCCCTCATTAAATTATTCTCTTCTTCAATTTCCGTCTCTTCACCTTGGCCAACGCCGCTGCACAGAGACCAATGACGTTGTGCCTCGCTGCCGTCGTTTGACCACGTCCGTCCGACCACGATGAGGGGCATAAGTGTCTTCATATCAATTTATATTTAAGTAATTTTATGAAAATGAAGTCCTAGAGACATTGAAAATCATCTATTAAAAAGCATCAAACATTACAATTGTTCAAATTGTGTCTAAAATTTAAAAGAAAAGTAAAAAATTCCCTAAAATTATTTTTTATTTTTAAGTAATGGGTTCCAACTCTTGGTGAGTTGGTGGTTTGATCCTCTATATATATTAGGTGGAATTTTGCAAGGAAGCTTAATTTAGGTTTTGTGGCTAACCTGAATCCGTTATTACAAATATATGACAACTGGATATCTAGAAATAATTATTGGTCTTTCAAAGTCACCAAAGTTTCTTACGTTTGTGATCATGTTTTGGTTGCTTTAAGTTTTATCAGATGAGTTGGTATCATATTTTGAATAATGATAAAGAACTGATAGCAGTCCATGCTCAATACTCTACCACTTTCTTTTGCATTGATGGTTTAAGAACAAGTCTTTGTTTTCTTTTATCATCAAACTACGCTTTAGTCTTGGCAAGTGTCGTCAGCCGCCTTATGCAGGACAGACATCTAGGCACTACTCTTATTGTGACTTAAACGTCATTTTGGGTACTTGGAAAATTCATCATGGAGAAGATATGTTATGGTTGAATGTGATCTCTTCTGTCCTTTTGCAATGGTATAATAATGGGTCCTCTCATCGTTGTTATTATCATAGTTTGAGCAAGAGAAAGATATCAATCATTTTCCATGGATTGTTGTGTGGTTATCATCATAGATGTTATTCAATCGAACCGAAAAAATTATTTGGTAGATGCTAGTCATTGCCATAATGGTTTTCATCAAGTTGACACTTGCATTCCTTGTTGAAATTAGCACCTACAGAATATCTCTTCACACTGCTTCATCGCTATACTCTTCGACATTCCTCTGGAAATCACACTTGATATCCTTTTATTGTCTAATGTTGCTAATGATTTGATCTGGTTGTTGTTTCAATTAGCTATTGTAACTGTCAACTTTATGTTTGTTTTCTTTCTTTTAGGTTTGCAAATGGTGTGTTATCACTTGTTTTATGCAAATGTCTTAATGTAACCTCTTTTTACTTAATATAATTGTCTTTTATTAAACTTAGACAATTGTCTTCATTGCACTTTTGTGATAATTACGTGGGTATTTTAGCACTTTAACTCTAAAAAATATATGAAGATGAGTAATAACTTCTCATTTTAATTTATACCTTTCTCATCTTAAATAGAAATGAATTTCAACAGATTCATTTCTATTTATTTCAATATTTTCAATAAATTTTTATTGTAATGGATATATAATAAAAAATAAATTCAAGTTTATAACTGTCATTTGTTGGAAAAAAATTATTTTTTTGAAAAAAATTGTCATCTAAAAATTTAGAATCTGAACATTTCATCTCAAATTTTGGTTGTAGAGATTTTATTTCCGCGATAAAAAGAGGTTTCTCATCGTTGTGATGAGTAATGAATGAGAAGCCATGGAGATGACATTTGTCAACCATAATGATAAGCATCTGTATGCATGCACTTTGTGGTGTGGCTGAGCACTACTTTCCGTCAATAATTTTACAAGTGTTAGAAAGACAAAGTAACACTACAATATACTTTTTTTTGAGTAAAACTGCGTACTACTATATTATAAAAAGAAGATATAAGGTCCAATCTCTTTGATCAAAATCCACCCAGTAACGGTTAGGTGGAGCTTGGTAAAAGATACAAAAAGGTTCGAGTAAAGTATGGGTCATCTTTGCTAAGTAATCTGCGCCTCCTACATATGTTCCCTGTCCCTATGTCTAAGTATGACCTGCTAATCTCTACTTAACATCAATCTGAATGGAGATACCTTGAGGAAAGTACGAGTCTTTTTTTTTAGTTTTTAAACATCAAAAGTTCCCCAATCCCCACCACTAGTCGGTGTCTTGTGGTCCTCACAATGGACCAACAATGCGTCATGAAATATATATATCTACTAATTTTTCCTAGTAACTTAAATTAATAAATAAATACTCGGTGCCCACATATTTTTGTCATATCTGCATGTGTTTTATATGTTAATCGGTCTCTACATATTTTGTCCATAAAATAATTAAAGCACGGGTATATAGTGTATATTGTAAAAAGTATATTTTTCTTCCCATATTATAATAATTTAATCAATTTATAACCACTTTAAAATATTAAAATATCAAAATTACGAATAAATTAAAACTTTTTCTTTTTTAAATTATTTAAAACACTCTTTTTCTAGAAATTAAGAAGATCGTTGAACCCCATCTTGATCAAGAACAACTTCTCTAGATAAATTGAACACATGCGTAAACTACAGCTACATATCATATTATATTGTTAAGAAAAATAAGGAATAAGAAAACAACAATGTAAATACAGATGAGAAAGAATATGAAAGACAAGAAGGATAACGTCATTCTGGTTGCCGCCAAGAGGAATCCTGGGAGCATTTTGTAATGTCAATTTGGTTAGGAGGTCTGTGTCAAGCCTCCACACCTGGGCGGCTCTTGGCTTTGTTTTTGTTTTTAAAATTTGCATCACACAAAGGATGCACTTATGCAACTCTTGCGTCACATTATTCTTTTCATCAGTATCATGCGGATGATGGCAAGGAGGAAAATGATTAGGCATATATATAAAGGGGTATTGCCCGGGGCGTAACTTGATGGTTTGAAGAGGATCCCCAAGGTGTGGATTCCGCCATTTAGCCCAAAGGTGCCAAGTTCGAACCCCCGGGAAGTCAGTCACCCGTTTACGGGGATCCTGGCTGGCGACTCAGGATTAGTCTGCACCCGAAGGGTGTGGGACACCGGGGGAAGCAATTAAAAAAAAGGAGTATTCATATTCATCCATGTTCTGGTTTTCATTATTGAAGAGGTAATAGAACAAAAATAATGGGGTAGTAGGAACATGACTCGGCACACACACACACACAGATATATATATATAGTATAATGACTCTAATTTGTCCTTTAAGTAATCACTGTGTACCACTGTGCACCCTAAATTAACAATAGTCAACGGGCCCTAATAATTTGCTCTTCAAGTACTTAAAATGGTTCGATTTTACCCTCACTTGATAGTCAATGTCGTTTGTTTGTTTAAAAATTCACGAAATTGCATATTGACCCCATATATTATTCTTATTTATATTTTGGTCCATATAATATGCTTCAATTCTCGTTTTAGATCCTGTAGTTTAAAACAAAAGGTTTTGGTCCCTTAAAATTTAATTCCGTTAACACAGTTATTAGTCCCTATAGTTTTATAAGAACTTGGATATGAGTTAGCGATGTTAAATATGTTGATATGTCGCTAACGTTGTTAACTATGATGACATGACTAGATTGACTTGGAGATTGATGTGGTCAAATAAATATAAATTTTGGATTTTAAATAAAAAGGTAAAAAAAATTGGTAGTTAAAGAAACTCTCACCCACTCTGCATCAATCCTTTATTTTTTTTTAACTTTTTTAAATCCAAAATTTATATTTTATTTGGCCTCAATCTCCTAGTCATCTAACCATGTCATCATAATTAACATAGTTAAAGACATGTCAACATATTGAACACTGTTAACCCATATTTAAGTCCTTATGAAACTATAAGAACTAACTGTGCTAATAGAATCAAATTTGAGGGACTAAAACATTTTGTTTTAAACAACAGTAACTAAAACAAAAATTGAAGCAAACTTTAGGGACCAAAATATAAATAAGAATAATATATGGGGTCAATATGAAATTTCACGAAGTTTTTAAATGGTCAAACGTCGTTGACTGTCAGGTGCAGGTAAAATTGAACCACTTTGATTACTTGAATTGTAAATTAGAGCTCGTTGTTAATTTAAGGTGCCTAGTGGTCCACAGTGGTTACTTGAACGACAAACTATAGTCATTACCCCATATATAAAGGGGTATTCTTATAATTAATATATCAAACTTTAGTTTGCCCATATATAAAGGGGTATTCTTATCATTAATATATCAAAGAATAATAGGACAAAAAAATATATTAACTTTTTCCAAAAGTGTGTACTTGACACTATGAATTAGTTTTATGTTCAAAACTACCATGAAATTTTTTAAATGCGGCAAAAGTGACATCCCATTAAAATGCTCTAAACTTTTTTTCATCAGTCATTGAATGCTCTAAACGACCCTTAATTTTTGAGTTAGTGAGTTCCACATTTTATTTTTATATGCTTATTTTTATAAGCACACACTTTTGTTGAAAGTTCATTGCGCTATATACTATTTTTATGTCCAAAAATACCGATCAAACTCTTTTTGGTATTTTTACAGATATACTATAGCAAAAAAAATTACTAACATGCAATAGCAAGAAAAATAAATACTAATATGTTATACTGTAAAGAACTTTAGAAGTCGTTCTTGTCAAGAATGACTTCCATATATTTTTATTATTTGTAAATCACCTTGTGAGTTTTTAAATATTATTATTTAACCTCAAACTATATCATCATATTTATGTAGTATAATCAAAATTGAGCATATTATAAATATATCTTAATTTTCTCCATTTTTATTACTATCTTTAGAAAAACTAAGTCATATAAAACAAACGCATACATTTAATAAAGTGCATATTAGGTTAAATTTAAATAGCATATAAATACAACTAATAACCAAGTTCATAGGGAAAAAATTAGGGTACAAAATAAATATAGTGACCGCCTATACCACATATCTAGTTCCCCTCCTATGTCGTATGTGTGGTGGACTCTGTTTCTTCTATGTCGTTTTGTTAATGTTGAATATATCATTTAGGTGAGAGCTTGACAAGAGGAATAATGAATGACAATTTACCCAATTTAAAGGAAGTGACATTTTCTTCCCATTTAGAGAAGTTTATGGCTCTTTTTGCAGCTAAAAATTTTATATCGTGACAGACGCATTTTTGAGAAAATTATATGCCCATTTTCACCCTTTATCCTATAAGTGATACAAACTTTTGTAAATGCTGGTTGGATGTGACTTTAAATCCTGAATGTAAGGGATTTTTTTTGTCCATCATGCCTGAATCTTTCAGAAATATACCGGCCAATCTAATGAAGAGAAGCATTTGAATTCCTCATCTCTCCAACTTCAACAATATGACTAGTGTGTTGTTTTCCAAAAACAAGGCCAATAGATCAATCATCTAACATCTCTGGATTTTCATTCTTCAGGGATATCCATCTTGGATTTTATGTAATTTTTTTTCACTTAAAAAACTTCGATCAACTTGATGTTATAATTATAAAAGGGCAAGAGTAATACATATCATCTCACTGAATGATGCCCATATATATGAGCACATGCGTGATATCATTGATCATATTATATTGTCAGGAAAAATGAGGAATAAGAAGACAACAATTTAAATACTGATCGATGAGACAGACTAAGAAAGACAACAAAGATAATGTCTTTTTTTGGTTGCCGGTCAATTTGGTAGGAGGTCATTATCAAGCACACCAGGGTTCTCAAAGCTTCCAGTTGCAGCATTTAATTTACTTTTTTGCCCCAAAAACGTCTTCATCCCACAGGATGGATTTTTGCAATTCTTGTGATGCATGATTCTTATCATCAATATCATGTGGATCAAAAGTAGGAACATGACTCTCCATAAAGGCATATTTATATTCACACTTGTTATTGTGGTCCTATGAAGAGGCTAAAAAGTTGCTAGTATTGTTGACAAACAATACAAAATCACGATAGTTGACAATGTGATAGGCGACAATCTGATAGTTGACAATGTGATAGGCGACAATCTCTAAAGATTGTTGGCGCTGTACTTCCTTGTGTGCCTTCTTGTTCAGCGTTACGCGTCCTTCCAAAAATCACGATCGTTGTAACTGTACAAAACAAAGCAACAAACACAGTAATGTAATGATCTGAGTCGCGTCCTCAGGGACACTGTCCTTTAGAGGTATTCCGCGACCACCGGCAAGCTTAGGAAGCGGCTCTCCCCAGGATTAAACAGACCCGTCCTGCGAATGCAAGGAGCTACAGAACAGCAGAAGAAAATAGTAAATGTTCGCACCGCAAGTGCACGGGTCGCGCCAAGTAATAAAGTGAAAGTAAAGTATTGTTCCCATGAGGATTTGGTTCCAAAACCTGGTCAAGTAATGATTATCGCACTTTCGCTCAATTTGAGTGATTCAAATGTTAAGATGTGAATGGTAACTATAAAGATAAATAAGAAAACCTATAAACAAGTGATTCTTCAACTCAAGGATAAAATGGATTCTAAGATTATTTTTCCCCCTTGTATTTCATAAACTTAAAGAGCCTCCTCTCACTATTGCTTTCAATGACCATATATTTGCTAACCTAGGGTTCTAGATTACTTGTAAACGCTCCGTCGAGTCAAGAACAAGTGTTTAATTTTATTATCATGCAATCTCTTGTCACAATTAATAAAACCCAATTCTAAGTTTCAACCCTAATGTGGCTATGTGAGGTCAATAAGTATATGTCTATCTTATCAACAAAACCATCCATTTGTCATGCAAACTTCAAGTTCTCACACTATTTTACCCAAGTTCTACACTCAACCTAGCCCTCTCAAGCATCAATCAAGTGAACACAACATCTAAATGGTGATCAAGCACTTAGAAGCATTAGGTAAAGAGTAAAATAAACACATATATAACATTAATCACAAAATAAGAGGAGGAAATAAGAGTCAATCCATACAAGGGTTCCAAATAATCCTAGAATCAAAGCTTTAGCCCCACATGTTCATGAAATCCAAAAGAATATATACATGTGATAGCACAATCATAGAACAAGAGAGAGGGAAATGAGAATGGAGAAGAAAAACCAAGATTTGAAGCCAAAATATCTTCTAGACTTCAATCCAATGACACCCACTCCTCCAATTGTCAAACCCTAGCTCCCAAAATGCCCAAGAAGTGAAGAATGGGGCTTTTCTGTCGAGCCCTCTCTTTTATATCTCAGTTTTCCCAGTTTTTCGAGTGTGAAACGCATAGTTTTAATTTCGGTTCGTCGCATGTTCGTTGCGCGACAAATGCTCAATGAACAAATAAGAGTCAGAACAGAATACTCTTCGTTGTCCCTTAGTTATGCAACGAACGCTCAACGAACATCAGGGAGAAATTTTCTTTTTCCTCTTTTGTCCCTTGCTTCACTCTTGAGTTTGTCCTATGCTTTTCTTGATAACTCCATGTTTTCCTTAGCCTTTTAAACTTGTCCACCTCTTCCTACAAAAGAGAAAGAGGGTCGATGAGCTTCAAAAATAACTTACAAACACATATGACTCTAAATTTCACACAAATACATATTTTCAATTTGTACTCTTACCTATATGTATTTGTATCATTTCCAATCATTTGTCACAAAAAATCGTGTACATTCAAGGGAAATTGAGATGAAATATGTGAAATTATGGAGTTTATCAGTAAACAGCAGAGGTATTTTCAGAGGAGGAAGAGAAAGCTCGAATACTGGAGTTGGTGCACTTGGATTGACTGCAGACGCTGCCTTTTATAGGCGGTAGATCCAAGTGAATGTTGGAACGACAGTAATGGCACATGAACACATTATTTTGAGGTCACAAAATTGTGACATCAGTTTCTTAACTTCTCTCGTTAAGAAAATTAATCACCCGGATAAGCACTGACACAGATAAGGCGACACACATAATTTTAAAATACAAAGGTAATCAAAACTACAGACCCAAAATACAAGGTATACTGGTAAGCTATTAATATTTATTTATTTGTAATTTTTGCAAAACCCGGATAAGTAAAAATGTGCCGATGATTTCCACTATGTTTGCCTCAACGATAGCCCAACTTGTGCGCGCGAGGCTCATTCCTCCTTTGACCCTTTAACTTGAGCTAGAACACAAGTGTCTTATATACACTTATATGTTCTCACTCCCAAGCAATATGAGACTTCTCTTTTTGACACACCCACATATTTTCATTGGAAACTCTCACAATCTCCAATAAGTATTTGTTATCATCAATATATGAAAGTGTTAAGTAACGATAATATCTATTTACTTTTTTTAAGTGTGCCTCATCACACTATGTATTATATTTTTTTAGGTAAAGCACTATGTATTATATTTAGGTTCGAAAGTACCCGTGAACTTTTTGATCTAGTGAATTCCCCCATTATATATTTATATGATTAATTTTATAAAAACTTGTTTTCACAAGAGTGCATCTTGGGTCATATACTACGTTTAGGTTCAAAAGTGTGAAGAACTTTTTTTTGGAAAAAAAAACAATGTTATGATAGTAATACAAGTTCACAAGAGGAATAAATTTTTTTTTGTTAAACACTGTCTGGTTATAACATAGGCAAAGCGCTTCCCGTGATTTGAGCACATGTTCTCATCTTTACGTGGTTTAATCCACTTACCAATTCACTCAACTACTCATTGGTTATTATAAGAGGAATAATTAACAACAATAATTATATTTACCCAATTCAAATGAAGCGAAATTTTCCTCATTTTTTTGGTCAGAAATTTTCCTCATTTAAAGAAGTACAAAATGGTATTTAGGCAATAAGTTACAAAAAACAGCAGTATAGTAGCGAGTATTTTCCAAACATTCCAACGGTTTGACCCGTTGGAATGTCACTACTGCGGGTTAGACACCCATTGGAAATTCGTGTGTGTCAAACAACGCAACAATAGGTCGAAACCGATGTAATGCTGGTCAAACCCTTTGAAAACTTACCAATGAGATATATTGACAGTTTAAACTCGTTCCAATGTTGGTATTATCTTTTTAAAAAATATACAGTGCATGCAGCTTATTTAAACAAAAATATTAAATGCATTGCAACATGTGCACCCCATTGTCCAAAGATCGAAAATAGTATATAACTATATGAATATTCACCAATGATGCCCAACTTTTGCCATCGAATCAACAATGATATTTTCCTTATTATGACAATAAGATTAAATGTGAAAAGTCCAAAATTCACTTATAAACAAATTAAACAGTCTTCATCCGTCTTCCCTCTTCTTTCTCAACACCTCCCTCCGATCCCCATGACTCCCCCTCTCTCATACCACCACCAGCTGCCACAACGGCGGCAGAAGCTTATTGCCGCCCAAACTCATCACCACAGATCTAAAAGTAAATTCTTGAAACCCACATCATCCTATTACAAAATGATTTCAAGATTTATTTTCTGATTTGTGGTGATGTAGTGAAGATGGTGGTGTGGTGTGTGGCATGACATAATATCATATGGTGATGTGGCTGGTGACATGACCTAATCAAGTAATAATTAATGGCCAAATTCATCAAACTTGATGAAGTTGTTATATTTGAACCATTTCAAAAATGATGGGTGCTAGATTTCGGACCCAAACTTGTTTGTTATGTTATGTAAAATTTTGCTAATAATTGTGTGTTAAATCTAAATATTCCTTTTTAGATATGTGGTTACGATGTGGTGAAGATGGTGATGATGTGGTAGGTGACATAGCCTGATAGGGTGATGTGGCCTAATTGGATCAAAATAAATGGTTTAACCCGTTAAAATTGACGAAATTTCTACATTTAAACTATTTTGCAATTGATGAGTGCTAAATTTGGGACCCAAAATTGTTTTTTATATTGAGTGAACTTTTGCTAACAATTAAGTGTTAGGTTTGAACCTTAACTCTTGATACTTTTCTAATTGTTTGTTGAATAGGATGAATATTACCCGTTTCAAACGTCAATAATTAGAAGTATAGATTCTTCTTCAATTCTAGTAAAAAAAAAAAACAGGCAGTCGCTCTGCCTCATTCGTCCCATCGCCGGCTAGACTTAAGTACTCGCTGATTATTACTTTCATTGTGAAAATCGTTCTCTCAATGAGCACCACTGATGTTATTAACACAAGTCAAAGAGCTATAGTACGTTGGGTAACACGTTGCCTCGGGTCTGGACTGGAAAAAGGAAAATGTATTATTTTCATACTTTGCTTCATGCTCTTAACATCGTAAACATACAAACCTTTATTAATATATTTCTTGTCCTTAAAAAATTATTAACAGTTTGAATATACCTTGTAGCTAGGTTGAAGAATATTATGTAGTGTTCTTATATCATCACTACCAAAAACATGATATTAGTGACGGACTTCTACGACGGAATTTCAGCCACTAATTTCAGTCACTAAATAGATTAGCAACGGAAATTCCGTCACCAATTCCATCACAAACACATTTGAGACAAACTAGTGACAGAAATTATTTCGTCTCCAAAAACCTCGTCACTAATTTTTGTTTGTGACGGAATAAAAGATTCTGTCACAAATTTGTGACGGATTAATAACATTTGTTCCATCCCAACATTGTGACGAAAAATCCGTCCCTAATTACGAATTGTGTCGCTAAGATGCTGGATAAACTCAACATGTATTTGAGACAGATGAGTGATAGAAATGTCCATCACTAATTATTGGAATAAGTTATTTTGCCATGGATTAGTGAAAGAAAATCTCGTCTCTATTTTATCAAAAAAATTTATAGGATAAAAATATTTGTGACGATGAATTATTCTATCAAAAAAATCTAGTCGATGACAATGTAAAATAAAGATAATCTTATATATATAAAAAATAAAGATAATCTTATAAGTATCATCTATTAACAAAATGAATCAATCACTTTAAAATCAACAAATTACAACCTTAAATATGAGTCACTGAAATCAAAACTTGAAATGTCTAGAACACGCCATACTGATGAGAAAGTGATTTCTCATAACTATGATGACGGATGAACATGGAATGTGGATATGGGGCTCTACAAATCATAAACCTCAATCATTATTTTCCTTGTCTTGTCTAATAAATAATACTTGTCCCCACATGTTTTTGGTATTTGCATGTGTCGAAGGTGCAAAAACAATATTAAAATTTACCTAAAATTGTGTTTCTAATACTTAAGTTTCGCAAAGAGCAAAAATAGTACCCAACTTGGGCTCTGGGTGCAAATATAATATTTTCACTTGAGAGAAATAAAGTTTAGATACGAAAAGACTCTTATGCCCCTCATTAAATTTTTATTTAATGATGGAGGAATTGGGACATAAGAGTCTTTTCATATCTAAATTTTGTTTCCCTCAAGTGAAAATATTATATTTGCACCTAGAGCCCAAGTTGGATACTTTTTTTGCACACCGCGAAATTTTAATATTAGAAACGCAATTTTGGGTAAAGTTTAATATTATTTTTGCACCTTCACCCTATATTAATAATTTGTCCCCACATATTTTTTCGTTGCAGGTTATCCCTACTAATGCTCATTAATAATAAATAAGTAAGAGAGAAAAGGTGAGGATCCAGGTAAATGGTAAAGGTGCATTGATAGTATTATGTATTTTAACCAAACGAACTAATCTCCTTAATTTAGTTAAATTAAATTAAATATGTCTTATATTTCTTTTTTCATTCTCTCACCATAAATAATGAAACTTTAAAAATTGGGTACAATTTTTCGTATATATTATTCATAACAATATTTTTCATGTGGGCTAATTACCCCTTCTATTTCATTCTCTCATATTCCCTCCATCTCATCAGTCCAAAAAAAAAAATCAAACGGTCCAACATCTTACTCCTCCTCTCTGTCTCTCTCTGTCCCCTACTATTTTATCTTTAATAACCGCCCCTCAAATCTCTCCTATGTAGACAACTGGATTATTTTGGACGGATGAGATGAGGGAATTGAATAGGGGGAATATGAGAGAAGGAAGTAGGAGGATCCCTTGCCTTTTAATGTAGGCTTTTTGGTTAACTGCTCATATTAATTTGTGTGTGAATATTTCACGTGTAACAAACCATAATTGAAAATTATATAGCGACAAATTCACGTCTTTCGGCTCGCTAAGCTTCTTGTGATTGAATAGCGTTAGTAGACTTGTAATAAAATATATGAAGGATAGAATAGACATTTTGTATTGAATAGTACTTCTTACCAATGTGCTTGCCCTTTGGATTTGTCAGCGCCAAAACACTCTGCAATTGACTCAACCTCGTATTTTTCTTTGGCCAACAAACCACATTTATTATTTCCCTTGCTTTTTTTAGCTCCTAGATTTCAAAGTATTAGCGCTATAAATAGATGCTCCCACCAATTACTTTCTCACCCAAAACAAACCATATATACAATAATTCATCCACATAGCCCTAACAGCCATCAAACAATGAAGACTACCTCACCCCTTGCGTTGCCCTTCTTCATCTTCTTCTTTGTTGTCGCTCTCGTTGCCTTTTCCGGAGCTGAGTATGTGCGCGACAAAACCGGTGCCCTTGTACCCCTTGGAGGCACATACTACATAAAGTCTCAAGAAATTGAAGGTGCCTCAGTTGCAGGCGTTACTATTACAAATCCAGATGGAACGTGCTCTCTTGGGGTGGTGGAGTTATATAACAATGAAGGCAGTCCAGTAAGACTCACTGCTCTAATTCGCGCGACGTACATTACTACCGGCCTACCTTTATCGATATTATTTAATCCTTTGCCAGCAAACAGATGCACTAAACATCCCGATTGGACCGTCGAAGAGGACATAGACTTTGAACAAAATGCAGTGATGGCTGGAGATGCTAGTGAATTTGAATATCCTATTGATGGATATTTCACATTCCAGACCTCCAATTCAGCCAAGCATTACTATTCTCTTCTCTTTTGTAGGAAACAACTTGACTGTGGACCTGTTGTACTTGAGAATGATCGCGACGGGAATATACGTCTGGTTTACACAAAAGATAAAACGGCAAAGCCGTTTGTATTCAAGTTGGAAAAATATATAAGCGCAAACGATGCCTCAAATATCTCCATGGTTATCTAAGTACCTGCATGATAACAATATAGACATATCTGGAATCATAATCTCTCTGCCTTGCTTTTAACTCCAGAGTGTCAATGTAATAATATAAATAAATAGAGTGCTCTTGTGTGTGATCAATTTCCTGCTTTGTTGTACCATGCATGTTGACAACTTCTATATGTACAAGTTGTCTCAGCTTGAATAAAAATCCTTATTATATATACTATGTGTTATGTTGCACTTATGTATAACGTGGATTTCCTCGAAATTTAATTAGCTAACTATATTTTAGCCATGTTACAAAGGTGTGAAAGTAATTGCTAGGAAGGCACAAGAGAGAGAGAGGAGGATGAATTGTTCTTTGTAATTAAAAAAAACTTTGAACACGAGGAATTCGTATTTATTAAGCCCAAACTCGTGGCATAGCTAGGTCTAGTTCTCCAGCTTCCATTTGGGTTCTATTAAATCCATCAAGAATAAATCAAGCTCTTGAGAGCCTATACAAGTGACCCCTAGAAATCACTTTTACAAATCATTCTTCTTACAATTTGTAAGATTTACAACCAACTCTTAAGATCTCACTTTCTTAGGAGTAACCTCACTTACAGTGAAATTACAATAAGAATACGCTTACTCAAATGTTCTGAAGTGTCCATGGTCGCTTCTCCCTTGAGTTGAATTCAAAAGAAATTTAGTAATTTGATGCATGGGTGTAGCTACTTGTGCAATCCAACTCTTTCTCAGTGAGCCTTTTTTAATTTAACTATCCTAACAAACTAATTAATGTTTAATTTTTACAATGATAAGTAATGGATGCAAAACAAGTTAAGTACATATTTTCAGTAGTTTTTATATAAAACATGTTAAATAATATGGATGCTTTTGGGAAGGATTTACAAGAGCTATATATCAAGGTTCAAAATATAGGGAAATTTAATTTGAGGTCTCCACAAGGGACTTAATACTAGAAAAGTCCCAAAAGTTGAAATAATTAATGTAGGGTCCCAAGGGACCTCACCTTAATATATTTGAAAATTGAAAAGACACTTTTGCCCCTGCCCTTTTATTGATGGGAAAACCTGACAACTTAATGGGCATCTGTGACAACTCGATGGGCATAACTTGACAACTGAATGGGCAAATGTGACAACTTGTTGGGCATGTGTTTTAAGTTAATTGCCCAAACTATGTTAAGTTAATGGGAAAAATGTTGTCACATTTGCCCATTCAATTGTCACGTTATGCCCATCGAGTTGTCACGGCTGCCTATTAAGTTGTCAGGTTTTCCCATCAATAAAAGGGCAGGGGCAAAAGTGTCTTTTCAATTTTCAAATATATTAAGGTGAGGTCCCTTGGGACCCTACATTAATTATTTCAACTTTTGGGACTTTTCTAGTATTAAGTCCCTTGTAGGGGACCTCAAATTAATTTTCCCCAAAATATATATGTTTAGGGAGTCTATTGTACTAAATCACTAATTTGTCAAATCTCATGAACCTATAACTCCAATGCTCAAATGTTGAGATCCCATACAATTAGACATTGTTGACTACCAACCACAACATGCATGCAAGACTCATCTATAGCTAAATAGTGATTGATGTTACGTTGTGTATTAGAGGATCATGATAGTTATTGTATACTTTCTTGTTTCTAAACACAATAATTACTTGAAGAAATGGACTTATTACTAAATATTTAATCTCTCTATTTTTCTCCTTGATCATTAATTTTGCCGTGTGTCTTCAATTTATTTGCATACATAATTAATGATTGTGTCATGTCCACTATTATCATCTTGTATTTATTGAAAACAATCTAGAGTATGGTTCGAATCAAGAAGTTAAAGATTGAAAAGAAGTGTATAGAAAAGGAGAGAGTAGATATAATAGAAAATATTTCCCATTCAAAATAATAGAATATATAGTGGTCCACTCACATACTAAATATTTAATTTAATCTCTCTATGTTTCTCCTTGATCATTAATTTTTTCGTGTCTTTAATTTATTTGCATACATAATTGATGATTGTGTCATGTCCACTATTATCATCTTGTATTTATTGATAACAATATAGTGATTCGAATCAAGAAGTGAAAGAAAGATTAAAAAGAAGTGTATAGAAAAGGAGAGAGTAGATATGATAGAAAATATTTCCCATTCAAAATATTAGAATATCAAGTGGTCCAACTACCCTACCTTGGAGGATTCTCTTCTCATCTTTCTCTCCTCATCCCTCATAATCACCTCATTTTGCCTATTGAAATTCATCTAAGAGTTCATAATTTGCCACTTGTACCATTAAAAATAAAAAACAGTATTATATAATATAAAATAAATCAAGAAATTGTAATTTTTTTAATTTTGAAAAGTTTTTAACGTAAAAAATTTCAATTATCTGGAACAATTAACTTCAACTATCTGAACCTATTCAATAGAAGGATCTATAAGAAATACAGACTTATCCAGTTAACTGTAAAATTATTTTACAGTTATTTTACAGTCAACTGGATAAGTCTTATCTGTATCTCTTATAGATCATTCTATTGAAATGAAATAGGTCTAGATAGTTGAAATTTTTTATGCTAAAAAGTTTTTAAAAATAAAAAAAATTTAAAGTTCTTCATTTATTTTATATTATAATACAATTTTTTTATTTTTAATGGTATAAGTGGAAAATTATGAACTCTTAGATAAATTTCAGTAGGTAAAATGGGGTGATTATGAGGGATGAGGAGACAATCTGAACCCACCTTGGAGCCGCCTCTATCCAGACAAAAAATGTCTAGCCTTAACTGAAAAAAATGTCTACCTGAAAAAATATGCTCATTGAAGAACTGTCATGTTTGTGGGCTGGCGGCGGGCATCGGGTAGAGTATGTCACCATACCCTTTCGGCCCTGCCTGCAAAATTAATATTATTATATATTTATATTTTTTAACTAATACTTTATATTTAGGGAAAAGGCCAAATTTTGATATATAACTATTGGGAAAGGAACAAAAATAATATATAACTTTTCCAAGGTACACCAATGATACCCAACTTTTACTATGGGATCAACATTGATATTTTCACTAATATGACAATAAGATTACATATGAAAAGTGCAAAATGCCCTTATAAATTAAATAAACTATCTTTCTTCTTTTTCCTCACTCTTCGCTTCCTTCTTCCTTCACACATCACCCTTTTGCCGATCTCCTCCACATTCATCCACAATTCACAGCACCTCTTACAGCATCTATCTTCTCCACCCAGGACCACGATGCCGCTGCCATCGCCCATGACTCCTTTGTCGTTTTTGCCTAGAAGGGCTATAAGTTGTAGGAGTACTTGGGTGCACCTGTTGGTGCCTCGACTGGGGCCCTGGCAGTGGCCCCGACCTCCTCGACAATGATGGCGACAATGCCACATTGTTGATACATGAGGGCGTGAAGGGCGAGGAGGTGTTTGGAAAAACGGGTCAGCTTCAGAATCTGAATTCGGTGGCCATGCCTGAGCAGTAGGTGATTCTTATTGTTTTTAGAGATGATCTTAAGAGTGACCCTAAGAAGTATAATAGGATGAAGGATAGCCTTGTGGGTGTCTATGAGGAGACCACCATTAGTGTTAAGAGGTTGTATCAGATGCAGGCTAATGACTCCTTGTTGTTCTCTACTATCAATATCAATGACTCTGTTACCAAGAGCAAGGTACTTGTGATATGCTTCATTTACATTAATAACATGCATGCTGGTGAAGCCTGTGTGAAGAAGGAAGAAGGAAGGAGAGGGTGAGGTTGAAGGAGACAAAAAATTTATTTAATTTATAAAGGCATTTTGAACTTATCATGTGTAATCTTATTGTCATATTAATGAAAATATCATTGTTGATCACATGATAAAAGTTGAGTTTTATTGGTATACCTTGGAATAATTATGTATATTTTTGTTTCTTGACCAATAGTTATATATCAAAATTGGATTTTCGCCCTATTGTATATAAGTTTTTAAGTTAAACTAGGTTGTAGGAAAACAGGTCATAAATGTAAATGATTATAACGATTTTATGTAATTTGTTATCACTTAAAAAACATCAAATTGATGTTATATTATAAAAGGGGAAGAGTAATATACATCATCTCACCGAATGATCGATGAGACAGACTAAGAAAGACAAGAAGGATAATGCATCGGACTTGATGTTATAATATGAAACGTAATTGTGATTGACGTAAGTGTTCTCATGGGTTGATGTTGTATTATATCATCAATTTGATGTTATAATATGAAACGTAGTTGTTGTTGACGCAGGTGTTCAATTTATTTAATGAAGTTGTTCTTTATCAAGATGGGTTCAACCATCTCTTTATCTAGAAATGTTGTTCTTAATCAAGATGGGGTTCAATGAGCACAAGTTTAGAAAAATAATGAATAAGAAGACAACAATGTAAATACGGATGAGACAGATTAAGAAAGACAAAAAGGATAACGTCATTTTGGTTGCCGCCAAGAGGAATCTTCATCACACAAAGGATGGACTTATGCAACTCTTGCGTGATCAGTATCATGCGAATGACAAGGAGGAACATGACTCGCCATATATAAATTAAAGGGGTATTCATATTCACCCATGTTCTGGTGTTCATTATTGAAGAGCACAAAAATATAACAAAGAATAATAGGACAAAAAGGGCAAAAATAATAGGACAAAAAGCCACTAGCTAGTACTCCCTCCGTTCCTAAATATAAGATCACTTTATCAAATTTGGAGAGATTAATGAAGACATTCCAATGAGTTAGGACTACATGAAATTTTCAAAATACCCCTCACCCAAGTTTTAAAAATATCACCTTCTTCAAACCACTATTTTTTGGGTGAAGGGAGTATAGGGGTAATTTGGAGAAAACTTGAGTCAAATTAGAAAGTGATCTTATATTTAGGAACAAACTCTCCTCTCTAAAGTGATCTTATATTTAGGAACGGAGGGAGTATTTCTTATCATTAATATATTAATATAATAAAGAATAATAGGACAACAATATATATTTACTTTTTCCAAAAGTGTGTACTTGACACTATGAATTAGTTTTATGTTTTTATATGGTTATCTTCATAAGGATTAGATGTAAAAAAATTCACACTAACTTTTCTTGAAAGTTCATTGCGCTATATACTATTTTTATGTTCAAAAGTATTGCCAACATGCTATAGCAAGAAAAATTAGGGTAATGGGTTGAGATATGCGAGTCTTCTAGAAGCTCATAATGATGCGATGTTTGCTGCCATGTCAACGTTGAAATATGATGATGTGAGAATGCGGCGTCGTATAATGGGAATTTGGTGAACCGCGGTTTCGTCCGGAGCTGGGACCCCTTTGAGGAAGAATGACCCACTTGATGTGTTCTTGTTCGCTTTATTTAATGAGAATGGTGAACCAGGTCCTACCACAGAGAGGAACTTTGGATTGTTTTATTCGAGCGAGGAGAAGGTACGTTGAAATTTCAATTAATTATATTGTGTTTCTTTGTTTTTGGCCTTTACTGCACGTGTTAGTTTATATTTTTTTATTCTGTTAAAGGTTATATCTATATTAAAGTATTTTTATCCCAAATTTGTATTTGGACTGTTGCAACGTGTTGATATATATAGAAATAGAAGGGAATGAGTTTGGGCGGCATTGGTGGTGGCTGGCGGTGAGTCTCTGTCGCCGGTGTGGTTGTTGGTGGTGGTAGCAGAGAGACGAGTCATGAAGATGGATGTGTTGAGGAGGAAGGAGGAAGAAGGAAGAAGGAAGAAATTTTATAATTTTTATAAGGGTATTTTGGACTTTTTACGTTTGATCTTATTGTCATATTAAGGAATATATCATTATTGATATCAGACAAAAGTTGGGCATCATTGGTGAGACTTCAAATAGTTATGTACTATTGTTGATTTTCGGGCAATATTTATGTACTTATGTATCAAAATTGAGTCTTCACTCATCTATTGTTTTTTTAATCCATGATCAAGGTATCCTCTCACTCAGTAAGTGAGAGACTAATCTCCGCTGATTTGTAGCACCTCAAAGGGTGGATCACTCGATAAGTGAGAGACTAATCCCGCGACTAATCCCCGCTGATTTGTAAGCACCTCAAAGGGTGAGACAATTGGCCTGGGAGATTTAATGTTTCTCCATACTCAACGCCAAGAATCGAACCTCAGACAATTGGTTAAGGGTGAATGAGTTTTTGCGACTCAACCACACTCCCCAGGTTGGCCTTCACTCATCTATTTATGGTTAAAATGATACAACTTTTTATTTGTTGGCAAAATTAATGCTTGGGTAAAGGTTCAAATCTAGCACTCAACTATTAACAAAAATTCACCCAAATGATTTAAATGAAGCAATTTCATCCATCTTGACAGGTTTGAGCATTGATTTTAACTTGATTATGTCACGTCACTTACCATGTCATCCCCATCTTCACCACAAATTTGTAAAATGAAGAAAATCTTATAAGTGTCATTTATTAAAAAAATGAATCAATCACTTTAAAATCAACAATTTACAAATTTCAAATGAGTCACTAAAATCAAAACTTGAAGGGTCTAGATCTCATCATATTGATGAGAAATCAATTTCTCATCTCATAACTATGATGCCTCATGAGAATGTGGATATGGGACTCTACAATTCATAAACCTCAATCATTATTTTCCTTTTCTTGGCCAATATATAACTATTTGTCAAAAAACAAAAATAGTACATAATTATTCAAAGATACACAAATGATACTCAACTATTGGGTATATGTTCAAAAATAATTTTTTCACTAATATGACAATAAAATTATACATGAAAAGTCCAAAATGCTCTTCTTTCTCACCCTCTTCTCCTTCTTCCTTCTCCAGCAATCAGTCGTCGGCCCGTCGAGGAGATCATTGCAGCCCCCCTCTGCCGTCTGCAACATGCTCAGCTTCGACATCATCTGCTTCGCCCTAAATTAAATAAACTTTCTTTCTCCTTCTATCTCACTATCCCCTTCCTTCTTCCTTCTTCATACACTCATCAACCCCTTTCCACGATCTCATCTACACTCATCCACAACTCACACCTACTCTTGCAACATCTTCTCCACCTAGGACCAGGTCATTGCCGCCATAGCCCGCGACTCCGCCAACGACTTCGCCTAGAAAGGAGAGAAGCTGCAGGAGTACTGGAGGTGCATCCACCTGTCCCTTGACTGGGCCCTGGGGGCGGCCCTGACCTCCTCATCAACGACGGTAGTGATGCCACACTGTTGATCCACGAGGGCTTGAAGGCCGAGGAGGTGTTTAGAAAAACGGCTCAGCTTCTAAATCTGAATTCGGCAGCCATGATGAAGGTGATTTTTACTATTTAACATACATGGTGGGGATGAGTGTGTGAAGAAGAAGGAAAAAGAGGGTGAGGAAGAAGGAGAAAGAAAGTTTATTTAATTTAAGGGGAAGACCCAAAGGAATAAAAAGTATATAACTATTTCAAGTTACAAAAATGACACCCAACTTTTACGAAGTGATCAAGAATGATATTTTCACTAATATAACAATAAGATTAAACATAAAAAGTAAAAAATGCCTTTATAAATTAAATAACAATCACAAAAACACACTCAACTACACATTTTCCCTCCCTCTTCCCCAACAACTCACCCCACGGCGGAGGCGGGGTGGCGTTTGGACTACCGGAGGAGGAAGAAGGAAGGAGAGGGTGGAGATTTTATTTAATTTATAAGGGCATTTTGGAGTTTCCATGTCTAATTTTTTTGTCATATGGATAATGACCCTAGTTTGCCCTTCAAGTAATCACTGTAAACCATTGGGCACCCTACATTAACATTAGGCTCTACTTTACCCTTCAAGTATCCAAAGTGGTTCAATTTTACCTTCACTTGACGGTTCAATGATGTTTGACCGTTTAAAAACTTCACGAAATTGCATATTGTCCCCATAAATGATTTTTTATTTATTTTCTGGTCCCTATAGCTTGCTTCAATTTTCGTATTAGTCCCTATAATGTAAAACAAGAGGATTTGGTCCCTCAAGTTTGATTCCATTAGCATAATTAGTCCCTATAGTTTAATAGGGACTTGAGTATAGGTTAACAGTGTCAAATATGGTGACATGTCGCTGACGGTGTTAATTATAATGACATGGATAGATGATTAGGAGATTGATGTGGTCAAATAAAATATAAATTTTTAACTATTTTAAAATCCAAAATTTATATTTTTAAATTATAGGGACTAATTGTGCTAACGGAATCAAATTTGAGGGATCTAAATCTTTTGTTTTAAATTACAAGGACTAAATCAAAATTAAGTAAATTATAGGGACCAAAATATAAATAAGAATAATATATGTGGTCAATAAGCGATTTCGTAAAGTTTTTAAACGGTCAAACGTTATTGACCATCAGATAAGGGTAAAATTGGACCACTTTAATTACTTGAAAGACAAATTAGGGCCCGTTGTTAACTTAGGGTGCCTAGTGGTCCACGGTGGTTATTGAAGGGCAAATTAGGACCATTACCCTTGTCATATTAGTTAAAATATCATTTTGATTTCATGCCCAATAGTTAAGAATCATTTGTGTTCCTTGAAATAGTTATTTATTATTTTGTTACTTGACCAAGAACTATGTATCATTTTTTAGCCTTCGCCCTTTAATTTATATTAATGAAAATATCATTGTTGATCTAATGACAAAAGTTGAGTTTTATTGGTGTACTTTAAAATAATTATGTATTATTTTTGTTTCTTGGCATATAGTTATGTATCAAAATTAGGTCTCCGTCCAATTACAAATAAGTTTATAAGTTAAACTAGGTTGTCGGAAAAATAGTCATAAATATAAATGATTATAATAATTTTATGTAATTTGTTATCACTTAAAAAACATCAACTTGTTCAGACCAGAAAAACATCAACTTGATGTTATATTATAAAGGGGAAGAGTAATAAATATATTCTCAGTGAACGATGAGACAAACTAAAAAAGACAAGAAGGATAATGCATCGGACTTGATACTATAATATGAAACGTAGTTGTCCTTACGTCAATGTTCTCATGTGTTGATGTATATTATATCAACTTGATGTTATAACATGAAACATAGTTGTCGTTGACGCAGGTGTTCAATTTATCTAGAGAAGTTGTTCTTGATCAAGATGGGTTCAACGATCTCTTTATCTAGAGATGTTGTTCTTGATCAAGATGGGATTCAATGAGTGCATGCATGAGATCATCGAACACCATCTTGATCAAGAACATCTCTAGATAAAGAGATGGTTGAACCCCATCTTGATCAAGAAGAACTTCTCTAGATAAATTGAACACCCTGTGTAAACTAGTGTAAACTACAGCTACGTATCATAATACTACCTCTGGTCTTAAATATAGGACCTAATTAACTTTTTTTTGGAGAGATTAAGGTTGCGAAATAAGTTATTAAATGATGACATATTTGATATATTTTTAGATTATTCATAGTTTATAGGTGAAATAAACTAGTGTAAGGGAAAAAATTAGGTAAATCAATTTATAATTAACTTATTTTGCTTTTTTAAGGATATTTTAGAAAAAATCAATTAGGTCTTATATTTATTAGGACCGGAGGGAGTATATTGTTGAGAAAAATAAGGAATAAGAAAACAACAATATAAATACGGATAAGATAGACTAAGAAAGACAAGAAGGATAACGTCATTTTGGTTGCCCCCGAGAGGAATCTTGGGAGAATGTTGTAGTGTCAATTTGGTTAGGAAGTCTCTGTCAAGCCTCCACACCAGGGCGTCTCTTGAATTTGTTTTTGTTTTTAAAATCTTCATCACACAAAGGATGGACTTATGAAACTCATGCGTGGCATATTCTTTTCATTAGTATCATGCGGATGACATGTAGTAACATGAGTCGGCATATATAAAGGGGTATAATTCATATTCACACATGTTCTGGTGTTCATTATTGATAACAAAGAATAAGAGGACAAAAGGACAAAAATAATACTACCTCCAGTCCTAAATATATGACCTAATTGAATTTTTTTGGAGAGATTAAGGTTGCGAAATAGGTTATTAAATGATGTCATATTTGATATATTTTTAGATTATCCATTAGTTTATAGGTAAAATAAAATAGTTTAAGGGAAAAAATTAGGTAAATCAATTTATAATTAACTTATTTTGTTTTTTTAAGGATTTTCTAGAAAAAAAAGTCAATTAGTTCTTATATTTAGGATTAGAGGAAGTAGGACAAAAAGTCGCTAATATTTCTTATCATTAATATAACAAAGAATAATAGGACAAAAATATAGATTTACTTTTTCCAACAGAGTGTAGTTGACACTATGAATTAGTTTTATAAAACTACCATGAAATTTTTTAACTGCGGAAAAAATGACAACCAATTAAATGCTCTAAACTTGTTTTATCAGCCATTAAATGCTCTAAACGACTCTTACTTTTTTTAGCTAGTGGGTTCCACATTATATTTTTATATGGTTATTTTTTTATAATGATTAGTTGTAAAAAATGCACACAAACCTTTCTTGAAAGTTCATTGCGCTATATACTATTTTTATGTTCAAAAATACCGATGAACGTTTTTTGTTTTTTTTTACAAATATGTTATAGCAAAAAAAAAAAAATTACCAACATGCTATAGCAAGAAAAATAAATACTTCTATGCTATACTGCAAAGAACTTTAGAAGTCGTTCTTGCTGTGTACGACTTCAGAAGTCGTTCTTGACAAGACCAACTTCCATATATTTTTTCATCTGTGAATCTCCTTGTGAGTTTTTAAATGTTACTATTATTTAACCTCAAACTATCTCATAATGTTTATGTAGTTTAATTAAAGATATATCTTCTTTAATTTTATCCATTTTTATTACTATCTTCAGAAGAACTAATGTCATATGAAACAAAAATAATGGCACATGCATTTAATAATTAATAATGTGCATATTAGGTTGAATTTTAATAGCATATAAATAAAACTAATAACCAAGTTTATAGAAAATAAATTAGTGTACCCTATAAATATAGTGACCATCGATACCACATCTAGTTCCCCTCCTTCTACATTTTAGGCTTGGTGGACATTGTTCTCCTATGTCGTTTTGTTGATGTTGAATAGTAGTATCATTTAAGTGATAGCATGACAAGAGGAATAATGGATGACAATTTACCCAATTCAAATGAAGTGACATTTTCTTCCAAATTAGAGAAGTTTATGGTTTTTTTTTTGCAGCTAAAAATTTTATATCGTATCACACGCATTTTTGAGAAAAATATATGACCATTTTTCACCCTTTATCCTATAAGAGATACAAACTACTGAAAAACCTGGTTGAATGTGACTTTTAGTCCCAAATGTAGGGTTTTAATTTTTTTTATTTTTTTTTCCATTATGTCTGAATCTTTAAGAAATATGCCGGCCAATCTAATGAAGATAAGCCTTGCAGTTCCTCAGTCTCTCCAACTTCAACAATATGACTAGTGTGTTGTTTTCAAATAACAAGGCCAATAGAATAATCATCCAACATCTGTGAATTTTCATTCTTTAGTAAGGATGTCTATCCATTTCTGATTTTATGTAAGTTTTTATCACTTATAAAACATCAACTTGATGTTATATTATAAAAGCGCAAGAGTAATACATATCATCTCACTTAGTGATGCCCATTATATGAGCACATGCACGAGATCATTGAACACCATCTTGATCAAGAATAACATCTCTAGATAAAGAGATCATTGGACCCCATCTTGATCAATAACAACTTCTCCAGATAAATTGAACACCTGTGTCAACGGCAATTACATATCATATTATATTGTCTAGAAAAATGAGGAATAAGAAGACAATAATGTATATACTGATGAGAATGACTAAGAAAGACAAGAAGGATAGTGTCCTTTTTTGGTTTCCGCCAAGAGGAATCTCAATACCCGGTCAATTTGGTTAGGAGGTCTCTATCAAGCCTCCACAATTTGGTTAGGGGGACCATTGAAAAATTGTACACGTGTTTTATATGCACGTTGTGTACATGTGCGTTTCTTTTTCTTTTAATCGTTTTAATCTTTCCCATTGTTTGAAACTCACGCATATTTGTTACCTCTAAGCTTACGGGCAATAAGTCTTGTTTAAATAAAGGGTGAAAGTGCAAAAATGATACTAAAATTTTATTTCCCTTAAATAAAGGGTGAAGGTGCAAATATTAATTACCTCTAAACTTACCGGTAATAGAAATGCGTTCATAAGAGTCTTTTCATATCTAAATTTTATTTACCTTAAATGAAAATACTATATTTGCATTTGGACCTCAAGTTGGGTACTATTTTTGCACCTTGCGAAACTTTAGTATTACAAACGCACTTTTGGGTAAAGTTTAGTATCATTTTTTCATCTTCCTTAAATAAATAAAAAATTGAGTTATTTATACAATTTCACTCAATCTTTTAATTTCCTTCTTTAATAGGTTAAGGCATACATTTGCACTTTACGTTTCTTTATTGTTTAATTTTGATTACGTTTCTTTTAAAAAGCGCATGTAGAGGGGGGGCTATACATGCGCTTAAAGCGCATGTAGAGGTATGTACCTCTACATGCGCTTTAAGTAGATGTGCCTCTACATGCGCTTAAGTACAGGTGCCTCTAGATGTGCCTTTAAGTACAGGTGGCCCCTTTACATGCGCTTTAAGCGCATGTATAGAATGTTTTTTTAAAAAAAAATTATTATAAATTTACATTATTTCCCATATAACCACCAATACTAGTTGTAGTTCATAGAACCAACTAGCATTATATCAAAAGAATTTACCAGAAAAAGTCAATTACTTAATATCTTCAAAAATGAATTATATATCAATATCAAAACAATAAGCATAGCTTGATCAGCATCAGACAACCGAACATGCCGGATTTTCTGGGCTTCAAGTAGTGCTACAACTTGTGTTGGGTGTGGCATGTCTGAGAGATCTGTCCCAATGTTCACACCAATAAAAGGTTCTGCAATAACAAAAATGAAGAGCCTTTAACCACAGTCCTCATTGATTAACCACAATGAAGATCAAAAGCACAGTTCTTTATTGGGATATTTGTTTCTACACCATAAATTCTATTTTTTTCTCTAAAAAAGTTCTCATTAAGAGCCTCCCTAACATAATGTGATGCACAAAATCAGGGGTGGGGCTGAAACACATTGAATGGCTGAATGAAAAGGTAAAAAGAAGACTCCTACCAGTATTTAATCATAGTCAGAATCCTAATAGGGGACCATATAGAAGAAGTTAAACTACTAATAAATGAGTGCCCATCTACTTTTTTCCATATCATTTCAAGTTCATATTGTTAACAATGATGAAACTAGTAGCATCTGAGAACAAGCAGCCTGAGAAGAAAATACACATGCTCTCAGTGAAAACATGCACAACAAGACTAATGTTTATAACCACTAAATATGTTCATCACTGGGGTCAGGACACAGAAAATAGAAGACTTGAAACAAACAGTACAAAGATTCACTCCTAATAAGCATGCCCTTGAACTCAATGAGACCTCAAATAGTAAGAAATCAGATAAATGGAGTGGCTTTAAGTGAGAACTAAACTTTAAGCAGAGAAAGTGAGAAAGATTGAAACAATGCAAAACTTGTACAGTGAAAACCCTGGATCTCAGACAGCAGAATCCAACAAAGAGTGAGTGAGTGAGTGAGTGAGTGATGGCTTACCATCATCTGCAGCAGCACTAAGAAGTGTTGTGAGAAGAAGCAAAAGCAAATGCATGATTATATAAGAACTCATGATCAGTTCCTAATCATGATTATATAAGACATCAGATGATGGCTTACCATCATCTGCAGCAGCACTAAGAGTGTAATTGTTGTATGATGCCGAATCCAACAATAAATTAGGCCATACATGATTATATAAGAACTCATGATCAGTTCCTAATCAGAAATAAGGTCACTAAGGGAAATCATGAACAATCACGGCTTCGCCAATTCACAACAGGATTATTTCTTAGCTAATCAATATATTCTTATAAAGAAAAAAAAACAAGGCCTTCAGCTAGCAAACTACTCATTTCAAATATAACTCCAACACTTCTTATCCAACAAGCTCAATAATCATATTGTTTCCACTAAATAACCAATATTCATTCTCCTTCCCATTACTGTAAATACACCTCCCCTTACATTCCTTCCTACAATTAATAGAATTTCACATATGCTAACTATTATGCCTCTCAACTTAAAACTTCATTATCTACGGTTTTCTTGCCAACATTGGGCTTCCCCAGCAAAGCCACATATCCTGCATTAATATTGGACTCATTCAAGTGAGCAGGCATTGTGGGCATGAGCTTGTCCATGGAATGAAGTTTGATTAGAATGTGAAAATTTGCAAGTATAGAGTATTATTGAAGTGGGTGTGTTGTACTGATTGAGGTGATAATAAAAAGTGTGTAAAAATGTGAGCTTTGAGCAGGAAATGGAAGTTGAGGATAAAGAAAAGTGGAAGTGAGGGGGAGGGAGAGAGAGAGAGAGACCACTTCGGTGGTGAGGGTCGATATCATAGTGGAGCTCCTCGGTTTCATAGTCGTCCAAGAGGGCTAAATTGCGGTCAGGTTTCTCAGTGAGAGACAAGAAAGAGGAATCGTGGAGGGGTTGTTGTTGTTGTTCTTCTTCGCTGCTATATTCCAATTCCATTTCCCATTAAACTAGGAATTTGCGCCATCCTAAATCTAAATGCACACCTCATAGAATATCTTCAAAACTGTGCTTACAGCTTATGATTAAACTAGGAAGCAAAACACCCAAAAAAACAACATATAATTCCCATTACCAAAAAAGGTGCATCATTTTCAGTTCCCCATAAACATACATAAACAGTAGAACTTCATGAATGAGAAATGCTTGCCAAACTGAATAGTACAACCAACTGAAAAAAGAGATACAAAAAAGTAAACAAAACACATAAAAACACTACTCAACTAATTACAATACATAACACCAGCAAGTTCGTTCAAACATAAAAAGTCACAATTTTTTTCGAGGCACAAAACACTAAAAGTAAATGACAGAAATCAAGCCCTAAAAATAAGACGTGTTGAAAAAAAAATGAAAGTGGTAAAGTGAAATAAAATGGAGGAAATAAAATAAAAGTAATGAATGGAAATAAAAAGAAAGAAAGAGAAGGCGAAGGAAGTGAGTGAAAACCTGTGTGTAAGAAGAAAAGAGCTATCGAATCAAGACATAGGTGAAAAATACAAAACAATCATCTTTTTCCATTCAACTGACAACCACAAAACTTCACACTTCCATCTAAAACTCATACATGTAAACAATTGCAATACACTTTATACTGGATTTTCGAAAATGCTCTCAAACCCTAACTTTTTAACACTTCAATTTTGCCCAAACTTCATTCTAACCCAAATCAAACGATCCAAACCCATAGGCTAGTTAAAAACGACTCCAATTTGATTTTGGGGCAACAAATTTCAACTCAATTGGCATAGGAATTGATTTACATCAAAATCCCCAAATTCTTTCTAATGAAAACCCTAAAAGCAAGCATATGATACAGGGAAAATTATAGGAGTTTACCTACTTTATAGTTGCCGGAGAATCGCCAGAAAACGCCCCAAATCACCGGATAAAAGTTCTCGCTTGAGCTCTGTCTTTCACCGACATTTCTATGAGCACGACAATCTCTCAACCTAGGCCCATCAAAATTCCCCAACGCATTCAAATCCACCCCCAAATTCACCAATTCCGAATTCCCAACTCTCCTCCTCTTCTTCTTCACAGATTCCCCCTTCTCCTCAGAATCTCCAACCTCAATTTTACAAACATCCTTATCTTCAGTGGGCCCACCAGGGTTCATCAAATTCTCAAAAAACGACGAACGCCTATTCCTCTTATTTCTTCGAGAGTAAACATGAAGAAGCGAGGGTTTCTCAACAAGCGAAGGCTTGCGATCAATTTCGAAGTGAAAATGTTGAGGACTCAACTTGCGAGCCTTGACCTTCTTCGACATGACGTTAGATGAACCGCTAGCGGTTAAACGGCAAGGAGAAAGGCAGAATAGAGATGAAGGAACAAGAAGGAGGAGCCAAGGTGGCTCCCCTCGCTGCCGTCGACGTCGGCGGCGGCGTGGCACAACGCGCGGCGCTGGAGATGAAGGAAACAAAGAGAGCCAGAGAAGAGATGGTGAGGAATGATGATGAAGGGAGAGAAGGACGAGTAAGGGAGTGGGTGTGTCTGAAATAGGGCAAGTTCAGCTTTTATATTAAGTTGGAGCCTTTACATGTGCTTTAAGCGCATGTATTGGCTTTCCTTTGTTATTTTAATATTTTATGGCTTATACATGCGTTTAAAGCACATGTAAAGACCAATGTCCATTTAATTATATGGATATTCATATGATTTGGTGCTTTTCAACTAAATTGTTTCAATACTTCATCTCAAAATGCTCAAATCTTGTGCTTGACAATGTTATAGTGAATTCCATTGAAGAACAAGCCTTTACATGCGCTTTAAGCGCATGTAGAGGCTCTACATGCGCTTTAAGCGCATGTAGAGGTAGAAACACCCTCTACATGCGCTTAAGCGCATGTAAAGGGTGTTTCCCAATTCCATAGCACCCAAAAGTGGTAATGGAGCCTTGAAACACTAAGTCCACAAGCAGAGACACCTTATGAGGTCTGAGGAGGACCTCTTATGCATGACTCCATGTTTTGCACTTCAGTAGTGCCTTTACATGCGCTTAAAGCGCATGTAAAGGGTGTTTCACCATTTCCATAACACCCAAAAGTGGTAATGGAGCCTTGAAACACTAAGTCCACAAGCAGGAACACCTTATGAGGTCTAAGGAGGACCTCTTATGCATGACTCCATGCTTTGCACTTCAGTAGTGCCTTTACATGCGCTTAAAGCCCATGTAAAGGGTGTTTTACCATTTCCATAGCACCCAAAAGTGGTAATGGAGCCTTGAAACACTAAGTCCACAAGCAGGAACACCTTATGAGGTCTGAGGAGGATCTCTTATGCATGACTCCATGTTTTGCACTTCAGTAGTGCCTTTACATGCGCTTAAAGCGCATGTAAAGGGTGTTTGTGCCTTTACATGCGCTTAAAGCGCATGTAGAGATAAGGCCTCTACATGCGCTTTAAGCGCATGTATAGATTCTTACCTGTACATGCGCTTTAAGCGCATGTAAAGGACCCTCTATACATGCGTTTCTTCTAAGCGCATGTAAAGGTGCGCTGGTAGAGGGATAATTTGTAGTAGTGTTCTTTATACTTTTATAAATAAAAGTCCATGCTTGAATATTTTTATACTTTAAAGTCCATGTTTTTTATTCTTGAACTTTAGTCAATTTGGGTCTGAACTTGTGAGATTCAGAAAAATCTTGAAAAATCAATAACCAATTTTGGCACAGTTGAAGGAGCAAAATCATCAATCTAAATTTCAATGAGCAATACCAAAATTGACAACATGTTCAACGACTGAAATCAGCTATTTGAAATTCAGTAACAAAAACGAAAAAAATAGTAAATTTTCAAGGAATAAAAATAACATTAACCTGATCAAAAAGTGAGAAGATACATGGAAATTAATAGCACAAGGATGAAGTTAAAACTTAAAAGTTTGATAAAAGAAGTGGATATAGTAACACAATTTAGTGTTTAATTAGAAGTGGATATAGTTAAAACTTAAAAGTTTGATAAAAGAAGATATCCCAAAATTCCGCTTTAACGTGGGGAATAATGATGACAATGCATCATTATTAATCATAAGATTAATCTACTTGCATTTGTTGCGTTGTTTTGCACGGTTTTCACTTTTCTGTCAATAATTTTACAAGTATTAGAACCACAGATTAAAATTACAAAATCCATTTAATAAATGACCAATTACAAGTTTTAAAATTACAAGTTTTACAAAATTTCACTTTTTGGTTTGTTAATAAATGAATACTAGGTAGCCACGTATTTTTTTTGTTAATCACCACTCGGTAATCCAACAATGTCTAAGAGTCTGCTTGGATGGAGGAAAAATAGGATGGGGAGAAGTATTATTCCCCTACTTGGATGGAAAGAAAATGGGAGAGGAAAGAAAAAAGAGATGAAAGTGGGTGGGCCACATGCCCCATTTTCCTCCCAAGTTTTCCCTCCCAAAATGGAGAAATTATATGAGAGAGAAAAGTTACTTATCATTGCCCAGTAATCATGCCCCACCTCACTCACCTATTTTCCTTCCTCTCTATTTGCTCTCGGGTGAGGGATCCCTCCCATTCTCTTCTCCCCTATTCCCACCTATTCCTCCATCTCTACCATCCATTTGATCTAACGGCTGAGAATCAACATACCCCATACACCCCACTACACTCTATCCCTCTCCTTCTCCTTCTTCCTCTCGTCTTCACTCTCTTCAATTCTCCATGGCCGATTCACTCTCTTTCTTCCCCAGTCTCACCACCATTGCCGGACACCAACGGCCGCCGGAGACGGCGCAGCGGCGAGGCTGTACAACAACAACAAGCTCGCCCCTGTCCAGTATCTCGCCCCTGCCCAGAATCCTCCGGCGAAATCTAATCTCCGCCGCCGTGGTGCGATCCGATCCGAAATCGGTGGCTGTTCATCTTTTCCGGCGGTTGGAGTCAAGGCCGATGGCGTGGGGGAAGAAATGGTTAGTTATGGCGAAGTCGACGACAGGATCGGAGGAGCCAAGGCAGAGGAGGAGGTGGTGCAGGACGGAGGCAGCGGCGGAGGAGAGGGAGGTAGTGATGAGGTGCGAGAGAGATTGGGAGAGAATATAGGGGGAGAAATATGGTGATAATAGGTGTAGGGGATTGAATGAGGTGTGAGCCATTAGATCAGATGGAGGGTGGAGATGAGGAGAATAGGGGGAATAGGGGGAAATGGAATAGGAGGGGTCCCTTGCCCATTTGCTCTCATCCATTAAAGCATGATGAGATATAACATTTTCTCTTCACTCTTCTTTCCTCTTCATTTTCTCTCCTTGAATTTTCTTTCCTCTCCCATTTTCCCTCCATCAAAGCAGACCCTAATGGCAACCGAATAATCCGGACTTGAGAGTAGGAATATTGCCCACATAGGCAAGGTTGCCCTTTCTCTCAATGAAAACACTTCCGCAATTCAAACACTCATTCTCATTCTTATGGGGTTAAGTCAACCAACTACCCATTTGAGTCTACATGTAGTGTCTTCATGTGTCTTAGATATTAATCGTTCCCCACATAACTTTAATTTGTCCATACATTAATTAGAAGACGTGTATATAGTACAGATAAGTTTTATAAAAATCTTCATATCAATATATATTATGTCAAGCAACAAATCTCCATTAAATGGGCACCATTAATTAACCATTTTATTAGTAAAAGAGATCTTTTAATTTTTTGAGCAGCTCAGAATTAATAATATTTATTAACAATGACTCTGATATGCTTTTTCTCAGTGATATAAATATAAATGAGTGCAACTTTCCTCCATGTAACTCGTTTTCTTATTTAGTTTAACTTCCTATTTTATCTATTCTTATACAATTACGCAAAATAAGTTCACAATCGACCATAAGCCTCTAAAACGACATTCTTTTGCAGCTATACATGTCAACCATTGATTTGGAGGATCAGGTCCCTCTGGGAATACCAAATAAAAATAATTAGAGGATCAAATATGTGTCGTTGAAAGAATACTTAAAGCAAGACAAAACGATCCAAAATCGAACGTGCATAAAGTCGTGTAACTTGTCCATTTTACATACTTAGAATACCTAGTACGTACTTCAATATGGCAGATGACCGGGGTTGAGTGGACAAATAGGGGTTTTAATCATACATTCCTAATCACCTTGACTTAATTTGAAGCATACATGCATGCATAAATGTATTTATTCAAAGGTTAATAATCATTTTGGTCATTAACAATTATGAATAAATTATTTTGAATAAATGTATTTATTCAAAGGTTAATAAATGTAAATGTTAATTCGACCAACAAAGAATAAATGACATCATTTTGGTTAGTAACAATAAAAATAACTCATTTTGACCAAAGTCATCCGTCATACATCAATGTTGTCAATATGCTCACATGACAACAAAACTAACGGGTAAATGGGTGATGGGTGACACAACATTGGCCAAAATGCGACTTTTTTGTTCATTGGTTAAAATGATACAATTTCTTATTTATTGACAAAATTGATATTTGGGTTAAGGTTCAAGTATATCATTTAACTATTAGCAAAAGTTCACCAATTATAAAAACCAGTTTCAGGTCCTAAATCTGACACTCATCAATTATAAAATGGTTCAAATGTAGTAATTCCATCAATTTTAACAGGTTTGACCGTTGATTTTGATATGATTATGTCATGTCACCTGCCATTAACCACCCCCTAGATCTCTCCCATGTGGACAGTTTGAATTATTTTGGATGGATGAGATGAGAGAACATGGGGAATAGGAGTGAAGAGAGTAGGAGGAGTCCTTGCCTTTTAATGTAGGTCCATATTTGAGTGTGAATATTTCACGTGAAACAAACCATAATTCAAAAATTATATAGGGACAAACTCCACGTCTTTGATTAGCTTAGCTTCTTGTGATTTAATAGTGTTAGAGAGTAGAGTTGTTATAATATATGAAGGATAGGATAGGAATTTTGTATTGTATAGCACGGCTTACCAATGTGCTTGCCGTTTGGATTTGTTTGAGGCAAAACACTCTGCCATTGACTCAACCTTGTATTTTTTTTTTACCAACAAACCACATCAATTATTTCCCTTGTTTTTTTAGCTCTTCAATTTCAAAGTATTAGCTCTATAAATTGATGCTCCCACCAATTACTTTCTCACCCAAAACAAACCATAGATACAATAATTCATCCACATATCCCTAACAGCCTTCAAACAATAATGAAGACTACCTCACGCCTTGCGTTGCCCTTCTTCATCTTCTTCTTTGTTGTCGTTCTCTTTGCCTTTTCTAGAGCTGATGAGTTTGTGCGGGACATAGATGGTCACCTTGTACCCCTTGGAGGCACATACTACTTCAAAGCTCAAGAAATTGAAGGTGCCATAGTTGAAGGCGTTACTATTACAAATGCAGATGGAACTTGCTCTCTTGGGGTGGTGGAGTTATATAACTATGAAGGCAGTCCAGTAAGACTTACTTCTCCAACTCGCTCGACGTACGTTACTACCGAGCTAGCTTTAGCGATATCATTTAACCCTTTGCCACCAAACACATGCACTACACATCCCGATTGGACCGTCGTAGAGGACATAGACTTTGAACAAAATGCTGTGATGGGTGGAGATCCTAGTGAATTTGACTATCCTATTTCTGGATGGTTCAATATCAAGGCCTACAATTCAAAAAAGCATCACTATTATCTTGTCTTCTGTACTAGAGAATCTCAGTGTGGAGTTGTTGGACTTAAGAATGATCGTGAAGGGAATACACGTCTGGTTTACAATGATGATTTATCGGCGCAGCCGTTTATATTTAAGTTGGTAAAAAGTACGAGTGACAACGTTGCGTCAAACATCTCCATGGTTCTCTAAGAACCACGATAACAATATAGACATATCTGGAATTATAATCTGTCTATCTCTCCACGCATCTAAGTCCAGAGTGTCGATATAACAATATAAATAAATGAAGTGTTTTTGTGTGATCAATTTCGTGATGTTGACAACTTTTATATGTACAAGTTGTCTCAGCTTGAATAAAAAATCCTTATTATATATACTGTGTTATTGCGCACTCATATATAACGTAATTTCCTTAAAGTTTAATTAGCTTACTATATTTTAAAGTAGTAGGAAAGCAAGAGAGACATGGAGATAGAAGGGTGAATTGTTCTTTCTAATTAAAAAAAGTGCGAAGGTGCAAAAATGATAATAAACTTTATCCATGTGGAAACAAAAAGATGGGTAAATAGTTTGATGATTATTTCATTGATACGGATACATATTTATAATACAAAAGTTTCCTAAAAGATAGTAAACTTCTCCTACAAGTTTACTTAACATGATTCCCTAATAATAACATAATATTATTCTACTCTAAATATTTCCTAATAATATAATTCACAATAATGACTAAGATATACAAATAGTCTACATAATACACAATAGGAAATACTCCCTCCGTTCCTAAATATAAGATCACTTTGGGGAAGCAGATAAGTTCCTAAATATAAGATCACTTTCTATTTCATCTCAAGTTTTGCCCAAACTACCCTTATACTCCCTCTTTTCATTGAAAACCCCTCCTTCTTTTAAAGTTAGTTAATTGACGGGATTTTGGGAAGATCATGTAATTTTATTGTCTTCCTTAATCTCCCCAAATTAACCAAAGTGATCTTTTATTTAGGAACGGAGGGAGTATTACTTATTTTCATTATTTCTAACACTCCCCCTCAAGTTGGACTGTGGACCAACTTGCCAATAAATCTTCAGAATCTTCATTCTTCAAATAAATCTTCATTCTTCAATCCTTGTCAATGGATCAATTACGCCTCCAATGGTGAGACTTAGACATAAACAACGTGGGTCCACCCCACTAACAACTTGTGCGTGGGAACATCCCATCACAACATGCACATGTACGTGGGGAATGACCATCCCGTCGTACTATGCTTTTCAACAATGCCTGGGTCATACTCCTTGTTCCGAGTCAGTCCTTTAGGTCTGCCTGAGCTGTACTCCTTACAGGGCCGATCCTTCAGGTCTGCCTAGACCATACTCCTATTTGGGTCGATCCTTCAGGTCTTAAATACCGGTTTGCTTGATATGTACTTCTTTGAGTCTCAGAGGTCGGTCTGCCGGACAACATATTGAATTGAGCTAATTGCTCATTACTGACAATGACAACACTACTGTCATCAATAACTGGAGTACCAACTCCATAATAATTTCTCTCCCCCTTTTTTAACTCTCCCCTTTTTTAAAACAAAAAAAAATAAAAGACATTTATTTTTCTTTTTCCCTTTTTTACTCTAAAAATAAAAGACATTTTTTCCTTTTTTTCTGACTTTTTTTTATTTTTTTAATAGAAACTAAAATTACAGAAAAGAACAAACAATACACAAACAATTAGAGAAACACGAACACGGAAACGAAAAATCAAAAGACAACCCAAACAGAACTACAGACAGCACCCACGAACAACAGCAACTTTGGTGGTGGTGGTTCAAATTAAATTACGGAGGAGTATTTTTCTGGGTTTTGTGACTGGTTTTGGGAGAAACAAATAGGAGAAAAGAAGATACACCCTCTTAGGGTTTTGACTACAAAGGCAACTTGAATGATGTTACCTAGGGATCAGACTAAACCTAAACTCCTAAACTTCTTTAACCTAGCTCTGGTACCATGTGGAAACAAAAGGATGGGTAAATAGTCTGATGATTATTCATTGATACGGGTACATATTTATAATACAAAAGTTTCTAAAAGATAGTAAACTTCTCCTACAAGTTTACTTAACATGATTTCCTAATAATAACATAATATTCTTCTACTTTAAATATTTCCTAATAATATAATTCACAATAATGACTAAGATATACAAATAGTCTACATAATACACAATAGGAAATATTACTTATTTTCATTATTTCTAACAATCCAAAAGTGCGTTGTAATATTAAAGTTTCGCGAGTTGCAAAAATTGTACCAACTTGCGGTTCAGGAGCAAATATAGTATTTTCACTTAAGGGAAATAAAATTTAGATATGATAAGACTCTTATGCCCCTCATTAAATTATTCTCTTCTTCAATTTCCGTCTCTTCACCTTGGCCAACGCCGCTGCACAGAGGCCAATGACGTTGTGCCTCGGCTGCTGTCGTTTGACCACGTCCGTCCGACCACGATGAGTGGGTGAGGGAAAGGCCGAAAATCGTGGGTGAAGGGAGGGAGGTTGAAGAAGAAAATAATATAAGGGGCATAATAGTCTTTTTATATCTACACTACTAGAAAATAGGCTTTTCACGACCATAAGTAACACGTAAAAAGCAAATGATGGTTGTTGATAAAAAACGCGGTGACATAACATGTAAATGGCTGTCCAGGCGGAGCCTTTTCACGACCACACTCTCACATGTGGTCGTGGAAGGTGCTGACCCTTCCACGACCACAATTATAATATTGTTGTGGTACATAGGATATAAGAAAAAAACAACAAGAGATCCGAGCTAAAAATGAGTATAATCATACCATGTCCCGTGGGGTGTATGCTTGGATGACTGAATATGTGGAAGCGGAGCGACAACAAAAGTGGGAGGAGCAGCGAAAAGCAATGGAAGCTGAGTCATCTTCGGGCGTCTTAAACCCTTTACCTGACCTCCAACGGCATGTAACATGGGCAGCGGCCCGGAAGAAGAGATCAACTGGAAAATATACCAGTGACAAGGCTGAAGCAGTGGTCAACCGAATTGTGAGTACTACATATATTGAATTTGAACACTTACGTAGGGATTGAAAGGATATTATTGCATCTTAATTAATGTTTGTTCACTTTTGTAACAGCATGAACTGGAAGAACAATCTTCTCAGGGGTCTTGGACACCGCAGAACCCCAGAATGGACATCCTAGCAACTTCGCTAGGGAGATTAGACAACCCTAGCCGAGTTGTAGGAGTTTCTGGGACAGTTGGGGCAAAGGAATTTTTTGGGCCAAAAAACGAGTGGTGTCTCGTAGTAGTGTGTCCACTGAGGAGATTGATGCAATGGTGAATGCACGGGTGGACGCACGAGTGGATGCAGCGGTGAGCTAATTTAAATCAAAGTTTGAATGGATGACATCACAGTTACAGGCTCATCAAACTTCCCAAAGAACAACTTCAACAGGGACTGAGCCAAGTACACCTGATCCTGATGACTATCACGAGGAGTGCTACTTACATCTCGATGAGCCTTGACTACACCCTGTTGCTAGGGCTCACAAGTACCCAAATCAAACCACCATTCACAACACGTCTATCCGGGATGATCAAGTAAAAGTGACAGTTATTTCCGTGATGGAGGGCCAAGATATGACACTTGTTCCATTATGTACTGAAGAGATCACTACTTTAGGCCAAGCAGTGAAGGGCTTTATTGTTTGGCCTAAAAGGCTTGTGTTCGATACTGCTCAAGAAGCTCCACCACCAATTCTTCTCCCAAAGGTACTAAAGTTGTCTATGAATTGACCTTTATTAACAATGTTATTGATATATGTGTAGTGTAACATCCTGGATTTTTATAATTTGTAAAACAAATTAATAAATACTTAAAAGTTAATCTTACAAATTAATTTAGAAAGTTTAATTTACTTTTTGTGAATTTGTTAAAATATTATTTTATTTCTAACTTACCGAAAATAATTGATTATTTGATTTTAATTTGGAAATAGTTGTGAAATTTTTATCAAGAAAATATTGTTTTAGAAATTTTATTTGGAAGTTGTTTTTATTTAAAATAATAAAAGTTATTCATTCAAAAATGGAAACAAATACAAATATTTTAATATAATGCTTATTTAGGAAAAGATGGTATGAGATTTTCTGGAGCATTAGAATGTTAATTTGAGAGAATAGGAGTTTTATGACTAAATTTATTTTATGATATAGGTAAGAAAATATATAACCAAACATGAGGGATACCTTTGTAATTTTATCATTGGCTCTAAAACCTAGTATTCTCCATAGTATATAAGTTACTTCTCTTCTATCCCTTGCCTTGAAAATTAGCCGCCACCCACACACCAAACATAAATCAAACATCATTCTCCTTCATAGCCTCCTCCTTTCTCACGTTCTGCTTCTTCCTTCCTCACTCCTGTCATCTCCAACATCACTAGTCCATCTCTAATTCATCTTCTCATCTTCCTCAAACCTTACCAAAGTCGTATCCTCACTTTGCCTCACTACTATTTCTTCGTTCCTCACTTTCCTCGGATTTGCTCTGCCCCAAACGAAGTTGTCAACGGTGGTTCTTATGCTTATGAGGATTTTTGGGATGATTGGACTGATGCTTTGATGAGCTTGAATAGTGAGATTGATATTAAAATTTGTTGATCTTCTTTGGCTCTTTGGTTCTTATGTCCAGAATTAAATGAATTCAATATTTAAAGGATGTAAAAAAAAGTATTGAATGTAAAGGAAGGATATTGGATCTTCTCCGCCGTGGTTGATTACAACCGAGTGAAAGAGAGGGAATAGTTGAAACTTTGTACATGATGTGAGTGATTACTTTGCTGCATTTCCTGTTTTGTTTGATTATGGATTCCAAACAAAATGATACTGGTTGTGTTGTTAGATTTCTAGAATTTCACTTGGGTTACTTCATAGTGAGAAAAAGAAGTACAGTGTATGCCAATTCTAATTTATATGGATTATATTGGTTGAATTTGCAAATTACTTGTCATCAGTTGGCTCTAGTTAAGTTGGAAAATAACTTCTTAGAGAAGTGAATGTAAGTAAGGGGATTGGGTAGTACTTTTAGGAACGAGAGCGACGTTAATTAGTATATGAGTTATTTTGAGTAGTTGTATGTATTGTATTATTGCTTGTAGAAATTGGTTGTTGACACTTGAGCACGTGGGAGCTTACGTTTATGTTTGGTTTGAATGCAAGGAGGTAACTACTTAAACTTGTTTGCGTGTGTGTATGTTAGTAAGCATATAGGTTAGTTTATGAATTTTTTATGTTTATTATATGCTTTATGAGAATTGATGATTTGTTTGGTGCACACCGGTTAATATGATTATAATTATGCCATTCCGGAATGAGGTTCTCTGTAAAACCCCCAGGGACTAAAATGAATAAGACAATTGTTACATGTTCAGTAGGGTTGTGAGTCCCTTTGAATCAGTTCAAGCGAGGGTATATCGACCATCGAGTCGTGAGTCCCTATTGAACTGAGATATTACGGTGTGTTGTGTTTGATTTAATTGTTATTATTGATGCTTTAATTATTATTATTGATGTGTTGAGTTGCGATGTTTTGAGTTGTGATGTGTCCGTATATTTGTGCTGCTGCAATACATGATAATTGGTAGTTACTTGAAATAATATGTTCATGCAACACAACATGTAGCACACACCACTTTACACATTATCACACACCACCTTGCGGGCATGCACATGCACGTAGTGCAAAGATGTACGTAAGCGAGTGGTAGTTGTTGCGATTTCTGGGTCTACCCCAATCGTTGATATTACAGGTATTAGATCGGGACAGGAGTGATGGGAAGGATCTGGAGACTTAGGAACTAAGCGTTATGTTTGCATACTATTTTTCATATTTCATTTATTAATTTGTAAACCCTGTGATTCATTTTCTTTGGATTACTGTATGTCTGTGTATAATTTTAGGCTGGATAATTGTAATTATTTCTTAAACATGTTTGTGTGCTTATTTGTAAATAATTCTGAAAGAATTTAATCAGATATTATTAGATTTGTTTAAATATCCATGTTAGTCAATTTTTATCTAACAGGGATATATCAGATTTGATAATTTTAAATAGACGATTTTCAATTGTTAATTTTATATTTGATTATAAAATGATTTATTTTAATCTATTTATTTCTAAATTACATGAAATCTTTTTCTAACCATGATAGTTTATTTGTTACTAAAATTCTTTTTCTATCATGGTTAGCGCATTAGCTTATATTTTATGGAAAATAAGAAAAATAAGAAAAATTGTTTTTCTAACTATGTTAGCCATTATTATAACATAAATTCTTTTTCTAACATAGTTAGACTTTAAACTATTTTTAATTAAGGATACTAACTCGTTTCTTTTGAAAAATAAGAAAAGTCATTTTCTAACTATGTTAGCTACTATTTTGTTAACTGGATTCTTTTCTAACATAGTTAGTAATTATGAAAAAAAAAATATAGCGTAAAAATGGTTATAAAAGTGTGGTTGTTACATGTAGTGTTCATGTGTTTCTTATTTTCAGAATTTTGACGGTGACAAGTACCCATATCTCAATCTACTGTGAACGATGCAACCCGGAATGGTGCGTAATCTTTTAATACCTGTTGGAGTCGTCAATCCACTAGTAGAGGAGAAAATTTGGCTACAAGGTTCTCAAGACGTGAAGGAGTTCCTAATGATGGAGGAGCTTGAGAAAAGCTGACTTGATTTGGCCGTCTGGTAAGTTTCTCATATTTTTATCAATATAGTTGGTTATCGTCATGAGTCTTTAAGTTTTAATCCATTTCGTCATGTCTAGTAGGTACTGCCACCGCTTATGCCAATCAAGCCCCAAGGAAAACTTTTGCCGGTTTCTATGCCCTTCTAGACTGGCTTTTGATGAAAGAGCTTTGAAAATTCTTAAGAAGAATAAGAAAGCTCATTTTTGGGAAATGCAATGTTATGTCGAGCTGCAGATGGGTCTTGATTGTGGCACTCTTTATTCCGCCCCTGTTTTGAATTGGTAATGAACTATCTTTTACACAATATTAAATGTTATATCTTAGTTTAATTAACATTTATTTTGACTCATTTCTTTCAGTGGACATTGGGCTCTGGCTATACTTTGCCCGAAAGAGTTCAAAATATTTTGGTTTGACTCTTTAGGGCGAACTATTAGCGACGATCACAGAAAAGTCTTCGAAAAGTAAGTTTCTCTCTTTTTTTTTACTTTTATAGTTGATAATAATATATCTTTATACTATATATAACATTATTGTTATAAATTTATCTCTTTTTAGTGGAATATCAAAATGGCATGCTGCTGAAGGCACTGATTATTTTATAGCTACTCATACTCCGATTCGTGTTATAAACGTCAAGGTAAAAGCAATTTTTATATTCATTTTCATTTATATTGCTTTTAGCCATACCCGAACTACTATGATATTGCTGATATTATCTGTGATTTATCAGTGTCCAAACCAGCAGGGTACTACAGAGTGCGGATATTATGTCTGCAAATACATGCTCGATATTGTATATCAAGATCAAATTAAACCTGGGAGGAAATTCCATCAGGTACGCTTCTAGCATATCTCCAAAAAAATAGTGATTTATAATTGTAAGTGGTACTTGTCTTGTCTTTTTTAATATTGCTTAATTATGTTGCAGCTTTTGGAAGGACTGTATGGACTCTGTAGCGACCCGTTTAAAAAAGATGAGGATATTGACTTGGTACGAAACCTACTTGCAGAATTTCTAATCACTATGTGAGGCAGAACTTTTATAGGCTTGTTTATACTTGTTTAAGCAGTCATCTTAGTATAGACATGTGCTTGTCTTGGGATAGATTGTGTCTTTTATCATCTTTGTTGTAGCTGAATTTTGAACTTATTACTAGTAAGGCAAAGATATAGAACTTAGATTATGCCTTTTGTATTTTGTTGTGTAAGTATGGTAATATTTATGGGATTGATAGATGAGATACGTGTTTGCAATTGCTCTGGTATTTTGTATTGTGCAGTAGTATATGATTTGTGGTCGTTGTATTGAAAGTGTTTTGTAAATGATCTGCAAGAGTGCAGATGGCTATCAAATGCATTCACAAAATTAAAAAAAAAACATTTTACGACCACAATTACAAAACTGTGGTCGTGATAGGTGTATAGGAGGCACCAAATTAGGTGCCTCCTAAGAGGCTATCACGACCACAGTTACATAACTGTGGTCGTGATAGCCCTATCACGACCACACTTTCAGAAGTGTGGTCGTGAACCTATCACGACCACACTTCTGAAAGTGTGGTCGTGATAGGGCTATCACGACCACAGTTATGTAACTGTGGTCGTGATAGCCTCTTAGGAGGCACCTAATTTGGTGCCTCCTATACACCTATCACGACCACAGTTTTGTAACTGTGGTCGTGATAGGTGCTACGTATCACGACCACAAATATGTGGTTGTGAAAACACTTTTTTACGACGCGCGATTCCACGACCATCTATTTGTGGTCGTGAAAAGCCCAATATTGTGGTCGTAAAAGACCTTATTTCCATTAGTGCTAGATTTTATTTCGCCGAAGTGAAAATACTATATTTGCACCTGAACATTAAGTTAGGTACTCTTTCTACACCTCGTGAAACTTAAGTATCTGAAACGCTCATAGAGACAAAATTTATCATTATTTTTGTACATTCACCCTTAAAAAAATTATAACATAAGGAATTTGTATTGGTTAAGCCAAAACTGGTGGCTCAAGTCCAGTTCTCTAGCTTCCATTTGGGTTTCACTAAATCCATCAAGATTAAATCAAGTTTTTGAGAGCCTTTACAAGTGACCCCTATGTAAGAAATCTTTTTTTACAAATCATTCCCCTCACTGTTGGCTCGGCTCCTGGGCAGATCTTCCTCCCCAAATCTCTTAGGGTCTGTTTGGTGTTTTGAAATCAGATTTGCTTTTTTAGAAAAAAAAATCAGATTTGATTTCTTCTTTAAAATAATTAATATTATAAAATATATATTTCCATGTCAACATCCTAATATGTCTGCCAAATCAACACAATTAATGCCACATAGGATGATTTAACAAATTTTAAAGCTTCAGGGACTAATCCTTCTAACCTGAGCAAAGTTCAGGGACCAATACCATGTGTTTGAAAGTTCAGGGACCAAAAGCAAAATAAGGTGAAAGTTCAGGGACCAATACCATGTGTTTGAAAGTTCAAGGACCAAAAGCAAAATGAGGTGAAAGTTCAAGGACCAAAAGTTGGTTTAACCCCAAACTAAATGTCTAATTTCAAGAATGATAAGTGTTGGATGCAAAACAAGGTAAATACATATATTTATTAACTTTTATATTAAAAATGTGAAATGATATGGATGTTCTTGAGAATGATTTTCAATGGTTATATATCATGGCTCAATTGTTGGGATCCCATACAATTAAGCATCGTTGACTACCATCCACAACAATAAGGACTCATTTACACCTAAATGGTGATTAATGTTGTGCAGTAGAGTGTAACAAACTGCTACTAATACTATATTAATCTATTAATACATATCTACTTCAATACGTATCAAAAGATCCCAAACAATGATACCTAACCATGTTAGTAAGAATTCACCTAACATGGTTAGAAAAAGAGGAGATCACTCCTTGAAATAACCATAACACAATAACAATAATCTAACCATGTTAGAAAAGGATCACCTAATATGGTTAAAGAAACACATATCACTCAGAAACAGTAACCATATCAGAGCGGGGCCCATCTAATATGATTATATACAGCTACAACATAAAATCAAATAATACACCTTCCATATATCACATAATCATGTTAGGAAAATGATTTCCTAACTATAATCCATCCAAGTCAACACCTGTATCCATAAATCTACATCCTTTCCACAAGTCATCATTACACTGAACAAAGTGTAATACAGCAATAATGGACATATTAGTTAGAATAGCCCCTTAACCATCATAAGGATCAATACAACAAATCATCAACCACTTCAGATTAAATCAACAGAACAAGTAAAACAATCATTCAATAATACAACTCATTCAAACTAACATTTCATAAATGCGGAAGCTGATGCAGCCTAGTGAAATGACAATATATATCCCTATATGAACACCTCCGGCCTACATTCTGCATCAGTATAGGCCAGACGACCTCTTCCCCTTCCTCTCTGCCTCCCTTAGTGCATGATCACCTGAAAAAAATAAAGGGAATGGGGTGAGACAAAACAATGTCTCAGTAATCACTACTTAACTCACTGTGATACTCAGAAGTGGGGTAGCGGAGTGTCTACAGGGTACCACAGTTTTCAAAACCTGCATAAACCACGCAATATATATATATATATATATATATATTATATATATATATATATATATATATATATATATATATATATATATACAGAACAGATACATCCATCTCTCAATAGACAAAAATAAACGTGTGTGACACTGTGCCCGGTCTACAATCCGAAAAACATAAAAATGGACCACTCTAATCAATGTGAAAATCCCTGGTTCCTTTACAATCTCAGGAACACGCAAATCGATAGGCTACATCGGCCGACGGTACTAAAAATCAGTGTCATGCAACATACAAAAGATTTATATAGATATGTGCATACATATATAAAGTACAGTTTATTTAGAAAGGCACCCTATAGCCCACGTTTGAATATAAAATAATTTGAACACATTTCATTTATATATATAAGTAGAAGAGGATTTTAAAAATCCTCAACTACCGTCACCCTCAGTATCACAGTCAGTTAAGCGTGATTACCTGTTCAAGCTCAAAAACAGCATTATATATATCCTGAGTTATTGCCTTCCGCGAGCTCCACTCGAAGCATTGCCGACTATAATCACACAATGAGCTGCTGATGGTCAAGACACAATATCAGTGACTTAGACCACCAATCCAACTAATTCTAAACAATTATTGAAATAATAACTACTTCTAATGTCATAAATAAACTATGTCCTTTAAACCTCTATAATTCCTTAACCAATTATAAATTCTACAGTGTTAAACTTTACAATTTCTTGTCAAACATCGTCCCACACATCCAAAACCTACTAAACTAACCTTATTAACATTAATTTGACACTAAGGAGGTCTCAATCTCACGCAATTTCCTTCACACTTCTCACATTCTATAATATAACATATTTCCCATTTCTTCAATACTTTAACTTCTAAATTTCCTTCCAAACTTTCCCTTTTCCAATCCTTTACAATAACAAGATTTTCAACCTTCATCATCTCTTGAAAAATTAAAAAATTAACCCACCATGTAAACTTCCATATTTGAATTTAATTGGTCATTAAAAGTTATCTCCATATCATCCAATTATTCACAATAAACTCAATCACCATTTAAACTACCAACATTCCTTCCATCTTACACTTTAATCTCTCGCTTTTGCCTAAACACCAATCCAACAAAAATTAGCATTCCAACATCATAACACAACTTCAACCAACATCAATAACCACCAACTCATCCAAAAGCATCATGCATTAACCAAACCCTTACTCAAAGTGTCTAACAATACTCATTCACTTGCTTAAATAAATTTTCCAGCTTCAACCAACTTATATATTTCCAAGAATAATTAATTTCCCACTTATACATAACATAAATTCACATTACTCTTGTCCAAATTTGCAATCAAGTAGAATTCGCTAAAACCACTCCATTAATATTGATTTGGCACTAAAACATGGTTTCCTAACTCAAGCATTTCTCCACATTCTAACATACCTTCACATAACCAAATTCCCCTTTTCAATACTTAAGCTTTCAAACTTCCCTTCAAACACCAATACAATCAAAACCGACATTCCAACATCCTAAATTAATGTTAACAATCATTTATAAACCACCAATTTATTCAAAACATCATTCATTAACAAATACCAACTTCAAAGAGTCCAGAAATGTCTATAAAATCCCAAAATAATTTCTAACTACCCAAAACTTAATTACTTTCCAAACATCTCCATTCAACCACTTTAATATCCACAAATTCTTATTTAAAGTTCCCAAGAAATCAAGTATATGTAATTCATAACTTCAAAGAATCACATTCATCACCTAAAATTCCCAAATGTTCAATCTCCTTTAGGAAATCCAATTGCTCCCAAGAATACTCCAATTCAATGTCCCACTTTCAATATTAAAGCATTAACATTCCATAATTTTTTAGTATATCAAAAACCTTAACTTCAAAGAGTACCTAAATATTCCCAAGAATTTCAAAGTAATTTCCAACTTCAACAAACATTAATTGTCTTCACAAATCTTCAATTGACCACTAAATAATCTCTATTGTGTAGCTTGTAAATTCTAAAAGTCCTAAATTTTTCTTTTAGCCCTAACTTCAAAGAGACAACTTTTATCCCAAAATCCAAAATCAAAGTGGTAAAAGATGCTTACATGGTTTCAAGTGAAAGAGAGACCAAGATTCGCCGGAAAACACCTTGGGTTTCGCCGGAAAATGGCCACAATAGTGGCTGGCCGTACAGAATAGAAAAGGGAAATGAGGAAATGAAGGAAATAAAGTTGGAAAATGGAAAGTAGCTTGAATAACTAATGGAAAATATCAAGCCTACCTCCCAACAGCCGTTCGTCGCCGGAAAAAGAGCCACCGCCGCCGGAAAACGCCAAGGCCGAAGCACCACGTCCAAGAACATATCGGAGTTGAGCTTCACATATTTATGGAGGAGAAGAGAGATGAAACGAAAATGAGGAAGCTTTTTTGGGAGAGGGAAAACCGAATGGTGAGCTTGAGGAAGAAGAGAAAAATTGGTAATGGAGGGAGCAGGGAGTGCTTGGCCGAGAAAGAGAAGGAAGGAGAAGGAAAAAGAAAGAAAAGGAGGAGAGAGAAAAAGAAAGAAAAAGGAAAAAGAAAAGAAAATGGGGAAGATGCTTTATGCCTGGAATATTCTTTCTCATTCCTATATCTTTGACCATAAAATTCTCCAATTGATCCCCAAAATTTGAATCTAGATTAAATTTTCTAAAATATTTAATCGATTATTTTAGACACTTATTTCTCCAAAATCTCCAAAATATCCAAAATTTCCCCAAAACTCCTAAAAATTTCAAATTTTCTAATGGTCATTTACTAAAAACATTTTCTAATCCTATATTAAATTTTCAGGATGTTACATAGAGGATTATGATAGTTATTGTATAATTGCTTGTTTCTACATGTATAATAGTTATTTGGGGAGATGAGCTTGTTACTAATTAAATATATGATCTTTATATTTTTCTCACACTTTTTAAATTATCTTTAATTGTACTTCTCAATAATAAATAAATAATATGAATAAAATAAGTCATAGGGTGTTTTGGTGACATTATGTGATTCAACTAACTCAACTGATATACTCAATATGATCAAATCAGATAATTTGATTAGTAATTAATTTCTAGTAGCATTGATGAGCATCTGTGTGTCCATTAGACTGAAGCCATATCTTGAGGATGTTGCATTAAACTTGCGTGAATTACTCCATATTCTAATAAGGAATAATGAAATACCAACTATTCATCTATATCAGAATTAATCTCAAATAGTACATCCCATTAAGCTCACTCATCCATTCAAAATGTGAGAATGATAAGAAAGAAGCAGTTCAGGATACAATTCATTGCATATAAAGTTTGAAAGTAGTACTATAACATATTAACCACTGGCAAAAAAAACTAATGGATGTTAGTTTGCGGTATAACTGTATAAGCACATGATGATTTATATAGGAAATTAATTGGCTCCAATAATTAGGATATTAAATGAAGCGAGTAGTTTCGGAATGTGACAAATTTTTTTAACAATCTTCATAGTTGACTTCTAACACAGATATCCAAGGATAATTCATATTTGATATCTAGGGACATACATGCTAATAATTAGTTAGAGATTTCATGGACTCTAGGATAATAATTAAAGTCTCTCACTTGGGATGGCAATGCAATTTTCCCCTAATTTTAATAGGAATAAGATATATATAATACTACACATGTTATTCCCATTATATAAGTTATGAGGCGAGACTTTTTTATTACCCAAGTTGAATAAAAATATTCTTTCACGTTTATTATCATTCCATGTTCCAGTAACACCAAATTATTAATTGATGTCTTTTTTTTTTGGCCTTGAATTGATGTCTTAATTATTTAGTACTTCAAATGTTCATTTTATATGATATATATTTTCTACAATATATAAAATATAAAAATTATTCCCCTCACCCGTCCATAATTAATATGAGACAATTTCTGCATCTATAATTGCTTACACGGTACCGGTACAGTTTAAGTCCTAAAAGATTAATTAGTATAGTCACAAGTATTAGATTTTCTTAAAATTAAATATCAATTTATACATTAAGAAATATAAGAATATTTATATTGATTCGGACATAAAAAAGCATATTGGTTGATAGCTATGTGAGAATATTAATTTTATACAATTACAAATATAAGAATGTTTCAATTGATTCAGGCATATAAAAAGCATATTTTTTTTGAGTTTTAATCTGGTATTCTGGGTTCCTGCTGGTTTTTTCCTCTCTAGTTGACTTTTGATTATTTCTTGGAAGGAGATGAAATAATTCATTTTGATCAATTTGATCAATCATAATATTTTTTTTTTCGTTTATGGAAACATTCATATGATTGACAGCCTTAATCAGATAAATTTCCTTAATCCGGATAGATAAGTTGAACTTGAAAGGAATACAGAATTAGAACTAAAGGAAATAAAATTGATTTTTAATATATCTTATTACTGTTAATTATTCTCATTAGATTCACATAAAGGCTACTTCTTGAACCTGCTACTCCTCCTTGTCTTGTTGCTGATACGTACTGCCTTAAATTTTTTTTTGGAGGGGGATAAGATAGACATCTGTAACATCCCAAAAATTTAAATTAGAGATAGTAGGGAATTAATGACTTCATTTGGATGTCATTATTCAATTAAAAGGCGTTGTAAATAAATAAATGAGGACAAATGTATTTTTAAGGAAATAATATATCCATTTTCTTTAGAAATTAAAGAAAAATAGTTAGAGATTGAGTTTTAAATTACAAATTTTATGGTAAATACTTTGTAGGCTAAACATTATTTTGGTGAAAGGAAATATGTAAATTTATGCAAGGAACCATGTTTATAACTTACCTTAAATTGAGCTGAAAATAGGAAAGTAAATAAATAAAAATAGAAGGGCATTTTCGTAATTCTTCCCCAAACCCTAACATGTACACTCTCCCTTCCTTTTTCATGTGTGGCCGCAACCCCCTCCCTTCTCAAACACATCTTCATGTTCTCTCTTCCTCTCAACTACACCCATCAATCTCATCACTCATTCACTTTTCCTTCCATTTAATCTTCGGAATTGCTAGTCCCATGACTGTTTTATCATTTTCCCTTTTTGGATTCTTCGTTCCAAACCACTCCTCCCTTCGGGTTTGGCGTTTTCCGGCGGAAATGAGCGGCGGACGGTGGTGAATGGCAGTGGTGTGAGGTGGGTGTTGCTATTTCTTCTGGTTCTTCGAGTTATTTCCTTTCCAACTTCGTTTTCTCACTGTTTTCTGTTCTTTCTCCTCGGTCAGTACCACCTTTCTTCATTTTTCCGATGAAACTTGCAGCTGACGGCGACGACGTGGTTGAGCTAGTATTCAAAGCCGGATTTGAGTTCTGGTGGGTATACTATGGACTCTTCTAGCTTTTGATTCTACGACGATTAAAATTGTTTGGAGAGTTAGGGTTTGATTTGGGTTTTGATTTCTAAGCATTATAAGGAACTAACACAAAGCTAAAACTTGTTACTTAGTGTTTTGATTTCTAATCTGAGTAGTTCTTGAAGTTTTAGGAGATTAAATAGAAACCCCAGATTTGGACATGTTGAGCGTATGAATTTGTTGGGAATTCTTAGTTGAAATCTTTAAATGGTGTGTTGTAGGAGTATATATGTGTTGTAAAATGACTTTGCATTTTTGACTTGAGTGTGGAGTTCTTAATGGATTAACATTTGCAGCGAATTTTGGTTGTTCTTGGCTGAATGGAAGCTGATTTGATATTATGTTTGTGCATTAGAGATGGAAAATGACTATGTATGCTTGATTTTGTGTGTGGATTCAAGTTTTCCTAGGTCCCTTTTCTGTCATAGTCGATTGTGGGCATAAAGAATGGTGTGAAATGCATGTTTTGTGCTTGTATGCAATTGGGGAGTGGCTTGATAAACAAAATATTAATGAGGTGCCTATGTTTGTTGGTTGAATTTTGTTAAGTATTGTGATCCTTGAAGTTTAAGATGTGTTTTCCTTGCTTAGATGTTTGATTTTGAAATTGTTGTGCATATGTGAATCTCATAGGGATGAAGTATATAAACATAGTTGCTGCTGATTGAAATTATAATGGGTTGAATCAATAAGAATTGAAATTTAACTGGCTTATTGGGCTAGTTGGGGTGCTGTTTTGGATGTGTAGGTGCAATATTCTGTGCTATTTTACTATTATAATCAAATAAAATTGAGTTATGTTTGGTATAAAATTGGGTTATGTTTGGTTTTGGAATTTTGTTTGATTTCGGCTGAAACTTTGTGCTTATGGTATTATGAATATACATGTAAAGTTTGTAGTTTTCAGTAAGAATCACATTAGGCTTTGCAATAGAAATTGGAATGTTTGGATGGTGATTTAACTTAAACAAATGAAAGCTTTGAATTCTAGTTGTCATTGGTTACTTTATTGACATGATTTTTCGAGGATGTGCAGGATAATAAATGGATACTTTTGTTGCATGTAGGCTGGTTATGATTAAATAAGATTGCTTGTTTTGAGTGATAATATGATGAGTTTGGCATTAGGAGTTGAAAAGCTGGGATTTTCGTGGTTTATGATTAGTGATAAAGTTAATGTTTTTGAAGTAGTTATTAAACCATGTCATCGCTTTTGCAAAACGGATTTTAAACAAAAGAAATTAAAAGTTGACTGTTTTAAAGAGTTTTATATTATAATTGTTGTAACTTATTGTTTGAAATGGAGGTGCTTATCTTACTTGAATGTGATTTGATCTAATTTAATGAATGGCGATAGAAATAGAGATGAACAAATGGTGATAAAGGTGCATTATAAGGATATGTGCAAGGATACCAATCATATTTTGGCTTTTGGAAATATGCTTTAATTCAGTTTTGACAATGCTGTAGATTTTAGTACTATAAAGGGGACAAAATGACTGAAGTCGTAGTTTGACTTAGTCATTGTTGATTCGGAATGTGGTATATTTGATTACTGGAAATGATAGTGGTTTGAACCATGTGAGTTTACTTATTATTATTAGGTTGCTGATTTTTGTTATGTTAAGTTTATGTGTGTATGTTAAATAAACCCAGAGAATCTAAATGGTTTTATCAGATAGTATAAAGAAGAAAGGGTTGGGTAGTAAATTCACAGGACCGAGAGAGACGTTAAACATTACGAAATAGAAATGATACTAATTTATCATCCTATACTATATCATTATAGGATCGGCTGTGATATGACTTGTTTGGCATCAAGAAAGAAAGGATGAGAAATTGCGTAAATTGCTGGGCGGCAGGTAATCACCCTTAACCTTACTATAACATGGAGGGTGACGTTAGTTAGGGATTTTGTAAAATCCCTTCTCACCCTCTATATATATATTATCTTTAAAAGAGTATTTTTATACAAAACAGACTATCAGGTGCCTTTCAAACACGATTATTTTTGTATAAAAGATTTTTACACATTATATATACTATTATCCTGCCTGGTGGTGGCCATTGATCTGGAATGGCGTGAAATGTATATAGGGATAGTGTTGGGTAGTGGTTTAAGAGGTGATGAAGATAGAAAAGAGGGTTAGATGTTGAGTTGAGATTGTTGAGAGTTATGTTGTGGAAAACACTATTAATTTGGGGATATTGAAGGGAATTGTATGAATGTATGATATTGATGTTGATTGAGATTGTGATATTGAATGAGATTGAAATTGGTGGATATTGTGAGGTTTGCATGACACTGATATATATGTACCATCGCGCGATGATAACTGTCGATTGGCCAATCGACAGTTATTTGTACTGATGATCCTTTTCGGATTGATTAGACTGGGATCATAGGTCAACTTATTGAGAGAAAGTGACCTACGGTTGTTTGGCATTGAAGAGTCCAACCGTTCCCGTTCTGCAATGGAAACAGAATTGGGGTTCTCTCTCTGGGGATTGCCAGAGAGGGAAATTGCTCCCTCATTATAGAGAGGGGCACAATGTCAAATCATATAGTGAAGATTGGATGCTGGAGATGAATGCCCCTTGATGGCACAATGCATCTATAGGTGAGTGTGAGAGTTGGCGTAGTAGTACTGATGGATTGGAGATAGAGATGTTGACGTTATTGTTTGAAAGTGATAGAGAAATGTGAATGATTTATGGAGAGAAAATCTGGAATATATGTATTATTGATTTTTTTTTAAACTGTGGTACCCTTTAGACGCCCTCACTACCGCACATCTCACTGTTATAGTGAGTTAAGCGGTGATTACTGGGACAAATTGTCTCATCCCACGATTACTGACATTTTGCAGGTATTCATGCATAGACGCAGACAACCGGAAAGGGAATTAGGTATTAGAAGCTATATAGACTATTTTGAATTGTATATTGCCAATTTGTATAGGCCTGCATTCGTTTCCGCATGTATATATCTATTTATTGTTTAATACTAACTAGTTTTGTTTATTAACCATGTTAGACAAATTCTTTCTAACATGGTTAGCAATAAATTATCAATGATAGCAGCTGTGTTGAATTAGTTTATTCTTTTCTATCATGGATAATATTTTAATCATTAGGATATTCTTTTTCTAACTATGATAGAGATATTGATATTATTGAAATTCCTATTTCTATCATAGTTAGTAAATATATTAATGAACTAAAAGAGATGTCACAGGTTAATTAGGGAATTAGTAACAATATGTTACAACATCCATAGATAAAGATTGGATGATAATATAAAAGTGACGAGGGGACCTAGGCGGTGTTCTTATGGTTTTGTTTACATGATCGGTTGTTTATTAATGTTAGAATCTTAAGTTTTGATGGTGACTAAGGTGTGATATGGTCTAAAACTTAAGAGAACATAATCAACACTTAGGAAGGATTAGATGACATGGTTAGAATCCTAAGTTAAGTCACAACCGGATGCGGAATCACTTCCGGATAGACTAGGACTCGCGCACGCGGATGAATGATTTATCCCCCAGCGGCAGCGAGTAACTCACTAGGGAATTAACTTAGTCCATGAGCATTAGCTATACAAAACCTAAGACTAAGCTATGATTCAACCGGAAGTGAAGTTGCTTCATGTTAAACTTAGACTGACGCAGACTGATAAGATAGATATCACCCCAAGCGTCAGTAAGTTCACTTCGTCAAGTAAAAATGCTTCCTGTTAGACTTAGACTGGCGCAGACTGATAGAATAGATATAACCCTAAGCGTCAGTAAGTTTACCTCGTCAAGTGAAAGTGCATCCGATAGCGTAGTGACTAGCGCTGACTGTTGGATTGAAGAACACTGAGCGAGAGTGGGTAATAGTGAACAAAATCTTTCATCCAGTAGTTTTACTTCCGGATGTAGGAGTGCTTCCGGATACATCATAGACTAAGAGGACTAACGTTCAAAGTATACAATACACTAAGTCAGAACATAGTCTAAGTAAGACTACTCCCCATAGCAAACAAGCTTCCCAAAGCATGTATAGTTCTTACTATATTTGATGATATATATTGCTATGTTGGACTAACCAGTATGTGCAGAACTTAGTCACACTTCCGGATGCAAATGAGCTTCCGGATGAAAAAACTCTTGGCATTGGGATTCAGAGATTAACACTTGATTGCCACTTCCGGATGAACGATGATCATCTGTCAGCAAGAGTATACAAGAATAAACGCCACATACACAGAAGTCAGATTGCTTTCATCAGGGCAGAGGTGTCAGGACTACTTTTCAGAGATAAAGCAAGTCAACCCTGCTAAGCTTTAATGGAGCATTTAAGAAGATGTACTTCCCAACGGTAACAAGAGGTTAACAGATATTCAAACAACATTGTTACCTACCAAGCATGAGGAGTATGAGAGATAAGGAGAACACAATCTGAAGATTCATTCAAGCTGTCAAAGCTCATACTACCCACAAGAGTCAGAGTCCATAAGAAAGCTTCTGATAGCAAGAGAGCATCCAATAGCAAAGCGCTCTTATTATTCATGGACAAGTGCTTGGAAGACGAAGTTCCTCTATGTGATAGCAAGCAGAATGTTAGAGTCCACGAGCTTCACTTCAGATAGCAAGAGAGCTTCCGATAGTAAGTCTCTTAGCATCCTGGACTTATGCTTGAGGAACGAAGTCCTCATCTGACAACAAGCAAGAGTCAGACCGTACAGTGTATAGATGTCAAAACGACTTTTGCCAGAACAGTGTTGACAGAACAGGTGGTCAGAGCACCTTTTCAGATAAAGCAAAGTCAACCCTGCTGTGCATTAATGAGGACAACGTAAACAAGGCCCCAACGGCTATATTCAAACGGCCTTATTGTCTCTCCAACGGTTGGATAATCAGAGGCTGGTATAAAAGGAGATGTTCTTCATTTCTGAAAAGTAGAGCTTGAAAAAGAAGAGCTAGAGAAGAGAGAGCTTCAGGAGTTTTGATGAAGCAAGAGAAATAGAATGAAGAAGCTCAAGCCTACTATCTGAAATATCTTTCTACTCTCTGATCTTAAGTTGTAATATTCTTAGAGAGAATTTGTTGAGAGCAATTATTGTACCTAAGTGAGTAACATAATTTGTTCATTGAGTGAACCCACTTAGTTGAGCTTAAGTGTTTAGCACAATCAGTTCATAGAGTGAACATCCTATCAAACCTGTTCTAAAGCTTGTCGCTTGAAGAACAGTATTGTAATCATTGTTAAATCATTGTCTGTAAAGACTGAACCCTTCTAGGTGTGAGGGGGAGCTGTATAGGTTGCAAGTGAGCCCGCAAAACTTGCGGTTGTAAAGGTTGCAAGTGATCCCGTAAAACTTGCGGTTAGGTTTGCAGGTTAGCCGTTAGCAAAACCTGTGGGTTGTTAGGTGAACCCGTGTTCGTAAAACCTAAAGTGTAAAGGCTTCTCTTGTGCCCGGTTTAAACAAGAATAGTGGATTGGAAATCTCAGGTGTAGCCTGGGGACTGGATGTAGGTCTGAGTGACCGAACCAGGATAAATTTGAGTGTGCATAAATTTACATTTAATCATTCTATTCTGCATCACATAACATACTGACTTGTGCATAGCATTATTTATTATCATCATCACCGAGCACAAGCAGTCTTTCGAAAAAGAGTCTTAAGTTTTTATTCCCTCACCCAATTCACCCCCCCTCTTGGGTGACAGCCACACATTTCATTTGGTATCAGAGCAGGTCACTTGTTTAAAGGATCCAACGATCTCAAGTGTAAAGACCTTGGCTGATTTGGGTTAAAAATGTTTTCCAAAGGTTTTGATCATACCATTCCACCTGTGTTAGAAAATATTGATTTTTGTTGGTGGAAAGCAAGAATGGAAAGTTTTATACAGTCCACTAGTTTGAAAATGTGGGATATTTTTGAAAATGATTTTGATTTCAAACCAAGAGGAAACTGGACTGAAAAGGAGAAAAATTTGTTTTCCTTAAACATTAGAGCAATGCAAATTTTATACAAAAGTTTAACTGAAAATGATTTCCAGAAAATCAAACATTGCTCTAGTGCTAGAGATATTTGGAATACTCTTGATGTGATATATGCTTCTAATCCATCTCTTGAAAGCACAGCTATCCAAAGCTCAACTCGTGCCCCTTGTGGATCATCTACTGATGAGCTTCTGGAAGCTGATATTGAGGAAGCAGACTTCAGTGAAGAGAGTATCCATCTCTGCCTAGAAGATTCAGAAAGTGAGGTATCTGGATCTAAAATTGAATTCTCTGATTTGCAAGATGCATACAATGAGTTATATACTGAATATTGTAAACTTGCAAAAGAATTTCTAGGCTTAAAAGAAAAAGATAGGAAACTTGTAAAACTAATTTCTTCTTCTACATCCAAAGTTTCTGAGGTTTCTTTTAAAGAACTAGTGGTTCCGATAGCTAGCCCACTATCGGTAGGAAAAACTTCAACATGCCTTGAAAAATGTTTTGACTGTAAACACGTGTTGAAGGAAAAAGAAAAGCTTTCAAAAGAAACTGAGATTTCAAAGGAACAAAAAGCTTTTCTAAAGAAAACTAATCATGATAATGATAGAAAACCCCATTTTGATTATCATTCCATTATCTGTCATTATTGTGGTAGATTAGGACATATTTCTCACACATGCAGTCTTAGAAGAAATTCAAATGTGAGAAATAAGTTTGTATGGATTCCTAAAGGACAAGTAAGGTCCAGTGCTAACCATGTAGGACCCAAGTACAAATGGGTACCAAAACATCCTCCTAGTGCCTTACTTGTGCAGGAAAGATCAAGAGTTCCTCTTACCCCAAAGAAGAGAACTCGTGGTGATGCAACTGCTGAAACCCCCTGGTACAATCATAAGAAGCAATGCGCAACCACCAGGAACAATGGTTCTGTCTCAAGGATGAGCTATCACAGAGTTCCATTCAACTATCCTGAGAAGAACAAGAGAGAGTGGATTCCTCGATCAACATTGAAAAGGCTCTTGAATCCTACCTCTCAGAAGAAAATGCTTCGAACCAAGGATAAGTATAGAAGATCTCCTTGGGTAAGCAAGGGATCACTTAGCAACGAAGCATTTGATAGTAAAATCTCCTATGCTAATATTAGATGGACTTATTGAGATTTTACATTAAGCACCCTAAGATGTGAACATTATATTAATCATAGAAGAAAGCTTAAAGAAATTAATAATGTTCATAATCCACATGCTGTCCATGACTAACTTGATCAAAAACCTTGTATATCCTTGTGCATATAGTCATGATAGATTCACCATGCCATACACATAGCACGTAATCTAGATGCATGTGAACTATATATAACCTACAAACTGACCTTCAGATCCAGACTTGGATACAAAAGGAAGGAACTATCTGGTATTTTGTAGGAAGGGCAATCCGAAGGTTCAGCAAGACAAGGGTGAAGAAGACCCTGGCTAAAAGGAAGATCTCCTCCCCCCTCTGCTGAGCCTGTGTCTCCGTCTGCGCCAGCACCCAATCTGATTGAAGAACTGTGTATGAAGTATGGGTTCAAGAGGCCAGAGATGCCAGTGGTAGTGATCACCAAGTGAATTCATCCCTCTGCACCAGCTCCAATCCATCCTATTAGCCTCAGCAAGACTCAGGACTGTACCTCATCTGAACAATTAGTCAAGTCTTGATAAGCATTCGTCACGCATAGTTTTTGGTGCTGCTCTGAAAATAGAATCCTTGCATTGCCAACCAAAATCAAGCGAGCTACTGCTTGATGCGAATGGAGCTATGGTGATATCATTCTTACCCTCCTCTTTACTTGAATAATCATTTGGGTAATAAATGCATGATGGGCTTAACAGCTTTTATTTCTCTGAAACCGATGTGATTTCCCTTATCTGTGATGACCTTATTTTCTGTAAAAATGATCCTATCATATCAAATTCATTTTCTGATATAATGCATACTGATTTTACAGATTCAAGAAGTCTGACACTTTGAAACAGAACTTTCTTCAAAACCTTCTGAATTTGTGCATGCTGAATCATTGTGTTCCAAGATTTCTGACATTGTTAAGAAGATTCAGAACTAGTTTCAGAATTTTGACACTAAAACTAAAAACCTTCTTCAGAGTTTTCATATGGTGTCTAAATCGTTTTACTCAATATATGCTTAGCAAATTCTTTTAAGGGCGCCTCTCATGAAAGAAAATAGTTTATGCATTCACCTTGATTTTTGAAAGATCCTTTTTGAAATGCAAACTTTCAAAACAGATTCCGATCCTCTTTAAACTTACATGACAACCATACCTCATGATAGCATTCAAAAGTTATTTTTGATTTTCCATTTCATGTGGTATCTCTTGCATCAAATTTTTCAATGCATAAGCAGCTATGGTTTCGAGAACAATACATCCCTCTTAATTACATCTTTAAGTTCTCAATCTACTAATGATCTCGGTTCAAGTTTGAGGTTTAAGAATGTTGACACAGATTATTGAAGCTTGAACAATGAGAATAACCAAGAGAGAATGGCAACGAAAATGCCCCTTATCAAGATGTGTGGAATGGCAATACTAAACCTGAGAAACTCTCGCCAATACACATGAGCATTTCTATCCCTTACACATTCTGTTGTGAAATTTAATGGATAGTCTCTCTCTTGTCTGACATGCATTAGAAATCTTAGGAAATGCCTTGAATTAAACTCTACTAGATCTGTAAAACATGGCATACTATCGCAAGCATGCTATAATCTGTATTAATTTCAAGCTTGTTGATATCATAAGAACAATGAGATCACACTGAGCATATCTAGAAGAACTTGAGCTAATATTTGGAAATTATTCTCATAATCATATGCTGAAATTTGGTTGTTTTTGTAAATCGGATTTAGTCTTAAAATCAAACTATTCTGTGAGCATGAAGATTTCCAGTATTTCATTTTTGTGAGGATGAAGATTTTTCAAAATTTCATTGTGTTAATAGTTCACATGTCTTCATGATCTAACATGAACATCCTTGAGGCATATGTGTTGAACTATACTTGCTTATGAAACTCTGAAAATATGCCACCTGTTTGATACTCGCTGTACTATCACATTGATATTTATCTATGAGAGTATAAATAGAGTTCATGTCTTGATAGTGAAACTATGTGAACGTGTAGACAATTTCAAAATTAGTTTTCACATAATCATTGCTCATATTTTCTTAAACCAATCAGCAAGCATGATTTCTTAAAATTATTAACTTGTGCTGATTAACACAGATTGACTTGAATGTCCTGAGTATGGTCTCCAATGTTAAATCTTAAGTTCTTTCACTGACCATCAGGAAGCACTTGCTTCCTCAAGCACATGCAGGACCAATCATCAAGTCTGAGCAAGGTTGCTTTCGCAACAATCAGCGCCTTCGATAGCAGGCCAACTATTGAACCATGGGAAGAGTAGAATGACTGCCCAGTCATGTCTGCTTGTGGTTGTAGCTCAGCTTGCCGAAGCGAATCATCAAAGCACTTGCGCTAGGGGTTTCCACTTGAGATAGCACACCTCTTGAAGATGTCAGGAAGCATGCTTATCTGCGTATGATTTAGATTCATGAGTCTAATAGAGTATGAGGATTCCTCATCTGTGGTAACATCTACACCTTACCATCTCTTATATATGATGCATACATGGCATTGGTAAGGGTGTCAATTTAGGATGTTTTTCTCAGTCTGCATTGACTTCAAAATCATTCACTGTCTTAGAAAATTATCCCAGCTCACACATCTGTATCCTTTATATGACACGCTGGAAAGTAATTGATAACATACCTCTCTTATATGCTTCTTTTCTTGATCTTGTGATGATTAATCTTAATATAGAAAAGAAGTAGATGAACATTACTTGATAATGATCCCTTGAAAATAGAGAGTTACATGCTGTCATCGATAATAAACTCTTGAGATGCTGTGATGCAATTTGTTTGGAAATTACTTTTGGCATTTTAAACTCACAAAATTCATTTGATTTGGTTTCATTTCATATGGTATCACAAATTTCACTTGGCATTCAATCATTTCATATCACAAGCTCAAACTCACATATTTCATTTGATTTCATTTGGTATCACGAATTTAAAATCACAAATTTTCATTTGATATCATAATCATCATTTTAAACGCACCAAAATTATTTTGATATCATGATAATCATTTCGAGAGGGTCAAAATTACGTTTGATGTCTTTTATATTTGAAAAGAATTTTCACCTTCAAAAAGAGAACTGTTTTTGTATGTTTTGATCTAGACTTAGTCTTTGCAAAACATGTTCTGTTATCTTGCATAATGGTTAGGGAGAGTAAACTCACTTAGAATACTAAATCAATATTTTCTTCCTTTTGTCTCACACTGTTTAGCTATCCTACATAATGTTTAGGGAGAATACAATCATTTAGGATCATGAATCATTATTGTTGTCCCTTGGTTAACTCTCGTACATTGTATTGAATAGTCTCGAACAAATCTTTATTAACGATACATAGGGAGATATATTAGGTAGAAAGCTCATTCCTAGGAGAACGATAGAAGTATCCCCATCTCTAAGGCTAGCTTGCACTTGTTGAATTTTGATGAAGCCAAAAGGGGGAGAGAGATGAGACATGAGATGTCTAGAGATGAGACATGAGATGAGATATAAGATGTCTAGCTAGAGATGAGACATGAGATGTCTAGAGCTGAGAGATAAGATAAGATGTCTAGATATCTGGGGAGAGAACTGGGGAAAGAAATATAGCTCTGGGAGTGATCTAAGTTTAATTATGTTCTCTAGTCATCTATGGGTTTGTCATCATCAAAAAGGGGGAGAATGTTAGAATCTTAAGTTTTGATGGTGACTAAGGTGTGATATGGTCTAGTACTTAAGAGAACATAATCAACACTTAGGAAGGATTAGATGACATGGTTAGAATCCTAAGTTAAGTCACAACCGGATGCGGAATCACTTCCGGATAGACTAGGACTCGCGCACGCGGATGAATGATTTATCCCCCAGCGGCAGCGAGTAACTCACTAGGGAATTAACTTAGTCCATGAGCATTAGCTATACAAAACCTAAGACTAAGCTATGATTCAACCGGAAGTGAAGTTGCTTCATGTTAAACTTAGACTGACGCAGACTGATAAGATAGATATCACCCCAAGCGTCAGTAAGTTCACTTCGTCAAGTAAAAATGCTTCCTGTTAGACTTAGACTGGCGCACACTGATAGAATAGATATAACCCTAAGCGTCAGTAAGTTTACCTCGTCAAGTGAAAGTGCATCCGATAGCGTAGTGACTAGCGCTGACTGTTGGATTGAAGAACACTGAGCGAGAGTGGGTAATAGTGAACAAAATCTTTCATCCAGTAGTTTTACTTCCGGATGTAGGAGTGCTTCCGGATACATCATAGACTAAGAGGACTAACGTTCAAAGTATACAATACACTAAGTCAGAACATAGTCTAAGTAAGACTACTCCCCATAGCAAACAAGCTTCCCAAAGCATGTATAGTTCTTACTATATTTGATGATATATATTGCTATGTTGGACTAACCAGTATGTGCAGAACTTAGTCACACTTCCGGATGCAAATGAGCTTCCGGATGAAAAAACTCTTGGCATTGGGATTCAGAGATTAACACTTGATTGCCACTTCCGGATGAACGATGATCATCTGTCAGCAAGAGTATACAAGAATAAACGCCACATACACAGAAGTCAGATTGCTTTCATCAGGGCAGAGGTGTCAGGACTACTTTTCAGAGATAAAGCAAGTCAACCCTGCTAAGCTTTAATGGAGCATTTAAGAAGATGTACTTCCCAACGGTAACAAGAGGTTAACAGATATTCAAACAACATTGTTACCTACCAAGCATGAGGAGTATGAGAGATAAGGAGAACACAATCTGAAGATTCATTCAAGCTGTCAAAGCTCATACTACCCACAAGAGTCAGAGTCCATAAGAAAGCTTCTGATAGCAAGAGAGCATCCAATAGCAAAGCGCTCTTATTATTCATGGACAAGTGCTTGGAAGACGAAGTTCCTCTATGTGATAGCAAGCAGAATGTTAGAGTCCACGAGCTTCACTTCAGATAGCAAGAGAGCTTCCGATAGTAAGTCTCTTAGCATCCTGGACTTATGCTTGAGGAACGAAGTCCTCATCTGACAACAAGCAAGAGTCAGACCGTACAGTGTATAGATGTCAAAACGACTTTTGCCAGAACAGTGTTGTCAGAACAGTGTTGACAGAACAGGTGGTCAGAGCACCTTTTCAGATAAAGCAAAGTCAACCCTGCTGTGCATTAATGAGGACAACGTAAACAAGGCCCCAACGGCTATATTCAAACGGCCTTATTGTCTCTCCAACGGTTGGATAATCAGAGGCTGGTATAAAAGGAGATGTTCTTCATTTCTGAAAAGTAGAGCTTGAAAAAGAAGAGCTAGAGAAGAGAGAGCTTCAGGAGTTTTGATGAAGCAAGAGAAATAGAATGAAGAAGCTCAAGCCTACTATCTGAAATATCTTTCTACTCTCTGATCTTAAGTTGTAATATTCTTAGAGAGAATTTGTTGAGAGCAATTATTGTACCTAAGTGAGTAACATAATCTATTCATTGAGTGAACCCACTTAGTTGAGCTTAAGTGTTTAGCACAATCAGTTCATAGAGTGAACATCCTATCAAACCTGTTCTAAAGCTTGTCGCTTGAAGAACAGTATTGTAATCATTGTTAAATCATTGTCTGTAAAGACTGAACCCTTCTAGGTGTGAGGGGGAGCTGTATAGGTTGCAAGTGAGCCCGCAAAACTTGCGGTTGTAAAGGTTGCAAGTGATCCCGTAAAACTTGCGGTTAGGTTTGCAGGTTAGCCGTTAGCAAAACCTGTGGGTTGTTAGGTGAACCCGTGTTCGTAAAACCTAAAGTGTAAAGGCTTCTCTTGTGCCCGGTTTAAACAAGAATAGTGGATTGGAAATCTCAGGTGTAGCCTGGGGACTGGATGTAGGTCTGAGTGACCGAACCAGGATAAATTTGAGTGTGCATAAATTTACATTTAATCATTCTATTCTGCATCACATAACATACTGACTTGTGCATAGCATTATTTATTATCATCATCACCGAGCACAAGCAGTCTTTCGAAAAAGAGTCTTAAGTTTTTATTCCCTCACCCAATTCACCCCCCCCTCTTGGGTGACAGCCACACATTTCAATTAAGAGTGAGGACTTCTGGTCCAACCCGTCGGGCTAAGCCTAAAACTAAATAGAAAAAGTGAATTGGGTTAGAAAAAGTTCAACCCAAATTAAAATGGTCTGAAAGTGAGCTAGCCCGTTTCTAAAGTGGGTCGGATTGGGCTGACTTGAAATCCCAAATTTACATGTAAAACTTGAATTTAGGTCAAGTTAAGCCTGAAAAAACATGGAAAAAAACGGGTTAAATTGAAAAAAGTTAAGCCCGAATTAAAACGGGTTAGACCAAATTACAAGTGGGTTAGGTCGGGTTGACACGTTTAAATCGGGCAAGCCTGAAATCCCATATTAGTGATAGATGGGCAAAACTGATGGGAGGGGAGAGTTATGTAGGAGAGGAGAAAAATTTGTTACATGCTCCGAGGGATCATCACCTTGTAGCATTAGATGTTTGACACAATGAATTTGCCGTTGCTTGTTGGTGGCAGTGGCATTGGAGAAATAAGGTGCAATTTGAAAATGATTTTGTAGTTGCTATGGTGTCTCACTTGATTATAAACATGAATGTGTGGGGAATGCATAATTTTGATGACAGGGACTTGCCAATGGAAGGAAACAAGCATCCTACCGTGCGATACACAAGGTGTTTTTATTTTTAATGAAATATTACACATTGTCTTAATATAAAGGTATTTGTATGTTTTATGTGAATATGAATCTTATATATTAAATTTAACTCGTTATCTAACAATTGGTATGTACCTATAGATATTTATGATTATGTACCTATAGATATTTATGATTACTACGAATAAATCATTTTATTTCAATTTAGATTCCCTCTTTCTCACGAAAGTTCACCTTATTTGACTTTTTTTAATAATTTACATTACATAGGTTATTTTTAATTTGGTAAAGAATAACACTCGCCTGTTAATAAAAAAAAGAGTCAAACTACATCTCTGACCTTCCCCATCTAACCCCCCCCCCCAAAATAAACTAAATTCCCCTAAGCACCTCTCTGTCTGAAAGTTCACATGACTCCTATAATACTTAAACTTAATTAGTAGTTACATTGGTTAGAAATGGTTAAGACATGGAGAGAAAATATAGGAATAGATTATTTTTTTTTGATGCTATATAGGAATAGATTATTGGATGATTGAAAATAAACATTTCTTTTTTTAGTCCCTCTTAATTATTATTGGTATTTTTTATTAATATTTTCCAACATTATGGCTCCTTTACTTTCAATATAGATAACATGTAATATTTGTGAGTTGTTCAAGAATTTGATTTATCCGTTTATAAAAATAAAAGAAAAGTTAAACTTCATTTCAAAAGAAAGAACTTTTATAACAATGTGACCACAAACTTTTAGTCCATCCTCCAACTCCCATCCACTGCTTCAAATTATTAAAATTTATCGTCACAATAAGCTAAGTATTTAAAGCGCATAAAAATGATAAAAGAAGCAAACTGGCCCGTGTATAAAACTCATAAATATCATGTACTTGAACTTTCCAAATAATTTAAATTTAGATTATATATAATATTTTTAACTTGATTAAGAATCAAACTGACCCGTGTATAAAACTCATAAATATCATTGAAAATCCTATAAGTAAATTTAAATTATACAACATTAATTTATATAACATATAATATTATTCAACTTGATTGAGAATCCAAGATCGCATAAATAAAAACAAAAGAACAATCAAACTAGCTATCCCCAATCTCCCTCCAATCCAAACACAGAATTTATCCCCCCCCCCCCAAGGAAAAGATGGAGATATATCTTGATAAAGGAAAAGATGGAGCTATATTTCATCACCATAAAAATATACCATAGGCAATGATAATTATATTTTGAATTCATTTTTTAAAATTTGATCTCATTATCAACATGCTAATTAATCTTTAGTTGTCTATAGTTGACTAATTTAAAGATGGAGTAGTTTGTTTTGCATTTTGAATCTAACATGATTTAATGTTCATCACTCATATTACTCATTATTAGAACATCACCATAAATACATACAAATAAATATGCATATGGTGGCCATTACACGCACTCTTGTGATTATGTTTCGGTACCCATTGACGGGATATATTGAATATTGATGGCCACAAACTTTGTCTTTATTTTATTTTTTGTTCACTTCAACTAAGATAGAGAATCAGAGGCGGCGGGGAACTAACGAGTATACAGTATTCTGTAGTAAAGAAACATTTTATTTGTCAATAAGCATTGACTATTTGACTTGTCATGGCAGAGGCCATATTGCTTCCCCTTTTCTAGGTCCCACATGTATTATATAGGGCAATGACTCTATTTTGCCCTTCAAGTAACTACCTTGGACCACTGAGAACCCTGAACTAACATCAGGTACAATTTTACCTCTGAAGTAACTAAAATGATCCAATTTTACCCTTTGACGAATGTAATGTTGACACGTGGAATATAATGTTGACACGTCGACGACACATGTCAACATTAAATTCGCCATAAGGTAAAATTGGATCACTTTGGTTACTTCAGGGGTAAAATTGTACCCTTGTTAGTTTAGGGTGACTAGTGGTCCATGGTGGTTACTTTAAAGGCAAAATAGGGTCATTGCTCTATTATATAATATGACTTGGTATTGTAAAAACATTAAATTTGAGACAAAAGATTTAAATTTCAAGCTTCAAAGGTGAAGAACCAGACTGTAATTGAGAGGGACAAGGTTGTAATTGATAGGGACCAAACCACAAAAGATCTGTGAAAATTTCATTTCTCACCATTTAGTTGTGGTTAATTTGAACTAGTTTATTTAATCTTAATATTATTGATTATTGTTGAGTGTTTGATCACCATTTGACATGTTTAGGAAATTTAGAATTGGACTCGGAAAATTGAATTTTAAATAGAACATTGATTAAATAGTGTAGGATTAGATTTTTAATTTAATTTGTGACTAGGATGGACATATATCTAGAAGTCTACATAGTCACATTAGAGCAGTGCCAGTATAAATTAGACGTAGTAAATTATTGTAAGACATTACATGATTAAGCTAAGTCAGGATATAACTGGACCGGAAGGCATTTGAAGACACTAATACTCTATATTTGCTAGTTAAATTAGTGGGAATAAAATGTAAGAGATAACTAAGGGATTAGTGACCCTAGATTGTTCCTTTTACTCATGAATTTCACCCGTGTAATCGTAGTTTTTCTTATATCATAATTAATATTTTTCACTAGCGTATAAAATCAATTTCCTTGACTTTTGTAACACCCCAATTTCTAGATTAAGGATAATGATTTCCAAAGGGATTAATTATGATTTCTGGATGTCATTAGTAAATTAAAAATCAATGTTAATAGATAAATGACTATAAATAAATTCTTAGGAATTAATGTGGTTAGTTTCTTTAGAAATTAAAAAAAAAAATACTCTTAGGGGAATAAGCGCTGTGAACGAATCCGCAGTTAGGATATCCACGAATAGGACAAATGCTATCGAATAGGCTGTGAATGCCCTCTTTGGACGAATAGGAACAGAATCCCCTTAAAAAGGTATTATACTTCTCCCTCCTGGTTTTTGTATAATGATGGATAAGAGAAAATATTTTTCTGATTAAATGGTTGATTGGAATCAATGCCTTTGTAGAATGAATGCCTCTTTTCCATTCCTCCCCAACATTTTTCTCTCTTCCTTCTCCTCAACATTTTTCTGCTTTTCACTCACACCTCTCGTTCTCTCTGTCTTCTCTTTCTCATCGGCGGCGGCGATGGAGGGAGAGACCGTCGTGGCTCCCTCTGCTTTCCACCTCCTTTCCTTCCTCTTCCAAGTCCATGAATGATGGAGTTGTCATGTTTGGCCGATGATGCGAGTTTTGGGTCCTATTGAAGCCTCATAAACTAGGTGAATTTCCTTTATTTTCTTCTTCTTTTCATTGTTTCAAAGTTGATTGTTGCTAAAGAAAAGAATGAGATTCTTGAATCCAAACCCTAGGTTAAATGGGTTTAGTTATATGGTTTTAATACCAAATTTAAATGATTTCTAATTGTTCTGTGGGTTTGGATTGTTAAATTTTGGGTTCAAATGGATTTTGGGATAAATTAGGTGTTAAAAGTTAGGGTTATTGTGCAAACCGAGTTCTGTACTCTCAGGGATGAAATTTGTTGTTTGGGAACCAAATTAAGGTAATTTCTAAGTAGTCTATGGGTTGAGGTTACTTGATTTTGGGTTAGAATGATGATTTGACCAATTAAAGTGCTAAATGCTAGGGATTGAAAGGGGATTTCAAAATTTATGCCAATGGTGATAAAATAGTGATCTTTATTTGTTAGATGAGATTGGGAGGTGAGTATAGAATGATGAAATAATGAATGATTGGGGTAATTCAGGTTATGGTGATTTTGGATGATTGGTATAGACTATTTTGACTAATGTGGGTGATTGAGGATTAAAGTGGTAAATAATTATGAATCCTTTGGATAGGAGATTTCTAAACTTGATTTATGGTTTTGAGAAAATTATTAAAGTTGAATGAAAGTGTGTCTTCGATTGGTTTGATTTAGTTTAGGTGATGAAGAGTTGGAATCTTTAGGTGCTTTCATGTTTGATCAGTGCTTTGATTGAGGGTACTTAAAGTTCATCTTTCTTATTTCAGTTGAATTGGTATTAATATGTTTATGGCTCAAATTCTAATTAAAACATGAGGGAATGCAATGTTTTATTATTGAGGGATTGAAGGAAATGGTTTCAGTGAACTATCAAGTTTAGTGCTCTAATTTAAAAATCTGTTTTGTGGCATGATTTAGTAGACGAAAATGATGTTTTAGAATAACTGCAAATGTGAAAAAAAAGTTTCAAGGAATTAAGAGAGGTTCACAAGTTTATGACATGGAAAAAGAAAAGAACATGAAAAGTTAATGGAAATCGGATGGATTGATGTTTGGTTATAAACCTGGAAATTCAGTTTTATGAAGTGGGGTATATAGGTAGTTGATTAATGAAATTGTGAAATGGTTTGTGATTACTCATTTGGAAGACTTTTGATAAGACTTTTGATAGTAGGAAAAAGTGATCAATAGTTGTTTAATGCTGGATGTTAAGAGATTTAATTGACATGACTTGGAGTAGAAGCCTTGTTAGGATTTAGAATGGTTTGAGTTACAAAGTCAAAGGACATATGAGTAATTTATAGATGATGATGAAGTAATCCATGACTTGATTGGTGCATTGGATGTATAATTGCTGCATTTTTCCTACTGTCATGACTGATTGATTTTGGAAAGGAACAAAGGTCTTTGTTCTGTGTTGGTGATGATTGAGAAACAAGATGAGTTATGTTATGATGTTTGTATGTCAATTTGAGATTCTCTTCCTCTAGATTCTGTATTGTGTGACTAATTGAGTAATAGATTGGTTCATGGATTCTCGTGTTTCATTTATGTTTTATTGGTTGGGAGGATAGAGTAGGCAGTAATGTCAAGATGCTAATTAATGTTGTACTAGTGGTATGAAGACTTTTGTTAAAGCATCTTAAACTTCAGATTACTTTTGTTCCTAATGGATTTTGTCATAGGCTGAATTGGGTTAGTATTAAAGATATTTCAAGTGTAAATAGATGAGTGTATTGGAAAGAGATGGAGTATTTCTATTGCTTAAGTTACATTTGATTACAGTTTTGAAATTCATATTATGATGATTCTCCAGATTTTTTGTAAGTTTTAATGTTAATAATGTTATGAGGATTACAATACTATTATAATTGGGAATGCAAATATTGTTATTAAATTCAATAGTTAACAATTTACGAACACGATGTACCTCTTGGCATGGGTGGTGGGATATGGGTGCCAACCAATTTATATTTTCTTAGTTGTATGATTAAAGAATTTATTTCCTTTTATTTCAAATATATTTGTTCAAAGTATATTTTATACTTATGGATAAAACTGATTTGAAAGTTTAAAGATACTGGTGTGGAATTTCATGCTGAGGTATTTTATTATAAACTATTTGATAAAGAGTTATTGTTTTCCCAGAATATTTGTTATTAGTATAATGACATCAAGCATGCTTTAAAACATTTTGAAGTCTTACGGATGATGAGATTTGATATCTGATTTCAAAGAGATTTATTTATTACTAGATACATATATACTTTTATTAGAGGAACTAGACACAAAGCGCTTGATTCTCGTGGGTTATATATCTGCGCTTGTTTCGTAGCTTTGCTACGCTTGTTTCGTGGTTTTATCACGCTTGAAATGTTTTCGTAGTCTTGAGCTACGCTTGACCTGTTTTCGTACACTCGAGCTACGTTTAAACTGTTTTCGTAGACTCGAGTTACGCTTGAACTGTTTTCGTAGACTCAAGGTACGCTTGAACTGTTTTCGTAGACTCGAGGTACGCTTGAACTGTTTTCGTACACTCGAGCTACGCTTGATCTGTTTTAGTAGTCTCGAGCTACGCTTGAACTGTTTTCGTAGTCTCAAGCTACGCTTGAAGTGTTTTCGTAGTTTTGAGTTACGTTTGACTTGTTTTCTTAATCTCGAGCTACGCTTGTTTTGTGACTTCATGTCACGCTTGTTTCGTGGTTTTGCTACGCTTGATTATTTACTCCCGTGGACTGTGTGTCCACGCTTGTTTTCGTAATCTCGAGCTATGCTAGTTTTTCGTAGCCTTAGGGCTGCGCTTGACTTGTAGATTTCGAGCTGCGCTTGACTTGTAGATTTCGAGCTGCGCTTGTTATTCGCTTGTGTCAGTTCCTCTATAGAAAACAAGTTTTTCATGATAATGAGTTTTCATATTGATTTTTAAATACTTGAAAGGAATTATTTTTTTTATGTGATATAAATTTTGCCCTTTTGGGTTCTATTCTTCTCAAATACGAGTGTGGTGATAAGAAACTGAGGTTTCTATATTTTTATATTTATTTAGTGTTTCTTTTTGGTCAAATTTATATTATTGATTCGCTTATCCCTCTTTAGAGGATTTAAATAAAAGTCATCTAATGAGATTGCACGTAATTATATATTGATTTGTATTTCAGATTGAAGAATGTGGATTAACACTTCGTGCTTTAAGACAAAGGAAAATATAATTAGCTTCATAAAGAAAATTGATTCTTATTATTATTGTAAATAATAATACTTATCTATACATTCAAATACTTTGTGTATTTATCTTTATATGCATTAAGACGAAAATGATATAGTTAAATGCGTGAAATGATAAATGTTTAGAAATAGTAGTTGATGGAAATGACTTACGAAGTTTAGATACCTTAAACTTCGTACCAGTCGCGCCATAGAATTTTAGGGTGTGACAGATTTTGACAAATATTTTCCTTCAAACATCCATAGTTTTCCTTCAAGCTGACGTCGTTAGGGGTTTCTAGTTTGTTACGTTTTGGCATTAAGTTTTCTGGGGTTGTTGCTTCTGCTGGTGGTGGTGGTGGTGATAATGTTGTTTCCCATCTAATATGAAGGTCTGATCTTGCATTTGAGGAAAAGAAAATAGTCATGATTTTTTTTAAAATAACTAAACAAAAATTGTGATGTGGAGAAAAAAAAAGAAAAATGATTGTCGCATGAGCTTGCACTTCAGCAAAAAATGTTATTTCCACCGCCACCGCAACTTTTAACGGTCAATGTCCGTCAAACTTAACGGGGTTACTAAAATTGCACCTATTTTTATTATTTATACCTAGAATTGAGATATAAAACATTTTTTCCGGTACTCCTAATGTAATAGTTCGTTATCATAATAGTACCTTTACTCTAAAATATGTCAGAGGATGTTTTAGTAACAGTATGTGATTTTAATTAAATTAACTGATATCGTCAATCAAATCAAATTAGATAAATTGATTACTAACTAGTTTTTAGTAGCATTGAACATCTATGTTCATTAGACTGAACCAATATTTTGAAGTGTTGCATAAGACCTTCGTGATTGACTCCACATTCTAAGGAATAATGAAAAACCAACCATTCATCTCTAGGAGAACTTATCTCAAATATTACATCCATTAAGTTCATTCATCCATTCAAAATGTAAGAATGATAAAAAAGCAGCAACTCAGGATACATATGCATAACAAGTTTAAAAGTGGTAAGATAACATATACTAATCACCAGGGGAAAAACAAATCGTTGTTAGGTTGCAATATTTATATAGGAAATTAATGGGTTAAGGGTCAAATCTATCTCTCTACTATTGGCAAAAGTTCATCCAATATAAACAAGAATTTTGGGTCTCAAATGTAGCAACAAACAATTAAAATGGTTCAAATGTAGCAATTCCGTCAATTTTGATGAGTTTGGCCGTTATTTTTTACCCGATTAGGCCACATCACCCGATTAAGCCATGTCACTTACCACGTCACCCAATCAGGCCACGTCACCACCACATCATCGCCCCAGATATGAAAAGATTTGAGGTTCAAATCTAGCACTCAAGTATAAGTAAAGTTTACCCAACATAGAATAACAATTTTGAGTCCCAAATCTAGCACTCATCAGTTACAAAATGGTTCAGATGCAGAAATTACATCAATTTTTATGAGTATGACTATTAATTTTGACCTGATTGAATCATGACACTTGCAACATCCACCTATTAGGCATGTCACTTGCCACAAAACATGCTTTAACCTTGCCTATCTCAAAATAATATGGGCATCTAGTGAGTGGGGCGAGCGGTGGGCTAGCTATAAAATGCAAGCCACCCCCATGATTTGCACAGAGCATTGGGCAGGATTCCTACCCTGCCTAACCCTACCTATGCACACCCATATAGCTTTATATGGATAATATATACCTAAAAAGTTTTATCATTTTAACTATAAAAAATAGAACTTAAAAATATTCAAATTCTGTGAATATAGAAGCAAAATAAATTGTAAGAGTTATATTCGGTTGAAAAAATTTAAAGTGAATGGTGGAGAGAGATATGGCCAATTGGCCATCAAACAAATAGGATTTTATATTCATGACTATATATGTTACAATTATTGTTCCCGTGTATGAAGGATGTAGTGGGGACCATTGAAATATTATTGTATACACATGCTATATATGGTTTGGGATTGGTATTACATATGGGCCTACACACAAACACACGTATATATTCTTTATAATTTCATTTTTATAAGTAAGTAAATAACAATTGTCCCCTTTTTTTTGGAAAAATGACCCTAATTTGCCCTTCAAGTAACCACATGGACCACTGGCACCATAAATTAACAACAGACCCTAATATACCCTTCAAGTAACCAAAGTGGTCAAATTTTACCCTCACCTGACTGTCAATGGCGTTTGACCGTTAAAAAGTTTGAGAAATTGCATATTGACCCCATATATGGGGTGAATATGCAATTTCGTTAAGTTTTTAAACAGTCAAACGCTATTGACCGTCAGGTGAGGGTAAAATTTGACTACTTTAGTCACTTGAAGGGCATATTAAGGCCTGTTGTTAATTTAGGGTGTCGAGTGGTCCATGGTAGTTACTTGAAGGACAAATTAGAGTCGTTACCCTTTTTTTTTTGAAAAAAGAGAGAATTTATTATAACTCCAAAAGATAGTGGATTACATTATGAATAGCGAGCTCTGCTATTTTCTGCAGAAGTTGGCCTTACATGTGACTCATCTATTCTAAATTGACTTATGTACAAACAAGCAAGAAAGAAAGCAGAGTATTCAAAGTGTGACACTATGGATCTAATTTGACATAGGATTTTATCAACTGAGTGACATAGGTCTGTGAAGAGCCGTTGATTTCTAATGTTCCAAAACTTCCAACCCGTGACACAAAAGCCAACACGCCAGGGACCGTGCCATTGGGAATATCTAGTTAAGGGGACCCTTGAAATATTATTGAACACATGCTATATATGCTTTGAGAATGGTAGTACTTATTGGCCTACACACGCACACGCACATATATTTTCTTTATAATCTCATTTTTATAAGTAAGTAACAATTGTCCCCTATTTTTCAATATGTGATTTACCCATTTTAGAATTAATATGATCTTTAACCCTATTTTTATTAGTCAGTAGACAACAATTGTCCCCATTTTCCAATCTTAATTTACCCATTTCAGAATTAATATGGATATTTGTTCTCATCTACGAACCACTAATTGATCTGTTGTCATCTATGAAGGATGTAGCGGGGATTGCAACGTTGGGTATATGTAGCTAGGAGGACCATTGAAAGATTGTACACATGTTATATATGCACGTTGTGTGAGGTTCTTTTTTATTAAATCGTTGATTATTTTACTTTAAAAAGTAATGCTCCCTTTTATTTTGAATATTTCCTCAGACTCAAAATATAAGATCTCTTTGACATTTTTTAGGCAATTAAAGTATCAAATTATACGACAGAATTATAACATATGTCATATATAATTTAATTATATATTAGATCATAAGCATAATAAATTAGTTATTGAGGAAAATAAGACAATTATAGACAGTGTAAACCTTTTTTGGGAACTGCTTGATCTTTGTATCTTTTTTTGGATAAAAGCCAATGTTTGATCTGTATACTTTAAAGTGAGTTTGGGTCTTAAACGGTGAGCTTTTAAAAAAACTTTGAAATTGAAGGAACAAAAATTATATTAATCAAATCTAAAAAGTGATAAGATACATGGAAATTAATAGCACAAGGACAAAAGTTGCTTCAGTAATAGTTGAGTGATTATTAGAAGTGGATATAGTTAAAACTTACAAGTTTGAGACACGAAGATATCCCAAAATTTCGCTTTAACGTGGCAAGGAATGATGACAAAGCGACTTTTATTAATCAAAAAAAGAATCTACTTGCATTTTTATTTTTCCCTTGGGTTTAGACAAATTTCTTTGATTTAGTTACATAGATACAACTTCAAAAATATAAATGTATCTTTTTCTGTACTATCAAATTTATTGTATGTATGTGATGATTAAAAGTTCATGAGAAAATTAGCTTGTCCGTAGTGGATACTGTTTACTCAAAAAGATGAGAACGATAAGGATGCACTTATATAACTATATGCACCACATACTGGGGCAAATGTATACATAGTTAAATTATACGAACACTTCATCTCAATACGGTTTCGACTTCTGATTCACTGAGAGATCGGAATTGAGGGACCAGGGAGTGTGTTGATCCTTCATTAATAGTGCAGTGTGTCTTTAATTTGCGTACATATAATTAATGATTGTATCATGTCCACTATTATTATCTTGCATTTATTGATAACAATCTACTGGTTCGAATCAAGAAGTGAAGGAAAGATTGAAAAGAAGTGTATAGAAAAGGAGAGAATAGATATGATAGAAATAATTTCCCAAGAAAATATTTCCCATTCAAAATATTAGAATATCAAGTGGTCCAACTACCCAGGAGCCGCCTCTATCCAGACAAAAAATGTCTAGCCCTTCCCAAAAAAAAAAGCTCATGAAGAATTGTTATGTTTGTGGGCTGGCGGCAGACATCAGATAGAGTATCTCACCCTACCTGTTTGGCCCTGCCTGCGAAATAAATATTATTATGGTAGTACATGTTAATATGTCATTATAATTTCAATATCTTAACACTAAATCCTATATATGGTTTTATAACCTATGAGATTAACTAACCTCAACACCTGGTTGCCAATTTATCACTTCCGAAAATCTAAAATGACCTATCATTGCCTCACAATAATAGAGTCTTTCACGTTCATTTAAATTATCAGGTACCTCTTCCACTTTTATATGCATAAATAATTGTCACTATTATGTGTTCTAAAAGACTAAATATCTTTGAATTTCAATCAAAACTAATACCACAACCTTTCCATACCTCAGTGATAATATGGAAGATTATTATATAGTCCCAAGCCTCACCAAATTTCATCTCAATTTGTTAAATTAAAATATAGTGACTATTCCTAACTTTCAAATTGCGAGCCTTTAATAAATATTATATACTCTATTCAAACAAATTGTATATATCTTTAAGATTTGTATTCTCTACTCATACCTATTTCCTGAACAATAACCTTATAAAATCTAAAAAAAATACCTTAAACAATATTCAGGCTCTCTTTTACAACTCTTTTAAATTTCTAATTCTATTTTCAATTATGAAACACACTAATCCTATATCCAACCATAGATCCAATTTTGTTACATAATAGAGAATCACCCTTTCCCCATTTATCTTCCCATATATTGATCAACTCTTTCCCTTAACGTACATATCAAATTCCAATAAAGACAACCTTATGACATAAAAATTAAAACTGTAATTCACCTCCAAACTTATGCATTTAAATCATTACATAACTTAAGCAATCTCTAATACAATATACACTAAATTCCTTGTATGTTTACCAATTTTCAAGTTTTGAATTAAAATCTCACTTTTCAACCCCAATAACCTATCATATGGATCAAGTACCAATCAGTATCACCTTAGAATATTAAATTCAAGAAACTAATCGCCCTACTTAACCAAACTTTTTAGTTAACATGACCATCACCCCACAAAATATTTACAACTCCTTGTTTTTTTTCACTAAGATATCACTGATAACATCTTAATTGCGGGGGATCTCATGCATCGTATCCACTCATCAAGGTCCAAATGTGGTCATCTGGCTACTCTTAAGATTGATTTTACCAAGGCCTTTGATCGCCTTTCATGGCAGTTCTTAATATGTGTTCTGGAGAAAATGAATTTTCCCCAGAAAATCATCAACCTCATTTTCCAATGCATCTCAACTGTTTCGTATAACTTTCAATTGAATGGCCAAATCATTTTTTCCCTGCAACCCTAGAACGACATTCGACAAGGAGACCCTCTCTCTCCTTATTTATACATTCTGGCTGCAAATGTACCTTCGTGCCTTATTGAACATGCCCACTCCGCGGGTAATTGGCCTGGTATCAAAATTTGCAGAGATGCAGCTCCTATTACACACCTCTTATATGCAGATGATTCACTCTTTTTTTGGAAGCTGATGACTCCCCAATTTGAATAGATTTTATATATATATTTGGTATTATTGGGGAGTCATTGTGAAAAAATTATAGAAATTTGTTGAGAGTTGATAAAATATCAAGTTGTTGCATGATTTGGGGAACTTGATCATAAACATCTTAGTTTTAAAATTAAAAAGGGGCAATTTTTGAGTTAAGGTGAACTATTAATAGGAACACTAAAAAAAGAAACAACAACAATGTATAATATTGCATGCAATCTCATCATATGCAGCTTAGAAAACGTGGGCCACTTTGTGGGGCCTTGGACTTGATTAAATGCTTATCATTTGGACTCATCTAATTGGGCTGCAGAATTCAAAGAAAGACCAAGAAAACAGGATTGAATGTGAGGTCCAGAGGGTGTTCGGGAGACTGCAGGGGAAAAGAAGAAAAAAAGCCTAGACCTAAAGGAGAAAGGGAGTGAGACGCGTGAAGAGGAGAGTGTGGAGGGGGCGGCCACTGTTGAAGCATAGTCATTAGCCGCCCCCAGCTGCACATAACGCGTTAAGCAGGGGAGGAGAGCTGAAGATCACTGTTCATCATCATCAACACCACTTCTCTTGGAGATTTGCAGCGAGAAGGAAGGAAAAGAGGGAGCTTGGGAGGGAAACTTGAAGTCAAGAGAAAAGAGATGCATGGAGATGTCAAGATTCTATGGTTGTTTCTTCCTCCTTTCATCCTCATTTCTCTGTAATTTCTTGTTTGAACTCTGATTCTGTGGTGTGTAATTTGGATGATTTTTAGCTTTAGTATGAGTAGCTAACTTCAGTGTTTTAGGATTATTTTGACCCATTCCATGGATTGAGATTTGTTTAAGACCTCTTTTAGTTTTTAATTAATTTCATGTGTGGTTTTTATCTTGCCCTTTACTTGTTCTAAGTGTTTGATCACCACTTACTTAGTTAAATGGAATATGACTTGAGAAAGTATATTTTGTTTTAGAACTTGGATAAAAACATGTTGGACTTGAAGTTTATGGTTTTAAATGGATGGTTTGTTGATAACATAAAGATATAGTTATTGACTCAACATTGTCACAAAAATGTTGGTTTTTGAAGTAGAGCTTGTATTAATTGTGACAAGAGATTGTGCAATTAATATAAGTAGAAATTTGATCTTGACTTGAGAAAGCTTTTTCAAATGCCTATGAACCTTAGGCAAACACATGTTTTCATTAACAAGCTAATTGAGAGAGTTTTAATTATGTCTCATGAAATGGAATGGTGATAAATAATCCTAAACTCCCCTTTTCTTGATTTTAATTGTTAGTTTAGTTTTAATTAAATTAGTTTCAATCTAGTTATTTTAGAAACTCAAAACCCAAATATTTCCACTCAACCTAATTGACAACATAATTGAAATAGTTAATCCGTTTTGCCTTAGTCTCCGTGGGAACGATAACTTTTATACTACTTATTTTGACGACCCGTACGCTTACGGTAAGACCGGAAACGGCCGATAAGTCAGAAGCATCAGAAAGACACTTTCAGAATGCAAAACTTATCTTGGACCTGCTCGTGGTCTGGGCAGATGGTTAACCATAGTAAATCCATGCTCATTTTTAGCCCCAAAACTACTCATTTTCAACGCAAGCACCTTTCCAAATTGCTCCAAATAAGTTTTTCTAAGAAATTGGGCAAGTATCTAGGCACATGGGTGGATCCTGGTCCCAAAAAAACGGAGATTTACAATCAAGTCACTGACAACATCAACCGCAGAACTGCTTCTTGGAAAGTCAAGCTTCTCTCTCAAGCCTTTAGGTTAACTCTCGTCAAGTCTGTCCTCTCGGCCTCCAATATATATTTGCTCTCCTGCATTAGACTACCACAATTCATCTGTTCAAAGATAGATAACCGCTGCATAGATTTTTTTGGGGTATTGATGAGAATGGACGGCGGATCCATTTGTCAAACCGTGATTCTCTCTTCCGCCCTCTCCAAGAAGGAGGACTCAGTCTGCGGAGAACTGAGATCATCAATTCATCCCTTCTCGCTAAACAGCTCTGGCGAATTCTAAAGGCGCCTGTGGGTTTGTGGGTTCCTTGCTGGCAACAACTCTACAAGCTAAATATGTTGATCTAAATGGTCTAGATATCTTCAAAAATCCTTACAATGCCTCTTGGATGTGGAAAGGTCTCCTTACTAGCTCCCACATCATCTTAGAGAAACTACAATGGAAAGTTGGCTCTGGCTGATATCCCTCTCAACCACCATCTTTGGTGGCCTATGCAATCACAGTCTACAACTCAGGAAGCTCTTCTCAGTTGCACATCTGACCATGCATACACCCCTTGCTATGTTCCCGCGTAAGTGGAACTTAAATTTACTGAGGGAAATCTACTTACCTGATCAAGCCACAGCCATATCCTCTATTCCCCTGGCCCTCACCGACCGAAATGATGAGCTAGTTTGGACTGGATCACCTTCAGGAACCTATTCTGCAAAGCTAGGATTCCAGAATCAGGCCCAACATCAACAGGCTCCAGTGCTCCCTAATCCTTTTTGGAAATTCTTGTGGTCGATCCGGCTTCCTCCAAAGATTCTATTCTTCTTTTGGAAGTTGCTTCACAAGGCCATCCCTTGTGGCGAAGTACTGAGAAATCACCACATGCCTGTCTCCCTCCAGTGTCCATTTGGATGTACTACGGAGGAATCCCTTGCCCATGTTTTTTTCGAATGTCCTTTTTCAAAGGCGGTTTGGTGGGGACTTGTGGATATCCGCTCAGCTTGGGATGACTTCACAGCCTTTCACGATTGGCTAACAATGGTATTGCCGAAGCTCCATTCTGATGATAGATCTGACCTGATTGAAAAAATAATTCTCCTTCTACATCATCTTTGGCAACATAGAAATACGGTAGTGCACCATGGACGAATTCAGCATCCCCACCATGTCGCCCAATCCATACAGGCTGCTTTCAGCTTCAATAAGTTGGTCATTTCACTCAGTAATCCAACAGGATCTGTTGTATCCATTCCACCCCAAGCTCTAGACCTGTCTCTTGGCCAGTGAATTTTCATAACCAATGGGTTATCTTATTAGCATCGCAGGGATCTTCCATCGCTAACAAATGCACCATGCACGTCTTCTTCGATTCGCAACATCTCCTTAGCTTCAGGTGGCTAAAGAAACCTCCTTCTACCACACCCTTCGTCCTCGGCTGCTTAAGAGCCGTCCTATTTTGGATCACTTCTTGTAGATACTTTTCAGCGCAGCAGAATTTATCCATTTTTAGTTCAACAAATTTGAAGCTGCTAAGTGTTTCTCCTCACTCCCATAATGTGGTTTACCAGGATGTCTGTTCTCTCCTGAAGTCCTTTAATTCCCTGTTCATAGGGGACACGACATCTTTCCTTTATGATGCTACTACTTACTTCAGTCAGAGGACGACATCTCCTATTGACCACTTTGTTGTAATTTAGAAAGTGTCTCTTATAGACATTCCTTTTTCATTTTACCTTTTTTTTTCTTTTCTCGTTACATAACTGTATGTACATTAATCTCACCTATCTTAATGGAATATTATACTTAATATTTCTCCTTACAATAACGCACATTCATTCTTTTATGGTTTCACCTCATAATTGTCAATCAATATGATTTCTACAAGCATATATCAATAAAAGCACCATCAAATATCCACCAATGTATTTAACTTTGTTGCAACCCTTCAAACTCTTCAAATAACTCACTCTTTCCACATTTAACATCTAACTCTCTTTTCTTGAAATCTCCATAATACATCAAATCATTAAAATATCAAATATAAACCATTGTCCTCAAAAATTCCAATCCTTCACTTAAAAAATGATCCCAATAAATATTTTTTCTAACGAAATAAATAACATTATCTATTACTTCCCCTTTATCCTTAAAGTTCTCAAATATTCTCCTTATTTAGATATTTCTCTTCTTCTTCCTCTTATCATACACGGTTTTCAATGATATCTCGACTATGATTATGTCCGGATCATAATTATATTCGAGATGTCATAGAAAATTCCTTATTTCATCTAGCTTCTCCTAAAACTGTTATCTACCTCTCAATACCTACTTCTTGTTGTGCTTTGGCTAACTTTTATTTCTATTTTCTATAACTCTAAAAATACTCCTAGGCTCTTGCAATCTCATAATCCTATAACACACACTTGTTCTTTGAATTCCACATCTCCATAACTCTAGATTCAAACTTGAATTATATTTTACTTCTTTGATTAACTTCATCTTCAAGGGTACTTCTCTTTTGATTTCATCTGTTACTATATCTCAAGATTCAATATCCAATCAAATTCACTTAACACCGTTAGTCATTTAGTTCTTCCTAAGTACACTTCTACCTTCTCTCTTATCGATCTCTTACTATCAGGCTGGTTCCTAAATTTTACTAAAGGTGTTCTAAAGGTATCTATAAATATCTAACTACAAAACAAAATATTCTAACTAAACTATGTCAGAAACTTTGTTATGATACCAAAGTGTAACACCTAATATTTTTACTACTATACTAACGAGTGAAAATTCAATCACAAAAAATTATGTTAATCCAATATAGAACATGAGAATATATATGGAAATTAAAAATACATGGACTAAGTTGCTTGAAGTAATTGTTGAATGATTAATTAGAAGTTAATGAAATTAAAAGTTAAAAGTTTGAGGAACCAAAATTTCCTAAAATATTGCTTTTAAGGTGGTGAATAATCATGATGGGTTTACATTCCATGCTCACCACATACAAAGATGAGTAATGGATTTCTTATCTTAATCTATAATATTCAGAATTATTTCGATGACCCATATTCATTTCTATTTATTTTGATATTTTTAATTAATTTTTATTTTAATGGATATATAACAAAAAATAAATTCAATTTTATAACTGTCATTTGTTTAAAAACAAATTTTATTTTTGCAAAAAAAAAAAATTGTCATCTAAAAATTTAGAATAGGAACCTTTAATTTCAAATTTTAGTTGTACATATTTCATTTCGGCAATGTAAAGTGCTTTCTCTCATCTCTTTGATGAGTGATGAAGACGTGGCAATGACAATGAAACATTTGTCAACCATAATGATAAGCATCTACATGCATACATATATAGTGTGGTTTAGCACTACTTTCCGTCAGTAATTTGACAAGTGTCAGAAAGACACAGTAACATTACAATATACTTTTAAGGGAAATTTGCATTCTAGTCCCTGGGAAGGGAAATTATTACTTGAAGGTCCCTACACATTCCAAAATAATTATCAAGTCCCTTGGGTCTTTCCTGCAATTATTTGCTTATGTGCAATGACCATTTTGCCCTTATGAAAGCATAAAAACCCAAAACATGCACAAGATAAAAGTCAGGGACTTGCTACCGCGGGTGTGCCTACTTGCTACCGCAGGCTTGGGGACTTGCTACTGAGACGTTAAGTGACCAACATTCCCTCCTGTTAGAGAATCTCTTTGATATTGTTTGAAGAATCTGTTTGATATGCATAATCTCTTTTATATGCATTTATGTTTGATTGATTGTATTTTCCATTTTTATATTCTCTCCTCTCCTATATAATGTCTCACCACCATTGTACAACCTATCAATAAGAGAAATCATTTCTTCTTCCAAATCTCTTCTCTCCTTTTAACATGGTATCAGAGCCTTGTTCGAATCTGAGGAGAATGGTTCGTTCCCGCTGAGATCGCAGAGAGAGAGAGAGAGAGAGAAAAAATATTCGGCCGGTGTAGATCTGGAGCAATCCATGGCGCGTCGCACGACACCGCCACCACCGCTGAGTTCGCGAGGCCGAGTTCGGCCAAAACCTCTGTCCTGCCGTCATTCTGAGCGGCGCGTGGCCTTCACGCGCCGCCACAGCAGCGGCGCGTGGCTCCCACGCGCCACCACACCTCCGGCGCGTGAAATTCACGCGCCGCCGTACACGGCCGCCGGAGCTCCGAAAATTCCAGAAACGTGTTTTCGGCCTGTTTTTCCACCACTGTCAGCCGCATTAGCTCCTTCAAAATTTGACAAATCAGATTCTCATCCTATAGCTCTAATGGGTAGCTCCTCAAAAGGTTCAGTGAAGCCTGAAGAAGCACCAGAACTTATGTCAGAGCCTCAGGTGATGATTATCGATTACAAATCAAATGTAAACCTTGTTCAGTCAGGTAATTCCATAATAGCCCTTAATACTACTATGACTGCTGATGATACATGGATCGTTGACTCAGGAGCTACAGATCATATGAGTGGAAACAGAGGTTTATTCAAAACTCTTAGATTATGTCCGGAAAATCTTAGAGTTAAAGTTGCAAATGGAGTTGTTACAAAAGTTGCAGGAATTGGTTCTGTTTTGTTGACAGAACACTTAGAAGTTCACAATGTTCTCTTTGTTCCTGCGCTTACTTGTAATCTGATATCTGTGAGTAAATTAATTAAAGGCAAGAGATGTAGAGTGATCTTTGATGAAAGTGGGTGTACTTTTCAGGATTTAAACTCGAGGAGGACGATTGGCAATTCTAAGGAATGGGATGGACTCTATTATCTTGAAGGCTCTAACCGAAGGAAACAAGAAGCAAATAAGGCACTTGTTAGCTCGCATTCCAATAATGAAGATATTCTGTTGTGGCACCAAAGGTTAGGCCATCCAAGTTTTGATTATATGAAGCATTTGTTTCCAAGTCTATTCAATAAAAATTCAGTACCATTTTCTTGTGAAACTTGCCAACTCGCAAAGCAAAAACGATCCACCTATCCTCAACTATCCTATAAGCCGACAACACCCTTCACAATAATCCATAGTGACATTTGGGGGCCTGCTAAAACCAAAACCCAAGCCAATGCCAGATGGTTCGTAACCTTTATTGATGATCACACTAGAACTACATGGGTTTACCTAATGAAAGAAAAATCTGAAGTGAACCAAATATTCCAAAGTTTCTACTCTTATGTAAAAAACCAATTCCACACCTCTATCCAAATTTTAAGGAGTGATAATGCTAAGGAATACTTAAGTAGTTCTATGAAAGAGTTTCTAACCAAGCAAGGTATTCACCACCAAACCTCTTGTGTGTACACCCCTCAGCAGAATGGAGTGGCTGAAAGGAAGAATAGACACCTCCTAGAAGTAACTAGAGCCATTATGATAGAAAGAAATGTCCCTAAAATATTCTGGGGAGATGCCATCCTTACCGCTGCCTACCTTATCAATCGTATGCCATCCAAAGTTCTCAACTTCTCCACTCCTATACAGAAACTCCTTGAAACCTACCCCAACTCTCCACTCATTCATACCTTACCTCCAAAAACTTTTGGGTGTGTCGTGTTTGTTCACAAACAGGCTGAGGGCAAACTTGATCCTAGAGCAGAAAAATGTATATTTGTTGGGTATTCTCCAAGTCAAAAAGGTTATAAATGCTACAGTCCAATCACCCGAAAAATCATTGTCTCAAAGGATGTAGTGTTTTACGAGAGTGAGGCATACTATCCCAAATTACCCATTCAGGGGGAGAGTGATGGTACAGAATGGCTAATTGTGAATCCCACACCTAAGTCAAGCCTTGAACAAGAGATCTTAGTTTACCCTGAAATGTCATCCAACCCAGTAGACTCTGAAAGAGCCATAACCATCCCAGAAATAGAAATCACCCAGGACAACCTTAGTGAACACAATTCTCAACCCAGAGTGGAAAACAATGCTGAAATCAATACTGAGATGGTCTCTGAAGATCAACATGATGAGGAATTACAATCAGGCAATGAAGCAACTGATAGTAGAGTTCCTTCCGCTCCGAGGAATGACCATGAATCTGACTCGAGAATAGATCCTGAAGAGATGGGCTGGCCTATTGCTCTGCGAAAGGGGGTAAGATCTTGTACTCAACATCCTATTCAGAAATTTGTTTCTTATGGTAATCTGTCTGCAAAGATGCAGAGCTTTGTAATTAACACTGCTTGCTCTGCGAAAGGGGGTAAGATCTTGTACTCAACATCCTATTCAGAAATTTGTTTCTTATGGTAATCTGTCTGCAAAGATGCAGAGCTTTGTAATTAACACTGCTCAGGTGAAAATCCCACACACTTTCCAGCAAGCTATGACTGATCCTAATTGGAAATTAGCTACAGAAGAGGAGTTGAGGGCTCTCAAAGAGAATAAAACATGGGAGATTACAAATCTTCCGAGAGGGAAGAAGGCAGTTGGATGCAGGTGGATATTTACTCCAAAATTTAATCCTGATGGGAGCATCGACAAGTATAAGGCCAGATTAGTTGCAAAGGGGTACACTCAGACATATGGCATTGATTACGAGGAGACGTTTGCTCCAGTTGCCAAGTTTAGTACCATCAACATACTTCTTTCTATTGCAGCCAACCTGGATTGGTCATTACATCAATTAGACATTAAAAATGCCTTTTTAAATGGTGACTTAGAGGAAGAAGTGTACATGGAAGTTCCAGAGGGTGTCAAAGCTCCTAATAACACTGTGTGCAGGTTGAAGAAGTCTTTGTATGGATTGAAACAGTCTCCAAGAGCCTGGTTTGACAGATTCTCTAGAGTGCTGAAGAAGATGACCTTTGTTCAGGGGCAAGCAGATCACACCTTGTTCACTAAACATAATGGTGAAAAAGTGACAATTTTAATTGTTTATGTTGATGACATTGTTATTACAGGAAACGATGAAAGCTCCATAGTTCAGCTGAAACAAGCTCTAGCAAGTGAATTTCAAGTGAAGGATCTTGGTCAGATGAGATACTTCCTTGGCATGGAGATAACCAGAAGCAGGAAAGGCATTAATGTGTCCCAGCGCAAGTACACACTAGACTTGCTACATGAGACCGGGATGCTAGGCGCAAAACCGGAGGAGACACCTATGGATGACCAATGCAAACTAGAAATAAAGGAAAAGGGAGTTCCTGCCAACACTGAGAGATATCGGAGACTTGTTGGGAAATTGATATACTTGACTCATACACGTCCGGATATCAGTTTTGCTGTGGGAATGGTAAGTCAATTCATGCACCAACCACAAAAGGAGCATATGGATGCGGTTGTGAGAATACTTGGGTACTTGAAGGGAAATTCAGGTAGAGGAATATTCTTTAAGAAAGGAACAGCTAGGAACTTGGAGATTTATACTGATGCAAGTCTTGCAAGAGACCTAGAAACTGGAAGATCTATCACAGGTTATTGCTCATATCTCTGGGGAAACTTAGTTACTTGGAGAAGCAAGAAGCAGACCATTGTATCACGAAGTAGTTGTGAAGCTGAGTTAAGAGCTGCATGTCTTGGTGTATGCGAAGGAATCTGGATCATCAGATTACTACATGAATTGAGAATTCCTTTTGATGGCCCACTGCAAATATGGTGTGATAACAAGTCCAGCATTGAAATGACCAGGAATCCTGTTTATCATGATCGAACTAAACATGTCGAAATTGATAGACATTACATTAAGGAGAAAGTAGAGGCGGGGATCATGACATTGATGTATGTCCGTTCTTCTGAGCAGATTGGTGATATGATGACTAAACCACTTGACCGACCTACATTTGAGAGATTCCGAAGCAAGCTGGGAATGCTTGACATATACTCTCCAGCTTGAGGGGGAGTGTTAGAGAATCTCTTTGATATTGTTTGAAGAATCTGTTTGATATGCATAATCTCTTTGATATGCATTTATGTTTGATTGATTGTATTTTCCATTTTTATATTCTCTCCTCTCCTATATAATGTCTCACCACCATTGTACAACCTATCAATAAGAGAAATCATTTCTTCTTCCAAATCTCTTCTCTCCTTTTAACACCTCCCAAGTGTCATTCATATCTGAGGGCCCTTTAATAAAGCTAGTGACCACTTTTTGTTATTCCCCCGATATGTGCCACACCATGTTTTTCAAAAATCATTTTATTCACATGGGATGAGAGGGACTAGTCAGGGATGTAAGTGAAATTCTACATGAATGATTAATTTATGTCAAGTGTGAGTATTTGCATTTCATCATTTTTAAAGGGAGATTGGTACTACACATCCGCTGACATGTTACTGCAGACAGGTCTGGACCCAGTTACTGCAGGTTTGCTGATCTGTAAACACAGTAACAAGTCCCCATGCCTGCGGTAGCAAGTAGGCACACCCGCGGTAGCAAGTCCTTGACTAGTCCCTCCCATCCCATGTGAATAAAATGGTTTTTGAAAAACATGGTGTGACACATATCGGGGGAATAACAAAAAGTGGTCACTGACTTTATTAAAGGGCCCTCAGATATGAATGACACTTGGGAGGGAATGTTGGTCACTTAACGTCTCAGTAGCAAGTCCCCAAGCCTGCGGTAGCAAGTAGGCACACCCGCGGTAGCAAATCCCTGAATTTTATCTTGTGCATGTTTTGGGTTTTCATGCTTTCATAAGGGCAAAATGGTCATTGCACATAAGCAAATAATTGCAGGAAAGGCCCAAGGGACTTGATAATTATTTTGGAATGTGTAGGGACCTTCAAGTAATGATTTCCCTTTCCAGGGACTAGAATGCAAATTTCCCTACTTTTAAAAGCTATGAAAAGGAGTTTTAGCTTTAGAGCAGCGAGGATTTAGTCCACTTAGAACACGAGTGGGATACCTTAAGGAAAAAAAGGAGTCTTTAAATTCTAGATGCAATTTAAAACTTATTTTTTTAGTTTTTTGCTTTTATTCTCTGGCTGGCCATTTTCTACATCAAAAGTTCCCCAATCCCCAATCCCTACCACTAGTCGTTGTCTCGTGCTCCTCACAATGGACCAACTAATGCATGAAGAAATGTCTACTATTTTTTCCAATTAAAGTGTTTTACCTTTATTTTTCGTTGTAACTTAACAAATGAACACTCGGTGCCTACATATTTTTGTCATATCTGCATGTGTCTTAAATGTTAATCGGCCCCTACATATTTTTGTCCATAAAATAATTAGAGCACGTGTATATAGTGTAGATTGTAACAAGTAGATTTTTCCTACCATATTATAATAATTTAATCAATTTATAACCACTTTATAATGTTAGAATCACAAAATTACGAATAAATTAAAACTTTTTCGTTTTAAAATTATTTAAAATACTCTTTTGCAAAGAGGGCTTCTATAGTAAATTGTAATAATTATAATTTATATATAAAATCTCAAATGATTTATAAATTCACTAAATAGACAAATTAGTAAGTATTACTTAATTTTTATTTACCTATACTTAAACATCTTAAAGGTACTACATGCATATCATACTTCTATACATAAATATAACTATTATAATTTATGACTAAATATATATTGGCTATCTATGGTGATAACGTTTTATCTATATTCATTACAAGTTCTTCGCTTGTATAGAATAAAAATAATTTACATAAAATTCTACCTCACTAATGTTCTTTCAGTCTAGAAAGCATTCCCGCTACCTTCCTTTATAGTCTTACCAATTACTTATCTAATTTCTAATCCCCTGTAAAAATAGTTTGAAAAACATTGAGATTCAAAGAATCTCAAAAGCAGTTCTTATATCTTTTATTCATGATAACATCAATCCCTCTAGCTATATGCTAGGGATCTTCCTCATCCTTCTTTATCTGCAAGATTTATTAATAATTTGATTTTGATATAGGGGTGCGACCCACCCGATGCCTTACAGTACTCCACCTCCCTCCCTCAATATTATTGTATAAACATATATTTCTCGTAGGATTAACAATATGATGCTTTGAAATAAATAGTATAATATTGATGCATATCTATAACATTTATCATACTACAATTGAAGTAAACTACTATCTTTACTTCACTTTACTAATACTCCATATTTTTTCCTTTCTACTTCCTTCACTAGCTCTGCTAGATCATCCTATTATTACATCACGTAATTTTATCCAAAAAAAAAATCATTATATCATGTAATAATTGCTGTAAATAATCATTTTTATATATAAAATATTGAGCAACGCCTCTCACTACCACAAATTACCCCTTTTACATGCGCTTATTTTGGGCCTCTACATGCGCTTTATAAACGCATGTAAAGGGGGCGCTGGTAAAGGCTTTAAAAGACAGTGGTCCTTTTACATGCGCTTTTTAAACGCGCATATATAAGGGTTGTAGGTAATTTATTCTAAATTGCCTACAATATTATACATGCGCTTAAAGCGCATGAAAAGATGCCACTGTACATGCGCTCTAGGATATACTTGTACATGCGCTTAAAGCGCATGTATAGAATGTTTTTCATAAAAAAATTGTTATAAATTTACATTTAATTTCTTCCCGATATAACCACCAATATCAAAAGAATTATATATCAAAAATGAATTATATATCAATATCAAAACAATAAAAATGTGTGATTCATTTTTTATATATACACACTACCACAGATTACCCCCTTTACATGCGCTTATTTTGGGCCTCTACATGCGCTTACAAAACGCATGTAAAGGGGGACGCTGGTAAATGCTCTACATGCGCTTTTAAAAAGCGCATGTACAGTGGTCCCTTTACATGCTCTTTGTGATAGCGCATGTATAATGGTTGTAGGTAATTTATTCTAAATTCCTACAACATTATACATGCGCTTAAAGGGCATGTAAAGGGACCACTGTACATGCGCTTTAAGCGCATGTATAGGATATACTTGTACATGCGCTTAAGGTGCATGTATAAGTAATTTTTTTTAATATGATATTTATTACATTTGCCACCTATTCAGCAATAGTCGCCAGAAACATTTACTGAATGTATATTAAATCTGCCTGAGAATTACGTGAAATCTTGCTAACAAAATTAATTATATGTATATTGTATTAAAATATAATAGTACTTGTTTCCAGTCATATATATAAACATCACCAAAATAAATATATATGCACTGCCACTGCATCAAAAGAAGATCTACCTCATATATGAACAAAAGAAATTTGTATAGTTTTGGCACATCATAATGAAGCTTTTGAACAAAAGAAAGCAAATTAACATTTCAAAACCAGAGAAACTTTACATTGTTGAGTCAGTCAAACAGAAGTATTTGGGTTTCAGTGAAGCAATCAGATTTCGATAGCATCCATAGTTAAAACAGTTGGATTGCGGGCTAGCATATGTAAAATTACTGATTTACTCCCACTCAGCCAGATGATACAAAGAAAGATTGAACTAGCATTTTTTTATTTTTGTGGGCTTATTATTAGCAAATTAAAGTTGGTTCAGGATTTACTAGTTATAACTAATAACCTACAAGCACAAAAGAGCTCAACATAATTTCAGAAACTGAAATAAAGGGCTTTCATGTTTAATTACAAAAAGATTAATAAAGAGAGAACCAGTTTACTTCATATGTTTAATTACAAAAAAGAAAAAAGAAAAAGTTTACTTCACATAAGGTTTCTAAGAAACGCAAAAACAACAAATAAAACGCTTCACTAACCTCGCATAAAACTTCAGCACTTGCAACATTGAAATCCCTCATGGCTACTCGTTTAACATGCTAGAATAAGATACAAAAAGAGAAAAAATGAGCAGAATGGAAGTATACAAAGCAAAGAAAAGGTTGAAAGGGTAATGTCACTTCCATGAAGATATCTTAATTCAAAATAATCATGTAAATAATATTTGAGCTCATCAAGAAATGGTATGATGTGTAGAATATGACACTAACACAAACATTTAAGCATGATATGGTATGTAAAGAAATCAATTTACTTGGACATCCATGCAAGTAGCATGACTTCAAGATAATCTGAATTTGAAGTGTCTAGTGCAAAATTGAAGTTACAACATTTATAGTACCAATTAGCAAAGCATACACATAGGAACAGCCTGAATAGGCTTGTGAAAGCTTCATTCTCATTTGGATAACTAGAATACAAGACAAAGATAACTTACATCTCTTGTTGAAGTCTTATGCAGGGAATAAACAGCTTGAGAAGCAACCTAATAAGTACAGGTATATCAGAAATTCCATTAATCATATGTTAATAGTTCTAAAACCACCATGCTTGCTTACCTTCAAAGCAGCATGGAGAAAATCCATGTTTACACCCTTCTTCCTAGTTCCAAATGGAGGATTCATCACAACTGTATCAACAATTTGACCAACAGAAAAATAAAAGAAACCTGTTATAGAAGAAAACTTCATGAATAGACACAAACTCGTATAAATAACCAAAGACAGCGAAGGGAACTAAAGTAGATGACAAAGATAATAACGAAATCTACCTCTCTATTCCAAGTCCATGACATTAGACTGAATAAATTCCAAAGACAACTGCAATTTTGATGGAATAACAAAAGAAAGATGCATCAACTACCAGTAGGCCATTTTCAACACAATAATTCATCAATTCATTATTCAAGTTAGATAGAAATTATAACTTTTTATCTCCTATGTTATTATAGTGAAAGAAATTAAATTGAACCTTCGCAATTCAAAAGACTATTACCAGAAAAGATGTAATCATTTGCTAAAACAAACAGTGGGAAAAAAATAGCTCCAGCTCCTCAGCATTTAATGATGCTATTTCAATAGATTCTGGATCAATGTCGATGCCAACATGTCTGACCAATGCTAAGACAAATTAACATAATATAAGATACACATTCATGCATAAATAAATAAAAATGTGCACACACAAATATACATAGAATCACACTCAATTCAGACAAAACATTGGCTGTGTCATAATCTTGGAATTTAAGTTTTGATATATAATGAAGAATTCCTCAACATGCACGCACACCACACAACCAATACCCATGTCAAATCAAGCCAACAGTGGTATAGTCGAACTCAAACAATCTTTGCTGTTGATTAGTTAAAAATTTTGAGGCCAAAAATCACAATAAACCCATCAGCCCCTAAGCCCAAAAATTAGGGTTTTCCTTAAATTCAACCAATCCTTTCTCAACCATTCAAATCCTCTCTTGCACGTCAAGAATTTAACATTAACTTCACAAATTTGTTTATGGAAACCCATATCCAGAAGCCAAAAATCGGACTCCCTCTCAAGCTTGCCCAAATCGAAGGCTAAAAGGGTATAGGAAGAGGGAATATGAAGTTACCTATATGTGAATCCAAGCTTAAATGCTTCCATGAGGCTCGCCGTCGCCGAAAACCGCTGGCTCACCGGAGAAGCAGGGAGAACGAAGGACAGTGGAGCCAGAAAATGGATGCAGTGAGAAAGAGAAAACGAAAAAGGCAAAAGAAGAAAAAGGTAAATATAAGTAAATTTCGCAAGGAAACATTATTTTAAATTAGTAGAGAATAAGAAAGTAAATATAAGCAAATAGGAAGAGCAGAAAGGTAATTTCGCAAGGAAACATTATTTTAAACTCTTCCACTCCTCCCTTCATCCTGGGCAGACATTGTTTTCTTTCTAGAAACTTCAATTCCCTTTTGTCCTTCTTCTCCATGATTCCAGGCGAGTCCAGGCCGGCCACACACGGCAGAATCGGCCGCTGAAGGCAGACCACTCAAGCATGTCTCTTCTTTTCTTCACACTCACTTTCCTATCTTCATTTTCGACCTAGTTTTTCTCTCAGTTTTCTGCGATTACAGATAGCTCTAGCGGTGTATATGACGTTTTCCGGCAAGTATCCGGCGGTTTTTGGAGTGTGTAAGTTCTATTTTCCCCTTTTCTCTCTTGTTCCTTGTTTTGAATTTCCAAGTGAAATTGTTAGGATTTATTTGGGTTCAAAATTTCTGAGTTGTTTGAGGGATTATAAGGTATCATAAGTATCATTAGGCCCTTTTTGAGAATTCCAAATGGTGTGGGTTCCTTGGATTTGAACCCGTGTGATATTTTTATTGATCAAAAGCTTGTATAAGATAGGGTTTTTGTGTAAACTAGATTCTGTGCTTTTTGGTATGAAATTGGTGGTTTGAGAACCAAATTTAAGTAATTTCTAAGTAGTCTATGGGTTAGGGTTGGCTTTGTTTTGGTTGGAATGAAGTTTTGAGAAATGTTGGGGTTGAAAAGTTATGGTTTGGGGACAATTTCGAAAATTCAGCATGATTTCTTGAAATGGATAGTTCCAACTTGTTTAATTAAGTTATATGATGATGATAATTTTTTTAAATTAATTATACATAATCATATGTGAGATCTTGCTTGTTTAAGGTTGGTTCATGACCAAGTGCAATAACTAAATCCTTTTAATATGAACTTTTTAACTTGAAATATGGTTTCTATAGGTTTATTGGAGTTCCACAAAAGTGTTGTTCGAATTCATTTGCTAGTATGAGCTGTTCCGTTCGTTTTTGAGTATGCTATTCACTTCTGTTATTTTTGTTTGGGCATATGAGATGATGAGTTGGTAATTATGCTATGGTATTTTATTTGGATGTCCTTCCTCCTGTGTTCAGCGCCCAAGTAGTGGAAGAATGTAAGTGAGAGTTGATTTCTTACCTCTTATAGATGGTAGGAATTATCTTACGAAAACCAATAATTAATTTATGGAACCTGAAACAGCTTCTTCTTGGATCTTTGCTGCTGATTTTATTTCTATAATTTCCCATTGAGCATGTTTGTTGGTTGAGGTTGGGCAGTAACAAACTAATTTTCTTCTGTGGTAGGTCAAATAGCTTCTCATACCATATTATTGTTGATAAGAAAAAGGATAAGAGAGTTGCAATATAAATCATGTAGGTTAGCAGGAGAAAGATTGAAGTATAAGGAATGATTTTATCTAACTTTGATACAGTATGGCTGAATATGTATTGGATTGAAGCTGGTAATTTTGGCATAGGATTTGTAAGGTAGAGAGTTAATGATTTCATTTGGTTTTGAATGCACTCTAGGTGTTTGTGAAAAAGTCTAAGAGAAGCTGGATTGTTGTGGAAACTTTGTTGATTGTAGGTAGCCTTGGTTTATATTTCAACAAGATTAAAAGGTAGAGTATTGTCTCAACTTGATGAAAATGGTCCACTTTACTTGTGTATATGGACATATATGCTCACATAATGATGTCAATATTATGATACATTTTCTTTTCTAAATTGAAGGTTGGGCGGTGGGAGGGATTAATAATGTCATTTGATTTTGGAATGATCTCAATGTGTTTGATAAAATGTCTAAAGGATTTGTTTGAAAGGTTATGAGTTTTGCTGATTGAGGCTCATAAATCAATCAAATTAGATTAGAAGGATTTGAATGGGACTTGGGATTGAAGGGTTCTTGGACAGTGTTCATTTCGTTTTGGCTGTGGATGAGATTTTGGTACTGCCATGTTATTTTTCTGTTCATATGGGTTTAAAAGAAAAAAAATTCAGCTTTGAAGATAATAAAATAAAGTGTTGATATATGTTAGATGATGAATAATTGAATAGAGCTAGAAAAGTTGCATGAGTATGAAAGGAAAGTAAATAATTTGTTTAATTTGATTTGTGAATGAATGGAAGTGCTTGTTTTACTTGAACATTTATCTATGTTGTTTATGATTAATGAAGTTGGATGAAGTACTTTGAGTTTTGTATCCCTTGGTTTTCTTTTCTGCAATAACCAAATAATCTATTGGAATCTGAAAGCATAAAAATTGATCATTAGCTTAATTTCTCTTGGCATGGGTGGTGGGATATGGGTTGCCAATCAAATTGTTTTCTTTATTGTATGACTAAAGAATTCATTTTTTTGTTTTATTATTCTTGATTATATTTGTTAAAAGTATAGTTTATACTTGTGCATTAAAATGATTTAAAAGTTTAAAGATAGTGCTGTGAAATTTGATAAAGGGGATTTTATTATAAAATATTTGACAAGAAGATATTGTTTTCCAAGAATATTTGTTATTGTTTGGTATATTAGCATCAAGCATGCTTCAAAACATTTTGAAGTCATATGGACGATGAGATTTGATATCTGATTTCAAATTTATTTAGTTTCAAATTTATTTAGTTATTACTATGTAAACGTTTTTTTGAGGAACTAGACACAAAGCGCTTGTTTCGTGACTTCGTGTCACGCTTGCTTCGTGGTTTTACCACGCTTGAAATGTTTTCGTAGACTCGAGGTACACTTGAACTGTTTTCGTAGTCTCGAGGTACGCTTGAACTGTTTTCGTATACTCGAGCTACGCTTGAAATGTTTTCATAGTCTCAAGCTACGCTTGAACTGTTTTCGTAGTCTTGAGCTACGCTCGACTTGTTTTCGTAACCTCGAGCTACGCTTGTTTCGTGGCTTGCCACGCTTGTTTTCGTGACTTCGTGTCACACTTGGTTATTTACCCTCGTATGACTGTGTGTCCACGCTTGATTCGTAGTCTCGAGCTACGCTGGTTTTTCATGGCCTACGGGTTGCGTTTGACTTGTAGATTTCGAGATGCGCTTGTTTCGTGGCCTCTGTGCTGCGCTTGCTATTCACTGCGTGTCAGTTCCTCTATAGAAAACAAGTTTTTCACAAATATGAGCTTTCATATTTACTTTGTAAACCTTGAATGGAATTACTTTTATGTTATGTTGATTTTGCGCTTTTGGGTTTTACTCTCAAATACAAGTATGGTTTATAAACTACTGAGGTTTCTATATTCCAAATCTTTATATATCTATCTATTTTTGGGAATTTAAATACGAAGTCAGTGTAAAGAGATTGCAAATATTTATATAGTATTTTGTCTTTCAGATTGAAGAATGTGGAACAACACTTCGTGCTTTAAGACGAAGGAAGGTATAATTAGCTTTATAAAGAAAACCGATTCTTATTATTATTGTAAATAATAATACTTATTTATAGATTCAATTTGTGTATTTATCTTTGTATGCATTAATACGAAAATGATAAATGTTTAGAAGTATTGGTTCATGGAAATGGCTTACGAAGTTTAAATACCTTAAACTTCGTGCCAGTCACATTTAAAATTTCGGGCGTGACATTTACACAGGTTGAGAATGATTTCTACCTTTAGCATACAGAGAAACACTTAATTCAAATTCTCATCGGCAATGGTTGTCATACTGCACAATAAAGTAATTCAAATTCAAATTAATTATATAATTAGTGATTGATAGAATTTATTAATGTCTGATGTGGTAATAATGATTAAATATTCATTAAATTTGATGCTATAAATATACACACCTCTCCCATGTATCTTCAATATCTCCTGTTGTTCTCCAGCTATTCCCTACAGTTTTGGCCCATAGTTCTGTGTCTTATTGTCCCCTATAAGCACATAAACCAGTTCATTATGAGTAATATATGTTAGTTACAGATGAATATATTACCTCCTATCCTTGATATAAGAGCTTGATGGAGATCTGCTAGAAGTACTAAATAAAATATAAGACCTCAATCTAATTTGTTTCATATATTAATTGATCAATATTATTTTCCTAAATGATTAATATTGATTGCATATCTTAAGAGGTCGCAACAAGGAGCAGTTTCATGTGAATGGTTGAGATTTATTTTCACAAAAATAACATACGGTCTAATTAACTATAATTAACAGGTGTTATATATTAAAAATTGGTGATGAGAAGGAGTTAACCAAGATTTAGAGGCTACACACACCTCTCTCTTGGGCTTATCTCAAGATTTTCACAATTGTCATACTTCAAGAATTCAACACCCTGAAAAACATTAGAATATTATAAATAATCACATTTGATACAAGAGTTTACACCAAGAGTCAAATAAGTTTGAAGCAAAATGTGTAATATAAAAGGGGTAGTGTTGTATTTATACCCAAGAAGCAAATGTCTTTGCATCTTGCTCTTCATGTCCTAATGATCCAGGCATCTGCTTACTGCATGTTTGATTTCTGCAAGAAATTATTCAAGAAACCAATAACTATGCGTTATGTCATTTTATATTGATGATAAACTTTAATTTTGTGAAAAATGAATCAAAGCTACTCTTGGGTCAAGATGTGTATACCCCGCATCAGAATAAATTCCCAACTTCAACCCTTTGCTGTGAACATAATCAGCTAAACCCTTTATTCCTGATGGAAATTTGGAAGCTTTAGGAACCATATTTCCCTGCCACAATTTCAAATGATTTTTCGCTTTAGATTATAAATGAATTAACAAATACATGCAAACGGACAACAAAGACAAAGGCAACGGAAACTGAAGGTTGCTACTTAGCAAGACTCAAACAATCAAACATGGAAACAAGAATTTACTCCTCTTTGCTTTGTTATTCTTTTGCTCTGAGTTAAACAATGCAAAATATGTTAACAACCACTTAACCAAATCAGAATCTTCAATCAAGAATAATGTACCCAATCGGCCAACAACAGAGAAGAAATTTCAAACTTCATAAAACGACCAATCTTAAAAAGAAAATTAATATTCATAGTTATCTTTTAACTTTATGACAATCCCATAACGATTAATTAGATATTTTCACTCACATTCACCTTAAAAACCGTCGGGCCTATAGCATCCAAAATTTAGGGTTTTGAGCAAACTCAACCAAAACTCAAATGAATGCTTGAATCTCTCTTAAAAATCAAGAATTGAAGATTGAACACCATTTTAAATTAATATTGACTCCAAAACCCCAGAACCCTAATTCGAATTCCTCTCTCAAGCTCATCCAAAAATCAAAGAAAGGCGGAGAAGAAGCTCACCTTAGACTTCAACGTCGCCGGTGGTAGCTAGCCGAGCAGGAAATCGAAGAGCAGTGAGATTGGTGATGATGACGGAAGGAAGGAGAGAGTGAGATTGGTGGTCAGTAATGAGAACGATGTTGATAATGATGACGGGAAGGAAGGATGATGGTCATCAATTCACCGATGTTGATGATAAGAATGATGAGAATGAAGATTTGGTTTGAGGGAAGGGAAGGGGAGGGAAAATGAGTCCTCCCCTTGCATGGTTTGAAAAATTGGAGGGGAGGGATAGTAAAATATTCCATCCCCTTCCCTTCCTTTCCCTTATTTTGGCTCCCTCTAAATTGGGGGTTTTGAAGGGAGGCCAAAGTTTAAGACCAATCTATCCTCATTATATTTTTGTATTTCCATCAAATGCCCTCACTTCAAACAAATTAAAGTGTCCGACCAAAATAATCACTCACTCCTTCTCTCCCCCCTGTTTGCTCATTCATACTGTAAACTTGCTTGCTTTTTACAATACATAAGCCTTCCCCGTCCGCGTAGTCACTGGATGTCAACCTTCCCCCCTCATATCACCTCCTACCACAATTTCCCTCATCAGACTTCAATCATACAGGGAATACATACATATAAATATATACACGCACAAAAGCATGTGTAATTTCTGTTAGATCATTCATTTAAATGAGCTTCAAATAGTGATTGTGTTTTTAAAAGAGAATTGGACTTTCAAAAGTGTTACATTTTGTGGGTGGGTATGCAAGATCACTGGCCTTTAATCCAAGCAAGATGGAAGTATTGAATGACATTTTGTAATTCAATTATATTAAAAAAATGGGTAAAGGAGCAAATCTGACCCCAAGTAACCAACCACCAAGGAGCGCTGAGCACCCTAAACTAACCACAGGCCCGGATCTGTACCCCAAGTAACCAAGATGTTAAAAAAACACCCCGGTTGGACGGTCAACTATGTTTGACCGTTACCTTGCTTATTTGGATGCCACGCGAGCTCCTGCTGTGCCACCTCTGCATGCCACGTGGCATGTTAGTTTAGGGTCCTCAGCGCTCCTTGGTGGTTACTTGGGGGCCAGATTTGCTCCTTTACCCTAAAAAAATATATTATATGATTACACATACTAGTATTAATTTGTAAACACATTTTAACCCATTAAATGTTCGAGTACAAAACCAAATGAAATGAGTTTAAAAAAGTAACGTGATTAAGTGATTAATTACACAATTCAACTAAGATGTAAATTTATTAAATTAAATTAAGAGCATCAAAAGATTTAAAAGATGTAACTTAACATATGAGGATAAAATGACAAATTAGTTACATTAGAGATTGAAGGATTACTTGAATACAAAACAAATAACATAATAAATAAGCAACTTTATAATAGAACGTGTTATATAAAACTTTTAAATAAGCAATCAATTTTATAAGATTGAAGGACCAATACACATCAGTATTGACATTTCGTCCAATAGGTTAACCATTGTTATTGTGTTTTCAAAAATATTAATGTGAAGTATTTTTAGAATAATATTATATCAATTTTTATGTGACTTTTAATAAGCATCTTAATTTAAATCAAAAAGTAAGCTAATTTATATAACAGACAATTATGAATTAATATATAACTATAAGGATAAAATGGTAAATTAATCATTATTACCCTCCCCTCCCCTCATTAACCAAACAAATTATCATTAAACCCCCCTCCCTTCCATTCCCTTCCCTCCTTTTTATCAGACCAAACAAAGTACTATTAAACCCTCCCTCTCCATTCCATTCCCTTCCTTCCCTCCCCTTCCCTTCCCTCCCCTCAAACCAAACAGGCCCTATGAGGGCTGAGGAAGAGAGAAGATCCATGATGAGGAAGAGGGGAGAGAAAGTTTTTATTTAATATTAGAGTGTGATGGGAGTGATTTGAGGAGAAGATAGAGATGAAAAATGAATGGGTGAGATTGAAATAGATTTTGTCTTAAGCATGAGAAGTGAAAATTTTGGAGGCAAGTCAAATTGAAATGAAATATAAAGAGGGAAATTGAGAAGAGAATAAGGTGCGAGAAAAAGGAATTTTTTTTTTTGAATTTAAAGTAATGGGCTAATTAAAGGCTTAAAATATGAGCATTCCTAGATTTCATTGCTCTAGTGTAAAAAGTTTAATAATTTGAATGAACTAATATATGACTTAATATTTTAAATGAAAGGCCTAAACAATAAATTTTAGAAATTTTGTATGAATTCTTTATGAACTAATAAATTTTTCTATTATGTTTATCAAAAAAAATATAAATCATACAATAATTAAAGGGTGCTATTGCTTATGAAGAAAGGGTGTCATAACCAACTTCAGATTAACTCTATAAAGGGTGTCATAACATTCATATTAGGCCTATACATGCCCTTTAAGCGCATGTATATAGATTTAAACTTTCAAATTAATGTTCTTCTGGAACTTCTAAACACTAATTACACAAGCAGGAATAACTTACAACATTTGAGGATAAACTCTTATGCATGACTTCAAGTTTTTCACTTCAATACTGCCTTTACATGCGCTTAAAGCGCATGTATAGGCTGTTTCTCACATGGAAAACCTATACATGCGCTTTAAGCGCATGTATATGGAGTTTTAACATTACTATAACACCCCGATGTGGTTCTGGAACTTCTAAAAACTAAGTACACAAGCAGGAATACCTTATGACATCTGAGGATAAACTCTTACGCATGAATTCAAGTTTTCCACTTTAATACTGCCTTTATAGGTTGTTTCTCACATGGAAAGCCTATACATGCGCTTAAAGCGCATGTATATAGAGTTTTAACATTAAAATAACACCAAAATGTGGTTATTTGAAACTTGATGTATGTGTCTAGCATGAACAGGATTCATTTCATTATCTAGGGAGTAAGTCACGTTATCCTATTTACATGCACTTAAAGCGCATGTATTTATTTGGCTATATAAGCTCATGTAAACGTTGCTATATACATGCACTTAAAGCGCATGTATAGAGTGATATATTTACATGTGCTTTAAGCGCATGTAAACGCTGTCATTACATGCGGTTTTTACCGTGCTTTTATGAGCGCATGTAAAGCTACGCTGGTATAGGGTTAATTTGTAGTAGTGGATCTCTCAATCCTATCAACATAATACTACCAACTCTTTGTCAATTGAATTATCTTATGAAACCATTTAATTCTCTATCACACATAGGCCAAACTAATCTTCATACTTATCAATCATAGCACATCATACTTCAAGCCATTTAAAATAGAAGTTAAATAAATTTCCCAATGGAATAGAATCAAGATACATCACTAATTTCTAATAATAATAATTACAACCTTAACATAATATTCACCTTTAGTCTAGCTTTGATTTATTCGATGTGTCCTTAGTCACATGATATGAGTTTTGAATCATACAAGATACATCACTAATTATCAATAAAATAAAGATGATATGATTTTTGTCATTGTTATTAATGGAATGGAATCATGTGTCTTTAGTCCAGACTTGATTTATTCGATGTGGGACTTGTATGAGTTTCTCAATATTCACCCTACTTTCTTTTTTTTCTCCCTTTCTCTTTCGCCTGGGCTGTACTCCTTTTTTGTGTCGGTCCTTTAGGTCTGCTGAGCCGTACTCCCTTTTTCTTTTTGGGTCGGTCCTTCAGGTCTGCTTGGGCCGTACTCCTTTTTAGGATCAGTCCCTAGATCGATCTTCATTTTTATTTGTTGGGCTTTGTGTATTTTTTGATACATGATCAAGGTATCCCCTCACTCGACAAGTGAGAGACTAATCCCTCGCTGATTTGTAGGCACCTCAAAGGGTGGGACAGCTGGCCTGGGAGATTTAATGATTCTCCATACCCTCGCTGATTTGGGCTTTGTGTATTTTTATTATCCCATTCATCGAATGTTTCCGATACCATCTTGAAGTTTAGAACCTAAGGGCACAAGATATGAGTTTTGTCATTCCATCACAAAAGTTCAAGCCAATGTGCTGGAGACTCACCTCATATATATAAACCCTTAGTCTAACTTTAATTTATTTGATTTGGGACTTGTATGGGTTTCTCAATGCTGAAAAAGGAAAATTTCACGTTTTCTTACTCTGCTTCATGCCCTTAGCATCATAGACATAAAAAGTTAATATTTGTTTTCGACTTAAAACATTATTAATATTTTGAATGTACCTTGCAGATAGGTGGAAGAATAATATCATATGACATCCTTATTAATTATTGCGAAATATTGCTCCAACCATTTTTTTATTATCAGAAACAGCAATGGGCGTGCACACGCACACAACACACACATTTTCCCTTTTTAGTCCGAATTTTTATTATAATTTTAATATTTTTATGTGTATATATAACATATTACATACATATAAACACACACACACACATATGCATGCATGTATGTATGTATGCATGTTGGGTGCTAGAAAATGAATAGCAAAATTAAAATAGGGAAGATGAAGTTTATTGTGAAGTGACTCAGTCCCCAACAATAGTTACAACAAGTTGACAACGTCAAGATAAAATCAAAGAAAAGGAAAGATACGAAGAATGCTCAAGTACAAAATATTTCTGAGCATACGAGTATGACATGCTCGAGTTGTGATGCTCTTCTACCTCTTTGTGTGCTGATTGGACATTACTTTGGTATTGGTATTACTTATGGGCCTACACACACAAATATATTTTCTTTATAATCTCATTTTTGTAACGCAGTAAATAACAATTGTCCCTTATTTTTCAATATTGATTTACCCATTTAAAAATTAATATGGATATTTTCTAAGACATGCGATACTTTTAAAATTTAAGTATTCAAGTGTTAGACTTATTTTAAAACAATTTAAGATGTGGAATTATAAAACTAAGATGCATTTAAAATTCATAAAGTGTGTCTATTAGGTATAATTTTAGGAAGGACATGACCACTTAGTACTAATGCCGACCTAACCTGCTTTAACCTTGCCCATCTCAAAATGATATGGGCATCTAGTTGGTAAGGTGAGTGGTAGGCTGTAAAATGCAAGCCACCCATGTTTCGCTTAGAGCATTAGGCAAAATTTCTGCCCTATCTAACCCTGCTTATGCACACCCATATCACTTTATATTGAAAAGTTTATACCTCAAAAGTTTATTCTTTTTAACTTTAGAAAATAGAACCTAAAATTATACAAATTTTGTGAATATAGATGAAAATAAATTGTGAGAATTACAATCGGTTGAAAAAAATTTGAAGTGATTGGCAACTGGCGATCAAACAAATAGGGTTATATATTCATGACTACATATGTTACAATTATTGTTCCTGTGTACAAGGAGGTAACGGGGACCAATGAAATACTATTGTACAGATGCTATATATGCTTTGGGATTGGTATTACTTATGCGCCAACACACACATACAGACACAAATATTTTCTTGGGTTAAAGGTCATATTTATCCCGAAAGTTTTAGGCTATGATCAAATTTACTCTGGAATTTTTTAAGATCAAATTTTACCCTGAAGTATGCAAAATGGGTCAAATTTACCCCCACATCCTATATGTATTGCCAAATCATCCTCCATGTCAGAAGTTATGTCACCTCATCATCTTCTCCATCCCTCCCGCTCTCTCTCCACCACCTCTCCTCCCCTTCCTCTGCCTCCACCACCACTTCTCTCCCTCCTTGCCTCCCTCCCCTTTTCTTTAATTCCATATGTTTAGTTTCATGTTTTCTTTGCAGCTCACCCCTGTTCTTCATGTTTCCTTTCACCACTCCCCATATTCGAATCCAAACCAACTCACATGCCATCACATTTAATTAGTTTACCCATTTGTACTTGCAGTTACAAAAACAACAACAAATAACAAACTAAAATCCCTTCCCAATCACGTACAGCAGTGAGGAAATCCCAATTATATTTCAACAAGATTCACCTTCTCACAGCCACAATCATCACCAATAATCCTCCTCTGCCGCCACCGACCTACAATGGCCAGGTCATTGTCAAGATCGACAACGGCAACGACGACTCCAAAACTCTGCGGCAATGAAAGCCAGAAGATCCTCTGTACAAGCACATAGACAGTTTCCTCCACCAGCAGAAACTCTACACCACAAAAATAAGTATGGAATTAAAGAGAGGAGGAGGGAGTAAGGAGGGAAAGAAGGGGTGGTGGAGGGAGAGGGATGGGAGAGAGGGAGGGATGGAGAAGATGATGAAGTGGCATAACTTTTGATATGGAGGATGAGTTGGCAATACATGTAGGATGTGGAGGTAAATTTGATTCATTTGGTATACTTCAAGGGCAAATTTGATCCTAAAAAACTTTCAGGGCAAATTTGATCCTAGCCTAAAACTTCGAGGAAAAATATAATCTTCAACTCTATTTTCTTTATAATATCATTTTATAAATCGGTAAACAACAATTTCCCCCCATTTTTTTCGAATAAGAGGGAATTTATTATAACTCCAAAAGATAGTGGGTTACATCATGAATAGCGAGCTCTGCTATTTTCTGCAGAAGCTGGTCTTACATGTGACTCATCTATTCTAAAATTGACTTAAGTACAAACAAGCAAGAAAGGAAGCAAAATATTCAAAGTTTGAGAGACTATGGATATAATTTGAGAGGGAATTCCATCAACTGAATGAGATAGGTCTTTGAAGAACCGTCGATTTCTAATGTTCCACAGTTTCTAACACATGACACAAAAGGCAACCATACCGTTGGGAATATCTAGCAAGGGGGACCATTGAATTATTATTGTACACATGTCATATTTGCTTTGCGATTGGTATTATTTATGGGCCCACACACACATTTATATTTTCTTTATGGTTTTTCCTCACTAGGTTTTCCTAGCAAGGTTTTTAATGAGGCAACAGCAATAAGTGTATCACTAAGCATTGTACTCTTTTTTTCTTCCATTAAGTTTTTGTCCCATCGGGTTTTACTTAGTTGGATTTTTTTTAATGAGACATATGTTTAGTCATAGACATCCAAGGGAGAGTGTTATGAAATCCCTCTAATTGTGGATGTCAATGTTCAATTTCCTATATTCCTCCTTGTGTTTGGGCTATGGGCATTATTCCATATTAATGATGTAACTCTAATTCTCCTCTATAAATAGAGGACTCACTATTGTATATGATTACCCTGGAATGATATATTCTCCTACTCTCTCTTCTTGTTTCTCTTCTCAACTTTATATTCATAACAAGTTGCATTTGTGGCGTTGTTTAGACAATTTTCACTTTTTTGTCAATAATTTTACAAGAATTAGAAAGACAACTAAAATTAAAAAACCCTTTTGAAAAATGTCAAAAGAAGGAGCCCTAACTTTTAGAGGCAATTTTAAACTTTTTTTAGTTTTTTGCCTGCATTTCTAGCAGGCAATATTCTACCTCAACATATTATAAAAAACTAGGGAAAATTAATTTTAGTTCCCATCCCCAAGATACATAATATATCCTCAAAAGTTCCACATTGCGGGTTAGTGTGTTGTGCTACTTCTAATGGACCACTCAATACGTCACGAAATATTTACTTTTTTTCATTATATTCAGCTAATAAATGAATACTAGGCCCCCACGTATTCTTTTTTGGTTAATCACCGCTTGGTAATCCGGTGCTGATGCTACCAAAATTTTTGATTAAAAACTCCGCAAGTGTACAACTTGTAAAATAGTAAAATCAAGGTCTATCCCACAGAGACTCAGACAATTGATAACTAGACATTAGAATTCCTACTTTCATTCAAGTTGAGTGAAGACAAGGAAATTGATTTTATAAATGAATGAAAAAAATTAATTAAGATCTAAAAGAAACTACGTCAACACGAGTAAAGTTCAAGAGCAAAAGGAACAACATAAGGTCACTAATCCCTTATTTGCTTCTCAGATTTTATTCCCACTAAATTAATTATGAATTAATTCAACTAGCTAATATAGAGTACTAGTGTCTATAAATGTCTTCTGGTCCACTTATATCCTTACCTAGATTAATTATGCAATTCCTTACTATAATTTATTAGGCCTAATTCATACCAGTTCCGCTCTAATATGACTACGTAGGGCTTCTAATTATATTCTTATCCTAGTCGCAAATCAGATTAAAAATTCAATCCTACACTATTTAATCTCATGGTCTATTTAAAATTCCCTCTTCCGAGTCCAATCCTAAATTCCCTAAACATGTCTAATGGTGGCTAATCACTAAACAAGTTCATCAATAATAACAAGATTAAATAAACTACATCAAATTAACCATAACTAAATAGTGGGAAATAAAATATTTAAGTCACAAATAAGTTCATAGTGACCTAGATTGTAAGAGAAAATTAGCCACACATGGGTTCCAAGTTAATCCCAACAATAAAACTAAATATGAAATCATAGTGCCAAGAGAAATTCTAATAAAGCAGTACCAAGTAGCAACCAATTCCTCTCAAATCTGATTTGAATCAGCCCAAGAAGAATTGAGAAACTTGAAACTCTTCCTCCTTGTGCGATGAGTAGATGAATGAACCCAAAAGAAAATCCCAATAGCTTGAATTCCTCTTCTTTCCTTGCGTCGCGTGCCTATATCTGCTCCTCAAATTCTTTGCCTCAGCTTGCGTGCTTCACCTCGCGTCTTTTTTTCAGCTCCCTGTGTGTCTCGCTGCTATGTGCATATATATGATGAATATACTTTCCCAAAATAAGACAAAAGTTGCGGCTCCCTTTCTTTCTTTTCCTAATTCCTTCCCAAGTTTCCTAATTTCAGCATTTGCCTATGATTGGGAAATCAATCAGCTCCCTTCTTCCACCATTCCTTTCTTTTTTCTCTCCTCAGTTCCCGTTTTCTTTTCTCTTCTCTAGTGTGTGTTTTTTTTAGAAACTCCAAATAGCTCCTCTCTTGCTCTTTCTGCGTGTGCGTGTGTGAGTTTAATTAAAAAGCCCAAACACAAGTCCAACACCAACCCTTGCCTCTTTCTTTATTTGGAATCTGCACACATAAAAGGCAATAAAAAAAATATTTGTCTCAAATATATTATTTATTTTACTTTCCTATTTTAATTCATAAATTCCTAAATATTATTTCACATCAAGAATCTTTTTAATTTCCTAACAAAAATCTCCTTATTTTGAATTGATTAATCCTAAACATGATTAAAATATATGTGAAACTATACTAAAACTAAGAAGTCATCACACCCCCACACTTGCATTAAATCTTGTCCTCAAGATTTCAATTTGTTAACACAATAGCACAAAAATGAAATCAAGATTTTATCATCACAAAGTTGGAATCAATTCAAACTCTCAACAAATGAATCCTCTTAAAAATCTCTCTCACCATCCCCAAATGCAAACAATAAGACAATCAATTTGATAGAGATAAATCACAAAAGCATGTCCCTCACCGGTCAAGTGTTTACACTATACTCTCAAAGTATATAGGGGTTGTGTTCCACTCAATTCCATCTATGTAATCCAGCTACCATAGGCTTGTGTATCATCTCGATATCCACTCTTATAGCTCAATGCACACACAAATCAAAAGGACTTTAAGGGTTGTAATGAAAAAGGTAGGATAATGAAATGAAAATGAGATGGAGGTATATTTGAAAAGTGCTAAACCATTTCAATTATAGTACAATGATACTATAATTGAAATCTTGAGGACAATCTTTAGAGAACAATGATACCCTCATACCCACACTTAAATGTCACATTGTCCCCAATGTGAACATGTAACATAAGTAGTGGAATTACAAAAATATCCATAGCAAGTGTAGGAATGATAAAGTTAGTTCAAGTTCCATATCAGTCATGCAATTCAATCAAGAGGCAACACAGTCAAGACTAATCATCACACACATGCACATAATGACCAACACCAGGACTCATCACCAACACAAATATCAGTTAAGTAAAGTCAAGTAAAAGTTAGAAGAATACTCCCGTTCATCTTCTTGATTTGCACTCTTATCTCCAATTCCCACCAAATTCAGCTAAAGCCTCATATGTCGCTACCAAAAGTCTTACAAAATGAACAAAAGTTCATATCCAAAACCTTGGGTTGCCTCCCAAGAAGCACTAAGTTTAAAGTCTTCAGCCAGCCTCCAAAACCTTGGCCAATCACTAAACAAGTTAATCAATAATAACAAGATTAAATAAACTAAATCAAATTAACCATAACTAAATAGTGGGAAATAAAATATCTAAGTCACAAATAAGTTCATAGTGCCCTAGTTTGTAATAGAAAATTAGCCACACATGGGTTCCAAGTTAATCCCAACAATAATCTGATATCAAAACTTGAAGGGTCTAGATCTCAACATATTGATGAGAAAGTGATTTCTCATAACTGTGATGATTGATGAGCATGAAATATGGATATTGATAAACTCCATAATTTCACACAATTCATCTCTATTTCCTTCTAGTTCACACTCTTTTTCATGATACATAGATAACAAAACACACAAATACTAATAGAAAGTGATGCAAATAGGAAATCATTCATTTGTGTGAAATTTGAAGTTTAATGCTTGTATATTTGAGACATGGAAACTCTTCAACCCTCTCTCTAGCTTGTGTAGGAAGAGGTGGACAGGTGTTAGTAGCTCGATGAAACCCAAGTGATGCAACAAAGGAGAAAAAGAAGCAAAGGAAAGCTAAAAAAATTAAAATCAAGGTCTGCTTGCCAGCGGCACGCCAACTGGCGAGCCACTGCGTCACCACAAAGCCAACTGGCGCGCCAGCAGCCTGCCGTCTCTGGAATCTCGCCAGTTGCTCGCCAACTGGTGAGCAACTGGGGAGAGCACTTCGCAGCTGCGCGTTTTAGTCAAATTCTCAGCATATAAAAAGGGCAAGTTAGGGCATTTGGAGAGTAGGCGGAAAAACACGAATTGGGACACTTCTAGGGCACATTTTTTTAGGCTTGAAGAGCTTGAAGAACCTTGGGATCTCTTGGGAATCAAGTGGGAAGCTTGGAGAGATTTGGGTATTCCTCATTTGTGGTTGTATCTTTCTCCCTATTCTTCACCTCTCTTCAATGCACTCTTTAATAGTTTTAGGGTTTGTTTTATTTGCATTTATGTGTAACTAAAACCCTAATCTAGGGTTGTTATGAACCTATTTATGGATTGAACCATCTACTCTCTCTTTCTCAAAAAGAAATTATGACTTGAGAAAGTGTATTTTGTTTTAGAACTTGGATAAAAGCATGTTGGACTTGAAGTTTATGGTGTTAAATGGATGGTTTGTTGATAACATAGAGATATAGTTATTGACCTAACATAGTCATAATTAGGGTGGTTAAGGAAAAGAGCTAGCATTTATTGTGACAACAGATTGTGCAATAAATGCTAGCATAAATTTGATCTTGACTTGGGAAAGCTTTTTCAAATGATTTTGAACCCTAGACATGCACATATTTTCATTTAGTCACTTAAAAAGGAGAGGGAAACTTTGGTTCATGAAGTAAATAGGGGATTAGCCACCCTAGACCTTAATTATTATTGTTAACTCGTGTTTGAAACTCCAACTCTTTTTACATTCAAAAATGAAAACTCTTTTCTTAATTGAACAACAACTCTCAATATGTTATTACTTAAAGTGGTTAATGATATAATTAGTACTAATCACTTTGCTTAAACAACAATCTCTGTGGAACGACACTTTTTTCTCTAGACTACTTTTTGACGACCCATATGCTTACGGAAGCGCATCGAAATCGCTTGAAGTTAATGGCGCCGCCGCCGGGGATTGTAGTTTAAGCAAAAGTTTATTCTCTTGTGTTGATTAGCTTAATTGTGTGATTAATTGCTTTTAAGTAACTTCTTTTCTTATCTTGTGGTAACTTGGTGTTTTGTTGTTTCTAGCTACCTTGAGTGTTAGAAATAGCTTTACCTTGGTTGCCTTGCTTATTTTCACTTTTGGTTACTTTGATACTTGTGATCTTGTAGTGCTTGTAGGTGCTCCGTTTTGTAGGTACTCATTTCTTGGTGCATGCAACACATTGAGTTTGGTGACTTGGAAATAGTTCTTGAAGGGGTAATAAATCTTGAGCAAGAGGTTGAGGTTGAAACTGCAGCTATGGCGGAGGATGAGTATGATCGTGCTACAGTTAATGATTTTGCTACTCGGAACTTGGGAGGAACCCAATCTTACATTCGGATTCCGGATGTGCAAGCAAGGAACTTTGAGATCAAGCCGGTGATGATCACAATGCTTCAAATGCATGGGATATTTCATGGTCTTTACAATGAAGATGCCAACAAACACTTGATGTATTTCTTAGAGGTATGTGATTCATTCAAGCAGAATGGACTTCCAGCTGATGTTCTTCGACTGCGTTTGTTCCCTTTCTCTCTGAAAGGAAAGGCTAGAGAGTGGTTCAACAACTTACTGGAAGGGTCAATTACCTCTTGGAATGAGCTTGAAGCTAAGTTCCGTGCTCGGTTTTTCTTTGATGACAAGTATGTTGCGGCTAGGGATGAGTTCTTGAGTTTCAAGCAACACGATGATGAGACTCTTTATGCTGCTTGGGATAGGTATAAGATGTTGATGAAGCAATGTCCTAATCATGGAGTGGACAAGTGGGTGATTATTCAAATCTTCTATACTCGCCTTAATCCTCAGTCTAGAGCAATGGTCGACTCTATAACCAATGGTGGGTACCGGAATGTGCCAATGAATGAAGTGTTCCGGTTGCTAGATCAGTTATCGGCTAATAATTCTCAAAAGACATATAGGAGGATTCTTCAATCTTCCATTGCTCATAAGGAGGATACTGCTACAGCCCAGTTTGTATCTATCCTCTCCGCACTCAACAAGCGGTTTGATGTTTTAGAAACTCAGATCAGAAAGGGTAGTGCTCAAGAGGTGCGGGCGATTCAGTCTACTCTGGTTGCCTGTGAACAGTGTTATGATGTGTATATGTCAGATCATTGTCCTCTCTATGCCACTCCAGAATCTGTGAATCATATGGGAAGAGGACAGAATTCTCAGAACAATCCTTACTCTCAGACTTACAATCCGGGGTGGAGAAATCATCTCAACTTCAACTGGAACCAAGGGCAAAATATGAATGCATCATCGTCCTCTGGTGCTAAGGCCTCTTACCCACCAAATTTTCAAAATCAACCTAGACAAGTACCTCCTAAGGAGGAAAAATCTAAGGTGGAGAAAATGCTTGCTCAGATCTGTTAGAATCTTAAGTTTTGATGAAGACGAAAATATGAAAGAACGAGCCAAACACTTAGAGAATATTAGGTTAATATAGAACCCCAAGTAAGAGTACAACCGGATGTGGATTTACTTCCGGATAGACTAGGACTAGCGCTCGCGGATGAATGTCTCATCCCCCAGCGACAGCAAGCACTTCACTTAGTCATAACTCAGTCTAGGAGCATTAGATGTACAAAACCCTTGAGACTAAGTTAAGATGCAACCGGATGTGGATTTGCTTCCGATTGTCTTAAGGCTAGCGCTGGCTGTTGGTATGGATAACACTGAGCGCCAGTGAACATAACCCAACGTCCAGTGGATTAGCTTCTGATTGCTTAGTGACTAGCGCTGGCTGTTGGTATGGATAACACTGAGCGTCAGTGAGTAAAATGTGAACATAACCCAACGTCCAGTGGAAGTGCTTCCGGATGTGGAATTGCTTCCGGATGTAAAAGAGCACCCTTAGACTAGATGAACTCCCACTGCATTGACTATGTGTTTATATTGCTAGACTAACGTTCAAATGCAGCACACTAAGTAATGTTGCTTCCGGATGTGAATCCGCTTCCGCAAGCAATCAGAATGTCAGAACGTTCAGAGCAGTGCAGTGCCAAAGTGCTTTTGGCAGAGCAGAGTTGTCAGAACTACTTTTCAGAGATAAAGCAAAGTCAACCCTGCTAAGCATTAATGAAGCATTAAATGGGCAAACGGTAACTTGGGAAAAACGGCCATATTCAAACGGCTAACCCACCTACCAAGAGTGAGAATACTTGAAGACTATATAAACAAGCTCAACTTCATTTATGAAGACAACTAATAACTTTGACATCTTGAAGAAATCTAGAGAGAGAAACTGAGAATATCCTTCAAGCAATCAAAGCTGCCCAGAAAAGCGGAAGAGCATTTAACACATTGAGAGTTCTTTTCATCTACTTATCTTGTACTCTTTATAGTTAAGTCTCTTCAGTTATTAAGAGCATTCATTGTACTTAAGTGTGTAACACTATCCGTTCTTAAAGTGAACTAAGTTTAGAAAATCCTTTATCTGTAAAGGTTGAACCCTTGCTGGTTGTAAGGGGGAGTTAGTTAGCAAGGTTGCAAGTGAGCCTTGAGTAAAACTTGTAGTTGTAAGGTTGCAAGTGATCCCGTCCAAAACTTGCGGTTGTAAAGGTTCCAGGTAAACCTGTTGTAAAACCTGGGGATAGTGGAACTCAACCTGGGTGGTTGAGAACTGGACGTAGGTCAGGAAGACCGAACCAGTATAAATCCTTGTGTTGTTATTGTTTGATTTTAATTTGGTAGCACAATTCACCCCCTCTCTTGTGCATCCACTACTTTCATTTGGTATCAGAGCGGGTCTTTCTGACTTGATTCCAACGAATCTAGAAAGCAAAGATCCAGTAATGGATACAGATTATTCCTTGCCAGACGTCTCTATTCAGCCCAATAAGCCTCCTGGCTTTGATGGCTATAACTATCCATTCTGGAAATTCCGAATGGAGACCTACATCAAGTCCAGCGACATCCGCCTCTGGGATGTGATTGAACATGGGAATCACACCCCTCTAGATGATGAAGGTTTTGCAAAGTAGCGATCCAGATATACAAATGAGGACTATGCTCTAGTACAGCTAAACTACAGGGCCATGCACTACATTCAATGCGCCCTTAGTTCTAAGGAATTCCATAGGATCAGCCACCACAAAACAGCTAAGGATATGTGGGAGGTTCTTGAGGCTGCTCACTCAGGAACCAAAGGAGTGAAGGCAAGACGGGTTGAGATGCTGGTCGAAGAGTTCCACAAATTTGCCATGATTAGTCCAACTGAGCCGATTAGAGAGCTGGAGCTCAGGTTCACTCATCTTATCAACAACTTGGCCTCCCTGGGTAAAGACATTCCTGAAGAAGAACAAGTTAGCAAAATCTTAAAAGTCTTGAAAGGTGATTGGATCACCAAAGTTACCATCTTGCAGGAAGTCCAAGGAGAGTCAACCAGCTCTATCACTGCCCTGTTTGGGTCACTGGCTGAATATGAACCAACACTGCTGGCTCAGAGAGCTCCTCAAGCCCATCCAGGACGATAATGAGGTAACTTTTCTTGAGTTACAAGAAGCATATAATGATGTTCATGAAGAATTTGTTCCCTTATGTAAAGCTTATAAAGTGTTGAAAACTAAAAAGGAATCACTTGAGTCCAAGGTGGACTCACTGAGTGAAGAGCTAGCGGAAGCCAGAAAGCTTCCGATAGCAGATGGCAAGGGATCTCCCCAAGAGGAACCCAAGGCCACAACACTAGAAGGCTGCCCTAACTGTAGCAAGATCTCTACTGAAAGAGATAGACTGCAAAATGCCCTGCAGAAGTTTACTAATGGTTCTGAAATGCTGAATGTTATTTTGATGAACCAGAGGGCATATAGGGATAAAACTGGATTAGGGTATAAGCATAAGGGTAAAAAGTGGGTGGAGCCCAAAGTAAAACCATACTTAAAATTCTTCCACAAAGCTACTAGTCACAGCTCCACACCCTTTAGCTTCTGCAACTACTGCAACAAGAAGGGACACTCCACGTCCACTTGCAATGCAAAGAAGCATGGAGTAAATAGCTCCTATAAATGGGTTCCAAAAGGAACCAGGGTAAATGAAGATCCTCCAAAGAGAGAAACTAAGGGAGGACAAGGGACTAGAACTTGGAAACATATTCCAAAGGAAGTCCGTCAGCCTAGAGCCTCCACAAGGCCAGAGGCACAACACAATCACAAACCCAAGGTCAACACTGGACCGAGGGGTATGAAGACTAATGATAAAGGACCCAATTAAGGTTGGGTACCTAAGCTTGTCTAATTTATGCAGGTCTGTCTCAAGGCATCCAAGAACAAAAAGTGGTACATTGACAGTGGATGCTCGAGACATATGACTGGTGACAGAGACAAATTCAAGTCCTTGGTGATCAAAGATGGAGCCACAGTAACTTTTGGAGGTAATCAAAGTGGAAAGATCACCGGAGTTGGAGAAGTAGGACCAGTCAAGGATGTCTATCTGGTGGATGGTCTCTGTCACAACCTGCTGAGCGTGAGCCAGAGCACTGACAAAGGAAATTGGGTAATCTTTGATTCACATGAGTGCATGATAATTGACAAGCATGATCTGAACCTTGATAAGGCCAACCTAAAATGCAAACTTAAGGCCAATAGAAATGGAAACCTATATACTCTAGACCTATGTCAACAACTAGATGAAAAATGCTTAATATCTAGTGATGAGAATAGTTGACTTTGGCATAAAAGGCTAGCACATGTTAATTTTACCCAACTTGACATGCTGATTAAGAAAGAGCTAGCTATAGGGATTCCATCTTTTAAGGTTAAGCATGATTACATTTGTGAATCTTGCCAACGAGGGAAGCAAACAAAGTCCTCGTTTAAAATCAAGAATAAAGTCTCCACCAGCAGGCCCTTGGAACTGATCCACATGGATTTGGTTGGGCCAGCAAGAGTGAAGAGCTTGGGTGGAAACCTGTATGCTCTAGTTGTAGTGGATGACTATTCTAGGTTCACCTGGACTATGTTTCTTGCCTCCAAGCAAGATGCCTTTGATGCCTTTGTTGTCTTGGCCAAGAAAGTACAGAATGAGAGAGATCTCAAGATCACAGCCATAAGGACAGACCATGGAGGAGAATTTGAGAACCATAGCTTCTCAGAGCTGTGTGAGCAGAATGACATTGATCACAACTTCTCAACTCCCAGAACTCCTCAGCAAAACAGCGTGGTCGAGAGGAAGAACAGGGTTCTGACTGAGATGGCCAGGAGCATGCTCAATGAGAAAGAGGTTTCTCAAGTGTTCTGGGCGGACGCTATAAGCACTGCTTGCTACATCTCTAACAGAGCCTATGTTCGCAAGGGCTTGGATAAGACTCCCTATGAGCTATACAAAGGAAGAAAGCCCAACATTAGCCACCTCAGAATCTTTGGATCAAAGTGCTATGTGCATAACAATGGAAAGGTAAATCTGGGTAAGTTTGATCCAAAAGCTGATATAGGTGTATTCATAGGGTATTCCCTTAGGAGTAAGGCTTATAGAGTATACAACATGAGGACTAGAACTGTAGAAGAATCTATGCATGTTGTATTTGATGAAACTCCTACATGGGAACAATCCACAGAAGATGATGGGATACTGAACTTTCCAAAACCACCATCATCTTCACCACCAAAAGAAACACCAGCAAGCAATGCCAAAGAAGAAGATGAACCCAGTGATGAGCCTGGAGTGCAGACAGTGCCTGATGAGGTACAGCTGCCAACGGCTAGGAGACATCACAGGGATCATCCTCTTGATCAGGTGCTTGGTGATGTTTCTTCTGGTGTCAGAATCAGAAGGCAGGTTCAAAATGAAGTTGAGTTTGGAGCCTTCTTATCTCAGATCGAACCAACTTCAGTTGAACAAACTCTTGAGGACTGCGACTGGATTATTGCCATGCAGGAAGAGCTAAACCAGTTCGAAAGAAGCCAAGTTTTGGAACTAGTCCCAAGGCCGTCTCATCAATCCATAGTTGGGACCAAATGGGTCTTCAAGAACAAACTGGATGAGACAGGTCAAATAACAAGGAACAAAGCCAGATTGGTAGCCAAAGGATATAACCAAGAAGAAGGCATAGACTATGAAGAAACTTTTGCTCCAGTCGCTAGACTTGAAGCAATAAGGATTCTTCTAGCCTTTGCATCCATGAAAGGCTTTAGATTATATCAAATGGATGTGAAGAGTACATTTCTTAATGGTTACATCAAAGAAGAGGTTTATGTAGAACAACCTCCTGGCTTTGAGGATCACAAGCATCCTAAACATGTGTATAGGCTAAAGAAAGCTTTGTATGGCCTGAAACAAGCTCCTCGAGCTTGGTATGAGAGACTCAGCAGCTTTTTGCTGGGCAAGGGTTTCTCAAGAGGCAAACTAGATAATACACTGTTTATTCTACACAAAGATAGAAACATGTTAATTGTCCAGATTTATGTCGATGATATTATTTTTGGGGCAACTAATGAAAAACTTTGTGAAGAATTTTCTAAGACTATGCAGGGAGAGTTTGAAATGTCAATGATGGGAGAACTAACGTTCTTCCTAGGCCTGCAGATTAAGCAAAAGAAGAATGACATATTAATCTCCCAAACTAAGTATTGCAGAGAGATCCTCCAGAAGTTTGGGATGGATGAGTGTAAGGAGTATGACACTCCCATGAGTACCACTGCCGCACTCGATGCTGATGCAAAGGGTAAATCTGTCAGCCTGCCCATGTACAGGGGAATGATAGGTTCCCTGCTGTATTTAACGGCAAGTAGGCCTGACATTCAATTTAGTGTAGGCATGTGTGCTAGATTTTAAGCCAACCCCAAGGAGTCACATCTAACCTGTGTTAAACGTATTCTAAGATACCTTGAGGGAACACAAGAGCTTGGTCTTTGGTACCCCAGAGGTAACCAAGAATTCTTGTGGGCTTATTCTGATGCTGACCATGCAGGTTATAAAACGGATAGGAAGAGCACCAGTGGACAATGCGCCTTCCTTGGTGGTTGTCTGGTCTCTTGGGCTAGCAAGAAGCAAACCTGCGTGTCTTTGTCATCCACAGAGGCTGAGTATATTGTTGCCGCAAGCTGTTGTGCCCAAGTGCTGTGGCTGAAGAACCAACTGAGAGATCTTGGCTTGGAGTTCCCTGAGGCTCCCATCCTCTGTGACAACACAAGCACCATCAGCCTCGCCAAGAATCCGGTTCAGCACACAAGGACAAAGCACATTGATGTCAGACATCACTTCATCAGAGATCATGTTCAGAAGAAGGATGTCAAAGTGAAATTTGTCCCCACTCAGCATCAGCTTGCTGATATTTTCACCAAGCCTCTGGGGGTTGATCAATTCACATTCATAAGAGGTGATTTGGGAATGGTAAACCCAAATGAAGTTTAATACTTCAAAATAAACCTGTGCTTAATTGATTAAAACCTGCAACTATACTAACTTAGGCATCGGAGTGCCAACCTTTAGTTTTGCAGGTCCCCAATGTTAAATCTCAAGCAAGTGCAATCGGAAGCAAAACCACTTCCAGATGATCATTTGCTGGCGCTGAGTGTTGAATCAAAGTGAGCGGGAGCGCCAGTGCCTGAACAAAGGGACACGTCACTTCAGAAAACGTTTCATTTTCTCACACCAAAAATTGTGCCTCCTCTGACAATGTGAAGAGACACGTGTTAAAAGGTGTGTCATTCCAATTAAATGTTTACGTTACCCAATGAACAAACGCATGTTTTCATGTAGAGTCATTATGAGCATTTTACCCGTTGTAACCTTGCATATAAATAGGAAGCCATTTTCACTTTTACTTTTTCACTTGCACAATTTTTTTTTCCCACAAAACTCTCTGAACTTATTCATCGAGTTCATCTTACTTCTCTTCATCTTCTTCATCTTCTTCATCTAAATTTCTTCGCATTTAAACCTTAAATCCACACAAAATGGCCGGATCACATGAGACAAACCCCAACACTGAGACAGCCACTGCCTCCAAGAAATCGAAGTCCAAGTCTGGGAAATCTGGGCATGTTCACAAGAATTCTGGGAAATCTGGGCAAGGTCAAGAACAGCGTGAGCATTCTGGGCAACAAGATGAACAATCCAAGAGGAAAGGCAAAAAGAGGGTTCAATTTAGCGAAGAACCCTCATGCAAAAGACAGCGAGTAGAGAAGGATGATCCTCTTGTGTACCGAGAAGGGCCATTGGAGGCTGTTTCCTCCAAATTTGAGACTGTCAAGCCCTACTTCAACACCGGGATGTTCATAGATCTGGACAAGATAGATGAACTAGGGTTTCCACACTTGAGGCCATTTCTGGAGAAATACATGTCCTGGCTGGGGATCAACCGGGAATACAATGTCAACGTCCTGCGGGTATTCTGCCAGTCCCTCACTGCCAAGATCAAGTATAAGAAGGTAAAAGGGAAGGATGAGGTCCGCAGAGTCACTTTCACTGCCACAGTAAAAGGGAGAACCTTTACTTTCACTTGGAGAGACATCAACAGGCTGATGGGGGTCACTGAGGAAGAAATGAATGAATGGCTATTCCCTGACAAACTCAGCAAGGAGGAGCTTGAAAAGGTATATGACACGAAAGGGAAGAAGGTGTCTGGTATGTCTGACACCAACAGGCTCCTATACTATGTCTACTCCCGCTTGATGACACATAAATGGGGTAACTTCAACGAGTTCACTCTCTTGGACAACCCTTGGTTCCCAAGACTCCTCTCCCAGCAACCCATCAACCCTGGGCAATTGATCAGTCAAGAATTGCTCAGCTGGATTGAAAATCACAAGTCTGGAAGTCTTCCCTACCCCACTGTCATCGCCTTCGTCCTGGAGAAATATTTGATCAAGTCCACATCTACTGAGGAGGAAGAAAATGTTAAGTGCGTACCTGTCAGCGCAGTTAACATTGGCAAGATGGGGATAAAGTATATCAAGAAGTCCAAAGCCACTCGCTCGGGCTCTCAGGCAGGCAGTGCCTCTCATACCTCAGCCCCCTCTGTATCTGGTGCAGGGGATCAAGAGGTTGACTCTCATCCTGGCCCTAGCCGTGGTCCTAAGGTGACAGCCACAGTACGGGCCTTTGCTGAGGAAGTCAAGGAGGAGATTCTCTTTAGACTGACTGATTCTCTGGTGGCTCCCCTCCGTAATGAGTGTGACACTGGCTTCCAGCAACAGGGGGAGAGAATCCAGAGGCTCGAGGATCGAGTAGGTCGAGTCGAGAATCAACTAGCGAGGGTCGACGCCAAGTTAGACCTCATCCTCAATCATCTTCAAATCCCTCAACCACAAGGTACCTTACCACCTCCTCCTCCTCCTAACCCACCTCCACCTCCTCCACCTAATCAACCATTACTCCCTCCTCCTAACACCCTACAACCACAGCAACCTTCTCCTCAGAATAACCAACAACCTCAAACATCACCCAGCAATGACCATCAGCCATCGCCTCGAAACTCCACTCAAAACTCACCCCAACACTCCCCTCGCCAATCACCCCTTAATCCCAATAATTCTCCATCTCCACATAACTCCCCAAATCATTCACCACCACCAAACCCCATAGGGGCCTCCAATCCTCCTCCTAACACTAACCTCACCATAGCCCAATCTCTAGGATTTCACTCTCCTGATCACCCACTTCACACCTACTACCTCAGAGCCCAACCCCCTATTCCATGGAAAGTTAAACAACACCCTGCCTACTACTCTACCTACCCCTTCGACGGGCTATTCACCAACCCCTCCTTCTTCGAAAGAAACACAGCCTTCTTCCCCAACCCTTCTAATTCCCCAGAAACCACCTCACCCACATCCTCCCCAGAAACCTCACCACCTCGAAGATTTGGCCCTGAACCTCCACCCTCCTCTTCACCCAATCAATCCTCCCTGGCCCTCGCCCTCATTGATGATGACAAAAGGGGGAGAGATGCTGCTATCGCCCTCCGCCATACCATGGATACAAGGGATGTCCTGACTCAGCCATCCCTCTGGCTAGATGAAGACATCACTGCTGCCCTTCGCCGAGCTATGGATCTTCAAAGATTGGGTGGTGCTGAGAGTCTGATTCGAGGGGAAGCCATCCGATTTATGCAACAGCAGCGATCAGATGAGCAAAGGTCGAAGTGGGAAATGGTTCTGTATGAGCAACCTAAAGAAATCCCACAGCCAGAGTCTTCATCCTCTGAGCATCCTCCCTCTGAGCCTAGCCGAAACATAATTGAGGAGATAATGATGAAGTATGGGCTGGAGAAGATTAATCATCCACCAATGGTGATAGCCAAGCCAATCCTTTCTCCTTCTGGAACAACCTCTGCTCCTCCTCCTGCTGAACCAACCTCTGCTCCTCCTCCTTCAGTAGTCAAGTACAGCGAATCAAGGAAGAAAGCAGTTGCTAGAAAGCATGCTAACAAGAGTACTACTATTGCGCCTGTTGTGAGTGAGCAAAAGGTTCCATCTGTTCAAGCTAAAATTATACCTGAGACTCAGACATCCTCTCAAGAATCGCATGTCCCTCCACTTCTAAAAGAAGTTAAGGTGGAAATAGAGGATATGACTCCTGAAGAGTTCGAGAAGTATGGGTTCACGGACAAGATCTCCTTTGGTCAGATGGCCTGCCTAGACGCTGAAAGAGCAGCAGCCAAGCCTACCCAAGCGATAGGCAAGGGCAAAGGAAAAGGCAAAGGGAAAGGGAAAAGGAAAGCCCAGGAAGTTGAGGAGGACCCCAACTTCCCAGTGTGGAATGTGAAGATCAGGGATGTCCATTATCCCAATGGCGAGGTCACTCCCTTCTCAGATGCAACTGGGTTCCCTGGGTTTGAGGAAGTTGAAAATCTCAAGAGAGCCTTTGAGGAATCTATTGAGTCTGAGAGACTCAGGAGGGAGAGAGAAGAGACAGAGCTTCAAAGCATAATTGCTCAGATTGACCAGAACGTGAAGGATGCCCACATAGCCCAGCTTCAAAAGGAGAATGAGGAAAGACAGAAAGAGAGGGAGAGGAAAAAGAAACATCACCTTTAGAACCCACTCCACCCTATGCATATTTACCTTAGAAATTTTTCTTTTCTCATATTTTTCATGCATAGTTCATTTTGAAAAGTTCTTAATTACTTGTGAATTTTATTGTAATTCTAACTTGTAATCTTTTGTTCATCAATGATAATTATCTTAGTTGTTTTGTGCTTTATCTAAATGTTACTCTTAATTCTTTCATATGAACTTAATTGGTAAACTTAGTTTGTCATCATCAAAAAGGGGGAGAATGTTAGAATCTTAAGTTTTGATGAAGACGAAAATATGAAAGAACGAGCCAAACACTTAGAGAATATTAGGTTAATATAGAACCCCAAGTAAGAGTACAACCGGATGTGGATTTACTTCCGGATAGACTAGGACTAGCGCTCGTGGATGAATGTCTCATCCCCCAGCGACAGCAAGCACTTCACTTAGTCATAACTCAGTCTAGGAGCATTAGATGTACAAAACCCTTGAGACTAAGTTAAGATGCAACCGGATGTGGATTTACTTCCGATTGTCTTAAGGCTAGCGCTGGCTGTTGGTATGGATAACACTGAGCGCCAGTGAACATAACCCAACGTCCAGTGGATTAGCTTTCGATTGCTTAGTGACTAGCGCTGGCTGTTGGTATGGATAACACTGAGCGTCAGTGAGTAAAATGTGAACATAACCCAACGTCCAGTGGAAGTGCTTCCGGATGTGGAATTGCTTCCGGATGTAAAAGAGCACCCTTAGACTAGATGAACTCCTACTGCATTGACTATGTGTTTATATTGCTAGACTAACGTTCAAATGCAGCACACTAAGTAATGTTGCTTCCGGATGTGAATCCGCTTCCGCAAGCAATCAGAATGTCAGAACGTTCAGAGCAGTGCAGTGTCAGAGTGCTTTTGGCAGAGCAGAGTTGTCAGAACTACTTTTCAGAGATAAAGCAAAGTCAACCCTACTAAGCATTAATGAAGCATTAAATGGGCAAACGGTAACTTGGGAAAAACGACCATATTCAAACGGCTAACCCACCTACCAAGAGTGAGAATACTTGAAGACTATATAAACAAGCTCAACTTCATTTATGAAGACAACTAATAACTTTGACATCCTGAAGAAATCTAGAGAGAGAAACTGAGAATATCCTTCAAGCAATCAAAGCTGCCCAGAAAAGCGGAAGAGCATTTAACACATTGAGAGTTCTTTTCATCTACTTATCTTGTACTCTTTGTAGTTAAGTCTCTTCAGTTATTAAGAGCATTCATTGTACTTAAGTGTGTAACACTATCCGTTCTTAAAGAGAACTAAGTTTAGAAAATCATTTATCTGTAAAGGTTGAACCCTTGCTGGTTGTAAGGGGGAGTTAGTTAGCAAGGTTGCAAGTGAGCCTTGAGTAAAACTTGTAGTTGTAAGGTTGCAAGTGATCCCGTCCAAAACTTGCGGTTGTAAAGGTTCCAGGTGAACCCGTTGTAAAACCTGGGGATAGTGGAACTCAACCTGGGTGGTTGAGAACTGGACGTAGGTCAGGAAGACCGAACCAGTATAAATCCTTGTGTTGTTATTGTTTGATTTTAATTTGGTAGCACAATTCACCCCCCCTCTTGTGCATCCACTACTTTCAAGATCATAGCCGGACTAGACACACAAAAGGTATATAATGCTCAAAATGATGCCAAGACGGCTAGTCATGAGACTTCTATCAGGAACATTGAAATACAAATAGGTCAAATTGCCTCTCAATTGAATGCTTCACAAAGAGGAACCCTACCGAGTGACACCATTCATAATCCAAGAAGGGATGGTAAGGAGGAGTGCAAAACAATATTTTCTAGAAGTGAGAGGCAAGTGCCTAATTTGCCTCAATCTTATGAAAAGAGCAATGAAGTCTCTGAAGTTATTGCTCTTGATGGAGATGACAAATTTGAGGAAGATCTTGTAGTTGTAGATGATGAAAGTAAGAAAAGAAGACAAGTTGAAAAAGCTATTGATGATGGAGAAAAAGACAAGAAGAGAGAATGTGAAAAGAGGCAAGACAAAAAGCCCAAGACAAATGGTCATTTTGACTATTCTGTTGAACTGGAAATCAGATGTTTATATGTCACTTGATTAATCTCATGAGCTGAAATGAGATAAAATGAATGCTTATTTATATTGAAATAATCCTCATGGTGATTTTGCGAGTGATTTTTTTGGTTGTGATATGAAAGTGGCCTTTGATTGGATCTATGTCTGTGCGTTTGGATTTTGCTTTGATTGTTCATAAAAAGGTTCACTTTTGTGTAATAAGAGCATATTGAGGTGTCTGGTGATTGAAGCAGCTTTTGTGTGATAAGTTCTAGTGATTTTAATCATGTGGTGAGTGTTTGGTGATTGGTTTCTAGTCAAATTGAGTCATGGAGAATTGGTGATTTTTGAACATGTCAAGTGATTGATGTTGGGGTGAAATGTGGTCTTTTTAGATACACATTTATTTTGACGTGTGAATAGGTGTTTTGTTGATCATGGGAATGATTTAGATGCATATATACCGGTTAAAATAGGCATGTCTTGAAATTCAGTGATTGGAGAAATTCTGCAGAATCAGTAAGCCTTCTGTCAAATTCTCGCGGCGAGCAGCTGGCGAGCAGGGCATCTGTGAGCCTTTGTATTCTCTGTATTCTCGCCAGTGGCATGCCAACGGGCGAGAAGTCAAAAAGCAATTAAAAAAAAATTAACATAATCTTTCTTCTTCATTCTCCAAGCTGACGCCCCCATACCTCTTCTTCCCCCTCCACACCCACTTTGTAGAATCTGAGACAAACTTTGGAGTGGGAATTTTAAGGTGTAATTGGTTCAAATGGATCCAAGAAAGTTTAATTAGCATTGAAAATAAGCTATACACTATACACATCTTTGAGGGTTGTTTTGGTTTACCCTTGATATTTTTGAAAGCCATTTTGAACATAATAACCTTACCATACTTTAAATAAAGTGTGAAGATCAATTTCAATGCTAATGAAAACCATTTTGGATAATCTATGTTACATCAATTTCTGGACTGGATGGTTGATTGGTTTAGGCCAAGTTGGGGAAGTTGTTGAGAAGTTTGAGACTTAGCTTAGTCCAAGTTTGGGGGATTTAGTGGCAAGGACCTTTCTCTATAAGATTTCTTCCTTAAGCACTTTTTGGGTTAAGTAGTCCCTTTGTTTGTGTTTGTGCCTATTAACTAATCTTTTGAATGCATGCTCACTTTTTCCTTACATGTGTTGGTTTTGTGTGCTTTGTGCTTGCACTTCCCTTTTTCTGCATTACAGTGAGGACACTGTCTGTTTTAAGTTTGGTCCGGGTTAATCACTTTTGAAACCTTTTGATACTCACTTTTGAAACATTTTGACACTGAATAAATTCTTTTTAGTAAATAATAAGTGCACAAGGGAATAGTTTTTTGTTTTGGATGATGAAATTGTGAGATTTGCATACCATGCTTAAGTTGTTGCTTTTGTTTTTTATGAGTGGGCTTTAAGTTCTCTTGAAATTTGCTAGAAAGTTCAATGATTACAACTAGTTGAATAACTGTGGGGTATATGGAAAAATAGATATGTATGCATTGCATAACATGAGTTGTTGCATTAAGGCAAATCTTTACCTGATTTTAATGAGTAATTTACGCACATTGGAGGTTGAGGTGTATTTGAAAGGGTTTGAGGAATGAAGATTTGCAATAAACCAAATCTATGCATCTGTTTTCATTTGAAAAATTTCAAAATTCCTTTTGGAAAACTTCAACACTTTTCACAAATTGCACATAACTTTGAAAAATGATTGAGGCAATTCTTAAATGCTATTGAGCCTTTCAAGCTATCCTTGATAATTTATATCCCATGTTACACATAAATGCAACATGGGATATAAAGAAAAAACCATGTGAAATTTCTTTTTGAAACCCACATCGGACTTAACCCTTACAGCCCGAAAAACCGTGAACTACCTGAATCTTGAGATAATGGACATTTCATTAGTTGTGAGGATTAGTAGGGTTGCTAAAGGTGTGTAAATGTAAGTACATTGTGAGAAGGGAAATATTAGTTGTGAAAGGAAAGTTTGTACTCCTAAGTCAAGAAAGTATTGAATGAAAAAAAAAAGAAAGGGAAAAGAAGAAAAAGAAGAAAATGAGTATAAAAAAATGTGTTGCAATAAGACTAGGAGTACAAAGAATCAAATTGAGATGAGTTTGGGGGAATTTTAAGCTTTTTGGAAGAAAATTTTGTGTATGAGTGAGTCTAATGAAATGTATTCATTTATCTCAAGATATTTGAATTCCTTTTTGAAATGTGTGGCTGTCACCCAAGAGAGGGGGGGGGTGAATTGGGTGAGGGAATAAAAACTTAAACTCTTTTCCGAAAGACTGCTTGTGCTTGGTGATGATGATAATAAGTAATGGTATGCACAAGTCAGTACGTTATGTGATGCAAAATAGAATGTTTAAATGTAAATTTATGCACACATAAATTTATCCTGGTTCGGTCACCCAGACCTACATCCAGTCCCCAGGCTACACCTGAGATTTCCAATCCACTATTCTTGTTTAAACCGGGCACAAGAGAAGCCTTTACACTTTAGGTTTTACGAACACGGGTTCACCTAACAACCCACAGGTTTTGCTAACGGCTAACCTGCAAACCTAACCGCAAGTTTTACGGGATCACTTGCAACCTTTACAACCGCAAGTTTTGCGGGCTCACTTGCAACCTATACAGCTCCCCCTCACACCTAGAAGGGTTCAGTCTTTACAGACAATGATTTAACAATGATTGCAATACTGTTCTTCAAGCGACAAGCTTTAGAACAGGTTTGATAGGATGTTCACTCTATGAACTGATTGTGCTAAACACTTAAGCTCAACTAAGTGGGTTCACTCAATGAACAGATTATGTTACTCACTTAGGTACAATGATTGCTCTCCACTAATTTTCTCTAAGAGTATTACAACTTTATAATCAGAGAGTAGAAGATGAGAAGGATATTTCAGATAGTAGGCTTGAGCTTCTTCATTCTATTTCTCTTGCTTATCAAACTCATGAAGCTCTATCTTCAGAAATGAAGAATATCTCCTTTTATACCAGCCTCTGATTATCCAACCGTTGGAGAGGCAATAAGGCCGTTTGAATATAGCCGTTGGGGCCTTGTTTACGTTGTCCTCATTAATGCACAACAGGGTTGACTTTGCTTTATCTGAAAAGGTGCTCTGACCAGCTGTTCTGTCAACACTGTTCTGACAACACTGTTCTGGCAAAAGTCGTTCTGACATCTATACACTGTACGGTCTGACTCTTGCTTGTTGTCAGATGAGGACTTCGTTCCTCAAGCATAAGTCCAGGATGCTAAGAGACTTACTATCGGAAGCTCTCTTGCTATCTGAAGTGAAGCTTGTGGACTCTAACATTCTGCTTGCTATCACATAGAGGAACTTCGTCTTCCAAGCACTTGTCCATGAATGATAAGAGCGCTTTGCTATTGGATGCTCTCTTGCTATCAGAAGCTCTCTTATGGACTCTGACTCTTGTGGGTAGTATGAGCTTTGACAGCTTGAATGAATCTTCAGATCATGTTCTCCTTATCTCTCATACTCCTCATGCTTGGTAGGTAACAATGTTGTTTGAATATCTGTTAACCTCTTGTTACCGTTGGGAAGTACATCTTCTTAAACGCTCCATTAAAGCTTAGCAGGGTTGACTTGCTTTATCTCTGAAAAGCAATTCTAACCACTCTGCTCTGACAACATCATACTGACTTCTGAGCATATGTACTTCTGACTCTTGTAATCCTGCTGACGGATGATCATCGTGCATCGTTCATTGTTCATCCGGAAGCGGCAGTCTTGCTCTGCAAGAGTTAGTCTCTGAATTCCAGTGCCAAGAGTATTTGCATCCAGAAGCTCATTTGCATCCGGAAGTAAAACTAAGTTCTGCACATACTTGTTAGTCCAACAGAGTAATATATATAATCAAGTATAGTAGGAACTATACATGCTGTGGGAAGCTTGTTTGCTATGGGAAGCATTCTTACTTAGACTATGTTCTGACTTAGTGTATTGTCTACTGACGCTAGGGGATGTCTATTCCAATAGTCAGCGTAAGTCTCGTTATTTTACTCTAAGTCTTCCGGAAGCGATTCTGCATCCGGTTGTATTCTAACTTGGGATTTGATTTTAGTCTAATTCTTCCTAAGTGACTTAGTGTGTTATTTACTCATGCTATGGGATGTGTAGTATAACAACACATAATCACATGCAGTGGGAGTTCAATTGTCTTAAGGAAGCTCTCTTACTTCAGGAAGCAATTCCACATCCGGAAGTACTCCTACTGAACGTTGAGTTATGATCATATTATACTCACTGACGCTCAGTGTTACCTAAGCCAACAGTCAGCGCTAGTCACTAAGCAATCGGAAGCAAATATACATCCGGTTGCATCTTAACTTAGTCTCAAGGGTTTTGTACATCTAATGCTCCTAGACTGAGTTATGACTAAGTGAAGTGCTTGCTGTCGCTGGGGGATGAGACATTCATCCGCGAGCGCTAGTCCTAGTCCATCCGGAAGTGATTCCGCATCCGGTTGTGATTCCGCTATGGGATGAGTCTTTCATCCATGAGCGCTAGTCTTAATTCATCCGGAAGTGAATCCGCATCCGGTTGTGACTTAGCTTAGGATTCAGTGTTAGCAATCTAGACTGGGTTCTAACCAAGTGTCTCACTTGCTTCCGCTTGCGTCCCCTATGGGATGTGTACTCCATCCGCGAGCGCTAGTGCTAATACTTCCGGAAGTGATCTTGCATTCGCAAGTGATCTAACTTAGGATTCTAACCATGTCATCTAATCCTTGCTAAGTGTTGATTATGTTCTTTTAAGTACTAGACCATATCATACCTTAGTCACCATCAAAACTTAAGATTCTAACATTCTCCCCCTTTTTGATGATGACAAACCCATAGATGACTAGAGAACATAATTAAACTTAGATCACTCCCAGAGCTATATTTCTTTCCCCAGTTCTCTCCCCAGATATCTAGACATCTTATCTTATCTCTCAGCTCTAGACATCTCATGTCTCATCTCTAGCTAGACATCTTATATCTCATCTCATGTCTCATCTCTGGCTAGACATCTTATATCTCATCTCATGTCTCATCTCTAGACATCTCATGTCTCATGTCTCATCTCTAGACATCTCATGTCTCATCTCTAGCTAGACATCTTATATCTCATCTCATGTCTCATCTCTAGACATCTCATGTCTCATCTCTCTCCCCCTTTTGGCTTCATCAAAATTCAACAAGTGCAAGCTAGCCTTAGGGATGGGGATACTTCTATCGTTCTCCTAGGAATGGGCTTTCTACCTAATATTTCTCCCTATGTATCGTTAATAAAGATTTGTTCTAGACTATTCAATACAACGTACGAGAATTAACAAGGGACAACAATAATGATTCATGATCCTAAATGATTGTATTCTCCCTAAACATTATGTAGGATAGCTAAACAGTGTGAGACAAAAAGAAGAAAATATTGATTCAGTATTCTAAGTGAGTTTACTCTCCCTAACCATTATGCAAGATAACAGAACATGTTTTGCAAGGATTAAGTCTAGATCAAAACATACAAAAACAGTTCTCTTTTTGAAGGTGAAAATTCTTTTCAAATATAAAAGACATCAAAAGTAATTTTGACCCTCTCGAAATGATTAACATGATATCAAAATAATTTTGGTGCGTTTAAAATGATGATTATGATATCAAATGAAAATTTGTGATTTTAAATTCGTGATACCAAATGAAATCAAATGAAATATGTGAGTTTGAACTTGTGATATCAAATGAAATGATTGAATGCCAAGTGAAATTTGTGATACCATATGAAATGAAACCAAATCAAATGAAATTTGTGAGTTTAAAATGCCAAAAGTAATTTCCAAACAAATTGCATCACAGCATCTCAAGAGTTTATTATCGATGACAGCATGTAACTCTCTATTTTCAAGGGATCATTATCAAGTAATGTCCATCTACTTCTCTTCTATATTAAGATTAATCATCACAAGATCAAGAAAAGAAGCATATAAGAGAGGTATGTTATCAATTACTTTCCAGCGTGTCATATAAAGGATACAGATGTGTGAGCTGAGATGATTTTCTAAGACAGTGAATGATTTTGAAGTCAATGCAGATTGAGAAAAACATCCTAAATTGACACCCTTACCAATGCCATGTATGCATCATATATAAGAGATGGTAAGGTGTAGATGTTACCACAGATGAGGAATCCTCATACTCTATTAGACTCATGAATCTGAATCATACGCAGATAAGCATGCTTCCTGACATCTTCAAGAGGTGTGCTATCTCAAGTGGAAACCCCTAGCGCAAGTGCTTTGATGATTCGCTTCGGCAAGCTGAGCTACAACCACAAGCAGACATGACTGGGCAGTCACTCTACTCTTCCCATGGTTCAATAGTTGGCCTGCTATCGAAGGCGCTGATTGTTGCGAAAGCAACCTTGCTCAAACTTGATGATTGGTCCTGCATGTGCTTGAGGAAACAAGTGCTTCCTGATGGTCAGTGAAAGAACTTAAGATTTAACATTGGAGACCATCCTCAGGACATTCAAGTCAATCTGTGTTAATCAGCACAAGTTAATAATTTTAAGAAATCATGCTTGCTAATTGGTTTAAGAAAATATGAGCAATGATTATGTGAAAACTAATTTTGAAATTGTCTACACGTTCACATAGTTTCACTATCAAGACATGAACTCTATTTATACTCTCATAGATAAATATCAATGTGATAGTACAGAGAGTATCAAACAGGTGGCATATTTTCAGAGTTTCATAAGCAAGTATAGTTCAATAAATATGCCTCAAGGATGTTCATGTTAGATCATGAAGACATGTGAATTATTAACACAATGAAATTTTGAAAATTCTTCATCCTCACAAAAATGAAATACTGGAAATCTTCATGCTCACAGAATAGTTTGATTTTAAGACTAAATCCGGTTTACAAAAACAACCAAATTTCAGCATATGATTACGAGAATAATTTCCAAATATTAGCTCAAGTTCTTCTAGATATGCTCAGTGTGATCTCATTGTTCTTAGGATATCAACAAGCTTGAAATTAATACAGATTATAGCATGCTTGTGATACTATGCCATGTTTTACAGATCTAGCAGAGTTTAATTCAAGGCATTTCCTAAGATTTCTAATGCATGTCAGACAAGAGAGAGACTATCCATTAAATTTCACAACAGAATGTGTAAGGGATAGAAATGCTCATGTGTATTGGCGAGAGTTTCTCAGGTTTAGTATAGTCATTCCACACATCTTGATAAGGGGCATTTTCGTTGCCATTCTCTCTTGGTTATTCTCATTGTTCAAGCTTCAATAATCTGTGTCAACATTCTTAAACCACAAACTTGAACCGAGATCATTAGTAGATTGAGAACTTAAAGATGTAATTAAGAGGGATGTATTGTTCTCGAAACCATAGCTGCTTATGCATTGAAAAACTTGATGCAAGAGATACCACATGAAATGGAAAATTATAGAATAACTTTTGAAGGCTATCATGAGGTATAGTTGTCAAGCAAGTTTAAAGAGGATCAGAATCTGTTTTGAAAGTTTGCATTTCAAAAGGATCTTTCAAAACTCAAGGAGAATGCATAAACTATTTTCTTTCATGAGAGGTGCCCTTAAAAAGATTCGCTAAGTAAAACGATTTAGACACCATATGAAGCCTCTGAAGAAGGTTTTTAGTTTTAGTGTCAAAATTCTGAAACTAGTTCTGAGTCTTCTTAACAATGTCAGAAATCTTGGAACACAATGATTCAGTATGCACAAGTTCAGACACTATAAACAGCAGTGAATTTGATATGATGAAATATTAGTGATTCAGCATGCACAAATTCAGAAGGTTTTGAAGAAAGTTCAGTTTCAAAGTGTCAGACTTCTTGAATCTATAAAATCAGTATGCATTATATCAGAAAATGAATTTGATATGATAGGATCATAAGGTCATCACAGATAAAAGAATTCTTATCAGTTTCAGAGAAATAAAAGCTGTTAAGCCCATCATGCATTCATTACCCAAATGATTATTCAAGTAAAGAGGAGGGTAAGAATGATATCACCATAGTTCCATTCGCGTCAAGCAGTAGCTTGCTTGATTTTGGTTGGCAATGCAAGGATTCTATTTTCAGAGCAGCACCAAAATCTATGCGTGACGAATGCTTATCAAGACTTGACTAATTGTTCAGATGAGGTACAGTCCTGAGTCTTGCTGAGGCTAATAGGATGGATTGGAGCTGGTGCAGAGGGATGAATTCACTTGGTGATCACTACCACTGGCATCTCTGGCCTCTTGAACCCATACTTCATACACAGCTCTTCAATCAGATTGGGTGCTGGCGCAGACGGAGACACATGCTCAGCAGAGGGTATCTCCGCAGGTTGATCACTCAGCACTATCTCAATGCTTGCCTCTGTGCTAGCAGATTGTTGCTGGCAGACTGTTGGGGGCTCACGAATCAGATGGCTTCCCCAAGGGCGAGCCTTTCTGCTTGGGCAATCTGCTTCATTTCAATTTCCCTTCTGAGGGCAGCAGTGACATCCTGGTCAAGTCCGAGGGATGGCTATCTTAGTATATTTCTCTCTGATTCTGCTCATGCTCCTCGATCATCTTAGCCCATATCTCATCTAACTCTGATTGATTGATCTGGACAAGAATCTGTTGAAGCTCCAGGGGTTCTACTATGGCTTTTCAGATCAACAGTCTCATTAAATTCAACAGACCCTTCTTGTTCATTCAGAGCATTCTTAGGATCAGCAATTGACTCTTCTTCACTGTCTGATGGCTCACTGAGGGGGGAGGAGATATTCCTTTTAGCCAGGGTCTTCTTCACCCTTGTCTTGCTGAACCTTCGGATTGCCCTTCCTACAAAATACCAGATAGTTCCTTCCTTTTGTATCCAAGTCTGGATCTGAAGGTCAGTTTGTAGGTTATATATAGTTCACATGCATTTAGATTACGTGCTATGTGTATGGCATGGTGAATCTTTCATGACTTTATGCACAAGGATATACAAGGTTTTTGATCAAGATAGTCATGGACAGCATGTAGATTATGAACATTACTTATTTCTTTAAGCTTTCTTCAATGATGAATATAATGTTCACATCTTAGGATGCTTAATGTAAAATCTCAATAAGTCCATCTAACATTAGCATAGGAGATTTTACTATCAAATGCTTCGACGCAAGTGATCCCTTGCTTACCCAAGGAGATCTTCTATACTTATCCTTGGTTCGAAGCACTTTCTTCTGAGAGGTAGGATTCAAGGGCCTTTTCAATGTTGATCGAGAAAACTACTCTCTCTTGTTCTTCTCAGGATAGTTGAATGGAACTCTGTGATAGCTCATTCTTGAGACATAACCTTTGTTCCTGGTGGTTGCGCATTGCTTCTTATGATTGTACCAGGGGGTTTCTGCAGTTGCATCACCACGAGTTCTCTTCTTTGGGGTAAGAGGAACTCTTGATCTTTCCTGCACAAGTAAGGCACTAGGAGGATGTTTTGGTACCCATTTGTACTTGGGTCCTACATGGTTAGCACTGGACCTTACTTGTCCTTTAGGAATCCATACAAACTTATTTCTCACATTTGAATTTCTTCTAAGACTGCATGTGTGAGAAATATGTCCTAATCTACCACAATAATGACAGATAATGGAATGATAATCAAAATGAGGTTTTCTATCATTATCATGATTAGTTTTCTTTAGTTAAGCTTTTTGTTCCTTTGAAATCTCAGTTTCTTTTGAAAGCTTTTCTTTTTCCTTCAACACGTGTTTACAATCAATACATTTTTCAAGACATGTTGAAGTTTTCCCTGCCGATAGTGGGCTAGCTATCGGAACCACTAGTTCTTTAAAAGAAACCTCGGAAACTTTGGACGTAGAAGAAGAAATTAGTTTTTCAAGTTTCCTATCTTTTTCTTTTAAGCCTAGAAGTTCTTTTGCAAGTTTACAATATTCGGTATATAACTCATTGTATGCATCTTGCAATTCAGAGAGTTCAAGTTCAGATCCAGATACCTCACTTTCTGAATCTTCTAAGCAGAAATGGATACTCTCTTCACTGAAGTCTGCTTCCTCAATATCACCTTCCAGAAGCTCATCAGTAGATGATCCACAAAGAGCACGAGTTGAGCTTTGGACAGCTGTGCTTTCAAGAGATGGGTTAGAAGCATATATCACATCAAGAGTATTCCAAATATCTCTAGCACTAGAGCAATGTTTGATCTTCTGGAAATCATTTTCAGTTAAACCTTTGTATAAAATTTGCATTGCTCTAATGTTTAAGGAAAACAAATTTTTCTGCTTTTCAGTCCAGTTTCCTCTTGGTTTGAAATCAAAATCATTTTCAAAAATATCCCACATTTTCAAACTAGTGGATTGTATAAAACTTTCCATTCTTGCTTTCCACCAAAAAAAAAATATTTTCTAACACAGGTGGAATGGTATGATCAAAGCCTTTGGAAAACATTTTAACCCAAATCAGCCAAGGTCTTTACACTTGAGATCGTTGGATCCTTTAAACAAGTGACCCCCTCTGATACCAAATGAAATGTGTGGCTGTCACCCAAGAGGGGAGGGGGTGAATTGGGTGAGGGAATAAAAACTTAAACTCTTTTCCGAAAGACTGCTTGTGCTTGGTGATGATGATAATAAGTAATGGTATGCACAAGTCAGTATGTTATGTGATGCAAAATAGAATGTTTAAATGTAAATTTATGCACACATAAATTTATCCTGGTTCGGTCACCCAGACCTACATCCAGTCCCCAGGCTACACCTGAGATTTCCAATCCACTATTCTTGTTTAAACCGGGCACAAGAGAAGCCTTTACACTTTAGGTTTTACGAACACGGGTTCACCTAACAACCCACAGGTTTTGCTAACGGCTAACCTGCAAACCTAACCGCAAGTTTTACGGGATCACTTGCAACCTTTACAACCGCAAGTTTTGCGGGCTCACTTGCAACCTATACAGCTCCCCCTCACACCTAGAAGGGTTCAGTCTTTACAGACAATGATTTAACAATGATTACAATACTGTTCTTCAAGCGACAAGCTTTAGAACAGGTTTGATAGGATGTTCACTCTATGAACTGATTGTGCTAAACACTTAAGCTCAACTAAGTGGGTTCACTCAATGAACAGATTATGTTACTCACTTAGGTACAATGATTGCTCTCCACTAATTTTCTCTAAGAGTATTACAACTTTATAATCAGAGAGTAGAAGATGAGAAGGATATTTCAGATAGTAGGCTTGAGCTTCTTCATTCTATTTCTCTTGCTTATCAAACTCATGAAGCTCTATCTTCAGAAATGAAGAATATCTCCTTTTATACCAGCCTCTGATTATCCAACCGTTGGAGAGGCAATAAGGCCGTTTGAATATAGCCGTTGGGGCCTTGTTTACGTTGTCCTCATTAATGCACAACAGGGTTGACTTTGCTTTATCTGAAAAGGTGCTCTGACCAGCTGTTCTGTCAACACTGTTCTGACAACACTGTTCTGGCAAAAGTCGTTCTGACATCTATACACTGTACGGTCTGACTCTTGCTTGTTGTCAGATGAGGACTTCGTTCCTCAAGCATAAGTCCAGGATGCTAAGAGACTTACTATCGGAAGCTCTCTTGCTATCTGAAGTGAAGCTTGTGGACTCTAACATTCTGCTTGCTATCACATAGAGGAACTTCGTCTTCCAAGCACTTGTCCATGAATGATAAGAGCGCTTTGCTATTGGATGCTCTCTTGCTATCAGAAGCTCTCTTATGGACTCTGACTCTTGTGGGTAGTATGAGCTTTGACAGCTTGAATGAATCTTCAGATCATGTTCTCCTTATCTCTCATACTCCTCATGCTTGGTAGGTAACAATGTTGTTTGAATATCTGTTAACCTCTTGTTACCGTTGGGAAGTACATCTTCTTAAACGCTCCATTAAAGCTTAGCAGGGTTGACTTGCTTTATCTCTGAAAAGCAATTCTAACCACTCTGCTCTGACAACATCATACTGACTTCTGAGCATATGTACTTCTGACTCTTGTAATCCTGCTGACGGATGATCATCGTGCATCGTTCATTGTTCATCCGGAAGCGGCAGTCTTGCTCTGCAAGAGTTAGTCTCTGAATTCCAGTGCCAAGAGTATTTGCATCCGGAAGCTCATTTGCATCCGGAAGTAAAACTAAGTTCTGCACATACTTGTTAGTCAAACAGAGTAATATATATAATCAAGTATAGTAGGAACTATACATGTTGTGGGAAGCTTGTTTGCTATGGGAAGCATTCTTACTTAGACTATGTTCTGACTTAGTGTATTGTCTACTGACGCTAGGGGATGTCTATTCCAATAGTCAGCGTAAGTCTCGTTATTTTACTCTAAGTCTTCCGGAAGCGATTCTGCATCCGGTTGTATTCTAACTTGGGATTTGATTTTAGTCTAATTCTTCCTAAGTGACTTAGTGTGTTATTTACTCATGCTATGGGATGTGTAGTATAACAACACATAATCACATGCAGTGGGAGTTCAATTGTCTTAAGGAAGCTCTCTTACTTCAGGAAGCAATTCCACATCCGGAAGTACTCCTACTGAACGTTGAGTTATGATCATATTATACTCACTGACGCTCAGTGTTACCTAAGCCAACAGTCAGCGCTAGTCACTAAGCAATCGGAAGCAAATATACATCCGGTTGCATCTTAACTTAGTCTCAAGGGTTTTGTACATCTAATGCTCCTAGACTGAGTTATGACTAAGTGAAGTGCTTGCTGTCGCTGGGGGATGAGACATTCATCCGCGAGCGCTAGTCCTAGTCCATCCGGAAGTGATTCCGCATCCGGTTGTGATTCCGCTGTGGGATGAGTCTTTCATCCGTGAGCGCTAGTCTTAATTCATCCGGAAGTGAATCCGCATCCGGTTGTGACTTAACTTAGGATTCAGTGTTAGCAATCTAGATTGGGTTCTAACCAAGTGTCTCACTTGCTTCCGCTTGCGTCCCCTATGGGATGTGTACTCCATCCGCGAGCGCTAGTGCTAATACTTCCGGAAGTGATCTTGCATTCGCAAGTGATCTAACTTAGGATTCTAACCATGTCATCTAATCCTTCCTAAGTGTTGATTATGTTCTTTTAAGTACTAGACCATATCATACCTTAGTCACCATCAAAACTTAAGATTCTAACACTTTTTCCCGTTCTTTCAAATAGCCAAACACTTAAAACCCTTAGCCCCATTACAAGCCTTGAAAAGTCCTCTTGATTTTGATTTTATGTGCTAAAGGTTTAAAGTAGAGAAGAGTGAAGAAAAGAATGAGAAATTTGAAAAATGACAGCACATTCATGATTTGAGGTTATTGCAGAAGGACTAGAGAACTTGGAAGAATGCCCTTAACCTCATCACACACACACACCTACTCATTGAATCTTGAAAAACTTGTTTTTAATGTAGCGAAACATTTATCATTGCATACATCCTATTTTTTCCATACATCAAATAGTGATGGCAACATATGAGAACAAGTATTTCAATCAAAGTAAAGTGAGCTTATAGTCAACTCCGGAATTGTTTTTGAAAATTTGCTTGAGGACAAGCAAGAACTTAAGTTTGGGGGAGTGATAAACTCCATAATTTCACACAATTCATCTCTATTTCCTTCTAGTTCACACTCTTTTTCATGATACATAGATAACAAAACACACAAATACTAATAGAAAGTGATGCAAATAGGAAATCATTCATTTGTGTGAAATTTGGAGTTTAATGCTTGTATATTTGAGACATGGAAACTCTTCAACCCTTTCTTTAGCTTGTGTAGGAAGAGGTGGACAAGTGTTAGTAGCTCGATGAAACCCAAGTGATGCAACAAAGGAGAAAAAGAAGCAAAGGAAAGCTAAAAAAAATTAAAATCAAGGTCTGCTTGCCAGCGGCACGCCAACTGGCGAGCCACTGCGTCACCACAAAGCCAACTGGTGCGCCAGCGGCCTGCCGTTTCTGGAATCTCGCCAGTTGCTCGCCAACTGGCGAGCAACTGGGGAGAGCACTTCGCAGCTACGCGTTTTAGTCAAATTCTCAGCATATAAAAAGGGCAAGTTAGGGCATTAGGAGAGTAGGCGGAAAAACACGAATTGGGACACTTCTAGGGCACATTTTTGGAGGCTTGAAGAGCTTGAAGAACTTTGGGATCTCTTGGGAATCAAGTGGGAAGCTTGGAGAGATTTGGGTATTCCTCATTTGTGGTTGTATCTTTCTCCCTATTCTTCACCTCTCTTCAATGCACTCTTTAATAGTTTTAGGGTTTGTTTTATTTGCATTTATGTGTAATTAAAACCCTAATCTAGGGTTGTTATGAACCTATTTATGGATTGAACCATCTACTCTCTCTTTCTTTAAGTAATTAATGAAGTATATGCGTAGTTTTTATCTTGTTCTCTATTTGTTTTAAGTGCTTGATCACCACTTAATTAGTTAAATGAAATATGACTTGAGAAAGTGTATTTTGTTTTAGAACTTGGATAAAAGCATGTTAGACTTGAAGTTTATGGTTTTAAATGGATGGTTTGTTGATAACATAGAGATATAGTTATTGACCTAACATAGTCATAATTAGGGTGGTTAAGGAAAAAAGCTAGCATTTATTGTGACAACAGATTGTGCAATAAATGCTAGCATAAATTTGATCTTGACTTGGGAAAGCTTTTTCAAATGATTTTGAACCCTAGACATGCACATATTTTCATTTAGTCACTTAAAAAGGAGAGGGAAACTTTGGTTCATGAAGTAAATAGGGGATTAGCAACCCTAAGCCTTAATTATTATTGTTAACTCGTGTTTGAAACTCCAACTCTTTTTACATTCAAAAATTGAAAACTCTTTTCTTAATTGAACAATAACTCTCAATATGTTATTACTTAAAGTGGTTAATGATATAATTAGTGCTAATCACTTTGCTTAAACAACAATCTCTGTGAAACGACACTTTTTTCTCTATACTACTTTTTGACGACCCGTATGCTTACGGAAGCGCATCGAAATCGCGTTAAGTCAGATATATACGGGATCTACAATTCATATACCTCAATCATTATTTTCCTTGTCTTTTATAATAAATGAATACTCATCCCCACATGTTTTTCATATTTGCACGTGTCTTAATATAAAAATTGGTCCCCACATATTTTTGTAGACATGGACAACTTAATTTGTATGTGTATGTTTCACATGAAACAAACCATAATTGAAAATTATATATGGACATCTTCCCCGTCTTTCGGCTTGCTTAGCTTCCTTTGATTTAATAGTGTTAGAGGATAGAGTTGTAAAAATATATGAAGGATAAAATAGGAATTTAGTATTGTATACTACAATTCACTCATCCTCGTATTTTTTTTGCCAACAGACCTCACTTATTATTTCCCTTGCTTTTTTTTAGCTCTTGAATTTTAGAGTATTAGCTCTATAAATTGATGCTCCAACCAATTAGTTTCTCACCCAAAACAAACCATAGATACAATTCATCAACATAGCCTTAACAGCCATCAAACAATGAAAGCTACCTCACCCCTTGCGCTGCCCTTCTTCATCTTCTTCTTTGTTGTCACTCTCTTTGCCTTTTCTGGAGCTGAGTATGTGTGTGACAAAACTGGTGCCCTTGTACCCCTTGGAGGCACATACTACATAAAGGCTCAAGAAATTGAAGGTGCCGTAGTTGGAGGTAGTTGGAGGCGTTACTATTAGAAATCTCTTTTACAAATCATTCCTCTTACAACTTTTAAATTACAACCAACTCTTAAGATCTCATTATCTTAAGAGTAACCTCACAATGAGATTACAATAAGAATACTATTACTCAAATGTTCTAAAGTGATCATCATCGTGTCTCCCTTGAGTTGAATTCAAAAGCATTTTTTGCTAGTAATCAGATGTAAGAGTGTAGTTACTGGTGCAATCCAAGTCCTTCTCAATGAGCTTTTTTTTAATTTAACTATCCTAGCAAACTTAATGTTTAATTTTTAGAATGATATGTAATGAATGCAAAATAAGCTAAGTAGATATTTTTAGTAGTTTTTATATAAAACATGTAAAATGATATGGATGCTTTTGGGAACGATTTCCAATGGCTACATATCATGGCTCACAATATATGTTTAGGGAGTCTATTTGTCACACCCTAAATTCTAAAGCGTGACCGGCACAAAGTTTAAGGCACCTAAACTTCGTAAGCCCTTCAAATCAGCTATTTTTCCTATCAAATCTTCATTCTTTCGGATTATTAGACTATTTACATAAACCAACACACACAAGATGACACTTAAACGAGAACAAACATCGAATATACAAATTTATAATGAATTTTAGTTATACATCGCAACAAGAAATAATGTTGCTATTTAATTAGAAAACCTAACAACTAGGTGATCCTCACCTTACCATCTGCTTAAAGAAAAGAAGATAGATATATTATCATTACAGCTATACAATAATTGATAGAAATAATCTAAATCGAACAAATAGTACTGGATCATCATCAAATTTATCAAGAGTTCAGAATCATTTTCAAATGAATAAAATGCTTGCAATATGAAAAATAAAAAGTAGTTTCGGTGAAATAAATTTCATAATATAGAAAATGTGATCCCGTCTTTACCATTAACAGGTCATAAATAAACAACTTAGTCCAGATATTATAAAGTAATAACGAAAACATAACATTTAATCATTCTTATGAAAAACTTGTTTTCTATAAAGGAACTGACACGCGGCGAATAACAAGCGCAACACAAAGGCCACGAAACAAGCGCAGCTCGAAAACTACAAGTCAAACGCAACCCGAAGGCCACGAAAAACCAGCGTAGCTCAAGACTACGAAACAAGCGTGGACACACAGTCACACGAGGGTAAATAACCAAGCGTGACACGAAGTCACGAAAACAAGCGTGGCAAGCCACGAAACAAGCGTGACATGAAGTCACGAAACAAGCGTAGCTCGAGGTTATGAAAACAAGTCGAGCGTAGCTCAAGACTACGAAAACAGTTCAAGCGTAACTTAAGACTACGAAAACATTTCAAGCGTAGCTCGAGTATACGAAAACAGTTCAAGCGTACCTCGAGACTACGAAAACAGTTCCAGCGTACCTCGAGTCTATGAAAACATTTCAAGCGTGGTAAAACCACGAAACAAGCGTGACACGAAGTCACGAAACAAGCGTAGCAAAGCTACGAAACAAGCGTGACACGAAGTCATGAAACAAGCGCTTTGTGTCTAGTTCCTCAAAAACGTTTACATAGTAATAAATAAATCAATTTAAAATCAAATATCAAATCTCATTGTCCATATGACTTCAAAATGTTTTGAAGCATGCTTGTGCTAATATACAAAACAATAACAAATATTTTAGAAAAACAATATCTCTTAATCAAATAGTTTATAATAAAATACTTCAGTATGAAATTTCACCTCAATACCTTTAAAACTTTCAAATCAGTTTTTTTTATCCATAAGCATAAAATATATTTTGAACAAATATAGTAGAGAATAAAAGAACATAATAAATTCTATAATCATACAACGAAGAAAATATAAATTAGTTGGCAAAAAATTTATCAAACACACATACACTAATACGCCCATTTCTTAAGATACTCACAGTCCTCTCTTCAATGAGAAACCTTTGCCAATAACATCTATTCATCATAATCAGCATCAATCAATCACATATTCTTCCTACATAAATCACACATGCATATTAACATCTCTTTTAAACACTACCATGATAACTAACTATATATTCAAATTTTTACTCTTTAACATTTAGTATTTCATAGAAGCATACTCCAATTTCATTATTCAAGAGCAATCCCTCCAATCATTAACCAAATAAAATGTCATTAAAACAAAACTACCTTCAAATTATCTAACCAACCTCAAACACAAAACAAAGTAGAAATCATCACCTATGTTCAAACCAATAACAAACAATGAGCACTAGATACAAAACAGTATAATTCAAATCCATCACTTATTATAATCATTTTTCCTTAGAATCATCAACGGAAATACTAAATTCAGATTTATGAATTAAATTAAAAACCAAGGTATATGTTGATAGAAAAATCTTGTAAAGGTAAGAAATAAAAATCTAAAACAAGTGTACTAAATCTCCAATGGAATTCACAAGACAAATGTGTCCAGGTATCATCCAAGTGTTATGCAATTACTCGTCCTATTGTCACTTATGTTAATCAACGACTTCCTCATCAAAAATCTGAATTTCAATTCTGAACCAAGCAGCCTCTCACTCAACATTTCTCACATATTTTCATATTCAAGAATATATTCCGAAAGCTAAAAAAAAATAAGAACATTTTAACCTAAGAGAAAGTAATCAAAGAAGAATCTATGAATTGTGACTCCTATAGTTCATCCTAAATTCTAATCACCAGAATATAGTCCTAGGTTATATTACCCATAACACCATACAGATTCCTTTCTAAGTTAAATACTTCACAATTATTTGTCATTTAGAATCTCTTACATATAAATCATCCTTAAAAGGATATCGATAACTAACTCTTCCCTTTGTTTTAGACTATTACATAATCACTCTTCAAACATCAATTAACTTCAAAACAACCATTCACCATTCTTAACTTATACTTCTTTAAAGCACTATCTAAATTATAACTAAATCCTTCAATCATATAAAACCTTCAAATAACCTAAGCACTTTCTCAATCAAAACAAACATTGACGTATCACAAAGAGCAAAACAAGGTTCTAGTGAAATTTTCATAATTTCCTCTAAAATTGATCATACATGTAAATAACAAATTCCAACCTTCACTTGTTTGCCATATTATCATTAAGGCGTCTTTTAACTTAAGCTTTCACTCATTCAAAACAGAATCATTCCAATGCAAAATGTGAAAGCAAAGCAAGTTTAAGAAAATTATAACTTAAGCTAAATATTTGACTCATCTTTAAAATGTTATATAATACAAAAACTAGAATCAGAAATTCTTAGACAAACTAACAGCATTATGCAGCAAAATTGGTACAATGCGAATGAAAAATACAAAACAAATTCTCACAGTATGGTGTATTAATCAGGTTTTTTCATTTCAAAGAAACAAGACCCCAAACATCACATCATCTCCCAAACAGTAAAATTGAAGTTTAGACTTCTTTCAAATCATTTATACAATTTAGAACTCAATGCATTCAGAACTTTCTTCTAAGCATTTTAACAAACACCTTAAGTGCAATTATATTCAAACAATAGTTATCAACTTTCTAACTAGCAACACTCTTGTCCAAAAGTTTCCCAAATACCATACACACCATTAAACTTTCATTACAGCCCCAAGAATCCAACTTGAACAGCAAAAGAATTTAAAGAATGAAATTTTGCAAACATCACACTTAATCAAATCCAACCTTAACTATTGCTCAAATCACCACGCAGAATACCATAAATCAATATTAAAAATGTACTTTAAACAATTTGCAAACTCAAACCCAAGATTAAATCGATACCCCACACGAAATCAAAGAAAAATGGGTATGAAATGGAAGATAAAACTCCCCCAAGGTTGAATCCTCACTTGTATTTTCGAACAGAGACCCTCACCGTTGACAATCATCGCTGGAATGATGAGAAGACACGGAGGAAGCAGCGAGAAATTGAGAGAGATAGAGAGATAAATTGATTATGTAAGGAGAGGAATAGAATGTTAGTACCTCCGTTTTTTTTTCTAAAGGAAGAGGAAGTATATAGATACATAAGCTCCCTTGAAATTGACCATTATATCCCTCTATTACTTCAACTTTCATCCATTTTCCTTTATAACTCCTCTAAATTAAATGATAGAAACACATATCTGCCAAGATAATATATTTTCTTTGACCATAATATTGTTTAGACCACAAAGTGTTTTTACGAAAATTTTAAACAATAATATAATCTCTAACCATTTTCGTTAATATATAAACAGAATAGGCATATTGATTCCTTAAATATATTTATTCTAATTCATTTATTAACAATGATTTTTAGTTTACTCATGACATCCTAAAACCGTAATTAATTCCTTTGTATCCATTATTTAGAAAACGGGGTGTTACACTATTGTACTAAATGACTAATTTATCAAATCTCATAAACCTATAACTCCAATGCTCAATTGTTGGTATCCCATACAATTAGGGATTGTTGACTACCAACCACAACATGCAAGACTCATTTATAGTTAAATGGTGATTAATGTTGTGCATTTGAGGATCATGATAGTTATTGTATACTTGCGTCTTTCTAAATACAATAATCATTTGGAGAGATGGATTTATTACTAAATATAGAATCGCTATATATTTTCTCACATTTTTTGAATTTTCCGTAGTTGTGCTTCTCAATAATAAACAAAAATAAATAATTGTTATGAATAAAAAAGGGGTAAATGTACAAATGTTAACGAACTGTTACGCCAGAAGCATTGAACGGAAAAAGTGTTTTCGGTGTCAATTCATGATATGAAGAATAAAAATAGGTGCAATTTTAGTAACCCGTTAATTTGTATTGACGTTGACCGTTAGAAGCTGATGTGGAGGAGAAATAACATTTTTTGCTGATGTGGCAAGACCATGTGTCAATAATTTTTCTCCACATCACAAATACCCACCCTAACCTTTACCCCTGAGAACACAGTCGACCACACATAAACCCTCCCTCTTCATTGTCGTTCTTCTTCTGTTTCCCACCTCTGATCCACCATCACCGCGTTCTTCTCAATTCCTCAGGTCACAACCATTACATCTCCTTCCTTCTTTCTCAAAAGAACTGAAACTGTAACTCCATAAACCTCCATTCATCCCATCTTCTCCCTCGTCATCTTCCACCTCCGCGATGCTCTCCCCCAAATCCAAGCCACCACCTCCTTCGTGGTTTTGCCACGCTTGGTTATTTACCCTCGTTGACTGTGTATCCACGCTTGTTTTCATAGTCTCGAGCTATGCTAGTTTTTCGTGGCCTTCGAGCTGCGTTTGACTTGTAGATTTCCAGTTGCACTTGTTATTCGCTTGTGTCAGTTCCTTTATAGAAAACAAGTTTTTCATGATAATGAGTTTTCATATTGATTTTTAAATACTTGAAAGGAATTATTTTTTTATGTGATATAAATTTTGCCCTTTTGGGTTCTATTCTTCTCAAATACGAGTGTGGTGATAAGAAACTGAGGTTTCTATATTTTTATATTTATTTAGTGTTTCTGTTTGGTCAAATTTATATTATTTATTCGCTTATCCCTCTTTAGAGGATTTAAATAAAAGTCATGTAATGAGATTGCACGTAATTATATATTGCTTTGTATTTCAGATTGAAGAATGTGGATTAACACTTTGTGCTTTACGACAAAGGAAGGTATAATTAGCTTCATAAAGAAAATTGATTCTTATTATTATTGTAAATAATAATACTTATCTATACATTCAAATACTTTGTGTATTTATCTTTATATGCATTAAGACGAAAATGATATAGTTAAATGCTTGAAATGATAAATTTTTAGAAATATCAGTTGATGGAAATGGCTTACGCAGTTTAGATACCTTAAGCTTCGTGCCAGTCGCGCCATAGAATTTTAGGGTGTGACAGATTTTGACAAATATTTTCCTTCAAACATCCATAGTTTTCCTTCAAGCTGGCATGGTTAGGGGTTTTTGGTTTGTTAAGTTTTGGCATTAAGTTTTCTGGGGTTGTTGCTTCTGGTGGTAGTGGTGGTGATGATAATGTTGTTTCCATCTAAGATGAAGTTTTGATCTTGCATTTGAGGAAAAAGAAAATGGTCATGATTTTGTTTTTTTTTAAAAAAATACCTAAACAAAAATTGTGATGTGGAGAAAAAAAAAAGAAAAATGATTGTCACATGAGCTTGCACATCAGCAAAAAATGTTATTTCCACCGTCACATCAACTTTTAACGGTCATTGTCCGTCAAACATAACGGGGAATTGCACCTATTTTTATTATTTATACCTATAATTGAGATATAAAAAATTTTTTGGTACTCCTAATGTAATAGTTCGTTACCATAATAGTACCTTTACTCTAAAATATGTCAGAGGATGTTTTAGTAACAGTATGTGATTTCCATTAAATTAACTGATATCGTCAATCAAATCAAATTAGATAAATTGATTACTAACTAGTTTTGAGTAGCATTGAACATCTATGTTCATTAGATTGAACCAATATTTTGAACAGTTGCATAAGACCTTCGTGATTGACTCCACATTCTAAGGAACAATGAAAAACCAACCATTCATCTCTAGGAGAACTTATCTCAAATATTACAAAATGTAGCAACAAACAATTACAAAATGGTACAAATGTAGCAATTCCGTCAATTTTGACGAGTTTGACCGTTATTTTTTACCTGATTAGGCCACGTCACCCGATTAGGTCATGTCACTTACCACGTCACCCAATCAGGCCACATCACCACCACATCATCACCCCAGATATGAAAAGATTTGAGGTTCAAATATAGCATTCAAGTATAAGTAAAGTTTACCCATCATAAAATAACAATTTCGGGTCTCAAATCTAGCACTCATCAGTTACAAAATGGTTCAGATGCAGAAATTACATTAATTTTTATGAGTATTGAAAGTAATGGATGCACAAGAGGGGGGGTGAATTGTGCTATAAAATAAAAACTCAAATAAAAGCAACACAAGGGTTTATACTGTGTAACATCCCAGTTTTTAAATTAAAAATAATACGAGGTTATTGAGGTGTCCTTAAGAAAATTTAGGGGTTTAGGGAAGAATTTTATGATTTTTGGGCAATTTATGAATATTAAATCTCACTTAGTTTGGGATTGAAATAAGTATAGTAAAACGAATTAATTGGAGCTATAAACTTTCATGAACAAATATTTTTGAAACCTAGAAAATAGTATGATAGAAAGAGAGAGTAAAAATAATATATGCAAACTTTTGGGCTAGAAATATAATTAAGAATAAATGATAGGGTAGTTAATGATAATTTCCACAAATATATATATATAAACACTCAACTCACTCCCTCTCACCCGACATCTCTCTCTCACTCCCTCCGACCCTCTCCCCGACACCTCAACTCCGCCCTCCTTCCTTCTTCGTTTCCTGTCCTCCTCCGGCGACGGCGCGACGGCGCTGATCTCCCTCACCATCACCATCATCAAACCATTTTCCTTTCTCACTTCTCCACCTCACGTTCGGTCTCCCTCCCTCTCTCTATTTCGTTTTTCTTTTTCTCCAGCGATGACGGGGTGTGATTTCCGGTGACGGCGGCTTCGTTCTCCGGCGATCAACGGCGGCGAGCGGTGAGGGGTCCTTGTTCTTTCATTCTCATGAATTTCCTTCTTGTTGCAATTTCATTTTCTCACTTTCCTTTCTCTTCCCTTACTTTTTGCGTCGGCCTTAGCTTTTTCCGGCGAGATTCTGGACGGCGAAGCTCCGGCGAGATGTGGGGAGGTCGGGAATGAGCTCAGGTAGGTCCATCTCTTCCCTTTCTACCCTTTTCTGCGATTTCTAGGTGAGAATGAGAGAGAATCCGAAATGGCTTAGGTTGTTTGGGGTTATGAACTCTTGAATTTGTAAGAGGCAGTATAAACTTTGATTCTAAGTGTTTAATTTCAGATTTTTGTGGAAGGATTGAAGAATTTTGTGATTTAAATGAGGTGTTCTTGTTGATTTTTTCTTTAGGCACGAAAATGCTAATTGAATGGTAAAACTGTCATAGTTTGATTCTAATACTCCATGTCTGATTTGTGTTGAGTTGGTGATTTCTCAAGTTCTTTTTCTTTCCTTTCCATTGTTTGGCTGTTTGTTGTGATCTTTGTACTATATTTTATTTTGTAAATAAGTTTGTCAAATGACAGTGTTGATAAGTTGAGGTAATGGGGATTTCGAAACCCCCTTTGACTCTCATAGTTATGGTGATCTTGTATGGTATCTAATTGCTAATAAGTCATATTGAATGGGGTGATTGGTTTGGAAAACCATGGATTGAATTTTTATCATTCATGTTGTCAAAGTTGTTTCTTGACTAGGATTTATGGGGTTTATGACTGTTATGACTAAATTGATAGCTATAATTTGTTGATTGAAGTTATTAACTGATTATGGAATAAGGAAGTTGGGAAGGATTGAATTAAATTGATTTTCTTGACATTTTAGGTGAGTTGTGGCCTAAAGAGGCTTTCGGTGATTTAAAATCGGTATTATTTGGTAATTTGTGGGCTATTGTTGAGTAGTTTAAACTTAGTGAAGGTTATTAATTGTAGAATGTTGAGATTGGGGGAAATTTTGAGTAAATTGGGTGTTTAAGTTTAATGTGTGAATAAATTGTTTTGTTAATAACTTGGATTTTTGGAAATGTCTAGGGAAACAAATTTTTAACAAGAAGTTTGGTTAGGTGCCTATTTTGGATTGGGAATGGGTGTTAGACTACTGTAGAAATGGGAATTGATGTTAAGTACTTTGTGAACTAAAACATATGATTGATTGAGTTTAGTTTTGGCCTAATTGGTTGGACTATCATAAGTTTGTTTACATTGGTTTATTTAAGGTGAATATATGGTAATATGTGCTACATTGCTTACTGGGAATTTAGTTATATTAGTGAATCTTCCAAAGAAATAAAAGATGCAAAAAGGGGGAATTTTATTTAGAAAATCAAGTAGTTGGAGGCAATCACTGTTTAAGTTGTAGTCTTAATAGGTGAGTTATCTAGTTGAATGAATTGGGCCTAGATGTCTTGGGAAAAATAAGGTCTTGGAGTTAGTAAAAAGCATGGGAAGCCACATGTTAAGAGGGTGAATTGAAATCTTGAAGATTAAAAGCTACTGAAAGTGATGTCCATGAGTATTTTCTTAGTTTGTGCTTGTGCTTTAATGCTTGAACAATAGGAATTCCTTGCTGTCATTTTTGGTTTGAGAAATTTAGCTAGTAATATAGAAAGAGAATGATCTTGATGTTAGGTGTACCTGGATCAGGGGATTGGATTGGTTTATGGATGACTTATTAAATATTACTATGGAAAGAGTGATTTTCAAATCTAGGAATTTTGTTTTACTGAGAACGACATTAGGCTGTGTATTAGAACTGGAAATATTTGAATGGTGATTTGATGATCAAAGGAAAACATTGTGTTCTGGTTGTTAATGGTTATTTTATGCAATGATTTATTCAAGGAAGGGAGGTTCCAAATAGTGTATAAAGTCTGATGTATGAACGTTTGTACTTAATTTGCTCATGGAAGGTTGTTTGGTTTAAATCTATGCGGAAATAGAAGAAATGAGGGTGGCTTTATATGTGATTAATCTCTGTAAATTGTTTAAAAGTTCTATAGGTTGGACCAATATTTTAATAATGTTGATAAAGCAAAGGCTTGAGCTTATTGTGACATGGTTTAGTTCTAGGAATAATAATTTATCTTTTGTTTATGTTGGAAGTCCCTAAATGTTAAATAAGTGCAGGGAGCTTTCAATACATGAGAAATGGTGTTGCTCGATTGTAAGAATGTTGTGATTGATTGTTTTTGATTTGGTATGAAGAACTGTGGTGAACGCTGAATGAATTTCATGAATTGAGCTGAATGTGTTATATTAGGATGACAAATATAAGTAATGAAAGGGTAGCACATTAGAAATTCGAGAGAGACGTTGTATGTTCCTTATGAAGATAGTGGTTGATTTATTATCGTTATGTAATAATAGGAGGAAAAATCTTCGAGGAATGATAAGGAAAGAACATCAAAGTGCTAAAGGGCGACAGGTAATCACACTTAACCTTACTATAACATTGAGGGTGATGTTAGCTAGGATTTTGTAAAATCCTTTCTCACCCTCTATATATATATTATCTTTGAAAGGTTATTTTTATACAAAACAGGCTATCGGGTGCCTTTCAAACACGATTATTTTCGTATAAAAGATTTGTACACATTATATATACTATTATCCTGCTTGGTGGTGGCCATTGATCTGGAATGGCGTGAAATGTATATAGGGATAGTGGTTTGAGAGGTTATGGAATAGAAAAGGAATGAGTTGTTGAGTTTGTGATTGTGGTGAGTTAGGTGGATGGGAAATATAAGGTATTGTTGACTGGAGTATTGAAATGTAATGTGGATTTGAAATAGGTACATTGTGGTCAGGGAATTGGAAAGTTATATTGATGGAAAGTATAAAAGGTTGTGGTTGGGACATTGAAAGTTATGGTGAGCATTGCATGACACTGAAATTTATGTACCATCGCGCGATGATAACTGTCGATAGGCCAATCGACAGTTATTTGTACTGAGGATCCTTTACAGATTGATTGGATCGGGGATCATAGGTCGACTTATTGAGAGAAGTGACCTACGGTTGTTTTGGCATTGAAGAGCCCAACCGCCCCTACGGTTGTTTGGCATTGAAGAGTCCAACAGTTCCCGTTCTGTAATGGAAACAGAATTGGGGTTCCCTCTCTGGAGATTGCCAGAGAAGGAAATTGTCCCCTCACTATGGAAAGGGACACAGTGTCAAATCATATAGTGAAGATTAGATGCTTGAATGCCCCGTGATGGCACAATGCATCTATAGGTGAGTGTGAGAGTTGTAGGGTGATATGGTTGTATTGGAGGTAGAGATGTTGAAGTGCATTGATTTGGAAATGACAGAGAGACGGGAGTGATACATGGGAAGAAGGTTTGGATTATATATATATGTATTATCGGTTTTAAAACTGTGGTACCCTTTAGACGCCCTCGCTACCGCACATCTCACTGTTATAGTGAGTTAAGCGGTGATTACTGGGACAAATTTGTCTCATCCCACGATTACTGACATTTTTGCAGGTATTCATGCACAGGCGCGAGTATCAGGAAAGGGAATTAGGTAGTAGAAGTTATATAGTTTATTTAGAATTGTATATTGCCAATTTGTATAGGCCTGCATTCGTTTCCGTATGTATATATATTTATCTATGGTTTGATATTTATTAGTTCTGTTTATTAACCATGTTAGGCAAATCCTTTCTAACATGGTTAGCTTTTAATTATCCATGATAGCACCTGTATTGTATCAGGAAATTCTTTTCTATCATGGATAGTATTTCATCATTAGGAAATTCCTTTCCTAACTATGATAGGACTTTGATATTATGGAAATCCTTTTTCTATCATAGTTAGTAAAGAGGTTATTAGATCTAAAATGGATATCATTAGTTAATTAGGGAATTAGTAACAGAGTGTTACATACTGGTTCGGTCTTCCTGACCTACGTCCAGTTCTCAACCACCCAGGTTGAGTTCCACTATCCCCAGGTTTCACAACGGGTTCACCTGGAACCTTTACAACCGCAAGTTTTAGACGGGATCACTTGCAACCTTACAACCACAAGTTTTACTCAAGGCTCACTTGCAACCTTTCTAACTAGCTCCCCCTTACACCCAGCAAGGGTTCAACCTTTACAAATAAAGGATTTTCTAACTAAGTTCTCTTCAAGAACAGATAATGTTACACACTTAAGTACAATGAATGCTCTTAATACAAGAAGAGACTTAACCACAAAGAGTACAAGATAAGTAGATTAAAAGATCACTCAATGAGTTAAATGCTCTTTCTCTTTTCTGGGCAGCTTTGAATGCTTGAAGGATTTTTCGTTTTCTCTCTCTAGCTTTCTTCAAGATGTCAAAGATAATAGATACCTTCATAAATGAAGGTGAGCTTCTTTATATAGTCTTCAAGTATTCTCACTCTTGGTAGGTGGGTTAGCCGTTTGAATATGGCCGTTTTTCCCAAGTTACCGTTTGCCCATTTAATGCTTCATTAATGCTTAGCAGGGTTGACTTGCTTTATCTCTGAAAAGTAGTTCTGACAACTCTGCTCTGCCAAAAGCATTCTGACACTGCACTGCTCTGAACGTTCTGATATTCTGATTGCTTGCGGAAGCAAGTTCTCATCCGGAAGCAACCTTACTAAGTGTGCTGCACTTTGAACGTTAGTCTAGCAATATAAACACATAGTCACATGCAGTGGGAGTTCATCTAGTCTAAGGAAGCTTTCTTACATCTGGAAGCAATTCCACATCCGGAAGCACTTCCACTGGACGAAGGGATATGTTCTTATTTTACTCACTCTCGCTCAGTGTTATTCAATCCAACAGCCAGCGCTGGTTACTAAGCAATCGGAAGCAGATCTACTGGACGTTGGGTTATGTTCACTGACGCTCAGTGTTGCCTATACCAACAGCCAGCGCTAGTCTTAATACAATCGGAAGCAAATCCACATCCGGTTGTATCTTAACTTAGTCTTAAGGGTTTTGTATATCTAATGCTTTCTAGACTAAGTTATTACTTGGTGAAGTACTTGCTGTCGCTGGGGGATGAGACGTTCATCCGTGAGCGCTAGTCCTAGTTTTATCCGGAAATAAATCCACATCCGGTTGTACTTTTACTTGGGGTTCTATATTAACCTGATTTTGTCTAAGTGTCTAAGTTCTTTCATATTTTAGTCTTCATCAAAACTTAAGATTCTAACATTCTCCCCCTTTTTGATGATGACAAACTAAATTTACAAATTAAATTCATACGAAAGAATAAAAGAGTAACAATTAGAGCAAGCACAAATAACTTAGACAATTATTATTGATAATAAAAAGATTACAAGTTAGAGTTACAAAAGCAGATAAAATTCACAAGTAATCTATACTATGCAAAATGAACTATGCATGAAAAAGAGAAAAATTTTCTAAGGTAAAAGGGTGAAGTGGGAGGTTTAAAGTTGATGTCTCTTTTTCCTCTCCCTCTCCTTCTGTCTCTCCTCATTTTCTCTTTGGAGCTGGGCTAGATGGGCATCCTTCACATTCTGGTCAATCTGAGCAATAATTCTCTGAAGCTCTTGCTCTTCCCTTTCCCTTCTGAGTCTCTCAGACTCAACAGACTCCTCGAAGGCTCTCTTCAAGTTTTCAACTTCCTCATAGCCTAGGAACCCTGTTGCATCTGAGAAAGGAGTGACCTCGCCATTTGGATAGTGGACAACCCTGATCTTTACATTCCATACTGGGAAGTTGGGGTCTTCCTCAACTTCCTGGGCTTTCATTTTCCCTTTGCCTTTGCCCTTTCCTTTCCCCTTACCTATCGTTTGGGTAGGCTTGGCTGCTGCTCTCTCAGCGTCCAGGCAAGCCATCTGACCAAAGGAGATCTTATCCGTGTATCCATACCTCTCAAATTCTTCAGGAGTCATATCTTCTATCTCTAGCTTAACTTCCTTTAGAATTGGGATGGCTTGTACTGAAGGAATCTCTTGCTCAGCTTGGACTGATGGAATCTCTTGCTCACTCTCAGCAGATGCAGTAGAAGCAGTACTCTTGTTAGCACCCTTTCTGGCAACTGCCTTCTTCCTTGACTCACTATACTTAACTGCTGAAGGAGGTGGAGCAGAGGTTGGCTCAGAGGGAGGAGTAGCAGATGTTGGCTCAGTACGAGGAGGAGGAGCAGAGGTTGTTCCAAAGGTAGAAGGGATTGACTTGGCTATCACAATTGGAGGATGGTTAATCTTCTCCAGCCCATACTTCATCATTATCTCCTCAATTATGTTGCGGCTAGGCTCAGAAGGAGGAGGCTCAGAAGATGAAGAGTCTGGCTGTGTTATGTCTTCACTTTGCTCATATACAACCATATCCCATTTGGACCTTTGCTCATCCGACCTCTGCTGTTGCATAAACCGGATGACTTCCCTTCTGATCAGACTCTCAGCACCACCCAGTCTCTGAGATTCCATGGCTCGGCGGAGGGCAGCAGTGATGTCTTCATCTAGCCAGAGGGATGGCTGAGTCAGAACATCCCTTGTCTCCATGGTATGGCGGAGTGCCATAGCAGCATCTCTCCCCCTTTTGTCATCATCAACAAGGGCGAGGGCCAGAGAGGATGGACTGGGTGAAGAGGAGGGTGGAGGTTCAGGGCCAAATCTCCGAGGTGGTGAGGGTGTGGATGAAGAGGATGTGGGTGAGGTTTGTTCTGGTGATTTAGGAGGTTTGGGTAGGAGGGCTGTGTTTCTTTCCCAGAAGGAGGGGTGGGTGAAGAGGCCATCAAATGAGTAGGTGGAGTAGTAGACATCGGGTTGTCTAACTTTCCACCGAATAGGGGATTGGTCTCGGAGGTAGTAGGTGTGAAGTGGATGATCAGGAGAGGTGAATCCTAAGGTTTGGGCGATGGTGGGTTGAGAGGTGGTAGGGTTAGAGTGGGAAGGCCCGGCTGAAGTGGGGGGCGGTGAACGATTAGGGGTGTTATGTGGAGATGGGGAGTTATTGGAGTTAAGGGGTGATTGGCGAGGGGACTGTTGGGGTGAGTCTTGTGGTTGATGGTCGTGGTTGGGTGATGTCTGGGGTTGTTGGTTGTTGTTTGGTGATGTGTGGGGTTGTTGGTTGTTGTTTGGTGATGTGTGGGGTTGTTGGTCATTCTGAGGAGGAGGTGGCTGTGGCTGTTGAGTGTTGGATGGAGGAGGAGGAGGTAGTAGTGGTTGATTAGGTGGAGGAGGTGGAGGTGGGTTTGGAGGAGGGGGTGGTGGTAAGTTACCTTGGGGTTGAGGGATCTGAAGGTGTTGGAGAATGAGGTTTAGCTTGGCGTCTAGCCGTCCTAATTGAGCCTCGACCTGACCCACGCGATCCTCGACCCTCTGGATTCGCTCCCCTTGCTGCTGAAAGCCAGTGTCACACTCATCACGGAGAGGAGCCACCAAGGAGTCAGTCAGCCTAAAGAGAATCTCCTCCTTTACTTCCTGGGCAAAGGCTTTGACAGTAGCTGGCACCTTTGCAACTCTGCTTGGACCAGGAAGAGAGTCAACCTCTTGATCCCCTGCACCTGACATAGAGGGGGCTGAGCCATGAGAGGCACTGCCTGCCTGAGACCCTGAGCGAGTGGGCTTGGCCTTCTTAAGATACTTAATCCCCATCTTGCCAATGTTAATTGCGCTGACAGGTACGCACTTAACATTTTCTTCCTCCACAGTGGATGTAGCCTTGATCAGATTCTTTTCAAGGAGGAAGGCGATGATAGTGGGGTAGGGAAGAAAACCAGCCTTATTATTCATCATCCATCTATGCAGTTCAAGACTGATCAACTGCCCGGGGTTGATTGGATGCTGGGTGAGAAGTCTGGGAAACCATGGGTTGTCCAGCAGAGTGAACTCGTTGAAGTTACCCCCCTTGTGTGTCATCATGCGGGAGTAGACGTAGTATAGTAGCCTGTCGGAGTCAGACATCCCGGACACCTTCTTCCCTTGGGTGTTATAAGTCTTCTCGAGTTCCTCTTTGCTGAGTTTGAGTGACTCAGGGTATAGCCACTCATTCATTCCCTCTTCAGTAAACCCCATTAAGGCGTTGATGTCCCTCCAAGTGAAATTGAAGGTTCTCCCCCTTACAGTGGCGGTGAAGGTGAGTCTCCTAATCTGTTCCTTCCCATCCACTTTCTTATACTTGACTTTCCCAGTGAGTGACTCGCAGAACACCCGCAGGACGTTGATATTGTAGTCCTGGTTGATCCCCAGCCAGGGCATGTACTTTTCCAGAAATGGCCGCAGGTGTGGAAACCCTAGTTCATCTATCTTGGCTAGATCTATGAACATGCCGTTGTTGAAGTAGGGCTTCATGGTTTCAAACTTGGAGGAAACAGCCTCCAAAGGCCCATCTCGATATACCAGAGGATCATCCTCCTCTACCCTTTGTCTTTTGGAAGAAGGTTCCTCGCTAAACTGGACCTTCTTCTTCCCTTTTCTCTTGGCTTGTTCACGCTCAGTCTGCCCAGGCTGTTGTTGGACTTGCTCATAATGTCCAGGCTGTTCCTGGACTTCCTCGTTCTGCCCTTGGGTTTGCCCAGATTTTTCTTGGTGTTCTTCGCATTCATGAGATTTTCCAGATTTCCCAGTGTGAGAATGCCCAGATTTCCCAGTTTTGGACTTAGATTTCTTGGTTGAAGTGGCTTTCTTTGGGTTGGGGTTCGATTCATGTGAGCCGGCCATTTTTGTGAGGGTTTAGAGTTCAAATGAAAATGAAATGCGAAGAAGAAGATGAAGAAGATGAAGAACACGGTGAAGAAGAAGATGAAGAGAATATGAATGTATGCAGAGAATTTGTGGGTGAAAATTTGAGTAAGTAAAAAGTGAAAGTGAAAGTGACTTCCTATTTATATGCAAGGTTACAGAGGGTAAAATGGGTAATGACTCTTCATGAAAGAATGCGTTTATTCATTGGGTAACGTAAACATTTAATTGGAACGGCGCACCTTTTGACATGTGTCGCTTCACCTTATCAGAGAAGGCAAAACTTCTCATGGAGGAAGATGAAACGTTTTCTGAAGTGACGTGTTCCTTGATCCAGGCACTGGCGCTCTTGCTTGTTTTAGTTTAACACTCAGTACCAGCACATGATCATCCGGAAGTGGTTTTGCTTCCGGTTGCACTTGCTTAAGATTTAACATTGGGGACCTGCAAAAACAAGGATTGGCACTCCGATGCCTAAGTTAGTAAAGTTGCAGGTTTTAATAAAGCTCAAGATTATTTAAGGAATTAAACTTCATTTGGGTTTACCATTCCCAAATCACCTCTTATGAATGTAAATTGATCAACCCCCAGAGGCTTGGTGAAAATATCAGCAAGCTGATGCTGAGTGGGGACAAACTTCACTTTGACATCTTTCTTCTGAACATGATCTCTGATGAAGTGATGTCTGACATCAATGTGCTTTGTCCTTGTGTGCTGAACCGGATTCTTGGCTAGGCTGATGGTGCTTGTGTTGTCACAGAGGATGGGTGCCTCAGGGAACTCCAAGCCAAGATCTCTTAGTTGGTTCTTCAGCCACAGCACTTGGGCACAACAGCTTGCGACAGCAATATATTCAGCCTCTGTGGATGACAAAGACACGCAGGTTTGCTTCTTACTAGCCCAAGAGACCAGACAACCATCAAGGAAGGCGCATTGTCCACTGGTGCTCTTCCTATCAGTTTTATAACCTGCATGGTCAGAGTCAGAGTAAGCCCACAAGAATTCTTAGTTACCTCTGGGATACCAAAGACCAAGCTCTTGTGTACCCTCAAGGTATCTTAGAATACGTTTAACACATGTTAAATGTGACTCCTTGGGGTTGGCTTGAAACCTAGCACACATGCCTACACTACATTGAATGTCAGGCCTGCTTGCCGTTAAGTATAGTAGGGAACCTATCATTCCCCTGTACATGGGCAGGCTGACAGATTTACCCTTTGCGTCAGCATCGAGTGCGGCAGTGGTACTCATGGGAGTGTCATACTCCTTGCACTCATCCATCCCAAACTTCTTGAGTAGCTCTCTGCAGTACTTAGCTTGGGAGATGAAGATTCCATTCTTCTTTTGCTTAATTTGCAGGCCTAGGAAGAACGTTAGTTCTCCCATCATTGACATTTCAAACTCACCCTGCATAGTCTTAGAGAATTCTTCACAAAGTTTTTCGTTAGTTGCCCCAAAAATAATATCATCAACATAAATCTGGACAATTAGCATGTTTCTGTCTTTGTGAAGAATAAACAGTGTACTATCTAGTTTGCCTCTTGAGAAACCCTTGCCCAGCAAAAAGCTGCTGAGTCTCTCATACCAAGCTCGAGGAGCTTGTTTCAGGCCATATAAAGCTTTCTTTAGCCTATACACATGTTTAGGATGCTTGTGATCCTCAAAGCCAGGAGGTTGTTCTACATAAACCTCTTCTTTGATGTAACCATTAAGAAATGCACTCTTTACATCCATTTGATATAATCTAAAGCCTTTCATGGATGCAAAGGCTAGAAGAATCCTTATTGCTTCGAGTCTAGCGACTGGAGCAAAAGTTTCTTCATAGTCTATGCCTTCTTCTTGGTTATATCCTTTGGCTACTAATCTGGCTTTGTTCCTCGTAATTTGACCTGTCTCATCCAGTTTGTTCTTGAAGACCCATTTGGTCTCAACTATGGATTGATGAGACGGCCTTGGGACTAGTTCCCAAACTTGGCTTCTTTCAAATTGATTTAGCTCTTCCTGCATGGCAATAATCCAGTCGCAGTCCTCAAGAGCTTGTTCAACTGAAGTTGGTTCGATTTGAGATAAAAATGCTCCAAACTCAACTTCATTTTGAACCTGCATTCTGGTTCTGACACCAGAAGAAACATCACCAAGCACTTGATTAAGAGGATGATCCCTGTGATGTCCCCTAGCTGTTGGCAACTGTGCCTCCTCAGGCACGGTCTGCACTCTAGGCTCATCACTGGGTTCATCTTTTTCTTTGGGATTGCTTGCTGGTGTTTCTTTTGGTGGTGAAGAAGATGATGGTGGTTTTGGAAGATTTAGTAATTCATCATCTTCTGTGGATTGTCCCCATGTAGGAGTTTCATCAAATACAACATGCATGGATTCTTCTACGATTCTAGTTCTCATGTTGTATATTCTGTTAGCCTTACTCCTAAGGGAATACCCTATGAATACACCTACATCAGCTTTTGGATCAAACTTACCCAGATTTACCTTTCCATTGTTATGCACATAGCATTTTGATCCAAAGATTCTGAGGTGGCTGATGTTGGGCTTTCTGCCTTTGTACAGCTCATAGGGTGTCTTGTCCAAGCCCTTGCGAACATAGGCTCTGTTGGAGATGTAGCAGGCAGTGCTCATAGCGTCCGCCCAGAATACTTGAGAAACCTCTTTCTCGTTGAGCATGCTCCTGGCCATCTCAGTCAGAACCCTGTTCTTCCTCTCGACTACTCCGTTTTGCTGAGGAGTTCTGGGAGCTGAGAAGTTATGTTCAATACCATTCTGCTCACATAGCTCAGAGAAGCTATGGTTCTCAAACTCGCCTCCATGGTCTGTCCTTATGGCTGTGATTTTGAAGTCTCTCTCATTCTGCACTTTCTTAGCCAGGACAACAAAAGCATCAAAAGCATCTTGCTTAGAGGCAAGAAACATCGTCCAAGTGAACCTTGAATAGTCGTCCACTACTACTAGAGCATACAGGTTTCCACCCAAGCTCTTCACTCTCGCTGGCCCAACCAAATCCATGTGGATTAGTTCCAAGGGCCTACTAGTGGAGACTCTCTTCTTGGTTTTAAACGAGGACTTTGTTTGCTTTCCTCGTTGGCAGGATTCACAAATATAATCGTGCTTAACTTTAAAGGATGGAATCTGAAATTCGTGGCTGTCACCCAAGAGGGGGGGGGGTGAATTGGGTGAGGGAATAAAAACTTAAACTCTTTTCGAAAGACTGCTTGTGCTCGGTGATGATGATAATAAATAATGCTATGCACAAGTCAGTATGCTATGTGATGCAAAATAGAATGATCAAGTATAAGTATATGCACACATAAATTTATCCTGGTTCGGTCACCCAGACCTACATCCAGTCCCCAGGCTACACCTGAGATTTCCAATCCACTATTCTTGTTTAAACCGGGCACAAGAGAAGCCTTTACACTTTAGGTTTTACGAGCACGGGTTCACCTAACAACCCACAGGTTTTACAACGGGTTCACCTGCAAACCTTACCGCAAGTTTTACGGGATCACTTGCAACCTTACAAACGCAAGTTTTACGGGCTAACTTGCAACCTATGGAGATTTAGACAACCTCTAAATGCTCCCCCTTACAAATTGTAAGTTTACACTATGTTCACTCTATGAACTGATTGTGCTAAACACTTAAGCTCAAAACTACCTCTCTCTAAGAGTGGATGATGTTACTCACTTAAGTACAAATAAATCACTCTCTAAGAATATTACATATCAAAGTCCGAGAGTAGAAGATGAGAGGAATGTGGAATAGTGTTTCAGACAATAAGCTCTGTTCTCTCTCTCTTTTTCAAGCCCTCTTGTTCAGAAATGAAGAACATCCCTTTTATACCAGCCTCTGAATATCTAACCGTTGGAGAGGCAATAAGACCGTTTGATTATAGACGTTGGGGCCTTGTTTACGTTGTCCTCATTAGTGCACAGCAGGGTTGACTTTGCTTTATCCAAAAAGGTGCTCTGACCAAGCTGTTCTGTCAACACTGTTCTGGCAATATTATTCTGACAAAAGTCGTTCTGACATCTGAACATTTTGTACGGTCCGACTCTTGCTTGCTGTCAGAGAGGACTTCGTTCCTCAAGCATAAGTCCAGGATGTTAAGAGACTCATTATCGGAAGCTCTCTTGCTATCTGAAGCTCGTGGACTCTAACATTTTGCTTGCTATCACATAGAGGAACTTTGTCTTCCAAGCACTTGTCCATGAATGATAAGAGTGCTTTGCTATTGGATCCTCTCTTGCTATCAGAAGCTCTCTTATGGACTCTGACTTTTGTGGGCAGTATGAGCTTTGACACCTTGAGTGAATCTTCAGATTATGTTCTCATACTCCTCATGCTTGGTAGGTAACAATGTTGTTTGAATGTGTCTGTTATCCTCTTGTTACCGTTGGAAGGAACATCTTCTTAAATGCTCAGCAGGGTTGACTTGCTTTATCTCTGAAAAGTAGTCCTGACACCTCTGCTCTGACAAAGCATTCTGACTTCCGAGTATGTGACATTTACTCTTGTACTCTTGCTGACGGAAGATCATCGTTCATCCGGAAGTGGCAATCTTGCTCTGCAAGGGTTAGTCTCTGAAATCCAATGCCAAGAGTCTTTCCATCCGGAAGCTCATTTGCATCCGCAAGTGTGACTAAGTTCTGCACATACTGGTTAGTCCAACATAGCAATATATATAATCAGATATAGTAAAAACTATACATGTTGTGGGAAATTTGTTTGCTATGGGGAGTAGTTTACTTAGACTGTGTTCTGATTTGGTCTATGATATATCTGGGAGCATTTTTACATCCGGAAGTAAAACTACTAGATGAAGGATCTTGGTTCACTATAACTCACTCTCACTTAGTGTATTTCATCCCAACACTCAGCGCTAGTCACTAAGCTATCGGAAGCACTTTTACTTGACGTAGTGAACTCACTGACGCTTAGGGTGAAATCTATTCTATCAATCTGCGCCAGTCAAGATCTAACAGGAAGCAACTTCACTTGATGTTGCATTTCCACTGACGCTCGAGGTTAAATCTATTCTATCAGTCTGCGCCAGTCTAAATCTAATAGGAAGTGCTTTCACTTGGCGAAGTAGACTTACTGACGCTTGGGGTAATAACTATTCTATTGCTCTGCGCCAGTCTGAGTCTAACAGGAAGCGCTTTCACTTGGGGAAGTAGACTTACTGACGCTTGGGGTAATATCTATTCTGTCGCTCTGCGCCAGTCTAATTCTAACAGGAAGCGCTTTCACTTGGGGAAGTAGACTCACTGTCGCTTGGAGTAATATCTATTCTATCGCTCTGCGCCAGTCTAAGTCTAACAGGAAGCAACTTTGCTTCCGATTGAACCATAGCTTAGTCTTAGGGTTTGTGCATCTAAAATTCATGGACTAAGTTAAATCCCTAGTTATTTACTTGCTGACGCTGGGGGATGAAAGCATTCATCCGCATGCGCAAGTCCTAATCTATCCGGAAGTGATCTTGCATTCTCAAGTGATCTAACTCAGGATTCTAACCATGTCATCTAATCCTTCCTAAGTGCTGATTATGTTCTCTTAAGTACTAGACCATATCATACCTTAGTCACCATCAAAACTTAAGATTCTAACATTCTCCCCCTTTTTGATGATGACAAACCCATAGATGACTAGAGATCATAATTAAACTTAGATCACTCATCCTAGAGCTATATTCCTTTCCCCATTTCTCTCCCCAAAAATCTAGGCATCCTATCTATCTCTCAGCTCTAGACATCTCATGTCTCATCTCTCGCTAGACATCTCATATCTAGCTAGACATCTTATCTCTCTCCCCCTTTTGGCTTCATCAAAATCCAACAGGTGCAAGCTAGCCTTAGGGATGGGGATACTTTTATCGTTCTCCTAGAAATGGGCTTTCTACCTAATATTTCTCCCTATGTATCGCTAATAAAGATTTGTTCTAGACTATTCAATACAATGTACGAGAATTAACAAGGAACAGCAATAATGGCTCATGATCCTAAATGATTGTATTTTCCCTAAACACTATGCAGGATAGTTAAACATGTTTTTCAAGGGAGATATTAATACATCAAATCTAATCATAATTAAATTAGGATCAAAACATACAAAACAGTTTTCTTTTTGAAGGTGAAAATTCTTTCCAAATGTAATTTTGATCCTCTCGAATTGATTAACATGATATCAAAAGTAATTTTGATGTGTTTAAAAATGATGATTATGATATCAAATGAAATATGTGATTTTAAAATTCAAATGAGATGAAATCTGATACCTAATGAAATCAAATGAGATCTGTGAGTTTGAACTTGTGGTATCAAAGGAAATGATTGAATGCCAAATGAAATTTGTGATACCATATGAAATGAAATCAAATCAAATGAAATTTGTGTTTTTAAAAGTGCCAAAATAATTTCCAAACAAATTGCATCACAGCATCTTAAGAGTTTATTATCGATGACAGCATGTGACTCTCGATTTTCAAGGGATCATTAACAGGTAATGTCCACTTACTTCTCTTTCTATATTAAGATTAATCATCATTAAATCAAGAAAGGAAGCATATAAGAGAGGTATGTTATCAATTACTTTCCAGCATGTCATTTAGAGGATACAGATGTGTGAGCTAGGATGATTTTCTAAGACAGTGAATGATTTTGAAGTCAATGCAGATTGAGAGAAACATCCTAAGTTGACACCCTTACCAATGCCATGTATGCATCATATGTAAGAGATGGTAAGGTGTAGATGTTACCACAGATGAGGGGTACTCATACTCTATTAGACTCAGGAATCTGAATCATACGCAGATAAGCATGCTTCCTGACATCTTCAAGAGGTGTGCTATCTCAAGTGGAAACCCCTAGCGCAAGTGCTTTGATGACTCGCTTCGGCAAGCTGAGCTACAACCACAAGCAGACATGACTGGGCAGTCACTCTACTCTTCCCATGGTTCAATAGTTGGCCTGCTATCGAAGGCGCTGATTGTTGTGAAAGCAACCTTGCTCAAACTTGATGATTGGTCCTGCATATGCTTGAGGAAACAAATGCTTTCTGATGGTCAGTGAAAGAACTTAAGATTTAACATTGAAGACCATCCTCAGGACATTCAAGTCAATCTGTGTTAATCAGCACAAACTAATAATTTTAAGAAATCATGCTTGCTAATTGGTTTAAGAAAATATGAGCAATGATTATGTGAAAACTAATTTTGAAATTATCTATACATTCACATAGTTTCACTATCAAGACATGAACTCTATTTATACTCTCATGGATAAATATCAATGTGATAGTACAGAGAATATTAAACAGGTGGCATATTTTCAGAGTTTCATAAGCAAGTATAGTTCAATACATATGCCTCAAGGATGTTCATGTTAGATCATGAAGACATGTGAATTATTAACACTATGAAATTTTGAAAAGAAAAATCTTCATCCTCACAAAAATGAAATACTGGAGATTTTCATGCTCACAGAATAGTTTGATTTTAAGACTAAATTCGGTTTACAAAAACAATCAAATTTCAGCATATGATTACGAGAATAATTTCCAAATATTAGCTCGAGTTCTTCTAGATATGCTCAATGTGATCTCATAGTTCTTAGGATATCAACAAGCTTGAAATTAATACAGATTATAGCATGCTTGTGATACTATGCCATGTTTTACAGATTTAGCAGAGTTTAATTCAAGGCATTTCCTAAGATTTCTAATGCATGTCAGACAAGAGAGAGACTATCCATTTAATTTCACAACAGAATATGTAAGGGATAGAAATGCTCATGTGTATCGGCGAAAGTTTCTCAGGTTTGGTATAGCCATTCCACACATCTTGATAAGAGACATTTTCGTTGTCATTCTCTCTTGGTTATATTCATTGTTCAAGCTTCAATAATCTGTGTCAACATTCTTAAACCACAAACTTGAACTGAGATCATTAGTAGATTGAGAACTTAAAGATGTAATTAAGAGGGATGTATTGTTCTCGAAACCATAGCTGCTTATGCATTGAAAAATTTGATGCAAGAGATACCACATGAAATGGAAAATCAGAAATAGCTTTTGAGTGCTATCATGAGGTACGGTTGTCATGTAGGTTTAAAGAGGATCAGAATCTGTTTGCATTATATCAGAAAATGAATTTGATATGATAGGGTCGTTTTTACAGAAAATAAGTGTTCATCACAGATAAGGGAAATCATATCAGTTTCAGAGAAATAAAAGCTGTTAAGCCCATCATGCATTTACTAGCCAAGTGATTATTTAAGTAAAGAGGAAGGTAAGAATGATATCACCATAGCTCCATTCGCATCTAGCAGTAGCTCGCTTGATTTTGGTTGGCAAAGTATGGAATCTATATTTAGAGCAGTACCAAAATCTATGCGTGACGAATGTTTATCAAGACTTGACTAATTGTTCAGATGAGGTACAGTCCTGAGTCTTGCTGAGGCTAATAGGATGGATTGGAGCTGGTGCAGAGGGATGAATTTACTTTGTGATCACTACCACTGGCATCTCTGGCCTCTTGAACCCATACTTCATACACAGCTCTTCACTCAGATTGGGTGCTGGCGCAGAGGGAGACACAGGTTCAGCAGAAGGTATCTCCGCAGGTTGATCACTCAGCGCTATCTCAAGTTTGCCTCTGAGCTAGCAGATTGTTGGGGGCACATGAATCAGATGGCTCACTGTGGGGGGAGGAGATCTTTCTTTTAGCAAGGGTCTTCTTCACCCTTGTCTTGCTGAACCTTCGGATTGCCCTTCCTACAAAATACCAGATAGTTCCTTCCTTTTGTATCCAAGTCTGGATCTGAAGGTCAGTTTGTAGGCTATATATAGTTCACATGCATTTAGATTACGTCCTATGTGTATGGCATGGTGAATCTTTCATGACTATATGCACAAGGATATACAAGGTTTTTGATCAAGATAGTCATGGACAGTATGTAGATTATGAACATTACTTATTTCTTCAAGCTTTCTTCTATGATGAATATAATGTTCACATCTTAGGATGCTTAATGTAAAATCTCAATAAGTCCATCTAACATTAGCATAGGAGATTTTACTATCAAATGCTTCGTTGCTAAGTGATCCCTTGCTTACCCAAGGAGATCTTCTATACTTATCCTTGGTTCGAAGCACTTTCTTCTGAGAGGTAGGATTCAAGAGCCTTTTCAATGATGATCGAGGAATCCACTCTCTCTTGTTCTTCTCAGGATAGTTGAGTGGAACTTTGTGATAGCTCATCCTTGAGACAGAACCATTGTCCCTTGTGGTGGCCGACAGCTTCTTATGATTGTACCAGTGGGTTTCAGCAGTTGCATCACCACGAGTTCTCTTCTTTGGGATAAGAGGAACTCTTGATCTATCCTGCACAAGTAAGGCACTAGGAGGATGTTTTGGTACCCATTTGTACTTGGGTCCTACATGGTTAGCACTGGACCTTACTTGTTCTTTAGGAATCCATGCAAACTTATTTCTCACATTTGAATTTCTTCTAAGACTGCATGTGTGAGAAATATGTCCTAATCTACCACAATAATGACAGATAATGGAATGATAATCAAAATGAGGCTTCCTATCATTATCATGATTAGTTTTCTTTAGAAAAGCTTTTTGTTCCTTTGAAATTTCAGTTTCTTTTGAAAGCTTTTCTTTTTCCTTCAACACGTGTTTACAATCAAAACATTTTTCAAGACATGTTGAAGTTTTCCCTACCGATAGTGGGCTAGCTATCGGAACCACTAGTTCTTTAAAAGAACCCTCGGAACCTTTAGATGTAGAAGAAGAAATTAGTTTTTCAAGTTTCCTATCTTTTTCTTTTAAGCCTAGAAGTTCTTTTGCAAGTTTACAATATTCGGTATATAACTCATTGTATGCATCTTGCAATTCAGAGAGTTCAAGTTCAGATTCAGATACCTCACTTTCTGAATCTTCTAGGCAGAAATGGATACTCTCTTCACTGAAGCCTGCTTCCTCAATATCAGCTTCCAGAAGCTCATCAGTAGATGATCCACAAAGAGCACGAGTTGAGCTTTGGACAGCTGTGCTTTCAAGAGATGGGTTAGAAGCATATATCATATCAAGAGTATTCCAAATATCTCTAGCACTAGAGCAATGTTTGATTTTCTGGAAATCATTTTCAGTTAAGCCTTTGTATAAAATTTGCATTGCTCGAATGTTTAAGGAAAACAAATTTTTCTCCTTTTCAGTCCAGTTTCCTCTTGGTTTGAAATCAAAATCATTTTCAAAAATATCCCACATTTTCAAACTAGTGGATTTTATAAAACTTTCCATTCTTGCTTTCCACCAACAAAAATCAATATTTTCTAACACAGGTGGAATGGTATGATCAAGGCCTTTGGAAAACATTTTAACCCAAATCAGCCAAGGTCTTTGCACTTGAGATCGTTTGATCCTTTAAACAAGTGACCTGCTCTGATACCAAATGAAATTCGTGGCTGTCACCCAAGAGGGGGGGGGTGAATTGGGTGAGGGAATAAAAACTTAAACTCTTTTCGAAAGACTGCTTGTGCTCGGTGATGATGATAATAAATAATGCTATGCACAAGTCAGTATGCTATGTGATGCAAAATAGAATGATCAAGTATAAGTATATGCACACATAAATTTATCCTGGTTCGGTCACCCAGACCTACATCCAGTCCCCAGGCTACACCTGAGATTTCCAATCCACTATTCTTGTTTAAACCGGGCACAAGAGAAGCCTTTACACTTTAGGTTTTACGAGCACGGGTTCACCTAACAACCCACAGGTTTTACAACGGGTTCACCTGCAAACCTTACCGCAAGTTTTACGGGATCACTTGCAACCTTACAAACGCAAGTTTTACGGGCTAACTTGCAACCTATGGAGATTTAGACAACCTCTAAATGCTCCCCCTTACAAATTGTAAGTTTACACTATGTTCACTCTATGAACTGATTGTGCTAAACACTTAAGCTCAAAACTACCTCTCTCTAAGAGTGGATGATGTTACTCACTTAAGTACAAATAAATCACTCTCTAAGAATATTACATATCAAAGTCCGAGAGTAGAAGATGAGAGGAATGTGGAATAGTGTTTCAGACAATAAGCTCTGTTCTCTCTCTCTTTTTCAAGCCCTCTTGTTCAGAAATGAAGAACATCCCTTTTATACCAGCCTCTGAATATCTAACCGTTGGAGAGGCAATAAGACCGTTTGATTATAGACGTTGGGGCCTTGTTTACGTTGTCCTCATTAGTGCACAGCAGGGTTGACTTTGCTTTATCCAAAAAGGTGCTCTGACCAAGCTGTTCTGTCAACACTGTTCTGGCAATATTATTCTGACAAAAGTCGTTCTGACATCTGAACATTTTGTACGGTCCGACTCTTGCTTGCTGTCAGAGAGGACTTCGTTCCTCAAGCATAAGTCCAGGATGTTAAGAGACTCATTATCGGAAGCTCTCTTGCTATCTGAAGCTCGTGGACTCTAACATTTTGCTTGCTATCACATAGAGGAACTTTGTCTTCCAAGCACTTGTCCATGAATGATAAGAGTGCTTTGCTATTGGATCCTCTCTTGCTATCAGAAGCTCTCTTATGGACTCTGACTTTTGTGGGCAGTATGAGCTTTGACACCTTGAGTGAATCTTCAGATTATGTTCTCATACTCCTCATGCTTGGTAGGTAACAATGTTGTTTGAATGTGTCTGTTATCCTCTTGTTACCGTTGGAAGGAACATCTTCTTAAATGCTCAGCAGGGTTGACTTGCTTTATCTCTGAAAAGTAGTCCTGACACCTCTGCTCTGACAAAGCATTCTGACTTCCGAGTATGTGACATTTACTCTTGTACTCTTGCTGACGGAAGATCATCGTTCATCCGGAAGTGGCAATCTTGCTCTGCAAGGGTTAGTCTCTGAAATCCAATGCCAAGAGTCTTTCCATCCGGAAGCTCATTTGCATCCGCAAGTGTGACTAAGTTCTGCACATACTGGTTAGTCCAACATAGCAATATATATAATCAGATATAGTAAAAACTATACATGTTGTGGGAAATTTGTTTGCTATGGGGAGTAGTTTACTTAGACTGTGTTCTGATTTGGTCTATGATATATCTGGGAGCATTTTTACATCCGGAAGTAAAACTACTAGATGAAGGATCTTGGTTCACTATAACTCACTCTCACTTAGTGTATTTCATCCCAACACTCAGCGCTAGTCACTAAGCTATCGGAAGCACTTTTACTTGACGTAGTGAACTCACTGACGCTTAGGGTGAAATCTATTCTATCAATCTGCGCCAGTCAAGATCTAACAGGAAGCAACTTCACTTGATGTTGCATTTCCACTGACGCTCGAGGTTAAATCTATTCTATCAGTCTGCGCCAGTCTAAATCTAATAGGAAGTGCTTTCACTTGGCGAAGTAGACTTACTGACGCTTGGGGTAATAACTATTCTATTGCTCTGCGCCAGTCTGAGTCTAACAGGAAGCGCTTTCACTTGGGGAAGTAGACTTACTGACGCTTGGGGTAATATCTATTCTGTCGCTCTGCGCCAGTCTAATTCTAACAGGAAGCGCTTTCACTTGGGGAAGTAGACTCACTGTCGCTTGGAGTAATATCTATTCTATCGCTCTGCGCCAGTCTAAGTCTAACAGGAAGCAACTTTGCTTCCGATTGAACCATAGCTTAGTCTTAGGGTTTGTGCATCTAAAATTCATGGACTAAGTTAAATCCCTAGTTATTTACTTGCTGACGCTGGGGGATGAAAGCATTCATCCGCATGCGCAAGTCCTAATCTATCCGGAAGTGATCTTGCATTCTCAAGTGATCTAACTCAGGATTCTAACCATGTCATCTAATCCTTCCTAAGTGCTGATTATGTTCTCTTAAGTACTAGACCATATCATACCTTAGTCACCATCAAAACTTAAGATTCTAACAGAATCCCTATAGCTAGCTCTTTCTTAATTAGCATGTCAAGTTGAGTGAAATTAACATGAGCTAGCCTTTTATGCCAAAGCCAACTGTTCTCATCGCTAGATATTAAACATTTTTCTTCCAGTTGTTGACATAAATCTAGAGTGTATAGGTTTCCATTCCTATTGGCCTTAAGTTTGCATTTTAAGTTGGCCTTATCTAGATTCAGATCTTGCTGCAGTTAGGGCAGCCTTCTAGTGTTGTGGCCTTGGGTTCCTCTTGGGGAGATCCCTTGCCATCTGCTATCGGAAGCTTTCTAGCTTCCGCTAGCTCTTCACTCAGTGAGTCCACCTTGGACTCAAGTGATTCCTTTTTAGCTTTCAACACTTTATAGGCTTTACATAATCGAGAGAATTCTTCATGAACCTCATTGTAAGCCTCTTGTAGTTCAGAGAACGTTACCTCATTGTCCTCGTGGGTGAGATCAAAATCTGAAGAGGCTTCCTCATCATCTTCTCTGGCCACCAGGCAAAGGTTGGCAACCTCTTCCTCATCACTTGCTTCATCATCTAAGCTATTCACCCAGATGGAGGATACGAAGGCTTTTCTTTTGTCTTTCCCCTTTGATCTTTGCAAGCTTGGACACTCAGCCTTGAAGTGCCCAGGTTTTTTGCACTCAAAGCACACCGGGGCCTTTTCCTTCTTGTATCCCTTCCTCTGACTGGAATCACCTTTCTGAAAGCCTCTTTTCCTCTTGAAGAACTTTCTGAACTTCCTCACCATCATGGCCATCTCCTCATCGTCCAATTCCTCCTCATCATCCTCATCATCATCATTCTCATCAATCTCCTTGCTGGGAGCAACAAGGGCAAGATTTTTGGTTTTGGATGAAGCTTGAGGAGCTCTCTGAGCCAGCAGGGTTGGTTCATATTCAGCCAGGGAACCAAAGAGTGCAGTGATGGAGCTGGTTGACTCTCCTTGGACTTCCTGCAAGATGGTAACTTTGGTGATCCAATCACCTTTCAAGACTTTTAGGATCTTGCTGACTTGCTCTCTTTCAGGAATGTCCTTGCCCAGGGAGGCCAGGTTATTGATAAGGTGAGTGAACCTGAGCTCCAGTTCTCTGATTGGCTCAGTTGGACTAGTCATGGCGAATTTGTGAAACTCTTCCACCAACATCTCAACTCGTCTTGCCTTCACTCCCCTGGTTCCAGAGTGAGCAGCCTCGAGAGCCTCCCACATATCCTTAGCAGTTTTGTGGTGGCTGATCCTATGAAACTCCTTAGGACTGAGTGCACACTGAATGTAATGCATGGCCCTGTAGTTTAGTTGGACTAGAGCATAGTCCTCGTTGGTGTATCTGGATCGCTGCTTTGCAAAACCATCTTCATCTAGGGGAGTGTGATCCCCACGTTCAATTACATCCCAGAGTCTGATGTCGCTGGACTTGATGTACGTCTCCATTCGCAATTTCCAGAATGGATAGTTATACCCATCGAAGCCTGGGGGCTTGTTGGGTTGAATGGAGACATCGGGCAAGGAGTAATCTGTATCCATTACTGGATCTTTACTTTTTGGATTCGTTGGAATCGAGTGAGAAAGACCTGCTCTGATACCAAATGAAAGTAATGGATGCACAAGAGGGGGGGTGAATTGTGCTATAAAATAAAAACTCAAATAAAAGCAACACAAGGGTTTATACTGGTTCGGTCTTCCTAACCTACGTCCAATTCTCAACCACCCAGGTTGAGTTCCACTATCCCCAGGTTTCACAACGGGTTCACCTGGAACCTTTACAACCGCAAGTTTTAGACGGGATCACTTGCAACCTTACAACCACAAGTTTTACTCAAGGCTCACTTGCAACCTTGCTAACTAACTCCCCCTTACAACCAGCAAGGGTTCAACCTTTACAGATAAAGGATTTTCTAAACTTAGTTCTCTTTAAGAACGGATAGTGTCACACACTTAAGTACAATGAATGCTCTTAATAACTGAAGAGACTTAACCACAAAGAGTACAAGATAAGTAGATGAAAAGAACTCTCAATGTGTTAAATGCTCTTCCGCTTTTCTGGGCAGCTTTGATTGCTTGAAGGATATTCTCAGTTTCTCTCTCTAGATTTCTTCAAGATGTCAAAGTTATTAGTTGTCTTCATAAATGAAGTTGAGCTTGTTTATATAGTCTTCAAGTATTCTCACTCTTGGTAGGTGGGTTAGCCGTTTGAATATGGTCGTTTTTCCCAAGTTACCGTTTGCCCATTTAATGCTTCATTAATGCTTAGCAGGGTTGACTTTGCTTTATCTCTGAAAAGTAGTTCTGACAACTCTGCTCTGCCAAAAGCACTTTGACACTGCACTGCTCTGAACGTTTTGATATTCTGATTGCTTGCGGAAGCAAGTTCTCATCCGGAATCAACCTTACTAAGTGTGCTGCACTTTGAACGTTAGTCTAGCAATATAAACACATAGTCACATGCAGTGGGAGTTCATCTAGTCTAAGGAAGCTTTCTTACATCCGGAAGCAATTCCACATCCAGAAGCACTTCCACTGGACGAAGGGATATGTTCTTATTTTACTCACTCTCGCTCAGTGTTATTCAATCCAACAGCCAGCGCTGGTTACTAAGCAATCGGAAGCAGATCTACTGGACGTTGGGTTATGTTCACTGACGCTCAGTGTTGCCTATACCAACAGCCAGCGCTAGTCTTAATACAATCGGAAGCAAATCCACATCCGGTTGTATCTTAACTTAGTCTTAAGGGTTTTGTATATCTAATGCTTTCTAGACTAAGTTATTACTTGGTGAAGTACTTGCTGTCGCTGGGGGATGAGACGTTCATCCGTGAGCGCTAGTCCTAGTTTTATCCGGAAGTAAATCCACATCCGGTTGTACTTTTACTTGGGGTTCTATATTAACCTGATTTTGTCTAAGTGTCTAAGTTCTTTCATATTTTAGTCTTCATCAAAACTTAAGATTCTAACAAGTATGACTGTTAATTTTGACCTGATTAAATCATGACACTTGCAACATCGACCTATTAGGCATGTCACTTGCCACAAAACATGCTTTAACCTTGCCTATCTCAAAATAATATGGCAATATAGTAAGTGGGGCGATCGGTGGGTTAGCTATAAAATGCAAGCCACCCCCATGATTTGCACAGAGCATTGGGCAGCAGGATTCCTGCCCTGCCTAACCGTGCCTATGCACACCCATATCGCTTTATATGGATAATATATACCTAAAAAAGTTTAATCATTTTAACTATAAAAAATAGAACCTAAAAATATACAAATTCTGTGAATATAGAAGCAAAATAAATTGTAAGAATTATATTCGGTTGAAAAAAATTTAAAGTGAATGGTGGAGAGTGATATGGCCAATTGGCCATCAAACAAATAGGATTTTGTATTCATGACTACATATGTTACAATTATTGTTCCCGTGTATGAAGGATGTAGCGGAGACCATTGAAATAGGGTAATGAACCTAATCTACCCTCAAAGTAACCACTCAGAAGCACTGGGCACCCTGAACTAGCAACAGGCTCATATTTACACTCAAAGTAATCAAGGTGTTTAAAAAATACCTCAAGTGAACTGTCAATCACGTGTTGACCGTTAATCTGCCCATGTGGCCGCCACGTAGGTTAAATTTTTTCCATGTAAGATATGTCATGTGGGGCCCACATATAATAAAAATACAATTCCCTTTCTTCTCTCTTCATCACTTCCTAACATCCCCACCCATCCCCCTAACACAACCACCGCCCCACCCACAGAGGGAACTGTTTTTTATATATGGCCCCACACGACATATCTTATGTGGCAAAAATTTAACCCACATGGCGGCCACATGAGGAAATTAATGGTCAAACTTGATTGACCGTCCACTGAGGGTATTTTTTAAACATTTTAGTTACTTTGAGTGTAAATATGAGCCTGTTGTTAGTTCAGGGTGCCCAGTGCTCTTGGGTGGTTACTTGGAGGGTAGATTAGGTCCATTACCCATTGAAATATTATTGTATACACATGCTATATATGGTTTGGAATTGGTATTACATATGGGCCTACACACACACATATGTATATATTCTTTATAATTTCAATTTTATTAGTAAGTAAATAACAATTGTCCCCCCTTTTTTTTGGAAAAATTGCCCTAATTTGCCCTTCAAGTAACCACCGGGACCACTGGCACCACAAATTAACAACAGGCCCTAATATACCCTTCAAGTAACCATAGTGGTCAAATTTTACCCTCACCTGACGGTCAATGACGTTTGACCGTTAAAATGTTTGAGAAATTGCATATTGACCACATATATTAGTTTTATTTACATTTTGGTCTTATAGTTTGGTTGAATTTTCGTTTTAGTCCCTGTAGTTTAAAACAAGAGGTTTTGGTTCCTCAAGTTTGATTCTGTTATCACAGTTAGTCCCTATAATTTAAAAATGTAAATTTTGAATTTTAAAAAATCAAAAATTTGTTTTATTTGGTCACATCAATTTCTTTGTCATCCATCCAACCATCTCATCATAATTAACACTGTTAACGACATGTCAGCATATTTAACACCGTTAACCCATATTTAAGTCCTTATTAAACTATAGGGATTAACTGTGCTAATAGAATCAAACTTGAGGAACCAAAACCTCTTGTTTTAAACTACAGGACCAAACTATAAGGACCAAAATGTAAATAAAAATAATATATGGGGTGAATATGCAATTTCGTTAAGTTTTAAACGGTCAAACGCCATTGACCGTCAGGTGAGGGTAAAATTTGACTGCTTTAGTTACTTGAAGGGCATATTAGGGTCTGCTGTTAATTTAGGGTGTCCAGTAGTCCACGGTAGTTACTTGAAGGGCAAATTAGAGTCATTGCCCTTTTTTGAAAAAAGAGAGAATTTATTGTAACTCCAAAAGATAGTGGATTACATTATGAATAGCGAGCTCTGCTATTTTCTGCAGAAGTTGGCCTTACATGTGACTCATCTATTCTAAATTGACTTATGTACAAACAAGTAAGAAAGAAAGTAGAGTATTCACCGTGAGCACAAAAGATAGTGGATTACATTATGAATAGCGAGCTCTGCTATTTTCTCACGTCAGGTTCCGCAATCCCCACCACTAGTCATTCTCTCGTGCTACTCACAATGGACCAACTAATGCATGAAGAAATGTCTACTATTTTTTCCAAGTAAAGTGTTTTTTCTTTATCAAATTCCAAGTAAAGTGTTTTACCTTTACTTTTCCTAGTAACTTAACAAATGAACACTCGGTGCCTACATATTTTTGTCATATCTGCATGTGTCTTAAATGTTGATCGGCCCCTACATATTTTTGTCCATAAAATAATTAGAGCACATGTATATAGTGTAGATTCTAACAAGTAGATTTTTCCTACCATATTATAACAATTTAATCAATTTATAATCAATGTTAGAATCCCAAAATTACGAATAAATTAAAACTTGTTCGTTTTAAAATTATATAAAATACTCTTTTGCAAAGTGGGCTTCTATAGTAAATTGTAATAATTATAATTTATATATAAAATCTCATGTGATTTATAAATTCACTAAATAGACCAATTAGTAACTATTACTTAATTTTTAGGGTTAAGGGTCAAATCTAGCACTCTACTATTGTCAAAAGTTCACCCAACATAAACAAGAATTCGATGGTTCAAATGTAGCACGCATCTTTTCAAAAATGACTCAAATCTAGCATTTCCGTCAACTTTAACGGGTTTGACCGTTAAGTTTGACTTGAACATGTCACGTCATCCGCCACGTCACTCAGTCTTGCAACGTGGCATGCCACGTCACTCGATGAATCCACTCACTATCCATTATTTGGTGACATGGTGGGTGACGTGGCAGACCACGTGGCAAAACTAGTTGACGTGGCAGGTGACATGGCATGGTCAAGTCAAACTTAGCGGTCAAACCCGTTAATGTTGACGGAAATGCTAGATTTGAGCCATTTTTAAATAGATGCGTGCTACATTTGAGCCATTGAATTCTTGTTTATGTTGGGTGAACTTTTGGCCATAGTAGAGTGCTAGATTTGACCCTTAACCCTAATTTTTATTTATCTATACTTAAACATCTTAAAAGTACTACATGTGTATCATACTTCTATACATAAATATAACTATTATAATTTATGACTAAATATATATTGTCTCTCCACCTCTATAGTAATATTTTGCTTTCACATCTTTCTCCATCAATTTTTTTCCCCTTCGAGAGCCAATTAATCTGAATTCACCACCGGGATTTCTCATTTTTGTACGTGGTGCCTAACTTTTCCTTTCCTTATCAGTTGGTCTACGTCCTTTGAAATCCATCAATTAATTTTAACCGTGATAATATTAATCCTAAACAATATTATAAATTTCAACTTTACTTTTTAATTTATTATTTTCAAGGGTGTTTATATATTTCAACTACTTTTTTAGTGAATTTGTTTTCAGTTTAAATTAATTATTTTGTTTCCAAAATTTTCTCTAACTCTTTCTCAGATTTATTAAGTTTTATGTATTAACTATTAACTATTACCTAATTAACTAATTAACTAATTTCTAAATTTGTCATAAATATATTAATTCCATGCATTCACACGTGGAATGTTTACTTATAAATAGCCTTTACAGGTTTTCTTTATCATCATGTAGTTTGAAACTTCAGCTACTTACTTTGTTTATGCTACTACTTTGTCTAAGTCAAGATGAATTGTTACACTTTACTAAGCAATATTAACTCTAAAACTGATATGTGGTCTATATTGGTAAGGGTTCAGCGAAAGTGGAATGTCTATTACAAAGATTCTCTTGATCAATTGTTTTATATATCCATGCTTCTTATAGATGTTGAGGTATTGTTTTTATGATTTAATTTTTTAATGTTTACCATATTAGTCGTATATTTGCATTTATATCTTTGTATAGATCATATGTGTTATGTGATGTTTTTTTATCTCCAGCAAAGAACCTCATTTTATTGGTATAGTATTTACTTATGTGTATTTAACTATTTCATTATTAGGGAAATCGAATCCAAGCAGATGTTACCTTGAAACAACTTCATGGTGAATATGACCAGGCTATATCTCAGAACGGAACGTATGAGTTTGAGAATTTCAAGGTTTCTGCTAATAGTTACAAGTATAGAGCAACTAACCATACTTACAGGATCAACTTCACTGCTCATACTTTTTTCTGTCCGGCTAATGCAACCTTGCTGAGCTATTCCTGGGATTTTTGGCCTATAGCAAGGATAGTCAATTTGCCTGTTGATGAAGAAGTTGAACATCTTATTGGTATTGTTAAAAATTTTATCAGCTGAATTTCATAATTATAATTTAATTTTATTGCCATATTGGTATAAGTTACTTAACATGAAATAATTGCTTGCAGATGTTGTTGGGTATGTCAAATCCATGACTGAACTAGACCAGTTTGAGTTTGGAGGACAGATTGATTTAGTGTGTTTTTTTAATTTAGGATATATTTAATTTTTTCATCAACTTTCTGAAAGTAGTGGATGCACAAGAGGGGGGGTGAATTGTGCTACCAATTAAAAATCAAACAATAACAACACAAGGGTTTATACTGGTTCGGTCTTCCTGACCTACGTCCAGTTCTCAACCACCCAGGTTGAGTTCAACTATCCCCAGGTTTTACAAACGGGTTCACCTGGAACCTTTACAACCGCAAGTTTTAGAACGGGATCACTTGCAACCTTACAACCACAAGTTTTATTTCAGGCTCACTTGCAACCTTGCTAACTAACTCCCCCTTACAACCTGCAAGGGTTCAACCTTTACAAATAAAGGATTTTCTAAACTTAGTTCTCTTTAAGAACGGATAATGTTACACACTTAAGTACAATGAATGCTCTTAATAAATGAAGAGACTTAACTACAAAGAGTACAATATACGTAGATGAAAAGAACTCTCAATGTGTTAAATGCTCTTTCGCTTTTCTGGGCAGCTTTGAATGCTTGAAGGATATTCTTAGTTTCTCACTCTAACTTTCTTCAAGATGTCAAAGTTCTCTTCATAAATGAAGATGAGCTTCCTTATATAGTCCTCAAGCATTCTCATTCTTGGTAGGTGGCATAGCCGTTTGAATATAGCTGTTTATCCCAAGTTACCGTTGGCTCAATTAATGCTCCATTAATGCTCAGCAGGGTTGACTTTGCTTTATCTCTGAAAAGCAGTTCTGACAACTCTGCTCTGCCAAAAAGCACTCTGACACTGCACTGCTCTTGCTGAACGTTCTGACATTCTGATTGCTTGCGGAAGCAAGTCCACATCCGGAAGCAACATCACTCAGTGTACTGCACTTGAACGTTAGTCTTAACAATAATAGCACATACTCACATGCAGTGGGAGTTCACTTAGTCTAGGGGAGTTCTCTTACATCCGGAAGCAATTTCACATCCGGAAGCACTTCCACTGGACGTTGGGTTATGATCATATTATACTCACTGACGCTCAGTGTTGTCCGAATCAACAGCCAGCGCTAGTCACTAAGCAATCGGAAGCAAATCCACATCCGAAAGCATCCTAACTTAGTCTCAAGGATTTTATACAACTAATGTTCCTAGACTGAGTTATGACTTAGTGTATTACTTGCTTCCGCTGGGGGATGAGTTGTTCATCCGCGAGCGCTAGTCCTAGTCCATCTGGAAGTAAATCCACATCCGGTTGCACTCTTACTTGTGGTTCCATTTTAACCTAATTTTGTCTAAGTGTTTACCTTGTTCTTTCATATTAAAGTCTTCATCAAAACTTAAGATTCTAACATTCTCCCCCTTTTTGATGATGACAAACTAAGTCATACAATTAAGTTCATATGAAAGATTTAAACGTAATAATCAGATAAGGCACAAAAGACTAAAGACAAATATCATTGATGAGCACAAGATTACAAGTCAGATATGTAACAATAGATAAAATACACAAGTAATTAAAAACTGTGCAAGACAAACTATGCATGAGAAAATATGAAAAGAAAAATTTTCTAAGTTAAAATGCATGGGGTTGGTTGAGGTTTATAGTTGGTGTCTCCTTTTCCTCTCCCTCTCCAACTGCCTTTGTTCACACTCCTCTTGTAGTTTGGCTAGCTGGGCATCCTTCTCACTTTGGTCAATCTGAGCAATTATGCTCTGAAGCTCTGCCTCTTCCTTCTCCCTTCTGAGTCTCTCAGATTCAACCGATTCCTCAAAGGCTCTCTTCAGATTTTCAACTTCTTCAAACCCAGGGAACCCAGTTGCATCAGAGAAGGGAGTGACCTCGCCATTGGGATAATGGACAGCCCTAATCTTTACATTCCACACAGGAAAGTTGGGGTCCTCCTCAACTTTCTTGGCTTTCCTTTTCCCTTTGCCTTTTCCTTTGCCATTTTTCTTTTCTTGGGAGGCCTTGGCATTAGCTCTTTCAGCATCAAGGCACGCCATCTGACCAAATGTGATCTTGTCAGTCCATTCATACCTCTCGAACTCATCAGCAGTCATATCCTCTATTTCCAGCTTTACTTCCTTTAGTAGCGGAGGAATATATGATGCTTGAGAGGATGGCTGAAACTCAGATGCTTCCCTCTCAGATACCCTTTCTGACTCATGATCCTCAGAGCTACCACGAGATTCCTCTTCACTCTCAGAAGACTCAGCAGTAGCAGCACCCTTCTTTTTGGCAGCATGCTTCTTTTTGGCAGCATGCTTTCTTCTAGACTGATTGAAGCTGACCACTGAAGGAGGAGGAGCAGAGGTTGGCTCAGATGGAGGGATTGGCTTGACTATCACAATGAGTGGATGGATTTGCCTCTTCAGCCCATACTTCATCATAATTTCTTCAATAAAATTTCGGGCAGGCTCAGAGGGAGGAGGCTCAGAAGATGAAGGCTCTGGCTCAGGTTCAGGCTCATGCTGTGGGAGTTCATCAGGTTGCTCAACCAACACCATTGCCCATTTCGACCTTTGCTTGTCCAGGCGCTGCTGTTGCATATATCTCACTGCTTCCTTCCTGAGCAGATACTCAGCATTACCCATCTGCCTCAGATCATTTGCACGCCGGAGAGCAGCAGTTATGTCCTCTTCCAGCCACAAGGAAGGTTGAGACCTTATTTGCTCCAAATCATATGCCCGACGGAGGGCAGCAGTTGGTAGAGTTTCTCTCCCCCTTTTGGCATCATCAAAAGGAATGAGGGCCAGGGAGGATGGATTGGGTGAAGTGGAAGGTGGAGGATCTGGGCCAAATGGTCTGGGTGGCGAGTTGTTAGGTGAGGATGTGGGTGTGGTGCTTTCTGGTGAAGAAGTGGGGCTGGGTGAGGAAGGAGGATTAGGGAAGAAGGCTTGGTTTCTTTCGAAGAAGGTAGGGTTGGTGAATAGGCCATCGAAGGGGTAGGTAGAGGAGTAGGCGGCGGGTTGTTTGGCTATCCACCGAATAGGGGACTGGTCTCGCAGGTAGTAGGTGTGAAGTGGATGATCAGGAGAGGTAAATCCAAGAGATTGGGCTATGGTGGGGCGAGTGTGAGGAGGTGGATTGGAGGGCCCTATGAGGTTTGGGGGTGGTGAACGGTTTGGGGAGGTACGAGGTGATGGTTGATGGTCATTTCTGGGTGAAGTTTGAGGTTGTTGGTTATCCTGAGGAGCTGGTTGTTGTGGTTGTTGAGTGTTAGGAGGAGGGAGTAATGGTTGGTTAGGTGGAGGAGGTGGAGGTTGATCATTTTGTGGAGGTTGAGGTGGAGGAGGTGGAGGTAGGTTACCCTGTGATTGAGGAATGTGGAAATGATTGATGATAAGGTCTAACTTAGTCTCGACCCTTCCTAGGCGATCCTCGATGCCCTGGATCCTCTGTCCTTGCTGCTGAAAGGCTCCATCATATTCTGCTCTGAGAGGGGCCAACAATGTTTCAGGCAGCCTGTGAAATATTTCCTCTCGCAACTCAGCCATCATTGTCTTCTGTGCAACAGACAGCCTTGGAGCTCTGCTTGGGCCAGCATGGGAGTCAACTTCCTGGTCCCCTGCTTCAGACGCAGAGGGAGCTGTTGTGTGTGAGGCACTCCCTGCCTGAGAGCCAGAACGAGTGGCCCTTGCTGGCTTGTTGTACTTGATCCCCATCTTGCTGATGTTCATTGCGCTGACGGGCAAGCACTTGACATTTTCAGCTTCCTCAGTGGATGTGGATTTGATTAGGAATTTCTCCAAGAGGAAGGTGATGACCGTCGGATAGGGAAGATTTCCAGACTTCTTATTGTCAATCCACCTGTGCAGCTCTACACTTATTAATTGCCCTGGGTTAATTGGCTGTTGGGTGAGGAATCTGGGGAGCCAGGGGTTGTCAAGAAGAGTGAATTCGTTGAAGTTTCCCCCTTTGTGAGTCATCATTCGGGAGTAGATATAGTGAAGGATCCGGTTGGAGTCAGACATGACAGACACCTTCTTTCCCTGGGTGTCATAGACTTTCTCAAGCTCCTCCTTGCTGAGTTTCTCAGGGTATATCCACTCGTTCATCTCTGCCTCAGTGACCCCGATCATGGCGTTGATATCTCCTTTCCATTCACCATCTTGTACTTGGCATTGGCTGTGAGAGACTGGCTGAACACCCTGAGTACGCTGATGTTGTACTCTTGGTTGATTCCCAGCCAGCACATATATTTCTGGAGATGCTCCCTCAAATGGCCAAACCCTAGTTCTTCAATTTTATTCAAGTCGATGTACATTCCATGATTGAAGTAGGGTTTCGCGACTTCAAATTTGGAGGAAACAGCCTCCAATGACCCATCTCTGTACACAAGAGGATCATCCTCCTCTACTCGCTGTCTTTTGGATGAGGGCTCTTCACTAAACTGAACCCTCTTTTAGCCCTTTTTCTTGGACTGTTCATCATGATGTTGCTCAGAACGCCCAGACTGTTCTTGAGTTTGCCCAGATTTCCCAGAATGTTTATGCCTTTTCCCAGATTTTTCAGATTTAGAATGCCCAGATTTCGACTTGGATTTCTTGGAAGTGGTTGGGATCTCAATGTTTTGGTTGGATTCGTGTGAGCCGGCCATTTTGTGTAGGTTAGGGTTTAAGTGGAATGTATGCAGAAGAAATGTAGAAGAAGACGAAGAGAATGCGATGAAGATGAAGGATGATTTCAGAGAATTTTGGGTGTTTGATTTGTGTGAGAAGTGAAAAATGAATGACAATGGCCTATATATATATATGCGAAGTGACAAACAATGTGATGAATCATAATGACTCTTCATTGAAAATATGCACCTTTTGTGGGAAAACGTAAACATTCAAATTGAAACGTCGCACCTTTGTGACACGTGTCTCTGCACAATGTCAGAAGAGTCACAATTTTTGGTGTGAGAAGATGAAACGTTTTCTGAGGTGACGTGTCCCTTTGTCCAGACACTGGCGCTCCCGCTCACTTTGATTCAACACTCAGTGCCAGCAAATGATCATCCGGAAGTGGTTTTGCTTCCGGTTGCACTTGCTTAAGATTTAACATTGGGGACCTGCAAAACTAAAGATTGGCACTCCAATGCTTAAGTTAGTATAGTTGCAGGTTTCAATCAATTAAGCACAGGTTTATTTTGAAGAATTAAACTTCATTTGGGTTTACCATTCCCAAATCACCTCTTATGAATGTGAATTGATCAACCCCCAGAGGCTTGGTGAAGATATCTGCAAGCTGGTGGTGAGTAGAAACAAACTGCACCTTGACATCCTTCTTTTGAACATGATCTCTGATGAAGTGATGTCTGACGTCAATGTGCTTTGTTCTTGTGTGCTGAACTGGGTTCTTGGCCAGGCTGATGGTGCTTGTGTTATCACAAAGAATGGGAGCCTCTGGAAATTCCAGGCCAAGGTCCCTCAGTTGATTCTTCAGCCATAGCACTTGTGCACAACAGCTTGCAGCAGCAATGTACTCTGCCTCTGTGGATGATAAAGACACGCAGGTTTGCTTCTTGCTAGCCCAAGAGACCAGACAACCACCAAGGAAGGCGCATTGTCCACTGGTGCTCTTCCTATCAGTTTTATAACCTGCATGGTTAGCGTCAGAATAAGCCCACAAGAACTCTTGGTTACCTCTGGGATACCAAAGACCAAGTTCTTGTGTTCCCTCAAGGTATCTTAAGATATGTTTAACACAAGTTAGATGTGATTCCTTGGGGTTGGCTTGAAATCTAGCACACAGGCCTACGCTAAATTGAATGTCAGGCCTGCTGGCTGTTAAATATAGCAGGGAACCTATCATTCCCCTGTACATGGGCAGGCTGACTGATTTTCCTTTTACATCAGCATCGAGTGCGGCAGTGGTGCTCATGGGAGTATCATACTCCTTGCACTCATCCATTCCAAACTTCTTGAGGAGCTCTCTACAATACTTAGTTTGGAAGATGAAAATGTCATCCTTCTTTTGCTTAATTTGCAGGCCTAGGAAGAATGTTAGTTCTCCCATCATTGACATCTCAAATTCTCCCTGCATAGTCTTGGAAAATTCTTCACAAAGTTTTTCATTAGTTGCCCCAAAAATAATATCATCGACATAAATCTGGACAATAAGCATGTTTCTATCTTTGTGCAAAATAAACAGTGTATTATCTAGTTTGCCTCTTGAGAAACCCTTCCCCAGCAAAAAGCTGCTGAGTCTCTCATACCAAGCTCGAGGAGCTTGTTTCAGGCCATACAAGGCTTTCTTTAGCCTATACACATGTTTAGGATGCTTGTGATCCTCAAAGCCAGGAGGTTGTTCTACATAAACCTCTTCCTTAATGTAACCATTAAGAAATGCACTCTTTACATCCATTTGATATAATTTAAAACTTTTCATGGATGCAAAGGCTAGAAGAATCCTTATTGCTTCAAGTCTAGTGACTGGAGCAAAAGTTTCTTCATAGTCTATGCCTTCTTCTTGGTTATACCCTTTGGCTACCAATCTGGCTTTGTTCCTTGTTATTTGACCTGTCTCATCCATTTTGTTTTTGAAGACCCATTTGGTCCCAACTATGGATTGATGAGACGGCCTTGGGACTAGTTCCCAAACTTGGCTTCTTTCGAACTGGTTTAGCTCTTCCTGCATGGCAATAATCCAGTCGCAGTCCTCAAGAGCTTGTTCAACTGAAGTTGGTTCGATCTGAGATAAGAAGGCTCCAAACTCAACTTCATTTTGAACCTGCCTTCTGGTTCTGACACCAGAAGAAACATCACCAAGCACTTGATCAAGAGGATGATCCCTGTGATGTCTCCTAGCCGTTGGCAGCTGTACCTCATCAGGCACCGTCTGCTCTCCAGACTCATCACTAGGTTCATCTTCTTCTTTGGCATGACTTGCTGGTGTTTCTTTTGGTGGTGAAGATGATGGTAGTTTTGGAAAATTCAGTATCCCATCATCTTCTGTGGATTGTTCCCATGTAGGAGTTTCATCAAATACAACATGCATAGATTCTTCCACAGTTCTAGTCCTCATGTTGTATACTCTATAAGCCTTACTCCTAAGGGAATACCCTATGAATACACCTACATCAGCTTTTGGATCAAACTTACCCAGATTTACCTTTCCATTGTTATGCACATAGCATTTTGATCCAAAGATTCTGAGGTGGCTGATGTTGGGCTTTCTGCCTTTGTACAGCTCATAGGGTGTCTTGTCCAAGCCCTTGCGAACATAGGCTCTGTTGGAGATGTAGCAGGCAGTGCTCATAGCTCTGTTGGCTGATGTTGGGCTTTCTGACTTTGTTTGCTTCCCTCGTTGGCAGGATTCACAAATATAATCATGCTTAACCTTAAAAGATGGAATCCCTATAGCTAGCTCTTTCTTAATCAGCATGTCAAGTTGGGTAAAATTAACATGTGCTAGCCTTTTATGCCAAAGCCAACTATTCTCATCACTAGATATTAAGCATTTTTCATCTAGTTGTTGACATAAGTCTAGAGTGTATAGATTTCCATTTCTATTGGCCTTAAGCTTGCATTTTAGGTTGGCCTTATCTAGGTTCAGATCATGCTTGTCTATTATCATGCACTCATATGAATCAAAGATTACCCAATTTCCTTTGTCAGTGCTCTGGCTCACGTTCAGCAGGTTGTGACAGAGACCATCCACCAGATAGACATCCTTGACTGGTCCTACTTCTCCAACTCCGGTGATCTTTCCACTTTGATTACCTCCAAAAGTTACTGTGGCTCCATCTTTGATCACCAAGGACTTGAATTTGTCTCTGTCACCAGTCATATGTCTCGAGCATCCACTGTCAATGTACCACTTTTTGTTCTTGGATGCCTTTTCAGACCTCCATAAATTAGACAAGCTTAGGTACCCAACCTTTATTGGGTCCTTTATCATTAGTCTTCATACCCCTCGGTCCAGTGTTGACCTTGGGTTTGTGATTGTATTGTGCCTCTGGCCTTGTGGAGGCTCTAGGCTGACGGACTTCCCTTGGAATATGTTTCCAAGTTCTAGTCCCTTGTCCTCCCTTAGTTTCTCTCTTTGGAGGATCTTCATTTACCCTGGTTCCTTTTGGAACCCACTTATAGGAGCTATTTACTCCATGCTTCTTTGCATTGCAAGTGGACGTGGGGTGTCCCTTCTTGTTGCAATAGTTGCAGAAGCTAAAGGGTGTGGAGCTGTGACTAGTAGCTTTGTGGAAGAATTTTAAGTATGGTTTCACTTTGGGGTCCACCCACTTTTTACCCTTATGCTTATACCCTAATCCAGTTTTATCCCTATATGCCCTCTGGTTCATCAAAGTAACATTCAACATTTCAGAACCATTAGTAAACTTCTGCAGGGCATTTTGCAGTCTATCTCTCTCAGTAGAGATCTTGCTGCAGTTAGGGCAGCCTTCTAGTGTTGTGGCCTTGGGTTCCTCTTTGGGAGATCCCTTGCCATCTGCTATCGGAAGCTTTCTGGCTTCCGCTAGCTCTTCACTCAGTGAGTCCACCTTGGACTCAAGTGATTCCTTTTTAACTCTCAACACTTTATAAGCTTTACATAAGCGAAGAAATTCTTCATGAACATCATTATATGCTTCTTGTAACTCAAGAAAAGTTACCTCATTATCGTCCTGGATGAGTGCAGAGTCTGAAGATTCCTCCTCACCATCTTCTCTGGCAACAAGGCAGAGGTTAGCAATCTCCTCCTCATCGCTAGCTTCCTCATCCGAACTGTTTACCCAGATAGAGGATACAAAGGCTTTCCTTTTATCCTTCCCTTTTGATCTTTGCAAGCTTGGGCATTCAGCTTTGAAGTGGCCAGACTTCTTACACTCAAAGCACACTGGGGCCCTTTCCTTCTTATATCCTTTCTTCTGGCTGGATTCACCTTTCTGAAAGCCTCCTTTCTTCTTGAAGAACTTTCTGAACTTTCTTACCATCATAGTCATCTCCTCATCATCGATGTCCTCCTCATCATCCTCATCATCATCATTATCATCAATCTTCTCCTTGCTGGGAACAACAAGAGCAAGATTCTTGGTTTTAGATGTAGCTTGAGGAGCTCTCTGAGCCAGCAGGGTTGGTTCATACTCAGCCAGAGAACCAAACAGGGCAGTGATAGAGCTGGTTGACTCTCCTTGGACTTCCTGCAAGATGGTAACTTTGGTGATCCAATCACCTTTCAAGACTTTTAAGATCTTGCTGACTTGTTCTTCTTCAGGAATGTCTTTACCTAGGGAGGCAAGGTTATTGATAAGATGAGTGAACCTGAGCTCCAGCTCTCTGATTGGCTCAGTTGGACTAAACATGGCAAATTTGTGGAACTCCTCAACCAGCATCTCGACCCGTCTTGCCTCCACTCCCTTGGTTCCAGAGTGAGCAGCCTCAAGAGCCTCCCACATATCTTTAGCTGTTTTGTGGTGGCTGATCCTGTGGAACTCCTTAGGACTAAGGGCGCATTGAATGTAGTGCATGGCCCTGTAGTTTAACTTTACTAGAGCATAGTCCTCATTGGTGTATCTGGATCGTTGCTTTGCAAGACCTTCATCATCTAGAGGTACGTGATTCCCATGTTCAATCACATCCCAGAGGCGGATGTCGCTGGACTTGATGTAGGTCTCCATTCGGAACTTCCAGAATGGATAGTTATAGCCATCAAAGCCAGGAGGCTTGTTGGGCTGAATAGAAACGTCTAGCAAGGAGTAATCTGTATCCATTACTGGATCTTTACTTTCTAGATTCGTTGGAATCAAGTCAGAAAGACCCGCTCTGATACCAAATGAAAGTAGTGGATGCACAAGAGGGGGGGTGAATTGTGCTACCAATTAAAAATCAAACAATAACAACACAAGGGTTTATACTGGTTCGGTCTTCCTGACCTACGTCCAGTTCTCAACCACCCAGGTTGAGTTCAACTATCCCCAGGTTTTACAAACGGGTTCACCTGGAACCTTTACAACCGCAAGTTTTAGAACGGGATCACTTGCAACCTTACAACCACAAGTTTTATTTCAGGCTCACTTGCAACCTTGCTAACTAACTCCCCCTTACAACCTGCAAGGGTTCAACCTTTACAAATAAAGGATTTTCTAAACTTAGTTCTCTTTAAGAACGGATAATGTTACACACTTAAGTACAATGAATGCTCTTAATAAATGAAGAGACTTAACTACAAAGAGTACAATATACGTAGATGAAAAGAACTCTCAATGTGTTAAATGCTCTTTCGCTTTTCTGGGCAGCTTTGAATGCTTGAAGGATATTCTTAGTTTCTCACTCTAGCTTTCTTCAAGATGTCAAAGTTCTCTTCATAAATGAAGATGAGCTTCCTTATATAGTCCTCAAGCATTCTCATTCTTGGTAGGTGGCATAGCCGTTTGAATATAGCTGTTTATCCCAAGTTACCGTTGGCTCAATTAATGCTCCATTAATGCTCAGCAGGGTTGACTTTGCTTTATCTCTGAAAAGCAGTTCTGACAACTCTGCTCTGCCAAAAAGCACTCTGACACTGCACTGCTCTTGCTGAACGTTCTGACATTCTGATTGCTTGCGGAAGCAAGTCCACATCCGGAAGCAACATCACTCAGTGTACTGCACTTGAACGTTAGTCTTAACAATAATAGCACATACTCACATGCAGTGGGAGTTCACTTAGTCTAGGGGAGTTCTCTTACATCCGGAAGCAATTTCACATCCGGAAGCACTTCCACTGGACGTTGGGTTATGATCATATTATACTCACTGACGCTCAGTGTTGTCCGAATCAACAGCCAGCGCTAGCCACAAGGCAATCGGAAGCAAATCCACATCCGGAAGCATCCTAACTTAGTCTCAAGGATTTTTTACAACTAATGTTCCTAGACTGAGTTATGACTTAGTGTATTACTTGCTTCCGCTGGGGGATGAGTTGTTCATCCGCGAGCGCTAGTCCTAGTCCATCCGGAAGTAAATCCACATCCGGTTGCACTCTTACTTGTGGTTCCATTTTAACCTAATTTTGTCTAAGTGTTTACCTTGTTCTTTCATATTAAAGTCTTCATCAAAACTTAAGATTCTAACACTTTCATCTACTTAACATAGAGTTATTCTGTGAATTCTATTCGATTATTTCATCACTTTGTGTTTTGTGGAGTTCCAAGTGCCTTACCCGACTCATTAGACTGATATCAATACTGTATTTTTTTGCTAACTTGAAGTTTCCCCAATACGGAAATTAAAGGAGCATTCACCATCTATGTGTGACTTATTTTTTAAATTTTTTTTAAATTCATAGAACAATTTAATTTAAAATTTCATATTGATTTGATGTATTACTACTTGAATGTTGCAATCTTTTAATTGGACCGAATACATTGTCATTTAATTTATTAATATCTTTGCTGCCATAGTCAAAAAGTCTAACATGTACCTATGATACTTGTGTCTACCTTATCTTTTAACTGCGGTTTGAAAGTGAAGTGTAGACAAATTTATTTACCATACTAAACAATACACAATTTTGCTACATTATAAATTTGTCTAATTTACAATTTTTTTTACTTTTATTAACTTTAACGGTTACCTGTTTCCCCATCATGGTTTGGTCACTCGCTTCTTCTTATATAATTGATTATGAGAATTTTACCAAAATCTTTTTATACAGGTAGTTCAGCTAAGTGAGTAAAAGAAACTATAGAATTCTGTTTATATCAAAAAAAAGTTTGACCATAGCCATGGTGATCTTCTTAAATATTACTAGCATAATTTTAGAAGGATATAAATTATAATTATTATAGAGTAATAATTCTTGTGTACATTCCAGAAAAATAATGACTTTCTTGAATTTAACCACAACCATGTGGTGAGTGAATATGAAAAAATACAAAAAATATACTGCTATCGAGTAGAGAAAGACCACCCATAGCGAACATTTATTTATGGGTTGATGTTCATTAATTTTATTAATAATTGTTGTGTTAATGTGGCATGATTGCCTCAATAAATATGAGGAAATTTAATTTGACATGAGTGAACGACAAATTTATGTTAATAGAGTAGATGGGAACCAACAATAATTGAGGAACCATGTACATGATTCATGTATCGCAGATTATAGATCTTCACGATAAAGTCCCATAAAGTGCAGATTAAAGAATCATTCACCAGCTATGGAGAACTTTTTTTAAAATTTTTTTTCCGTTCACAAATCAATTTTGTTATGAAAATCTCTAATTGTGGATGTCCAATCCCCTATATTCCTCCTATCATTTAGGCTCTATTATTGATTCATATTATTGATGATGTAACCTAATTCTTCTCTATAAGTAGAGGACTCAATATTGTATATAATACACAAGTGAATACAACTTTCTACTCTCTTCTTGTCTCTCTTCTTTACTCTTCTCATTTTTATATTCATAACACGTTATCAGCACGAAGCTCTAGCCGAGTATGAAGCTCTAACCGAGCATGAGGTAGTATTATGGTAATAATATAATTTATTTTCATTTTGTTATTATCTCTTATATTTTGTAATTTGTGGAACCTGTTGTTCTATTATAATGATGACCTGAAGTCATCTCTTTGAAATCTGTAATTCCAATTTATCCTTACGCCCTGAAGCCGTATTTGATTTTGATGGAACCTGAAGTTTCATCAATTAAATATGTCATTTTTTAATGGCCTGAAGCCATGTTTGATGGACCAGAAGTTCCATCAAGTAAAGATTTGGCTTGAAGTCATATTTGATGAACCTGAAGTTCCATCTAGTAAAAATTTGGCCTGAAACCATGTTTGATGGACCTGAAGTTCCATGTAGTAAAGATTTGGCCTGAAGCCATGTTGATGGAACCAGAAGTTCCATCTGCTAAAAAAGAAATGGGTGATGTATGTGCAATTATAAAGAAATGGGTAATGTATGTGTAATTATAAAGAAATAATTGACACAATAGTATTAGTATGATGCATCTTTGGATGGAAAATCCCAATCATGGGTGACGTGCAATTATGAAGAAATAATTGACACAATATATGTGTTTAAAGAAACTATGCAATTTATATTATAACTTTGAAATATTTTTGATGCTAATGTGTGTTTATTTCTCTAATCTTGGTTGTAGACAACATGCTTGTTTATAATTTCTTGAGTTTTCTCCTATTCATTTTAGAATGAAAATAGAATTTTATACAAAGAGACATTGTTTTCCTTCCACTTAAAGTAATTAAGTTATGAGAAATCACTCACATTATGGATTAAAATGATTGAATATTATGAGTTCAAATATATGCTTATTATTTTGTAATTGATCCAACGTCTTGATTACTTTGCAATGCCATAAAAATTATATTAAACATTGGTGTCTTTAAAGGACTTTATTTCCAAAACATGCAATTAATTACCACAATCAAACTGTTTGATGTCTGATGTTTTCATATAATTATTTTTAAATCAATAAACTTATTGTCATGAGAGGGGGTAACATTCATATATTGTTTTCATGCAAATTGTTTTGCAAATGATAATAATATTTTGATTAAATAAAAAAATGTGTATTTGTGTGTCTATGAATGGTAATAGACTATTTCATATTGCTCACATTTATGAGTGTTTTGAATATTTTTATTTGTGAAATAAAGTTTGAAATTTTGTAATTTTATCATAAATGATATTATATAGTAAGATTCTAATTCAATTGGAATTGTGATTGCTAAATATAATTGAGATATTTAGTATTATGATGTGCCTAAAATATAGTTGTAATCTAAAAAAATTATTTTTTTTTAAATTACGGTGTGAAGTTGGATTTGAATTTGTTGGAACCCGAAGTTCCATCTACTAAATAATTTCATTTTTTATGGCCTGAAGTCATATTTGATGGAACCTACAGTTCCACCGGTTCAAGATTTCGTTTTTATGGTGAGAGCCTAACGGCCTAAAACCATATTTGATGAAACCTCAAGTTTCATCACATATATAATTCATTTTATGTCCGAAGTCTTATTTGATGAAACCTGAAATTTTATCACATAACGGCCTGAAGAAATACTTGATGGAACCTGGACTTCCATTACATAAATATACCAATTTTATGTTTAGAGCTAACGACCAGAAACAATAAATATTATATTTGTATGACCTGTAGTCATATAACATTTTTGTTTAAAATGGCTAGAGCACCATGGGCTAAAGTCATGAAGATCTTATTTTTATGACCTGTAGTCATAAAAGTTAATGTTTTGTATTTAATTATTAAATACTCAGAGTCTAACCACTATAAAGATTGTATTATTATGACCTGTAGTCATAAAAAGTAAGTTTTTACATGATCGAGTGGTCAAATCCTCACGGCATGAAACTATAAAAGTTCGATTTTATGACTAGAAGTGATATAAATTTTATAAATGTTCTGCTTAATTGTTAAATGTGCAAAGCTCAATAGCCCGAAGGAATAAAGATTTTATTTTTATGATCAGAAGTCACATAAAATAATTTTCTAATTATGTACTAAGTGCTTAGAGCCCAATGATCTATAGTCATTATATATTGACCTGAAGCAATAACACTTCTATTTTTTGTGACCAAAAGTCATATAAAGTGGCAAGAAGCCAAATACAGAATTTAATTTTATGGCCTGAAGCCATAAAAACTTTATTTTTATGACTAATAGTTATAAACACTTATATTCTACTCAAGCATTCAATGACATAAAGCCACATAAATTTATGTGCATAGCAAGTAATGAAATTGGTTCCTGAAGAACTACATATATTAGATACAACGATATTAGTTCCTGAAGAACTATATGCATTAGATACAATGATATTAATTCCTAAAGAACTAATAATTATTTGCGAGTGGAAAGTATTTTGCATTAATCAATTGAGGAGAAATTATTGGAATACATGTATGAGTCTCATTGGATGAAATTTCACTTTTATAATTTCCTAAATCTCGTATAATCTCCCTATTAAGGTCAAATTAATAATTTGGCACAATAACCAGAAGTTATCGATGATGAATTAATATTACAATAAACCTGAAGTTTATAAATGTAATGTTTGGCAATGACCGGTTGGATCATCCCGGATCATAATGATGCAAAATAACATCAATACTCTCACTAATGAACCAGAAGATTCAATTACTTGTTCTCAAAAGAATGAAATATGAAACATTACTAGTTTTGATTGAAATTTACACATGTAGATGTGTATTGTACGAATTATATATGGGCTTATACAGATATCATATGGACTAAATTATACTTTATAAATATTAGATGCATCTATGAAATGGTCACATTGGCTGTCCATGTTACATGATCACCTTGCAACCTGAAGTTTGCAAATTTGTTCAGTTATAAGTACATTAGTCACATATGATTATCACTGAAATCACTAGTGATTGTTAATTATGTTTTTTTTATGTTTATATGCCATGTGAGAGCATATCCATATCTAGCAAACCCTCCATAAATAGTAAATAGCTAGATCAATATTTGTGAGAACAAAATTTTTTCAATCTTAGAGTTGGGTAAAATGTACTACAAATATAATTGTATCATGCCAATAAAAGAGAATGAATTCTCCCATTGGCTCTTGGTCAGTAGCCAAATATTTTCCATCTGATGTTATGAAATATGTATTCATATTGTTCCACCACAATAATGCACATAGATGGATATCAAATGAAATTTGGAGATAAATATTGGTGTTCCCAATATGAGGGGGAGAAATGAATAACTGGAAGAAATATATGTTGTATGCAACAAATGTGGATCCTCACATATTAGTAATGTGAACTGGAAGTTCATCAAATGTTGCAAAATATTAGCCTGACACTATCACTGACCAAATAAGAATTTTTATAACTCATGATCTAGTTGAAGAATGCTCCAATAATTATATATGACAATGAAACATGTCTGAAGCATGAGAAATGATTGGTTCCAAAAGAAAATGAAAATGGAGCAAATAATTATGATGATCATTTTGAGAAGGCTTTACTTAGGACATAACTATTTGTAAGACCCCATAAGTGGCTCAGGTACCTGAAAGAAATAAAAGAGAGCTCAATATGTTATATCATAAGGAAATGGAACCGTGAAAGGATAAATTTGTCGACAATAATATCACGTGATAAATGAGGATCTGGTATATAAATGTCATGATTAGACATAAAATGACTAGCTAGTAGAAAACAAAAGACGCTATATGAAATGTGACAACATGAATCTATGCACCTGAAGTGCTATTTGAATTATAAAAATGAGAACACTTATGCCAAAAGGGGGAGAAGTATGGTTAGAATGATTTTCGCAGTAGTTCAATATAATAATGAAAAATGTTGTCTCGTGGTGGAATGAGCATTCATATTTTGATTTGGTAGTCCGGCCATATATGAAATTTGGTGTGCGTCTAGAAAATATGATTATAAACCATGGATAGATATTGTGAGTTAAATCCTAGAAGGATTTCAAATACTAGAAGTATTATGAAAAATGATTACATATATGTATAGATTTATATATAAACATATGAAAATCCCTGAATGATTCAAGCTGCCAGAAGCATGCACTTTGAATTCACGAGAACGATAATCGATAAGGCTAAAGTCCTTGTATAGATTAAAGCAATCTGGGCGTATGTGGTACAATTGGCTTAATGAATATCTCCTGAAAGAAGGATATAAAAATGATCCAATATGCCCATGTATATTCATGAAAAGATATGGAAATGAGTTTGTTATAATTTCTGTATATGTTGATGATATAAATATCATCGAAACTCCTGAAGAGTTAGATAAGAAAATAAATTGTCTGAAGAAAGAATTTGAAATGAAATGAAATGAAGGAAACTAAGAGTGTTTCTTGTTGAGATCATTGATACATCATGTACGATGTATTTGTGGTTTATCTTCTAGTAAAATGAGCCACACTGGTCATATATGAGGATAATTACATATATCTTCCAACTCAAAGAATGTTACATCAACGAAGACAAAACTAAGCACATTTCACAAAAGTTCTATCTTCACTCAAGATCTCCAGAAAGATGGTGAAATTGATAGCCACTAAATCCGGTCAAATGGAAATCTATCTGATATGTTCACAATGTTACTTCATGCTGCAACACTTGAGAAGCTTACTTATGGCATTGAACTTCCCTGACTTGGAGATATCAACTAAAGTGGTCAAGAGGGGGAGATGATACACGTTGTACTCTTTTTCCCTTATCTATGGTTTTTTCCCACTGGGTTTTCCTAGCAAGGTTTTTAATGAGGCAGCACCAATAAGTGTATCACTAAGCATTGTACTCTTTTTTCTTCCATTAAGTTTTTGTCTCATTGGGTTTTACTTAGTTGAAGTTTTTTTAATGAGACATATGTTTAGTCTTGGACATCCAAGGGGAGTGTTATGAAAATCTCTAATTGTGGATGTCCAATCCCCTATATTCCTCCTATCATTTAGGCTTTATTATTGATTCATATTATTGATGATGTAACCTAATTCTCCTCTATAAGTAGAGGACTCAATATTGTATATAATACACAAGTGAATACAACTTTCTACTCTCTTCTTGTCTCTCTTCTTTACTCTTCTCATTTTTATATTCATAACAAATTTAATTTAAAATTTGATATTGATTAGATGTATTACTTCTTGGATATTGGAATTTTTAATTGGACCGAGTACAGTGTCATTCAATTTATTAACCTTTGTGCTGCCATAGTCAAAAAGTCTAACCTATACCTATGATGCTTGTGGCTACCTTATCCTTGAACTGTGGATTGAAAGTGAAATGTGGAGAACTCTATTGACCATACTAAACAATACATAATTTTGTTACATTATAAATTTGTTTAATTTACATTTTAATTTTACTTTTATTGACATTAACGATGACCTGTTTCCACATCATAGATTAATCATTCCTTTCTTCTTATATGATTGATTATGATAATTTCACCAAATTCTTTTTATATATATAGTTCAGCCAAGTGAGTAAAAAAACTATAGATTTCTATTTATATCAAAAAAATTTGAAAGGGTTATGAAGGTTGCTTCTAAACCCAGATATATATACATGTCTATATAATTTTTTATCCAAGATATACTACCTCAATATTTTGTTGACGAGTTATTCCTTTTCCTTGTATTGTCTTTTCATCCTATCATTTCGCTTTGTTCACTTATTTTCTTGGTTGGTTCCTTAGTCTTTCATAGTTGGCTATTCATCTTTAATACAACACATAATTATGTTACATTATAGATTTATTTAATTTGTAATATCATTTCATAGTTAAAGAAACTTTGCGTCGACCCCTTATCCATCTTGGATTCAATCTCTTCTTCTTGTAATTAATGTGATGAAGCATGTAAAACGAGCTATGATGTAAACACCTTTCATATTATGAGAATATCTTTTGACTTCGTAATTTAATATATAATGGTGATCTTCTAAATATTACTAGATTAATTTAGAAGGCTAGATAATATAAAATGAAGATAATATCATAATTAACACTTTTTGTTAAGAGGAAGTTAATTATTTTAATTTCCTCTTAACAAAAAGTGTCAATAATTTTATCATAAAAATTGAAAATTTTAACATTGAGTCGTTAAGAGGAAATTTTGAACAGGTTGGATCCCATCACAGTGATGAGAAGATACTTTTTCAACCATATGATGAGCATAGAATGTAAACCCTTCAAAATATTCCTTCCATATCTTTCTTCATCTTTTCCAGACACATGTATGTACTCAAACAATGATATATAATGGTGAACTGATGAGCTCTGCAGATCCTCATTATATACTCATTACTTGGAAGAGAAAAGTGATTGATCCCATCATCAATCTACACTATTAGATCAAATTTGTATGGCTAGATTTGCTTTCATGTAATTTTCATATTTTAAATAACTTTTTATTTTAGTTAATGAAAATGTAAAATAAAGATAATCTTATAAGTATCATTTATTAACAAAATAAATCAATCAATTTAAAATCAACAAAATACAAGTTTTATATATGAGCCACTGATATCAAAACTTGAAGGGTCTAGATCTCATCATACTGATGAGAAAGTGATTTCATAACTGTGATGATTGACGAGCATGAAATGTGGATATATACGGGATCTACAATTCATATACCTCAATCATTATTTTCCTTGTCTTTTATAATAAATGAATGAATACTCATCCCCACATATGTTTCCCATATTTGCACGTGTCTTAATATATAAATAATTGCTCCCCACATATTTTTGTATATATGGACAACTTAATTTGTATGTGTATGTTTCACATGAAACAAACCATAATTGAAAATTATATATGGACATTTTCCCGTCTTTCGGCTTGCTTAGCTTCTTGTGATTTAATAGTGTTAGAGGATAGAGTTGTAATAATATATGAAGGATAGAATAGGAATTTTGTATTGTATACTACAATTCACCCAACCTCGTTTTTTTTTTTGCGCCAACAAACCTCACTTATATTTCCCTTGCTTTTTTTTAGCTCTTGAATTGTAGAGTATTAGCTCTATAAATTGATGCTCCCACCAATTAGTTTCTCACCCAAAACAAACCATAGATACAATTCATCAACATAGCCTTAACAGCCATCAAACAATGAAGACTACCTCATCACCCCTTGCGCTGCCCTTCTTCATCTTCTTCTTTGTTGTCGCTCTCTTTGCCTTTTCTGGAGCTGAGTATGTGCGGGACACAGATGGTCACCTTGTACCCCTTGGAGGCACATACTACTTAAAAGCTCAAGAAATTGAAGGTGCCTCAGTTGCAGGCGTTACTATTACAAATCCAGATGGATCGTGCTCTCTTGGGGTGGTGGAGTTATTGAACAATAATGGCAATCCAGTAAGACTTAATTCTCCACTTCGCTCGACGTACATTACCACTGAACAAGCTTTAGAGATATCATTTAACCCTTTGCCAGCAAACACATGCACTAAACATCCCGAATGGATCGTCGTAGAGGACATAGACTTTGAGCATGTTGCTGTCATGGCTGGAGATCCTAGTGAATAGGACTATCCTATTTCTGGATGGTTCCAAATCAGGACCTACAATGCAAACAAGCATTACTATACTCTTATCTTCTGTACTGGACAATATAACTGTGGACTTGTTGGACTTAAGAATGACCGCGAAGGGAATACACGTCTGGTTTACAACACAGATCCATTAGCAAAGCCGTTTGTAGTCAAGTTGGTAAAATCTACAAGTGACAACGTTGCCACAAACATCTCCATGGTTCTCTAAGAACTTGCACGATAACAATATAGAAATCTCTGGAATTATAACCTGGCTATCTACCGCGCATATAACTCCAGAGTGTCACTTTAATAATATAAATAAATGAAGTGCTTTTATGTGATCCATTTCCTCCTTTAATGTACCACGCATGCTGTCAACTTCTATATGTACAAGTTGTCTCAGCTTGAATAAATAATCCTTATTATGTATACTAGTATGTGTTATTATTGCGAACTTATATATAACGTAGATATCCTCAGAGTTTAATTAGCTAACTATATTTTAGCCATGTTACAAAGATTTGAAAGTAGTAGGAAGGCACGAGAAAGATATAGGAGGGTGAATTGTTCTTTCTACAAATTAAAAATTTTATAAGGAATTCTTATTGATTAAGCACAACCTCGTGGTCTATAGGTCCATTTATCTGGCTTCCATTTGGGTTCCACTAAATCCATCAAGATTAAATCAAGTTTTTGAGAGCCTTTACAAGTGATCCCTCAGTAAGAGATCTCTTCTATAAATCATTCCCCTTACAACTTGTAAGATTACAACCAACTCTTAAGATTCCACTATCTTAGGATCAGAATAACTTCACTTAGAATGAAATTACAATAAGAATAAGTTCACTCAAATGTCCTGAGGTAACTGTTGTCGTGTCACCCTTGGATTACATTCAATAGAAAATTAGTAATCAAATGTGAGGGTGTAGATAGTTGTGCAATCCAAGTTATTCTCAAATAGCCTTGTTAAATTTAACTATCTATGCAAAATTAATGTCTAACTTCAAGAGTCCTTGTTTAATTTAACTCTCTAAGCAAACTTAATGTCTTACTTCAAGAGTGATAAGTGTTGAATGTATGCAAAACAAGGTAAATATATATATATTATTAGTTTTTATACGAAAAATGTGAAATGATATGGATGTTCTTGAGAATGATTTTCAATGGCTATATATCATGGCTCACACGATATGTTTAGGGAGTGTATTATACTAAATTATTAATTTGTCAAACCTCATGAACATATAAGTCCAATGTTCAATTGTTGGGATCCTATATAATTAGGCATTGTTGACTACCATCTACAACATGCAAGGTCTCTGGAACATGAGATATAAGAAGTTTTGTGTGGTGTTCCTTAAAAAACTTAATTGTGAAGATTATATTGGAGATTTAATGGATTGTTAAAGTTATGAATAACTTTCTAAAAGAAACAAGATATGGTCATTTTGTAAGAAAGTGAATTTCAAATTCTTCATTGAGTGATTTAAATTCTGTAGTATTGAAAGGTAAGTTTCATACTTCTTAATGGTGATAATGGTGATTGTTGGTGTTTTAAAGTGATGAAGAATAGTTTTGGAGAGATGTTGGTAAATATGGGGAATTTTAGAGAAAAAAATATACTTTGAGGATTTAAGGTTAGGATAATTCAAGTTTGACCGTTAGGTGTCAATTTTGACTGTCAATTTAAGGAACATTTAGTTTAAGTTTATAACAATGTAATAATATATAAGTAACTCTTCTTATATCACATCATAGAGCCGATAATTAGTGTAACATCCCGATTTTTAAATTAGAGATAATAGAGAATTTATTAAGGTTTTGAGGTGTAATTAAGGAAATTTGAAGTCTTAGGAAGTAATTTTATGATATTTTTGGACAATTTAGGAATATTAATTCTTATTTACTCTAGAATTTAAAGAAATTTAGTTTTAGGAATCATTTGGAGTTAGAAAATTCTATGAATAATATCTTGGACTCTAGATAATATTATGATGGAAAGAAGCGGATATAGTAATATCTATATATATGAAAAAAAAATTATAGATTATTTATAAAGGAGAAATTGGATAGTGTATCAGTTGGAAGGTAGAGTAATTGGGATCAAACTGTATGAATTCATGATTTGAAAATTTAAGACATTTAGGGAATTATGGTAAGTATCGATTGTTGAATTTGTATGGATTGAAATAGAGGTAATTGAGAGGAGCTTTGATTTCAAGGATTAGATTACTATATTGGTTATGAACAGATGAGTGATCGGAAATTTAGTTTGAAGTGTGAGATTTCAGAAATTATGTTTGAATTAAGGTCAGGATGATTAATTGAGAGTACACTGTGGAGTTATGACTTAGAGTAATATATTGATATGGTGAACTATTCTGACTTAATAATAGGTTATCACTAGGCTTTTATAGATGAGATTGAGATGATTTGATCTAATGATGAATTTTAAAGTTGTGTTTGTGATTGAGCAGAATAGATTAAGAAACTAGTAAAGTGAAATATGTCAGATTGGAAGTTTAGCGAATGTCCCTCATTGATTTATTGGACTTTAGTAGAAATGATTCGAGGTTAGGGTGGTTAGTAAGTGAAGGTGAGCTAGGAGAAGTGGAATAAGTATTGGTGATTACTATATAGATTGAATGAGGATAAATGATGAAGGATGGTGATTAGTGTATTAAGTTGTAGTAAAATTTTTAGAATTAACATGAGGAATGAAAGGTGGACTTATGTATTTTCTTTGTTAGGTGACATGTTTAGCGAATTTTAGGGACAAAATTCCTAAAAGGTGGGGTAAATTGTAACATCCCGATTTTTAAATTAGAGATAATAGAGAATTTATTAAGGTTTTGAGGTGTAATTTAGGAAATCTGAAGTCTTAGGAAGTAATTTTATGATATTTTTGGACAATTTAGGAATATTAATTCTTATTTACTCTAGAATTTAAAGAAATTTAGTTTTAGGAATCATTTGGAGTTAGAAATTTCTATGAATAATATCTTGGACTCTAGATAATATTATGATGGAAAGAAGCAGATATAGTAATATTGCTTGTAAATAAGAATTACTATATATAGATATTACTATATCCATCATTCAACAATTTTGCTTGTAATATTGAAATTGTTGTAATTGTTGTTGTTAGAATCTTAAGTTTTGATGAAGACTAAAATATGAAAGAACAAGTTAAACACTTAGACAAAATTAGGTTAAAATGGAACCACAAGTAAGAGTACTTCCGGATGTGGATTTACTTCCGGATGGACTAGGACTAGCGCTCGCGGATGAACAACTCATCCCCCAGCGGAAGCAAGTAGTACACTAAGTCATAACTCAGTCTAGGAGCATTAGATGTACAAAACCCTTGAGACTAAGTTAAGATGCAACCGGATGAGGATTTTCTTCCGATTGCCTTGTGGCTAGCGCTGGCTGTTGGCTTAGGTAACACTGAGCGTCAGTGAGTAAAATATGAACATAACCCAACGTCCAGTGGATTTGCTTCTGATTGCTTAGTGACTAGCGCTGGCTGATGGCTTAGGTAACACTGAGCGTCAGTGAGTAAAATATGAACATAACCCAACGTCAGTGGAAGTGCTTCCGGATGTGGAATTGCTTCCGGATGTAAGAGAGCTTCCTTAGACGAAATGAACTCCCACTGCATGTGACTATGTGTTTATATTGCTAGACTAACATTCAAGTGCAGCACACTGAGTGATGTTGCTTCCGGATTTGAATCCGCTTCCGCAAGCAATCAGAATGTCAGAACGTTCAGAGCAGTGCAGTGTCAGAGTGCTTTTGGCAGAGCAGAGTTGTCAGAACTACTTTTCAGAGATAAAGCAAAGTCAACCCTGCTAAGCATTAATGGAGCATTAAATGGGCAAACAGTAACTTGGAATAAACGGCCATATTCAAACGGCTAACCCACCTACCAAGAGTGAGAATACTTGAAGACTATATAAACAAGCTCATCTTCATTTATGAAATCAACTAATATCTTTGACATCTTGAAGAAAGCTAGAGTGAGAAACTAAGAATATCCTTCAAGCATTCAAAGCTACCCAGAAAAGCGAAAGAGCATTTAACACATTGAGAGTTCTTTTCATCTACTTATCTTGTACTCTTTGTAGTTAAGTCTCTTCAGTTATTAAGAGCATTCATTGTACTTAAGTGTGTAACATTATCCGTTCTTAAAGAGAACTAAGTTTAGAAAATCCTTTATTTGTAAAGGTTGAACCCTTCCTGGTTGTAAGGGGGAGTTAGTTAGCAAGGTTGCAAGTGAGCCTTGAGTAAAACTTGTAGTTGTAAGGTTGCAAGTGATCCCGTCCAAAACTTGCGGTTGTAAAGGTTCCAGGTGAACCCGTTGTAAAACCTGGGGATAGTGGAACTCAACCTGGGTGGTTGAGAACTGGACGTAGGTCAGGAAGACCGAACCAGTATAAATCCTTTTGCTGTTATTGTTTGATTTTAATTTGGTAGCACAATTCACCCCCCCTCTTGTGCATCCACTACTTTCAGTTGTAATATCTATATCCATCATGTAATAATTGCTGTAAATAATCATTTTAATATATAAAATATTGAGCAACGCCTCTCTCAATCCTATCAACATAATACTACCCAGCTCTTTCTCAATTGAATTATCTTAGGAAACCATTTAATTTTCTATCACACATAGGCCAAACTAATCTTCATACTTAACAATCATAACACATCATACTTCAAGCCATTTAACATAGAAATTAAATAAATTTCCCAATGGAATAGAATCAAGATACATCACTAATTTCAAATAATAATTACAACCTTAACATAATATTCACTTTTAGTCTAGCTTTGATTTATTTGATGTGTCCTTAGTCACATGATATGAGTTTTAAATCATACAAGATGATGAGTTTTGTCATTGTTATCAATGGAATGGAATCATGTGTCTTTAGTTTAGCTTTGATTTATTTGATGTGGGACTTGTACGGGTTTCTCAATATTCACCCTACTTTCTTTTTATTTCTCCCTTTCTCTTTTGTCTGGGCATTACTCCTTTTTGGGTTGGTCCTTTAGGTCTACTGAGTCGTACTCCCTTTTTCTTTTTGGGTGGTCCTTCAGGTCTGTCTGAGCCGTACTCCTTTTTAGGATTAGTCCCTAGGTCGATCTTCATTTTTTATTTGTTGGGCTTTGTGTATTTTTTATCTCATTGATTGAATGTTTCTGATACCATGTTGAAGTTTAGAACCTAAGGGCACAAGATATGAGTTTTGTCATTCCACCACAAAAGTTTAAGCCAATGTGGTGGAGACTCAACTCATATATATAAACTTTTAGTCTAACTTTAATTTATTCGATGTGGGACTTGTATGAGTTTCTCAATACTGAAAAAGGAAATTTTACGTTTTCTTACTCTGCTTCATGCCCTTAGCATCATAGACACACAAAGTTAATATTTGTTTTCGACTGAAAACATTATTAATATTTTGATTGTACCTTGCAAATAGGTGGAAGAATAATATAATATGACATCCTTATTAATTATTGCGAAATATTACTCCAACCATTTTTTATTATCAGAAACAGCAATGAATGTGCACACACACAACACACACATTTTCCCTTTTTAGGCCGAATTTTTTATTTGGCTGAAAACACACACATTTTCCAACTTATAAGAAACATTTGAAGAATGCCTCAATTTTTTTTGTAACTTCTGAAACATTTTTTTGCCATTTTTATTTTTCCCTTAAGTTTATACAAATTTCTTTGATCTAGTTACTTAGATACAACTTTGAAAATATCAATGTATCTTTTTTTGAACTAACAAATTTATTGTTGTATATGATAAATAGAAGTTCAAGAGAAAATTAGCTTATTCGTAATGGATACAATTTACTCAAAAAGATGAGAACAATAAGGATGCACTTATATCACTATATGTACCAAAAATTGGGGCAAATATATACATAATTAAATTATACGAACACTTCATCTCAATACGGCTTTTATGGTAAAAAAAATCTCAATACGGTTTTGACTTCTGAGACACTAAGAGATCAGGATTGAAGGACCAGGGAGTGGTGTTGATCCTTGATCATTAATTGTACCGTGTGTCTTTAATTTGCATATATAATTAATGATTGTATCATGTCCACTATTATCATCTTGAATTTATTGATAAGAATCTAGTGGTTCGAATCAAAAAGTGAAAGAAAGATTAAAAAGAAGTGTATAGAAAAGGAGAAAATAGGTATGATAGAAAATATTTCCCATGTAAAAAATATTAGAATATCAAGTGCATTATATACATGCTCTCTTTATAGGGGTGTTGTCACGCCCGAAATTTTAAACGTGACCGGCACGAAGTTTAAGGTATCTAAACTTCGTAAGTCATCTCCATTAACCAATACTTCTAAACATTCATCATTTCACGCATTTAATTATATCATTTTCATATTAATGCATACAAAGATAAATACTGAATGTATAGATAAGTATTATTGTTTACAATACTAATAAGAAACAGTTTTCTTTATAAAACTAATTATACCTTCCTTTGTCTTAAATCACGAAGAGTTGTTCCACATTCTTCAATCTGAAATACAAAATATTATATAAATATTTGCAATTTCGTTACACTGACTTCGTATTAAAAATTCCCAAAAATAGATTAATAAATAAAGATTTGGAATATAGAAGCCTCAGTAGTTTATAACCACACTTGTATTTGAGAATAAAACCCAAAAGGGCAAAATCAGTATCATAAAAGTAATCTCTTTCAAGGTTTACAAAGTAAATATGAAAGCTCATATTATGAAAAACTTGTTTTCTATAGAGGAACTGACACGCAGCGAATAACAAGCGCAACACAGAGGTCACGAAACAAGCGCAACTCGAAATCTACAAGTCAAACGCAGCCCGAAGGCCACGAAAAACCAGTGTAGCTCGAGACTACAAAACAAGCGTGGACACACAGTCACACGAGGGTAAATAACCAAGCGTGGCAAAACCACGAAACAAGCGTGACATGAAGTCACGAAACAAGTGTGGACACACAGTCACACGAGGGTAAATAACCAAGCGTGGCAAAACCACGAAACAAGCGCTTTGTGTCTAGTTCCTTAAAAATAAACGTTTATATAGTAATAAATAAATCAATTTGAAATTAGATATCAAATCTCATCGTCCGTATGACGTCAAAATGTTTTGAAGCATGCTTGATGCCAATATACCAAACAATAACAAATATTCTTGGAAAACAATATCTCCTTAACAAATATTTTATAATAAAATCCCCCTTATGGGATTTCACAGCAATATCTTTGAAACTTTCAAATCATTTTAATGCATAAGTATAAAATATACTTTTAACAAATATAATTAAGAATAAACAAAATGAATTCTTTAGTCATACAATAAAGAAACAAATTAATTGGCAACCCATATCCCACCACCCATGCCAAAAATTTTGTTTATAAACACTCCTTTACATCTCAAATACATTCCGCAGAATGTAAACAACTTTGACAACATAGCAGAGAAATAACCCTGAACCAATCCATTTAATACAATAGAAAACAGAATTTAACCTTACATTAATTCACCAAGATCAACCTCATAACACCACAAAGTATTTAAGTTCAATAAAACAATGTATATGCAAAGCATCACTCCCCTGGTTGTCCTAGAACGGTGCTGCCATATCAGTTTCAGCTTTAGGAAAATCACAATAGTACAGACAATGTTTGTATTACAAAAGCTACCTAATTTAAATGTCCATGTATTACCTTTTGTTTCACATTTTCTTTGTCTTAGATAAAAGCAGAAATGCAATCAACATAATAATCATTACCATCAAACAATTCCTACTAATTTACATACGCATACTCATATTGGAATCAGATTTACTAATCAAACTCTTCCTCCACTAGTTCAGCCATATCAGAATTTTAGCTACTTAAAGCAAGCAACACCCATTTCAATATCAAATCAATCATTTTTTAGCAATACCACTCACTTGATGCAAAATTGAACTGAATTTATCCTTTAATCAATTAACATAGAATCAACTTCATAATACTCCAAAGTTTTTTTTCAATAAACCAATACCCATACAAAGCAACCTATTCCCAACTTCCTAAAATAGCTTCCCAAACAGCCAAGTCAAATAAAACTGCACCAAAACCAAAACTCCCTTTTAAGTTTTCCAAATCAGCCCCAACCACAAATCATATTAGAAATAACTTATGTTCAAAATCAATAACCAATAACAAGCAGTTAGAAATAAAACCATATAATTTAACTCATTTACATTTGATATTCATCTTATTTCTCTCCACAACGACTATCGTCCAGAAGTAATAAAGTAGAGGAAATCAGAGTTTCCAACAACCACAAAGCTCAATTACATTCACTACAAGGTGACTTAACCATGATACTAATAGAATTAAAATTTCAACTGTGATTTTCAACATATATACCCAAGACTCATTCATCCATTATGAAAGGAATAAACAAGAAAACTTTAAAACACACATCCATGATAGACTGAAAATTTCATTCAAATGTAGCATAATCACATTTCATCACAGTAACAATAAAGAAAAGATTTAAACTAATACCACCACACCCTCCCACGTATATAAAGATCAAAATTTCTTGGAGTAATATCTAAACAACTATAGGTATAAACTTACAAGCAAGGTACAAAACAACCATCCTTTTCCATTAAACTAACATCCATAAAGCTTCAAGCTTCCCTCTAAAACTCATACATACACACACTCTCAATACACTTTTTACTTAAAACCTTTTTTTAAATAGAAACAGAGAACACCTATTCAAAGGGCCTATTATTCTTCAATATCTAATCTAAAATATAACTCCCCATACTCAAGCCAATCTAATGCAAAGATTTAGTCCTTCTGTAAGCATTTAAAGGTTTCCAATTCTCTTCTAGCACTTAACTAATCTTTGAATCTCTCTAAACAGTATATACAAGAGTTTATTCAAAACTAAAACATTCAACTTCTGCCATTTCATGTCTTGTGTCCTATACTCATTTGAGTTATTCATTTTCCCAAGAATAAACTATGATGATCCCCCAAACAATTTCACACAAAATCAGTATTTCAAACATTTAATTCTTCTATTACCATTTACCTATTACCATTTACCTTAAACCAAAACACATAACCACTCAATGACCATAAAACTTTTCACCCTTTGTTGCTCAAGCATAATTCAATCAAGCTTACTTAACACCAATTTTTCACATACACCTTACCCAAGCATAGGTTCCATAAAGAAAACTATTATACCTTCTTGCAATGATCTATTCCTAAAATTTAATTCCTATCACAGATTGCATACACGCACCTACATGCATAATCAAAGAAACTCATTTATGTTCCTTTATCTTTTACTAAATAGAATTTGCACCAAAAGAAAAAGAAAACCAACTTCAACAATTTACAACATAGTCACCCCAACAAGAAATATCACTTCCATTCCTTCCAAATCATTCAGTTTTCACACAGACATTGCAGAAAAATATATGAACATAAGTTACAATTTAAGCTCATTGCCCTACTCATATAAGTAGCAAACAAAAGCAGAAAAATTATTTGAATTCGTTTAACCCATTAACTCCCGAAACAGAAAACTCATTCGGCCAACTGAAAATGAAAAGGAAAGGAAAACTTCAACCCTTACAAATCAATGAAATTCCCACTACAAACTGAAACTTTAAAGCTATTTGCTTACTAGCAAAACAAGAATTTAATCCCCATTCCCCACTGTTTGTTTCCCTCAAATCCTCACCCAATCGCAGAAAAATAGGTATGGAAAGAAAGAAGAAGTTCACCTAATCTCGAATTCGTTGTTGCATTCAAGTTTCCGGTGTCGAGAGGCCGTGAATCACCGGAAATCGTCACTGGGATGGAGGTGGAAGAAGAAAAATGAAGAGCAGGGAGAAGAGAGGTTGAGGTTCATGATGGTGATGAAGCCCGTAGAATATTCTGGAAGGGGAGGAGAAAAGATTTGATTTTATAAAGAAGAAAAACATATGGGAAAATAACAATTTTGGCCTCCTTCATATTTTGTTCTTCACTTGAGTCCCGTTTTCTTTTATTATTATTATCTCCAATTAAATCCCTTATTTCTTATACATCCTAAAAGTAAATTTTACTTCTCTATTAAAAATTTTCATCAATCATAATTTACACAATCTTCTGAATATTTTGCATCAAATTTCTACTCTAAAACTCCCTTCAATTATCATTAATCCTTAACATATTTTTTATTCTTATTTATTCTTGTACAATGAACTTCAATTTATTAATGACATCCTACAACCTTACTTAAGTATTTATTATCTGTAGTTTAAAAATTGGGATGTTACAGGTGTTCATGTGGTCTAGCTACCCGGGATCCACCTATGTCCAGACAAAAAATGTCTTGCCCTGCCCAAAAAAATGATTCTCATCGAAGAATTGTCATGTTTGCAAGCAGGCTGACGACGGGCATCAGGTAGAGTATGTTACCCTGCCCATTTGGCCCTGGCCCTGCCTGCAAAATAAATGTTATTATATATTTATAACTTTTAACTGATACTATGTATTTATGGTACATGTTAATATGTTATTATAATTTTAATATTTTTATGTGTATATATAACATATTACACACACACACATGTATGTATGTTTGTATGCTGGGTACTAGAAAATGAATAGAAAAATTAAAATAGGAAAGATGAAGTTTATTGTGAAGTGACTCAGTCCCCAACAATAGTTACAACAAGTTGACAACGTCAAGATAAAATCAAAGAAAAGGAAAGATACAAAGAATGCTCAAGTACAAAGTATTTCTGAGTATACGAGTATGACATGCTCGAGTTGTGATGCTCTTCTACCTCTGTGTGTGCTGATTGGACATTACTTTGGGATTGGTATTACTTATGGGCCTACACACAGATATATTTTCTTTATAATCTCATTTTTGTAAGGCAGTAAATAACAATTGTCCCTTATTTTTCAATATTGATTTACCCATTTCAAAATTAATATGGATATTTTCTAAGACATGCGATACTTTTAAAATTTAAGTATTGAAGTGTTAGACTTATTTTAAAACAATTTAAGATGTGGAATTATAAAACTAAAATGCATTTAAAATTTATGAAGTGTGTCTATTAGGTATAATTTTTGGAAGGACTTGACCACTTAGTACTAATGCCGACCTAACCTGCTTTAACCTTGCCCATCTCAAAATGATATGGGCATCTAGTTGGTAAGGTGAGCGGTAAGCTGTAAAATGCAAGCCACCCATGTTTCGCGTTGAGCATTGGGCAAGATTTCTGCCCTATCTAACCCTGCATCATATGCACACCCATATTACTTTATATTGAAAATTTTATACCTCAAAAGTTTATTCTTTTTAACTATAGAAAATGGAACCTAAAATTATACAAATTTTGTGAATATAGATGAAAATAAATTGTAAGAATTACAATCGGTTGAAAAAAATTTGATGTGATTGGCAAATGGCGATCAAACAAATAGGGTTATATATTCATGACTACATATGTTACAATTATTGTTCCCGTGTACAAGGAGGTAGCGGGGACCATTGAAATACTATTGTACACATGCTATATATGCTTTGGGATTGGTATTACTTATGCGCCAACACACACATACAGACACATATATTTTCTTGGTTTAAAGGTCATATTTGTCCCGAAAGTTTTAGGCTATGATCAAATTTACTCTGGAATTTCTTAAGATCAAATTTTCCCCTGAAGTATACAAAATGGATCAAATTTACCCCCACATCCTGTATGTATTGCCAACTCATCCTCCATGTCAAAAGTTATGTCACCTCATCATCTTCTCCATCCCTCCCGCTCTCTCTCCACCACCTCTCCTCCCCTCCCTCTCCCTCCACCACCACTTCTCTCCCTCCTTGCCTCCCGCCCTCTTTCTTTAATTCCATATGTTTAGTTTCATGTTTTCTTTGCAGCTCACCCCTGTTCTTCATGTTTCCTTTCACCACTTCCCATATTCGAATCCAAACCAACTCACATGCCATCCCATTTAATTAGTTTACCCATTTTGTACTTGCAGTTACAAAAATAACAACAAATAACAATCTACGAGTTGGCAATACATGTAGGATGTGGAGGTAAATTTGATTCATTTTGGAAACTTCAAGGGCAAATTTGATCCTGGCCTAAATCTTCCAGGAAAAATTGGAGGATGAGTTGGCAATACATGTAGGATGTGGAGGTAAATTTGATTCATTTTGGATACTTCAAGGGATCCAGGGCAAATTTGATCCTTGCCTAAAACTTCGAGGAAAAATATAATCTTCAACTCTATTTTCTTTATAATATCATTTTCTAAATCAGTAAAAGTCAACCATACCGTTGGGAATATCTAGCAAGGGGGACCATTGAAATATTACTGTACACATGTCATATATGCTTTGCGATTGGTATTATTTATGGGCCCACACACATTTATATTTTATTTATGGTTTTTTCTCACTGGGTTTTCCTAGCAAGGTTTTTAATGAGGCAACACCAATAAGTGTATCACCAAGCATTGTACTCTTTTTTTTTCTTCCATTAAGTTTTTGTCCCATCGGGTTTTACTTAGTTGGAGTTTTTTTTAATGAGGCATATATTTAGTCATGGACATCCAAGGGGGAGTGTTATGAAATCCCTCTAATTGTGGATGTCAATGTTCAATTTCCTATATTCCTCCTTGTGTTTGGGCTATGGGCATTATTCCATATTAATGATGTAACTCTAATTCTCCTCTATAAATAGAGGACTCACTATTATATATGATTACCCTGGAATGATATATTCTCCTACTCTCTCTTCTTGTTTCTCTTCTCAACTTTATATTCATAACAACTTGCATTTGTGGCGTTGTTTAGACAATTTTCACTTTTTTGTCAATAATTTTACAAGAATTAGAAAGACAAACTAAAATTACAAAATCCTTTTGAAAACTGTCAAAAGAAGGAGCCATAACTTCTAGAGGCAATTTTAAACTTTTTTTAGTTTCTTGCCTGCAATTCTAGCAGGCAATATTCTACCTCAACATATTACAAAAAACTAGGGAAAATTAATTTTGGTTCCCATCCAAGTTACATAATATATCCTCAAAAGTTCTACATTGCGGGTTAGTGTGTTGTGCTACTTCTTATGGACAACTCAATACGTCACGAAATATTTACTTTTTTTCATTATATTCAGCTAAAAATGAATACTAGGTCCCCACGTATTCTTTCTTGGTTAATCACCGCTTGGTAATCCGGTGTCTAATGACAATCGACTAATCGGACACAGTTTTGAAATTTAATAGTCATTTTTGCCTCATTTTTTAAATTTGATGACTAGTTTTGCTCCATAAAATATTACATGGTCTTTTTGCACTTTTGCGACAATTACACGTTAATAAGTAGCCTCTGGTTTGGACTGGAAAAAGGAAAATTTATTGTTTTCATACTTTGCTTCATGCCCTTAGCATCATAAACATACAAACCATTATTAATATATTTTTTGTACTGAAAACATTGTTAATAGTTTGAGTATACCTTGTAGCTAGGTTTAAGAATATTATGTGGCATCGTTATTAATTCTTGCGAAATACTACTCTAACCATTCCTTATTATCAGAAGAAATAATATTTGAAGAATGTCTCAATGATAAATTATACTCTTTCTTTCACAATCCTCTTTCTTGTAATAATTTATACTCCCACATATCCTTAATATAAGGCCACTTTGGGTAGATGAGTTTGGTTTTAAATATTAAACCACTTTCTAATTGTTCCAAACTATTGTCGTAAATTATCTCTACTAATGCTCCTTAATAATAAATGAGCAAGAGAGGGAGGATGAGGATCAAGGTTAATAGTAAGGGTGCACTGGTAATATATATCATGTGATTTTAACTAACTAAACTATCATATTTAATTTAATCAAATCAGGTAAATAATTCTTATATTGATGTCCGGATGGAGTACATTTTTTTTCCATCTCTCACCATAAGTAATGGTACTTTTATAAATGGGTTAAATATCATTTTGGTCAATGAATTATTTTCAAAGTATAAATTTGGTCAATAAACAATAAAAGGTCTCATTCTGACCAATGAACAAAAAATAGCTACCAATGAACTACTGAAAAATACTAAAATACCCTTAACTTGCAGTAGTTCATTGGCCAAAATGAGTCATTTTTTCATTGGCCAAAATGAGACCTTTTATTGTATGTTGCCGAATTGATACTTTGAAAATGGTTATTTAGCCGAATGATATTTAATCCTTTATAAATTGGTTACAATTGTTACGTATTTATTTTTTATTACAGATTTTTAATCTACACTTTTGGTTAACTGTTCAAATTTTTGTATGTATATTTCACATGAAGCAAACCATAACTGAAAATTATTTAGGGGCAACTTCTACGTCTTCTCGCTTAGCTTCTTGTAATTAATTTGTGTTCAAACATAGAGTTGTAATTACACATAACAAGAGTAAAATAGGAACTTTTACTGTGCCAAATTGTTTACCCATGTGCTTGACGATGGGATTTGCCAGTTGCAAAATAGGATCCACATTCCATGCTTACCATTATGATGAGAAACTTTATCAAATCATTGAGCATCAACGTTACATTGAATCTGACAATCAAATTTGCTTTAGTTTAATACTCTTATTTTAAATAACCTTACGTTTTAATATATTTTAAATTTAAAATATATAATGAAGATAATATCATAATTAACACTTTTTTTTAAGAGGAAGTTAATTATTTTAATTTCCTCTTAACAAAAAGGGTTAATAATTTTATCATAAAAATTGAAAATTTTAACATTGAGTCGTTAAGAGGAAATTTTGAACAGGTTGGATCTCATCACAGTGATGAGAAGATACTTTTTCAACAATATAATGAGCATAGAATGTAGACCCTTCAAAATATTCCTTCCATATCTTTCTTCATCTTTTCCAGACACATGTATGCTATACATATTGCATCTCTTGTACTCAAACAATAATATATAATGGTGAACTGATGTGAGCTCTGTAAGTCCTCATTCCATACTCATTACTTGGAAGACAAAAGTGATCCCATCATCAATCTACACTATTAGATCAAATTTGGATGGCTAGATTTGCTTTAATGTAATTTTCATATTTTAAATAACTTTTTGTTTTAGTCATTGACAATGTAAAATAAAGATAATCTTATAAGTATCATTTATTAACAAAATGAATCAATCACTTTAAAATCAACAAAATACAAGTTTTAAATATGAGCCACTGATATCAAAACTTGAAGGGTCTAGATCTCACCATACTGATGAGAAAGTGATTTCTCATAACTTTGATGATTGATGAGCATGAAATATGGATATATATGGGATCTACAATTCATATACCTCAATCATTATTTTCCTTGTCTGTTATAATAAATGAATACTCATCCCCACATATGTTTTTCATATTTGCACGTGTCTTAATATATAAATTGGTGCCCACATATTTTTGTATATATGGAAAACTTAATTTGTATGTGTATAATTCACATGAAACAAACCATAATTGAAAATTATATATCGACATTTTCCCCGTCTTTCGCTTGCTTAGCTTCTTGTGATTTAATAGTGTTAGAGGATAGAGTTGTAATAATATATGAAGGATAGAATAGGAATTTTGTAATGTATACTACAATTCACCCAACCTCGTTTTTTTTTTTTTTTGCGCCAACAAACCTCACTTATTATTTCCCTTGCTTTTTTTTGGCTCTTGAATTTTAGAGTATTAGCTCTATAAATTCATGCTCCCACCAATTAGTTTCTCACCCAAAACAAACCATAGATACAATTCATCAACATAGCCTTAACAGCCATCAAACAATGAAGACTACCTCACCCCTTGCGCTGCCCTTCTTCATCTTCTTCTTTGTTGTCGCTCTATTTGCCTTTTCTGGAGCTGAGTATGTGCGTGACAAAACTGGTGCCCTTGTACCCCTTGGAGGCACATACTACATAAAGGCTCAAGAAATTGAAGGTGCCGTAGTTGGAGGCATTACTATTAAAAATCCAGATGGATCGTGCTCTCTTGGGGTGGTGGAGTTATCAAATGATAATGGCAATCCAGTAAGACTTAATTCTCCACTTCGCGCTACGTACATTACTACAGAGCTAGCTTTAGCTATATCATTTAACCCTTTGCCAGCAAACAGATGCACTAAAAATCCGGAATGGATCGTCGCAGAGGACATAGACTTTGAGCAAAATGCTGTGATGGTTGGAGATCCTAGTGTATATGACTATCCTATATCTGGATGGTTCCAATTCAAGACCTCCAATTCAGCCAAGCATTACTATACTCTTCTCTTCTGTACTAGACAATATCAATGTGGAAATGTTTTACTTAAGAATGATCGTGATGGGAATACGCGTCTGGTTTACAAAGATGATCCATCGGCGCAGCCGTTTGTATTCAAGTTGGAAAAATCTACAAGTGAAAACGTTGCCTCAAACATCTCCATGGTTCTCTAAGAACCTGCACGATAACAATATAGACATCTCTGGAATTATAATCTATCTACCATGCATTTAACTCCAGAGTGTCAATATAATAATATAAATAAATGTAGTGCTCTTTTGTATGATGAATTTCCTGCTTTGTTGTGCCATGCATTTTGACAACTTATATATGTACTAGTTGTCTCAGCTTGAATAAAAATCCTTATTATATATACTATGTGTTATGTCGCACTATACTTATGTATGACGTGGATTTCCTCGAAATTTAATTAGCCAACTATATTTTTGCCATGTTACAAAGGTCTGAAAGTAATTGCTTGGAAGACACAAGAGAGAGATGAGGATGAATTGTTCTTTTTCATTAAAAAAACTTTGAACACAAGGGATTCATATTTATTAAGCCCAAACTCGTGGCATAGCTAGGTCCAGTTCTCCAGCTTCCATTTGGGTTCCACTAAATCCATCAAGACTAAATCAAGCTCTTGAGAGCCAATACAATTGACCCCTAGAAATCTGATCTCTTTTACAAATCATTCCTCTTACAACTTTTAAATTACAACCAACTCTTAAGATCTCATTATCTTAAGAGTAACCTCACTTACAATGAGATTACAATAAGAATACTATTACTCAAATGTTCTAAAGTGATCATCATCGTGTCTCCCTTGAGTTGAATTCAAAAGCATTTTAGCTAGTAATCAGATGTAAGAGTGTAGCTACTGGTGCAATCCAAGTCATTCTCAATGAGCTTTTTTTTAATTTAACTATCCTAGCAAACTTAATGTTTAATTTTTAGAATGATATGTAATGAATGCAAAATAAGCTAAGTAGATATTTTTAGTAGTTTTTATATAAAACATGTAAAATGATATGGATGCTTTTTGGGAACGATTTCCAATGGCTACATATCATGGCTCACAATATATGTTTAGGGAGTCTATTGTACTAAATGACTAATTTATCAAATCTAATAAACCTATAACTCCAATGCTCAATTGTTGGTATCCCATACAATTAGGCATTGTTGACTACCAACCACAACATGCAAGACTCATTTATGGTTAAATGGTGATTAATGTTGTGCATTTGAGGATCATGATAGTTATTGTATACTTGCTTGTTTCTAAATACAATAATCATTTGGAGAGATGGACTTATTACTAAATATAGAATCGCTATATATTTTCTCACTGTAACATCCCAAAATTTGAATTAAAGATAATAATGAATTAATTAAGATGTTAGGATGTCATTATTAAATTAAGAGGAATTAAAAATAAATAAATGGGGATAAATATATTTTTAAGAAAATAATATGTCTATTTTCTTTGAAAATTTAAAGAAAAGTAGTTAGGGTTGAGCTTTAAATTTAAACTTCTATGAAAAATATTTTAGGACATGGATAACACTATAGTGAGAGAAAATATGTAAGTTGGTACATAGAATGGTTTTATGATTTGTTTTAAAGAAAGAATTTAGATGGGAAAGTAAATAAATGAAGAGGAAGGGGCAATTCCGTAATTTTCCCATTAAAAACCCTAACATATACACTTTCCCTTCTCTCTTCCTCACTCAGCTGCCCCTCCCACCTCCAACCTTCATCACTTTCGTTCTCTCAACTTCCTCTTCACCTCTCCCACTGTTCTCCTCCATGGCCGAACAACGGTGACGACTGGTGGTAGTATTGGGTGATGTCATCGCCCTTTCTCCTTCCCCAGCTCGTATCCTCACTGTTTCTCATCTTCTTCTTCGTGTTCATTTTCTCTCCGTCATCTTCTTCGGTTTTCCGGCAAGATCGACGACGGATAGTGACGGGAAAGAGGTAAAGCTTAAGACTTTCTTGTCTCTTTCGAGCTATGCTTCTCTTTATGTTGATTTCTCACAATTTCCCCCTCATCCCTCGGTTTCCTTTCGGCCCAATCATTTGAGCTGCATTTTCCGGCGACTGTTGAAGTTTTCCGGCGATGGGAAGCTATGGGAGACGCACTTAAGGCCAAAAACGAGTTTAGGTAACCTTTTTCTTCCGTTTCTGCCCATTCTCTTTGATTTGGGCGAATTTGAGAGAGGGAAGTCCGAATTGGGTTCAATAATCCACCTAAAAAAACTAACCAAGATACAAACTTTATTAAAGATGGATTATTGTAGTGCATGTCTGATGGTTCTGTTGTTGTGTGGCTCATGGAATTCGATTCCTTTCTCTGCTCAGCCCTGTGTGTGTGTGTGTGCAGGGCTGTATATATGTGTGTGTGTGTCTTTGTTGGGTGTATTTTTCCTATTGAAAACTTATTGTTCTTACTTCCCAATGGATATATATGCTTTGACTTGTCACAGGTATTAGTGTTTGGTGATGATTTTGGGGCTTAAAATTGTAAACAAATCATTATTTTCTATTATGAAATTAGCCTTATGTGAGATATAAATGTGAAAGCTTGGGTTAATATGATTTTATTATAAGTTATGGTTTAATTAAATATGGAGCTGCTGTGGTTGCATGTGTGCAGTGAAATGGTATTAAATAAAAAAACTTGTATTATTGCTTCTATATTGACCAAATAGATTTAGTGGAAGTTAGGAAATTTTGTTGTTGCTGTTTGGGTTGGTAGAAATTATTGCTTAAACTAAATGTTATGGATTCATGTTTTTGGTGACTTACTATATGTAGTATCCTGGCTGGTGGTATTGCTGGACTGTGTATGTGTGAGTGTATCTACGTTGGGATTTGGTTCTTTGACAGGGATATTGAGAGGTATCATGGATTGGATGTATCATAGGTTATAAGGATATTGCTACACAATTGGGTTATGATAATTGTCTTGTGGATTATAGTAATTCTTGGCTGATTTCTTTTTGTTCATAAGCTTTTCTTCGATATGTTCATAGTTGTCTTTTGATGAAGGAATTGCATTCTATTTAGACTATAACTTGAAGATTGTATTAGAGATGTTATGATTGTGTTAAATCTTTGGATGGTTCTCAATGTGGTGTGCATTATACTACTGAACGTGCTGCCATTTAACGTGAACTTTTACTGTTTTAGTGTTATGTCCTGTAGTTATCTAGTCATGTTTTGCTGTTGTGAGTATGATGCCCAATGTTAATGAGTGTTTTAATTGTTGACATAAGTTGTTGTTTTATAGTTCACTGGTAGATATAAAATCTATTCAAATGCTAATGCCATTCTAATGTGTTAAATGTGAGTCTAGGATCAGTATTGAAGTTTAAATGAGTTTGATAAATCTTTTGGATATTTTAAGTAATTTTGAAAGCTATAACATAATCTGTTTATGGTTGTTTTGATGGAGCTAGTATTATTATGTGGGTTCATCATGCAAAGTGCTATGATTAATGATATGTGTTATCTTTCAGGGAAATGAATTGCTTAGGTTTGATCTATTCGATTAAAATGACGTATATAAGTTGACTAGAACTTGAAGTCTCCGCCCTTGATTCGAGTTTTCAGGGGTGTATTAAGTAAACTCGGCAATAAGTTATCTTTTCGAGAGATTGACATGGTGAATTTTGGGGACAAAATTTCTAAAACGTGGGTAGAATTGTAACATCCTCAAAATTTAATTAAGGAATAGAGGTAATTTTAGAGTTAATTTTGGAATTTATTGATCAGCTTGGTGAGCTTCCAAGTGAGATTTTCGCAATTAAAGGCATTTGTGGGGAATAATTATATTTTAAGGGATTAATATGTCTGTTCTCCTTAGAAATTAATAGAGCAATAGTTAGAAATCTAAATTATGGACTGGAGGAAAATATATATAGGTTGATGTATAGACTATTTTTTTATCATTATGATTTGTTTTAATGTAAAAATTTAAAATGGAAGAAGTAAATAAGGATAGATAGAAGGGCAACCGGGTAAAAATTGCCCAAACACTTAGTAATTTCACATGAACCAAACACAACCTCTCCTTCTTTATAAGTAAAACCCGTCGCCCCCCCCCCCCCCCTCCATTCTCATATCTTCTTCTTCCTCACTGCCCTCACCGATCTCATCTCACCATTTCCTTCATCCATCCATTTCCTCTTCCTTCTCAAATCTTCGAAATCGCGTGGGCTACTCGTGTTCTTGTTGTTTTCTCTTCATCTTCGTGGGTTCCATCTCCTCTCTGTCGTCTTCTTCGTTTTTCCGGCGATATCGGCGGCGGCCAGTGGCGGAAAGGAGGCAAAGCTTCGATTTTTCTTGTGTTTTTCGAGCTATGCTTCTTTTTATGTTGATTCCTCACTTCCTAATTTCATCCTCGACCTAGCTCTCTTTGTTCCCCTTCGTTTCTGACGAGATCGATGGTTTTCGGCGACGGCAAAGCCATTCCGGCGCACCTGCAAGTTAGGTTCAAGCTGAAGTGTGTTCTTTCTTTTTTTTATTCTCTGCGATTTCTTGGCGAGATTTGAGAGTTAGGGTTCCAATTGGGTTTTGATTTTGGGCGATTTTAACTAAATAAATGAAAGATAAAACTTAGATGTGTAGTTCCCCTTAATAAATTGAGTTATATGACCTGTTGTTGGTCAAATTCAAGTTGATTTGGTTTGGAAGCTTGGTTTTGGTATTTGTTTATATGACATGAATGTTAATGCAAGTGTTTAAATAATAGTCATGGCTGAAATGATGTTAGTATTGGTGTATTATAAGTTTTCTTGATGTTGATATTACTACTGCTGAATTGATTTTGGGAAAGAAATAGTACTGTTTGTTTTTGTGTGTGATGCTAAGTTTGATAATGATTTGTGGAGTGAAGTCAAGTGTTTGCTGATTTGGGGGTGGTTGATTCTAACTTATTTAGGATAATAATAATAATATTATTAATAATAATAATAATAATAATGTCATTTATGTATGATGCTTGCATGTTAATCTCTAGACCTTTGTTCTTGTTATTTTTCTTATTGGTCAACTGATTCAAGAAGGAATGCAATGTTTCCTTGTTTTGGTTGCTAATCCGTATGAGCAAAGAAATAGCTGCAAGTACCAAGTAATTGTGTTTAAACATGGATGTGGCTTAAATCTGTGTATTGCATATATGTTTTAAAATCTCTGAGAACTTTGTGATTGTAATTGAATTTTGTTGCATGTTCGTTTGTTTGTTCTGGCTGATTCTAGTCCTCTCCATTTTGTTGTTTTATTGGGCTGGGTTCCAAATGAATTATAGACATATTTGCAGGTTGGGGTTTGATGAAAATATTGGTTTCTCGTTGTGTTTGTGCTCGGCTGAATTGAGAATGAGGCATAGACTTGCATACTGAATTTCTGAAATTTAATGAAATTAATTGAGATATCATCTTACTTAATCTTGATGCCGAGAATGCGAGAAAATAGTTAAAAGAAACTTTACTAGATGCCTAGGCCATGAGTACTACAATCTTTGGTTAAAAGTGTTGTAGGAAGGCTCAAAATTGATTTCATTTGTTGTTTTGGACTAATATTGAATTAGGTGAATCCTTACGTGGTGTTTTGTTGGTATGATGTATAAGTGATAGTAAAAAGGGACGTTGAACAATGCTTAGTGAATTTGAATGGGAATTGTATTCTAAGACATGGAATTTATGTTTTCATTCTTCCTTTGTTTTGACCGTTCAATGTTGAAAGTACAGAAAAGTAATTGAGAAATGGAAATTTGTTTTATTCAATGTGCCATGATGCTCTAATTATAAAAGTCTTGACTGCGTATTGATTATGAGAAGTGTTGGCTATCGGGTGCCTTTCAAACACGATTATTTTCATATAAAGAAATTTGAAATTATATATATATTATCCTGTTTGGTGTGACCATTGATCTGGAATGACGTGAAATGTATATAGGTATAGCGTTTGTAGTGGTTTGAGAGTTTATGATGATAGAAAAGGGGAGTTATGATGTGAAAAATCTGAGATGTTGAAATGTTGAGATATTGCAGGGAATTGCAAAAGTGCATGATATTGATTTTGATATTGTGATATTGGATGGAACTGCGGTAGATAAGATGAATATGGTGGATGAGATAGATAGGGATATGGTGAGCATTGCATGACACTGATATATATATGTACCATCGCGCGATGATAACTGTCGATTGGCCGATCGACAGTTATTTGTACTGATGATCCTTTTCGGTTTGATTAGACCGGGGATCATAGGTCAACTTATTGAGAGAAAGTGACCTACGGTTGTTTGGCATTGGAGAGCCCAACCGTTCCCGTTCTGTAATGGAAACAGAATTGGGGTTCCCTCTCTGGAGATTGCCAGAGAGGGAAATTGTCCCCTCATTATGGAGAGGGACACAGTGTCAAATCATATAGTGAAGATTAGATGCTTGAATGCCCTGTGATGGTACAATGCATCTATAGGTGAGTGTGAGAGTTGCGGTGGTAGTATCATTAGATTGGAGACTGGGGAGATGATATTTAGTTATTGTGGAATTGACTGAGGGATTTGATTGATATGTGGAAAGTAGAGATGGTGAATCTGAGTTGATTTGGATGTGACAGAGGGACTTGAGTGATGAATGAAAGAAGACTTGACAGATATATGTATATATTTCTGATTTTAAAATGTGGTACCCTTTAGACGCCCTCGCTACCGCACATCTCACTGTTATAGTGAGTTAAGCGGTGATTACTGGGACAAATTGTCTCATCCCACGATTACTCACATTTTTGCAGGTATTCATGTATAGGCGCGAGCATCAGGAAAGGGAATCAGGTAGTAGAAGTTATATAGTTTATTTGGAATTGTATATTGCCAATTTGTATAGGCCTGCATTCGTTTCCGCATGTATATAACTATTTATTGTTTAATATCAATTAGTTTTGTTTATTAACCATGTTAGACAAATCCTTTCTAACATGGTTAGCAATAAACTATCCATGATAGCAGCTGTGTTGTATTAGTTTATTCTTTTCTATCATGGATAATGTATAAAATGATTAGAAAGTTCTTTTTCTAACTATGATAGAGATATTGTGGATATGAATATTTCTTTTTCTATCATAGTTAGTGAAGAGATTGTTGAATTAAAATAGACATCTTAGTTTAATTAGGGAATTAGTAACAGTATGTTACACTCAAATTTTTTGAATATTCCGTAGTTGTGCTTCTCAATAATAAACAAACAATAAATAATTGTTATGAATAAAAAAGGGTAAATGTACAAATGTTAACGAACTGTTACGCCAGAAGCACTGAACGGAAAAGGTGTTTTCGGTCACAATTCATGATATGAAGAATAAAAATAGGTGCAATTTTAGTAACCCGTTAATTTTTATTGACGTTGACCGTTAGAAGCTGATGTGGAGGAGAAATAACATTTTTTTGCTGACGTGGCAAGACCATGTGTCAATAATTTTTCTCCACATCACAAATACCCACCCTAACCTTTACCCCTGAGAACACAGTCGACCACACATAAACCCTCCCTCTTAATTGTCGTTCTTCTTCTGTTTCCCACCTCCGATCCACCATCACCGCGTTCTTCTCATTTCCTCAGGCCACAACCAATACATCTCCTTCCTTCTTTCTTAAAAAACTGAAACTGTAACTCCATAAACCTCCATTCATCCCATCTTCTCCCTCGTCATCTTCCACCTCCGCAATGCTCTCCCCCAAATCCAAGCCACCACCTCCTTCGTGGTTTTGCCACGCTTGCTTATTTACCCTCGTGGACTGTGTATCCACGCTTGTTTTCGTAGTCTCGAGCTATGCTAGTTTTTCGTGGCCTTCGGGCTGCGCTTGACTTGTAGATTTCCAGTTGCGCTTGTTATTCGCTTGTGTCAGTTCCTTTATAGAAAACAGGTTTTTCATGATAATGAGTTTTCATATTGATTTTTAAATACTTGAAAGGAATTATTTTTTTATGTGATATAAATTTTGCCCTTTTGGGTTCTATTCTTCTCAAATACGAGTGTGGTGATAAGAAACTGAGGTTTCTATATTTTTATATTTATTTAGTGTTTCTTTTTGGTCAAATTTATATTATTTATTCTCTTATCCCTCTTTAGAGGATTTAAATAAAATTCATGTAATGAGATTGCACGTAATTATATATTGCTTTGTATTTCAGATTGAAGAATGTGGATTAACACTTCGTGCATTACGACAAAGGAAGGTATAATTAGCTTCATAAAGAAAATTGATTCATATTATTATTGTAAATAATAATACTTATCTATACATTCAAATATTTTGTGTATTTATCTTTATATGCATTAAGACGAAAATGATATAGTTAAATGCGTGAAATGATAAATGTTTAGAAATATTAGTTGATGGAAATGGCTTACGAAGTTTAGATACCTTAAACTTCGTGCCGGTCGCGCCATAGAATTTCAGGGAGTGACAGATTTTGACAAATATTTTCCTTCAAACATCCATAGTTTTCCTTCAAGCTGGCGTGGTTAGGGGTTTCTGGTTTGTTACGTTTTGGCATTAAGTTTTCTGTGGTTGTTGCTTCTGCTGGTGGTGGTGGTGATGATAATGTTGTTTCCCATCTAAGATGAAGGTCTGATCTTGCATTTGACGAAAAAGAAAATGGTCATGATTTTGTTTTTTTTAAAAAAATAACTAAACAAAAATTGTGATATGGAGAAAAAAAAAGAAAAATGATTGTCACATGAGCTTGCACGTCAGCAAAAAATGTTATTTCCACCGTCACATCAACTTTTAACGGTCAATGTCCATCAAACATAACGGGGAATTGCACCTATTTTTATTATTTATACCTAGAATTGAGATATAAAACATTTTTTTCGGTACTCCTAATGTAATAGTTCGTTACCATAATAGTACCTTAACTCTAAAATATGTCAGAGGATGTTTTAGTAACAGTTTGTGATTTCCATTAAATTAACTGATATCGTCAATCAAATCAAATTAGATAAATTGATTACTAACTATTTTTGAGTAGCATTGACCATCTATGTTCATTAGACTGAACCAATATTTTGAATCGTTGCATAAGACCTTTGTGATTGACTCCACATTCTAAGGAACAATGAAAAACCAACCATTCATCTCTAGGAGAACTTATCTCAAATATTACAAAATGTAGCAACAAACAATTACAAAATGGAACAAATGTAGCAATTCCGTCAATTTTGACGAGTTTGACCATTATTTTCTACCCGATTAGGCCACGTCACCCGATTAGGTCACATCACCACCACATCATCACCCCAGATATGAAAAGATTTGAGGTTCAAATATAGCACTCAAGTATAAGTAAAGTTTACCCAACATAAAATAACAATTTCGGGTCCCAAATCTAGCACTCATCAGTTACAAAATGGTTCAGATGCAGAAATTGCATCAATTTTTATGAGTATGACTGTTAATTTTGACCTGATTAAATCATGGTACTTGCAACATCGACCTATTAGGCATGTCACTTGCCACAAAACATGCTTTAACCTTGCCTATCTCAAAATAATATGGGCATATAGTGAGTGGGGCGAGCGGTGGGCTAGCTATAAAATGCAAGTCACCCCCATGATTTGCACAGAGCATTGGGCAGCAGGATTCCTGCCCTGCCTAACCGTGCCTATGCACACCCATATCGCTTTATATGGATAATATATACCTAAAAAGTTTAATCATTTTAACTATAAAAAATAGAACCTAAAAATATACAAATTCTGTGAATATACAAGCAAAATAAATTGTAAGAATTATATTCGGTTGAAAAAAATTTAAAGTGAATGGTGGAGAGTGATATGGCCAATTGGCCATCAAACAAATAGGATTTTATATTCATGACTACATATGTTACAATTATTGTTCCCGTGTATGAAGGATGTAGCGAAGACCATTGAAATAGGGTAATGGACCTAATCTACCCTCAAAGTAACCACCCAGAAGCACTGGGCACCCTGAACTAACAACAGACTCATATTTACACTCAAAGTAACCAAAGTGTTTAAAAAAACCCCAAGTGAACTGTCAATCACGTGTTGACCGTTAATCTGCCCATGTGGCCGCCACGTAGGTTAAATTTTTTCCATGTAAGATATGTCATGTGGGGCCCACATATAATAAAAATACAATTCCCTTTCTTCTCTCTTCATCACTTCCTAACATCCCCACACATCCCCCTAACACAACCACCGCCCCACCCACAGAGGGAACTGTTTTTTTATATATGGCCCCACACGACATATCCTACGTGGCAAAAATTTAACCCACGTGGCGGCCACATGAGGAAATTAATGGTCAAACGTGATTGACAGTCCACTGAGGGTATTTTTTAAACATTTTAGTTACTTTGAGTGTAAATATGAGCCTGTTGTTAGTTTAGGGTGCCCAATGCTCTTGGGTGGTTACTTAGAGGGTAGATTAGGTCCATTACCCATTGAAATATTATTGTATACACATGCTATATATGGTTTGGAATTAGTATTACATATGGGCCTACACATACACACATGTATATATTCTTTATAATTTCATTTTTATTAGTAATTAGTAAGTAAATAACAATTGTCCCCCCTTTTTTTGGAAAAATTGCCCTAATTTGCCCTTCAAGTAACCACTGGGACCACTGACACCACAAATTAACAACAGACCCTAATATACCCTTCAAGTAACCATAGTGGTCAAATTTTACCCTCACCTGACGGTCAATGACGTTTGACCGTTAAAAAGTTTGAGAAATTGCATATTGACCACATATATTAGTTTTATTTACATTTCGGTCTTATAGTTTGGTTCAATTTTTGTTTTAGTCCCTGTAGTTTAAAACAAGAGGTTTTTGTTCCTCAAGTTTGATTCTGTTATCACAGTTAGTCCCTATAATTTAAAAATATAATTTTGAATTTTAATAAATTAAAATTTATATTTATTTGGTCACATCAATCTCTTAGTCATCCATCCAACCATGTCATCCTAATTAACAATGTTAGCGACATGTCAGCATATTTAACACCGTTAACCCATATTTAAGTCCTTATTAAACTATAGGGATTAACTGTGCTAATAGAATCAAACTTGAGGAACCAAAACCTCTTGTTTTAAACTACAGGACCAAACTATAAGGACCAAAATGTAAATAAAAATAATATATGGGGTGAATATGCAATTTCGTCAAGTTTTTAAACGGTCAAACGCCATTGACCGTCAGGTGAGGGTAAAATTTGAATACTTTAGTTACTTGAAGGACATATTAGGGCATGTTGTTAATTTAGGGTGTCCAGTGGTCCACGATGTTTACTTGAAGGGCAAATTAGAGTCTTTACCCTTTTTTTTGAAAAAAGAGAGAATTTATTATAACTCCAAAAGATAGTGGATTACATTATGAATAGCGAGCTCTGCTATTTTCTATAGAAGTTGGCCTTACATGTGACTCATCTATTCTAAATTGACTTATGTACAAACAAGCAAGAAAGAAAGCAGAGTATTCAAAGTGTGACACTATGGATCTAATTTGACATAGGATTTTATCAACTGAATGAGATAGGTCTGTGAAGAGCCGTTGATTTCTAATGTTCCAAAACTTCCAACCCGTGACACAAAAGTCAACACGCCAGGGACCGCGCAATTGGGAATATCTAGTTAAGGGGACCCTTGAAATATTATTGAACACATGCTATATATGCTTTGAGATTGGTAGTACTTATTGGCCTACACACGCACACACACATATATTTTCTTTATAATCTCATTTTTATAAGTAGATAACAATTGTCCCCTATTTTTTAATATTGATTTAGCCATTTTAGAATTAATATGGATATTTTCTAAGACATGTGATAGTTTTAAATTTGAAGTATTTAAGTGTTAGACTTATTTAAAACATTTTAAGATGTGGAATTATATAAAATAAAATGCATTTGAAATTTATAAAGTTTGTCTATTAGGTATAATTTTCGGAAGGACATAATCACTTGGTAATGATGCCCACCTAAACTGCCTTAACCTTAGCTTGTCCATCTCAAAATGATATGGGCATCTAGTAGATAGGATAGGTAGAAGGCTGTAAAATGCAAGCCACTCATGTTTAGGCCATGTCACTTACCACTTCACCCAATTAGGCCACGTCACCACCTCATCATCACCCCAGATATGAAAAGATTTGAGGTCAAATCTAGCAGTCAAGTATAAGTAAAGTTTACCAAACATAAAATAACAATTTCGGGTCTCAAATCTAGCACTCATCAGTTACAAAATGGTTCAGATGTAGCAATTACGTCAATTTTTACGAGTATGACTGTTAATTTTGACCTCATTAAATCATGGCACTTGCAACATCGACCTATTAGGCATGTCACTTGCCACAAAACATGCTTTAACCTTGCCTATCTCAAAATAATATGGGGATCAGTGAGTGGGGCGAGCGGTGGGCTAGCTAAAAATTGCAAGCCACCCCCAGATTTGCACAGAGCATTGGGCAGGATTCCTGCCCTGCCTAACCCTGCCTATGCACACCCATATTGCTTTACATGGATAATATATACCTAAAAAGTTTAATCATTTTAACTATAAAAAATAGAACCTAAAAATATACAAATTCTGTGAATATAGAAGCAAAATAAATTGTAAGATTTATATGCGGTTGAAAAAAATTTAAAGTGAATGGTGGAGAGTGATATGACCAATTGGCCATCAAACAAATAGGATTTTATATTCATGACTACATATGTTACAATTATTGTTCCCGTGTATGAAGGATGTAGCGGGGACCATTGAAATATTATTGTATACACATGCTATATATGGTTTGGGATTGGTATTACATATGGTGGGCCTACACACACATGTATATATTCTTTATAATTTCATTTTTATAAGTAAGTAAATAACAATTTCCCCCTTTTTTCGGAAAAATGGCTCTAATTTGCCCTTCAAGTAACCACCGGGACCACTGGCACCATAAATTAACAACAGGCCCTGATATACCCTTCAAGTAACCAAAGTGGTCAAATTTTACCCTCACCTGACGGTCAATGACGTTTGACCGTTAAAAAGTTTGAGAAATTTCGTATTGACCCCATATATTAGTTTTATTTACATTTTGGTCTCTATAGTTTGGTTCAATTTTCGTTTTAGTCCCTGTAGTTTAAAACAAGAGGTTTTAGATCCTCAAGTTTGATTCTGTTATCACAGTTAGTCCCTATAATTTAAAAATATAAATTTTGAATTTTAAAAAATTAAAAATTATATTTAATTTGGTCACATCAATCTCCTAATCATCCATCTAACTATGTCATCATAATTAACATTGTTAGCGGCATATCAGCATATTTAACATCGTTAACCCATATTTAAGTCCTTATTAAACTATAGGGAGTAACTGTGCTAATAGAATCAAACTTGAGGAACCAAAACCTCTTGTTTTAAACTACAGGACCAAACTATAAGGACCAAAATGTAAATAAAAATAATATATGGGGTGAATATGCAATTTTGTTAAGTTTTTAAACGGTCAAACGCCATTGACCGTCAGGTGAGGGTAAAATTTGACTACTTTAGTTACTTGAAGGGCATATTAGGGCATGTTGTTAATTTAGGGTGTCTAGTAGTCCACGGTAGTTACTTGAAGGGCAAATTAGAGTCATTACCCTTTTTTTGAAAAAAGAGAGAATTTATTCTAACTCCAAAAGATAGTGGATTACATTATGAATAGCGAGCTCTGCTATTTTCTGCAGAAGTTGGCCTTACATGTGACTCATCTATTCTAAATTGACTTATGTACAAACAAGCAAGAAAGAAAGTAGAGTATTCACCGTGAGCGCAAAAGATAGTGGATTACATTATGAATAGCGAGCTCTGCTATTTTCTCACGTCAGGTTCCGCAATCCCCACCACTAGTCATTGTCTCGAGCTCCTCACAATGGACCAACTAATGCATGAAGAAATGTCTACTATTTTTTCCAAGTAAAGTGTTTTACCTTTACTTTTCCTAGTATCTTAACAAATGAACACTCGGTGCCTACATATTTTTGTCATATCTGCATGTGTCTTAAATGTTGATCGGCCCCTACATATTTTTGTCCATAAAACAAATTAGAGCACATGTATATAGTGTAGATTGTAACAAGTAGATTTTTCCTACCATATTATAACAATTTAATCAATTTATAATCACTTTATAATGTTAGAATCCCAAAATTACGAATAAATTAAAACTTGTTCGTTTTAAAATTATATAAAATACTCTTTTGCAAAGTGGGCTTCTATAGTAAATTGTAATAATTATAATTTATATATAAAATCTCAAGTGATTTATAAATTCACTAAATAGACCAATTAGTAACTATTACTTAATTTTTATTTATCTATACTTAAACATCTTAAAAGTACTACATGTATCATACTTCTATACATAAATATAACTATTATAATTTATGACTAAATATATATTGACTATCTCTGGTGATAGCGTTTTATCAATATACATTACAAGTTATTTGCTTGTATAAAATAAAATAATTTACATAAAATTCTACCACACTAATGTTCTTTCAGTCTAGAAAGCATTCCCGCTACCTTCCTTTATAGTCTCACCAATTACTTATCTAATTTCTAATCCCCTGTAAAAATAGTTTGAAAAACATTGAGATTCAAAGAATCTCAAAAGCAGTTCTTATATCTTTTATTAATGATAACATCAATCCCTCTAGCTATATGCTAGGGATCTTCCTCCTCCCTCTTTATCTGCAAGATTTATTAATAATTTAATTTTGATATAGGGGGTGCGACCCACCCGATGCCTTAGAGTACTCCACCTCCCTCCCTCAATATTTTTGTATAAACATATATTTCTCATAGGATTAACAATATCATGCTTTGAAATAAATAGTATAATATTCATGCATATCTATAACATTATCATACTACAATTGAAGTAAACTACTATCTTTACTTCACTTTACTAATACTCCTTATTTTTTCCTTTCTACTTCCTTCATTAGCTCTGCTAGATCATCCTATTATTACATCACGTAATTTTATAAAAAAAATTGTTTCATCATGTAATAATTGCCGTAAATAATCATTTTTATATATAAATATTGAGCAACGCCTCTCTCAATCCTATCAACAAAATACTACCCAACTCTTTCTCAATTGAATTATCTTATGAAACCATTTAATTCTCTATCACACATAGGCCAAACTAATCTTCATACTTATCAATCATAACACATCATACTTCAAGCCATTTAACATAGAAGTTAAATAAATTTCCCAATGGAAAGAGGCAATTTTAAATTTTCTTTTTTTTTTAGTTTTTTGCCTATATTTTTTTTATGAAATTATTGACTATATTTGTAGCTGGCAATACTCTACCTCAACATATTATATAAAAAGTAGGAAAAATTAATTTTAAGTCCCGCCCAAGATACATAATATAAGATACATAATATATTCTACCTCAAAATTTCCAGATCACGGGTTAGTGTGTTGTGCTCCTTCTAATGGACCAATCAATGCGTCATGAAATATTTACTTTTTTTATTATGTTCAGTTAATAAATGAATATTCAGTCCCCACATATTTTTTTTTGTTGATCACCGCCCGATAATCGGGCGCCTAATGACAACCTACTAATCCAGACTCGAGAGGTAGAAATATTGCCTATATAAGTAAGACTTTCCTCTCTCCCAATGTGAACATTTTCCGTGATTCGAACATGCGTTCTCATCCTTACGGGGATTAGCTCAACCAACTATCTATTGGAGTCTACATGTATTCTTGTCGTGTCTTCATGTGTCTTATATATTAATCGTTCCCCACATAATTTTGTCGATGCTATTATAAGAACACGTATATATGTTACAGATAAATTTTATAAAAGTCTTCATATTAATATATATTATGTCAAGCAACAAATCTCCATTAAATGGGTACCATTAATTAACCGTTTTATTAGTAAAAGAGATTCTTAATCTTTTGAGCAGCTCGGAGTTAACGATATATACTAACAAGGAGACTGAGCTGCTTTTGCTCAGTGATATAAATATAAATGAGTGAAACTGTCCTCCATGTAACACGTTTTCTTACTTAGTTTAACTTTCTATTTTATTTATTCTTGTATAATTACGCACAATAAGTTCACAATTGACCTTAAGCCTCTAAAACGACATTCTATTGCAGCTATACATGTCAACCATTAATTTAGAGGATCAGGTCCCTTTGGTGATATCAAATACTTTCTCCGGTCCATAATTTAAGAGTCCAAAATTTAAATTATTTTAGTCCAAAATATAAGAGTTCATGTCATAATCTCTCCTCATTTTATACATTTTTCCTACTTTACCCCTAAATCTCTTTCATATTTACTAATGTTCACGTATTTCTCTCTCTAAAAAGTATCATAATAAAATGGACAATAATAGAAACCAAGCATTAACTCCAGACACTCAACTAACTTTTACATGTTTTGTTAAGAAGTTTTTTTGGCAGTTGAACTCTTATAATACGGACTGAATGGAGTAAAACAAATTAAAGGATCAAATATGTGTGGGTGAAAGAATACTTAAACAAGACAAGACGATCCAAAATCGAACGTGCATAAAATTGTGCAACTTTCCATTTTACGTCCTCGGAATACCTAGTACTTCAATATGGCATATGACCGGGGTTGAGTAGTGGACAAATAGGGGTTTTAATCATACATTCCTAATCACCTTGACTTAACTTGAATCATACATGCATACATGTATTTGTTCAAAGGTTAATAATCATTTTTGTCAATAAACGCTTATGTAAATATTAGTTTGACCAACAAAAAATAAATGATATCATTTTGGCTAGAAACATAAAATGACTCATTATGGCAATTGTCATCCATCATACATCAACGCCGTTAATATGCTCACATGACAGCAAAACTAACGGTTCATGGTGATGAGCGGCACAACATTATATAGCCAAAATGCGACTTTTTTGTTTATTGGTTAAATGATATAATTTAGGGCGAAAGCGCAGATCTAATAATTAACTATTTCGGTTTGGGCAAAACTAATAAATGACTATTTCACGGTGCATAAATAATATCTAACTTTGTGACCCGGTGCAAAAATGATAAAACCGGTGTTGGATGTTAATTTGTAGTTATGTGGAACCTTTCTGACATTATTTTCAAAATGAAAAATACAGTTTTGTCCCTCCCAATAAAATCCTAGTTGATACTAGTTAGTATGGGAAGATGAAAGGCGGGAGGAAGAAGAGATGGATTTTAATTGGGGGGGGGAGGTAAAAAATGTTTTTTTTTTTTAGAAAATAACATCAGAAAAGTTCCACAAAACTACAAATTAACATTTAGTACCAGTTTTATTATTTTTGCATCGGGTCACAAAGTTGGTTATTATTTATTCACCGCGAAATAGTCATTTATTATTTTTTGCCCAAATTAAAATAGTTAATTATTAGATAAGTACTTTTGCCCTATAATTTATTATTTGTTGGCGAAATTGGTACTTGAATTAAGGTTCATATCTATCACTCAACTATTAGCAAAAGTTCACCCAACATAAAACACAATTTCGGGTTCCAAATCTAACACTCATCAACTACAAAATGGTTCGAATGTAGCAATTCCGTCAATTTTGACGGGTTTGACCGTTGATTTTGACCAGATTATGCCTCGTCACCTGCCACGTGATCCCCATTTTCACCAAATCATCACCACATATCTGAAAAGGGTTAAGGTTCAAATATAGCACTCAACTATTAGCAAAGTTCACCTAATATAAAATACAATTTCGAATCCTAAATCTAGCACCTATCAATTTAAAATGGTTCAAATGTAGCAACTCCATCAATTTCGATGGGTTGGACTTTTAATATTAACCTGATTAGATCATGTCACTAGCCACGTCACCCTATTAAGTATGTCACCTACAACATCATCACCATCATAACCACATCATCACTACCTATTTGAAAATAAATCCCTGGAACCCATATCACCCTATTACAAAATGGTTTCAAGATTTATTTTCAGATGTGTGGTGATGATGTAGTGAAGATGGTGATGATGTGATAGGTCACATGACTTAATAGGGTGATGTGGTTGGTGACATGACCTAATCAAGTCATATTAACAGTCAAATCCAAATCCGTCAAAATTGACGAAGTTATTATATTTGAACCATTTTTGTAACTTATGGATGCTAGATTTGGGACGCGAAATTGTTTTTTATGTTGGGTGAATTTTTGCCAATAGTTAAGTGTCATATCTAAACTCTAACCCTTTTCAGATATGTGGTGATGATGTGGAGAAGATGGTGATAATGTGGCAGGTGACATGACCTAATAGGGTGATGTGGCAGGTGATATGGCCTAATCAAGTCAAAATTTACGGTCGAACCCGTCAAAATTGACGGAATCGCTACATTTGAACTATTTTGTAATTGATGAGTGCTAGATTTGGGACCTAATTTTTTTTTTTATGTTGGGTAATTTTTGCTAATAGTTGAGTACTAGATTTGAACCTCAATAGGATGAATATTACCCGTTTATTCAAAAGTTAATAATTAGAAGTATAGATTATTCTTCAATCCTGGTAAAAAAAAAAGATAGGCTCCCTTCTTCATTCCATTGCGGGCTAGACATAAGTACTCATAGATTATTACTTTCATTGTGTAAATCATTCTCCAATGAGCACTACTGATGTTATAAACACAAGTTGAAAGAGCTATACACTACAAAAAATTCGACACTTACCTGGGCAAGCATTCCGACATTTTTCCTAAAAACGCGTGTAATAAACAAAATACTGACATTTTATAGCCAAATGCCAGAACGTAGATACAAAAAACACGGATAAAAAAGGCGAGCAATTTGCGCCAATTTTCCCACGTTTACTTATCGGCGTTTATAGCATGAAAAACACAGTTAATTCTTTTTAACAAAAAATATGCATACTGGCTTTTCATAAAACGCCGATATGTTAGGAAAATTAAAATATAATAAAATCCCTGGCATATCAGTGTTTCTGGAAACTCTGAAATTCGGGTTGAATTAAAAAAATAAAAAAAAGTGCATACCGACATTTTTTAAAATGCCTGTGTGCATTTTAATTTTTTTAAAAAACAAAAAGCTATTTTATTTTTTAAAAAGATAAAAAATTGCATACCAGCATTTTTGAAAATCCGGTATGCATTACCAAAACGCTGGTATGTATTTTTTCATTTTTTAAAACAAATAAAAAATTGTTATTATTATTTTTTTTAGGGTTAAGGTGCATTTTTAGTACTCTAGAATATAGCAAAGTACACCTAACATAATATACAATATTGTGATCAATTTGTGATACCCAAGAATTATTTTTTTTATTACATAAAAAATTGTTATTAATTCTTACATTTTTAGTACATAAAAAATTGTTATTATTATTTTTTTTATTTTTCAAAAAATAAAAATACATACCCGCGTTTTTGTAACGCATACCGGCGTTTATGCGTTACAAAAACGCCATTTATGTGGCATCGTTATTAATTCTTCCGAAATACTGCTCTAACCATTTCTTGTTATCAGAAGCAATATACACACACAGGACACACATTTTCCGACTTATAAGAAACATTTGAAGAATGTCTCAAAGACAAATTATACTCTTTCTTTCACAATCCTCTTTCTTGTAAAAATTTATACGGTCACATATCCTTAATATATATAAGGCCACTTTGGGTAGATGAGTTTGGTTTAAATATTAAACCACTTTCTAATTGTTCCAAACTATTTTCATAAATTATCGCTACTAATGCTCCTTAATAATAAATTAGCAAGAGAGGGAGGATGAGGATCAAGGTTAATAATAGTAAGGGTGCACTGGTAATATACATCATGTGATTTTAATTAACTGAATTAGCGTATTTAATTTAATCAAATCAGGTAAATAATTCTTATATTTAGGACCGGATGGATGCATTCTTTTTTTCCTTCTCTCACCAAAAATAATGGTACTTTTATAAATGGGTTAAATATCATTCTGACTAATGAATTATTTTCAAAGTATGAATTTGGTCAATGAGCAATAAAAGCTCTCATTCTGGCCAATGAACAAAAATGACTTATTTTAACCAATGAACTACTGAAAAATACTAAAATACTCTTAACTTATTGTAGTTCATTGGTCAAATGAGTCATTTTTTCATTGGCCAAAATGAGACCTTTTATTGTACGTTGGTTACTTAGCCGAATGATATTTAATCCTTTATAAATGGTTACAATTGTTACGTATTTATTTTTTTATTACCGACCATTCAATCTACACTTTTTGGTTAACTGTTCAAAATTTTGTATGTATATTTCACGTGAAACAAACCATAAATGAAAATTATTTTGGGGCAACTGCTAAGTTTTCTCGCTTAGCTTCTTGTGATTAATTTGTGTTCAAACATAGAGTTGTAATTACACATAGCAAGAGTAAAATATGAATTTTTTTTATTGTGCCAAATTGTTTACCCATGTGCTTGACGATGGGATTTGCCAGTTGCAAAATAGGATCCACATTCCGTGCTCACCATTATGATGAGAAAGTTTATCAAATCATTAAGCATCAACGTTACATTGAATCTGACAAGCAGATTTGCTTTAGTTTAATATTCTTATTTTAAATAACCTTATGTTTTAATATATTTAAATTTAAAATATAAAATGAAGATAATATCATAATTAACACTTTTTGTTAAGAGGAAGTTAATTATTTTAATTTCCTCTTAACAAAAAGTGTAAATAATTTTATCATAAAAAATTGAAAATTTTAACATTGAGTCGTTAAGAGGAAATTTTGAACAGGTTGGATCTCATCACAGTGATGAGAAGATACTTTTTCAACCATATGATGAGCATAGAATGTAAACCCTTCAAAATATTCCTTCCATATTTTTCTTCATCTTTTCCAGACACATGTATGTACTCAAACAATGATATATAATGGTGAACTGATGAGCTCTGCAGATCCTCATTATATACTCATTACTTGGAAGAGAAAAGTTATTGATCCCATCATCAATCTACACTATTAGATCAAATTTGTATGGCTAGATTTGCATTCATGTAATTTTCATATTTTAAATAACTTTTTATTTTAGTCAATGAAAATGTAAAATAAAGATAATCTTATAAGTATCATTTATTAACAAAATAAATCAATCACTTTAAAATCAACAAAATACAAGTTTTAAATATGAGCCACTGATATCAAAACTTGAAGGGTCTAGATCTCATCATACTGATGAGAAAGTGATTTCATAACTGTGATGATTGACGAGCATGAAATGTGGATATATACGGGATCTACACTTCATATACCTCAATCATTATTTTCCTTGTCTTTTTTAATAAATGAATGAATACTCATCCCCACATATGTTTCCCATATTTGCACGTGTCTCAATATATAAATAATTGCTCCCCACATATTTTTGTATATATGGACAACTTAATTTGTATGTGTATGTTTCTCATGAAACAAACCATAATTGAAAATTATATATGGACATTTTCCCCGTCTTTCGGCTTGCTTAGCTTCTTGTGATTTAATAGTGTTAGAGGATAGAGTTGTAATAATATATGAAGGATAGAATAGGAATTTTGTATTGTATACTACAATTCACCCAACCTCGTTTTTTTTTTTTTGCGCCAACAAACCTCACTTATATTTCCCTTGCTTTTTTTTAGCTCTTGAATTTTAGAGTATTAGCTCTATAAATTGATGCTCCCACCAATTAGTTTCTCACCCAAAACAAACCATAGATACAATTCATCAACATAGCCTTAACAGCCATCAAACAATGAAGACTACCTCATCACCCCTTGCGCTGCCCTTCTTCATCTTCTTCTTTGTTGTCGCTCTCTTTGCCTTTTCTGGAGCTGAGTATGTGCGGGACACAGATGGTCACCTTGTACCCCTTGGAGGCACATACTACTTAAAAGCTCAAGAAATTGAAGGTGCCTCAGTTGCAGGCGTTACTATTACAAATCCAGATGGATCGTGCTCTCTTGGGGTGGTGGAGTTATTGAACAATAATGGCAATCCAGTAAGACTTAATTCTCCACTTCGCTCGACGTACATTACCACTGAACAAGCTTTAGAGATATCATTTAACCCTTTGCCAGCAAACACATGCACTAAACATCCCGAATGGATCGTCGTAGAGGACATAGACTTTGAGCATGTTGCTGTCATGGCTGGAGATCCTAGTGAATATGACTATCCTATTTCTGGATGGTTCCAAATCAGGACCTACAATGCAAACAAGCATTACTATACTCTTATCTTCTGTACTGGACAATATAACTGTGGACTTGTTGGACTTAAGAATGACCGCGAAGGGAATACACGTCTGGTTTACAACACAGATCCATTAGCAAAGCCGTTTGTAGTCAAGTTGGTAAAATCTACAAGTGACAACGTTGCCACAAACATCTCCATGGTTCTCTAAGAACTTGCACGATAACAATATAGACATCTCTGGAATTATAACCTGGCTATCTACCGCGCATATAACTCCAGAGTGTCACTTTAATAATATAAATAAATGAAGTGCTTTTATGTGATCCATTTCCTGCTTTAATGTACCACGCATGCTGTCAACTTCTATATGTACAAGTTGTCTCAGCTTGAATAAAAAATCCTTATTATATATACTAGTATGTGTTATTATTGCGAACTTATATATAACGTAGATATCCTCAGAGTTTAATTAGCTAACTATATTTTAGCCATGTTACAAAGGTTTGAAAGTAGTAGGAAGGCACGAGAAAGATATAGGAGGGTGAATTGTTCTTTCTACAAATTAAAAATTTTATAAGGAATTCTTATTGATTAAGCACAACCTCGTGGTCTATAGGTCCATTTATCTGGCTTCCATTTGGGTTCCACTAAATCCATCAAGATTAAATCAAGTTTTTGAGAGCCTTTACAAGTGATCCCTCAGTAAGAAATCTCTTCTATAAATCATTCCCCTTACAACTTGTAAGATTACAACCAACTCTTAAGATTCCACTATCTTAGGAATAACTTCACTTATAATGAAATTACAATAAGAATAAGATCACTCAAATGTCCTGAAGTAACTGTTGTCGTGTCACCCTTGGATTACATTCAATAGTGTTAGAATCTTAAGTTTTGATGAAGACTAAAATATGAAAGAACGAGCCAAACACTTAGAGAATATTAGGTTAATATAGAACCCCAAGTAAGAGTACTACCGGATGTGGATTTACTTCCGGATGGACTAGGACTAGCGCTCGCGGATGAACGTCTCATTCCCCAGCGACAGCAAGTACTTCACTAAGTAATAACTCAGTCTAAGAGCATTAGATATACAAAACCTTTAAGACTAAGTTAAGATGCAACCGGATGTGGATTTGCTTCCGGTTGTCTTAAGGCTAGCGCTGGCTGTTGGTATGGATAACACTGAGCGCCAGTGAACATAACCCAACGTCCAGTAGATTTGCTTCCGATTGCTTAGTGACTAGCGCTGGCTGTTGGTATAGATCACACTGAGCGTCAGTGAGTAAAATGTGAACATAACCTTTCGTCCAGTGGAAGTGCTTCCGGATGCAAGAAAGCTTCCTTAGACTAAATGAACTCCCACTGCATGTGACTATGTGCTTATATTGCTAGACTAACGTTCAAAGTGCAGCACACTTAGTAATGTTGCTTCCGGATGTGAATCCGCTTCCGCAAGCAATCAGAATGTCCAAACGTTCAGAGCAGTGCAGTGTCAGAATGCTTTTGGCAGAGCAGTGTTGTCAGAACTACTTTTCAGAGATAAAGCAAGTCAACCCTGCTAAGCATTAATGAAGCATTAAATGGGCAAACGGTAACATGGGAAAAACGGCCATATTCAAACGGCTAACCCACCTACCAAGAGTGAGAATACTTGAAGACTATATAAAGGAGCTCACCTTCATTTATGAAGATAACTAATATCTTTGACATCTTGAAGAAAGCTAGAGAGAGAAACCGAGAAATCCTTCAAGCATTCAAAGCTGCCCAGAAAAGAGAAAGAGCATTTAACTCATTGAAAGATCTTTTCATCTACTTATCTTGCACTCTTTGTAGTTAAGTCTCTTCTTGTATTAAGAGCATTCATTGTACTTAAGTTTGTAACATTATCTGTTCTTAAAGAGAACTAAGTTAGAAATCCTTTATTTGTAAAGGTTGAACCCTTGCTGGTTGTAAGGGGGAGCTAGTTAGCAAGATTGCAAGTGAGCCTTGAGTAAAACTTGTGGTTGTAAGGTTGCAAGTGATCCCGTCCAAAACTTGTCGTTGTAAAGGTTCCAGGTGAACCCGTTGTAAAACCTGGGGATAGTGGAACTCAACCTGGGTGGTTGAGAACTGGACGTAGGTCAGGAAGACCGAACCAGTATAAACCCTTGTGTTATTCTTGCTTGTTTTTATTTGGTAGCACAATTCACCCCCCCTCTTGTGCATCCATTACTTTCATTTGGTATCAGAGCGGGTCTTTCTGACTTGATTCCCACGAATCTAGAAAGTAAAGATCCAGTAATGGATACAGATTATTCTTTGCCAGATGTCTCTATTCAACCCAACAAGCCTCCAGGCTTTGATGGGTATAACTATCCATTCTGGAAATTCCGAATGGAGACCTACATAAAGTCTAGCGACATCCGACTCTGGGATGTGATTGAACATGGGAATCACACCCCTCTTGATGATGATGGCTTTGCAAAGCAGCGATCCAGATACACCAACGAGGACTATGCTCTAGTCCAGCTAAACTTCAGGGTCATGCACTACATTCAATGCGCCCTTAGTCCTAAGGAGTTTCAGAGGATCAGCCACCACAAAACTGCTAAGGATATGTGGGAGGCTCTTGAGGCTGCTCACTCTGGAACCAAGGGAGTGAAGGCAAGACGAGTCGAGATGTTGGTAGAAGAGTTTCACAAATTTGCCATGACTAGTCCAACTGAGCCAATCAGAGAGCTGGAGCTCAGGTTCACTCATCTTATCAATAACCTGGCCTCCCTGGGCAAAGATATTCCTGAAAGAGAACAAGTCAGCAAGATCTTAAAAGTCTTGAAAGGTGATTGGATCACCAAAGTTACCATCTTGCAGGAAGTCCAAGGAGAGTCAACCAGCTCCATCACTACGCTGTTTGGTTCACTGGCTGAATACGAACCAACCCTGCTGGCTCAGAGAGCTCCTCAAGCCTCATCCAAAACCAAGAGTCTTGCCCTTGTTGCTCCCAGCAAGGAGAAGATTGATGATAATGATGATGATGAGGATGATGAGGAGGACATCGATGATGAGGAGATGACAATGATGGTGAGGAAGTTCAGAAAGTTCTTCAAGAAGAAAGGAGGCTTTCAGAAAGGTGATTCCAGCCAGAGGAGAGGATATAAGAAGGAAAGGGCACCAGTGTGCTTTGAGTGTAAAAAGCCTGGCCACTTCAAGGCTGAGTGTCCAAGCTTGCAGAGATCAAAAGGGAAGGACAAAAGAAAAGCCTTTGTGTCCTCCATCTGGGTAAATAGCTCAGACGAGGAAGCAAGTGATGACGAAGAGGTTGCCAACCTCTGCCTGGTGGCCAGAGAAGATGATGAGGAAGCGTCTTCAGATCTTGATCCCATCCAGGAGGACAGTGAGGTAACTTTTTCTGAACTTCAAGAGGCATATAATGAGGTTCATGAAGAATTCTCCCGCTTATGTAAAGCCTATAAGGTGTTGAAAGTTAAAAAGGAATCACTTGAGTCCAAGGTGGACTCACTGAGTGAAGAGCTAGCGGAAGCCAGAAAGCTTCCTGTAGCGGATGACAAGGGTTCTCCCCAAGCAGAACCCAATGCCTCAACACTTGAGAGCTGCCCTAGTTGCAGCAAAATCTCAGCTGAAAGAGATAAACTGCAAAATGCCCTGCAGAAGTTCACAAATGGATCTGAGATGCTAAATATCATTTTAATGAATCAAAGGGCATATAGGGACAAGACCGGCTTAGGATACAAACCTAGAGGGAAAAAGTGGGTGGAACCAAAAGTGAAGCCCTACTTAAAATTCTTTCATAAAGCCACTGATCACAGCTCCACACCTTTTAGCTTCTGTAATTATTGCAACAGGAAAGGACACTCCACGTCCACCTGTAATGCCAAGAAGCATGGAGCAAACAGCTCTTATAAATGGGTCCCAAAAGGAACCAAGGCTACAAAGGATCCTCCCCCAAGAAAAGAAACTAAGGGAGGACAGGGATCCAGAGCCTGGAAACAATCCACAAGGAAAGCCCAAGAGCCTAGAGCCAACACTAGGCCAGAGGCACAGATTAATCATAAGCCCAAGGTCAAAACTAACACTGGACCAAGGGCACTGGGAACTAATGACAGAGGACCCAAGAAAGGTTGGGTACCTAAGCTTATTTGATTCTTTCAGGTGTGTCTCAAAGCATCCAAGAATAGGAAATGGTATATTGACAGTGGATGCTCGAGACATATGACTGGAGACAGAGACAAATTCAAATCCCTGGTGATCAAAGACGGAGCCACAGTTACCTTTGGAGGAAATCAAAGTGGAAAGATCACCGGAGTTGGAGAAGTTGGACCAGTGAAAGACGTCTATCTGGTGGATGGTCTCTGTCACAACCTGCTGAGCGTGACTCAGAGCACTGACAAAGGAAATTGGGTAATCTTCGATTCACATGAGTGCATAATAGTAGATAAGCAGGATCTGAATCTGGATAAGGCCAACTTAAAATGCAAACTTAAGGCAAATAGAAATGGAAACCTATACACTCTAGACTTATGTCAACAAGTGGAAGAAAAATGCTTAATATCTAGTGATGAGAACAGTTGGCTTTGGCATAAAAGGCTAGCACATGTTAATTTTACTCAACTTGACATGCTAATTAAAAAGGAGCTAGCTATAGGTATTCCATCTTTTAAGGTGAAGCATGATTTTATTTGTGAATCCTGCCAACGAGGGAAGCAAACAAAGTCCTCGTTTAAAACCAAGAAGAGAGTCTCCACCAGCAGGCCCTTGGAACTAATCCATATGGATTTGGTTGGGCCAGCGAGAGTGAAGAGCTTGGGTGGAAACCTGTATGCTCTAGTGGTGAATGACTATTCTAGGTTCACTTGGACTATGTTTCTTGTCTCTAAGCAAGATGCTTTTGATGCCTTTATTGTCCTGGCTAAGAAAGTGCAGAATGAGAGAGACCTCAAAATCACAGCCATAAGGACAGACCATGGAGGAGAGTTTGAGAACCATAGCTTCTCTGAGCTGTGTGAGCAGAATGGTATTGATCACAACTTCTCAGCTCCCAGAACTCCTCAGCCAAACGGTGTAGTCGAGAGGAAGAACAGGGTTCTGACTGAGATGGCCAGGAGCATGCTCAATGAGAAAGAGGTTTCTCAAGTGTTCTGGGCGGACGCTATGAGCACTGCTTGCTACATCTCCAACAGAGCCTATGTTCGCAAGGGCTTGGACAAGACCCCCTATGAGCTGTACAAAGGCAGAAAGCCCAACATCAGCCACCTCAGAATCTTTGGATCAAAATGTTATGTGCATAACAATGGAAAGGTAAATCTGGGTAAGTTTGATCCAAAAGCTGATATAGGTGTATTCATAGGGTATTCCCTTAGGAGTAAGGCTTATAGAATATACAACATGAGGACTAGAACTATAGAAGAATCTATGCATGTTGTATTTGATGAAACTCCTACATGGGGACAATCCACAGAAGATGATGGGATACTAAACTTTCCAAATCCACCATCATCATCTTCACCACCAAAAGAAACACCAACAAGCAATCCCAAAGAAGAAGGTGAACCCAGTGATGAGCCTAGAGTGCAGACAGTGCCTGATGAGGCACAGTTGCCAACAGCTAGGAGACATCACAGGGATCATCCTCTTGATCAAGTGCTTGGTGATGTTTCTTCTGGTGTCAGAACCAGAAGGCAGGTTCAAAATGAAGTTGAGTTTGGAGCCTTTTTATCTCAGATCGAACCAACTTCAGTTGAACAAGCTCTTGAGGACTGCGACTGGATTATTGCCATGCAGGAAGAGCTAAATCAATTTGAAAGAAGCCAAGTTTGGGAACTAGTCCCAAGGCCGTCTCATCAATCCATAGTTGGGACCAAGTGGGTCTTCAAAAACAAACTGGATGAGACAGGTCAAATAACAAGGAACAAAGCCAGATTGGTAGCCAAAGGGTATAACCAAGAAGAAGGCATAGACTATGAAGAAACTTTTGCTCCAGTCGCTAGACTCGAAGCAATAAGGATTCTTCTAGCCTTTGCATCCATGAAAGGCTTTAGATTATATCAAATGGATGTAAAGAGTGCATTTCTTAATGGTTACATCAAAGAAGAGGTTTATGTAGAACAACCTCCTGGCTTTGAGGATCACAAGCATCCTAAACATGTGTATAGGCTAAAGAAAGCTTTGTATGGCCTGAAACAAGCTCCTCGAGCTTGGTATGAGAGACTCAGCAGCTTTTTGCTGGGAAAGGGTTTCTCAAGAGGCAAACTAGATAATACACTGTTTATTCTACACAAAGATAGAAACATGTTAATTGTCCAGATCTATGTTGATGATATTATTTTTGGGGCAACTAACGAAAAACTTTGTGAAGAATTTTCTAAGACTATGCAGGGAGAGTTTGAGATGTCAATGATGGGAGAACTAACGTTCTTCCTAGGCCTGCAAATTAAGCAAAAGAAGAATGGCATATTCATTTCCCAAACCAAGTACTGCAGAGAACTACTCAAGAAGTTTGGGATGGATGAGTGCAAGGAGTATGACACTCCCATGAGTACCACTGCCGCACTCGATGCTGATGCAAAGGGTAAATCTGTCAGCCTGCCCATGTACAGGGGAATGATAGGTTCCCTGCTATACTTAACGGCAAGCAGGCCTGACATTCAATTTAGTGTAGGCATGTGTGCTAGATTTCAAGCCAACCCCAAGGAGTCACATCTAACATGTGTTAAATGTATCTTAAGATACCTTGAGGAAACACAAGAGCTTGGTCTTTGGTATCCCAGAGGTAACCAAGAGTTCTTGTGGGCTTACTCTGACTCTAACCATGCAGGTTATAAAACTGATAGGAAGAGCACCAGTGGACAATGCGCCTTCCTTGGTGGTTGCCTGGTCTCTTGGGCTAGTAAGAAGCAAACCTGCGTGTCATTATCATCCACAGAGGCAGAATACATTGCTGTCGCAAGCTGTTGTGCCCAAGTGTTATGGCTGAAGAACCAACTGAGAGATCTTGGCTTGGAGTTCCCTGAGGCACCCATCCTCTGTGATAATACAAGCACTATCATCCTCGCCAAGAATCCGGTTCAGCACACAAGGACAAAGCACATTGATGTCAGACATCACTTCATCAGAGATCATGTTTAAAAGAAGGATGTCAAAGTGCAATTTGTCCCCACTCAGCATCAGCTTGCCGATATTTTCACCAAGCCTCTAGGGGTTGATCAATTTACATTCATAAGAGGTGATTTGGGAATGGTAAACCCAAGTGAAGTGCAATTCTTCAAAACAACCCTGTGCTTAAATTGATTAAAACTCGCAACTATACTAACTTAGGCATCGGAGTGCCAATCTTTGTTTTTGCAGGTCCCCAATGTTAAATCTTAAGCAAGTGCAACCGGAAGCAAAATCACTTCCGGATAATCATTTGCTGGCGCTGAGTGTTGAACTAAAGCGAGCAAGAGAGCCAGTGCCTGAACAAAGGGACACGTCACTTCAGAAAACGTTTCATCTTCCTCCATGAGAAGTTGTGCCTCCTCTGATAAGGTGAAGCGACACATGTCAAAAGGTACGCCGTTCCAATTAAATGTTTACGTTACCCAATGAACAAACGCATGCTTTCAAGAAGAGTCATTATGAGCATTTTACCCGTTGTAACTTTGCATATAAATAGGAAGCCATTTTCACTTTTACTTTTTCACTTACACACATTTCTTACCCACAAAACTCTCTGAACTTATTCATCGAGTTCATCATACTTCTCTTCATCTTCTTCATCTTCTTCATCTTCTTCATCTAAATTTCTTCGCATTTAAACCTTAAACCCACACAAAATGGTCGGCTCACATGAGTCTAACCCCAACACAAAGAAAGCCACCTCTTCCAAGAAATCGAAGTCCAAAACGGGCAAATCTGGGCATTCACATTCTGGAAAATCTGGAAAATCACATGAACATCATGAACAGCAAGAACAATCTGGGCAAAGCCAAGGGCAAAGTGAGCGAGTCCAAAAACAGCCAGAACAACCTGAGCATGTTGAGCAACCCCAGCAAGAACACTTTGGGGAATCTGGGCAACAACGAAGAAGGGTAAGAAGCGAGTTCAGTTTAGCGAAGAGCCCTCTTCCAAGAGACAAAGAGTAGAGGAGGATGATCCTCTTGTGTACAGAGATGGGCCTTTGGAGGCTGTTTCCTCCAAATTTGAAATTGTCAAGCCCTACTTCAACACCGGGATGTTCTTAGATCTGAAAAGATAGATGAACTAGGGTTTCCACACTTGAGGCCATTTCTGGAAAAATACATGCCCTGGCTGGGGATCAACCAGGAGTACAATATCAACGTCCTGCGGGTGTTCTGCGAGTCTCTCACTGGCAAGGTCAAACATAAGAAGGTGGATGGAAAGAATAAGATTCGGAGACTCACCTTCACAGCCACAGTAAGGGGGAGAACCTTCAGTTTCACTTGGAGGGACATCAACCACCTAATGGGGATCACTGAGGAAGGAATGAATGAGTGGCTATACCCTGAGACACTCAAACTCAGCAAGGAGGAACTTGAAAAGGTTTATGACACCAAAGGGAAGAAGGTGTCCGGGATGTCTGACACCAACAGGCTCTTATACTACGTCTACTCCCGCATGATGACACACAAAGGGGGGAACTTCAACGAGTTCACTCTCCTGGATAACCCTTGGTTCCCCAGACTCCTCTCCCAGCAGCCAATCAACCCAGGGCAGTTGATTAGTCTTGAGCTGCACAGATGGATGGTAAACAATAAGGCTGGAAGTCTTCCCTACCCCACTATCATCGCCTTCCTCCTGGAGAAAAATTTGATCAAGTCTACATCCACTGAGGAGGAAGAAAATGTTAAGTGCTTACCTGTGAGCGCAGTTAACATTAGCAAGATGGGGATAAAGTATCTCAAGAAGTCCAAGGCCACTCGCTCAGGCTCTCAGGCAGGCAGTGCCTTGTTAGAATCTTAAGTTTTGATGAAGACTAAAATATGAAAGAATGAATCAAGTAATTAGAAAGCAATAGGTTAACATAGAATCCCAAGTAAGAGTGCAACCGGATGTGGATTTACTTCCGGATAGACTAGGACTAGCGCTCGCGGATGAATGACTCATCCCCCAGCGACAGCAAGTAATTCACTAGGGAAATAACTTAGTCCAGAAGCACTAGATATACAAAACCTTAAGACTAAGTCAGGATTCAACCGGAAGTGAAATTGCTTCCTGTTATATTTAGACTAGCGCTGGCTGTTGGAATAGATGACACTAAGCGTCATTGAACATAAGCCACGTCTAGTAGAATTGTTTCTGATAGCTTAGTGACTAGCGCTGGCTGTTGGAATAGGTAACACTGAGTGTCAGTGAACATAAGCCACGTCTAGTAGAATTGCTTCCGATTGCTTAGTGACTAACGCTGGCTGTTGGATTGAAGGACACTGAGCGAGAGTGAGTAAAAGTGAATATAACCCTTCATCCAGTAGTAGTACTTCCGGATGTAGAAGTGCTTCCGGATACAAGGAAGACCTCTTAGACTAAGTACACTCCCACAGCATGTGACTATGTGCTTATATTGTTAGACTAACGTTCAAGTGCAGCACACTAAGTAGAGTTGCTTCCGGATGTGAATCCGCTTCCGCAAGCAATCAGAATGTCAGAACGTTCAGAAGTGCAGTGTCAGAATGCTTTTGTCAGAGCAGAGTTGTCAGGACTACTTTTCAGAGATAAAGCAAGTCAACCCTGCTATGCATTGATGAAACATTAATTGGGCAAACGGTAACATGGGAAAAACGGCCATATTCAAACGGCTAACCCACCTACCAAGAGTCAGAATGTTTGAAGACTATATAAAGGAGCTCAATTTCATTTATGAAGCCAATGAATTATCTTTGACATTCTTGAAAGAAGCTAGAGAGAGAAACCGAGAAAATCTTCAAGCATTCAAAGCTGCCCAGAAAAGAGAAAGAGCATTTAACTCATTGAGTGATCCTTTCATCTACATATTTTGTACTCTTTGTAGTTAAGTCTCTTCGTGTTATAAGAGCATTAATTGTACTTAAGTGTGTAACACTATCTGTTCTTAAAGAGAACTTAGTTAGAAAATCCTTTATTTGTAAAGGTTGAACCCTTGCTGGTTGTAAGGGGGAGCTAGTTAGAAAGGTTGCAAGTGAGTCTGAGTAAAACTTGTGGTTGTAAGGTTGCAAGTGATCCCGTTCAAAACTTGCGGTTGTAAAGGTTCCAGGTGCACCCGTTGTAAAACCTGGGAATAGTGGAACTCGGCCTGGGTGGTTGAGAACTGGACGTAGGTCAGGAAGACCGAACCAGTATAAACTCTTATGTCGTTTTATTTGAGCTTTTATTTTATAGCCACAATTCACCCCCCCTCTTGTGCATCCATTACTTTCATTTGGTATCAGAGCAGGTTTTTCTCACTCGATTCCAACGAATCCAGAAAGCAAAGATCTAGTAATGGATACAAATTACTCCCTGCCAGATGTCTCTATTCAACCCAACAAGCCTCCAGGCTTTGATGGGTATAACTATCCATTCTGGAAGTTTCGAATGGAGACTTACATCAAGTCCAGCGACATCAGACTCTGGGATGTAATCGAACGTGGGGATCACACTCCACTAGATGAGGATGATTTTGCTAAGCAGCGATCCAGGTACACTAATGAGGACTATGCTCTAGTCCAACTGAACTATAGGGCCATGCACTACATTCAGTGTGCTCTCAGCCCTAAGGAATTTCATAGGATCAGCCACCACAAAAATGCTAAGGATATGTGGGAGGCTCTTGAGGCTGCTCACTCTGGAACCAGGGGAGTGAAAGCAAGAAGAGTTGAGATGTTGGTGGAAGAGTTTCACAAGTTCGCCATGCTTAGTCCGACTGAGCCAATCAGAGAGCTGGAGCTGAGGTTCACTCATCTCATCAACAACTTGGCCTCCTGGGTAAGGACATTCCAGAAAGAGAGCAAGTCAGCAAGATCCTAAAAATCTTGAAAGGTGATTGGATCACCAAAGTAACCATCTTGCAGGAAGTCCAAGGAGAGTCAACCAGCTCCATCACTGCACTCTTTGGTTCTTTGGCTGAATATGAGCCAACATTGCTGGCTCAGAGCTCCTCAAGCCTCATCCAAAGCCAAGAATCTTGCCCTTGTTGCTCCCAACAAGGAGATTGATGATGATGATGATGAGGATGATGAGGAGGAACTGGACGAAGAAGAGATGGCCATGATGGTGAGAAAGTTCAGAAAGTTCTTCAAGAAGAAAGGAGGCTTTCAGAAAGGTGACTCCAGTCAGAGGAAGGGATACAAGAAGGAAAAGGCCCCGGTGTGCTTTGAATGTAAAAAGTCTGGCCACTTCAAGGCTGAGTGTCCAAGCTTGCAAAGATCAAAGGGGAAAGACAAGAGAAAAGCCTTCGTATCCTCTATCTGGGTGAATAGCTCATATGACGAAGCAAGTGATGAGGAAGAAGTTGCCAACCTCTGCCTGGTAGCCAGAGAAGATGATGAGGAAGCATCTTCAGATTTTGATCTCACCCACGAGGACAATGAGGTAACCTTCTCTGAACTACAAGAGGCTTACAATGAAGTTCATGAAGAATTCTCTCGATTATGTAAAGCCTATAAAGTGTTAAAAACTAAAAAGGAATCACTTGAGTCCAAGGTGGACTCACTAAGTGAAGAGCTAGCGGAAGCCAGAAAGCTTCCGGTAGCGGATGGCAAGGGTTCTCCCCAAGCAGAACCCAATGCCTCAACACTTGAGAGCTGCCCTAGTTGCAGCAAAATCTCAGCTGAAAGAGACAAGCTGCAAAATGCCCTGCAGAAGTTTACAAATGGGTCAGAACTGTTAAATATAATTTTAATGAATCAAAGGGCATATAGGGACAGGACTGGCTTAGGATATACTCCTAGAGGGAAAAAGTGGGTGGAACCAAAAGTGAAGCCCTACTTGAAATTCTTCCACAAAGCCACTAGTCACAGCTCCTCACCTTTTAGCTTCTGTAACTATTGCAACAGGAAAGGACACTCCACGTCCACCTGTAATGCCAAGAAGCATGGAGCAAGTAGCTCTTACAAATGGGTCCCTAAAGGAACCAAGGCTACAAAGGATCCTCCCCCTGGAAAGGAAACTAAGGGAGGACAGGGATCCCGAGCCTGGAAACAATCCACAGGGAAAACCCAAGAGCCTAGAGCCAGCACTAGGCCGGAGGCACTGAATGATCATAAGCCCAAGGTCAAGGCTAACACTAGACCAAGGGCACTGAAAACTAATGACAGAGGACCCAAGAAAGGTTGGGTACCTAAGCTTACTTGATTCTTCCAGGTGTGTCTCAAAGCATCCAAGAACAGAAAATGGTATATTGACAGTGGATGCTCGAGACATATGACTGGAGACAGAGACAAGTTCAAATCTCTGGTGATCAAAGACGGAGCCACAGTAACCTTTGGAGGAAATCAAAGTGGAAAGATCACTGGAGTTGGAGAAGTTGGATCAGTGAAAGACGTCTATCTGGTGGACGGTCTCTGTCACAACCTGCTGAGCGTGAGCCAGAGCACTGACAAAGGAAATTGGGTAATCTTTGATTCACATGAGTGCTTAATAGTTGATAAGCAGGATCTGAATTTAGATAAGGCCAAATTAAAATGCAAACTTAAGGCAAATAGAAATGGAAACCTATATACTCTAGACTTATGTCAACAACTGGAAGAAAAATGTTTAATATCTAGTGATGAGAACAGTTGGCTTTGGCATAAGAGGTTAGCTCATGTTAATTTTACTCAACTTGATATGCTAATTAAAAGGGAGCTAGCTATAGGTATTTCATCCTTTAAGGTAAAGCATGATTTTATTTGTGAATCCTGCCAACGAGGGAAGCAAACAAAGTCCTCGTTTAAAACCAAGAAGAGAGTCTCCACCAGCAGGCCCTTGGAACTGATCCATATGGATTTGGTTGGGCCAGCGAGAGTGAAGAGCTTGGGTGGAAACCTGTATGCTCTAGTGGTGGTGGATGACTATTCAAGGTTCACTTGGACTATGTTTCTTGCCTCTAAGCAAGATGCTTTTGATGCTTTTGTTGTCCTGGCTAAGAAAGTGCAGAATGAGAGAGAGCTCAAAATCACAGCCATAAGGACAGACCATGGAGGAGAGTTTGAGAACCATAGCTTCTCTGAGCTATGTGAGCAAAATGGTATTGAACACAACTTCTCAGCTTCTAGAACTCCTCAGCAAAACGGAGTGGTCGAGAGAAAGAACAGGGTTCTGACAGAGATGGCTAGAAGTTTGCTCAATGAGAAAGAGGTTTCTCAAGTGTTCTGGGCGGACGCTATGAGCACTGCTTGCTTCATCTCTAACAGAGCCTATGTTTGCAAGGGCTTGGACAAGACTCCATATGAGCTGTATAAAGGGAGGAAGCCCAACATCAGCCACCTCAGAATCTTTGGATCAAAATGCTATGTGCATAACAATGGAAAGGTAAATCTGGGTAAGTTTGATCCAAAAGCTGATGTAGGTATATTCATAGGATATTCCCTTAGGAGTAAAGCATATAGAATATACAACATGAGAACTAGAATTGTAGAAGAATCAATGCATGTTGTATTCGATGAAACTCCTACATGGGGATAATCCACAGAAGATGATGAAATACTTAATCTTCCAAAACCACCATCATCTTCTTCACCACCAAAAGAAACACCAGCAAGCAATCTCAAAAAAGAAGATGAAGCCAGTGATGAACCTAGAGTGCAGACCGTGCCTAATGAGGCACAGTTGCCAACAGCTAGGAGACATCACAGGGATCATCCTCTTGATCAAGTGCTTGGTGATGTTTCTTCTGGTGTCAGAACCAGAAGGCAGGTTCAAAATGAAGTTGAGTTTGGAGCATTTTTATCTCAAATCGAACCAACTTCAGTTGAACAAGCTCTTGAGGACTGCGACTGGATTATTGCCATGCAGGAAGAGCTAAATCAATTTGAGAGAAGCCAAGTTTGGGAACTAGTCCCAAGGCCGTCTCATCAATCCATAGTAGGGACCAAGTGGGTCTTCAAGAACAAACTGGATGAGACAGGTCAAATTACGAGGAACAAAGCCAGATTAGTAGCCAAAGGATATAACCAAGAAGAAGGCATAGACTATGAAGAAACTTTTGCTCCAGTCGCTAGACTCGAAGCAATAAGGATTCTTCTAGCCTTTGCATCCATGAAAGGCTTTAGATTATATCAAATGGATGTAAAGAGTGCATTTCTTAATGGTTACATCAAAGAAGAGGTTTATGTAGAACAACCTCCTGGCTTTGAGGACTACAAGCGTCCTAAACATGTGTACAGGCTAAAGAAAGCTTTGTATGGCCTGAAACAAGCTCCTCGAGCTTGGTATGAGAGACTCAGCAGCTTTTTGCTGGGCAAGGGTTTCTCAAGAGGCAAATTAGATAGTACACTATTTATTCTTCACAAAGATAGAAATATGTTAATTGTCCAAATTTATGTTGATGATATTATTTTTGGGGCAACTAATGAAAAGCTATGTGAAGAATTCTTTAAGACTATGCAGGGTGAGTTTGAAATGTCAATGATGGGAGAACTAACGTTCTTCCTAGGCCTGCAAATTAAGCAAAAGAAGAATGGAATCTTCATCTCCCAAGCTAAGTACTGCAGAGAGCTACTCAAGAAGTTTGGGATGGATGAGTGCAAGGAGTATGACACTCCCATGAGTACCACTGCCGCACTCGATGCAGACGCAAAGGGTAAATCTGTCAGCCTGCCCATGTACAGGGGAATAATAGGTTCCCTACTATACTTAACGGCAAGCAGGCCTGACATTCAATTTAGTGTAGGCATGTGTGCTAGGTTTCAAGCCAACCCCAAGGAGTCACACTTAACATGTGTTAAACGCATTCTAAGATACCTTGAGGGAACACAAGAGCTTGGTCTTTGGTATCCCAGAGGTAACCAAGACTTCTTGTGGGCTTACTCTGACTCTGACCATGCAGGTTATAAAACTGATAGGAAGAGCACCAGTGGACAATGCGCCTTCCTTGGTGGTTGTCTGGTCTCTTGGGCTAGTAAGAAGCAAACCTGCGTGTCTTTGTCATCCACAGAGGCTGAATATATTGCTGCCGCAAGCTGTTGTGCCCAAGTACTGTGGCTGAAGAACCAACTAAGAGATCTTGGCTTGGAGTTCCCTGAGGCACCCATCCTTTGTGACAACACAAGCACCATCAGCCTTGCCAAGAATCCGGTTCAGCACACAAGGACAAAGCACATTGATGTCAGACATCACTTCATCAGAGATCATGTTCAAAAGAAAGATGTCAAGGTGAAGTTTGTCCCCACTCAGCATCAGCTTGCTGATATTTTCACCAAGCCTCTGGGAGTTGATCAATTTACATTCATAAGAGGTGATTTGGGAATGGTAAACCCAAATGAAGTTTAATTTGATTAAAACCTGCAACAATACTAACTTAGGCATTGGAGTGCCAATACTTGATTTTGCAGGTCCCCAATGTTAAATCTTAAGCAAGTGCAACCGGAAGCAAAACCACTTCCGGATGATCACTCGCTGACACTGAATGTTGAAACTAAGAGAGCGCCAGTGCCAGACCAAGGGACACGTCACTTCAGAAAACGTTTCATCTCCCTCCATGAGAAGTTGTGCCTTCTCTTATAAGGTGAAGCGACACATGTCATAAGGTGCGGCGTTTCAATTTAAGCGTTTACGTTACCCAATGTATAAACGTTTACTTTCATCTGAAAAGTCATGCCCATTTTACCCTCAGTAACTTTGCATATAAATAGGAAGTCATTTCACTTTCACTTTTTCACTTACTCGAATTTTTACCCCCATATTCTCTGCACACATTCATACTCTCTTCATCTTCTTCATATTCTTCTTCATCTTCTTCTTCGCATTTCATCTCATTTAACCACTAAACCCACACAAAAATGCCCGGCTCATGTAACATCCTAAAAATTTAATACAGGATTAAAGAGTGTTTTGGGAAATGATAAATGGAGAAATTAGGAATTTTGGAATTTTTAGGAATTTTTGGGATATTTTGGAAATTTTGAGTAATTAATGAGCATATAATTAATTAAGAAATGAAGAGTTTGAAATATGAGGAAATGATAAAGCTAAAAATATTTTGAAGTCTAAGAAGATTGGAGGCTGGTTTAAGTGGTTTTAAATCAAAATGAGTACACTATAGCAAGTTTAGGCTTAAAATATCCAAAATCACCCTTATTTCCCCTTAAACAAACACGGCCTCCCCTCCCTTCCTTATCAACAAATCGAGCCCCCTCCCTCTGATCACACCGACACTCCCTTCCCTTCACCATTTCTCTCAATTTCTCCTCACACTCATTCGGTTGACCTTGTGCAAAAGCTTCTGACTTTGTTTTTCATTTTCTCTTCTTCTCGGGTCTGATAGGCCGAGTCCGAACGGCGGCTTGCAGTGGGTGACCGGCGACGTAGCTCTCCGGCGACGTGAAGCATTGGACCAAAGGAAAGGTCCGATTTTTCTTGAATTTCCTCATGTTGTTTTTCCTTTTCTATGTTATAACATCTTTTCCTGAACTCCTCAATCTTTTCCGGTTTCGATTCGCGTATGTGTGTGTGTGTCTGTCGCATTTTTCCCTTTTTCCGGCGACGGTGGGCGTTTTTCCGGCGAAGGAAGTTGTGGTGAAGGCAGGTGATAATTCCTCTAGTTCTTTTTGAGTTTCCTTCTTGTTCCAACTTCATTTTCTCACTTTCCTTTCTCCTCCCTTACATTTGCGTCGACCTTAGCATTTTTTCCGGCGAGATTCTGGACGGCGGAGCTCCGGCTAGACGTGGGGAGGTTAGAAATGAGCTTAGGTAACTTCATCTCTTATTTTCCTGCTCTTTCTTTCTGGTTTGCACGAATTTGGGAGAGGAGTCCGAAAATTTGGGAAATGAATTAGGAGTTTTATGGTTTCATGGAACTTATTTATACTTGACTATGGTTCTAATACGATGAGTCCTTAAATTTGGCTTGGTACAAAGTTTTCACAGTTCAAAGTTGGGAAATTTGAGAGTTTGGTTTGCTGATTTTGTGTTCATTATTAATATTGTAAATGATAATGAGTATTTGAGATTGGTGAATAAGGTGTTTGTTGAAAGGTTGTTGATGTCTTATGCTTCCATGTGTATTTAAGGATCATAGATATTATAGTTGATGTTTTAAATTGATTAAATGGTGTTTGGAATCTTTTAGGCAATAGTGTGATGGTTGAGAAGTTTATAACTATATTGTTTGAATATTATTGCATTCAAGGTGTTCGTTGAAATGCTTAAGAGAGTGGAGGAATTTATTTGAGCCTGAGATGTGTATTTTGGACAAGTTTTAGGTTATGCTTGTGAACATTATTATCAAGGGTCCATAGTTTTGTGATTGAAGTGTGGCAAGGGTTGATTTTATATTGGTATGCTATGTTAGATATATGTATATTGTTTTTGCATGCTAAAATGTATGTTCTCTCCTTTGAAATGACTGCATACTTCTCTGAAAGAAATGGAAATTCTGTTCTTCTTTATTAGGACATGATTATGTATGTTGATGCTAATTTAGAGGACTCTCATTGTTGTTTCTATAGTTGCTGCACTGACATAAAAGAAAACTTGTGATCTCAAGTGTGTAAATATTAGTTTTTGAAAGTTCTTGTTACTTTTCTCTGCTATGGCTGAAAGAGATAGGGAGTAATGGGGTGGTAACCAATTGAATGGAGGTTAATGATAAATTGTAAAGCATAAGGTGTTTAAAGGGTTTGCATATAGATTTGGTTATGTAATGATATTTTGCTACACTGGCCGAACTGGATAGGAAGTTTATTTCTCATTTCTTTTGATTCAAAGCACTTGTCAATTTGTGTTAATGAGCTGTAAAATCATGCTAAATTTAGATGTATATTTCTTTTGTGATTCCTAGGTGAAATATATGCATGTTGTGTGACTAGTGTGGAATGGAAACTATTCCTTCCATAGATGAAGGATGTGTTTTATTGATGAAGCCTTATTTTTATTCAATAATTGTCGGTGACTGGAATTTTCTGTTGTAGATGGCGAGTACAATTTAAATTGGGATAGTTGTCACTTGGTTATGAATGATAAACATTGTTGTTGTTTGGTTAGACTTTATTTAGTGGAATGATATGATGTGACTAACTACATGATTGTAAGTGTACTTGAATGATGTGATTTGCTTGGATTGAAGTTGATGATTTTGAAATTCAGGTGACTTATGAGTTAAATTGGTTAAAGGATTCAAAGTAAGAAAAAGGGGAAAATGGGTAGTAAAACGTGAGAGAGAGAGACGTTAGATTATGATAAAATGGAAATGATATTAATTTATCATTTTTTTTTGTTATATCATTATAGGAGTATATAGTGGTGATGACACTTGAAGAGAAATCTACAAGGAATTGTAATGGTAAGGAAGAGCAACAGAGTGCAAAAGGGCGACAGGTAATCACACTTACCTTACTATAACATTGAGGGTGACATTAGTTGGGAATTTTGAAAATCCTTTCTCACCCTCATTATCTATATATTATCTTTGAAAGTTATTTTTCTACAAAATAGGCTATCGGGTGCCTTTCAAACACGATTACTTTCATATAAAGAATTTGATTTACTATATGTAGTATCCTGACTGGTGATATTGCTGGAATATGTATGTGTGAGTGTATATACATTGAGAGTTGGTACCTTGACAGGGATATTGAGAGATGTGTCATAGATTATAAGAATAGGAATAAGATGTTGAGTTGGAGATTGAGGAAAGAATTATTAGGGAAAGGAATTGAATGATTGTGAATGGGATGATGATATTGAAAGGAAATGGTGATTGAGATGTTGAATACAGTGAGATATTGAAAAGGATATTGTGGAAGGTTGTTGCATGACACTGCTTGTACCATCGGCCGATGTAACCGTTCGATAGCGCAATCAACGGTTAGTTGTACTGGTCCTAATGAGTAGAGACAGGGACTTACGGTTTCCGAGTAGAGACGGGCTCCGTTTATTATTTCCTTTTGATTATAGACAGGGGAAATATGCCTTTCAGAGTAGAGACTGGGGCACAGTGTCAATCATATTTACTTTGGATATTTGGAGATGTTTGGCTTATTGAGGTTATGTATATTTGGAGATGTGTGAGTATATACAGATATATGTTATGTGTGTGCATGTATACTGTATACAGGTGAATTATTTTAAAACTGTGGTACCCTTTAGACGCCCTTACTACCGCACATCTCACTGTTATAGTGAGTTAAGCGGTGATTACTGGGACAAACTGTCTCATTCCACGATTACTGACATTTTTGCAGGTATTCATGCACAGGCGCAAGCATCAGGAAAGGGAATTAGGTTTTAAAGGTTATTTAGATTAGTTAGTTGTGTATATTGCCAATTTGTATAGG